>JARKNS010000004.1:97649285-98883214 GCA_029990575.1 Petunia axillaris subsp. axillaris | reverse complement strand
GTAAAAGATCAAACAAATGTTAGGGTTAGAAATCACCTCACACACTCCCTCACCTTTGATGGGTGGCACTCGGGTCCACTCAATTTTTATGGGTTCGATTTTTGATCACTCAAGGACTTGTAAACAGTGGCTCGTCCAATTGATCGGTCCTCTAAGATCCTTCAAGTTCGAAAATAGTCACTGCCTCTTCGGGAAGAGTGAAGTGATGTTCGACTCGATGGAACGGACGCTTTTTAAACTGAGCTCGGGGAGTCAAAAGAATTTTTACGAAAGTTTGGACTTCGGTCACCCCTTCGCACGAATTCCTATCAGCTTAAAAGAGTTAGTACGACCTTGAGTAGGACAATTACCCAAAGATCCACCAACTAGAATTTTGAACGAAAGAAAGTGAGAACCTAGGAGAATCTACCCTTTGATTCCCTTTTGGAATCTTTTTCGATCACACCCACTCCTGTCCGTACAAGAGTGGTCCCTCCTTGGTACGGATAGGGTTTTACCTTATCCACTTTCCTTTTTCAGCCGACAATTTTCACCTGGGGTTTTGATGTTAAAATTTTAACCCCTTTCTTCTTCAATGGAACAGTGACCTTGCTCCGGCGTACGGACACAACAACTTCGGTTCACTGACCACGAAATTCAACAAGATCTGGGTCGCTTTTCAACTCCGGTCTCAACAACGGAGGAAATCAATCTTCACAGTTCATTCGCGTCGTACACTGTTACGATGGTAACAATTTTCCGGTGTACGGACAACGATTCAAACCATTAAACTTTGATTTTTAAGCAACAAACAAACCCAAATCACTCAAGAACCACCATTCTTCATCGGTTTCTTCCAAACACAGTGGGGTTCGAGTTAAGTCACCAATGAAGCTCAAAACAGTCCAAAATTCACCAAGAAACCCTAGTCACAAAATTAGTACGTCGGGTACTCGTTGGATTCAGACTTCGATGGTGAACAAGAATCAATGGTTGTTTTTCCCAAACAACCAACAATCAAACACAATGAGGAACCAACAGTAACAAAAACCAAGAACACGAAAAAGGAAAACAAAGACACAAATGCACGAAAATAATGAACAGGATTGAGGTTGTAAGAACAAACTCAAACCGTGCTCTGATACCAAGATGGTGCAATGCAAACCCAAAGGGGTTGCTAGCACAAACGCGGAAGAACAAACAAGAAGATAAAAGATAGAAGCAAGACAAAACTTGCTTCTTTCGAAAGAACAGTGAGGAACCTGTCTCAAAGCTCAATCGAAAGGGATACAAGGATCACCTATACTATGCAACAATCCTCAAGAGAATATGCCTCTTGCAAACTGAATGATCAAGAGGAATGTTCAATCGGATTAACCGAAAGCCACAAGTCCTTAAAAGCCCTCACCGGGGTTTTGCTCACGACGGAGACAAGAAGAAATGTGCTCGGCACTTTCATTCAATTCATCAATATTCAAAACTAGGTAGCTTACAAATAAAAGGGAACAAGGTTTATATAGGAAACACTAAGGGTAAACTAGTAAAAGGGTCATAGGCGACCAATAAAATAAGCCACGCAGGGCTGTATTAACTTGTGTTCGGCAGACTTTGACTTCGGTAAGCCTTGGCTTCGGTTCTCGATTGTCTGCTCGAACACACTTGTTTCCTTCGGACGCTCAATTGTCTTCGAGCTCATTGTCCTCGGTCACTTTGCCTTCGGGCTCAAATCTGAAGATAATGCCTTCGATTCTTGAGCTCGGCCACTCAGCTTCGGAGCAATTGTTTTCCTTCGGCCAGGCTAAGTGAACGTGCACATCGTGCAGCAGCTTGGCTTGGCTTCTTTTCATCGGTCTCTTCGGTGGATCGATCACTTGATCAGCACGTGATCGGGCTGCATCAATACCCAAGACACCCGAACCTATGGAGGTAGTGATCGAAGAGCCATATATACCCACAACCTACAAAATGGCCCGGAGACTGGGTAGTGGGCATCATGATTAAACAAGGCTACGAACCTGGCAAAGGTTTGGGAATGAACTTAGATGGTATAGTCGAGCCGATTAGAATTGTGATGACGCCCAACAATGAGAAAGCTGGCATAGGATACATTGTGACCTACGAAAAGAGCATGGAAGAAGCATCACTGCACTTCAAGTTCTATAAGAAAAGAACCAAGACTCTTTTGCATATCTTCGTCTCGTTTGGATACTTGGATGGCCGAAAAGGATGTGTCCGCAGCACAAGGGGTGGAGCTGAAGATGGCTGATGCTGAAGAGGATTTGCTGGCAGGGGTGCAAAATCTATTCATATCGATGAAGACTGCTGTGTGATCATGGAAGAACATATTAACCTCCTAGACTGACAAAGGCTGGATCTGAAGCGGCATTAAAAAACTAGATCAACAACCGGGCCTGAGATTACCGTGGACCTTGGTAGAGCTGAGGGGATAGAATTTATCTTATGATTTCTAAAATAAAACCTGAATCTGAGTCGTGGAATTTGCATTTTTCTTCGTTGTTGCACATGTCTCCCTACAAACTCTATTTTGCAAGGATTAATAAATAAAATATCGCACTATTTTCCATTTAACTATTGCTTTAATCTTTTAATTTTGCAATTTTTTATTTTTCAGCATTCAAAATAATAATCTCATCGACTCCACAATCGTAACGTGTAACGAAACAATGGAGCTTGAGGAAACTGGAGTTGACTATGATGATTTTGATGAAACCACACAAGAAAAAATTAAGAGATTTGAAAACAAGCCTTAGCCAAACCTAGAGGAAACTGAGGTGATAAACCTAGGAGATGAGGAAATTGTGAAAGAGACGAGGATCAATATGCATCTCACCGACGAAGATAAAAGCGATATACTGAGTTTCTTAAAGAACATGAGGACGTATTCGCCTGGTCGTATGATGACATGACTGGCATAAGCACGGACGTGGTATCTCACAAATTACCTATCAATCTGGGCTTTTCGTCGATCAAACAAAAGGCCCAAAATTTCAAGTCATCGGTTTTGTTGAAAGTTGGTGAAGAGGTGACCAAGCAACTCAACGTAGGAATCTTGAAAACAGTCAAATATCCAACTTGGCTGGCTAAAATTGTCCCAGTGCAGAAGAAAGATTGGAAACTCCGAGTTTGCGTGGATTACAAAGATCTGAATAGAGCTAGCCCGAAGGATGATTTTCCTCTGCCAAACATAAACATCCTGATTGATAATTGCGCGAAACATGAGCTACAATCCTTTGTGAACTGTTTCGCTTGTTATCATCAAGTTCTCATGGATGAGGAGGATTCCGAGAAGACAGCTTTCACTACATCTTGGGGCACTTATTGCTATAAAGTCATGCCATTTGGGTTGACGAATGCTGGGTAACTTACATGAGAGCGATGAAAACTATGTTCCATGATATGATGCACAAAGAGATTGAAGTGTATGTGGACGACGTGATCATCAAATCAAAGAGGAGTTCAGAGCATCTTGACAACTTGCACAAGTTTTTCAATCGCTTGCGAAAGTACAATCTGAAGCTAAACCCGGCAAAATGCACTTTTGGTGTTCCAGCATGGAAGCTTTTGGGTTTCATCATCAATAGGAGGGGTATCGAGTAGGATCCATCCAAGATAAAGGCCATCAAAGAATTGTCGCCGCCAAAAAGCAAGAAAGAGGTCATGAGCTTCCCGAGAAGGCTCAATTACATCAGCCATTTCATAGCACAATCCACCGTCATCTGTGAGCCAATCATCAAGTTACTGAATAAAGACGCAGTGATTGAGTGGACAGAGGACTGCCAAAAAGCATTTGATCGGATAAAGGAGTACCTGTCATGCCCACTTATGCTGGTTCCGCCTGAGCCTGGGCGACCTTTGATCTTGTACCTTTCTGTGGTAGATTCGGCCTTCGGTTGTATATTGGGATAACATGATTTGACTGGAAGAAAGGAGCAAGCAATATACTACTTAAGCAAGAAGTTTACTCCTTACGAGGCCAAGTACAAATTGCTGGAGCGCACATGTTGTGCGTTGACTTGGATAGCACAGAAGTTGAGACATTACTTGACATCTTTTTCAACATTACTGATATAAAGGATGGATTCTCTCAAATACATCTTCCAAAAACCAATGCCCACTGGAAAGCGGGCTAAATGGCAAATATTGCTCAGCGAATTCGACATCACTTTTGTCACCTAAAAGGCGGTGAAAGCTCAAGTCTTGGCTGTTCACATGGCCGAGAATCCGGTGGGAGATGATTATGAACCTTTGCACACCTATTTCCCCGATGAGGAAGTTATGTTCGTAGGGTAAGATATCGTCGAAGAGTATGATGGTTGGAGGTTATTCTTCGACTGAGCGGTAAATTTCAAAGGTGTCGACATTTGAGCGACATTAGTTTCCGAGACTGGACGACACTATCTTGTCATGGCAAAATTAAGGTTTCCTTACACCAACAACATGGCGGAGTATGAAGCTTGCATCTTGGGTCTTAGATTGGCAGTGGACATAAACGTACAAGAGCTGTTAGCAATCAGGGATTCTGACTTACTGATTCACCAAGTTTGAGGAGAATGGACAACAAAGAACTCCAAGATACTGCCATACCTGGAGTTCATAAAGAAGCTGAGGCAGAGATTCACAAAAATAGAGTTCCAGAATGTCCCTAGGTTGCAAAATGAGTTCACGGACACCTTGGCCACCATATCTTTTATGATCAAGCATCCAGACAAGAATTACATTGACCTAATACCCGTAATAGTGAAGAAGCAGCCAGCATATTGTTATCATGTAGAGGAAGAACTGGACGGAGAAGCTTGGTTCTACGACATCAAAAGGCTTCTCAAAGATGGCATTTACCGAAAGGATGCAACAAGTCTCCAAAAAAAGACACTAAGGAGGCTAGCGAATGGTTTCTTTCTGAACGGGGAAGTGTTGTATAAAAGGACACCTGATTTGGGGTTGCTGAGATGTGTGGATGCTAAAGAAGCTACTAGATTATTGGAAGAAATACACTCTGGGACGCACGGACCACACATGAAAGGTTTCGTACTTGCAAAGAAGATTTTGAGAGATAGTTATTTCTGGATGACAATGGAGCACGATTGCATAAAGCATGCAAAGAAATGACATTATTGCCAAGTCCATGGAGATATGATTCGAGTGCCTCCTAATGAACTGAATATCATGGGATCACCTTTGACTTTTCATGCCTGGGGAATGGATGTCACAGGACCTATCGAGCCAGCCGCTTCCAATGGACATCGCTTTATGCTGGTAGCCATTGACTATTTTACCAAATGGGTGGAACTGCATCGTATAAGTCAGTGACAAAGAAGGTAGTGCCTGATTTTGTTCGTGACAAGATACTCTGTCGGTTTGGCATTCCTGAATCCATAACCACCGATCCAATCTCAATAGTGATCTAATGAAAGCAACCTGTGAGGATTTCAAGATCAAGCATCGCAATTCCACTGCATACAGGCCTCAAATGAATGGTGCGGTCGAGGCGGCCAATAAGAACATCAAGAGGATATTGCGCAAGATGACAGACAATTCGAAGCAGTGGCACGAGAGCCAAGCTTGAAGGGGACAAAGAATACGAGTCAAGGGCCCTGGAAGTGACTTGAAGATCATGCATTGGAGTGCCAAGGAAGGAGGACCACTTAGGCTACAAGGGGGGAACATCCGAGGCACATTTTGAGGCATTTCAAGGAGCTTCAGGAAGAGGCGGAGCGCCTCAGCATGGAGGCGGACTGCGTACAAAAATCCAGAGATTTGACATGGGACAGGCGGAGCGCCTCAGCATGGAGGCGGAGCTCCTCAGCTTGGACAATTACAAGGGGCGGCCGCCTAGTTGGGGGAGGCGGACCGCCTACCCCCTGTGACTGCTATGCGGGATTTTGCTACTTTTTACGTGAATTTCCTACTTTAGCCCTAAGTGGCCTTATTGTTATAACCCACTTTGGGGTGTTTTAGACATTTCATTATGTGTAAAGGAAGACTATAAAAGCCTTCCGTAGCCATTTATTTCATTAGTTAGTTTTGACATTGAGTAGAAAGAAGAGAGAACATTGAAGAGGCCGAGCCCTTCGAGTTTGAAGCCCGAGGCTTCGTTTATCTATGTACTTGGAACCTATGGGGATCGACACCTAGTTAAGTCCATTGTAAGGTTCAATTTTCCCTTTCTCCCTCTTGAATTCAATCCACGTAATTGAATTGAATTCATTTCTTTCTTCTAATTTCTTGCCTTCCTAGTCTCGATTTCTTGTTTATCTCATTTACTTGCTTCCGCGTATTGTATTATTTGCTTCTCGCTATTTTACTTTACATCTGTTGGTATCAGAGCACGGATCGGGTGTTGTTCTTACAAACCCTCGTTCCTTATTCATAGTATCCTTATTCTTGTTGTTGTTGTGATTGTGTTGTTTGTTCTTGAAAATTTGAAGAAAAACAAAAAAGTTGAAAAACTAGAAAACTCCAAAAAAATTCATAGATCTGGTTGGATTTGATTCTCCAAGTGTTTAAATTTAATGAGGATTGTTCTATGTTGTTAACCCGTTGATTTGATACGCACAATACGTGTTTTGGTGTTACGAATCAAAAATTTCGAAAATCAAAATCCCAAAGTTTGAAAATTTCTTGAAAACGCTTTAAACATGATTCGAAGCTTTTTGTTGGTTGTTTGAAGTTAAAAACTATTGGGGATTGTTTATCATAGTTGAATACACCATTGGGTATCATTGGAATTGAGTAACGGGTTGAAATCGTTGGAATTTTTGATGCAAATCACCAAAAAACCCGTAGTTGAAAAGCTGCAGATTCAGCTTTAGGCGGACCCCGACTCACGATGTAGGCGGACCGCCTCAGCAAAAGTCCTTCTCTGGACTTTGGTAGGCGGAGCGCCTCCCCCTGTTACTTGTTTTCGGGTAGTTTTTTCGTAGGATTTCACTTGCTGTTTGCCTTCGGGCTTCTTGGTTAGTGTTTCTAAGATAATTTGCCTACTCGAAAGACACTAAATCTTGAGCGTATTAGGACATTCGTGCCTAGAGGAGAGTAGAACTCAAAGAAGCTTCGTAGAACTATCTTTGGCCTCAAGTGCGCACTTTAAATAACCGTCCGTCCATTGAGTCTCATTAACTCCATTCCGAACTTTTATTTGGAAATTGATGCTATATTAACAACGAAGAACGAAAATAAAGGATAAAAAGCAAGACACTCATCTATCAAGAATTGCAAGTAGGAACTAGTCTACTTACCTTCTTGATGAAGCCAAAGAGGACCTATACTACGCAACAACCCTCAAGACAACTAGGAATTGAAAGTTGAATGATCAATGGAAAGGAACAAGTTCAATTGAATTTCACTCAAAAAGAACAAGTTTTCCAACATGTATTGGGAATAGCAAAAAGCTGTGTTTCTTTTGTTATGATGTAAGGTCCTGAAAATAATTTAAGTGTTAGGCTTATATAGGTGAGCCTCACACGCCTAAAAGGTAAAGAAATAGCCCCCAAGTGGGCTAAATGTCAATAGCCATGCAGGGCTAAATAAGCACCATAAAATAAATAAGTCTAGCTATGCAAAAGCATGAAAAAGTACTGAAAAATACAGCGCATAAGGCCAATAAACGAGCCCTCCACGCGGCCGAATTGTCTAGAAAATATAGGCCGCGTGCCACGCGAGTACCATGCGCTAAGCATTCTTCTAGAACGCCCCTTCTCCAATGCTAACCAACGAATCCAAAGGCTATTTTAACATACGCCTCCCATCCTCAACACTTGCACAATCATGGCTCTTCATCACCATCAAGTGAACATCATGAAGCTCCTTAGCTTGGCTCCTCGTGAATGGTCTTGAAGGCACGAACGTAGCTTGATCAGGCTGGACTGCATCATTCTCCCCTTCTTGAGAAGATTTCGTCCTCGAAATCGCGCCATCATCATCACTCAAAGCGGCATTACCTGCAACACAAGGAGTTAAGTCAGAAACATTGAAAGTTGTAGAGACATTATACACACCAGGCAGATCTGTAACATAGACATTATTATTGATCTTTTGAAGCACTTGGAATGGGCCATCGCCTCTCGGGGCTAGCTTCCCCTTTCTTTGGCTCAGGAACCTCTCCTTTCGGAAGTGCACCCAAACCCAATCACCCTTCTTCAAGTCCAGCTTTTTTCGCCCCTTATTCTTCTTGGTCGCCATTTTCTCATAAGCTACTTCCAAGTTCTTCCTTACCTTAGCATGCAACTCGAGCAACGCAGCTTCCCGGTTTTCACCATAACATTAATAACTGCATCTCTAGGCAAAGGAGTAAGATCAAGTTGAATCAAGGGGTTAAAGCCATAAACACATTCAAATGGAGTTATAGTAGTCATCCTATACACAGTTCTATTATAAGCAAACTCCATAATAGGCAACCTATCAGCCCACCTCCCCGCCTTACCTTTGGTCATAGCTCTAAGAAGAGCTCCTAAGGTTCGGTTAACAACCTTAGTCTGACCGTCAGTCTGTGGATGATGAGACGTGGAAAATAACAATTTAGTATCAGGAGCACCCCACAAACATTTCCAAAAATGACTCAAAAATTTCGAATCCCTATCACTAACAATTGTACGAGGCACACCATGCAGCTTTAACACATTAGCAATAAACAAAGAAGCAACATGTTGTGCATCATCACATTTTTTACAAGGAATGAAATGAGCCATCTTAGAGAACCTATCAACAACCACATAGATACTATCATGACCACCCCTAGAACGAGTCAGCCCCATCACGAAATCCATGGAGACGTCTACCCAAGGACTAGTAGGGACGGGTAAGGGAGTGTACAAACCATGATTACTAGACCTAGACTTAGCCCATTTGCAGTCTAAACAAGCACCACAAACACGCTCAACATCACGCTTGATCTTAGGCCAATGAAACTGCTCCCCAAGTATAGCTAAGGTCTTATCTACCCCAAAGTGACCCATCAAGCCCCCACAATGTGCCTCACGCACCAATAACTCATGCCATGAAGACTCGGGCATACATACTCTCCCCTTTTTAAAAAAGTTACCCATCATGCCATTGATACTTCTCTATTCGCTGTCCACTAGCTATGGCATCACACACACTCTTAAGCTTAGGGTCATCCATATACATAGACTTAATACTCTCAAAACCCATCAGCCTAGATGCTAAAGTGGTAGCCAAAGCAAACTTCCTAGAAAGTGCATCAGCCACTACATTCTCCTTTCCCTTTTGGTAATGAATTACGTAAGGGAAACTCTCAATGAACTTGGTGCAATGCAATTCCCGAAGGGATTGTTAGCACAAACGCGGAAGAACAAACAAAAGGATAAAAGATAGAAGCAAGACAAAACTTGCTTCTTTCGAAAGAACAGTGAGAAACCTGTCTCAAAGCTCAATAGAAAGGGATACAAGGATCACCTATACTATGCAACAATCCTCAAGAGAACATTGCCTCTTGCAAACTGAATGATCAAGAGGAATGTTCAATCGGACTAACCGAAAGCCACAAGTCCTTAAAAGCCCTCACCGGGGTTTTGCTCACGACGGAGTCAAGAAGAAATGTGCTCGGCACTTTCATTCAATTCATCAATATTCAAAAACTAGGTATCTACAATGAAAGGAAACAAGGTTTATATAGGAAATACTAAGGGTAAACTAGTAAAAGGGTCACAGGCGACCAATAGAAATAAGCCACGCAGGGCTGAATTAAATTGTGTTCGGCAGACTTTGACTTCGGTAAGCCTTGGCTTCGGTTCTCGATTGTCTGCTCGAACACACTTGTTGCCTTCGGACGCTCAATTGTCTTCGAGCTCATTGTCCTCGGTCACTTTGCCTTCGGGCTCAAATCTGAAGATAATGCCTTCGATTCTTGAGCTCGGCCACTCAGCTTCGGAGCAATTATTTTCCTTCGGCCAGGCTAAGTGAATATGCACATTGTGCAGCAGCTTGGCTTGGCTTCTTGTCATCGGTCTCCTCGGTGGATCGATCACTTGATCAGCACGTGTTCGGGCTGCATCAGAACTCAACCCATTTGGCATGCCTCTTATTCAGCTTCTCTTGACCCGTAAGATGCTTGAGCGACTCCTGATCACTCCTAACGACAAACTCCCTAGGCCATAGATAATACTGCCAATGGGCTAAAGCTCTCACGAGGGCATACAACTCCTTATCATACGTACAGTAATTCAAGGCAGCCCCCTTTAACTTCTCACTAAAATAAGCAATAGGCTTCCCATCTTGCATTAGGATGCCACCTATCCAAACCCCCGAGGGATCACACTCAATCTCAAATGCCTTGCTAAAGTCGGGCAATTGCAACAATGGGGCAGAACTAAGCCTATGCTTCAACTCTTGGAAAGCCTTCTCTTGAGACTCTCCCCACACAAATGGTTAATCTTTCTTTACTAACTCAGTGAGTGGTGCTGCTATTGTACTAAAATCCCTCACAAAACGTCTATAGAAACTAGCTAGACCATGGAAACTCCTAACTTGTGTCACACTAGTTGGAGCAGGCCAATCTCTAATAGCTTCAACCTTAGACTCATCCACCTCAACACCATTAGCACTAACTACAAACCCAAGAAAGACAACTCTCTCTACATAAAAGGCACACTTTTTAAATTTACCATAAAGCTTTTCAGCCCTCAACACATAAAGTACTTGCCTTAGGTGATCAACATGGTCATCTGCACTTTTGCTATAGATCAGAATATCATCAAAGTAAACGACAACAAACTTATTAATGAATGGCTTAAGTGCATGATTCATTAGTCTCATAAACGTACTAGGTGCATTGGAAAGGCCAAAGGGCATCACCAACCATTCATATAGACCAAACTTGGTCTTGAACGCAGTTTTCCACTCATCACCCAGTTTCATACGGATTTGGTGGTAACCAGAACTAAGATCAATTTTAGAGAATACACTTGAACCACTTAACTCATCTAGCATATCATCTAATCTAGGAATGGGATGACGATACTTTACTGTTATTTTGTTGACTGCCCGGCAATCAACACACATCCTCCAAGTGTCGTCCTTCTTAGGAACAAGGATAACGGGCACGGCACAAGGACTTAGACTCTCACGGACCAGCCCCTTTGTTACCAACTCATCCACTTGACGCTGCAGCTCCTTGGTATCGTCTGGGTTGCTCCTATAGGCTGGTTTGTTAGGTATTTGTGAGCCCGGTATGAAATCTATTTGATGCTTAATTCCCCTCAAAGGAGGCAGCCCACTCGACATCTCCTCGGGTAACATATTCTCATATTACTGCAAAACATCATTAACAACACTAGACAAAGGGTGAACATTAGTAGTAACATCATCATTAGAGCTCAAATAAACACCCTTATGTACAAGGCAAATTAACAATTTAGAATCATTATTACCTCGCAAATACTCACCTGGCTGCAACATTGCACAAAGATTACTAGGCAAGGATGGTGTAGTAGCATTAGTTTCAGCCTCTAGCTTAGCCTCCTTAAGAGACTTTCCTTTTGCCACCTCTTTCAACTCTCGCATGCGCCTATAATCATCACTAACCTGTTTGGGTGTCAAGGGCTTGAGTGTATAACTCTTTCCCTCTAACTTGACCTTGTAAGTGTTGGCCTTACCATCGTGAGTGAAACCCCTATCAAATTGCCAAGGTCTGTCCAGCAACAAATGGCAAGCCTGCATCGGCACAACATCACACATGAACTCATCTTGATAAGCTCCCACCTTAAACTTAATAAGCGCTTGCTTCACCACCTTCAACTCACCACACTCACTCAACCACTGCAGTTTATAGGGATGGGGATGCTTAATTGTGGGCAGCTTAAGTTGAGTAACCAACATCTGACTAACTACATTAGTGAAACTACCCGAATCAATTATCATAGAGCACACCTTTCCCCTCACCCTACATCTAGCATGAAACAAGTTCTCACGCCGCACATCTCTCTCTTCTTCTACACTCATTGCGCTCAAATTCCTACGCACCACTAAAAACATGTTCACACTCTCATCTTCCACTACATCTTCCTCACACTCAACCAAATCAGCCCCCTCATCTCCCTCAATCTGCTCATCACTTTCCACCTCACGGACAGTACCATCATCAAGAATAAGCATGGTTTTTCGCGTAGGACAATCCTTTGCAAAATTCCCATAGCCTTGACATTTATGACATTTAAAAGAGGAAGCACTAAGAGTATTAAGCTGAGTTTTAGAAATACCTCCCGACCCCTTAGGATCACTTTTTGGCGTCATTTTGTCTGCCGATTTCTGCACATCATGGCCCACACTTGCTCCCTCGGTACTTGGTGTCCTCCACTCCTTGTTTCGGCTCATAGGAATAGAAGTAGAACTACCCCTATAACAGGCTGCCTTCTCCTCTTTAATCATCTTCTCGGCTTCAATGGCAGGTAGCAATGCATTATAAAGAGTCAAGAAAGCGTGTAGCCTCAACTGATTAGATATGTCACGATTCAGCCCATTCTTGAACCGTATAATAGCCTCGTCCTCTTCTTCTTCTTCCATGTCAAGTGATAGCCTAATCTTCTCAAATTAGTCAGGATATTCTTCAACAGATTTCAGCCCTTGTTTCAAGACATATAACCTCCGAAGTTTCTCTTGTTTGTGTTTTGGATTGACATACTTCCGGGTCATTACTTGTTTCAATTTTGTCCAAGTAATGCGCGCGGGCTGATTGTGTCTTGTTCTAGATCGTTTCTCGGCCTCCCACCAAGTAGAAGCATAGGACTCAAAGACTGCATTGGCATAGGTAGCTTTCTTCTCCTCAGTCATGTCATTAATATCAAGAATCCTCTCAACTTGACTCCTTCACTCTAAGAACTTGTCAGGATCACTAGTTCCCTTGAATGCGGGAATGGTAACCTTGACACTATTTAGACCACTCTCACGAGCACCACGGGCTGGTTCGGGATACCCCTCATAATAATCAGCATACTCATCAAAGTCAGGCTCCAAATTCCTTCCACCATAGCCCACAAAGCCCCCTCTAGGACCTCGACCAAAGCCACGGCGTCTCACATTACCACGCCCCCATATTCTTGTCTTACCCTTGGTTCTTGCTGCCCAAAATCATCATCGCCATATTCCCCTAGCTTGGGTTGATCATCCTCACGGTCTGCTCTTACTTCCCCCTGCGGGTGCTATGTTTCTCCGAGCTGGCATCAATGGTGGTATATTACCCTGGGGAATGCCCAAGGTTCTCAAATTACGAGCATCTCTTTCTCTCAACTCTTGTCGACGAGCTATTTCAGCAAATTGTTCAGGCTTAACAGTCGAACCATCACTAGTTCCTTCCCCGGCATTCTTTTGAGTACTAGCTGAATTTTCAATATTCTCAATTCGTGTGCCCATTGCCCTTATTTTAGCCAAGAGATCAGCTAAAGTAATCTCGGGCACAGTCTTGTCTCCTTCAGTAGCAATGTACCTACACAAAAAACAAAAACTAGAGAACGTGTTAAGGTTAATAAAATACCTTACCCGCTCCCTCACTTTTGAATGACACTCAGGTTCACTTACAATTTGAGGTAGTATCTCACAAACTTGTCCAAAAGGGCTTCCTCGAATTGTTCAAGTTCCTCAACGACCTTTCAAATTCACAAATTCACTAGTTATCTTCAGGGTGAGTGAATTTATGAGACTATATAGGCGGACAGCTTTTAAAGTGAGCACGGGAAGCCAAAGAATTAACTACGAAAGTTGGAAATTCTGAGTTTTAGCACGAAGTCCTACAAGCTCAAAGATTAGTAATTAACTTAAGTAGAAGAATTACTAATTAGAAGTGATGTTAACAAAGAAATAAAGAAATCCTAAGAAAATCTGATTTTCTACCCTTAAATAGGCCCCCAAGACAAGCCTTATTTGAGTAGGCTAAGTTTTCCCTATTTTCCCTTCCTTTCCAACTCAAACTTGGACAACTTTTACCATTTTTTCCACCTCTTTTGACACGCCTAATATGCTGATTTTTCCCTTAGAAAAACGTGGGAAACCTTCTCCTAAAGCCTAAGAAAAACTAATTTCCTTATATGGAAAGTAGGTAAACTTCTCCCCTTTGAATTGGGATTTGTTTCCTTCTTGAATTAGGCTTAGGGTTTCCTCCTTCTGTCCTCTATATGCAGCTGATTTCAAGCCTCCTTAACACCAAAATCTTCAACAAAGAACAAGATCAAAATATGTAGAAAGGCTAAGGATTCAAGATCAAAAACGAATTCTTTCAACCAAACTCAAGAACGACAAGTTGTTATTCAAGAATTCTTATGTTTTAGCCAAGAACACGTTTTTAAGCTCAAGAATGGTTCAAGAGGTGCTGGACTATTACTCCAACAAGTTTTCAAGTATTCGCCTTCAAGAAAAATCAAGAATCAAAGCAAGAACGGATGAAAATCAAGAAACACACCAAGAATCTTCAAGAAACTCTTCAAGAATCGTTTCAAACTTCAACATTCAAACAAATCTCATCTTTAGTAAAGTTTTCTTGTAACCTAGGTGTCCCAAACACAATACACGGCTGATCTTTTTGTTTTTTTCCACGTTTTTCCTTTTTTTTAAATTCAAAAACGAAAATTTCAAGAAACTAACTAAGAAACCTAATTCTAGGCACGAAGAATAGGATTGGGGATGTAGAAACAAATCCTTTCCAAGCTCTAATACCAACTGATGCAAGATTAACAACGAAGAACGAAAATAAAGGATAAAAAGCAAGACACTCGTTGATCTATCAAGAATTGAAAGTAGGAACTAGTCTACTTACCTTCTTAATGAAGCCAAAGAGGACCTATACTACGCAACAACCCTCAAGACAACTAGGAATTGAAAGTTGAATGATCAATGGAAAGGAACAAGTTCAATTGAATTTCACTCAAAAAGAACAAGTTTTTCAACATGTATTGGGAATAGCAAAAAGCTGCGTTTCTTTTGTTATGATGTAAGGTCCTGAAAATAATTCAAGTGTTAGGCTTATATAGCTGAGCCTCACACGCCTAAAAGGTAAAGAAATAGCCCCCAAGTGGGCTAAATATCAATAGCCATGCAGGGCTAAATAAGCACCATAAAATAAATAAGTCTAGCTATGCAAAAGCATGAAAAAGTACTGAAAAATACAGCGCATTAAGGCCAATAAACGAGCCCTCCACGCGGCCGAATTGTCTAGAAAATATAGGCCGCGTGCCACGCGAGTACCATGCGCTAAGCATTCTTCTAGAACGCCCCTTCTCCAATGCTAACCAACGAATCCAAAGGCTATTTTAACATACGCCTCCCATCCTCAACACTTGCACAATCATGGCTCTTCATCACCATCAAGTGAACATCATGAAGCTCCTTAGCTTGGCTCCTCGTGAATGGTCTTGAAGGCACGAACGTAGCTTGATCAGGCTGGACTGCATCAGACATACTAGTTGTGATCACCTTGGTTCTCAAGTTGTAAAGGCCTCGCTCTTGAATATTGATAAATTGAGTAATACACGTTCGGGAGTAACGTTCGGGAGGTTTGTTCTGTTGGTGTTGCAACAATGTCGGATGATGATGGAGGAGATTATGGCTCTTGTGGGGATGATGTGAGTTGCTATAACTCGTATGGTGATGATGGAGACTATGGTTCCTATGATGTTGACGATGGCCATTACTATGATGATGGAAACCATGGCTCCTATGTTGATGAAGCGGTTCACTATGATGATCGTGAAGTTGAAGAAGACTATGAGGCTTATGATGAAGATTGTGATGATCCCTATGCTTCTAGTCAAGATGATGAAGATGGTGACGCTTCAAGGTACATTGATCCTACTTACTCTACTATTAATGAATATGAGCATGATGATAGTGACATAGATAGAGATGATGATGAGGTTGATTATATAAATTATTCATGTGAATCTTCTCTTGGTGTTACTAGTGGAGTACAAGGGAGTAGTACGGGTCCTTCCATTAGTATGGGAGGAGGTGGTGGTTGTTCCATGGGAAAGAAGGAGCTTACACCTTCTAGGTACGCTAAGCGGCCTAATGCTTCTTATTTCCATAGGAAGAGCGGAATGAGAAATGGTGTTGCTCTTACTATGATTGGAGTACATTGCTCTAGTGGTAGTGGTAAGACTAGTGCTATGGGCTATGGAGCCAAGACGAGAGGCACGTATGGGTTCCATAGTGGTAATCCTTCCTCGACTTTCAACAACAATTCTAATGTTGGAAGAGTGACTGGAAGTGGAAGTTATTCTAGTGGTGTTGCTAGGGGAGGAGGGATGAGGAATACTCAAGTTGAGGGTGATGTTTTTCTTCAACTTCCAAGTTCTTACTTGGATGATCCTATACGAAACTTGGGTCTAAGGAGGTTCCTTGTTGAGGTGGAAGGTAATGGAGGGTACTTGTTCAAGATTGGTAACACCGATGCCAATTGCATTAGTACCTCGGTAGTTGGTGAGTTAAGGCTACCTTGCTATGCCCTAGAGCATCCTTATGAGTACCACAGAGTGTGGGTTTCCAAGCAAGTTCGAGTGTGCATATCTTATAGGAGCTATTGGGGTTATATGTGGTGTGATGTGTACCCCATGCAAAATTGTGATGTGTGGTTAGGTGAGCCATGGTTGAAAGGAAAGAAGGTGCGATATGTTCTTGAGAATGATAGGTATTATATGAACAAGGGCCAAAGGAATTATGACCTTGAGTCTCTTGGAGCAAAGATCAAGTCATCTCCTAGTATACCTTCTAGGCCTATGCAAAAGGGAAAGGAGCAAGAACCTCATTCCATAATTGAAAGGGTGCAAACAAGAAGTCCTGCAAACACAAGCAATGGTGGGACTAGTGCAAGACAAGAGTTGGCAATTGTCAACAAGATGAACCCGAAGTCACAAGTTTCAAAACCAAGTGGTTTACCAACAAAGAAAAAGGAGACATCAAGTGATGAGTCTCCAAGTCCTAGATTCCGGATTGATGTTAAAAGTCCGCCTACTCCGGCTATGGGTATTCTTGGGCCTCGTCCCAATTCACCCAAATTTGAGAGACAAAAGATAGAGAGGAGTAAGGGAGCAACCGGTGACAACTCTCGAGTGGAAAAAAGAGAGATTGTGTGGAGTGATGTGAGTGGGTTGTCGCCACCCGAATCTACACCAGGCCTTGAAAGAAAAATGACGGAAAAGAAAGAGGGAAAAAGAAATATTGAGAGTGAGGACACCCCTTATTCTAACATTAACCCTTTATCTTTTTCTTCTACTTGTGTGAGTACTTGTGTAGATATTCTTGGAGACCAACCAATGGAGCCTCAACCATGTTCCAAGATGGAAAGACAAGGTGAAGGTGATGCCAAATGTGAGCTACAAGGTGGAGACATTCTTGACACTTCAAGTGCATTGAGTGAGCAAAATGGCCACTCAAAGGTATGTGTTAGTTCTTCTTCCCTTGAGAATGAAACTTCCTTGTCTTGTAATGGTGTGTGTGAAAACTCTATGCTAGTTGATAATTCGTATGATTACAATGTGTTTGCAACTAGTGTAGAGCCTTTGGGTCAAGTTGTGAGTGAAAATGAACCACTAGTTGAGAGGGTTGAAAAGCCACATCATGATGTGAGCTCGGTTTTTATTGAACCTCTCTTTAGTGAAGATGTTGTAGTTGACCTTGTGTGTGAGCCTTGTTATGACACCCCACCCGTATTTGATAAAGGAGAAGATGAATTGCATGATTATCCTATTCTTCCATTTGATTGCTTACTTGCTAATGGTGGTTCCTTGTGTCGTAGTGAGGATGGTTGTGACCTTGAGGAGTCTCTAGAGTGTGTGATAGATCGATTTGTTTTTGATGACTCCTCGAGTGAGAGTGAAGGACCTAGTCTTGATACTAAGCTTTTGTGTAGCCATGAATTTGAGGTGCATGCCTTTACATTTCCATTGGTGCAAGGCAATCTCATTTGTGGTAGTGAATTTTATCGGACTAGGGTTGGTAGTAAAGTAGGACCTCCATGGTTTGAAAAGTTAGACTCTAGGGATGATCCATTGTTTGGAACTCCAAGTGAGAAGAGTACTCTTTATATTGGTCGTGTTGACCTATCTTCTAGTAGTCCTAGCCTTCATTGTGTGGACTATAATGATGAAGAACCTATTTTGGAGACCTTCCTATAGAGTTTGTCTAGTGAGGAGGATTGTCTTGGGTTGATTTAGAAGGTAAGGAGGTACCTCTCGGTGTGTGTAAGAATGCTTTTAAGAAGGGAAGTGGAGTAGTCGATGTTAGTTGTGAATTGAACTATTTTACTTACTCCATCCCACATGTTGAGCACACCTTGAGTGTTGGACATGCCAAAGCCAATGTGTCACATTGTGATAAAATTGATTTGAAGGCTTGGTGTGTTGATAGTAAGCTTAGGGTTCATAGGACATTTGATTGCTACATGTTGCATGACTTTGATCTCTTTGCTTGTCATTGTGTTAGACTGATAAGAATCAAAAACGAAACGCGGAAATAAAGATAAAGAGCGAGACACTACTCGAACTCCCTACGAAGTAACTATGGAGAACTCGTTCCATCATACCCTCGTATCGGTGTCAAGGAGGACCTACACTATGCAACTACCCTCGAGTCACACTTGGGACTCGCAAATAGAATAATCGGGTTTTCTGATAAGAATCAAAAACGCGGAAAAGATAAAAAGATAGAAAACGAGACGAGGCTCGAACAAAGACCCAAGTAGCACCGGAGAACTAGTTCCGATACACCCCGGGTGGATGTCAAGGATCACCTACGCTATGCAACTACCCTCGAGCCACACCTGGGACTCGCAAATAGAATGATCGGGGGTGGTTTGGGGTTCAACTAGAATCCACTAGTAAACTCAAACCGTCTCAAAGGGTTTTCATTCAAAGAGAATCCACTCTTGAACATTGTCATTGACAATCAATCATTCATCATAATAGCAAAACTAACTAAGGAATAATGCTAAGCTATGGAGTATTTATAGGCCTCACTCAAGACATAAGGAAAGGCCTAAAGTACCCTTAAGTAGGTTCTAAAGACATAAGCCACGTAGGGGCATAGTAGGAATTACATAGCAATTAAAGTCAAATTTCCGTCAAAGTTGAACAGAGGGAGGCGCTCCGCCTCTGAGGGAGGCGCTCCGCCTCAGCTTGTCTAGGCGGTCCGCCTCCTTGGTCCGCCTCCAAAAGTCCCGAGAGTCATCTTCTTTTAGGCGGTCCGCCTCAATCCGTAGGCGGTCCGCCTCTTCCTGAAGCTTCTTGAAACACTTCGAAATGTGTCTCGGATGCTCTTCTTTCCATGGCGTCCCAATGCATGACCTTGAAGTTCTCTTCCTTGGCCTTGGATAGTGCTCGATTTGGGTCTTATCATCCTCCCCTTCTTGAGAAGATTTCGTCCTCGAAATCAAGGCTTGGTCTCTCATGGCTCTATCAACTCTTCGGGGTGGCCAAGGGTCTCCTCCTTTGTCCTTCTCGATCGTCACTTTGATATAGGCTTCTTCCAAGATCTTCCTCGCCTTAGCATGGAGCTTAGAACCTACAAGCAACGACAAGCAAAAACAAGCAAACGTCCCACTTTGAAAGTAGGTTAGTGCAAGAAGTGTGGAAAAAACACTCTTGTGATATAACCAAGCGTCAATAACAATCATGAATATCAAGTCTCCAAAGAGAACCATAAGCACTTGGTTAAAATCAACATGCACTCAACAAGATAATGAGCAAAGAGGTCATGGGAAGATGGAAAAGGCAAGATCAAGCTACCAAAATCCCCTTGAACCTTAAGCTCAAGATCAACACACCAACCTATCCTCGAGGTGTGATCAACATGTGGAGTGGAGTGAGTCAAATAGCCCACCCTACAAGTAGGATCAAGCACTCCACTCCCCTTCTTTAGAGCATACCTACTCACACCAAGGGGTTCCTCTTTCCCTTCCATTTCATCAACTAGGCAACCCTCCTCAAAAGTCAAGCTCTCAAGGAAGGTGTTGATGATGGATTCTTCTTCATCACAACCCAAACTAGCAATAGTAGGGTCACTCAAAGAACCATCTACCTCATCCACATTTTCAAGCAATGGGTTGCCTAAGGGGTCAAACCCTTCACACCATGGGGGTTCCATTTGACCACCCACCCTAGTCCGATACAAATCGCTACCACAAATGAGATTATCTTCACACAATGGAAATGTAAAAGCATGCACCTCAAATTCATGGTCAAATACAAGCATGGTATCAAGACTAGGTTCTTCACCCACACTCAAGGAGTCTTCGAAAATAAATCGATCCATCTGACACTCGAGAGACTCCTCAAGGCAACAATCATCCTTGCTACAACACATTGGCCCACCAAATAGAAGCATATCAATTAGGGAATGGTCAACTACCTCATCTTTCCCTATGTCAAATGTTGGCGGTGTGTCATAGCAAAGGTCACCATCATGGTCAACTATCAAATCTACACTAGGGAGGGGTTCAATGAACAATGAACTCACATCATGATGTGGCATAGTGCTCCTCCCAACTAGTGTTTCACATACAAACTCAAGTTGACAACTAGACTCTTCACTAGTGGTATACTCACTAGATTCATCAAAAACTCCAACTAGTGTTGAGTCATTACAAGACAAGTAGCTAGTAGGCTCATGAAAAGGTGAAGCAACACTTACATTTGTAGTACTTTCTTGATCACTCACAAGATTTGAAGTGTCATATGCAACTCCTCCTTCATGAAGCTCACATTGAGGCTCCAATGACTTGTCTTCAAATGTACCTACACAAGAACTTTCACAAGAAGAGATAGAAGATAAAGAAGGGTTAGAACAATGGGTGCTCTCACTCTCAATTTTTCCTTCCTCACCCCTCATCTCTCTCAATTTTACCTCATGGTCAAGTGTAGTTTGTGGTGACAATCCGCTCACATCACTCCTCAATTCCTCTCCTTTTTCCTCTCTTGGATTGTCACCGGTCACTCCCTCACTTCTCTCTATCTTTTCTCTCTCAATTGGAGTGGAGTGACTCCCATTTTCATCATGCATTGGAAAAAACAATGAAATTGTTTGCCTCGGATTCAAGTACGATGGGTGACTTGGATTTAGCCGCTTCCTTCAACTCCTTCATGAGTTTGTAGTCATCACTCACTTGCTTGGCAGTTAGGGGTGATAAGACCCAAATAGGTGGAAGCGATAAACTATGATGCGGAAGCAACAATCACAAGATAACAAGAAAGTAAGGGATTGGGGAGAATAGAAATAGAAGAAAGAACGAATCAAACTAAACAATTAGATTGATTCAAAAGGGAGAAGAGACTTGAACCATTAAACG
Source organism: Petunia axillaris subsp. axillaris (assembly GCA_029990575.1). Taxonomy (NCBI): domain Eukaryota; kingdom Viridiplantae; phylum Streptophyta; class Magnoliopsida; order Solanales; family Solanaceae; genus Petunia; species Petunia axillaris. The sequence goes on along the minus strand of JARKNS010000004.1, from coordinate 98,861,934 downwards.
GGACTCACACTAGCGGTGATCCACCATGGATTCATCGTAAGAGATACATGAAGTCAACGCTTCAACAAGAAAGGCCAAGCCTATTCTATCTTCTCAATTCTATCTTCAAAACTAGCTTCCCGAAATAAATGACTAAGTGTGGTATTTATAGGTTCACCACACTTCTCAATGAAATGTCTAAAAGCCCTCAAATGTAATAAAAACAATACAAGCCTCGTAGGGCCAAAATAGGAATTACGCATGGCATTCCCGTGCAAAACAACGCAACTAGGCGCCCCGCCTAGTGTAGGTAGGCGCCCCGCCTAGTGTAGGTAGGCGCCCCGCCTACTGCAGAGGCGGACTGAGATCCAGAGGTCAGACACAAAGTGGGCGGTCCGCCTAGTCAAAGGGGCGGTCCGCCTACTTCCTTGAAGGCTTGAAATGTCTCGAAATGTGTCTCCCGAGCCTCTCCTTTTGGGCCTAGGTGGTCTTCCTCCCGTGGCGCTCCTTTGCATGATCTTTAAGTCGCTTTCGGGGGCCTTGGCGGTACTCTTTGTGCTCTCAAGCTTAGCTCTTGATGGTTGGCGTTTTGGCTCCAATTTGGGTCTTATCATCCTCCCCTTCTTGAAAGGATTTCGTCCTCGAAATCAAACCATCAAGCGTACATTCAAAACAAGCACAAACAAAGCTTCCCACTACAAGAGTAGGTTAGTGGAAAAGTGTGGGAAAACACACTCTTATGGTATAGCCAAGCATCAATAACAACGATAAAGCACATGTTTCCAAAGAAAACAACAATCACTTGGCTTCCCCAATGGGTACACTCAACACATGATTCATCAAGGAGGTCAATAGGATAGAGAATATGCAAGATCAAGCCATTAAAATTCCTATGATCCCGAAGTCCAATAAGGACACACATAAACTTCCCACTACAAGAGTAGGAAAGTCCAACAAGAGTGAGTACAAGTGATGTGAAAATCAAACTTTTATGATAGAGCGAAGCATCAATACTAATCCAAAAGCTTATGTTCCCAAAGGAAACAACAAGTTCTTGGCTCAACAACGACAAGTACTCACTACCATAACAAGCAAAGAGATCAATAAGATATGGAACATGCAAGATTAAGCAACTAAGTTCCTTATGACCTCCAAGCTTATGGTCTTCACATCGAGCTTTGGCATGCTCAACACTCAAGGTGTGATCAACATATGGGATGGAGTAAGAAACATAATTCAAGCGACAACTAACATCGAATACTCCACTCCCCTTCTTGGAAGCACTCTTACACACACCAAGAGTGACTTCCCCTCCTCCCATTCCAACTCCAAGACAATCTTCCTCACTAGTCAAACTCCAAAGGAAGGTCTCCAAAATTGGCCCTTCATCATTATAGTCCACACAATGAAGGTTAGGACTACTCGAAGATGGTTTAACACAACCAAAATCAAGACCACTCATCCCACTTGGAGTTCCAAACAATGGATCATCCATAGAGTCTCTTCAAACCATGGGGGTTCTATTCTATTGCCAATCCTAGTCCGATACAATTCGCTACCACAAATGAGATCATGTTCACACAATGGAAATGTAAAAGCATGCACTTCAAATTCATGGTTATCCAAAAACATGGTATCAAGACTAGGTTCTTCTCTCTCACCCGAGGAGTCATTGAAAACAATTCGATCCATCTCATTCACTAGGGACTCCTCAAGGTCACTACAAACCTTACTACAACACATAGGCCCACCATTATCAAGCAATTCATCAAGGGAGAGGATAGGGTATTCATTCAACTCATCTTCCCCTTTATCAAATATAGGTGGAGTGTCATAACAAGGATCACAAATAGGGTCAACTACACATTCTTCACTAATGAGAGGTTCAATGAAAACCGAGCTCACATCATGATGTGGCTTATCATCCCTCTCAACTAGTGGTTCACAATCACACACAAGTTGACCATTTGACTCTACACTAGTTGCAAACACATTTTAATCATACAAATCATCAACTAGTGTTGAGTTACCACAAACACTACCATAAGACGAGGAAGTAACATGTTCAAGGGAAGAACTATCACTTACCTCTAAGTGGCCATCTTGCTCACTCAATGCATTTGAAATGTCATGGATTGTCTCTTCACCTTGAAGCTCACATTGAAGAGTTTCTTCACCTTGTCTATCCTTCTTGGGACATGATTGAGGCTCCATTGCTTTGCCTCCAAGAGTACCTACACAAGCATTCACAAGAGTAGGAGAAAAAGATAAAGGGTTAAGGTTAGAATAAGGGGTGTCCTCACTCTTTTTTCCCTCTTTCTTTTCTCTCATTTTCTTTTCAAGGTTAGGTGTAGATTCGGGTGGTGACATCCCACTCACATCACTCAACACATCCTCTCCTTTTTCCACTCGAGGAATGTCACCGGTCACTCTCTTACTCCTCTCAATCTTTTGTCTCTCAAATTCGGGTGAATTGGGACGAGGCCCAAGAATACCCATAGCCGGAGTAGGTGGACTTTTAACATCAACCCGGAATCTAGGACTAAGAGACTCATCACTTGAGATCTCTTTCTTCTTTGTTGGTGAACCACTTGGCTTTGGAGCTTGTGGCTTGGGGTTCACCTTGTTGACAATTGTCAACTCTTTTCTTGCACTAGTCCCACCGTTGCTCGTGATTGTAGGACTTCTTGTTTGCACTCTTTCAACCATAGAATGAGGCTTTTGCTCCTTTTCCCTTTGCATAGACCTAGAAGGTACACTAGGAGGTTACTTGATCTTTACCCCAATAGGCTCAAAGTCATAAATCTTTGGGCCTTGGCCGAGGTAATACTTATCATTCACATCACTATATCGCACCTTCTTGCTTTGCAACCATGACTCACCTAACCACACATGACAATGTTGCATGGGGTACACATGACACCACATATAACCCCAATAACCTCCATGAGATATGCACACCCGAGCTTGCTTGGAAACCCACACTCCGTAGTAGTCATAAGGATACTCCAAGGCATAGCAAGGTAGCCTTAGCTCATCAACCACCGAGGTACTAATGCAATTGGTATCGGTGTTACCAATCTTGAGCAAGTACCCTCCAATACCTTCCACCTCAACAAGAAACCTCCTTAGACCCAAGTGTAGTATAGGATCATCCAAGTAAGATCTTGTAACTTCATGATATCCATCACTATCAACTTGGATCTTCCTCAATCCTCCTCTCCTAGCAACTCCACTAGGATAACTTCTACTTCCCGTCACTCTTCCAACACTAGAAGTGTAGTTGAAAGTCGAGGAAGTAGTATCACTATGGAACCCATAATTGCCTCTCGCCTTGGTTCCATAGCCCTTAGCACCACTCCTACCACCACTACTAGAGCGGTGCACCCCCGTAATGATAAGAGCAATACCATTCCTCCTTCCACCATTCACATGGGAACTAGAAGATGCCAACCTCCCATTTCCCATGGAACAACCACCACCACCTCCCATACTAATGGAAGGTCCTCTACTACTCTCTTGCTCACCACAAGCAACACCAAGAGAAGATGCATATGCACAATTCGTATAATCAACCTCATCATCCATTCTCTTTATGTCACTATCATCATGTTCAAATTCATCACAAGAAGAGTAAGTACGATCATCATACCTTGAAGCGTCACTATCTCCACATTCTTGACTTGGAGCATAAGATTCTTCACAATCATCTTCGCAAGCTCCATAGTCTTCTTCATCTTCATAATCAACATAGTGACCCGCTTCATCATCATAGGAGCCTTGGTTCCCCGAATCGTCATAGCAATGCCCATCATTACCATCATAGGAACCATAGCCTCCATCATCTCCGCACGAGTCATATCCTCCACAATCGTCATCCGAAGCCATAGTTGTAACCAAAGAGTTAAGGACCTCACAAGTTCACTCCCTCACGTGTATCACTCAAGAGATGTCACTCAATTTTCTTTCCACTCATGTATACACTCAAGGTCGTTGGCTTTTGTGACCACACTCTATTGTTCTCACCACTCAAGCCTTTTTCCACTCAAGACCTTCTTGTCTCTTAGTAATCACAATGGCAAGATCAATCAACTAATGAACCCAAGTAATGGTTCGGAATGGAGTTTAAGTGACTCGATGTACGGAAGCTAATTTAATGCGCACTTGAAGCAAGCAAATTCTACGACTTTAAGTAAAGACTTCAAGACACACAACACCCTAAGGAATCAAAGATTAGTGTAAATAAAGTAGGCCTAATACCCTAGAAACACTAACCAAGAGGTACGGAAGCAAACGGAACACAAAAAGACACGAAACGAAGCCAAACGGAGGCCTCCCAGGAGTGGGCGGTCTGCCTCTGTAAAGTGGGCGCCCCGCCTACTCAAAATCCAGAGAGCAGCATAAAAAGAGGCGGTCCACCTCTTAGGAGTAGGCGGTCCGCCTACTGGACTTCACAGCACGGTCCGAAAATGGGTTTTTGGCCCTTTTGCAACAAAATTTCGATGTTCCAAGGATTTTTTTCCCAATCCGAAGGTACCCAATGGTGTTTTCAACTACTCTAATCAATCCCCAATGATTTATAACAACACCCAATCCATAACGAATCCAAATCAAGAAATTTCAATCAAATTCTAGGTTTTTTTCAATTTTGGGGTTTTGATTTTTCTAACTTGTGATTTTCAACACCAAATCATGTAACAAGGGTACCAAATCAATGGGTAATCATCATAGATAAATTTCAAATATCAAACACCAAAGGAATCATCAAATCCAATCCACAATAAGAATTTTTTTTTTTTTCTATTTTTTTTTTCACTTTTTCAATTTTTTTGTTTTTCTTCTTTTCTCCAAGAACAAGAACAACAATAACAATAAACTAAACTAAAAGATAGGATGAACAAGGATCGAGGGTTTGTAAGAACAAACCTCGAGCCTTGCTCAGATACCAAACTGATAAGACCCAAATAGGCGGAAGCGATAAACTATGATGCGGAAGCAACAATCACAAGATAACAAGAAAGTAAGGGATTGGGGAGAATAGAAATAGAAGAAAGAACGAATCAAACTAAACAATTAGATTGATTCAAAAGGGAGAAGAGACTTGAACCATTAAACGGGACTCACACTAGCGGTGATCCACCATGGATTCATCATAAGAGATACATGAAGTCAACGCTTCAACAAGAAAGGCCAAGCCTATTCTATCTTCAAAACTAGCTTCCCGAAATAAATGACTAAGTGTGGTATTTATAGGTTCACCACACTTCTCAATGAAATGTCTAAAAGCCCTCAAATGTAATAAAAACAATACAAGCCTCGTAGGGCCAAAATAGGAATTACGCATGGCATTCCCGTGCAAAACAACGCAACTAGGCACCCAGCCTAGTGTAGGTAGGCGCCCCGGCTAGTCTCATCAGGCGTCCCAAGCAGGCCCTCCGCCTACTGCAGAGGCGGACTGAGATCCAGAGGTCAGACACAAAGTGGGCGGTCCGCCTAGTCAAAGGGGCGGTCCGCCTACTTCCTTGAAGGCTTGAAATGTCTCGAAATGTGTCTCCCGAGCCTCTCCTTTGGGGCCTAGGCGGTCCTCCTCCCGTGGTGCTCCTTTGCATGATCTTTAAGTCGCTTTCGGGGGCCTTGGCGGTACTCTTTGTGCTCTCAAGCTTAGCTCTTGATGGTTGGCGTTTTGGCTCCAATTTGGGTCTTATCATTAGTGGGGGATGGATATTTCACACAAGTTTGAGTTTAAAGCTTCAAGTAGTTGATCAACGAACCACGACTCAATCACTCAACTTATCAAGTCCAAATGCACTCCGGGACTCGATTGGAGTTAATGGGACTCGATTGGAAAGATAGGCACTTTAAATGAGGACTTGAATCAAAAGATACTACGAATCTTCTTTGAATTCTAGTCTCCTTTCTATGGCACGATGAACCTAATAGATCAAAGTAATTAGTACTAATCGAGTAGGATTATACTCTAATAGCACTAACCGGAAGCAATGCAATCAACAAAATGAGAAATCCTAGAAGAATCTACCCAATTCCCAAAATGAAGGAAGTAGGCGCCCCACCTGTTTTGAGTAGGTGGTCCGCCTGGTTCCCTATAGGGGGGAGTAGGCGGTCAGCCTACTTGAAGTAGGCGGTCAGCCTACTCTACAAGGCGGTCCGCCTCTGTAAAATCCAAAGAGTGAGCAAAAAGTAGGCGGTCCGCCCCTTCTACTAGGCGCCCCGCCTAGTGCAACTTCCAGCACTGTTCAAACTCGTTTCAAGTCGATTTCCAAGCCTCAAATCCGATTGTTTCAACTTGTTTTCACAATCCAATGATACCCAAAGTTGTTTTTGATCCCTTCTAACAAACCCCAATCAAATTTACATCCAAACAACCAATCAAATCAAGATTCAAAGTCAAGAACTTCAAGAACACAAGGGTTTATCAAAGGGTTTTCAAAATGGATTGTGATTCATCAAAGTTGGTGTTATATATGTTCAAATACCACAAAATTGGTACCAAATCGTTTGTTTTCCAATGAAGATCAATCCCCAATATCAAGTTTTCAATCCAACATCAATCCAACCCAAGAATCAAACCAAAATCATCAAGAACAAGTTCATCAAGGGTTTTAAGGAAAATTTGGGGTTTCAATTTTTCAAACTCCACCAATCCAAGTGTTTTAGGTATCCAAACAACGGGAATTCAATCACGATCAAGAATCCATAACACCCATAGCATAAATCATCCAAACTAACAAGATACACCAAATTTTTGGATTTTCAATTTTTCAATTTTTTTGTGATTTTCTTCTTTTAATAACAATAAACAAGAACCTCAGATAGAAACCAACCTAGGCACGAAGAATCAAGGGTCGGGGGTTTGTAGAAACAAAACCCGAGCCTTGCTCTGATACCAAGATGATAAGAATCAAAAACGAAACGCGAAAATAAAGATAAAGAGCGAGAAACTACTCGAACTCCCTACGAAGTAACTATGGAGAACTCGTTCCATAATACCCTCGTATCGGTGTCAAGGAGGACCTACACTGTGCAACTACCCTCGAGCCGCACCTGGGACTCGCAAATAGAATGATCGGGGGTGGTTTGGGGTTCAACTAGAATCCACTAGTAAACTCAAACCGTCTCAAAGGGTTTTCATTCAAAGAGAATCCACTCTTGAACATTGTCATTGACAATCAATCATTCATCATAATAGCTAACTTAGGAATAATGCTAAGCTATGGAGTACTTATAGGCCTCATTTAAGACATAAGGAAAGGCCTAAAGTACCCTTAAGTAAGTTCTAAAGTCATATGCCACATAGGGGCATAATAGAAATTACATAGGCTAAAACTAGCAATTCCCGCAACTTGTTCAGCACTAGGCGCCCGGCCTACTTAGAGTAGGCGCCCAGCCTTCCAGGGAGTAGGCGCTCAGCCTAGTTGAAGCAGGCGGCCTGCCTCCTTGGAGTAGGCGGTCCGCCTGTTCTGAAGGGCTTGCAGAGGCGGTCCGCCTGAAGCACAATCCAGAGAGCTGATCAAAACTAGGCGGCCGGCCTAGTTGAGTAGGCGGTCCGCCCCTTCTTAGGCAGCCTTGAAACGCTCCGAAATTTATCCCGAATGCTCCTCGTTCCATGGCGTTCCAATGCATAAGCTCTTCCTTGGCCTTGGATGATGTTTTTTAGATAGTTGCTCGATTTGGGTCTTATCAGCGTAGGTGTTCTTGTCCTTCTCTCGGGATGTAACGGAACAAGTTCTCCGTTGCTACTTGGGATTAGAGATCGAGTTACGTCTCGTTATTATCCTTTTTACTTTTCGCGTTTGATTTCCTACATCAGCAAGTGCTTACAAAGATGTGAAGAAGCCGTTTGAGAAGTACACACCCAATGTTGGAGGTAATTCTAAAACCCAATTGAATACTCCTACTTCTTCTTCCATTCAATGTCACAAATGCAAAGGGTATGGACACTTTGCTAAGGAGTGTCCTACGAAGAGGACCATGGTTCTTGTTTGTGAAAATGCATATGAATAAGAGAGTGAACCGGAGGATGATGAGGGAGTAGAGGGAGATGAGGGAGTAGAGGAGGATGATCAAGATGACACGGTGGAGGATGAGGAACCTCATACTTTTCTAGTTGTGAGGAGGAGCTTAGGAGCTATGATTGTGGAGGATGGTGAAACCTTGCAAAGAGAAAACCTTTTCCATGCAGGGTGTCGTGTTAAGGGTGTTGTATGCTCTATGATCATTTACTCCGGGAGTTGTGCTAATGTTGTGAGTCAATCTCTTATAACCCAATTGAAGTTGCCTACCGTGAAGCACCCCAAGCCATATCGATTGTAATGGCTTAGTGAATGTGGGGAGCTAAAAGTAGTGAAGCAAGCAATGATCAAGTTCAAAATGGGTAGTTATGTTGATGAACACTTGTTCGACGTTGTGCCCATGCAAGCTTGCCACCTTCTCTTTGGAAGGTCTTGGCAATTTGATCGACAAGCGGTTCATGACGGGCGTGTCAACACTTACACGATCCAACATGAAGGAAGGAAATTTGTGTTAAAGCCCCTAACTCCCAAACAAGTGAGTGATGACTACAATCGGATGCTGGAGTTGAGGGAAGTGACAAAGGCCAAGTCAATCATTGAGACTAGCCCTTTGTCCAAAAGCATGGTGGCAATCCCACCTTCTTCTTCTACCGGTGGCATATGTGCCATGATGCAACCGGGCGAGATCCTAAAAGGAAATGATGGCACCAAGTTTCTCCTATGCCTAGTGCTCAAAGGTATGATCCTTAACTCTAATTGTGATTTTTCTTCTAACCCTTTGCCTAGTGTGTTTTAGAATGTCTTGAAGGGTTTTGGGGACATGTTCCCGGATGAGATGCCGGATGGATTACCTCCTTTGAGGGGTATTGAACACCAAATCGACTTTGTCCCGGATCCCAAATCCCAAACAAGCCGGCTTATAGGAGCAATCCATAGGATACAAGAGAATTGCAAAAGCAAGTTTATGAATTGCTCACTAAAGGCTTGGTGAGGGAGAGCTTGAGTCCTTGTGCCGTACCCGTGATCCTTGTTCCCAAAAAGGACGACACTTGGAGGATGTGTGTTGATTGTCGGGCTGTGAACAAAATAACGGTAAAGTACCGTGATAAGACCCAAATCGAGCAACCATCTAAAAACACCATCCAAGGCCAAGGAAGAGCTTATGCATTGGAACGCCATGGAACGAGGACCCTTAGAGACACATTTCGAGGCGTTTCAAGCGGCCAAGGAAGCAAGCGGACCGCCCACTAGACTAGGCGGACCGCCCACTTTGTGTCTAGTCTCTGGATATTGGGGCGCCTACTGCAGAGGCGGAGGGCCTACTTGGGGCGCCTACTGGAGGCCAGGCGGGGCGCCTAATTACACTAGGCGGGGCGCCTAGTTGCTGAGAAGGATGCGGGATTTCTAGTTTTTATCCTATGTAATTCCTATTAGGCCCCTATGTGGCTTATGACTTTAGAACTTACTTAAGGGTACTTTAGGCCTTTCCTTATGTCTTGAATAAGGCCTATAAATACTCCATAGCTTAGCATTTTTACTAAGTTAGCTATTATGATGAATGATTGAATGTCAATTGACAATGTTCAAGAGTGGATTATCTTTGAATGAAAACCCTTTGAGACGGTTTGAGTTTACTAGTGGATTCTAGTTGAACCCCAAACCACCCCCGATCATTCTATTTGCGAGTCCCAGGTGCGGCTCGAGGGTAGTTGCATAGTGTAAGTCCTCCTTGACGCCGATACGAGGGTATCACTAAACAAGTTCTCTGTGGTTACCTTGTAGGGAGTTCGAGTAGTGTCTCACTCCTTTATCTTTATTTCCGCGTTTGTTTTTGATTCTTATCATCTGGGTATCAGAGCAAGGCTCGGGTTTTGTTTCTACAAACCCCCGACCCTTGATTCTTCGTGCCTAGGTTGGTTTCTATCTTAGGTTCTTGTTTATTGTTATTGAAAGAAGAAAATCACAAAAAAAATTGGAAAATTGAAAAATACCAAAAATTTGTTCTATCTTGTTTTTTTGATTGATTCGTGTTGTGATTGATATTGGGGTTTGTTTCTTATTGGAAACCCGTTATTTTGGTACCCAACACACACGATTTGGAGTTGTATTCCATGATTTGAGATTTGAAACCCTTGAAAAAAATTGAAAAAGCTTGAAACCCTAGCTATGAACATGATGAACATGGTAGATTGTTGAATTTTGATTGGGTTTTGATGAAATTGATTGGGGTTTGATCTCTGTGCTTGAAACAACGTTTGGGTACCTTCGGATTGATAAAACAATGTGTGGATTGTTGGAATTTTGGGTGCCAAAGGCAAGAAAAACGAGTTTTAACGGTGCTGGAAGTTGCACTAGGCGGGGCGCCTAGTAGAAGGGGCGGACCGCCTACTTTTTGTTCACTCTCTGGATTTTACAGAGGCGGACCGCCTAGTAGAGTAGGCTAACCGCCTACTCCCCTCTATAGGGAACCAGGCGGACCACCTACTCAAAACAGGTGGGGCGCCTACTTCCTTCAAGTTTGGCATTGGGTAGTTCCTTCTAGGTTCTCTTGTTTTTTGATTGCATTGCTTCCGGTTAGTGCTATTCGAGTATAATCCTACTGGATTAGTGCTAATTACTTTGAACTATTAGGATCATCGTGCCTTAGAAAGGAGACTAGAATTCAAAGAAGATCCGTAGTATCTTTTGATTCAAGTCCTCATTAAAAGTGCCTATCGTTCCCATCGAGTCCCATTAACTCCACTCACCCCGGAGTGCATTTGGACTTGATAAGTTGAGTGATTGAGTTGTGGTTCGTTGGTCAACTAATTGAAGCTTTTAGACTAAAACTTGTGTGAAATATCCATCTCCCACTAAATACGAGCGAGCCGAGTGAAACAATTGTAAGGGAGTGGGTGAGGAATTTTGCTAACGTTTGTTGCTTTTTGTAGGTACTATGGCAACCGATGGAGATGATCCTATGAAAATTTTCATGGCTACCGTTATAGCCAAGTTGGAGGATATCACTTTGAGACTTGAGTCCGTCGAGAGGAACCAAGTTGAGACCGGTGAGAGGAGTACCCCGAGTGTCCAAATTGAATCCGGAGAAGGCACGAGTCATAGCACTCCTATGACTCCCGGACACTTTGTTGAGCTAAACAAGAGGTATGAACAAAGCAAAGTTGAAGCTCTACGAGAGCGTGGGTTGGGCAATCCCCAACAAGAGAGCAATCCTCTCAACTTGGGCAATCCCCAAGGAAATGCTCCATTTCGAAGACCCGTTAGGTTTGTCCCACCTCTTGAGCAAGTTGTTGAGGCTCAAGAAGAGGAGGAAGCCGAGTATGGTGATGAGGCCTATGGGTATGATGCTCCTTATTAACCTAAGAGGCCAATGAATTGGGGTCGAAATGTAGATAGGGGTACAGGCCGAGGTCGAGGGCCACCCCTAGGATATGGAGGGAGGAATGCTAGGAGGGAGTATGTTGCACATGATGACCATTATGGAGGCCAACCGGAGCCTAACTATGGGGTACGTGACAACAACAACAACCTCAATAGTGTCAAGCTCAATCTTCCACCCTTCAAGGGAACTTGTGATCCGGAGGCATACATGGAATGGGTACTACAAATGGAGAGGGTGTTTGACACCAACGAGATGACCGAGGAGAGAAAGGGTACCTATGCTATTTCTACCTTTGAGGCCTATGCTTCTACTTGGTGGGAGTCTATGAAGAGGTCTAGGAGAAGGATGAATTTGCATTTGAATGTGACTTGGGATGATTTGAAAGGACTTATGGATGCCAAGTACATAACTCCAAGGTATCGGCAAGAGCAACTCAAGAAGCTCTATGATCTAAAACAAGGTGTCAAAATGGTGCATGAGTACCATGATGAATTTGAAAAGATCCGGATGGCATTGGATATGGACACCGAAGGTGAAGAAGGAGCCATGATCCGATTCAAGAATGGCTTGAGCTATGGTATAGATTCTCAATTGAGGTTGCATCATTATCTCACACTTCAAGATATGTTTGAAGCCGCAATTGATGCCGAGAATTGGCTCAAAGGAGAGAGGTCCAAAAACAACACTCCTACTACTACAAGCAAGCCGAAAGAGTGGAAGACTCCAAGTGCCAACTTTCCAAGTGCAAGTGCTAGCAAAGAAGTGAAGAAGCCTTATGAGAAGACTACACCACACTTGGAAGGTAATTCTAAAACTCGCTTGAGTAATCCTATTTCTACTTCTACTCAATGTTATAAGTGCAAGGGCTTTGGGCATATTGCTAAGGAATGCTCTACAAAAAGAACCATGGCTGTGGTTGGTGATTTGGTGTATGAGCAAGAAAGTGAGTCCGAAAATGAGGGAGTAGCGGGTGATGAGGAGGGAGATGTTGGGGAGATTACCATGGAAGAAGATGATGATGCCCATGCCTTCCTTGTTGTGAGGAGGAGTCTAGGAGCCATGTGTGTGGAGGATGTTGAGACCTTACAAAGAGAGAACCTTTTTCATGCCAAATGCCAGTCATGGGTCTCCTTTGCTCTATGATCATTGACTCGGGAAGTTGTGCTAACGTTATTAGCCAAACACTAGTTGCCCAATTGAAAATACCCACCCTAAAACCCCCAAATCCTTACCGGCTACAATGGCTTAGTGAGTGTGGTGAGTTGAAGGTGGTTAAACAATGTTTGATCAAGTTCAAGATTGGGAACTATGTGGATGAGCACATGTTCGATGTTGTGCCTATGCAAGCATGCCACCTTCTCTTTGGTAGGCCATGGCAATTTGCTCGACGTGTGGTTCATAATGGCCATGCCAACACCTATACGGTGATGCATGATGGGAAAAAGTTCGTGCTCCAACCCCTAACTCCCAAGCAAGTGAGTGATGACTACAAACGCATGAAGGAGTTGAGGGAAGAGGCTAAAGCAAAGTCACCCATTGTACTTGAACCCGAGGCAAACAATTTCATTGTTTTGCCATTGCATGATGAAAATGGGAGTCACTCCACTCCAATTGAGAGAGAAAAGATAGAGAGAAGTGAGGGAGTGACCGGTGACAATCCAAGAGAGGAAAAAGGAGAGGATTTGAGGAGTGATGTGAGTTGATTGTCACCACAAACTACACTTGACCATGAGGTAAAATTGAGAGAGTGAGGGGTGAGGTAGGAAAAATTGAGAGTGAGAGCACCCGTTGTTCTAACCCTTCTTTATCTTCTATCTCTTCTTGTGAAGGTTCTTGTGTAGGTACATTGGAAGACAAGTAATTGGGGCTTCATGAAGGAGGAGTTGCATATGACACTTCAAATCTTGTGACTGATCAAGAAAGTACTACAAATGTAAGTGTTGCTTCGCCTTTTCATGAACCTACTAGCTACTTGTCTTGTAATGACTCAACACTAGTTGGTGTTTTTGATGCATCTAGTGAGTATACCACTAGTGAAGAGTCTAGTTGTCAACTTGAGTTTACATGTGAAACACTAGTTGGGAGGAGCACTATTTATGTAGCCCGATCACGTGCTGATCAAGTGATCGATTCACCGAGGACACCGATGACAAGAAGCCAAGCCAAGCTACTGCACGATGTGCATGTTCACTTAGCCTGGCCGAAGGAAAACAATTGCTCCGAAGCTGAGTGGCCGAGCTCAAGAATCGAAGGCATTATCTTCAGATTTGAGCCCGAAGGCAAAGTGAACGAGGACAATGAGCTCGAAGACAATTGAGCGTCCGAAGGCAACAAGTGTGTTCGAGCAGACAATCGAGAACAAAAGCCAAGGCTTACCGAAGTCAAAGTCTGCCGAACACAAGTTAATTCAGCCCTGCGTGGCTTATTTCTATTGGTCGCCTGTGACCCTTTTACTAGTTTACCCTTAGTGCTTCCTATATAAACCTTGTTCCCTTTTATTTGTAAGGAATCTAGTTTTTGAATATTGATGAATTGAATGAAAGTGCCGAGCACATTTTGTTCTTGTCTCCGTCGTGAGCAAAACCCCGGTGAGGGCTTTTAAGGACTTGTGGCCTTCGGTTAATCCGATTGAACATTCCTCTTGATCATTCAGTTTGCAAGGGGCAGTGTTCTCTTGAGGATTGTTGCATAGTATAGGTGATCCTTGTATCCCTTTCGATTGAGCTTTGAGACAGGTTCCTCACTGTTCTTTCGAAAGAAGCAAGTTTTGTCTTGCTTCTATCTTTTATCTTCTTGTATGTTCTTCCGCGTTTGTGCTAGCAACCCCTTCGGGATTTGCATTGCACCATCTTGGTATCAGAGCACGGCTTGAGTTTGTTCTTACAACCTCAATCCTGTTCATTATCTTCGTGCGTTTTTGTGTCTTTGTTTCCTTTTCGTGCTCTTGATTTGGTTTTGTTTCTGTTGGTGTTGTTATTTTACAAAAAAAAAAAGTGTTAAAAGAAAATTCAAAAATTGTGTTTGATTGTTGGTTGTTTGGGAAAACAACCATTGAATTCTTGTTCACCATCGAATTCTGAATCCAACGAATACCCGACGTACTGATTTTGTGACTAGGGTTTCTTGGTGAATTTTGGACTGTTTTTAGATTTAATGGTGACTGAAAACTCAAACCCCCACTGTGTTTGGAAGAAACCGATGAAGAATGGTGGTTCTTGAGTGATTTGGGTTTGTTTGTTGCTTAAAAATCAAAGTTTAATGGTTTGAATCGTTATCCGTACACCGAAAAATTGTTACCATCGTAACAGTGTACGACGCGAATGAACTGTGAAGATTGATTTCCTCCGTTGTTGAGACCGGAGTTGAAAAGCGACCCAGATGTTGTTGAATTTCGTGGTCAGTGAACCGAAGTTGTTGTGTCCGTACGCCGGAGCAAGGTCACTGTTCCATTGAAGAAGAAAGGGGTTAAAATTTGAACATCAATACCCCAGGTGAAAATTGTCGGCTGAAAAGGGAAAGTGGATAAGGTAAAACCCTATCCGTACCAAGGAGGGACCACTCTTGTACGGACAGGAGTGGGTGTGATCGAAAAAGATTCCAAAAGGGAATTAAAGGGTAGATTCTCCTAGGTTCTCACTTTTCTTTCGTGTCAAATTCTAGTTGGTGGATTTTTGAGTAATTGTCCTACTCGAGGTCGTACTAACTCTTTTAAGCTGATAGGAATTCGTGCGAGGGGGTGACCGAAGTCCAAACTTTCGTAGAAATTCTTTTGACTCCCCGAGCTCAGTTAAAAAGCGTCCGTTCCATCGAGTCGAACATCACTTCACTCTTCCCGAAGAGGCAGTGACTATTGTCGAACTTGAAGGATCTTAGAGGACCGATCAATCAGACGAGCCACTGTTACAAGTCCTTGAGTGATCAAAAAACCGAACCCATAAATTGAGTGGACCCGAGTGCCACCCATCAAAGGTGAGGGAGTGTGTGAGGTGATTTCTAACCCTAACATTTGATTGATCTTTGACTTGTGCAGGTACCATGGCTGGAAACGATGGCAAAAGCATTGAGAAGCCCGAGTTGTCGTTAGCCGATCTCATGGCTGCGATACAAGGCATCAGTGCCGAAGTAAGAGGAGTGAGTGCTCGAGTAGCTAACCTCGAGCAGGGAAGTGCGTCCGTGGCCAAAAATGGGTCCGGCGCTGGAACGAGCGAATCCACTCCGATGAAACCTGAGCTGTATGCTGAGCTTGTACGACAACATCAGTTGAGAAGTGAAGCAATTCAAAGAGAACTTAACTTGGGCAATCCCCAAGCTGCTTATCAAAACTTGGGCAATCCCCAAGCTGCTTATCAAAACTTGGGCATTCCCCGAGGAGAAAGAATACCACCTCCAGTGGCCCGAAGAGATCTTGGAGCCGTTGCCGAGGAGGTTGATGAGGAGGAATTTCCCGAGGACGAATATGAGCGTGAGCTGCCATTCGCTCAACGAAGGCAAGCTCACCGAGGTCGAGGCCGAGGCGCAAATGTTTGAAGAAATATTGAGCGTGAGGCTGATGATCGAGAAGATGAGTATCCCGAACAGGCTCGTGGTGTTTGAGACTCAAACTTGAACAGTGTCAAGATCACTATTCCACCCTTTAAAGGAACTAGTGATCCCGATGAGTATCTTGAATGGAAGCTTAAAATGGAGCGCATCTTTGAAACCAACGAGATGACCGATGAGAGAAAAGCTGCCTATGCCATTGCTTCGTTCGAAGCTTATGCATCAACGTGGTGGGAATCTGACAAGAGGCATAGACGAAGGAATGACTATCCCGAAGTCAATACTTGGCCACAATTTAGAAGAGCAATGGATGCTAAGTATTTGAGTGCCAAGTACAGGCAGACTCAAATGCAAAAGCTCTATGAGTTAAAGCAAGGGTCCAAGTCTGTCCAAGAGTACCACGATGAGTTCGAAAAGGTTCGATTGAATCTTGATTTGGTCGAAGACGAAGAGCAAGCCATTATCCGATTCAAAAATGGCTTGGCTAGGGATGTGTACTCTCAGTTGAGACTCCACGTGTACCACACGTTGGGAGATTTGTTTGATGCTGCCACCGAAGCTGAAAAATTGGTGAAGGACGATAAGGCAAACCGGTATCGAGGAGTCACTACTTCTACTCCTTTGAACCGAAGTAAAGAATGGAAGAGTCCAAACCAAACAAGTGCTAACACTGTTCGAGATTCGAAGAAACCCTTCGAAAGAGGAGTGACTGTTAACCAGTCGAGAGAAGTGGGAGGTAAAGTGCAACTAAACTCTCCAAGTGCTTCAAACATTCAGTGTCACAAATGCAAAGGTTATGGTCACATGGCAAAAGAGTGTCCAACTCGCAAGGTTATGCTTCTGCTCGAAGATGGAACCGTCCATGAGCAAGCGAGTGACACCGAGGAGGAAATTATCGAGGAGACTGATCAAGCTGAAGTTGATGATGATCATGAGGCTGCCGAAGCTGATCATCCGAAAATGTTTCTTGTGGTTCAAAGGAATTTGAGCTGCATGACTCTTGAAGAAGAGGACAACAAAAGAGAAAACCTCTTTCATGCCCGATATCGAGTGAGGGGAAAGGTGTGTTCAATGATCATTGATTCCGGTAGTTGTGCCAATGTAGTGAGCCAAACTTTGGTTTCACAAATGGGATTACCTACGATGAAGCATCCCCGCCCTTACAAGTTACAATGGCTGAATGAGTGTGGAGAATTGAGAGTTGTCAAACAAGTGTGGATCAAGTTCAAAATCGGAGAGTATCAAGATGAAATGATATTCGATGTGGTTCCGATGCAAGCTTGTCATTTGCTATTGGGTCGACCATGGCAGTATGACCAAACAGCTGTTCACAATGGCAGATCCAACACTTACACTGTGAAGCTTGATGGAAAGAGTTTTGTACTCAAACCCTTGTCTCCAAAACAAGTCACCGAGGACTATAAACGGATGTAAGAATTGAAAGAAGCGGCCAAAGCTAAGCTTCCGATGGGAGCAAAATTGGGGGCCGAAGAGACAAACTCACCGATCGAAGTGAAAGGAATTTGTGCAATCATGCAACCCGGTGAGATCTTATGCGGCAACGACCACGGTCAGATGATGATTTGCCTCGTGCACAAGGGTATCTTTCTAAACTCTAATGATGATTTTTATAATGATAACCCTTTGCCTTTGTTTGTTCGTAAAGTTTTGCAGGACTTCGAGGACATGTTTCCCGAGGAAATGCCAGGTGGATTACCTCCGTTCAGGGGAATCGAGCACCAAATTGACTTCGTGCCAGGGTCTCAAATCCCTAACAAACCTGCATACCGGTGTAATCCCGAAGACACCAAAGAGCTCCAACGGCAGGTTGATGAATTGCTGAACAAGGGCCTCGTTCGTGAGAGCTTGAGTCCTTGCGCCGTTCCTGTTATCCTTGTCCCGAAGAAGGATGGAACATGGCGAATGTGTGTTGACTGTCGCGCAGTCAACAAAATAACGGTAAAGTATCGTCATCTTATCCCTCGATTAGATGACATGCTAGATGAGTTAAGTGGTTCTTCATGCTTTTCGAAGATAGACCTCAGGTCCGGTTACCACCAGATCCGAATGAAACCCGGGGACGAGTGGAAAACCGCATTCAAGACCAAATTCGGTCTCTATGAATGGTTGGTGATGCCTTTTGGCTTATCCAATGCACCGAGCACATTCATGCGATTGATGAACCATGTGCTCAAACCGTTCATAAACAAGTTCGTTGTCGTTTATTTCAATGACATACTTGTTTATAGCAGAACCGTGGATGAACATGTCGACCACCTAAGGCAAGTACTCGAAAAGCTTCGAGAAGAGGAGTTGTATGCCAACTTCAAGAAATGCGCCTTTGGTGTCGATCGTGTAGTCTTTCTTTGATTTGTTGTCAGTGCTAATGGTGTCGAAGTCGACGAATCAAAAGTCGAAGCCATAAAAGATTGGCCAACTCCAACCTCGGTATCACAAGTTCGTAGCTTCCATGGCTTAGATAGCTTTTACCGAAGGTTTGTTCGTGACTTTAGCACCGTGGCCGCTCCTTTAACCGAGCTGGTGAAGAAAGACAATCCATTTGTGTGGGGAGAGTCCCAAGAAAGGGCTTTCCAAGAGTTGAAACGGAGGCTTTGTTCTGCCCACTTGTTGCAACTCCCTGACTTCGGCAAAGCATTCGAAGTCGAGTGTGATGCGTTTGGAGTTGGGATCGGAGGAGTGCTGATGCAAGACTCGAAGCCGATCGCTTACTTTAGCGAAAAGCTTAAGGGTGCAACTTTGAATTACTCTACGTATGACAGAGTTGTATGCCCTCGTTCGAGCACTCGCCCATTGGCAGCATTATTTGTGGCCTCGAGAGTTTGTGATCAAGAGTGATCATGAGTCTTTGAAACATCTCCGAGGTCAGGAGAAATTGAATCGAAGACATGCCAAGTGGGTTGAATTTATTGAAAGCTTTCCCTATGTAATTCATTACAAAAAGGGAAAAGATAATGTTGTGGCCGATGGGCTATCAAGAAAATTTGCCTTAGCGACCACTCTCGCCTCTAGGCTCATGGGATTCGAAAGCATCAAGTCGATGTACGAGGACGATCCCAAGCTGAAATGTGTTCGAGACGCAATCTTGAGTGGCCGAAAGGTTGAGAAATATCAGTGGCATGATGGCTACCTCTTCAAAAATGGGAGGGTTTGTGTGCCAGTGTCATCGTGGAGAGAGCTCTTGGTTCGAGAAGCTCACTCAGGTGGACTGATGGGGCACTTCGGTGTCGATAAAACTCTTGGTATCTTGACCGAGCAGTTCCATTGGCCCAAAATGTGACGAGATGTGGAAAGGCTTTGCAACGCTTGTCTCGTTTGCAAGAAAGCAAAATCGAAGTCCAACCCTCATGGTTTGTACACCCCGTTGCCTGTGCCTGATCGACCTTGGGTTGATATATCCATGGACTTTGTCTTGGGGTTACCGAGGTCGGGGGGAGGACATGATAGCATCTTCGTTGTGGTTGACCGTTTTTCAAAAATGGCTCACTTTATTCCTTGCAAAAAGTATGATGATGCACAGCATGTAGCTACATTGTTTGTTTCTAACGTGTTAAAATTGCATGGTGTACCTCGTACGATTGTGAGTGATCGAGACTCGAAGTTCTGGAGTCATTTTTGGAAATGTTTGTGAGGTGCCCTCGGCACCAAGCTACTATTCTCGACGTCTCACCATCCTCAGACTGATGGACAGACCGAGGTAGTTAACCGAACCTTGGGATCGTTGCTTCGGGCAATGACCAAAGGGAAGGTTGGAAATTGGGCTGATCGTTTGCCCATAATGGAGTTTGCATACAATAGAACGGTGCATAGAATGATCAACATGACCCCGTTTGAATGTGTGTATGGCTTTAATCCTTTGATTCCACTTGATTTAACCCCATTACCTCGAGATTCTGTTCTTGATTTTGAAGGTACTCGACGAGCAGCTGCCTTGATCGAATTTCATGCAAGGGTGAAGAAGAACCTCGAGGAGGCCTATGCAAAGGTTGCCTTAAAGAAAAACAAGGGGCGTAAAAAGTTTGAATTAAAGAAGGGAGATTGGGTTTGGGTTCACTTCCGAAAGGAACGCTTCCCGAACCAAAGGAAAGGAAAGTTGGCTCCTCGAGGGGATGGTCCATTTCAAGTGTTGACCAAAATCAACAACAATGCCTACGTGATCGACCTCCCTGGTGAGTATAACGTGTCCAACACCTTTAATGTTGCTGACTTAGTTCCTTGTGTTGTAGGTCACACTTCGGAGGATGACGAGGGCTTGATTTCGAGGACGAAATCTTCTCAAGAAGGGGAGGATGATGCAGCCCGATCACGTGCTGATCAAGTGATCGATCCACCGAGGAGACCGATGACAAGAAGCCAAGCCAAGCTGCTGCACGATGTGCATGTTCACTTAGCCTGGCCGAAGGAAAACAATTGCTCCGAAGCTGAGTGGCCGAGCTAAAGAA
Source organism: Petunia axillaris subsp. axillaris (assembly GCA_029990575.1). Lineage (NCBI taxonomy): Eukaryota > Viridiplantae > Streptophyta > Magnoliopsida > Solanales > Solanaceae > Petunia > Petunia axillaris. The sequence continues at coordinate 98,841,544 of JARKNS010000004.1, read as the reverse complement.
TCGAAGGCATTATCTTCAGATTTGAGCCCGAAGGCAAAGTGAACGAGGACAATGAGCTCGAAGACAATTGAGCGTCCGAAGGCAACAAGTGTGTTCGAGCAGACAATCGAGAACCGAAGCCAAGGCTTACCGAAGTCAAAGTCTGCCGAACACAAGTTAATTCAGCCCTGCGTGGCTTATTTCAATTGGTCGCCTGTGACCCTTTTACTAGTTTACCCTTAGTGCTTCCTATATAAACCTTGTTCCCTTTTATTTGTAAGGAATCTAGTTTTTGAATATTGATGAATTGAATGAAAGTGCCGAGCACATTTCTTCTTGTCTCCGTCGTGAGCAAAACCCCGGTGAGGGCTTTTAAGGACTTGTGGCCTTCGGTTAATCCGATTGAACATTCCTCTTGATCATTCAGTTTGCAAGGGGCAGTGTTCTCTTGAGGATTGTTGCATAGTATAGGTGATCCTTGTATCCCTTTCGATTGAGCTTTGAGACAGGTTCCTCACTGTTCTTTCGAAAGAAGCAAGTTTTGTCTTGCTTCTATCTTTTATCTTCTTGTATGTTCTTCCGCGTTTGTGCTAGCAACCCCTTCGGGATTTGCATTGCACCAACTATGCCACATCATGATGTGAGTTCATTGTTCATTGAACCCCTCCCTACTGTAGATTTGATAGTTGACCATGATTGTGACCTTTGCTATGACACACCGCCAACCTTTGACATAGGGAAAGATGAGGTAGTTGACCATTCCCTAATTGATATGCTTCTATTTGGTGGACCAATGTGTTGTGGTGAGGATTGTCTTGTCCTTGAGGAGTCCAAATTGCATGAATTGGACAAGGTTGTCTATGATGACTCCTCAAGTGAACCTAGTCTTGATAATTTGTCTATGCTTGATCATGATAGTGAGATGCATGTTTTTACCAATCCCTTATTTGAAGGCATTCTCATTAGTGGACATGACTTGTATCGGACTAGGGTGGGTGGTCAAATGGAACCCCCATGGTGTGAAGGGTTTGACCCCTTAGGCAACCCATTGCTTGAGAATTTGGGTGAGGTAGATGGATCTTTGAATGGCCCTACTATTGCTTGTCGGGGTTATGATGAAGAAGAATCCATCATCAATGCCTTCCTTGAGAACTTGACTTTTGGGAAGGGTTGCCTAGTAGATAAAATTGGAGGTGAAGAGGAATCCCTTGGTATGAGTAAGTGTGCTCTAAAGAAGGGGAGTGGAGTGCTTGATCCTACTTGTAGGTTGAGCTATTTGATTCGCTCCACTCCACATGTTGATCACACCTTGAGGATTGATTGGTATGTTGATTTTGAGATTAAGGTTCAAGAGGGTTTTGATAACTTGATCTTGCATTTTTCATGCCCCCATGACCTATTTGCTCATTATCTTGTTGAGTGCATGTTGATCTTTAACCAAGTGCTTATGGTTCTCTTTGGAGACTTGATATTTATGATTGTTATTGATGCTTGGTTATATCACAAGAGTGTGTTTTCCACACTTCTTCCACTAACCTACTTCCAAAGTAGGACGTTTGCTTGTTTTGCTCTTCGTTGCTTGTAGGTTCTAAGCTCCATGCTAAGGCTGCAAAGATCTCAGAAGAAGCCTATGTCAAAGTGACGATCAAGAAGGACAAAGGAGGAGATTCTTGGCCACCCCGAGGAGTTGATAGAGCCATGAGAGACCAAGCCTTGATTTCGAGGACGAAATCTTCTCAAGAAGGGGAGGATGATAAGACCTAAATCGAGCAACCATCTAAAAACACCATCCAAGGCCTTGGAAGAGCTTATGCATTGGAACGCCATGGAAAGAGCCTTAGAGACACATTTCGAGGCGTTTCAAGCGGCCAAGGAAGCAGGCGGACCGCCCACTAGACTAGGCGGACCGCCCACTTTGTGTCTAGTCTCTGGATATTGGGGCGCCTACTGCAGAGGCGGAGGGCCTACCTGAGGCGCCTACTGGAGGCTAGGCGGGGAGCCTACTACACTAGGCGGGGCGCCTAGTTGCTGAGAAGGATGCGGGATTTCTAGTTTTTATCCTATGTAATTCCTATTAGGCCCCTATGTGGCTTATGACTTTAGAACTTACTTAAGGGTACTTTAGGCCTTTCCTTATGTCTTGAATGAGGCCTATAAATACTCCATAGCTTAGCATTTTTACTAAGTTAGCTATTATGATGAATGATTGAATGTCAATTGACAATGTTCAAGAGTGGATTCTCTTTGAATGAAAACCCTTTGAGACGGTTTGAGTTTACTAGTGGATTCTAGTTGAACCCCAAACCACCCCCGATCATTCTATTTGCGAGTCCCAGGTGTGGCTCGAGGGTAGTTGCATAGTGTAGGTCCTCCTTGACGCCGATACGAGGGTATCACGGAACAATTTCTCCGTGGTTACCTTGTAGGGAGTTCGAGTAGTGTCTCACTCCTTTATCTTTATTTCCGCGTTTGTTTTTGATTCTTATCATACCGTCATCCCATTCCCCGACTTGATGATATGTTAGACGAATTAAGTGGTTCATGTGTGTTAAGCAAAATTGACCTTAGGTCCGGCTACCATCAAATCCGGATGAAACCCGGGGATGAATGGAAAACCGCATTCAAGACCTAGTTTGGTCTCTATGAATGGTTGGTGATGCCCTTTGGGCTCTCCAATGCACCTAGCACTTTCATGAGGCTAATGAACCATGTTCTAAAGCCATTCATAACAAGTTTGTGGTCGTCTACTTTGACGATATATTGATCTATAGCAAATCAATAGACGACCATATTGATCACCTTAGGCAAGTGCTTGAAAAGTTTAGAGCCGAAAAGCTCTATGCTAATTTTAAAAAGTGTGCCTTTGGCGTTGAGAAGGTAGTCTTCCTTGGGTTTGCTGTGAGTGCCCAAGGAGTGGAGGTGGATGAGTCTAAGGTAGAGGCCATACGTGATTGGCCTACTCCTACTACCGTGACTCAAGTGAGGAGCTTTCTTGGTCTTGCTTGCTTTTATAGGCGATTTGTGAAAGACTTTAGCTCCATTGCCGCTCCACTCACCGAATTGGTGAAGAAGGACCAACCTTTTGTTTGGGGAGAGCCTCAAGAGAAGGCCTTCCAAGAATTGAAAAGTAGGTTGAGTACCGCCCTTCTATTGCAATTGCCCGACTTCGGAAAGGCATTTGAGGTTGAGTGTGATGCCTCGGGGGTTGGGAATTGCTGGTGGTTTAATGCAAGATAGCAAACCCCCATCACCTACTTTAGTGAGAAGTTGAAAGGGCCTCATTGAATTACTCTACGTATGACAAGGAGTTGTATGCCCTTGTGAGAGCCCTTGCCCATTGGAACCACTACCTTTGGCCTCGTTAATTTGTAATCAAGAGTGACCATGAGTCACTCAAGCATCTAAGAGGCCAAGAGAAGCTAAATAAGAGGCATGCCAAGTGGGTTGAATTCATTGAGTCTTTTCCCTATGTTATCCAATACAAGAAAGGGAAACACAATGTTGTGGCGGATGCGCTTTCTAGAAAGTTCGCTCTAGCCACCACTCTCACCTCTAAGCTTATGGGTTTTGATAGCATTAAATTGATGTATGCTCATGACCCGAAGCTCAAGAGCATCCATGAAACTCTAGAAAAGGGGGAGAGAGTTGAGAAATACCAATGGGTTAATAGATATATCTTTAAGAATGGTAAAGTGTGCATACCCGAGTCATCATGGAGGGAATTGCTTGTGCAAGAGGCACATTGTGGAGGACTCATGGGTCACTTTGGTAGGGACAAAACCTTGGCCATCCTTCGGGAACAATTCCATTGGCCAAAAATGGGGACCCATGTTGAGAGACTTTGCAACTCTTGTCTTGAGTGCAAGGTTACTAAGTCCAAGTCGAACCTCCATGGTTTGTATACCCCACTCCCCGTACCTACTAGTCCGTGGTTGGATATATCAATTGATAAGACCCAACCCGGGCAACCATCCAAAAGCACCATCCAAGGCCAAGGAAGAGCACTTCAAGGTCATGCATTGGGACGCCATGGAAAGAAGAGCACCCGAGACACATTTCGAAGTGTTTCAAGAAGCTTCAGGAAGAGGCGGACCGCCTACGGAATGAGGCGGACCGCCTAACAGATGTTAGCTCTCGGGACTTTTGGAGGCGGACCAAGGAGGCGGCCCCCTAGAGGAGCAGAGGCGGGCGCCTAAGGCATGGAGGCGGGCGCCTCCCCCTGTTCAAGTTTGACGGGAATTTGACTTTAAGTTGCTATGTAATTCCTATTATGCCCCTACGTGGCTTATGACTTTAGAACCTACTTAAGGGTACTTTAGGTCTTTCATTAATGTCTAGGAAAGGCTTATAAATACTCCATTAGCTTTACATTTTCCTTAGTTTAGCTTAGATGATGAATGATTGAATGAATGTTCAAGAGTGGATTCTCTTAGAATGAAAAACCCTTGAGTTGGTTTGAGTGTACTAGTGGATTCTAGTTGACCCCCAAACCCCCCGATCATTCTACTTGCGAGTCCTTTGTCGTCTCGAGGGTAGTTGCATAGTGTAGGTCCTCCTTGACACCGATACGAGGGTATTATGGAACGAGTTCTCCATAGTTACTTCGTAGGGAGTTCGAGTAGTGTCTCGCTCTTTTATCTTTATTTCCGCGTTTGGTTTTGATCCTTATCATCTTGGTATCAGAGCAAGGCTCGGGTTTTGTTTCTACAAACCTCCAACCCTTGATTCTTCGTGCCTAGGTCGATTCTATATTTAGTTTTCTTGTTGATGCAATATGGACCAGGCTCACCTGTTCGATTCATCAAGCAAGTCAACCGAGGAGTCATATGGCGCCCACGATCAAAGTGTGGCCGGAATGAAAGATACCGAAGACTGCCTCACCGAGCAGCAACGATGGAAATCCACCGAGCAGACAACAAGTGACTGTGACCGTTGCTGACACTGACTTCGGAGTTGTGAGACCGAGGACAACTTATGGAAACTCAACGATCAAGCTCGAGCCCGAAGCTGAAAGCAACCGAACCAAGGAAGAACGACGCCGATCAAAGAATTGATCAAAGGGCTACAAATGTGTCCGAAGCAGGAGAGCGTTCGATTCCAAATGTGACCGAGGCAAACAAGCGACCGAAGACAATGTGTTCGGGCTGAGCTGCCGAACACATAAGCTACTCCAGCCCTGCGTGGCTTTATCTCATTGGTCGCCTGTGACCACTTTACTATTTTGCCCTTTTTATTGTCTATATAAACTCCTAGCATAGCTCATTAGTTTTTAGTTTTTAGTTGATATTGAATTGAGAGAATAGCGATAGAATTGGCCGAGCCATTCTTGTTTGAAGCCTGAGGCTTCGTGTATGCCTTCTTAGGCTTTGAACCGAAATGGATTTCATCTAGTATGAATCCTTGTTAGGTTCAAGTTTCATTTTCTCCCTTGGATAATCAATCAATGTTCTGACTGTGATTATCCATTCTTTCTTCTATTTCTGTTCTCCCCCTTCCCCGATTTCTTGTTACCCGTGTTACTTTTATTGCTTCCGCATCTTTACTTCATCGTTTCCGCGTCTTGTTTGTCGTCCCCGATTGCAAAGTGTAAACCCACGGGTTTGCTTGCATAAGTTTGGTATCAGAGCAAGGCTTGGATTTCGTTCCTACGAATCCACGTTCCTTGTTCATCTTATCTTTATTTCCTGTCTGTTCTTGTGTTACTTGAAAAGGAAGAAAATACAAAAAAATTGAAAAAAATTGAAAAATTATCAAAATTTGTTTGTTGTTGATTGTTTGGATTAAAACAATCACATATTTGGATTCGCCACTGTCTAAGGAATCGATTGAGTACCCGACGTACATCGTTTGTGATTAGGGTTTTTCTGTCGATTTGGACCGTGTTCTTGACGTGGTGTTGTTGAAAATCGAACCCCAGTTGTGTTTTGGTGTTTACCGATGAAAACTGGAGGTTGTTGAGGTATTTGGGTCGATTTTTGTGCTTAAAATCGAAGTTCCACTGTTATAGAAACTGTCCATACGCCGGAAGCGTGTTGACATTGTTGACAGTGTACGGACGACGTGAGCTGCATTCTTAGCTTCGTTTGGAACTGGAGTGATCTCCGACGTTGTAAAATCGGAGACGACCCAAATCTTGAGCTTAATCTGTTGTTAGTGGACTGTGAACGAATCTTGATACTGTCCGTACACCGGAGTAAAAGTTCACTGTTCCATTGAAGAAGAAAGGGGTAAACTGTCAAATCTAAAACCCCAGGTGAAAAGTTGTCGGCTAGAAAAGGGAAAGCGGATAAGGTTAAACCCTATCTGTACCGAGGAGGAAACACTTGTACCGAGGTCACGTGTTCGGAAAATTCCGAAGCAGAACCGAGGAGGAGGTAGATTCTCTTAGGATTTCACTTTTCTTGTGTCCGAATATTCTCGATAGTGGATCTCTGGAGTAACTCTTTCTACTCGAGGTCGTACTATCGAATCTGAGCTTATAGGAACTCGTGCGTGGGGTGACCGAAGTCCAATTTTCGTAGAAAACTCTTTTGACTCCCCGTGCGCAGTTAAATAGCTACCGTTCCATCGAGTCATATAAACTCCTTCCGAACCTAAGCTTGGAAAGTACTAGTTGTGATTTATCACTTCGGTTTCCTAACAAGGAGGCAAGGCCAACTTGAGTGGAAAAAGGCTAAGTGGTGAGAACAATAGAGTGAGGTCACAAAAGCCAACGACCTTGAGTGTAAACACGAGTGGAAAGAAAATTGAGCGAACATTACTCGAGTGATACACGTGAGGGAGTGAACTTGTGAAGTCCTTTACTCTTGTTTGTTGCAGCTATGTCTTCGGATGATGGTAGCTACGGAGGATATGATTCGTGTGGAGATGATGGAGACTATGGTTCCTACGGAGGTAATGATTGTTATAATGACACCGGGGACTATGGCTCTTACGAGGACGAAGCAGGTCACTATGGTGAATACGAAGATGAAGAAGACTACGAAGCCTGTGAAGACGAACGAGAAGAATCTTTTGCTTCGGGTCAAGAATACGAAGGTAGTGACGCTTCGAGGTACGATGACTCTACTTACTCTCATTGTGATGACCTTGAATACGACGAGTGTGACATCGAGGAAGTCGATGACGAAGTTGACCGAGCAAACTATTTGATGTCTTCTTCCGTCGGTGTCTCGTGTGGAGCACAAGGGAGTAGTAGAACCCCTTCCATCGGGTTGGGAGGTGGTGGAGGTTGTTCCATGGGAGGAGGAAGATTTGCAACTTATAGTCGTGGCACACGATTCAATGCTTCCAAGTCCTATGGAAAGGGTGGCTCGAGGAGCGCTGGTGGTTATGGACCCGAGGAGGGTAGATGATGTAGGAAATCAAACGCGGAAAGTAAAAGATAAGAACGAGACGTAACTCGATCTCTAATCCCAAGTAGCAACGGAGAACTTGTTCCGTTACACCCCGAGAGAAGGACAAGAACACCTACGCTATGCAACTACCCTCGAGCTAACGCGAGCACGCAAGTAGAATGGTCGGAGAGGAAAAGTATTCATCTAGATCCGCTAGAAGAACTACAAGTCCCAAAACAAAGGGTTTCATTCAATAACCAAGAGCCTTGCTCATGTTCAATATTCATCAACTATCAATAATAAACTAAGTTCAAAATAGGCTAAGCATGGCTATTTATAGTGTTTCCCAAGCTTGCACAATGGCTAAAATACCCTTACTAATAAGGTTCACAAAATAGGCCACGTAGGGCAAAACGGTAAAATAAACATAGGCCTTCACAGCTGGGAGGGGCGCCTGGGATCTGGGAGGGGCGCCTGGGAATGCTGTCAGCTAGGCGGGGCGCCTGGCATCAGGCGGGGCGCCTGGCTTTGCCTTCAGCTAGGCGGGGCGCCTGTGCACTTTCAGCTCCTTAGGCAGTGAGCTTGCCAGGCGGGGCGCCTGGCTCAGGCGGGGCGCTTGGCTCTGCTGGGCTCTCTTCTTCCTTAGGCGTGAGGCCTAGTTTGAGCACCCGGAATGGCTTCCACTCGCTTCCTTCCTGAAGTCCTCTCCTCTCCAAGTATAAATGCACCTCTTGGACATCCTTGGCTTGGCTCCGAGTGAATGGTCTCCTTGTGTTGGATTGCCCGGCATCATCCTCCCCTTCTTGAGAAGATTTCGTCCTCGAAATCGAAGCATCATCATCCACGACCCCTTCATTACCTACATCCAAAGGAACCAAGTCACAAATATTGAAAGTATTAGAAACTTGATACTCACTTGGCAAGTCGACCACATAGGCGTTGTTGTTTATCTTTAAAAGCACTTGGAATGGGCCATCTCCACGGGGTGCTAACTTTCCTTTTCTAATGCTTGGAAACCTTTCTTTCCGGAAGTGCACCCATACATAGTCACCCTTCTTGAGTTCCACCTTCTTGCGTCCCTTGTTCTTCTTAGAGGCTACCTTTGCATAGGCTTCCTCCAAGTTCTTCTTCGCCTTAGCATGTATTTCCATCAAAGCCTTGGCTCTAGTTTTACCTTCAAAATTAACAACCATTTCCCTTGGCAAAGGGGTTAGATCAAGGGGAATCAAGGGGTTAAAACCATACACACACTCAAATGGAGTCATACCAATCATCCGATGCACTGTTCGATTGTAGGCAAACTCCATAAAAGGTAGCTTATCTATCAAAGTCCCACCCTTACCTCGGGTCATGGCTCTAAGAAGAGCACCCAAGGTTCGGTTCACCACTTCGGTTTGCCCAACGGTTTGGGGGTGGTGGGACGTAGAAAACAAGAGTTTGGTGCCAAGGGCCCCCCATAAACTCCTCCAAAAATGACTTAGGAACTTAGTGTCCCTATCACTCACTATGGTTTGAGGCACACCATGCAATTTCAAGATATTATCAATAAACAAGGTAGCAACATGTTGTGCATCATCACATTTACGACATGGAATGAAATGCGCCATTTTGGAGAACCTATCCACGACAACATAAATGCTATCATGGCCCCCCTAGTCCTTGGTAATCCCATCACAAAATCCATCGAGATATCCAACCATGGACTAGTAGGTACGGGGAGTGGGGTATAAAAACCATGGGGATTCGACTTGGACTTAGCAACCTTGCATTCAAGACAAGAGTTGCAAAGTTTCTCAACATGGGTCCCCATTTTTGGCCAATGGAATTGTTCCCGAAGGATGGCCAAGGTCTTGTCCCGACCAAAATGACCCATGAGTCCTCCACAATGTGCCTCTCGCACAAGCAATTCCCTCCATGAGGACTCGGGTATGCACACTTTACCATTCTTAAAGATATATCCATTAACCCATTGGTATTTCTCAACTCTCTCCCCCTTCTCTAGAGCGTCAAGGACACTCTTTAGCTTTGGGTCATGAGCATACATCAATTTAATGCTCTCAAACCCCATGAGCTTAGAGGTGAGAGTGGTGGCTAGAGCAAACTTTCTCGAAAGCGCATCCGCCACAACATTGTCCTTCCCTTTCTTGTATTGGATAACATAGGGAAAGGACTCAATGAATTCAACCCACTTGGCATGTCTCTTATTGAGCTTCTCTTGGCCTCTCAAATGCTTGAGTGACTCATGGTCACTCTTGATTACAAACTCACGAGGCCAAAGATAGTGTTGCCAATGGGCAAGGGCTCTCACAAGGGCATACAACTCCTTGTCATATGTAGAATAGTTCAAGGAGGCCCCTTTCAATTTCTCACTAAAGTAGGCGATGGGTTTGCTATCTTGCATTAATACACCACCAATTCCCACCCCCGAGGCATCACATTCAACCTCAAATGCCTTTCCGAAGTCGGGCAATTGCAATAGAGGGGCGGTACTCAACCTACTTTTCAATTCATGGAAGGCCTTCTCTTGAGGCTCTCCCCAAACAAACGGTTGGTCTTTCTTCACCAATTCGGTGAGTGGAGCGGCAATGGAGCTAAAGTCCTTCACAAATCGCCTATAAAAGCTTGCGAGACCATGAAAGCTCCTCACTTGAGTCACGGTAGTAGGGGTAGGCCAATCACGTATGGCCTCTACCTTAGACTCATCCACCTCCACTCCTTGAGCACTCACAACAAACCCAAGGAAGACCACCTTCTCAACACCAAAGGCACACTTTTTAAAATTAGCATAGAGCTTTTCGGCTCTCAACTTCCCAAGCACTAGCCTAAGGTGTTCAACATGGTCGTCTATTGATTTGCTATAGATCAATATATCGTCAAAATAGACGACCACAAACTTGTTGATGAATGGTTTTAGAACATGGTTCATTAGCCTCATAAAAGTACTAGGTGCATTGGAGAGCCCAAAGGGCATCACCAACCATTCATAGAGACCAAATTTGGTCTTGAATGCGGTTTTCCATTCATCACCGGGTTTCATCCGGATTTGATGGTAGCCGGACCTAAGGTCAATTTTGCTAAACACACATGAACCGCTCAATTCATCTAACATATCATCAAGTCGGGGTATAGGATGACGGTACTTTACCGTTATTTTGTTCACGGCCCGACAATCAACACACATTCTCCAAGTGCCGTCGTTTTTGGGAACAAGGATCACGGGCACGGCACAAGGACTCAAGCTTTCCCTTACCAAACCTTTAGTGAGCAATTCATCAACTTGCTTTTGCAATTCCCTTGTATCCTCCGGGGGTCTCCTATAGGCCGGTTTGTTTGGGATTTGGGATCCCGGGACAAAGTCTATTTGATGCTCAATGCCCCTCAAAAGAGGCAATCCATCCGGCATTTCATCCGGGAACATGTCACCAAAATCCTTCAAAACATTCTCAAACACACTAGGCAAAGGGTTAGAAGAAAAATCACAATTAGAGTTAAGGATCATACCTTTGTGCACTAGGCATAGGAGAAACTTGGTGCCATCATTACCTTTCAAGAGCTCGCCCGGTTGCATCATGGCACACATGCCACCGGTAGATGAAGTAGGTGGGATTGCCACCATGCTTTTGGACAAAGGGCTAGTCTCAATGAGTGACTTAGTGGTGCAATGCAAATCCCGAAGGAGTTGCTAGCACAAACGCGGAAGAACAAACAAGAAGATAAAAGATAGAAGCAAGACAAAACTTGCTTCTTTCGAAAGAACAGTGAGGAACCTGTGTCAAAGCTCAATCGAAAGGGATACAAGGATCACCTATACTATGCAACAATCCTCAAGAGAACATGCCTCTTGCAAACTGAATGATCAAGAGGAATGTTCAATCGGATTAACCGAAAGCCACAAGTCCTTAAAAGCCCTCACCGGGGTTTTGCTCACGACGGAGACAAGAAGAAATGTGCTCGGCACTTTCATTCAATTCATCAATATTCAAACTAGGTGGTTTACAAATAAAAGGGAACAAGGTTTATATAGGAAACACTAAGGGTAAACTAGTAAAAGGGTCACAGGCGACCAATAGAAATAAGCCACGCAGGGCTGAATTAACTTGTGTTCGGCAGACTTTGACTTCGGTAAGCCTTGGCTTCGGTTCTCGATTGTCTGCTCGAACACACTTGTTGCCTTCGGACGCTCAATTGTCTTCGAGCTCATTGTCCTCGGTCACTGTGCCTTCGGGCTCAAATCTGAAGATAATGCCTTCGATTCTTGAGCTCGGCCACTCAGCTTCGGAGCAATTGCTTTCCTTCGGCCAGGCTAAGTGAACATGCACATCGTGCAGCAGCTTGGCTTGGCTTCTTGTCATTGGTCTCCTCGGTGGATCGATCACTTGATCAGCACGTGATCGGGCTGCATCACTTAGCCTTTGCCACCTCCCTCAACTCCTTCATTTTCTTGTAGTCATCACTTACTTGCTTAGGAGTGAGAGGTTTAAGCACAAATCTCTTCCCTTCATGTTTGACCGTGTAAGTGTTGACACGACCATCATGCACCACTTGCCTATCGAATTGCCATGGCCTCCCTAAGAGTAGGTGGCATGCTAGCATAGGCACAACGTCAAACAAATGCTCATCAACATAACTACCCATTCTAAACTTGATCATGGCTTGTTTCATTACCTTAAGCTCTCCACATTCACTAAGCCATTGTAACCGGTAAGGTTTAGGATGCTTCATGGTAGTTAACTTCAATTGAGCCACTAGTGATTGACTCACTACATTTGCACAACTTCCGGAATCAATTATCATAGAGCAAACAACATCTTTGACCCGGTACCTAGCATGGAAAAGATTTTCCCTTTGCAAGGTTTCACTATCTTCCACAATCATAGCCCCTAGGCTCCTTCTCACAACCAAGAAAGTATGAGGATCCTCATCCTCCACCGTGTCATCAAGCAAATCATTCTCCTCTACTCCCTCATCTCCCTCTACTTCCTCTACTCCCTCATCTTCCGATTCACTCTCTTTCTCATATGCATCATTACCAACAACAATCATGGTCCTCTTTGTAGGACATTCCCTAGCAAAGTGACCATAGCCCTTGCACTTGTGGCATTGTATTGAAGAAGAAGTAGGAGCATGTAGTTGAGTTTTAGAGTTACCTCCCACATTAGGTGTGTTCTTCTCATACGGCTTTTTCACATCCTTGGTAGCATTTGCACCACTTGTTCCACTTGCACTTGGGAACCTTGCATTCGTAGTAGGAGGCTTCCAATCCTTTGGTTTGCTTGTTGGAGTAGTAGTGCTACTCTTGTAGCGGAGGGATTTCTCCTCCTTGAGCCATTTCTCGGCCTCAACCGCATCTTCACATAGCTTGTAATGATCATCATATTTGTGGAACTTCAATTGTGAAGCTATGTCTCGGTTCAAGCCCCCTTTGAAACGGATCATGGCCGTCTCATTGTCTTCATCATCTAAGTCAAGGATCATTCGGATTTGCTCAAATTCATTGAAGTATTCACCAACCGATTTGTAACCTTGCTTCAACTCATATAGACGCCTTTGTTGTTCAACCCGGTATTGGTTAGTCAAGTACTTCTCATCCATCACACGGATCAACTCTTCCCAAGTAAGATTAATAGCCATACCCGTCCTCCTTCTATTCCTCTTCACCGACTCCCACCAAGTAGAAGCAAAAGATTCAAAGGAGGATATTGCATACTTGATCTTCTTCACATCGGGCATATCATTGGTGTCAAAGATACGCTCCATAGCCAATTTCCAATCAATGTACTCCACCGGGTCACTACTTCCTTTGAAAGAAGGAATAGTGAGCTTCACACTATTAAGGTTGTTGTTTTTGTCACGACCCCCTTGGAATGGCTCCGGTTGGCCTCCTTGGTGATCATCATAAGCAACATAGTCCCTTCTAGCATTCCTCCCTCCATATCCTAAGGGTGGCCCTCGACCTCGGCCTCTACCCCGATCCACATTTCGACCCCAATTCATAGCTCGCCTTGGTTGAAAGTGATCATCAAACCCATACACATCGTCACCATAATCAACTTCCTCCCCTTCTTGAGCCTCTACAAGTTGCTCAAGAGGTTGCACATTTCGGACGGGTCTTGGTAGTGGAAATTTTCTTGGGGGATTATCCAAGATACGGGGAATGCCCGTTCATTCAATTCTCTCTCGATCCTCCTTTACCCGTTGTTGATTGAGCAATTCAACAACTTGCTCTGGGGTAAAAGTAGGGCTACTTGAGCCTTCACTGGTCTCAATTTGGACACTCGGGGTCCTTTTTTCAATTGGGACACTCGGGGTCCCATGTTCACCTTGAGTACTCGAGGCTCCCTTCTCAACAGAGTCAATCCTTTGGTTCATGAGGTCCATCTTGGCAAGAAGATTAGCCAAGGCCTCCTTAATGAAATCTTGACCTTCGTTGGCCATTGTACCTACAAAGAAAAGAAACAAGGGTTAGTTAAAACACATCACTCGCTCCCTCACTTGTGTTCGCTCGGATCACTCTTTTGGGTGGCGGTGGATATTTCACTAAACTTGTAGTTCCAAAGCTTCACGTAGATGATTAGCAACTCCTCAACTCAACTAAACTATTCACGAGTCACGCACACTCCGGGGTGAGTGGAGTTAATGGGACTCAATGAACGCTAGGCACTTTGAAGTGAAGGACTTGAGTTAAAAGGTTCTACGCTTTTCCTTAGAAGTCTACTCTCCTTGCTAGGCACGATTCACCTAAGAGCAATTAAAGGGTTAGCACTATTCAAGTAGATCGGTTACTCAAATTAGTACTAACTAGATGTTATGTTATCAAACAAAGGGAAATACCTACGAAAATCTACCCGAAACAATGCGTTCAGCACTCAGGAGGGGCGCCTGAAACTCAGGTGGGGCGCCTAGGCTGTGCAGTATTCCAGGCGGGGCGCCTGGGTCTAGGCGGGGCGCCTGGGACTTAGGCAGTAGCCAAGTCAGGCGGGGCGCCTGGCTTAGGCGGGGCGCCTGGCCTGAAGCCTTTTCCAACTCGTTCCAAACTCGTTTCAAGTCGATTTTCAAGCCTCAAATCCGATGTTTTCAACTTGTTTTCACAATCCAATGATACCCAAAGTTGTTTTTGATCTTCCTTAACAAAACCCAATCAAATTTTCAATCAAACAAGCAATCAAATCAAGGTTCAATCTCAAGAACTCAAGAACACAAGGGTTTAACAAAAGGGTTTCAACAAGGATTGTGATTCATCAAAGAAGGTGTTATACATGTTCAAATCCCACAAAATTGGTCCCGAATTGTTTGTTTTTCAATGAAGATCAATCCCCAATAACAAATTTCCAATCAAACATCAATCCAACCCAAGAATCAAGCAAAAATTCATCAAGAACAAGTTCTTCAAGGGTTTAAGGGGTTTTGGGGTTTCAATTTTTCAAACTTCACCAATTCCAACAATTTTGGTACCCAAGTAACGGGAAATCAATCACGATCAAGAATCCATAACACCCATATCACAAATCATCCAAATCAACAAGTTACACCAAATTTTTGTATTTTTCAATTTTTCAATTTTTTTGCAATTTTCTCCTTTCTAATAACTTCAACAACAAGAAAAACTAAAAGAGGATACTAGGCACGAAGAATCAATGGTCGGGGGTTTGTAGAAACAAAACCCGAGCCTTGCTCTGATACCAAATGATGTAGAAAATCAAACGCGGAAAGTAAAAGATAAGAACGAGACGTAACTCGATCTCTAATCCCAAGTAGCAACGGAGAACTTGTTCCGTTACACCCCGAGAGAAGGACAAGAACACCTACGCTATGCAACTACCCTCGAGCTAACGCGAGCACGCAAGTAGAATGGTCGGAGAGGAAAAGTATTCATCTAGATCCGCTAGAAGAACTACAAGTCCCAAAACAAAGGGTTTCATTCAATAACCAAGAGCCTTGCTCATGTTCAATATTCATCAACTATCAATAATAAACTAAGTTCAAAATAGGCTAAGCATGGCTATTTATAGTGTTTCCCAAGCTTGCACAATGGCTAAAATACCCTTACTAATAAGGTTCACAAAATAGGCCACGTAGGGCAAAACGGTAAAATAAACATAGGCCTTCACAGCTGGGAGGGGCGCCTGGGATCTGGCAGGGGCGCCTGGGAATGCTGTCAGCTAGGCGGGGCGCCTGGCTTGGCCTTCAGCTAGGCGGGGCGCCTGGAATCAGGCGGGGCGCCTGTGCACTTTCAGCTCCTTAGGCAGTGAGCTTGCCAGGCGGGGCGCCTGGCTTAGGCGGGGCGCCTGGCTCTGCTGGGCTCTCTTCTTCCTTAGGCGTGAGGCCTAGTTTGAGCACCCGGAATGGCTTCCACTCGCTTCCTTCCTCAAGTCCTCTCCTCTCCAAGTATAAATGCACCTCTTGGACATCCTTGGCTTGGCTCCGAGTGAATGGTCTCCTTGTGGTGGATTGCCCGGCATCAGTAGAAGAGGTTTCTACCGAACACCTTCTTCGAGGAGAAGTTCTCACGGGTTCCATGCTAAAACTCCTTCCTCGACTTTCAACAAAACTTCTAATGTTGGAAGAGTGAAAGGAAGTGGGAGTTATTCTAGTAGTGCTACCACTAATGGAGGAATAAGGAGAACCCACGGAATGGGATACTCAATTTCGATTTACGATCTTCATATCCGAAACTTGGGTAGAAGTAGGTTCGCTGTTGAGGTGAATGGTTATGGAGGAAATTTGCTCAAGATTGGAGGTACCGATGTCAATTGCATTAGCGCTTATTTGGTCCGGATCCTAAAAATACCATGCTATAAATTGAAGCATCCTTATACATATAAGGGAGTGAGTGTTTCGTATGAGGCTCGAGTACTCATATCTCATGGAGATTATAGAGAATATGTTTGGTGCGATGTGTATTCCATGCCCGATCTTGATGTTTGGCTGGGAGACCCATGGGTGCACAGCAAGCAGATGCTATATATCGATGAGAGGGATGTGTACCTTGGTGCAATGCAAACCCGAAGGAATTGCTAAGCACAAACGCGGAAGAAAACAAGAAAGATAAAAGATAGAAGCAAGACAAAACTTGCTTCTTTCGAAAGAACAGTGAGGAACCTGTCTCAAAGCTCGATCAAAAGGGATACAAGAATCACCTGAACTATGCAACAATCCTCAAGAGAACATGCCTCTTGCAAACTGAATGATCAAAGAGGAATGTTCAATCGGATTAACCGAAAGCCACAAGTCCATAAAAGCCCTCACCGGGGTTTTGCTCACGACGGAGACAAGAAGAAATGTGCTCGGCACTTTCATTCAATTCATCAATATTCAAAAACTAGCTATCTACAATGACAAGAAACAAGGTTTATATAGGAAATACTAAGGGTAAACTAGTAAAAGGGTCACAGGCGACCAATGGAAATAAGCCACGCAGGGCTGAATTAAATTGTGTTCGGCAGACTTTGACTTCGGTAAGCCTTGGCTTCGGTTCTCGATTTGTTTGCTCGAACACACTTGTTGCCTTCGGACGCTCAATTGTCTTCGAGCTCATTGTCCTCGGTCACTTTGCCATCGGGCTCAAATCTGAAGATAATGCCTTCGGTTCTTGAGCTCGGCCACTCAGCTTCGGAGCAATTATTTTCCTTCGGCCAGGCTAAGTGAACATGCACATCGTGCAGCAGCTTGGCTTGGCTTATTTTCATCGGTCTCCTCGGTGGATCGATCACTTGATCAGCACGTGATCGGGCTACATCATGCTCCCCTTCTTGAGAAGATTTCGTCCTCGAAATCAAGCCCTCCTCGTCCTCCGAAGTTGGACCTACAACACAAGGAACTAAGTCAGCAACATTAAAGGTGTTGGACACGTTATACTCACCAGGGAGGTCGATCACGTAAGCATTGTTGTTGATCTTGGTCAACACTTGAAATGGACCATCCCCTCGAGGAGCCAACTTTCCTTTCCTTTGGTTCGGGAAGCGTTCCTTTCGGAAGTGAACCCAAACCCAATCTCCCTTCTTTAATTCCAACTTTTTACGCCCCTTGTTTTTCTTTAAGGCAACCTTTGCATAGGCCTCCTCGAGGTTCTTCTTCACCTTTGCATGCAATTCGATCAAGGCAGCTGCTTGTCGAGTACCTTCAAAATCAAGAACAGAATCTCGAGGCAATGGGGTTAAATCAAGTGGAATCAAAGGATTAAAGCCATACACACATTCAAACGGGGTCATGTTGATCATTCGATGCACCGTTCGATTGTATGCAAACTCCATCATGGGCAAACGATCAGCCCAGTTTCCAACCTTCCCTTTGGTCATTGCCCGAAGCAAAGATCCCAAGGTTCGGTTAACTACCTCGGTCTGTCCATCAGTCTGAGGATGGTGAGACGTCGAGAATAGTAGCTTGGTGCCGAGGGCACCCCACAAACACTTCAAAAAATGACTCAAGAACTTCGAGTCTCGATCACTTACAATAGTACGAGGTACACCATGCAATTTTAACGCGTTAGAAACAAACAATGTAGCTACATGCTGTGCATCTTCACACTTATTGCAAGGAATAAAGTGAGCCATTTTTGAAAAACGGTCAACCACAACGAAGATGCTATCATGTCCTCCCCCCGACCTCGGTAACCCCAAGAAAAAGTCCATGGATATATCAACCCAAGGTCGATCAGGCACAGGCAACGGGGTGTACAAACCATTAGGGTTGGACTTCGATTTTGCTTTCTTGCAAACGAGACAAGCGTTGCAAAGCTTTTCCACATCTCGTCACATTTTGGGCCAATGGAACTGCTCGGTCAAAATACCAAGAGTTTTATCGACACCGAAGTGTCCCATCAGTCCACCGGAATGAGCTTCTCGAACTAAGAGCTCTCTCCACGATGACACTGGCACACAAACCCTCCCATTTTTGAAGAGGTAGCCATCATGCCACTGATATTTCTCAACCTTTCGGCCACTCAAGATTGCGTCTCGAACACATTTCAGCTTGGGATCGTCTTCGTACATCGACTTGATGCTTTCGAATCCCATAAGCCTAAAGGCGAGAGTGGTCGCTAAGGCAAATTTCCTTGATAGCGCATCGGCCACAACATTATCTTTTCCCTTTTTGTAATGAATTACATAGGGAAAGCTTTCAATAAATTAAACCCACTTGGCATGTCTTCGATTCAATTTCTCCTGACCTCGGAGATGTTTCAAAGATTCATGATCACTCTTGATCACAAACTCTCGAGGCCACAAATAATGCTGCCAATGGGCGGCTGCTCGAACGAGGGCATACAATTCCTTGTCGTACGTAGAGTAGTTCAAGGTTGCACCCTTAAGCTTTTCGCTAAAGTAAGCGATCGGCTTCGAATCTTGCATCAGCACTCCTCCGATCCCAACTCCAGACGCATCACACTCGACTTCGAATGCTTTGCCGAAGTCAGGGAGTTGCAACAACGGGGCAGAATAAAGCCTCCGTTTCAACTCTTGGAAAGCCCTCTCTTGGGACTCTTCCCACACAAATGGATTGTCTTTCTTCACCAGCTCGGTTAAAGGAGCTGCCACGGTACTAAAGTCACGAACAAACCTTCGGTAAAAGCTAGCTAAGCCATGGAAGCTACGAACTTGTGATACCGAGGTTGGAGTTGGCCAATCTTTGATGGCTTCGACTTTTTATTCGTCGACTTCGACACCATTAGCACTGACAACAAATCCAAGAAAGACTACACGATCGACACCGAAGGCGCATTTCTTGAAGTTGGCATACAACTTCTCTTCTCGAAGCTTTTCGAGCACTTGCCTTAGGTGTTCGACATGTTCATCCACGGTTCTGCTATAAACAAGTATGTCATCAAAATAAACGACAACGAACTTTTTTATGAACGGTTTGAGCACATGGTTCATCAGTCGCATGAATGTGCTCGGTGCATTGGATAAGCCAAAAGGCATCACCAACCATTCATAGAGACCGAATTTGGTCTTGAATGCGGTTTTCCACTCGTCTCCGGGTTTCATTCGGATCTGGTGGTAACCGGACCTGAGGTCTATCTTCGAAAAGCATTAAGAACCACTTAACTCATCTAGCATGTCATCTAATCGAGGGATAGGATGACGATACTTTACCGTTATTTTGTTGACTGCTCGACAGTCAACACACATTCGCCATGTTCCATCCTTCTTCGGGACAAGGATAACTGGAACGACGCAAGGACTCAAGCTCTCACGAACGAGGCCCTTGTTCAGCAATTCATCAACCTGCCGTTGGAGCTCTTTGGTGTCTTCGGGATTACACCGGTATGCAGGTTTGTTAGGGATTTGAGACCCTGGCACGAAGTCAATTTGGTGCTCGATTCCTCTCAACGGAGGTAATCCACCTGGCATTTCCTCGGGAAACATGTCCTCGAAGTCCTGCAAAACTTTACGAACTAACAAAGGCAAAGGGTTATCATTAGAAAAATCATCATTAGAGTTTAGAAAGATACCCTTGTGCACGAGGCAAATCATCATCTGACCGTGGTCGTTTCCTCGTAAGATCTCACCGTGTTGCATGATTGCACAAATTCCTTTCACTTCGGTCGGTGAGTTTGTCTCATCGGGCCCCAATTTCGCTCCCATCGGAAGCTTAGCTTTGGCTGCTTCTTTCAATTCTTTCATTCGTTTATAGTCCTCGGTGACTTGTTTTGGAGACAAGGGTTTGAGTATGAAACTCTTCCCATCGAGCTTCACAGTGTAAGTGTTGGATCTGCCATTGTGAACAGCTGTTCGGTCATACTGCCATGGTCGACCCAATAGCAAATGACAAGCTTGCATCGGAACCACATCGAATATCATTTCATCTTGATACTCTCCGATTTTGAACTTGATCCACACTTGTTTGACAACTCTCAATTCTCCACACTCATTCAGCCATTGTAACTTGTAAGGGTGGGGATGCTTCATCGTAGGTAATCCCATTTGTGAAACCAAAGTTTGGCTCACTACATTGGCACAACTACCAGAATCAATGATCATCGAACACACCTTTCCCCTCACTCGACATCGGGCATGAAAGAGGTTTTCTCTTTGGTTGTCCTCTTCTTCAAGAGTCATGCAGCTCAAATTCCTTCGAACCACAAGAAACATGTCCGGATGATCAGCTTCGGCAGCCTCATGATCATCATCAACTTCAGCTCGATCAGTCTCCTCGATAATTTCCTCCTCGGTGTCACTCGCTTGCTCATGGACGGTTCCATCTTCGAGCAGAAGCATAACTTTGCGAGTTGGACACTCTTTTGCCATGTGACCATAACATTTGCATTTGTGACACTGAATATTTGAAGCACTAGGAGAGTTGAGTTGAACTTTACCTCCCACTTCTCTCGACTGGTTAACGGTCACACCTCTTTCGAAGGGTTTCTTCGAATCTCGAACAGTGTTAGCACTTGTTTGGTTTGGACTTTTCCATTCTTTTCCTCGGTTCAAAGGAGTAGAAGTAGTAACTCCTCGATACCGGTTTGCCTTGTCGTCCTTCACCAATTTTTCAGCTTCGGTGGCAGCATCAAACACACCTTCCAACGTGTGGTACACGTGGAGTCTCAACTGAGATGACACATCCCTAGCCAAGCCATTTTTGAATCTGATAATCGCTTGTTCTTCGTCTTCGACCAGATCAAGATTCAATCGAACCTTTTCGAACTCATCGTGCTACTCTTGAACTGACTTGGACCCTTGCTTTAACTCATAGAGCTTTTGCATTTGAGTCTGCCTGTATTTGGCACTCAAATACTTAGCATCCATTGCTCTTCTCAATTGTGGCCAAGTACTGACTTCGGGATAGTCATTCCTTCGTCTATGCCTCTTTTAGATTCCCACCACGTTGATGCATAAGCTTCGAACGAAGCAATGGCATGGGCAGCTTTTCTCTCATCGGTCATCTCATTGGTTTCAAAGATGCGCTCCATTCTAAGCTTCCATTCAAGATACTCATCGGGATCACTAGTTCCTTTGAAGGGTGGAATAGTGATCTTGACACAGTTCAAGTTTGAGTCTCGAACAGTTCTAGCCTGTTCGGGAAACTCATCATCTCGATGATTAGCCTCACGCTCAATATTTCTTCCAATATTTGCGCCTCGGCCTCGACCTCGGAAATTTCCACGTCCTCGGTGAGCTTGCCTTCGTTGAGCGAATGGCAGTTCACGCTCATATTCGTCCTCGGGAAATTCCTCTTCATCAACCTCTTCGGTTACAGCACCAAGGTCTCTTCGGGCCCTTGGAAGTGAAAACCTCTCTCCTCGGGGAATGCCCACGTTTTGATCAGCAGCTTGGGGATTGCCCAAGTTTTGATTTCCAGCTTGGGGATTGCCCAAGTCTTGTTGTGCTTGGGGATTGCCCAAGTTAAGCTCTCTTCGAATTGCTTCACTCGTCAACTGATGTTGTCGAAGAAGCTCAGCATACAGCTCAGGTTTCATCGGAGTGGATTCGCTCGTTCCAGCGCCGGACCCATTTTTGGCCACGGACGCACTTCCCTGCTCGAGGTTAGCTACTCGAGCACTCACCCCTCTTACTTCGGCACTGATGCCTTGTATCGCAGCCATGAGATCGGCTAACGAAAACTCTGGCTTCTCAATGCTTTTGCCATCGTTTCCAGCCATTGTACCTGCACAAGTCAAAGATCAAACAAATGTTAGGGTTAGAAATCACCTCACACACTCCCTCACCTTTGATGGGTGGCACTCGGGTCCACTCAATTTATGGGTTCGGTTTTTGATCACTCAAGGACTTGTTAACAGTGGCTCGTCTGATTGATCGGTCCTCTAAGATCCTTCAAGTTCGACAATAGTCACTGTCTCTTCAGGAAGAGTGAAGTGATGTTCGACTCGATGGAACGGACGCTTTTTAACTGAGCTCGAGGAGTCAAAAGAATTTCTACGAAAGTTTGGACTTCGGTCACCCCTTCGCACGAATTCCTATCAGCTTAAAAGAGTTAGTACGACCTCGAGTAGGACAATTACTCAAAAGATCCACCAACTAGAATTTGACACGAAAGAAAGTGAAAACCTAGGAGAATCTACCTTTTGATTCCCTTTTGGAATCTTTTTCGATCACACCCACTCCTGTCCGTACAAGAGTGGTCCCTCCTTGGTACGGATAGGGTTTTACCTTATCCACTTTCCCTTTTTCAGCCGACAATTTTCACCTGGGGTTTTGATGTTAAAATTTTAACCCCTTTCTTCTTCAATGGAACAGTGACCTTGCTCCGGCGTACGGACACAACAACTTCGGTTCACTGACCACGAATTTCAACACATCTGAGTTGCTTTATCGACTCCGGTTTCAACAGCATCGGAGGAATTCAGTTCAAGTTCTTCGAGCTAAGAACCAGCTCGTTCGAGTCGTACACTGTTACGATTTTGTAACAAGTTTCCAGCGTACGGACTTCGATTTAAACTTCAGAACTTCGAATTTTAAGCAACAAACAAACCCAAATCACTCAAGAACCACCACTCTTCATCGGTTTCTTCCAAACACAGTGGGGTTCGAGTTTTCAGTCACCATTAAAGCTCAAAACAGTCCAAAAATTCACCAAGAAACCCTAGTCACGAAATTGGTACGTCGGGTACTCGTTGGATTCCGAACTCGATGGTGAACAAGAATCAATGGTTGTTTTTCCCAAACAACCAACAATCAAACACAATTTTTGAATTTTCTTTTTATCACTTTTTTTTTTGTAAGATAACAACAGCAACAGTAACAAAATTCAAGAACACGAAAAAGGAAAACAAAGACACAAACGCACGAAAATAAAGATAACATGAAAGGGATTTGGGGTTGTAGAAACAAGCCCAAACCGTGCTCTGATACCAAGATGGTGCAATGCAAACCCGAAGGAATTGCTAAGCACAAACGCGGAAGAAAACAAGAAAGATAAAAGATAGAAGCAAGACAAAACTTGCTTCTTTCGAAAGAACAGTGAGGAACCTGTCTCAAAGCTCGATCGAAAGGGATACAAGAATCACCTTAACTATGCAACAATCCTCAAGAGAACATGCCTCTTGCAAACTGAATGATCAAAGAGGAATGTTCAATCGGATGAACCGAAAGCCACAAGTCCATAAAAGCCCTCACCGGGGTTTTGCTCACGACGGAGACAAGAAGAAATGTGCTCGGCACTTTCATTCAATTCATCAATATTCAAAAAGTAGCTATCTACAATGAAAGGAAACAAGGTTTATATAGGAAATACTAAGGGTAAACTAGTAAAAGGGTCACAGGTGACCAATGGAAATAAGCCACGCAGGGCTGAATTAAATTGTGTTCGGCAGACTTTGACTTCGGTAAGCCTTGGCTTCGGTTCTCGATTTGTTTGCTCGAACACACTTGTTGCCTTCGGACGCTCAATTGTCTTCGAGCTCATTGTCCTCGGTCACTTTGCCATCGGGCTCAAATCTGAAGATAATGCCTTCGGTTCTTGAGCTCGGCCACTCAGCTTCGGAGCAATTGTTTTCCTTCGGCCAGGCTAACTGAACATGCACATCGTGCAGCAGCTTGGCTTGGCTTCTTGTCATCGGTCTCCTCTGGATCGATCACTTGATCAGCACGTGATCGGGCTGCATCATACCTTGTGTACAACAGAAAGCTGCAAATGGCTTATACGTTTACACCTCACGGGTTGAAGGGAAAGATGTCCATTAGTGCATATGCTTCGAAGTTACAAATGAGAAAAGAGCAAGAACTCCAATCCAGGATCGAAAGAGTGCCCTCAAGGAGTCCTACGATCGCAAGGAGCAGTGGGAAAAGTGCAAGAAAAGAACCGACCGAAGTCAATACTGTGAACCCGAAGCCACAAGCTTCGAAGTCAAGTGGTTCCCCGATAACGGAAGAAGAGACCTCGGTTGATGAGTCTTCGAGTCCTAGACTTCGGGTCGATGTCAAAGGTCCACCTACTCCAGCTATGGGTATTCTTGGTCCCCGACCAAACTCACCCGAATATGAGAGACAAAAGATCGAGAGGAGTAAGGGAGTGACCGGTGACAACTCTCGAGAGGAAAAAGGAGAGGCTGTGAAGAGTGATGTGAGTGAGTTGTCACCACCCAAACCCACACCTGCCCTTGAAAGAAAAATGAGGGAAAAGAAAGAGGGAAAAAGAATCGATGAGAGTGAGGACACCCCTTATTCTAACATTAACCTTTTATCTTTTCCTTCTACTTGTTCGAAATCTTGTGCAGGAACTCTTGGAGGCAAACCGATGGAGCCTCAACCATTTGCCGAAGTAAATAGACAAGGTGAAGAAGATCTTTCATGTGAGCTCCACGGAGAAGAAACTACTTGTGAGACTTCGGAGACAGTGAGAGAAACCGAAGGTCACTCCGAGGTAAGTGTTCGATTTCCTTCCCGCGAGCATGATACTTCCTTGTCTTGTGAAATTGTATGTGAAAACTCTATGCTAGTTGATGATTTGTATGATTACAATGTGTTTGCAACTAGTGTAGATTCGTATGGTCAACTTGTGAGTGAATGTGAACCACTAGTTGAGAGAATTGATATGCCTCATCATGATGTGAGCTCGATCTTCATCGAATCTCTCTTTAGTGATGAAGTTGTAGTAGACCTTACTTGTGACCCTTGTTATGACACACCACCAATCTTTGATAAAGGGGAAAATGAGTTGTCTGATCATACCCTTGTTGAAATTATTGCCTATGGTGGATCTGTGTGTTGTAGTGAGGAAGATGATACCCTTGAGGAGTCCTTAGTGGATGAGTTGGATCGGATTATATTCGATGACTCCTCAAGTGTGGTCGATGACCTGGGTTCGGATGCACCTTTGATGGGCAGTGAACTTATTTTCACTAACCCTCTGTTCGAAGGAGATGGTGATGAGCATCCGACTCGAGGAGAACCACCTCGGTTTGAAAGGCTTAACCCCGTAGATAATCCATTATTTGAGACCTTCTTCGGAAGTCTGTCTACAGAGAAGGGTTGTCTTGGAGTTCATTAGGGAGGTGAAAAGCTCTCTCTTGGTGTGAATAAGATTACTTTTAAGAAGGGGAGTGGAGTATTCGATGTTAGTTGTCGAGTCAATCATTTTACTTACTCCATTCCACATGTTGATCACACCTCGAGTATAGTGCATACCGAAGTCTATAAGCCCCATGGTGATAAAAGTGAATTTAGGGCTCGGTATGATGTCTGCGAGTTTAGAGGTGATAGGGCCTTTGATCGTCACATCTTACATGCAAAGTGTCCTATTGATCTCTTCGAACGCTCATGTGTTCGGTTTAGTTCCTATTTGAGCCAAGAACTTGTTGTTTCCTTCGGAGACATAGGCTGTTTGATTTGCATTGATGCTTGGCTCTATCATAAGTGTGTGTTTTCCACACTTTTGAACACTAACCTACTCTCGTAGTAGGAAGCTTTGTTTGTCTCTGCCTTGTTTGCAGGTCTTCCCGATTTGATTTCGAGGACGAAATCCTTTCAAGAAGGGGAGGATGATGCAATACGAACCAGGCTCACCTGTTCGATTCATCAAGCAAGTCCACCGAGGAGTCACATGGCGCCCACGATCAAAGTGTGGCCGGAATGAAAGATACCGAAGACTGCCTCGCCGAGCAGCAACGATGGAAATCCACCGAGCAGACAACAAGTGACTGTGACCGTTGCTGACACAGACTTCGGAGTTGTGAGACCGAGGACAACTTATGGAAACTCAACGATCAAGCTCGAGCCCGAAGCTGAAAGCAACCGAACCAAGGAAGAACGACGCCGATCAAAGAATCGATCAAAGGGCTACAAATGTGTCCGAAGCAGGAGAGCGTTCGATTCCAAATGTGACCGAGGAAAACAAGCGACCGAAGACAATGTGTTCGGGCTGAGCTGCCGAGCACATAAGCTACTCCAGCCCTGCGTGGCTTTATCTCATTGGTCGCCTGTGACCACTTTACTATTTTGCCCTTTTTATTGTCTATATAAACTCCTAGCATAGCTCATTAGTTTTTAGTTTTTAGTTGATATTGAATTGAGAGAATAGAGATAGAATTGGCCGAGCCATTCTTGTTTGAAGCCCGAGGATTCGTGTATGCCTTCTTAGGCTTGGAACCGATATGGATTTCATCACTAGTATGAATCCTTGTTAGGTTCAAGTTTCATTTTCTCCCTTGGATAATCAATCAATGTTCTGACTGTGATTATCCATTCTTTCTTCTATTTCTGTTCTTGGTGCAATGCAAATCCCGAAGGGGTTGCTAGCACAAACGCGGAAGAACAAACAAGAAGATAAAAGATAGAAGCAAGACAAAACTTGCTTCTTTCGAAAGAACAGTGAGGAACCTGTCTCAAAGCTCAATCGAAAGGGATACAAGGATCACCTATACTATACAACAATCCTCAAGAGAACATTGCCCCTTGCAAACTGAATGATCAAGAGGAATGTTCAATCGGATTAACCGAAGGCCACAAGTCCTTAAAAGCCCTCACCGGGGTTTTGCTCACGACGGAGACAAGAAGAAATGTGCTCGGCACTTTCATTCAATTCATCAATCTTCAAAACTCTGTATCTACAATGAAAGGAAACAAGGTTTATATAGGAAATACTAAGGGTAAACTAGTAAAAGGGTCACAGGCGACCAATAGAAATAAGCCACGCAGGGCTTAGTTAAATTGTGTTCGGCAAACTTTGACTTCGGTAAGCCTTGGCTTCGGTTCTCGATTGTCTGTTCGAACACACTTGTTGCCTTCGGACGCTCAATTGTCTTCGAGCTCCTTGTCCTCGGTCACTTTGCCATCGGGCTCAAACCTGAAGATAATGCCTTCGGTTCTTTAGCTCGGCCACTCAGCTTCGGAGCAATTGTTTTCCTTCGGCTAAGCTAAGTGAACGTGAACATCGTGCAGCAGCTTGGCTTGGCTTCTTGTCATCGGTCTCCTCGGTGGATCGAACACTTGATCAGCACGTGTTCGGGCTGCATCATCCTCCCCTACTTGAGAAGATTTCGTCCTCGAAATCAAGCCCTCCTCGTCCTCCGAAGTTGGACCTACAACACAAGGAGCTAAGTCAGCAACATTAAAGGTGTTGGACACGTTATACTCACCAGGGAGGTCGATCACGTAGGCATTGTTGTTGATCTTGGTCAACACTTGAAATGGACCATCCCCTCGAGGAGCCAACTTTCCTTTCCTTTGGTTCGGGAAGCGTTCCTTTCGGAAGTGAACCCAAACCCAATCTCCCTTCTTTAATTCCAACTTTTTACGCCCCTTGTTTTTCTTTAAGGCAACCTTTTCATAGGCCTCCTCGAGGTTCTTCTTCACCTTTGCATGCAATTCGATCAAGGCAGCTGCTCGTCGAGTACCTTCAAAATCAAGAACAGAATCTCGAGGCAATGGGGTTAAATCAAGTGGAATCAAAGGATTAAAGCCATACACACATTCAAACGGGGTCATGTTAATCATTCGATGCACCGTTCGATTGTATGCAAACTCCATCATGGGCAAACGATCAGCCCAGTTTCCAACCTTCCCTTTGGTCATTGCCCGAAGCAAAGATCCCAAGGTTCGGTTAACTACCTCGGTCTGTCCATCAGTCTGAGGATGGTGAGACGTCGAGAATAGTAACTTGGTGCAGAGGGAACCCCACAAACACTTCCAGAAATGACTCAAGAACTTCGAGTCTCGATCACTTACAATAGTACGAGGTACACCATGCAGTTTTAACACGTTAGAAACAAACAATGTAGCTACATGCTGTGCATCATCACACTTTTTGCAAGGAATAAAGTGAACCATTTTTGAAAAACGGTCATCCACAACGAAGATGCTATCATGTCCTCCCCCCGACCTCGGTAACCCCAAGACAAAGTCCATGGATATATCAACCCAAGGTCGATCAGGCACAGGCAACGGGGTGTACAATCCATGAGGGTTGGACTTCGATTTTGCTTTCTTGCAAACGAGACAAGCGTTGCAAAGCTTTTCCACATCTCGTCGCATTTTGGGCCAATGGAACTGCTCGGTCAAGATACCAAGAGTTTTATCGACACCGAATTGCCCCATCAGTCCACCTGAGTGAGCTTCTTGAACCAAGAGCTCTCTCCACGATGACACTGGCACACAAACCCTCCCATTTTTGAAGAGGTAGCCATCATGCCACTGATATTTCTCAACCTTTCGGCCACTCAAGATTGCGTCTCGAACACATTTTAGCTTGGGATCATCCTCGTACATCGACTTGATGCTTTCGAATCCCATGAGCCTAGAGGCGAGAGTGGTTGCTAAGGCAAATTTCCTTGATAGCGCATCGGCCACAACATTATCTTTTCCCTTTTTGTAATGAATTACATAGGGAAAGCTTTCAATAAATTCAACCCACTTGGCATGTCTTCGATTCAATTTCTCCTGACCTCAGAGATGTTTCAAGGACTCATGCTCACTCTTGATCACAAACTCTCGAGGCCACAAATAATGCTGCCAATGGGCGAGTGCTCGAACGAGGGCATATAACTCTTTGTCATACGTAGAGTAATTCAAAGTTGCACCCTTAAGCTTTTCGCTAAAGTAAGCGATCGGCTTCGAGTCTTGCATCAGCACTCCTCCGATCCCAACTCCAGACGCATCACACTCGACTTCGAATGCTTTGCCAAAGTCAGGGAGTTGCAACAACGGGGCAGAACAAAGCCTCCGTTTCAACTCTTGGAAAGCCCTTTCTTGGGACTCTTCCCACACAAATTGATTGTCTTTCTTAACCAGCTCGGTTAAAGGAGCTGCCACGGTGCTAAAGTCACGAACAAACCTTCGGTAAAAGCTAGCTAAGCCATGGAAGCTACGAACTTGTGATACCGAGGTTGGAGTTGGCCAATCTTTGATGGCTTCGACTTTTGATTCATCGACTTCGACACCATTAGCACTGACAACAAATCCAAGAAAGACTACACGATCGACACCAAAGGCGCATTTCTTGAAGTTGGCATACAACTTCTCTTCTCGAAGCTTTTCAAGTACTTGCCTTAGGTGGCCGATATGTTCATCCACGATTCTGCTATAAACAAGTATGTCATCGAAATAAACGACAACAAACTTATTTATGAACGGTTTGAGCACATGGTTCATCAGTCGCATGAATGTGCTCGGTGCATTGGATAAGCCAAAAGGCATCACCAACCATTCATATAGACCGAATTTGGTCTTGAATGCGGTTTTCCACTCGTCCCCGGGTTTCATTCGGATCTGGTGGTAACCGGACCTGAGGTCTATCTTCGAAAAGCATGAAGAACCACTTAACTCATCTAGCATGTCATCTAATCGAGGGATAGGATGACGATACTTTACCGTTATTTTGTTGACTGCTCGACAGTCAACACACATTCGCCATGTTCCATCCTTCTTCGGGACAAGGATAACAGGAACGGCGCAAGGACTCAAGCTCTCACGAACGAGGCCCTGGTTCAGCAGTTCATCGACCTGCCGTTGGAGCTCTTTGGTGTCTTCGGGATTACACCGGTATGCAGGTTTGTTAGGGATTTGAGACCCTGGTACGAAGTCAATTTGGTGCTCGATTCCTCTCAACGGAGGTAATCCACCTGGCATTTCCTCGGAAAACATGTCCTCGAAGTCCTGCAAAACTTTACGAACAAACAAAGGCAAAGGGTTATCATTAGAAAAATCATCATTAGAGTTTAGAAAGATACCCTTGTGCACGAGGCAAATCATCATCTGACCGTGGTCGTTGCCTCGTAAGATCTCACCTGGTTGCATGATTGCACAAATTCCTTTCACTTCGATCGGTGAGTTTGTCTCTTCGGGCCCCAATTTTGCTCCTATCGGAAGCTTAGCTTTGGCCGCTTCTTTCAATTCTTTCATCCGTTTATAGTCCTCGGTGACTTGTTTTGGAGAAAAGGGTTTGAGTACGAAACTCTTCCCATCAAGCTTCACAGTGTAAGTGTTGGATCTGCCATTGTGAATGGCTGTTCGATCATACTGCCATGGTCGACCCAATAGCAAATGACAAGCTTGCATCGGAACCACATCGAATATCATTTCATCTTGATACTCTCCGATTTTGAACTTGATCCACACTTGTTTGACAACTCTCAATTCTCCACACTCATTCAGCCATTGTAACTTGTAAGGGTGGGGATGCTTCATCGTAGGTAATCCCATTTGTGAAACCAAAGTTTGGCTCACTATATTGGCACAACTATCGGAATCAATGATGATTGAACACACCTTTCCCCTCACTCGACATCGGGCATGAAAGAGGTTTTTTCTTTGGTTGTCCTCTTCTTCAAGAGTCATGCAGCTCAAATTCCTTCGAACCACAAGAAACATTTCCGGATGATCAGCTTCGGCAGCCTCATGATCATCTTCAACTTCAGCTCGATCAGTCTCCTCGATAATTTCCTCCTTGGTGTCACTCGCTTGCTCATGCACGGTTCCATCTTCGAGCAGAAGCATAACCTTGCGAGTTGGACACTCTTTTGCCATGTGACCATAACCTTTGCATTTGTGACACTGAATGTTTGAAGCACTTGGAGAGTTTAGTTGCACTTTACCTCCCACTTCTCTTGGTTGGTTACCGGTCACACCTCTTTCGAAGGGTCTCTTCGAATCTCGAACAGTGGTAGCACTTGCTTGGTTTGGACTCTTTCATTCTTTACCTCGGTTCAAAGGAGTAGAAGTAGTGACTCCTCGATACCAGTTTGCCTTGTCGTCCTTCACCAATTTTTCAGCTTCGGTGGCAGCATCGAACAAATCTCCCAACCTGTGGTACACGTGGAGTCTCAACTGAGATGACACATCCCTAGCCAAGCCATTTTTGAATCAGATAATGGCTTGCTCTTCGTCTTCGACCAGATCAAGATTCAATCGAACCTTTTCGAACTCATCGTGGTACTCTTGGACAGACTTGGACCCTTGCTTTAACTCATAGAGCTTTTGCATTTGAGTCTGCCTGTACTTGGCACTCAAATACTTAGCATCCATTGCTCTTCTCAATTGTGGCCAAGTATTGACTTCGGGATAGTCATTCCTTCGGCTATGCCTCTTGTCATATTCCCACCATGTTGATGCATAAACTTCGAACGAAGCAATGGCATGGGCAGCTTTTCTCTCATCGGTCATCTCATTAGTTTCAAAGATGCGCTCCATTCTAAGCTTCCATTCAAGATACTCATCGGGATCACTAGTTCCTTTAAAGGGAGGAATAGTGATCTTGACACTGTTCAAGTTTGAGTCTCGAACACCACGAGCCTGTTCGGGATACTCATCTTCTCGATCATCAGCCTCACGCTTAATATTTCTTCCAACATTTGCGCCTCGGCCTCGACCTCGGAAATTTCCTCGACCTCGGTGAGCTTGCCTTCGTTGAGCGAATGGCAGCTCACGCTCATATTCTTCCTCGGGAAATTCCTCTTCATCTACCTCTTCGGCAACGGCTCCAAGATCTCTTCGGACCACTGGAGGTGGTATTCTTTCTCCTCGGGGAATGCCCAAGTTTTGATAAACAGCTTGGGGATTGCCCAAGTTTTGATAAGCAGCTTGGGGATTGCCCAAGTTTTGATAAGCAGCTTGGGGATTGCCCAAGTTAAGTTCTCTTCGAATTGCTTCACTTGTCAACTGATGTTGTCGTACAAGCTCAGCATACAGCTCAGGTTTCATCGGAGTGGATTCGCTCGTTCCAGCGCCGGACCCATTTTTGGCCACGGACGCACTTCCCTGCTCGAGGTTAGCTACTCGAGCACTCACTCCTCTTACTTCGGCACTGATGCCTTGTATCGCAGCCATGAGATCGGCTAACGACAACTCGGGCTTCTCAATGCTTTTGCCATCGTTTCCAGCCATGGTACCTGCACAAGTCAAAGATCAAACAAATGTTAGGGTTAGAAATCACCTCACACACTCCCTCACCTTTGATGGGTGGCACTCGGGTCCACTCAATTTATGGGTTCGGTTTTCGATCACTCAAGGACTTGGTAACAGTGGCTAGTCTGATTGATCGGTCCACTAAGATCCTTCAAGTTCGACAATAGTCACTGCCTCTTCGGGAAGAGTGAAGTGATGTTCGACTCGATGGAACGGACGCTTTTTAACTGAGCTCGGGGAGTCAAAAGAATTTTTACGAAAGTTTGGACTTCGGTCACCCCTTCGCACGAATTTCTATCAGCTCAAAAAAGAGTTAGTACGACCTCGAGTAGGATGATTACTCAAAAGATCCACCAACTAGAATTTTGACATGAAAGAAAGTGAGAACCTAGGAGAATCTACCCTTTGATTCCCTTTTGGAATCTTTTTCGATCACACCCACTCCTGTCCGTACAAGAGTGGTCCCTCCTTGGTACGGATAGGGTTTTACCTTATCCACTTTCCCTTTTCAGCCGACAATTTTCACCTGGGGTTTTGATGTTAAAATTTTAACCCCTTTCTTCTTCAATGGAACAGTGACCTTGCTCCGGCGTACGGATACAACAACTTCGGTTCACTGACCACGAAATTCAACAGATCTGAGTTGCTCTTTCGACTCCGGTTCCAGACAACAACGGAGGATTTTGTAACAATTTTCCGGCGTACGGTCAACGATTTAAACTCAGAGCTTCGATTTTTAAGCAACAAATAAACCCAAATCACTAAAGAACCACCAATCTTCACCGGTTTCATCCAAACACAGTGGGGTTCGAGTTCAGTCACCAATGAAGCTCAAACAGTCCAAAATTCACCAAGAAACCCTAGTCACAAAATCAGTACGTCGGGTACTCATTTGATTCAGAATTCGATGGTGAAGAAAAATTCAATGGTTGTTTTCCCAAACAACCAACAATCAAACACAATTTTTGAATTTTTCTTTTTAACACTTTTTTATTTTTTTATTATTTTTTTTTTTTTGTAAAAATAACAACACCAACAGTAACAAAAACCAAGAACACGAACAAGGAAAACAAAGACACAAACGCACGAAAATAATGAACAGGATTGAGGTTGTAAGAACAAACTCAAACCGTGCTCTGATACCAAGATGGTGCAATGCAAATCCCGAAGGGATTGCTAGCACAAACGCGGAAGAACAAACAAGAAGATAAAAGATAGAAGCAAGACAAAACTTGCTTCTTTCGAAAGAACAGTGAGGAACCTGTCTCAAAGCTCAATCGAAAGGGATACAAGGATCACCTATACTATGCAACAATCCTCAAGTGAACATTGCCCCTTGCAAACTGAATGATCAAGAGGAATGTTCAATCGGATTAACCGAAGGCCACAAGTCCTTAAAAGCCCTCACCGGGGTTTTGCTCATGACGGAGACAAGAAGAAATGTGCTCGGCACTTTCATTCAATTCATCAATCTTCAAAACTCTGTATCTACAATGAAAGGAAACAAGGTTTATATAGGAAATACTAAGGGTAAACTAATAAAAGGGTCACAGGCGACCAATAGAAATAAGCCACGCAGGGCTGAGTTAAATTGTGTTCGGCAGACTTTGACTTCAGTAAGCCTTGGCTTCGGTTCTCGATTGTCTGTTCGAACACACTTGTTGCCTTCGGACGCTCAATTGTCTTCGAGCTCCTTGTCCTCGGTCACTTTGCCATCGGGCTCAAACCTGAAGATAATGCCTTCGGTTCTTGAGCTCGGCCACTCAGCTTCGGAGCAATTGTTTTCCTTCGGCCAGGCTAAGTGAACGTGAACATCGTGCAGCAGCTTGGCTTGGCTTCTTGTCATCGGTCTCCTCGGTGGATCGAACACTTGATCAGCACGTGTTCGGGTTGCATCAGTTCTCCCCCTTCCCCGATTTCTTGTTACCCGTGTTACTTTTATTGCTTCCGCATCTTTACTTCATCGTTTCCGCGTCTTGTTTGTCGTCCCCGATTGCAAAGTGTAAACCCACGGGTTTGCTTG
This sequence comes from Petunia axillaris subsp. axillaris, assembly GCA_029990575.1. Classification (NCBI taxonomy): domain Eukaryota; kingdom Viridiplantae; phylum Streptophyta; class Magnoliopsida; order Solanales; family Solanaceae; genus Petunia; species Petunia axillaris. The sequence goes on along the minus strand of JARKNS010000004.1, from coordinate 98,807,414 downwards.
CATCACTTGTTCTAGTTATTGAAAGAAGAAAATTACAAAAAAAATTGAAAAATTGAAAAATCCAAAAATTTGGTGTAATTTGTTGGTTTGGATGATTTATGATATGGGTGTTATAGATTCTTGATCGTGGTTGAAATCCCGTTGTTTGGATACCTAAAACACTTGGATTGGTGGAGTTTGAAAAATTGAAACCCCAAATTTTCCTTAAAGCCTTGATGAACTTGTTCTTGATGATTTTTTGCTTGATTCTTGGGTTGGATTGATGTTGGATTGAAAACTTGATATTGGGGATTGATATTCATTGAAAAACAAATGATTTGGTACCAATTTTGTGGGATTTGAACATGTATAACACCAAATTTAATGAATCATTATCCTTGTTGAAACCCTTTTGATAAACCCTTGTGTTCTTGAAGAGGATGAACATGGTGAATTCATTGTTTTCGATTGGGGTTTGTTAAAAATCATTGGGGTTTGATCTTTGTGGTTGAAACAACATTTGGGTACCTTTGGAAAAATAATGTGTGATTTGTTGGATTTTTGGGTGTTAAAGTCGAAAAACACGTTGTTGAACTGTGCTGAAAACTGCAGGAGGCGGAGCGCCTAACAAAGAGGCGGAGCGCCTCCCCCTGGAACTTAGCCTGGGCGGCCGCCTACTCTCCTGAGGCGGAGCGCCTACTTCCTGAAGGTTGGGAATTGGGTAGATTCTTCTAGGATCTCTTGTTTTGTTGTTTGCATTGCTTCCGGTTAGTGCTATTAGAGTATAATCCTACTCGATTAGTGCTAATTACTTTGAGCTATTAGGATTATCGTGCCTTAGAAAGGAGACTAGAATTCAAAGAAGATCCGTAGTATCTTTTGATTCAAGTCCTCACTTAAAGTGCCTATCGTTCCAATCGAGTCCCATTAACTCCACTCGCCCCGGAGTGCATTTGACTTGATAAGTGAGTGATTGAGTCGTTGTTCGTTGATCAACTACTTGAAGCTTTAGACTCAAACTTGTGTGAAATATCCATCCCCCACTAAACACGAGTGAGCCGAGTGAAACATTTGTGAGGGAGTGGGAGAGGTATTTTACTAACGTTTGTTGCTTTTTGTAGGTACCATGGCAAACGATGGAGATGATCCCATGAAGCACTTCATGGCCACCATTATGGCTAAATTGGAGGATATATCATTGAGACTTGTAACCGTCGAGAGGAATCAAGTTGAGACCGGAGAGAGGAGGACCCCGAGTGTCCAAATTGAATCCGGAGAGGGCACGAGTCATAGCACTCCTATGACTCCCGGACACTTTGTTGAGCTAAACAAGAGGTATGAACAAAGCAAAGTTGAAGCTCTACGAGAGCGTGGGTTGGGCAATCCCCAACAAGAGAGCAATCCTCTCAACTTGGGCAATCCCCAAGGTAATGCTCCACTTCGAAGACCCGTTAGGTTTGTCCCACCTCTTGAGCAAGTTGTTGAGGCTCAAGAAGAGGAGGAAGCCGAGTATGGTGATGAGGCCTATGGGTACGATGCCCCTTATCAACCTAGGAGGCCAATGAATTGGGGTCGAAATGTGGATAGGGGTAGAGGCCGAGGTCGAGGGCCACCCATGGGATATGGAGGGAGGAATGCTAGGAGGGACTATGTTGCTTATGATGATCATTATGGAGGCCAACCGGAGCCTAACCATGGGTTACGTGACAACAACAACCTCAATAGTGTTAAGCTCAACCTCCCATCCTTTAAAGGAACTTGTGATCCGGAGGCATACATGGAATGGGTACTACTCATGGAGAGGGTGTTTGATACCAACGAGATGACCGAGGAGAGAAAGGGCACATATGCTATTTCTACCTTTGAGGCCTATGCTTCTACTTGGTGGGAGTCCATGAAGAGGTCAAGAAGAAGAATGAATATGCAAGTAAATGTGACTTGGGATGAATTGAAAGTTCTTATGAATACCAAGTACATAACTCCAAGGTATCGGCAAGAGCAACTCAAGAAGCTCTATGATTTAAAACAAGGTGTAAAATCGGTGCATGAGTACTATGATGAATTTGAGAAGATCCGGATGGCATTGGATATGGATACCGAGTGTGTAGAACAAGCAATGATCCTGATAAGACCCAAATCGAGCAACCATCTAAAAACATCATCCAAGGCCAAGGAAGAGCTTAAGCATTGGAACGCCATGGAACGAGGAGCCTTAGAAACACATTTCGAGGCGTTTCAAGCACTCAGGGAAGCAGGCGGACCGCCTAGTCAAAGGGGCGGACCGCCCACTTTTGGATCACTCTCTGGATCTCGTCCAGGCGGACCTCCTACTCAGAGGAGGCGGACCGCCTACTCCTAGTAGGCTGAGCGCCTACTCCTAGAAGGCTGGGAGCCTAGTGCTATGAAGAGCTGCGGGATTTTCTAGTTTTTAGCCTATGTAATTTCTATTATGCCCCTACGTGGCTTATGACTTTAGAATCTACTTAAGGGTACTTTAGGCCTTTCCTTATGTCTTGAATGAGGCCTATAAATACTCCATAGCTTAGCATTATTCCTAAGTTAGCTATTATGATGAATGATTGAATGTCAAATGACAATGTTCAAGAGTGGATTCTCTTTGAATGAAATCCTTTTGAGACGGTTTGAGTTTACTAGTGGATTCTAGTTGAACCCCAAACCACCCCCGATCATTCTATTTGCGAGTCCCAGGTGCGGCTCGAGGGTAGTTGCATAGTGTAGGTCCTCCTTGACGCCGATACGAGGGTATCACGGAACAAGTTCTCCGTGGTTACCTTGTAGGGAGTTCGAGTAGTGTCTCACTCCTATCTTTACTTTCCGCGTTCATTTTTGATTCTTATCATCTTGGTATCAGAGCAAGGCTCGGGATTTGTTTCTACAAACCCCCGACCCTTGATTCTTCGTGCCTAGGTCGATTCTATCTTTAGTTTTCTTGTTCTTGTTATTGGAAAGGAGAAAATCACAAAAAAATTGGAAAATTGAAAAATACCAAAAATTTGTTCTATCTTGTGTTTTGGATTGATTCGTGTTGTGATTGATATTGGGGTTTGTTCCTTATTGGAAACCCGTTATTTTGGTACCCAACACACACGATTTGGAGTTGTATTCCATGATTTGAGATTTGAAACCCTTGAAGAACTTTGAAAATTTTGAAACCCTAGCTATGAACATGATGAACATGGTAGATTGTTGAATTTTGATTGGGGTTTGATAAAATTGATTGGGGTTTGATCTCTGTGATTGAAACAACGTTTGGGTACCTTCGGATTGATAAAACAACGTGTGAATTGTTGGATTTTTGGGTGCTAAAGGCAAGAAAAACGAGTTTGAACAGTGCTGGAAGTTGCACTAGGCGGGGCGCCTAGTAGAAGGGGCGGACCGCCTACTTTTTGTTCACTCTCTTGATTTTACAGAGGCGGACCACCTGTTTTAGTAGGCTGACCGCCTACTCCCCTCCACAGGGAACCAGGCGGACCACCTACTCAAAACAGGTGGGGCGCCTACTTCCTTCAAGTTGGGAATTTGGTAGATTCTTCTAGGATTTCTTGTTTTGTTGATTGCATTGCTTCCGGTTAGTGCTATTAGAGTATAATCCTACTCGATTAGTGCTAATTACTTTGAGCTATTAGGATCATCGTGCTTTAGAAAGGAGACTAGAATTCAAAGAAGATCCGTAGTATCTTTTGATTCAAGTCCTCATTTAAAGTGCCTATCGTTCCAATCGAGTCCCATTAACTCCACTCACCCCGGAGTGCATTTGGACTTGGTAAGTTGAGTGATTGAGTTGTGGTTCATTGGTCAACTACTTGAAGCTTTTTGACTCAAACTTGTGTGAAATATCCATCTCCCACTAAACACGAGCGAGCCGAGTGAAACAATTGTAAGGGAGTGGGTGAGGTATTTTGCTAACGTTTGTTGCTTTTTGTAGGTGAAATGGCAAACGATGGAGATGATCCCATGAAGAACTTTATGGCCACCATTATGGCTAAATTGGAGGATATCTCATTGAGACTTGAAACCGTCGAGAGGAATCAAGTTGAGACCGGAGAGAGGAGGACCCCGAGTGTCCAAATTGAATCCGGAGAGGGCACGAGTCATAGCACTCCTATGACTCCCGGACACTTTGTTGAGCTAAACAAGAGGTATGAACAAAGCAAAGTTGAAGCTCTACGAGAGCGTGGGTTGGGCAATCCCCAACAAGAGAGCAATCCTCTCAACTTGGGCAATCCCCAAGGTAATGCTCCACTTCGAAGACCCGTTAGGTTTGTCCCACCTCTTGAGCAAGTTGTTGAGGCTCAAGAAGAGGAGGAAGCCGAGTATGGTGATGAGGCCTATGGGTACGATGCTCCTTATCAACCTAGGAGGCCAATGAATTGGGGTCGAAATGTGGATAGGGGTAGAGGCCGAGGTCGAGGGCCACCCATGGGATATGGAGGGAGGAATGCTAGGAGGGACTATGTTGCTTATGATGATCATTATGGAGGCCAACCGGAGCCTAACCATGGGTTACGTGACAACAACAACCTCAATAGTGTTAAGCTCAACCTCCCATCCTTTAAAGGAACTTGTGATCCGGAGGCATACATGGAATGGGTACTACTCATGGAGAGGGTGTTTGATACCAACGAGATGACCGAGGAGAGAAAGGGCACATATGCTATTTCTACCTTTGAGGCCTATGCTTCTACTTGGTGGGAGTCCATGAAGAGGTCAAGAAGAAGAATGAATATGCAAGTAAATGTGACTTGGGATGAATTGAAAGTTCTTATGAATACCAAGTACATAACTCCAAGGTATCGGCAAGAGCAACTCAAGAAGCTCTATGATTTAAAACAAGGTGTCAAATCGGTGCATGAGTACTATGATGAATTTGAGAAGATCCGGATGGCATTGGATATGGATACCGAGTGTGTAGAACAAGCAATGATCCTGATAAGACCCAAATCGAGCAACCATCTAAAAACATCATCCAAGGCCAAGGAAGAGCTTAAGCATTGGAACGCCATGGAACGAGGAGCCTTAGAAACACATTTCGAGGCGTTTCAAGCACTCAGGGAAGCAGGCGGACCGCCTAGTCAAAGGGGCGGACCGCCCACTTTTGGATCACTCTCTGGATCTCGTCCAGGCGGACCTCCTACTCAGAGGAGGCGGACCGCCTACTCCTAGTAGGCTGAGCGCCTACTCCTAGAAGGCTGGGCGCCTAGTGCTATGAAGAGCTGCGGGATTTTCTAGTTTTTAGCCTATGTAATTTCTATTATGCCCCTACGTGGCTTATGACTTTAGAATCTACTTAAGGGTACTTTAGGCCTTTCCTTATGTCTTGAATGAGGCCTATAAATACTCCATAGCTTAGCATTATTCCTAAGTTAGCTATTATGATGAATGATTGAATGTCAAATGACAATGTTCAAGAGTGGATTCTCTTTGAATGAAATCCTTTTGAGACGGTTTGAGTTTACTAGTGGATTCTAGTTGAACCCCAAACCACCCCCGATCATTCTATTTGCGAGTCCCAGGTGCGGCTCGAGGGTAGTTGCATAGTGTAGGTCCTCCTTGACGCCGATACGAGGGTATCACGGAACAAGTTCTCCGTGGTTACCTTGTAGGGAGTTCGAGTAGTGTCTCACTCCTATCTTTACTTTCCGCGTTCATTTTTGATTCTTATCATCTTGGTATCAGAGCAAGGCTCGGGATTTGTTTCTACAAACCCCCGACCCTTGATTCTTCGTGCCTAGGTCGATTCTATCATTAGTTTTCTTGTTCTTGTTATTGGAAAGGAGAAAATCACAAAAAAATTGGAAAATTGAAAAATACCAAAAATTTGTTCTATCTTGTGTTTTGGATTGATTCGTGTTGTGATTGATATTGGGGTTTGTTCCTTATTGGAAACCCGTTATTTTGGTACCCAACACACACGATTTGGAGTTGTATTCCATGATTTGAGATTTGAAACCCTTGAAGAAATTTGAAAATTTTGAAACCCTAGCTATGAACATGATGAACATGGTAGATTGTTGAATTTTGATTGGGGTTTGATAAAATTGATTGGGGTTTGATCTCTGTGATTGAAACAACGTTTGGGTACCTTCGGATTGATAAAACAACGTGTGAATTGTTGGATTTTTGGGTGCTAAAGGCAAGAAAAACGAGTTTGAACAGTGCTGGAAGTTGCACTAGGCGGGGCGCCTAGTAGAAGGGGCGGACCGCCTACTTTTTGTTCACTCTCTTGATTTTACAGAGGCGGACCACCTGTTTTAGTAGGCTGACCGCCTACTCCCCTCCACAGGGAACCAGGCGGACCACCTACTCAAAACAGGTGGGGCGCCTACTTCCTTCAAGTTGGGAATTGGGTAGATTCTTCTAGGATTTCTTGTTTTGTTGATTGCATTGCTTCCGGTTAGTGCTATTAGAGTATAATCCTACTCGATTAGTGCTAATTACTTTGAGCTATTAGGATCATCGTGCCTTAGAAAGGAGACTAGAATTCAAAGAAGATCCGTAGTATCTTTTGATTCAAGTCCTCATTTAAAGTGCCTATCGTTCCAATCGAGTCCCATTAACTCCACTCACCCCGGAGTGCATTTGGACTTGGTAAGTTGAGTGATTGAGTTGTGGTTCATTGGTCAACTACTTGAAGCTTTTTGACTCAAACTTGTGTGAAATATCCATCTCCCACTAAACACGAGCGAGCCGAGTGAAACAATTGTAAGGGAGTGGGTGAGGTATTTTGCTAACGTTTGTTGCTTTTTGTAGGTGAAATGGCAAACGATGGAGATGATCCCATGAAGAACTTTATGGCCACCATTATGGCTAAATTGGAGGATATCTCATTGAGACTTTAAACCGTCGAGAGGAATCAAGTTGAGACCGGAGAGAGGAGGACCCCGAGTGTCCAAATTGAATCCGGAGAGGGCACGAGTCATAGCACTCCTATGACTCCCGGACACTTTGTTGAGCTAAACAAGAGGTATGAACAAAGCAAAGTTGAAGCTCTACGAGAGCGTGGGTTGGGCAATCCCCAACAAGAGAGCAATCCTCTCAACTTGGGCAATCCCCAAGGTAATGCTCCACTTCGAAGACCCGTTAGGTTTGTCCCACCTCTTGAGCAAGTTGTTGAGGCTCAAGAAGAGGAGGAAGCCGAGTATGGCGATGAGGCCTATGGGTACGATGCTCCTTATCAACCTAGGAGGCCAATGAATTGGGGTCGAAATGTGGATAGGGGTAGAGGCCGAGGTCGAGGGCCACCCATGGGATATGGAGGGAGGAATGCTAGGAGGGACTATGTTGCTTATGATGATCATTATGGAGGCCAACCGGAGCCTAACCATGGGTTACGTGACAACAACAACCTCAATAGTGTTAAGCTCAACCTCCCATCCTTTAAAGGAACTTGTGATCCGGAGGCATACATGGAATGGGTACTACTCATGGAGAGGGTGTTTGATACCAACGAGATGACCGAGGAGAGAAAGGGCACATATGCTATTTCTACCTTTGAGGCCTATGCTTCTACTTGGTGGGAGTCCATGAAGAGGTCAAGAAGAAGAATGAATATGCAAGTAAATGTGACTTGGGATGAATTGAAAGTTCTTATGAATACCAAGTACATAACTCCAAGGTATCGGCAAGAGCAACTCAAGAAGCTCTATGATTTAAAACAAGGTGTCAAATCGGTGCATGAGTACTATGATGAATTTGAGAAGATCCGGATGGCATTGGATATGGATACCGAGTGTGTAGAACAAGCAATGATCCTGATAAGACCCAAATCGAGCAACCATCTAAAAACATCATCCAAGGCCAAGGAAGAGCTTAAGCATTGGAACGCCATGGAACGAGGAGCCTTAGAAACACATTTCGAGGCGTTTCAAGCACTCAGGGAAGCAGGCGGACCGCCTAGTCAAAGGGGCGGACCGCCCACTTTTGGATCACTCTCTGGATCTCGTCCAGGCGGACCTCCTACTCAGAGGAGGCGGACCGCCTACTCCTAGTAGGCTGAGCGCCTACTCCTAGAAGGCTGGGCGCCTAGTGCTATGAAGAGCTGCGGGATTTTCTAGTTTTTAGCCTATGTAATTTCTATTATGCCCCTACGTGGCTTATGACTTTAGAATCTACTTAAGGGTACTTTAGGCCTTTCCTTATGTCTTGAATGAGGCCTATAAATACTCCATAGCTTAGCATTATTCCTAAGTTAGCTATTATGATGAATGATTGAATGTCAAATGACAATGTTCAAGAGTGGATTCTCTTTGAATGAAATCCTTTTGAGACGGTTTGAGTTTACTAGTGGATTCTAGTTGAACCCCAAACCACCCCCGATCATTCTATTTGCGAGTCCCAGGTGCGGCTCGAGGGTAGTTGCATAGTGTAGGTCCTCCTTGACGCCGATACGAGGGTATCACGGAACAAGTTCTCCGTGGTTACCTTGTAGGGAGTTCGAGTAGTGTCTCACTCCTATCTTTACTTTCCGCGTTCATTTTTGATTCTTATCATCTTGGTATCAGAGCAAGGCTCGGGATTTGTTTCTACAAACCCCCGACCCTTGATTCTTCGTGCCTAGGTCGATTCTATCTTTAGTTTTCTTGTTCTTGTTATTGGAAAGGAGAAAATCACAAAAAAATTGGAAAATTGAAAAATACCAAAAATTTGTTCTATCTTGTGTTTTGGATTGATTCGTGTTGTGATTGATATTGGGGTTTGTTCCTTATTGGAAACCCGTTATTTTGGTACCCAACACACACGATTTGGAGTTGTATTCCATGATTTGAGATTTGAAACCCTTGAAGAAATTTGAAAATTTTGAAACCCTAGCTATGAACATGATGAACATGGTAGATTGTTGAATTTTGATTGGGGTTTGATAAAATTGATTGGGGTTTGATCTCTGTGATTGAAACAACGTTTGGGTACCTTCGGATTGATAAAACAACGTGTGAATTGTTGGATTTTTGGGTGCTAAAGGCAAGAAAAACGAGTTTGAACAGTGCTGGAAGTTGCACTAGGCGGGGCGCCTAGTAGAAGGGGCGGACCGCCTACTTTTTGTTCACTCTCTTGATTTTACAGAGGCGGACCACCTGTTTTAGTAGGCTGACCGCCTACTCCCCTCCACAGGGAACCAGGCGGACCACCTACTCAAAACAGGTGGGGCGCCTACTTCCTTCAAGTTGGGAATTGGGTAGATTCTTCTAGGATTTCTTGTTTTGTTGATTGCATTGCTTCCGGTTAGTGCTATTAGAGTATAATCCTACTCGATTAGTGCTAATTACTTTGAGCTATTAGGATCATCGTGCCTTAGAAAGGAGACTAGAATTCAAAGAAGATCCGTAGTATCTTTTGATTCAAGTCCTCATTTAAAGTGCCTATCGTTCCAATCGAGTCCCATTAACTCCACTCACCCCGGAGTGCATTTGGACTTGGTAAGTTGAGTGATTGAGTTGTGGTTCATTGGTCAACTACTTGAAGCTTTTTGACTCAAACTTGTGTGAAATATCCATCTCCCACTAAACACGAGCGAGCCGAGTGAAACAATTGTAAGGGAGTGGGTGAGGTATTTTGCTAACGTTTGTTGCTTTTTGTAGGTGAAATGGCAAACGATGGAGATGATCCCATGAAGAACTTTATGGCCACCATTATGGCTAAATTGGAGGATATCTCATTGAGACTTTAAACCGTCGAGAGGAATCAAGTTGAGACCGGAGAGAGGAGGACCCCGAGTGTCCAAATTGAATCCGGAGAGGGCACGAGTCATAGCACTCCTATGACTCCCGGACACTTTGTTGAGCTAAACAAGAGGTATGAACAAAGCAAAGTTGAAGCTCTACGAGAGCGTGGGTTGGGCAATCCCCAACAAGAGAGCAATCCTCTCAACTTGGGCAATCCCCAAGGTAATGCTCCACTTCGAAGACCCGTTAGGTTTGTCCCACCTCTTGAGCAAGTTGTTGAGGCTCAAGAAGAGGAGGAAGCCGAGTATGGTGATGAGGCCTATGGGTATGATGTTCCTTATCAACCTAGGAGGCCAATGAATTGGGGTCGAAATGTGGATAGGGGTAGAGGCCGAGGTCGAGGGCCACCCATGGGATATGGAGGAAGGAATCCTAGGAGGGAGTATGTTGCACATGATGACCATTATGGAGGCCAACCGGAGCCTAACTATGGGGTACGTGACAACAACAACAACCTCAATAGTGTCAAGCTCAATCTTCCATCCTTCAAAGGAACTTGTGATCCGGAAGCATACATGGAATGGGTACTACAAATGGAGAGGGTGTTTGACACCAATGAGATGACCGAGGAGAGAAAGGGTACCTATGCTATTTCTACCTTTGAGGCCTATGCTTCTACTTGGTGGGAGTCCATGAAGAGGTCTAGGAGAAGGATGAATTTGCATGTAAATGTGACGTGGGATGAGTTGAAAGAACACATGAATGCCAAGTACATAACTCCAAGGTATCGACAAGAGCAACTCAAGAAGCTCTATGATCTAAAACAAGGTGTCAAATCGGTGCATGAGTACTTTGATGAGTTTGAGAAGACCCAGATGGCATTGGATATGGATACCGAATGTGTAGAACAAGCCATGATCCGTTTGAAGAATGGCTTGAGCTATGGTATAGCTTCTCAATTGCGGTTGCATACTTATCATTCACTCCAAGATCTCTTGGAAGCCGCAATCGAAGCCGAGCTTGGCTCAAAGGAGAGAAGTTCAAAAACAACACTCCTACTACCACAAGCAAGCCAAAAGAGTGGAAGACTCCAAGTGCAAACTTTCCAAGTGCAAGTGCTAGCAAAGAAGTGAAAAGGCTTTATGAGAAGACTACACCACACTTTGAAGGTAATTCTAAAACTCGCTTGAGTAATCCTATTTCTACTTCTACTCAATGTTATAAGTGCAAGGGCTTTGGGCATATTGCTAAGGAATGCTTTACAAAAAGAACCATGGTTGTGGTTGGTGATTTGGTGTATGAGCAAGAAAGTGAGTCCGAAAATGAGGAAGTAGAGGGTTATGAGGAAGGAGATGAAGGGGAGATTTTCATGGGAGAAGATGATGAGGCCCGTGCCTTCCTTGTTGTGAGGAGGAGTCTAGGAGCCATGTGTGTGGAGGATGTTGAGACCTTACAAAGAGAAAACCTTTTTCATACCAAATGCCGAGTCATGGGTCTCATTTGCTCTATGATCATTGACTCGGGGAGTTGTGCTAACGTTATTAGCCAAACACTAGTTGCCCAATGGAAAATACGCACCCTAAAACACCCAAATCCTTACCGATTACAATGGCTTAGTGATTGTGGTGAGTTGAAGGTGGTTAAACAATGTTTGATCAAGTTCAAGATTGGGAACTATGTGGATGAGCACATGTTCGATGTTGTGCCTATGCAAGCATGCCACCTTCTCTTTGGTAGTGATAAGAACCAAACCCCCACAAGGAGACCATTCACTCGGAGCCAAGTCAAGGATGTCCAAGAGGCGCATTTATACTTGGAGAGGAGAGGACTTGAGGAAGGAAGCGAGTGGAAGCAATTCCGGGTGCTCAAACTAGGCCTCACGCCTAAGGAAGAAGAGAGCCCAGCAGAGCCAGGCGCCCTGCCTGAGCCAGGCGCCCCGCCTGGCCAACTCACTGCCTAAGGCCCAGAAAAGCACCCAGGCGCCCCACCTGGCCAGGCGCCCCGCCTAGCTGAAGGCCAAGCCAGGCGCCCCGCCTAGCTTCAACATGTTCCAGGCGCCCCTCCCAGCCCCAGGCGCCCCTCCTAGCTGCTGAACTTATGTTTCTTTTACTGTTTTTCCCTACGTGGCTCATTTGATGAACCTTATTAGTAAGGGTATTTAAGTCTTTGTGCAAGCTTGGTAAACACTATAAATAGCCAAGTCTAGCCTATTTACACTTAGTTTTTGATATTTGATAAATGTTGAACATAGAACATGAGCATGGCTCTTGGTTATTGAATGAAACCCTTTGATCTTGGACTTGTAGTTCTTCTAGCGGATCTAGATGAATACTTTTCCTCTCCGACCATTCTACTTGCGTGCTCGCGTTAGCTCGTGGGTAGTTGCATAGCGTAGGTGTTCTTGTCCTTCTCTCGGGGTGTAACGGAACAAGTTCTCCGTTGCTACTTGGGATTAGAGATCGAGTTACGTCTCGTTCTTATCTTTTACTTTTTCCGCATTTGATTCTTATCAGTTTGGTATCAGAGCAAGGCTCGGGTTTTGTTTCTACAAACCCCCGACCCTTGATTCTTCGTGCCTAGTATCCTCTTTTAGTTTTTCTTGTTGTTGAAGTTATTAGAAAGGAGAAAATTACAAAAAAATTGAAAAATTGAAAAATACAAAAATTTGGTGTAACTTGTTGATTTGGATGATTTGTGATATGGGTGTTATGGATTCTTGATCGTGATTGAATTCCCGTTACTTGGGTACCAAAATTGTTGGAATTGGTGAAGTTTGAAAAATTGAAACCCCAAAACCCCTTAAACCCTTGAAGAACTTGTTCTTGATGAATTTTGGCTTGATTCTTGGGTTGGATTGATGTTTGATTGGAAACTTGTTATTGGGGATTGATCTTCATCGAAAAACAAACAATTCGGTACCAATTTTGTGGGATTTGAACATGTATAACACCTACTTTGATGAATCACAATCCATTTTGAAAACCCTTTGAAAAACCCTTGTGTTCTTGAGTTCTTGAGATTGAACCTTGATTTGGTTGATTGTTTGATTGAAAATTTGATTGGGTTTTGTTAAGGAAGATCAAAAACAACTTTGGGTATCTTTGGATTGTGAAAACAAGTTGAAAACATCGGATTTGAGGCTTGAAAATCGACTTGGAACGAGTTGGAAAAGGCTTCAGGCCAGGCGCCCCGCCTAAGCCAGGCGCCCCGCCTGACTTGGCTACTGCCTAAGTCTCAGGAACCCCGCCTAGACCCAGGCGCCCTGCCTAGAATACTGCACAGTCTAGGCGCCCCTCCTGAGTTTCAGGCGCCCCTCCTGAGTGCTGAACGTATTGTTTCGGGTAGATTTTCGTAGGTATTTCCCTTTGTTTGATAACATAACATCTAGTTAGTGCTAATTTGAGTAACCGATCTACTTGAATAGTGCTAACCCTTTGATTGCTCTTAAGTGATTCGTGCCTAGCAAGGAGAGTAGACTTCTAAGGAAAAGCGTAGAACCTTTTAACTCAAGTCCTTCACTTCAAAGTGCCTAGCGTTCATTGAGTCCCATTAACTCCACTCACCCCGGAGTGTGCGTGACTCGTGAATAGTTTAGTTGAGTTGAGGAGTTGCTAATCATCTACGTGAAGCTTTGGAACTACAAGTTGAGTGAAATATCCACCGCCACCCAAAAGAGTGATCCGAGTGAACACAAGTGAGGGAGCGAGTGAGGTGTTTTAACTAACCCTTGTTTCTTTTCTTTGTAGGTACAATGGCCAACGAAGGTCAAGATTTCATTAAGGAGGCCTTGGCTAATCTTCTTGCCAAGATGGACCTCATGAACCAAAGGATTGATTCTCTTGAAAAGGGAGCCTCGAGTACTCAAGGTGAACATGGGACCCCGAGTGTCCCAATTGAAAAGGGGACCCCGAGTGTCCAAATTGAGACCGGTGAAGGCTCAAGTAGCCCTACCTTTACCCCGGAGCAAGTTGTTGAATTGCTCAATCAACAACGGGTAAAGGAGGATCGAGAGAGAATTGAACGAACGGGCATTCCCCGTATCTTGGATAATCCCCCAAGAAACTTTCCACTACCAAGACCCGTCCGAAATGTGCAACCTCTTGAGCAAGTTGTTGAGGCTCAAGAAGGGGAGGAAGTTGATTATGGTGACGATGTGTATGGGTTTGATGATCACTTTCAACCAAGGCGAGCTATGAATTGGGGTCGAAATGTGGATCGGGGTAGAGGCCGAGGTCGAGGGCCACCCTTAGGATATGGAGGGAGGAATGCTAGAAGGGACTATGTTGCTTATGATGATCGCCATGGAGGCCAACCGGAGCCATTCCAAGGGGGTCGTGACAACAACAACAACCTTAATAATGTGAAGCTCACTATTCCTTCTTTCAAAGGAAGTAGTGACCCGGTGGAGTACATTGATTGGAAATTGGCTATGGAGCGTATCTTTGACACCAATGATATGCCCGATGTGAAGAAGACCAAGTATGCAATATCCTCCTTTGAATCTTTTGCTTCTACTTGGTGGGAGTCGGTGAAGAGGAATAGAAGGCGGACGGGTATGGCTATTAATCTTACTTGGGAAGAGTTGATCCGTGTGATGGATGAGAAGTATTTGACCAACCAATACCGGGTTGAACAACAAAGGCGTCTATATGATTTGAAGCAAGGTTACAAATCGGTTGGTGAATATTTCAATGAATTTGAGCAAATCCGAATGATCCTTGACTTAGATGATGAAGACAATGAGACGGCCATGATCCGTTTCAAAGGGGGCTTGAACCGAGACATAGCTTCACAATTGAAGTTCCACAAATATGATGATCATTACAAGCTATGTGAAGATGCGGTTGAGGCCGAGAAATGGCTCAAGGAGGAGAAATCCCTTCGCTACAAGAGTAGCACTCCTACTCCAACAAGCAAACCAAAGGATTGGAAGCCTCCTACTACAAATGCAAGGTTCCCAAGTGCAAGTGGAACAAGTGGTGCAAATGCTACCAAGGATGTGAAAAAGCCGTTTGAGAAGAACACACCTAATGTGGGAGGTAACTCTAAAACTCAACTACATGCTCCTACTTCTTCTTCAATACAATGCCACAAGTGCAAGGGCTATGGTCACTTTGCTAGGGAATGTCCTACAAAGAGGACCATGATTGTTGTTGGTAATGATGCATATGAGAAAGAGAGTGAATCGGAAGATGAGGGAGTAGAGGGAGTAGAGGGAGATGAGGGAGTGGAGGAGAATGATTTGCTTGATGACACGGTGGAGGAGGAGGATCCTCATACTTTCTTGGTTGTGAGAAGGAGCCTAGGGGCTATGATTGTGGAAGATAGTGAAACCTTGCAACGGGAAAATCTTTTCCATGCTAGGTGCCGGGTCAAAGATGTTGTTTGCTCTATGATAATTGATTCCGGAAGTTGTGCAAATGTAGTGAGTCAATCACTACTGGCTCAATTGAAGTTAACTACCATGAAGCATCCTAAACCTTACCGGTTACAATGGCTTAGTGAATGTGGAGAGCTTAAGGTAATGAAACAAGCCTTGATCAAGTTTAGAATGGGTAGTTATGTTGATGAGCATTTGTTTGACGTTGTGCCTATGCAAGCATGCCACCTACTCTTAGGGAGGCCATGGCAATTCGATAGGCAAGTGGTGCATGATGGTCGTGTCAACACTTACACGGTCAAAAATGAAGGGAAGAGATTTTTGCTTAAACCTCTCACTCCTAAGCAAGTAAGTGATGACTACAAGAAAATGAAGGAGTTGAGGGAGGTGGCAAAGGCTAAGTCACTCATTGAGACTAGCCCTTTGTCCAAAAGCATGGTGGCAATCCCACCTACTTCATCTACCGGTGGCATGTGTGCCATGATGCAACCGGGCGAGCTCTTGAAAGGTAATGATGGCACCAAGTTTCTCCTATGCCTAGTGCACAAAGGTATGATCCTTAACTCTAATTGTGATTTTTCTTCTAACCCTTTGCCTAGTGTGTTTGAGAATGTTTTGAAGGATTTTGGTGACATGTTCCCGGATGAAATGCCGGATGGATTGCCTCCTTTGAGGGGCATTGAGCATCAAATAGACTTTGTCCCGGGATCCCAAATCCCAAACAAACCGGCCTATAGGAGCAACCCGGAGGATACAAGGGAATTGCAAAAGCAAGTTGATGAATTGCTCACTAAAGGTTTGGTAAGGGAAAGCTTGAGTCCTTGTGCCGTGCCCGTGATCCTTATTCCCAAAAAGGACGGCACTTGGAGAATGTGTGTTGATTGTAGGGCCGTGAACAAAATAACGGTAAAGTACCGTCATCCTATTCCCCGACTTGATGATATGTTAGATGAATTGAGCGGTTCATGTGTGTTTAGCAAAATTGTCCTTAGGTCCGGCTACCATCAAATCCGGATGAAACCCGGTGATGAGTGGAAAACCGCATTCAAGACCAAATTTGGTCTCTATGAATGGTTGGTGATGCCCTTTGGGCTCTCCAATGCACCTAGCACTTTCATGAGGCTAATGAACCATGTTCTAAAGCCATTCATCAACAAGTTTGTGGTCGTCTATTTTGACGATATATTGATCTATAGCAAATCAATAGACGACCATGTTGAACACCTTAGGCTAGTGCTTGAGAAGTTGAGAGCCAAAAAGCTCTATGCTAATTTTAAAAAGTGTGCCTTTGGTGTTGAGAAGGTGGTCTTCCTTTGGTTTGTTGTGAGTGCCCAAGGAGTGGAGGTGGATGAGTCTAAGGTAGAGGTCATACGTGATTGGCCTACCCCTACTACCGTGACTCAAGTGAGGAGCTTTCATGGTCTCGCAAGCTTTTATAGGCGATTTGTGAAGGACTTTAGCTCCATTGCCGCTCCACTCACCTAATTGGTGAAGAAAGACCAACTGTTTGTTTGGGGAGAGCCTCAAGAGAAGGCCTTCCATGAATTGAAAAGTAGGTTGAGTACCGCCCCTCTATTGCAATTGCCCGACTTCGGAAAGGCATTTGAGGTTGAATGTGATGCCTCGGGGGTGGGAATTGGTGGTGTATTAATGCAAGATAGCAAACCCATCGCCTACTTTAGTGAGAAATTGAAAGGGGCCTCCTTGAACTATTCGACATATGACAAGGAGTTGTATGCCCTTGTGAGAGCCCTTGCCCATTGGCAACACTATCTTTGGCCTCGTGAGTTTGTAATCAAGAGTGACCATGAGTCACTCAAGCATTTGAGAGGCCAAGAGAAGCTCAATAAGAGACATGCCAAGTGGGTTGAATTCATTGAGTCCTTTCCCTATGTGATCAAATATAAGAAAGGGAAGGACAATGTTGTGGCGGATGCGCTTTCGAGAAAGTTTGCTCTAGCCACCACTCTCACCTCTAAGCTCATGGGTTTTGAGAGCATTAAATTGATGTATGCTCATGACCCAAAGCTAAAGAGTGTCCATGACGCTCTAGAGAAGGGGGAGAGAGTTGAAAAATACCAATGGGTTAATGGATATATCTTCAAAAATGGTAGGGTGTGCATCCCGGAGTCCTCTTGGAGGGAGTTGCTTGTGCATGAGGCACATTGCGGGGGACTAATGGGACATTTTGGCACAAGAAAGACTGGCTATTCTTAAAGAACAATTTCATTGGCCAAAGATGGGGGTGAAAGTGGAAAAGTTTTGCAACAATTGCCTTGAATGCAAGCGTGCTAAATCCAAAGCCCACCCCCATGGGTTGTATACCCCTCTCCCCGTACCTACTAGTCCTTGGTTGGATATCTCAATGGATTTCGTGATGGGATTACCTAGGACTAGGGGGGGCCATGATAGCATTTATGTTGTTGTGGATAGGTTCTCCAAGATGGCTCATTTCATTCCATGCAAGAAATGCGATGATGCCCAACATGTAGCTTCCTTGTTTGTTGAAAATGTTTTGAAGCTACATGGTGTGCCTCAAACTATAGTGAGTGTGGTGCAATGCAAATCCCGAAGGGGTTGCTAGCACAAACGCGGAAGAACAAACAAGAAGATAAAAGATAGAAGCAAGACAAAACTTGCTTCTTTCGAAAGAACAGTGAGGAACCTGTCTCAAAGCTCAATCGAAAGGGATACAAGGATCACCTATACTATGCAACAATCCTCAAGAGAACATTGCCCCATGCAAACTGAATGATCAAGAGGAATGTTCAGTCGGATTAACCGAAGGCCACAAGTCCTTAAAAGCCCTCACCGGGGTTTTGCTCACGACGGAGACAAGAAGAAATGTGCTCGGCACTTTCATTCAATTCATCAATATTCAAAACTAGCTATCTACAATGAATGGAAACAAGGTTTATATAGGAAATACTAAGGGTAAACTAGTAAAAGGGTCACAGGCGACCAATGGAAATAAGCCACGCAGGGCTGAATTAAATTGTGTTCGGCAGATTTTGACTTCGGTAAGCCTTGGCTTCGGTTCTCGATTGTCTGCTCGAACACACTTGTTGCCTTCGGACGCTCAATTGTCCTCGAGCTCATTGTCCTCGGTCACTTTGCCTTCGGGCTTAAATCTGAAGATAATGCCTTCGATTCTTGAGCTCGGCCACTCAGCTTCGGAGCAATTGTTTTCCTTCGGCCAGGCTAAGTGAACGTGCACATCGTGCAGCAGCTTGGCTTGGCTTCTTGTCATCGGTCTCCTCGGTGGATCGATCACTTGATCAGCACGTGATCGGGCTGCATCATCCTCCCCTTCTTGAGAGGATTTCGTCCTCAAAATCAAGCCCTCGTCGTCCTCCGAAGTTGGACCTACAACACAAGGAACTAAGTCAGCAACATTAAAGGTGGTGGACACGTTATACTCACCAGGGAGGTCGATCACGTAGGCATTGTTGTTGATTTTGGTCAACACTTGAAATGGACCATCCCCTCGAGGAGCTAACTTTCCTTTCCTTTAGTTCGGGAAGCGTTCCTTTCGGAAGTGAACCCAAACCCAATCTCCCTTCTTTAATTCCAACTTTTTACGCCCCTTGTTTTTCTTTAAGGCAACCTTTGCATAGGCCTCCTCGAGGTTCTTCTTCACCTTTGCATGCAATTCGATCAAGGCAGCTGCTCGTCGAGTACCTTCAAAATCAAGAACAGAATCTCGAGGCAATGGGGTTAAATCAAGTGGAATCAAAGGATTAAAGCCATACACACATTCAAACGGGGTCATGTTGATCATTCTATGCACCGTTTGATTGTATGCAAACTCCATTATGGGCAAACGATCAGCCCAGTTTCCAACCTTCCCTTTGGTCATTGCCCGAAGCAACGATCCCAAGGTTCGGTTAACTACCTCGGTCTGTCCATCAGTCTGAGGATGGTGAGACGTCGAGAATAGTAGCTTGGTGCCGAGGGCACCCCACAAACATTTCCAAAAATGACTCAAGAACTTCGAGTCTCGATCACTCAATATAGTACGAGGTACACCATGCAATTTTAACACGTTAGAAACAAACAATGTAGCTACATGCTGTGCATCATCACACTTTTTGCAAGGAATAAAGTGAGCCATTTTTGAAAAACGGTCAACCACAACGAAGATGCTATCGTGTCCTCCCCCCGACCTCGGTAACCCCAAGACAAAGTCCATGGATATATCAACCCAAGGTCAATCAGGCACAGGCAACGGGGTGTACAAACCATGAGGTTTGGACTTCGATTTTGCTTTCTTGCAAACGAGACAAGCGTTGCAAAGCTATTCCACATCTCGTCGCATTTTGGGCCAATGGAACTGCTCGGTCAAGATACCAAGAGTTTTATCGACACCGAAGTGCCCCATCAGTCCACCTGAGTGAGCTTCTCGAACCAAGAGCTCTCTCCACGATGACACTGGCACACAAGCCCTCCCATTTTTGAAGAGGTAGCCATCATGCCACTGATATTTCTCAACCTTTCGGCCACTCAAGATTGCGTCTCGAACACATTTCAGCTTGGGATCGTCCTCGTACATCGACTTGATGCTTTCGAATCCCATGAGCCTAGAGGCGAGAGTGGTCGCTAAGGCATATTTCCTTGATAGCGCATCGGCCACAACATTATCTTTTCCCTTTTTGTAATGAATTACATAGGGAAAGCTTTCAATAAATTCAACCCACTTGGCATGTCTTTGATTTAATTTTTCCTGACCTCGGAGATGTTTTAAAGACTCATGATCACTTTTGATCACAAACTCTCGAGGCCACAAATAATGCTGCCAATGGGCGAGTGCTCGAACGAGGGCGTACAATTCTTTGTCATACGTAGAGTAATTCAAAGTTGCACCCTTAAGCTTTTCGCTAAAGTAAGCGATCGGCTTCGAGTCTTGCATCAGCACTCCTCCGATCCCAACTCCAGACGCATCACACTCGACTTCGAATGCTTTGCCGAAGTCAGGGAGTTGCAACAACGGGGCAGAACAAAGCCTCCGTTTCAACTCTTGGAAAGCCCTCTCTTGGGACTCTCCCCACACAAATGGATTGTCTTTTTTCACCAGCTCGGTTAAAGGAGCTGCCACGGTGCTAAAGTCACGAACAAACCTTCGGTAAAAGCTAGCTAAGCCATGGAAGCTACGAACTTGTGATACCGAGGTTGGAGTTGGCCAATCTTTGATGGCTTCGACTTTTGATTCGTCGACTTCGACACCATTAGCACTGACAACAAATCAAAGAAAGACTACACGATCGACACCAAAGGCGCATTTCTTGAAGTTGGCATACAACTTCTCTTCTCGAAGCTTTTCAAGTACTTGCCTTAGGTGGTCGATATGTTCATCCACGGTTCTGCTATAAACAAGTATGTCATCGAAATAAACGACAACTAACTTATTTATGAACTGTTTGAGCACATGGTTCATCAGTCGCATGAATGTGCTCGGTGCATTGGATAAGCCAAAAGGCATTACCAACCATTCATATAGACTGAATTTTGTCTTGAATGCGGTTTTCCACTCGTCCCCGGGTTTCATTCGGATCTGGTGGTAACCGGACCTGAGGTCTATCTTCGAAAAGCATGAAGAACCACTTAACTCATCTAGCATGTCATCTAATCGAGGGATAGGATGACAATACTTTACCGTTATTTTGTTGACTGCTCGACAGTCAACACACATTCGCCATGTTCCATCCTTCTTCGGGACAAGGATAACAGGAACGGCGCAAGGACTCAAGCTCTCTCGTACGAGGCCCTTGTTCAGCAGTTCATCAACCTGCCGTTGGAGCTCTTTGGTGTCTTCAGGGTTACACCGGTATGCAGGTTTGTTAGGGATTTGAGACCCTGGTACGAAGTCAATTTGGTGCTCGATTCCTCTCAACGGAGGTAATCCACCTGGCATTTCCTCGGGAAACATGTCCTCGAAGTCCTGCAAAACTTTACGAACAAACAAAGGCAAAGGGTTATCATTAGAAAAATCATCATTAGAGTTTAGAAAGATACCCTTGTGCACGAGGCAAATCATCATCTGACCGTGGTCGTTGCCTCGTAAGATCTCACCGGGTTGCATGATTGCACAAATTCCTTTCACTTCGGCCGGTGAGTTTGTCTCTTCGGGCCCCAATTTTGCTCCTATCGGAAGCTTAGCTTTGGCCGCTTCTTTCAATTCTTTCATCCGTTTATAGTCCTCGGTGACTTGTTTTGGAGACAAGGGTTTGAGTACGAAACTCTTCCCATCAAGCTTCACAGTGTAAGTGTTGGATCTGCCATTGTGAATGGCTGTTCGATCATACTGCCATGGTCGACCCAATAGCAAATGACAAGCTTGCATCGGAACCACATCTAATATCATTTCATCTTGATACTCTCCGATTTTGAACTTGATCCACACTTGTTTGACAACTCTCAATTCTCCAAACTCATTCAGCCATTGTAACTTGTAAGGGTGGGGATGCTTCATCGTAGGTAATCCCATTTCTGAAACCAAAGTTTGGCTCACTACATTGGCACAACTACCGGAATCAATGATCATTGAACACACCTTTCCCCTTACTCGACATCGGGCATGAAAGAGGTTTTCTCTTTGGTTGTCCTCTTCTTCAAGAGTCATGCAGCTCAAATTCCTTCGAACCACAAGAAACATTTCCGGATGATCAGCTTCGGCAGCCTCATGATCATCATCAACTTCAGCTCGATTAGTCTCCTCGATAATTTCCTCCTCGGTGTCACTCGCTTGCTCATGGACGGTTCCATCTTCGAGCAGAAGCATAACCTTGCGAGTTGGACATTCTTTTGCCATGTGACCATAACCTTTGCATTTGTGACACTGAATATTTGAAGCACTAGGAGAGTTGAGTTGAACTTTACCTCCCACTTCTCTCGACTGGTGAACGGTCACACCTCCTTCGAAGGGTCTCTTCGAATCTCGAACAGTGTTAGCACTTGCTTGGTTTGGACTCTTCCATTCTTTACTTCGGTTCAAAGGAGTAGAAGTAGTGACTCCTCGATACCGGTTTGCCTTATCGTCCTTCACCAATTTTTCAGCTTCGGTGGCAGCATCAAACAAATCTCCCAACGTGTGGTACACGTGGAGTCTCAACTGAGATGACACATCCCTAGCCAAGCCATTTTTTAATCGGATAATGGCTTGCTCTTCGTCTTCGACCAGGTCAAGATTCTATCGAACCTTTTCAAATTCATCGTGGTACTCTTGAACTGACTTGGACCCTTGTTTCAGCTCATACAATTTTTGCATTTGAGTTTGCCTGTACTTGGCACTCAAATACTTAGCATCCATTGCTCTTCTCAATTGTGGCCAAGTATTGACTTCGGGATAGTCATTCCTTCGTCTATGCCTCTTGTATGATTCCCACCATGTTGATGCATAAACTTCGAACGAAGCAATGGCATGGGCAGCTTTTCTCTCATCGGTCATCTCATTAGTTTCAAAGATGCGCTCCATTCTAAGCTTCCATTCAAGATACTCATCGGGATCACTAGTTCCTTTAAAGGGAGGAATAGTGATCTTGACACTGTTCAAGTTTGAGTCTCGAACACCACGAGCCTGTTCGGGATACTCATCTTCTCGATCATCAGCCTCACGCTTAATATTTGTTCCAACATTTGCGCCTCGGCCTCGACCTCGGAAATTTCCTCGACCTCGGTGAGCTTGCCTTAGTTGAGTGAATGGCAGCTCACGCTCATATTCGTCCTCGGGAAATTCCTCTTCATCAACCTCCTCGGCAACGGCTCCAAGATCTCTTCGGGCCACTGGAGGTGGTATTCTTTCTCCTCGGGGAATGCCCAAGTTTTGATAAGCAGCTTGGGGATTGCCCAAGTTTTGATAAGCATCTTGGGGATTTCCCAAGTTAAGTTCTCTTCGAATTGCTTCACTTGTCAACTGATGTTGTCGTACAAGCTCAGCATACAGCTCAGGTTTCATCGGAGTGGATTCGCTCGTTCCAGCGCCGGACCCATTTTTGGCCACGGACGCACTTCCCTGCTCGAGGTTAGCTACTCGAGCACTCACTCCTCTCACTTCGGCACTGATGCCTTGTATCGCAGCCATGAGATCGGCTAACGACAACTCGGGCTTCTCAATGCTTTTGACATCGTTTCCAGCCATGGTACCTGCACAAGTCAAAGATCAAACAAATGTTAGGGTTAGAAATCACCTCACACACTCCCTCATCTTTGATGGGTGGCACTCGGGTCCACTCAATTTATGGGTTCGGTTTTTGATCACTCAAGGACTTGTAACAGTGGCTCGTCTGATTGATCGGTCCTCTAAGATCCTTCAAGTTCGACAATAGTCACTGCCTCTTCGGGAAGAGTGAAGTGATGTTCGACTCGATGGAACGGACGCTTTTTAACTGAGCTCGGGGAGTCAAAAGAATTTCTACGAAAGTTTGGACTTCGGTCACCCCTTCGCACGAATTCCTATCAGCTTAAAAGAGTTAGTACTACCTCGAGTAGGACAATTACTCAAAAGATCCACCAACTAGAATTTGACACGAAAGAAAGTGAGAACCTAAGAGAATCTACCCTTTGATTCCCTTTTGGAATCTTTTTCGATCACACCCACTCCTGTCCGTACAAGAGTTGTCCCTCCTTGGTACGGATAGGGTTTTACCTTATCCACTTTCCCCTTTCAGCTGACAATTTTCACCTGGGGTTTTGATGTTCAAATTTTAACCCCTTTCTTCTTCAATGGAACAGTGACCTTGCTCCGGCGTACGGACACAACAACTTCGGTTCACTGACCACGAAATTCAACAGATCTGAGTTGCTCTTTCGACTCCGGTTCCAGACAACAACGGAGGAAATAAAACGAAGTTCTTCGAACTAAAAATCAGCTCGTTCGTGTTGTACACTGTTACGATTTTGTAACAATTTTCCGGCGTACGGACAATGATTTAAACTCAGAGCTTCGATTTTTAAGCAACAAACAAACCCAAATCACTCAAGAACCACCAATCTTCACCGGTTTCTTCCAAACACAGTGGGGTTCGAGTTCAGTCACCAATGAAGCTCAAAACAGTCCAAAATTCACCAAGAAACCCTAGTCAAAAAATTAGTACGTCGGGTACTCGTTGGATTCAGAATTCGATGGTGAACAAGAATTCAATGTTTGTTTTCCCAAACAACCAACAATCAAACACAATTTTTGAATTTTTCTTTTTAACACTTTTTTTTTTTTTTTGTAAAACAACAACACCAACAGTAACAAAACCCAAGAACACGAACAAGGAAAACAAAGACAAAAACGCACGAAAATAATGAACAGGATTGAGGTTGTAAGAACAAACTCAAACCGTGCTCTGATACAGAGATGGTGCAATGCAAATCCCGAAGGGGTTGCTAGCACAAACACGGAAGAACAAACAAGAAGATAAAAGATAGAAGCAAGACAAAACTTGCTTCTTTCGAAAGAACAGTGAGGAACCTGTCTCAAAGCTCAATCGAAAGGGATACAAGGATCACCTATACTATGCAACAATTCTCAAGAGAACATTGCCCCTTGCAAACTTAATGATCAAGAGGAATGTTCAGTCGGATTAACCGAAGGCCACAAGTCCTTAAAAGCCCTCACCGGGGTTTTGCTCACGACGGAGACAAGAAGAAATGTGCTCGGCACTTTCATTCAATTCATCAATATTCAAAACTAGCTATCTACAATGAAAGGAAACAAGGTTTATATAGGAAATACTAAGGGTAAACTAGTAAAAGGGTCACAGGCGACCAATGGAAATAAGCCACGCAGGGCTGAATTAAATTCTGTTCGGCAGATTTTGACTTCGGTAAGCCTTGGCTTCGGTTCTCGATTGTCTGCTCGAACACACTTGTTGCCTTCGGACGCTCAATTGTCTTCGAGCTCATTGTCCTCGGTCACTTTGCCTTCGGGCTCAAATCTGAAGATAATGCCTTCGATCCTTGAACTCGGCCACTCAGCTTCGGAGCAATTGTTTTCCTTCGGCCAGGCTAAGTGAACGTGCACATCGTGCAGCAGCTTGGCTTGGCTTCTTGTCATCAGTCTCCTCGGTGGATCGATCACTTGATCAGCACGTGATCGGGTTGCATCAGAGTGATAGGGACCCTAAGTTCCTAAGCCATTTTTGGCGAAGTTTATGGGGTGCTTTAGGCACCAAGCTCTTGTTCTCCACGTCCCACCACCCACAAACCGATGGGCAAACGGAAGTGGTAAACCGAACCTTGGGTGCTCTTCTTAGAGCCATGACCCGATGTAAGGCCGGGACTTGGATTGATCGTCTACCTTTTATGGAGTTTGCCTACAATCGCACATTGCATAGCATGATAGGTATGACTCCATTCGAGTGTTTCTATGGATTTAACCCCTTGATTCCCCTTGATGTAACCCCTTTGCCAAGGGAAATGGTTGTTAATTTTGAAGGTAAAGCTAGAGCCAAGGCTTTGATGGAGGTTCATGCCAAGGCGAAGAAGAACTTGGAGGAAGCCTATGCAAAGATAGCCGCCAAGAAAAACAAGGGACGCAAGAAGGTGGAATTCAAGAAGGGTGACTATGTGTGGGTGCACTTCCGGAAAGAAAGGTTTCCAAACCTTAGAAAAGGAAAGTTAGCACCCCGTGGAGATGGCCCATTCCAAGTGCTTTCAAAGATAAACAACAACGCCTATGTGGTCGACTTGCCAAGTGAGTATCAAGTTTCTAATACTTTCAATGTTTGTGACTTGGTTCCTTTGGATGTAGGTGATGACGAGGTCGTGGGTGATGATGCTTCAATTTCGAGGACGAAATCTTCTCAAGAAGGGGAGGATGATAAGAACCAAACCCCCACAAGGAGACCATTCACTCGGAGCCAAGTCAAGGATGTCCAAGAGGCGCATTGATACTTGGAGAGGAGAGGACTTGAGGAAGGAAGCGAGTGGAAGCCATTCCGGGTGCTCAAACTAAGCCTCACGCCTAAGCAAGAAGAGAGCCCAGCAGAGCCAAGCGCCCCGCCTGAGCCAGGCGCCCCGCCTGGCCAACTCACTGCCTAAGGCCCAGAAAAGCACCCAGGCGCCCCACCTGGCCAGGCGCCCCGCCTATCTGAAGGCCAAGCCAGGCGCCCCGCCTAGCTTCAGCATGTTCCAGGCGCCCCTCCCAGCCCCAGGCGCCCCTCCTAGCTGCTGAACTTATGTTTCTTTTACTGTTTTGCCCTATGTGGCTCATTTGATGAACCTTATTAGTAAGGGTATTTAAGTCTTTGTGCAAGCTTGGTAAACACTATAAATAGCAAAGTTGATAAGAATCAAAAACGAAACGCGGAAATAAAGATAAAGAGCGAGACACTACTCGAACTCCCTACGAAGTAACTATGGAGAACTCGTTCCATAATACCCTCGTATCGGTGTCAAGGAGGACCTACACTATGCAACTACCCTCGAGCCACACTTGGGACTCGCAAATAGAATGATCGGGTTTTCGGTTCAAGACTCAACTAGGTTCCACTAGTGAATTCAAGCAACCAAGAAAGGGTTTCTTCATAAAAAGAGATAAACTCTATTCATCATTCATAAGATTCAAAGGTAAGCTAATGTTTGAAGAGGCTAAGTGAAGTATTTATAGGCTTCACTTAGTCATACTAAAAGGTCTAAAATACCCCCCCAAAGTGGGTTAAAACAAATAGGGCCGCGCAGGGCTAAAGTAGGAAGTCCAAGACAAAAGTAATTAAAATCCCGCATGTGGGTCTCAGAGGTAGGCGGTCCGCCTAGTAGGGGGAGGCGGCCGCCTAGCAGCCTTCACCTTCTCTGGATCTGAGGGAGGCGGTCCGCCTAGGTTGGGAGGCGGTCCGCCCTGCAGCTTTCAAGCCTCTGGATTTTGGGAGGCGCCCCGCCTCAGTTGGGAGGCGCTCCGCCTTGTTCTGGAGCCCCTTGGGGTGTCTCATTTTGGGTCTCTTGGGCCTCTCCAAGTGTCCTAGAGGATCCTCCATCAACGGCACACCAAAGCATGGTCTTCAAGTTTCTCTCGGGGCCTTCTTCAATACTCTTCCATATCAAGTGAAGATGGGTATCTTGGATAAACTTTGCTTGACTCCGAGTGAATGGTCTTGAGGGGGTTTGGGTCTTATCATCCTCCCCTTCTTGAGAAGATTTCGTCCTCGAAATCGAAGTGTCATTCACAACCACTTCATCATCATGCACGACCCCTTCATTACCTACATTCAAAGGAACCAAGTCACAAACATTGAAAGTATTAGAAACTTGATACTCACTTGGCAAGTCGACCACATAGGCATTGTTGTTTATCTTCGAGAGCACTTGGAATGGGCCATCTCCCCGGGGTGCCAACTTCCCTTTCCTAAGGTTGGGAAACCTTTCTCTCCGGAAGTGCACCCACACATAGTCACCCTTCTTGAGTTCCACCTTCTTACGGCCTTTGTTTTTCTTGGAGGCAACCTTAGCATAAGCTTCCTCCAAGTTCTTCTTTGCCTTTGCATGGAGTTCAACCAAAGCCTTTGCTCTAGCTTTACCTTCAAAATTAACAACCATTTCCTTTGGCAAAGGGGTTAGATCAAGGGGAATCAAGGGGTTAAATCCATAAACACACTCGAATGGAGTCATGCCTATCATGCTATGCAATGTACGATTATAGGCAAACTCCATAAGAGGTAGACGATCAATCCAAGTCCCGGCCTTCCCTCGGGTGATGGCTCTAAGAAGAGCTCCCAAGGTTCGTTTTACCACTTCCGTTTGCCCATCGGTTTGGGGGTGGTGGGACGTGGAGAACAAGAGCTTGGTGCCTAAAGCACCCCATAAACACCTCCAAAAATGACTTAGGAACTTAGTGTCCCTATCACTCACTATGGTTTGAGGCACACCATGCAACTTCAAGACATTTTCAATAAACAAAGTTGCCACATGTTGTGCATCATCACATTTCTTGCACGGAATGAAATGAGCCATTTTGGAGAACCTATCCACAATAACATAAATGCTATCATGGCCCCCCCCCCTAGTCCTTGGTAATCCCATCACGAAATCCATTGAGATATCCAACCATGGACTAGTAGGTACGGGGAGAGGGGTATACAACCCATGAGGGTGGGCTTTAGATTTGGCACGCTTGCACTCAAGGCAATTAGTGCAAAACTTTTCCACATGCACCCTCATCTTTGGCAAATAGAATTGTTCTTGAAGAATGGCTAAGGTCTTTCTTGTGCCAAAATGTCCCATGAGTCCCCCGCAATGTGCCTCATGCACAAGCAACTCCCTCCAAGAGGACTCCGGTATGCACACCCTACCATTTTTGAAGATATAACCATCAACCCATTGGTATTTGTCAACTCTCCCCCCTTTCTCTAGAGTGTCATGGACACTCTTTAGCTTTGGGTCATGAGCATACATCAATTTAATGCTCTCAAATCCCATGAGCTTCGAGGTGAGAGTGGTGGCTAGAGCAAACTTTCTCGAAAGCGCGTCCGCCACAACATTGTCCTTCCCTTTCTTGTATTGGATCACATAGGGAAAGGACTCAATGAATTAAACCCACTTGGCATGTCTCTTATTGAGCTTCTCTTGGCCTCTCAAATGCTTGAGTGACTCATGGTCACTCTTGATTACAAACTCACGAGGCCAAAGGTAGTGTTGCCAATGGGCAAGGGCTCTCACAAGTGCATACAACTCCTTGTCATATGTAGAATAATTCAAGGAGGCCCCTTTCAATTTCTCACTAAAGTAGGCGATGGGTTTGCTATCTTGCATTAAGACACCACCGATTCCCACCCCCGAGGCATCACACTCAACCTCAAATGCCTTTCCGAAGTCGGGCAATTGCAATAGCGGGGCGGTACTCAACCTACTTTTCAATTCAAGGAAGGCCTTCTCTTGAGGCTCTCCCCAAACAAACGGTTGGTCTTTCTTCACCAATTCGGTGAGTGGAGCGGTAATGGAACTAAAGTCCTTCACAAATCGCCTATAAAAGCTTGCGAGACCATGAAAGCTCCTCACTTGAGTCACGGTGGTAGGAGTAGGCCAATCACGTATGGCCACTACCTTAGACTCATCCACCTCCACTCCTTGGGCACTCACAACAAATCCAAGGAAGACCACCTTTTCAACACCAAAGGCACACTTTTTAAAATTAGCATAGAGCTTTTCGGCTCTCAACTTTTCAAGCACTAGCCTAAGGTGTTCAACATGGTCGTCTATTGATTTGCTATAGATCAATATATTGTCAAAATAGACGACCACAAACTTGTTGAAGAATGGCTTTAGAACATGGTTCATTAACCTCATGAAAGTGCTAGGTGCATTGGAGAGCCCAAAGGGCATCACCAACCATTCATAGAGACCAAACTTGGTCTTGAATGCGGTTTTCCATTCATCACCCGGTTTCATCCGGATTTGATGGTAGCCGGACCTAAGGTCAATTTTGCTAAACACACATGAACCACTTAATTCATCTAACATATCATCAAGTCGAGGAGAATAGGATGACGGTACTTTACCGTTATTTTGTTCACGGCCCGACAATCAACACACATTCTCCAAGTGCCGTCCTTTTTGGGAACAAGGATCACGGGCACCGCACAAGGACTCAAGCTTTCCCTTACCAAACCTTTAGTGAGCAATTCATCAACTTGCTTTTGCAACTCCCTTGTATCCTCCGGGTTGCTCCTATAGGCCGGTCTGTTAGGGATTTGGGATCCCGGGACAAAGTCTATTTGATGCTCAATGCCCCTCAAAGGAGGCAATCCATCCGGCATTTCATCCGGAAACATGTCACCAAAATCCTTCAAAACATTCTCAAACACACTAGGCAAAGGGTTAGAAGAAAAATCAAAATTAGAGTTTAGAACCATACCCTTGTGCACTAGGCATATGAGAAGCTTGTTGCCATCATTTCCTTTTAGGATCTCGCCCGGTTGCATCATGGCACATATGCCACCGGTAGAAGTAGGTGGGATTGCCACCAAGCTTTTGGACAAAGGACTAGTCTCAACAACCGACTTAGCCTTTGCCACTTTTCTCAACTCCCGCATCCGTTTGTAATCATCGCTCACTTGTTTGGGAGTCATGGGTGGGAGCACAAACTTTTTCCCCTCATGTGTCACCGTATAGGTGTTGGCATGACCATTATGAACCACACGTCGATCAAATTGCCAAGGCCTACCAAAGAGTAGGTGGCATGCTTGCATAGGCACGACATCGAACAGGTGTTCATCCACATAGTTCCCAATCTTGAATTTGATCAAACATTGTTTAACCACCCTCAACTCACCACACTCACAAAGCCATTGAAGCTTATAAGGATTTGGGTGTTTCAAGGTAGGTATTTTCAATTGGGTAACTAGTGTTTGGCTAATAACATTAGCACAACTCCCCGAGTCAATGATCATAGAGCAAAGGAGTCCCATGACTCGGCATTTGGAGTGAAAAAGGTTCTCTCTTTGTAAGGTCTCAACATCCTCTACACACATGGCTCCTAGGCTTCTCCTCACAACAAGGAAGGCATGGGAATCATCATCTTCTTCCTTGGCAATCTCCCCATCATCTCCTTCCTCTTCACCCTCTACTCCCTCTTCTTCTCCTTCCTCGGGCTCACTATCTTGCTCATAGACCAAGTCACCAACAAGAACCATAGTTTTCCGGGTCGGGCAATCTTTAGAGAGATGACCATAACCCTTACACTTAAAGCATTGAGTAGAAGAAGAGATTGGATTACTCAATTGAGTTCTAGAATTACCTCCCATGGGTTGTGTAGACCTTTCAAAAGGCTTCTTCACATCCTTGCTAGCACTTGCACTTGGGAATTTGGCATTCGTTGTGGGAGCTTTCCAATCCTTTGGTTTGTTCATGGAAGTAGAAATGTTGCTCTTATAACTGTTGGACTTCTCTTTCTCAAGCCATTGCTCGGCTTGGATAGCGGCATCAAGAACCTCTTGAAGTGATAGATAAGCACGCAATCTCAATTGTGAAGCTATACCATAGCTCAACCCATTCATGAAACGGATCACGACTTGCTCCTCATCCTCGGTGTCCATATCCAAAGCCATTCGAGTTCTTTCAAACTCATCATAATATTCATGCACCGTCTTGACACCTTGCTTCAACTCATAAAGCTTCTTGAGTTGCTCTTGACGATATCGAGGAGTAATGTACTTGATACTCATGATACCCTTCAAGTCGATCCAACCCACATTCACGGGGATTCCCGCCCTTCTCCTTGATCTCTTGACGGATTCAAAGGATGAAATAGCATAGGTGCCCTTCTTCTCATCGGACATCTCGTTTGTGTCAAACAATCTTTCCATTTGTAGCACCCATTCAATGTAAGCATTCGGATCACAATTCCCTTTGAAGGTTGGGAGATTAAGTTTCACACTATTGAGGTTGGTGTTGTCACGACCCCCACGGAACGGCTCCGGTTGGCCCCCATAGTGATCTTCATTCACACCATACTCCCTCCTTGCATTCCCTCCAACATATCCCATAGGTGGCCCTCGACCTCGGCCCCTACCACGATCCACATTACGACCCCAATTCATACCTCGTCTCGGTTGAAAGTGATCATCAAGCCCATACATATCATCACCATATTCCGCTTCCTCCCCTTCTTGAGCCTCATCGACTTGCTCAAGAGGTTGCACATTTCGGATGGGTCTTGGTAATGGAACGTCTCTTGGGGGATTATCCAAGATACGAGGAATGCCCGTTCGTTCAATTCTCTCCCGGTCCTCCTTTACCCGTTGTTGATTGAACAACTCAATGACATGGCTTACTTGTTCTGGGGTAAAGTTAGGAG
This sequence comes from Petunia axillaris subsp. axillaris, assembly GCA_029990575.1. Taxonomy (NCBI): domain Eukaryota; kingdom Viridiplantae; phylum Streptophyta; class Magnoliopsida; order Solanales; family Solanaceae; genus Petunia; species Petunia axillaris. Next base: position 98,775,604 of record JARKNS010000004.1, on the reverse strand, counting down.
TACTTGAGACTTCACCTGTCTCAATTGGGACACTCGGGGTTCCCTTTTCAATTGGGACACTCGGGGCCCGTTGGTCACCTTGGGTACTTGAGGCACCCTTTTCAAGTGACTCAATCCTTTGAGTCATGACGTCCATGTTGGCAAGAATGCTAGCCAAGGCATCCTTGATGAAATCTTGACCCTCGTTGGCCATTGTACCTACAAAGAAAGAAACAAGAGTTAGTCAAAACACCTCACTCGCTCCCTCACAAGTTTTCACTCGGATCACTCGTATGGTGGTGATGGCTATTTCACTCTTGCTTGAACTAAAAGTTTCACGAAGTTGAATAGTAAACCTAAACTTAATCACTCGACTCGAAAGCCCAATGCACTCCGGGGTGAGTGGAGTTAATAGGACTCGATTGGAACGCTAAGAACTTTGAGTGAGGACTTGAGTCAAAAGGCACTACGGGTCTTCTTTGAGTTCTAGTCTCCTTTCTAAGGCACGATGATCCTAATTAGCTCGAAGTAATTAGTACTAATCAAGTAGGATTATACTCTAATAGTACCAATTAGAAGCAATGCAAACAACAAAACACGAGAACCTAGAAGAAACTACCCAATTCCCAACGTTCAGGAAGTAGGCGCCCCGCCTCAGCTAGTGGGCGGTCCGCCAAGGGTAAAGTGCCAGGTGGAGGCGCTCCGCCTCAGCAGGGAGGCGCTCCGCCTCAGCAATTTCCAGAGAGGTCACAGACTTGAGGCGCTCCGCCTCAGAATATAGGCGCTCCGCCTCTGCAACCTTCAGCACAGTTCAACAACGTGTTTTCTTGGTTTTTCTCCCAACAATTCAACTAATCAAACGTTGTTTCAGCAATTCAAAGGTACCCAAATGTTGTATTAGTCTCACAGATCAAACCCCAACAACTTTTGTCAAACCCCAATTGAAAACAAACAATCCACCATGATCATCTTCTTCAAAGCTAGGGTTTCAAAATTTTCAAATTCTCATAGGGTTTCAAATTTTCAATTCATGCAATACAACTCCAAATTGGGTGTTTAAGGTACCAAAAGAACGGGAATCACACAAGGATCAAACCCCGATATCAAGTTCTCAATCCAATATCAATCCAACCCAAGAATCAATCAAAAGTCATCAAGAACAAGTTCATCAAGGGTTTTAAGGGTTTTGGGGTTTTGATTTTCAATCTTCACCAATCCAAGTGTTTTTGGTATCCAAACGACGGGATTTCAACCACGATCAAGAATCTATAACACCCATATCATGAATCATTCAAACCAACAAGTTACACCAAATTTTTAGATTTTCAATTTTTCAATTTTTTTGTAGTTTTCTTCTTTTAATAACAATAAACAAGAACCTAAGATAGAAACTAACCTAGGCACGAAGAATCAAGGGTCGGGGGTTTGTAGAAACAAAACCCGAGCCTTGCTCTGATACCAAGATGATAAGAATCAAAAACGAAACGCGGAAATAAAGATAAAGAGCGAGACACTACTCGAACTCCCTACGAAGTAACTATGGAGAACTCGTTCCATAATACCCTCGTATCGGTGTCAAGGAGGACCTACACTATGCAACTACCCTCCAGCCACACTTGGGACTGACAAATAGAATGATCGAGTTTTCGGTTCAAGACTCAACTAGGTTCCACTAGTGAATTCAAGCAACCAAGAAAGGGTTTCTTCATAAAAAGAGATAAACTCTATTCATCATTCATAAGATTCAAAGGTAAGCTAATGTTTGAAGAGGCTAAGTGAAGTATTTATAGGCTTCACTTAGTCATACTAAAAGGTCTAAAATACCCCCCAAAGTGGGTTAAAACAAATAGGGCCGCGCAGGGCTAAAGTAGGAAGTCCAAGACAAAAGTAATTAAAATACCGCATGTGGGTCTCAGGGGTAGGCGGTCCGCCTAGTAGGGGGAGGCGGCCGCCTAGCAGCCTTCAGCTTCTCTGGATCTGAGGGAGGCGGTCCGCCTAGGTTGGGAGGCGGTCCGCCCTGCAGCTTTCAAGCCTCTGGATTTTGGGAGGCGCCCCGCCTCAGTTGGGAGGCGCTCCGCCTTGTTCTTGAGCCCCTTGGGGTGTCTCATTTTGGGTCTGTTGGGCCTCTCCAAGTGTCCTAGAGGATCCTCCATCCACGGCACACCAAAGCATGGTCTTCAAGTTGCTCTCGGGGCCTTCTTCCATACTCTTCCATATCAAGTGAAGATGGGTATCTTGGATCAACTTGGCTTGACTCTGAGTGAATGGTCTTGAGGGGGTTTGGGTCTTATCACAAGTCTATCCTATTTACACTTAGTTTTTGATATTTGATAAATGTTGAACATTGAACATGAGCATGGCTCTTGGTTATTGAATGAAACCCTTTGATCTTTGCCTTGTAGTTCTTCTAGCGGATCTAGATGAATACTTTTCCTCTCCGACCATTCTACTTGCGTGCTCGCGTTAGCTCGAGTGTAGTTGCATAGCGTAGGTGTTCTTGTCCTTCTCTCGGGTGTAACGGATCAAGTTCTCCGTTTCTACTTGGGATTAGAGATCGAGTTACGTCTCGTTCTTATCTTTTACTTTTTCCGCGTTTGATTCTTATCAGGTAGGCCATGGCAATTGTATCGACGTGTGGTTCATAATGGCCATGCCAACACCTATACGGTGATGCATGAGGGGAAAAAGTTCGTTCTCCAACCCCTAACTCCCAAGCAAGTGAGTGATGACTACAAACGCATGAAGGAGTTGAAGGAAGTGGCTAAAGCCAAGTCACCCATTGTACTTGAACCCGAGGCAAACAATTTCATTGTTTTGCCAATGCATGATGAAAATGGGGGTCACTCCACTCCAATTGAGAGAGAAAAGATAGAGAGAAGTGAGGGAGTGACCGGTGACAATCCAAGAGAGGAAAAAGGAGAGGAATTGAGGAGTGATATGAGTGGATTGTCACCACAAACTACACTTGACCTTGAGGTAAAATTGAGAGAGATGAGAGGTAAGGAAGGAAAAATTGAGAGTGAGAGCACCCATTGTTCTAACCCTTCTTTATCTTCTATCTCTTCTTGTGAAAGTTCTTGTGTAGGTACATTTGAAGACAAGCCATTGGAGCCTCAATGTGAGCTTCATGAAGGGGAAGTTGCATATGACACTTCAAACCTTGTGAGTGATCAAGGAAGTACTACAAATGTAAGTGTTGCTTCACCTTTTCATTAACCTACTAGCTACTTGTCTTGTGATGACTCAACGCTAGTTGGTGTTTTTGATGCATCTAGTGAGTATACCACTAGTGAAGAGTCTAGTTGTCAACTTTAGTTTGCATGTGAAACACTAGTTGGGAGGAGCACTATGCCACATCATGATGTGAGCTCATTGTTCATTGAACCCCTCCCTAGTGTAGATTTGATAGTTGACCATGATTGTGACCTTTGCTATGACACACCACCAACCTTTGACATAGGGGAAGATGAGATAGTTGATCATGCTCTTGTTGATTTGCTACTATTTGGTGGGTCAATGTGTTGTGGTAAAGATGGAATTGTCCTTGAGGAGTCAAAATTGCATGAATTGGACAAGGTTGTCTATGATGACTCCTCAAGTGAACCTACTCTTGATAACTTGTCTATGCTTGATCATGATAGTGAGATACATGTTTTTACCAATCCTTTATTTGAAGGCATTCTCATTAGTGGACATGACTTTTATCGGACTAGGGTGGGTGGTCAAATGGAACCCCCATGGTGTGAAGGGTTTGACCCCTTAGGCAACCCATTGTTTGAGAATTTGGGTGAGGTAGATGGTTCGTTGAGTGACCCTACTATTGCTTGTTGGGATTATGATGAAGAAGAATCCATCATCAATACCTTCCTTGATAGCTTGACTTTGAGGAGGGTTGCCTAGTTGATAAAATGGGAAGAGAAGAGGAATCCCTTGGTGTGAGTAAGTATGCTCTAAAGAAGGGGAGTGGAGTGCTTGATCCTACTTGTAGGTTGGGCTATTTAATTCACTCCACTCCACATGTTGATCACACCTCGAGGATTGATTGGTATGTTAATTTTGAGCTTAAGGTTCAAGAGGGTTTTGATAGCTTGATCTTGCATTTTTCATGCCCCCATGACCTATTTGCTCATTATCTTGTTGAGTGCATGTTGATCTTTAACCAAGTGCTTATGGTTCTCTTTGGAGACTTGATATTCATGATTGTTATTGATGCTTGGTTATATCACAAGAGTGTGTTTTCCACACTTCTTGCACTAACCTACTTTCAAAGTAGGACGTTTGTATGTTTTTGCTTGTCGTTGCTTGTAGGTTCTAAGCTCCATGCTAAGGCGGGGAAGATCTTGGAAGAAGCCTATGTCAAAGTGACGATCAAGAGGGACAACGGAGGAGATTCTTGGCCACCCTGAGGAGTTGTTAGAGCCATGAGAGACCAAGCCTTGATTTCGAGGACGAAATCTTCTCAAGAAGGGGAGGATGATAAGACCCAAATCGAGCAACCATCTAAAAACATCATCCAAGGCCAAGGAAGAGCTTATGCATTGGAACGCCATGGAACGAGGAGCCTTAGAAACACATTTCGAGGCGTTTCAAGCACTCAGGGAAGCAGGCGGACCGCCTAGTCAAAGGGGCGGACCGCCCACTTTTGGATCACTTTCTGGATCTCGTCCAGGCGGACCTCCTACTCAGAGGAGGCGGACCGCCTACTCCTAGTAGGCTGAGCGCCTACTCCTAGAAGGCTGGGCGCCTAGTGCTATAAAGAGCTGCGGGATTTTCTAGTTTTTAGCCTATGTAATTTCTATTATGCCCCTACGTGGCTTATGACTTTAGAATCTACTTAAGGGTACTTTAGGCCTTTCCTTATGTCTTGAATGAGGCCTATAAATACTCCATAGCTTAGCATTATTCCTAAGTTAGTTATTATGATGAATGATTGAATGTCAAATGACAATGTTCAAGAGTGGATTCTTTTTGAATGAAAACCCTTTGAGACGGTTTGAGTTTACTAGTGGATTCTAGTTGAACCCCAAACCACCCCCGATCATTCTATTTGCGAGTCCCAGGTGCGGCTCGAGGGTAGTTGCATAGTGTAGGTCCTCCTTGACGCCGATACGAGGGTATCACGGAACAAGTTCTCCGTGGTTACCTTGTAGGGAGTTCGAGTAGTGTCTCACTCCTATCTTTACTTTCCGCGTTCGTTTTTTATTCTTATCAGATCCGCTTCAAGAATGGATTGAGCTATGGTATAGCTTCTCAATTGAGGTTGCATACTTATCTTTCACTTCAAGATCTACTTGAAGCCGCCATTGAAGCCGAGAGTTGGCTTAAAGGAGAGAGGTCCAAAAACAACACTCCTACTACTTCAAGCAAGCCAAAAGAGTGGAAGACTCCAAGTGCAAACTATCCAAGTGCAAGTGCTAGCAAAGAAGTGAAGAAGCCTTACGAGAAAACTACTCCACACTTGGAAGGTACTTCTAAAACTCGCTTAAGTAACCCTATTTCTACTTCTACTCAATGTTATAAGTGCAAGGGCTTTTCGCATATTGCTAAGGAATGCTCTACAAAAAGAACCATGGTTGTGGTTGGTGATTTGGTGTATGAGCAAGAGAGTGAGTCTGAAAATGAGGGAGTAGAGAAGGATGAGGAAGTTGATTGTGAGGAGGCCGTAGAAGAGGATGATGGCCCTCAAATGTTCTTGGTGGTTAGGAGAAGCTTGAGTACCATTTTTATGGAAGAGGAGGTGGAAAATGATCAAAGGTGATGCCGGATAAAATGGCCTAATCAACAACCATCAAGAACCAAGCTTTAAAGCACAATGAACACAAGGCAAGGGCTCCGGAAACGTCTTGAAGATCATGCATTGGAGTGCCAAGGAAGGAGGAGCACGTGGGCACCAAAGGAGAGGCTCGGGGGACACATTTTGAGCCATTCCAAGGACCCCCAAGAAGGGGCGGACCGCCTAGTCAAAGGGGCGGGCCGCCTAGTTGAAGTTGAGCCTCGGTATTTTGGGGCGCCTGAAAAGGGGCGGACCGCCTCTGCAGAAGCTTGGGCCGCCTACTCTGCAGTGGAGGAAAGTAGGCGGACCGCCTACTCCCACTGGGCGGGGCGCCTAGTTGCTGAGCTTTTGGACGGGAATTGATGTGTAATTCCTATTTTGGCCCTATGAGGCTTGTATTGTTTAAACCCACTTTAGGGGTGTTTTAGACATTTCACAATTGTGTATGGGAAAACTATATAAGCTTCCCTTAGCCATTTCATTCATTAGCTAGCCATTGTTTAGAAGAGAGAATTGAGAGAGAACATTGAAGAGGCCGAACCCTTCTTGTTTTGAGCCCGAGGCTCGTGTATGTCTCGACTTGGAACCTATGGAGATCGACATCTAGTTAGATTCCATTGTAAGGTTCAAGTTTCCCTTCTCCCTTTTGAATTCAATTAATGTGAATGAATTGAATTCGTTTCTTTCTTCTAATTTCTTGCCTTCCTTGGTGCAATGCAAACCTGAAGGAATTGCTAAGCACAAACGCGGAAGATAAACAAGAAAGATAGAAGATAGAAGAAAGACAAAACTTGCTTCTTTCGAAAGAACAGTGAGGAACCTGTCTCAAAGATCGATCGAAAGGGATCCAAGAATCACCCTAACTATGCAACAATCCTCAAGAGAACATTGCCTCTTGCAAACTGAATGATCAAAGAGGAATGTTCAATCGGATTAACCGAAAGCCACAAGTCCATAAAAGCCCTCACAGGGGGTTGCTCACGACGGAGACAAGAAATGTGCTCGGCACTTTCATTAATTCATCAATGTTCAAAACTAGGTGACTACAATGAGAAGAAACAAGGCTTATATAAGAAATACTAAGGGTAAACTAGTAAAAGGGTCACAGGCGACCAATAGAAATAAGCCACGCAGGGCTGAGTTAAATTGTGTTCGGCAGACCTTGACTTCGGTAAGCCTTGGCTTCGGTTCTCGATTGTCTGCTCGAACACACTTGTTGCCTTCGGACGCTCAATTGTCTTCGAGCTCATTGTCCTCGGTCACTTTTCCTTCGGGCTCAAATCTTAAGATAATGCCTTCGATTCTTGAGCTCGGCCACTCAGCTTCGGAGCAATTGTTTTCCTTCGGCCAGGCTAAGTGAACGTGCACATCGTGCAGCAGCTTGGCTTGGCTTCTTGTCATCGGTCTCCTCGGTGGATCGATCACTCGATCAGCACGTGATCGGGCTGCATCATCCTCCCCTTCTTGAGAAGATTTCGTCCTCGAAATCAAGCCCTCCTCGTCCTCCGAAGCTGGACCTACAACACAAGGAACTAAGTCAGCAACATTAAAGGTGTTGGACACGTTATACGCACCAGGGAGGTCGATCACGTAGGCATTGTTGTTGATCTTGGTCAACACATGAAATGGACCATCCCCTCGAGGAGCCAACTTTCCTTTCCTTTGGTTCGGGAAGCGTTCCTTTCGGAAGTGAACCCAAACCCAATCTCCCTTCTTTAATTCCAACTTTTTACGCCCCTTGTTTTTCTTTAAGGCAACCTTTGCATAGGCCTCCTCGAGGTTCTTCTTCACCTTTGCATGCAATTCGATCAAGGCAGCTGCTCGTCGAGTACCTTCAAAATCAAGAACAGAATCTCGAGGCACTGGGGTTAAATCAAGTGGAATCAAAGGATTAAAGCCATACACACATTCAAACGGGGTCATGTTGATCATTCTATGCACCGTTCGATTGTATGCGAACTCCATCATGGGCAAACGATCAGCCCAGTTTCAAACCTTCCCTTTGGTCATTGCCCGAAGCAAAGATCCCAAGGTTCGGTTAACTACCTCGGTCTGTCCATCAGTCTGAGGATGGTGAGACGTCGAGAATAGTAGCTTGGTGCCGAGGGCACCCAACAAACACTTCCAAAAATGACTCAAGAACTTCGAGTCTCGATCACTTACAATAGTACGAGGTACACCATGCAATTTTAACACGTTAGAAACAAACAATGTAGCGACATGCTGTGAATCATCACACTTTTTGCAAGGAATAAAGTGAGCCATTTTTTAAAAATGGTCAACCACAACGAAGATGCTATCATGTCCTCCCCCTGACCTCGGTAACCCCAAGACAAAGTCCATGGATATATCAACCCAAGGTCGATCAGGCACAGGCAACGGGGTGTACAAACCATGAGGGTTGGACGTCGATTTTGCTTTCTTGCAAACGAGGCAAGCGTTGCAAAGCTTTTCCACATCTCGTCGCATTTTGGGCCAATGGAACTGCTCGGTCAAGATACCCAGAGTTTTGTCGACACCGAAGTGTCCCATCAGTTCACCAGAGTGAGCTTCTCGAACCAATAGCTCTCTCCACGATGACACTGGCACACAAACCCTCCCATTCTTGAAGAGGTAGCCATCATGCCATTGATATTTTTCAATCCTTCGGCCACTCAAGATAGCGTCACGAACGCATTTTAGCTTGGGATCGTCCTCGTACATCGATTTGATGCTTTCGAATCCCATGAGCCTAGAGGCGAGAGTGGTCGCTAAGGAATATTTCCTTGATAGCGCATCGGCCACAACATTATCTTTTCCCTTTTTGTAATGAATTACATAGGGAAAGCTTTCAATAAATTCAACCCACTTGGCATGTCTTCGATTCCATTTCTCCTGACCTCGGAGATGTTTCAAAGACTCATGATCACTCTTGATCACAAACTCTCGAGGCCACAAATAATGCTGCCAATGGGCGAGTGCTCGAACGAGGGCGTACAATTCTTTGTCATACGTAGAGTAATTCAAAGTTGCACCCTTAAGCTTTTCGCTAAAGTAAGCGACCGGCTTCGAGTCTTGCATCAGCACTCCTCCGATCCCAACTCCAGATGCATCACACTCGACTTCGAATGCCTTGCCGAAGTCAGGGAGTTGTAACAACGGGGTAGAGCAAAGCCTCCGTTTCAACTCTTTGAAAGCCCTTTATTGGGACTCTTCCCACACAAATGGATGGTCTTTCTTCACCAGCTCGGTTAAGGGAGCTGCCACGGTGCTAAAGTCACGAACAAACCTTCGGTAAAAACTAGCTAAGCCATGGAAGCTACGAACTTGTGATACTGAGGTTGGAGTTGGCCAATCTTTGATGGCTTCGACTTTTGATTCGTCGACTTCGACACCATTAGCACTGACAACAAATCCAAGAAAGACTACACGATCGACACCAAAGGCGCATTTCTTGAAGTTTGCATACAACTTCTCTTCTCGAAGCTTTTCAAGGACTTTCCTTAGGTGTTCGACATGTTCATCCACGGTTCTTCTATAAACAAGTATGTCATCAAAGTAAACGACAACAAACTTATTTATGAACGGTTTGAGCACATGGTTCATCAGTCGCATGAATATGCTCGGTGCATTGGATAAGCCAAAAGGCATTACCAACCATTCATATAGACCAAATTTGGTTTTGAATGCGGTTTTCCACTCGTCTCCGGGCTTCATTCGGATCTGGTGGTAACCGGACCTGAGGTCTATCTTCTGATGCCGGGCAAATTGGCCTAAACGACAACCATCAAGAACGAAGTTTGAAGAGCACAAAGGTTGCAAGTCAAGGGCTCCGGAAACGTCTTGAAGATCATGCATCGGAGCGCCAAGGAAGGAGGAGCACCTAGGCACCTGATGCCGGGCAAATTGGAGCCAAAGCGCCAACCATCAAGAGCCAAGCTCAAGAGCACAAGGAGTAAACATCAAAGGCTCCCGAGGAGGATCCGAGAGTGATTTGAAGTCATGAACTTGATCACGCTTAAGGGAGGACAAACTACGGACCAAGGAGGAACATCTAGAGTCCATTTTGAGCCATTTCAAGACCTCCCAGGATGAGGCGGACCGCCTACACAAAGAGGTGGACCGCCTAAACAAAGTCAAGCTTCAGGATCCAAGGAGGCGGACCGCCTGAAGTCACAAGGCGGACCGCCTAGTTGACTGCCACTCTCTGGAAGCTGGAAACAGGCGGAGCGCCTAGAGGGGGAGGCGGACCGCCTACCCCTGTGTGTGCATTACGGGATTTTCCTTCATTTTGATGTGTATTTCCTACTTTAGCCCTAAGTGGCCTTTTATTGTTTTAACCCACTTTGGGGGTATTTTAGACATTACATAGGGCATAGGAGAAGACTATAAATAGCTTCCTTAGTCTTTCATTTCATTGACACAACCTTGAATATTGAAGAAACTTGAGCAATGCTCTCATTTGAACCCTTGTTGGGAACTTGAATTCAATTGTTGGAATCCAATTTGAACTTCATCCATCTTTTATCATTATATTTGCAAGAGCCGGGTGCCTCTTGAGGATAGTTGCATAGTATAGGTGATCCTTGACTTCACTCGGGGTGTATCGATGTGAGTTCCTCGGTGCTACTTAGGTAAACATTCAAGCCTCGTCTTGCTCTTTATCTCGATATCTTCATCGATATCACCTATCTTGTTTTAGCTTCCGCATTTTCATATCGTTTCTAGCTTCCGCTCGTTTTTCCCCTGCATCAGTTGGTATCAGAGCACGGCTAGGCTTCGTTCTTACGAATCCTCGGTCTTGTTCTTATCGTTGTTATCATTGTGTTGTTTGTTCTTTAAATTAGAAGAAAAACAAAAAAATTCAAAAATTTGAAAACTACAAAAAAATTGCTAGAAATCGTTCGTTGTTACGATTTTGTTGTTGTTTGTTATCGGGGATTGATTGATATCATTTTCCCGTTGATTTGGTACCCTCGAAACACGATTTGAAGTTGTGAATCGAAAATCTTCAAAATCAAATCTCAAAGTTGAAAATTCACAAAATTTGCTAGAACTTGTTTGTTGATATGGATTCTTGGATGTTTGGTATCGGGGATTGTTCTATATAGTTAACCCGTCATTTTGATACCCCCATAACATCATTTGGAGTTGCGGAAAGAAAATCGAAGTTTTCAACTCTTGAAAATTTTGAAAGTTCTTGAAGAACTTGTTCCAAATTCTTGAAACAAACTTGTTTTTGGTTGTTTGTTGGATTAAACCATTGGGGTTTGTTTGTTATAGCATATAACACCTTTGGGTATCATCAAAAGTGCAAAACAACTCAAGAACCATTGAAAAATTTGGTGCCAAAAGCCAAGAACGCGTTGTTGCACGTTGCAGGAAATGCAAGTAGGCGGACCGCCTACATTTTGAGGCGGACCGCCTCCCTCTGATAAGCTCTCTGGAATTCTCTTGGCGGACCGCCCACCTGTGGAGGCGGAGCGCCTCTTTCTGGAGCGTGCCCGGATTGTAGTTTTTCGTAGGTTTTCGCTTTTTGTTGGCTTGTATCCCTTCCGGCTAGTACTTTTCAAGTAACACTCCTACTTTACTAGTACTAGTTCATTGAGCGTATAGGGTTCTCGTGCTTAGAGGAGAGTAGACCTCATAGAAGACTCGTAGTTTGAGTTTGCTTCAAGTGCGCACCTAAATAGCCTAGCGTTCATCGAGTCCCATCAATTCCACTCTTCCCGAAGAGTATTTGGTTCTTGTGAACTTGGTTGGTTATCGAGGAGGTTGTTCAACTACGAGGAAGCCATTGAATCAAGTTTGAGTGATAAATCCCCCACCACTAAACGAGTGATCCGAGTGACATTCAAAAGTGAGGGAGCGAGTGAGGTTTTTACTCTAACTTCTTTCTTGTCTTTGATTTATATAGGTACATGGCCGGAGACGTGTACGATACCATTGAGGTCCCGGTAAGCACTTTGGTCAACCTCTTGGCCGAGGTGAGATCCATAAGCTCGAGGTTTGATCGCCTCAAAGAGGAATGGACCTCGAGTGTCCAAAATGGTACCGAAAGAGGTACTAGTGATCAAGTGTTGGGCAATCCCCAACTAGTGGGCATTCCCCACAACTTGGGCATTCCCCAAGGTGAAGGTGAGCAAGGCGATGAGCTTAAAACGACACTTGTGGTACGGAGGAGTTTGGGTGCCATGAGTATTGCGGAGTCGGAGCATGTGCAAAGAGAGAATCTCTTCCATGCTAGGTGTCGAGTGATGGGGCAAGTGTGCTCAATGATCATTGATTTGGGAAGTTGTGCTAACATAGTGAGTGAGACCTTGATTTCCCAACTACAATTGCCTACTATAACCCATCCACATCCCTACCGGTTGCAATGGTTGAACGAGTGTGGAGAGTTGAGGGTGGTGAAGCAAGCTTGGGTTGAGTTTAGCATTGGAAATTATCGAGATAAGGTAATGTTCGATGTGGTGCCTATGCAAGCTTGCCATCTCTTGTTTGGGAGGCCATGGAAATATGATCGGAGCGTAGTGCATGATGGTAGAACCAATTCCTATACGGTCTTGCATGGTTCTAGAAAATTTGTGCTCAAGCCCTTGACGCCGAAGCAAGTAAGTAATGACTATAGGATTATGAGGGAGTTGAGGGAAGCGGCCAAAGCCAAGTCACCCATGGTACTTGAGCCCGGAACCAACAATCTTATGGTCATGCCCTTGCAAGTGGAGAGTGAAGCATCACCCGGACCTACAATTGGCCTTGAGCGAGAAATTAAAGAAGTGAGGGAAGAGGAAATTTTGAGTGAGAGTGAGGACACCCTTTGTTCTAAACATGATTTATCTTCTTCTCCTTCTATTTGTTTTGGCTTATGTGTAGGTACTCTTGGAGGCGAGCTAGTGGAGCCTCAACCGGATGGTAAGAAAGAAAGACAAGAGAATGGAGCTCTACATTGTGAGTTTCATGAAGGAGGACTTGAACAAGACACTTCAAGCGATGTGAGTACTCACGGGAGCTACTCAAAAGTAAGTGTTTCTTCACCTTCTTGTGAACATAATCCTTCCTTGTCTTGTGAAGACTCATTGCTAGTTAGTGCTTGTAATGCATTTGATGAAATTACAACTAGTGTAGAGTCGATTGGTCAACTTATGTTTGCTTGTGAACCAATAATAGAGAGGAATGAGAAGCCGCATCATGATGTGAGCCCGGAATTCAAAGGACCTCTCTTTATTGAAAATGTGGTAGTTGACCTTACTTGTGACCCTTGTTATGACACCCCACCCGTATTTGACAAAGGGGAAGATGAGTTATGTGACTCTACCCTTATTGAAATAATTGATTTTGGTGGATTTGTGTGTCGTAGTAAGGATGATAGTGACCTTGAGGAGTCCAAATTGCATGAATTGGACAAGGTTGTCTATGATGACTCCTCAAGTGAGGGTGATGAACCTAGCTTTGATACTATGCTTTTGCTTGACCATGAAATTGAGGTGCGTGCTCTTACTAATCCTTTGTTTGATAGCATCCTTATTTGTGGTGGTGAGTTGTATCGAGCTAGGGTTGAGAGAGAGTTGGAACCTCCGTGGTGTGAGGGATTTGATCCCATAGACAACTCTTTGTTTGAAACTTCGAGTGAGGAAGATGGTTGTTCTAGTGCCCCTACCCTTGTTAGTTTGGGTTATGATGATGAAGAGACCATTACTAATACCTTCCTTGAAAGTTTACCTTGTGAGGAGGGTTGTCTAGAGGATGAGATTAGAGGTGAGGAGGAATCTCTTAGTGTGAGTATGAGGGCTTTTAAGAAGGGGAGTGGGGTATTTGATGCTCATTGTGTATTGCACTACTTTGTCTATTCCCTCCCATATGTTAACCACACTTTGAGAATTGAGCATGCCAAAACCATTGCGCCACATTTTGAAAATATTGCCTTGAAGGTTTGGTATGATAATCATGAGCTTAGGGGTCATAGGAACTTTGATTGCTTGATCGTGAATGTTCTATGTCCTAATGATTCCCTTGCTTGTCATGGTTGTGAGTGCTTGACACTATGGAGCCAAGGACTTGTTGTTCCCTTTGGGAACATGAGCTTCTTGATTGGTATTGATACTTGGCTCTATAATAAGAGCGAATTTTCCACCGTGCTTGCACTCACTCTTATTGGACCTACCTACTCGTGTAGTGGAGGGTCTTGGTGTGCTAATCTTGAACTTAGGGATTGTAGGGATTTTGATAGCTTAATCTTGCATGTGTCGTGCCCTATTGATCTCTTTGTTTCTTCTTGTGTTGGGAGCACTTCGTTGTTGAACCAAGTACTTGCTAGTTCCTTCGGGAACATGAGCTTCTTTGTTGCCATTGATACTTGGTTGTACCATAAGAGTGTGTTTTCCCACACTTGTTGCACTAACCTACTCTCGTAGTAGGAGTTTTGTTTTTGTTTGTGCTTGTCTTTGATTGTAGGACTTGATGGTTTGATTTCGAGGACGAAATCCTTTCAAGAAGGGGAGGATGATGCCGGGCAAATTGGAGACAAAGCGCCAACCATCAAGAGCCAAGCTCAAGAGCACAAGGAGTATACATCAAAGGCTCCCGAGGAGGATCCGAGAGTGATTTGAAGTCATGAACTTGATCACGCTTGAGGGAGGACAAACTACGGACCAAGGAGGAACATCTAGAGTCCATTTTTGATAAGACCCAAATAGGCGGAAGCGATAAACTAAGATGCAGAAGCAACAATCACAAGATAACAAGAAAGTAAGGGATTGGGGAGAATAGAAATAGAAGAAAGAGAACGAATCAAACTAACAAATAGAGTGATTCAAAAGGGAGAAGAGACTTGAACCATTAAACGGGATTCACACTAGCGGTGATCCACCATGGATTCAACGTAAGAGATACATGAAGTCAATGCTTCAACAAGAATGGCCAAGCCTATTCTATCTTCTCAATTCTATCTTCAAAACTAGCTTTTTGGAATGAAATAAGATATCTAGCTATTTATAGATGTTTTTAGGCACTAAGTAAAATGTCTAAATAGCCCACACACTAGGCTTTAGGATAAAAGGCCACATAGGGTCAAAATAGACATAACACCATCAAAAATCCCGTGCTTCAGCTTTTGGGGCGGAGCGCCTCTCCTTAGGCGGAGCGCCCGAAAATGTGGGCAGTGGAGGACCCTGGGCGGAGCGCCTGGGGGCTGCACGGAGCGCCTGGCCCCTTTGGTTCCTGGGCGGGGCGCCTGGATGGCCTGGGCGGGGCGCCTCAGCCTGGTTCTTCCGGAACGGCTTCAATTCTTCTCCGATGCTCTTGACCTCTCGTCCCTTGCATCCTCCAATCCCGGCTCTTGATGGTAAGTGCCTTAGGCTCGATTTGGGTCCTATCAATTTTGAGCCATTTCAAGACCTCCCAGGATGAGGCGGACCGCCTACACAAAGAGGCGGACCGCCTAAACAAAGTCAAGCTTCAGGATCCAAGGAGGCGGACCACCTAGTTGACTGCCACTCTCTGGAAGCTGGAAACAGGCGGAGCGCCTAGAGGGGGAGGCGGACCGCCTACCCCTGTGTGTGCATTACGGGATTTTCCTTCATTTTTATGTGTATTTCCTACTTTAGCCCTAAGTGGCCTTTATTGTTTTAACCCACTTTGGGGGTATTTTAGACATTACATAGGGCATAGGAGAAGACTATAAATAGCTTCCTTAGTCTTTCATTTCATTGACACAACCTTGAATATTGAAGAAACTTGAGCAATGCTCTCATTTGAACCCTTGTTGGGAACTTGAATTCAATTGGTGGAATCCAATTTGAACTTCATCCATCTTTGATCATTCTCTTTGCAAGAGCCGGGTGCCTCTTGAGGATAGTTGCATAGTATAGGTGATCCTTGACTTCACCCGGGGTGTATCGAGACGAGTTCCTCGGTGCTACTTAGGTAAACGTTCAAGCCTCGTCTTGCTCTTTATCTCGATATCTTCATCGATATCAACTATCTTGTTTTAGCTTCCGCATTTTCATATCGTTTCTAGCTTCCGCTCATTTTTCCCCTGCATCAGCACCAAAGGAGAGGCTCGAGGGACACAATTTGAAGCATTTCAAGAGCCCACAGCAATAGGCGGAGCGCCTACTTTGATGGGCGGACCGCCCACTTTTGGAAGCCTCTCTGGATCTGCACTGGGCGGACCGCCCCTGTGCAATGGGCGGACCGCCTACTCTATGGTGGTGGAGCGCCTGGTTCTCTGCATGGTGTCCAGGCGGGGCGCCTCTTCTGGCTAGGCGGGGCGCCTACTTACGGGCCAATTGAAGACTAGTTTTTGAGCTGTAATTCCTATTTTGTCCCTAAGTGATTCTAATGTATTAACTAGACCTAGGGGCTTTTAGTCATTTCATATTTATGTATGGGAAAACTATATAAGCTTCCCTTAGCCATTTTCATTCATAAGTTAGTCATTGTTTAGAAGATAGAATTGAGAGAGAACATTGAAGAGGCCGAGCCCTTCTTGTTTGAGCCCGAGGCTCGTGTATGTCTCGACTTGGAACCTATGCAGATCGACACCTAGTTTGATTCCATTGTAAGGTTTGAGTTTCCCTTCCCCCTTTTGAATTCAATTAACGTTAGTAAATTGAATTCGATTCTTTCTTCTACTTTCTTGCCTTCCTAGTCTCGATTTCTTGTTATCTTTTATCGCTTCCGCATTGTTTGTATCGTGTTTAGCTTCCGCGTATTTTGCCCTGCATCAGTTGGTATCAGAGCACGGATCGGGTGTTGTTCTTACAAACCCTCGTTCCTTGTTCGTAGTATCCTTATCTTTGTTATTGTTGTGTTTGTTCTTGAAAATTTGAAGAAAAACAAAAAAATTGAAAAAGTTGAAAATTTCACAAAATTTGGTAGAACTTGTTGGATTGGAACACCCATACATTAAAAATCATTGGGGTTTTTCCTTATTGTATTCCCGTTCTTTTGGTACCAAAATTACAAGATTTGGTGGTGTATTTCAAAATTGAAGAATTCAAATCTCCAAAATTTTCAAGAACCCTAGAATTTTGCTCAAGAATCAAAATCGATTGATTGTTGTTTTTTTGGGGTTTAAACCTATTGGGGATTGTTTAGAATCATCAAATACATCTTTGGGTATCATTAGAATCGAAAACGAGTCGAAAACGTTGGATTTTGAGTGCTAAACGAGCCAAAAAACGATTTTCGGACTGTGCTGAAAATGCCAGTAGGCGGGGCGCCCAAATAGTAGGCGGTCCGCCCATTTTGTTGTTGCTCTCTGTATTTTGAGTAGGCGGGGGGGCGCCCACTTTACAGAGGCGGACCGCCCACTCCTGGGGTGGCTCCGTTTGGCTTCGTTTTGTGTGTTTTTGTGTCCCGTTTGCTTCCGTACCTCTTGGTTAGTGTTTCTAGGGTAATTGGCCTACTCAATTGACACTAATCCTTTAGCGTATTAGGTATTCGTGCGTAGAGGAGATTAGAATTCAAAGAAGAGTCGTAGAACTCCTTTTGGCCTCAAGTGCGCACTTTAAATAATCGTCCGTCCATAGAGTCTCATTAATTCCATTCCGAACTTTAACTTGGACATGCTATTTGTGATTTCCTTGGTTCCCAAGTTGATAAGGCCTCGCTCTTTAGTGTACATATATTGAGTGATACACGTGAGGGAGTGACTTTTTTGAGGTTTGTTCTTTGGTGATTGCAACAATGTCGGATATTGATGATGGAGTAGATTATGGCTCATGTGGCGATGATGCGAGTTGCTATGACTCGTATGGTGATGATGGAGACTATGGTTCCTACGGTGAGGATGATGGCCATTACTATGATGATGGAAACCATGGCTCCTATGGAGATGAAGCGGTTCACTATGACGATCGCGAGATTGATGATGACTATGAGGCTTGTGATGAAGAATGTGATGATGCCTATGCTTCTAGTCAAGAAATCGAAGATGGTGACGCTTCAAGGTACATTGATCCTACTTACTCTTCTTGTGAAGAATTTGATATTGTTGATAGTGACATAGATAGAGTTGATGATGATGTTGAGCATATGGATTATTCTTATGCATCTTCTCTTAGTGTTGCTAACGGTATACAAAGGAGTAGTAGAGGACCTTCCATTAGTATGGGAGGTGGTGGTGGTTGTTCCGTGGGAAAGAAGAAGCTTGCATCTTCTAGGTACGCTAAGCGACCTAATGCTTCTAATGCCCATGTGGAGGTTGGTATGATAAATGGTGTTGCTTTTGCTACTAAGAGCTTGAATTGTTCTTTCAATGCCTTGAAGGGTAGTAGTAGGAGTAGTACTATGGGCGATGGAACCGGGGCTAGAGGCACTTATGGGTTCCATGGCGAGGTTCCTTCCTTGACTTCCAACAACATTGCTAATGTTGGGAGAGTGACGGGAAGTGGAGGTTGTTCTAGTGGTGTTGCCACTAGTGGAGGGATAAGGAAGACCCAAGTTGTTGGTGTTGACACTTGTGGGCGTCCAAATTCTCATTTGGGTGCCAATGTGCAAGACTTGGGTAGATGTAGGTTCGTTGTTGAGGTAGATGGTATTGGAGGATACTTGCTCAAGATTGGTGGTAACGATGCCAATTGTATTAGCACCTCTTTGGTTGATAGGCTTAGGATACCATGCCACAAGCTAGAGCACCCGTATGAGTATGATGGAGTGTGGGTTTCTAAGGAGGCTCGGGTACTCATATCTCATAGGAATTATAAATGCTATGTGTGGTGTGATGTGTATCCCATGCGTCATATCGATGTGTGGATAGGTGACCGGTGGTTGGAGGGGAAGAGGGTGCAATATAGTGTGGTGAAGGGTGCATATCTTGTGGGCGTAGGGCAAAGAGTTTATGACTTTGTGCCTTACCGGGCGAAGAGCCGAGTCCCTACTAGTACGCCTTCTATGGCTATGCAATGGAGCAAGGAGCAAGAACTTCATTCCATGGTTGAAAAGGTGCAAACGAGAAGTCCTACAATTACAATGGGACAAGTGCTAGAAAAGAGTTGGCAATTGTCAACAAGGTGAACCAACTACAAATTGCAAAACCAAGTGGTTCACCAATGAAGAAGAAGGAGACATCAAGTGATGAGTCTCCAAGTCCTAGATTCCGGGTTGATGTAAAAAGTCCGCCTACTCCGGCTATGGGTATTCTTGGGCCTCGTCCCAGTTCACCCGAATTTGAGAGACAAAAGATAGAGAGGAGTAAGGGAGCGACCGGTGACAACTCTCGAGTGGAAAAAGGAGAGATTGTGATGAGTGATGTGAGTGGGTTGTCACCACCCGAATCTACACCCGACCTTGTTAAAAAAATGAGGGAAAAGAAAGAGGGGAAAAGAAAAATTGAGAGTGAGGACACCCCTTATTCTAACCTTAACCCTTTATCTTTTTCTTCTATGTGCTTGAATTCTTTTGTAGGGATTCTTGGAGGCAAACCGATGGAGCCTCAACCATGTTATGAGATTGAAAGAAAAGGTGAAGGAGACGCCGAATGTGAGCTACAAGGTGAAGACGTTCATGACACTTCAAAGGTATGTGTTAGTCCTTCCTCCCTTGAGCATGCTACTTCCTTGTCTTGTGATATTGTTAGTGAAAACTCTAGGCTAGTTGATGATTTGCATGAATACAATGTTTTTGCAACTAGTGTAGAGCCTTTGGGTCAACTTGTGTGTGAAAATGAACCACTAGTTGAGAGGGTTGAAAAGCCACATCATGATGTGAGCTCGGTTTTCATTGAACCTCTCTTTAGTGAAAATATTGAAGTTGACCTTATTTGTGGACCTTGCTATGACACCCCACCCATGTTTGATAAAGGAGAAGATGAATTGCATGATTATCCTATTCTTCCCTTTGATTGTTTATTTGATAGTGGTTGTATCTTGTGTCGTAGTGAGGAAGGTTGTAACCTTGAGGAGTCTCTTGAGAATGAGATTGATCGACTTGTGTTCGATGACTCCTCAAGTGTCGATGTTGTCTCTAGTTTGAGAACTTCACCTTTGCTTGCCAATGAACTTGAGAAGTGTGCCTATACTAATCCTTTGTATGAGAGCAACTTCAATGAAAATGGTGAATTGTATCAAGCTAGAGTAGAGTGTGAGTTTGGACCTCCATGGATTGGAATGCCTAACTCTATGGATAACCCATTGTTTGAGACCTCCCTTGGGAGTTTGTCTAGTGACGAGGGTTGTCTTGGAGGAGTATTTGGAGGTGAGGATGTACCTCTTGGTGTGTATAAGAATGCTCGTAAGAAGGGGAGTGGAGTAATCGATGTTAGTTGTGAATTGAACTATTTCACTTACTCCATCCCACATGTTGAGCACACCTTGAGTGTTGGTCATGCCAAAGCCGATGTGTCACATTGTGATAAAATTGATGTGAAGGCCTGGTGTGTTGGTAGTAAGCTTAGGGGTCATAGGAAATATAATTGCTACATGCATACCCTTGATCTCTTTGTTTGTTATAATGATGAGTGCTTGTTCTTGTCGAGCCAAGAATTTATTGTCTCTTTTGGGGACATAAGCTTTTTAATGGATATTGATGCTTGGCTCTATCACAAGAGTGTGTTTTCCACACCACTTGCACTTATTCTTGTTAAGCTAACCTACTTGTGAAGTAGGAAGTTTTTGTTGTGCTTGTTTTGATTGTAGGTTTTGATGGTTCGATTTCGAGGACGAAATCCTTTCAAGAAGGGAAGGATGATGCCGGGCAAATTGGCCTAAACGACAACCATCAAGAACCAAGCTTGAAGAGCACAAAGGTTGCAAGTCAAGGGCTCAGGAAACGTCTTGAAGATCATGCATCGGAGCGCCAAGGAAGGAGGAGCACCTAGGCACCAAAGGAGAGGCTCGAGGGACACAATTTGAAGCATTTCAAGAGCCCACAGCAATAGGCGGAGCGCCTACTTTGATGGGCCGACCGCCCACTTTTGGAAGCCTCTCTGGATCTGCACTGGGCGGACCGCCCCTGTGCAATGGGCGGACCGCCTACTCTATGGTGGTGGAGCGCCTGGTTCTCTGCATGGTGTCCAGGCGGGGCGCCTCTTCTGGCTAGGCGGGGCGCCTACTTACGGGCCAATTGAAGACTAGTTTTTGAGCTGTAATTCCTATTTTGTCCCTAAGTGATTCTAATGTATTAACTAGACCTAGGGGCTTTTAGTCATTTCACATTTATGTATGGGAAAACTATATAAGCTTCCCTTAGCAATTTTCATTCATAAGTTAGTCATTGTTTAGAAGATAGAATTGAGAGAGAACATTGAAGAGGCCGAGCCCTTCTTGTTTGAGCCCGAGGCTCGTGTATGTCTCGACTTGGAACCTATGGAGATCGACACCTAGTTTGATTCCATTGTAAGGTTTGAGTTTCCCTTCCCCCTTTTGAATTCAATTAACGTTAGTAAATTGAATTCGATTATTTCTTCTACTTTCTTGCCTTCCTAGTCTCGATTTCTTGTTATCTTTTATCGCTTCCGCATTGTTTGTATCGTGTTTAGCTTCCGCGTATTTTTCCCTGCATCATCTTCGAAAAGCATGAAGAACCACTTAACTCATCTAGAATGTCATCTAATCGAGGGATAGGATGACGATACTTTACCGTTATTTTGTTGACTGCTCGACAGTCAACACACATTCTTCATGTTCCATCCTTCTTCGGGACAAGGATAACTGGAACCGCGCAAGGACTCAAGCTCTCACGAACGAGGCCCTTGTTCAGCAATTCATCAACCTGCCGTTGGAGCTCTTTGGTGTCTTTGGGATTACACCGGTATGCAGGTTTGTTAGGGATTTGAGACCCTGGCACGAAGTCAATTTGGTGCTCGATTCCCCTCAACGGAGGTAAACCACCTTGCATTTCCTCGGGAAACATGTCCTCGAAGTCCTGCAAAACTTTACGAACAAACAAAGGCAAAGGGTTATCATTAGAAAAATCATCATTAGAGTTTAGAAAGATACCCTTGTGCACGAGGCAAATCATCATCTGACCGTGGTCGTTGCCTCGTAAGATCTCACCGGGTTGCATGATTGCACAAATTCCTTTCACTTCGGGCGGTGAGTTTGCCTCTTCGGGCCCCAATTTTGCTCCCATCGGAAGCTTAGCTTTGGCCGCTTCTTTCAATTCTTTCATCTGTTTATAGTCCTCGGTGACTTGTTTTGGAGACAAGGGTTTGAGTAGGAAACTCTTCCCATCGAGCTTCACAGTATAAGTGTTGGATCTGCCATTGTGAACAGCTGTTCAGTCATACTGCCATGGTCGACCCAATAGCAAATGACAAGCTTGCATCAGAACCACATCGAATATCATTTCATCTTGATACTCTCCGATTTTGAACTTGATCCACACTTGTTTGACAACTCTCAATTCTCCACACTCGTTCAGCCATTGTAATTTGTAAGGGTGGGGATGCTTCACCGTCGGTAATCCCATTTGGGAAACCAAAGTTTGGCTCACTACATTGGCACAACTACCGGAATCAATGATCATCGAACACACCTTTCCCCTCACTCGACATCGGGCATGAAAGAGGTTTTCTCTTTGGTTGTCCTCTTCTTCAAGAGTCATGCAGCTCAAATTCCTTCGAACCACAAGAAACATTTCCGGATGATCAGCTTCGACAGCCTCATGATCATCATCAACTTCAAATCGATCAGTCTCCTCGATAAATTCCTCCTCGGTGTCACTCGCTTGCTCATGGACGGTTCCATCTTCGAGCAGAAGCATAACTTTGCGAGTTGGACACTCTTTTGCCATGTGACCATAACCTTTGCATTTGTGACACTGAATATTTGAAGCACTAGGAGAGTTGAGTTGAACTTTACCTCCCACTTCTCTAGACTGGTTAACGGTCACTCCTCTTTCGAAGGGTCTCTTCGAATCTCGAACAGTGTTAGCACTTGTTTGGTTTGGACTATTCCATTCTTTACCTCGATTCAAAGGAGTAGAAGTAGTGACTCCTCGATACCGGTTTGCCTTATCGTCCTTCACCAATTTTTCAGCTTCGGTGGCAGCATCGAACAGATCTTCAACCGTGTGATACATGTGGAGTCTCAAGTGAGATGACACATCCCTAGCCAAGCCATTTTTGAATCTGATAATGGCTTGCTCTTCGTCTTCGACCAGATCAAGATTCAATCGAACCTTTTCGAACTCATCGTGGTACTCTTGGACAGACTTGGACCCTTGCTTTAACTCATAGAGCTTTTGCATTTGAGTCTGCCTGTACTTGGCACTAAAATACTTAAAATCCATTGCTCTTCTCAATTGCGGCCAGGTAGTGACTTCAGGATAGTCATTCCTTCGTCTATGTCTCTTGTCAGATTCTCATAAGATCCAAATTGGAGCCAAAGCGCCAACCATCAAGAGCCAAGCATGAGAGCACAAAGGATACAAGGCAAGGGCACCGGAGGAGGGTTCGAGAGTGATTTGGAGTCATGGACTTGAGCGCCAATGAGGGAGGACCGGCTACGGAACAAGGAGGAACACTTAGAGTCCATTTTGAGCCGTTTCAAAGTCTCCCAGGAAGGAGGCGGACCGCCCATCGGACTAGGCAGACCGCCTAGTTGACTACACCTCTCAGGATCTCTGGCCGCCTACTGCAGAGGCGGACCGCCCATTTTCAAGGCTGGGCGCCTACTCTGGGCGCCTACTATTCAGGCGGGGCGCCTAGTTTGCTGAAGGCCCATCCGGGTTTCCTACTTATTTTGAGTGTAATTCCAACTATAGCCCTAAGTGACATGTATTGTTTTGACTAGACTTAGGGGCTATTTAGACATTTTATTTAGAAGTGTGGTGAACCTATAAATACCACACTTAGTCATTTATTTCACTTAGCTTGTTTTAGAATTGAAGAATAGACTTAGTAAGAGAGGCAAGGCCTTCTTCTTTGTAGAAGCTTGAAGCTTCGGATTATCTCTTTGCTTGGAGCCTATGGAGATCCGTCACTAGTACGGAATCCTTGTATGGTTCAAGTTTCCCTTCCTCTCTCGGATATTCAATTCACGGTTTGAATCGTTTGTCCATTCTTTTCTTCTATTTCTGTTCTTCCCATCCCTTACTTTCTTGTTATCTTTGATTATTGCTTCCGCATCATTAGCTTATCGCTTCCGCCTATTTGGGTCTTATCAGCTTGGTATCAGAGCAAGGCTCGGGTTTTGTTTCTACAAACCCCCGACCCTTGATTCTTCGTGCCTAGGTCGATTCCTATCTTTAGTTTCTTGTTTGTTGTTATTGAAAGAAGAAAATTACAAAAAAAAATTGAAAAATTGAAAAATCTAAAAATTTGGTGTATCTTGTTGGTTTGGATGATTTTTGATATGGGTGTTATAGATTCTTGATCGTGGATGAATCCCCGTTACTTGGGTACCAAAATTGTTGGATTTGGTGGAGTTTTAAAAATTGAAACCCCAATTGACCTTAAACCCTTGATGAACTTGTTCTTGATGAATTTTGGCTTGATTCTTGGGTTGGATTGATGTTGGATTGGAAACTTGATATTGGGGATTGATCTTCATTGAAAAACAAATGATTCGGTACCAATTTTGTGGGATTTGGACCTATATAACACCTACTTTGATGAATCACAATCCATTTTGAAACCCTTTGATAAACCCTTGTGTTCTTGAAGAGGATGAACATGGTGAATTCGTTGTTTTCGATTGGGGTTTGTTAAAAATCATTGGGGTTTGATCCTTGTGGGTAATACAACATTTGGGTACCTTTGGATTGCTAAAACAACGTGTGGATTGTTGGATTTTTGGGTGTTAAAGTCAAAAAACACGTTGTTGAACTGTGCTGAAAGTTGCAGGAGGCGGAGCGCCTCATTTTTGTTAGCTCTCTGGAAATTTGGGAGGCGGAGCGCCTAGCTTAGGAGGCGGACCGCCTACTTTGAAGAGGCGGAGGGCCTCAATTTCTAGGCGGAGGGCCTCAATTTCAGGGCGGAGGGCCTCACACCTGAAGCCTTTTTCGGGTAGTTTTCTTGTAGGTTTTCGCTTGTTCTTTGCTTCCGAACTTCATGGTTAGTGTTTCTAGGGTATTAGTCCTACTTTATTAACACTAATCTTTGATTCCCTAGGGTGTTGTGTGTCTTGGAGTATTCACTTAAAGTCGTAGATCTTGCTTGCTTCAAGTGTGCACTAAATTAGCTTACGTACATCGAGTCACCTAAATTCCATTCCGGACCTTTACTTGGATCTACTAGTTGATTGATCTTACCATTGTGGTTCCTAAAAGAGATAAAGGCATCTTTGGGTGGGGGTTTGGGAGTGTGCACCCTAAAAGGAGTGTTGAGAGCCACCACCAAAGGTAAGGGAGAGCAAGTGAGGTTGTTTATACTAACCTTTGCACTTTCTTAACATGTCTTTTGCAGGTACAAGGAGCCATAAGGGAGGTTTGGAGGGAAGTAGGAGTGGTGAGAAAGGTGTAAGTGAGAGGGAGTTAGTTGAAGCCTACCTTCCGAGCCTCTTGGCTCAAATAGAGGCAATGGACACTAGGGTCCAACATTTGGAGGATGAGATGAAAGAGAATGAGGCCGAGGGAAGAGATGGTATGAGTCGCACTATAGGTTATGGTATTGCTAGTAGTGGTGAAATGAGGAAGTACCCAACTAGTGATGGTACTATTGATGGGATGTGTAAAGGGCATTACCTAGATGAATTCATGAGAGAAAGAATGTGGTGTCAATTCGTAGTGAGCCTTAATGGGAATCATGGGTATGTGCTTCAAGTGGATAATGGTGAGGCAAGTTGGATTAGCCATCTTGTAGTGAGAAGGTTGGGAATACCTTGTTTTGATGGAATGGCGAGGGTAGTTATTTCACAAAGGAACTTTTAAGAAGAAGTGGAGTGCAAAGTAGGCCCCATAGTGGGATGTGATGTCATGTTGGGAAAGCCTTGGCTTTCCAATAGATACTTCAAGATCACACAAGAAGTTGTGGTTGGCTACCGTGTTCAAGCACAAGGGAAGTTTCAAATCCTTTTTCTTAGGAAAGAAGGAATACAACCAAGCACACCCATGAACATGAGAAGTGGTGGGACACCAATGAGAAGAAGCCCTATGCTCCAAAGAGTGCAATCAAGAAGCCCTATGAACATGAGAAGTAGTGGGACACCATTGAAGAGAAATCCTACACTCGCAATCAATGGTGGGACTAGTGCAAAAAGAGAGTTGACATATGTCAACAAGGTGAGCCCCGAACCACAAGATCCAAAGCAAAGTGGTTCACCTACAAAGAAGAAAGAGACGTCAAGTGATGGGTCTCTTAGTCCTAGATTCCGGGTTGATGTTAGAAGTCCACCTACTCCGGCTATGGGTATTCTTGGGCCTCGTCCCAATTCACCCGAATTTGAGAGACAAAAGATTGAGAGGAGTAAGGGAGCGACCGGTGACATTCCTCGAGTGGAAAAAGGAGAGGATGTGATGAGTGACGTGAGTGGGATGTCACCACCCGAATCTACACCCGACCTTGAAAAGAAAATGAGGGAAAAGAAAGAGGGAAAAAGAATTGTAAAGAGTGAGGACACCCCTTATTCTAACCCTAACCCTTTATCTTTTTCTTCTACTTGTGTGACTTCTTGTGTAGGAAATCTTGGAGGCAAGCCATTGGAGCCTCAATCATCTTCCAAAAAGGAAGGACAAGGTGAAGCAAACCTTCAATGTGAGCTTCAAGGTGGAGAGCCAATCCATGACACTTCAAGTACATTGAGTGAGCAAGATGGCCACTCAAAGGTAAGTGATAGTTCTCCCCTTGAACATGTTACTTCCTTGTCATGTGAGAGTGTTTGTGAAACCTCTATACTAGTTGATGATATATATGATTACAATGTGTTTGCAACTAGTGTGGAATCAAATGGTCAACTTGTGTATGATTGTGAACCACTAGTTGAGAGGAGTGATAAGCCACATCATGATGTGAGCTCGATTTTCATTGAACCTCTCTTTAGTGAAGATTGTGTAGTTGACCTTGATTGTGACCTTTGCTATGACACACCACCAATTTTTGATAAAGTGGAAGGCGAGTTGAATGAATACCCTATCCTTTCCCTTGATGAATTGCTTGATAATGGTGGGTCTATGTGTTGGTGTGGGGATGGTAGTGACCTTGAGGAGTCCCTAGTGAGTGGGATGGATAAGATTATACTTGATGACTCCTCAAGTGTGTATGAAGAGTGTGAAATTAACCCTCCATGGCTTGATAGGTTTAACTCTATAGACAATCCATTGTTTGAAGCGACAAGTGAGATGAATGGTCTTGGAATTGAGTATGTTGGTCCGTCTTCTAGTAGACCTAATCTTGATTGTGTGGACTACAATGATGAAGAAGCCATTATGGAAGCTTTCCTTGATAGTTTGTCTAGTGAGAGAGATTGTCTTAGAGTTGGGTTTGAGGGTGAGGAAGTCACTCTTGGTGTGTGTAAGAGTGCTTCCAAGAAGGGGAGTGGAGTATTCGATGTTAGTTGTCGCTTGAATTATTGATGCAGCCCGAACACGTGCTGATTAAGTGATCGATCCACCGAGGAGACCGATGACAAGAAGCCAAGCCAAGCTGCTGCACGATGTGCATATTCACTTAGCCTGGCCGAAGGAAAACAATTGCTTTGAAGCTGAGTGGCCGAGCTCAAGAATCGAAGGCATTATCTTCAGATTTGAGCCCGAAGGCAAAGTGACCGAGGACAATGAGCTCGAAGACAATTGAGCGTCCGAAGGCAACAAGTGTGTTCGAGCAGACAATCGAGAACCGAAGCCAAGGCTTACCGAAGTCAAAGTCTGCCGAACACAATTTAATTCAGCCCTGCGTGGCTTATTTCTATTGGTCGCCTGTGACCCTTTTACTAGTTTACCCTTAGTATTTCCTATATAAACCTTGTTTCCTTTCATTGTAGATACCTAGTTTTTGAATATTGATGAATTGAATGAAAGTGCCGAGCACATTTCTTCTTGACTCCGTCGTGAGCAAAACCCCGGTGAGGGCTTTTAAGGACTTGTGGCTTTCGGTTAGTCCGATTGAACATTCCTCTTGATCATTCAGTTTGCAAGAGGCAATGTTCTCTTGAGGATTGTTGCATAGTATAGGTGATCCTTGTATCCCTTTCGATTGAGCTTTGAGACAGGTTCCTCACTGTTCTTTCGAAAGAAGCAAGTTTTGTCTTGCTTCTATCTTTTATCCTTTTGTTTGTTCTTTCGCGTTTGTGCTAACAATCCCTTTGGGAATTGCATTGCACCATCTTGGTATCAGAGCACGGTTTGGGCTTGTTTCTACAACCCCAAATCCTGTTCACGTTATCTTTATTTTCGTGCGTCTGTGTCTCTGTTTTCCGTTTCGAATTCTGATTTGATTTTTGTTACTGTTGGTGTTGTTATTTTTACAAAAAAAAAAAAAAAAAAAAAGTGTTAAAAGAAAAAAAAAAATTTCAAAAATTATGTTTGATTGTTGGTTGTTTGGGAAAACAACCATAGATTCTTGTTCACCATCGAGTTCCGAATCTAACAAGTACCCGACGTACCAATTTCGTGACTAGGGTTTCTTGGAGAATTTTTGGACTGCTTTGAGCTTTAATGGTGACTGAAAACTCAAACCCCACTGTGTTTGGAAGAAACCGGTGAAGATTGGTGGTTCTTGAGTGATTTGGGTTTGTTTGTTGCTTAAGAATCGAAGTTCTGAGTTTGAATCGTTGTCCGTACGCCGGAAAATTGTTACAAAATCGTAACAGTGTACGACACGAACAAGCTGATTTTTAGTTCGAAGAACTTCGTTCGATTCCCTCCGTTGTTGCTTGGAACCGGAATCGAAAGAGCAACTCAGATCTGTTGAATTTCGTGGTCAGTGAACCGAAGTTGTTGCGTCCGTACGCCGGAGCAAGGTCACTGTTCCATTGAAAAAGAAAGGGGTTAAAATTTTAACATCAAAATCCCAGGTGAAAATTGTCGGCTGAAAAAGGAAAGTAGATAAGGTAAAACCCTATCCGTACCAAGGAGGGACCACTCTTGTACGGACAAGAGTGGGTGTGATCGAAAAGGTTCCAAAAGGGAATCCAAAAGGGTAGATTCTCCTAGGTTTTCACTTTCTTTCGTGTCAAATTCTAGTTGGTGGATCTTTTGAGTAATTGTCCTACTCAAGGTCGTACTAACTCTTTTAAGCTGATAGGAATTCGTGCGAAGGGGTTACCGAAGTCCAAACTTTCGTAGAAATTCTTTTGACTCCCCGAGCTCAGTTAAAAGCGTCCGTTCCATCGAGTCGAATATCACTTCACTCTTCCCGAAGAGGCAGTGACTATTGTCGAACTTGAAGGATCTTAGAGGACCGATCAATCAAACGAGCCACTGTTAACAATTCCTTGAGTGATAAAAAACCGAACCCATAAATTGAGTGGACCCGAGTGCCACCCATCAAAGGTGAGGGAGTGTGTGAGGTGATTTCTAACCCTAATATTTGTTTGATCTTTGACTTGTGCAGGTACGATGGCTGGTAATGGAGGCGAAGGAAAAGGCAGTGAAAGGCCCAAAGTATCGCTAGCCGATCTCATGGCTGCGATACAAGGCATCAGTGCCGAAGTAAGAGGAGTGAGTGCTCGAGTAGCTAACCTCGAGCAGGGAAACGCGTCCGTGGCCATGAATGGGTCCGGCGCTGGAACGAGCCAATCCACTCCAATGAAACCTGAGTTGTATGCTGAGCTTGTACGACAACATCAGTTGACAAGTGAAGCGATTCGAAGAGAACTTAACTTGGGCAATCCCCAAGCTGCTTATCAAAACTTGGGCATTCCCCGAGGAGAAAGAATACCACCTCCAGTGGCCCGAAGAGATCTTGGAGCCGTTGCCGAAGAGGTTGATGAGGAGGAATTTCTCGAGAACGAATATGAGCGTGAGCCGCCATTCGCTCAACGAAGGCAAGCTCACAGAGGTCGTGGAAATTTCCGAGGTCGAGGCCGAGGCGCAAATGTTGAAAGAAATATTGAGCGTGAGGCTAATGATCGAGAAGATGAGTTTCCCGAACAGGCTAGAGCTGTTCGAGACTCAAACTTTAACAGTGTCAAGATCACTATTCCACCCTTTAAAGGAACTAGTGATCCCGATGAGTATCTTGAATGGAAGCTTAAACTGGAGCGCATCTTTGAAACCAATGAGATGACCAATGAGAGAAAAGCTGCCTATGCCATTGCTTCGTTCGAAGCTTATGCATCAACGTGGTGGGAATCTGACAAGAGGCATAGACGAAGGAATGACTATCCCGAAGTCAATACTTGGCCACAATTGAGAAGAGCAATGGATGCTAAGTATTTTAGTGCCAAATACAGGCAGACTCAAATGCAAAAGCTCTATGAGTTAAAGCAAGGGTTCAAGTCAGTCCAAGAGTACCACGATGAGTTCGAAAAGGTTCGATTGAATCTTGATCTTGTCGAAGACGAAGAGCAAGCCATTATCAGATTCAAAAATGGCTTGGCTAGGGATGTGTCATCTCAGTTGAGACTCCACGTGTACCACACGATGGGAGATTTGTTTAATGCTGCCACCGAAGCTGAAAAATTGGTGAAGGACGACAAGGCAAACCGGTATCGAGGAGTCACTACTTCTACTCCTTTGAACCGAAGTAAAGAATGGAAGAGTCCAAACCAAGCAAGTGCTAACATTGTTCGAGATTCGAAGAGACCCTTCGAAAGAGGTGTGACCGGTAACCAACCAAGAGAAGCGAGAGGTAAAGTTTAACTCAACTCTCCTAGTGCTTCAAATATTCAGTGTCACAAATGCAAAGGTTATGGTCACATGGCAAAAGAGTGTCCAACTCGGAAAGTTATGCTTCTGCTCGAAGATGGAACCGTCCATGAGCAAGCGAGTGACACCGAGGAGGAAATTATCGAGGAGACTGATCGAGCTGAAGTTGATAATGATCATGAGGCTGCCGAAGCTGATCATCCGGAAATGTTTCTTGTGGTTCGAAGGAATTTGAGCTGCATGACTCTTGAAGAAGAGGACAACCAAAGAGAAAACCTCTTTCATGCCCGATGTCGAGTGAGGGGAAAGGTGTGTTCGATGATCATTGATTCTGGTAGTTGTGCCAATGTAGTGAGCCAAACTTTGGTTTCACAAATGGGATTACCTACGATGAAGCATCCCCACCCTTACAAGTTACAATGGCTGAATGAGTGTGGAGAATTGAGAGTTGTCAAACAAGTGTGGATCAAGTTCAAAATCGGAGAGTATCAAGATGAAATGATCTTCGATGTGGTTCCGATGCAAGCTTGTCATTTGCTATTGGGTCGACCATGGCAGTATGACCGAACAGCTGTTCACAATGGCAGATCCAACACTTACACTGTGAGGCTCGATGGGAAGAGTTTCATACTCAAGCCCTTGTCTCCAAAACAAGTCACCGAGGACTATAAACGGATGAAAGAATTGAAAGAAGCGGCCAAAGCTAAGCTTCCGCTAGGAACAAAATTGGGGCCCGAAGAGACAAACTCACCGGCCGAAGTGAAAGGAATTTGTGCAATCATGCAACCCGGTGAGATCTTACGAGGCAACGACCACGGTCAGATGATGATTTGCCTCGTGCACAAGGGTATCCTTCTAAACTCTAATGATGATTTTTCTAATGATAACCCTTTGCCTTTGTTTGTTCGTAAAGTTTTGCAGGACTTCGAGGACATGTTTCCCGAGGAAATGCCAGGTAGATTACCTCCGTTGAGGGGAATCGAGCACCAAATTTACTTTGTGCCAGGGTCTCAAATCCCTAACAAACCTGCATACCGGTGTAATCCCGAAGACACCAAAGAGCTCCAACGGCAGGTTGATGCATTGCTGAACAAGGGCCTCGTTCGTGAGAGCTTGAGTCCTTGCGCCGTTCCTGTTATCCTTGTCCCGAAGAAGGATGGAACATGGCGAATGTGTGTTGACTGTCGAGCAGTCAACAAAATAACGGTAAATTATCGTCATCCTATCCCTCGATTAGATGACATGCTAGATGAGTTAAGTGGTTCTTCATGCTTTTCGAAGATAGACCTCAGGTCCGGTTACCACCAGATCTGAATGAAACCCGGAGACGAGTGGAAAACTGCATTCAAGACCAAATTCGGTCTCTATGAATGGTTGGTGATGCCTTTTGGCTTATCCAATGCACCGAGCACATTCATGCGATTGATGAACCATGTGCTCAAACCGTTCATAAACAAGTTCGTTGTCGTTTATTTCGATGACATACTCGTTTATAGCAGAACCGTGGATGAACATGTCGAACACCTAAGGCAAGTGCTCGAAAAGCTTCGAGAAGAGAAGTTGTATGCCAACTTCAAGAAATGCTCCTTTGGTGTCGATCGTGTAGTCTTTCTTGGATTTGTTGTCAGTGCTAATGGTGTCGAAGTCGACGAATCAAAAGTCGAAGCCATCAAAGATTGGACAACTCCAACCTTGGTATCACAAGTTCGTAGCTTCAATGGCTTAGCTAGCTTTTACCGAAGGTTTGTTCGTGACTTTAGCATCGTGGCAGCTCCTTTAACCGAGCTGGTGAAGAAAGACAACCCATTTGTGTGGGGAGAGTCCCAAGAAAGGGCTTTCCAAGAGTTGAAACGGAGGCTTTGTTCTGCCCCGTTGTTGCAACTCCCTGACTTCGGCAAAGCATTCGAAGTCGAGTGTGATGCGTCTGGAGTTTGGATCGGAGGAGTGCTGATGCAAGACTCGAAGCCGATCGCTTACTTTAGCGAAAAGCTTAAGGGTGCAACTTTGAATTACTCTACGTATGACAAAGAGTTGTATGCCCTCGTTCGAGCACTCGCCCATTGGCAGCATTATTTGTGGCCTCGAGAGTTTGTGATCAAGAGTGATCATGAATCTTTGAAACATCTCCGAGGTCAGGAGAAATTGAATCGAAGACATGCCAAGTGGGTTGAATTTATTGAAAGCTTTCCCTATGTAATTCATTACAAAAAGGGAAAAGATAATGTTGTGGCTGATGCGCTATCAAGGAAATTTGCCTTAGCGACCACTCTCACCTCTAGGCTCATGGGATTCGAAAGCATCAAGTCGATGTACGAGGACGATCCCAAGCTGAAATGTGTTCGAGACGCAATCTTGAGTGGCCGAAAGGTTGAGAAATATCAGTGGCATGATGGCTACCTCTTCAAAAATGGGAGGGTTTGTGTGCCAGTGTCATCGTGGAGAGAGCTCTTAGTTCGAGAAGCTCATTCTGGTGGACTGATGGGACACTTCGGTGTCGATAAAACTCTTGGTATCTTGACCGAGCAGTTCCATTGGCCCAAAATGCGACGAGATGTGGAAAAGCTTTGCAACGCTTGTCTCGTTTGCAAGAAAGCAAAATCGAAGTCCAACCCTCATGGATTGTATACCCCGGTCCCCGTGCCTGATCGACCTTGGGTTGATATATCCATGGACTTTGTCTTGGGGTTACCGAGGTCGGGGGGAGGACATGATAGCATCTTCGTTGTGGTTGACCGTTTTTCAAAAATGGCTCACTTTATTCCTTGCAAAAAGTGTGATGATGCACAGCATGTAGCTACATTGTTTGTATCTAATGTGTTAAAATTGCATGGTGTACCTCGTACTATTGTAAGTGATCGAGACTCGAAGTTCTTGAGTCATTTTTGGAAGTGTTTGTGGGGTGCCCTCGGCACCAAGCTACTATTCTCGACGTCTCACCATCCTCAGACTGATGGACAGACCGAGGTAGTTAACCGAACCTTGGGATCTTTGCTTCGGGCAATGACCAAAGGGAAGGTTTGAAACTGGGCTGATCGTTTGCCCATGATGGAATTTGCATACAATCGAACGGTG
The DNA here is from genome assembly GCA_029990575.1 of Petunia axillaris subsp. axillaris. NCBI lineage: Eukaryota > Viridiplantae > Streptophyta > Magnoliopsida > Solanales > Solanaceae > Petunia > Petunia axillaris. Next base: position 98,742,114 of record JARKNS010000004.1, on the reverse strand, counting down.
CATAGAATGATCATCATGACCCCGTTTGAATGTGTGTATGGCTTTAATCCTTTGATTCCACTTGATTTAACCCCATTGCCTCGAGATTCTGTTCTTGATTTTGAAGGTACTCGACGAGCAGCTGCCTTGATCGAATTGCATGCAAAGGTGAAGAAGAACCTCGAGGAGGCCTATGCAAAGGTTGCCTTAAAGAAAAACAAGGGGCGTAAAAAGTTGGACTTAAAGAAGAGAGATTGGGTTTGGGTTCACTTCCAAAAGGAACGCTTCCCGAACCAAAGGAAAGGAAAGTTGGCTCCTCGAGGGGATGGTCCATTTCAAGTGTTGACCAAGATCAACAACAATGCTTACGTGATCGACCTTCCTGGTGAGTATAACGTGTCCAACACCTTTAATGTTGCTGACTTAGTTCCTTGTGTTGTAGGTCCAACTTCGGAGGACGAGGAGAGCTTGATTTCGAGGACGAAATCTTCTCAAGAAGGGGAGGATGATGCAGCCCGAACACGTGCTGATCAAGTGATCGATCCACCGAGGAGACCGATGACAAGAAACCAAGCCAAGCTGCTGCACGATGTGCACGTTCACTTAGCCTGGCCGAAGGAAAACAATTGCTCCGAAGCTGAGTGGCCGAGCTCAAGAATCGAAGGCATTATCTTCAGATTTGAGCCCGAAGGCAAAGTGACCGAGGACAATGAGCTCGAAGACAATTGAGCGTCCGAAGGCAACAAGTGTGTTCGAGCAGACAATCGAGAACCGAAGCCAAGGCTTACCGAAGTCAAAGTCTGCCGAACACAATTTAATTCAGCCCTGCGTGGCTTATTTCTATTGGTCGCCTGTGACCCTTTTACTAGTTTACCCTTAGTATTTCCTATATAAACCTTTTTTCCTTTCATTGTAGATACCTAGTTTTTGAATATTGATGTATTGAATGAAAGTGCCGAGCACATTTCTTCTTGACTCCGTCGTGAGCAAAACCCCGGTGAGGGCTTTTAAGGACTTGTGGCTTTCGGTTAGTCCGATTGAACATTCCTCTTGATCATTCAGTTTGCAAGAGGCAATGTTCTCTTGAGGATTGTTGCATACTATAGGTGATCCTTATATCCCTTTCGATTGAGCTTTGAGACAGGTTCCTCACTGTTCTTTCGAAAGAAGCAAGTTTTGTCTTGCTTCTATCTTTTATCCTTTTGTTTGTTCTTCCGCGTTTGTGCTAACAATTCCTTCGGGAATTGCATTGCACCAATTATGTTGCTTACTCCATCCCATATGTTGATCACACCTTGAGTGTTGAGCATGCCAAAGCTCGATGTGATGACTATAAGCTTGGAGGTCATAAGGAACTTAGTTGCTTAATCTTGCATGTTCCATATCTTATTGATCTCTTTGCTTGTTATGGTAGTGAGTACTTGTCGTTGTTGAGCCAAGAACTTGTTTTTTCCTTTGGGAACATAAGCTTTTTGATTAGTATTGATACTTGGCTCTATCATAAAAGTGTGATTTTCACATCACTTGTATTCACTCTTGTTGGACTTTCCTACTCTCGTAGTGGGAAGTTTTGGTGTGTTCTTATTGGGCTTAGGGATCATAGGGATTTTAATGGCTTGATCTTGCATATTCTCTATCCTATTGATCTCCTTGATGAATCATGCATTGAGTGTACCCATTGGGGAAGCCAAGTGCTTGTTGTTTTCTTAGGAAACATGTGCTTTATCATTGTTATTGATGCTTGGCTATACCATAAGAGTGTGTTTTCCCACACTTTTGACACTAACCTACTCTTGTAGTGGGAAGCTTTGTTTGTGCTTGTTTTGAATGTAGGCTTGATGGTTTGATTTCGAGGACGAAATCCTTCCAAGAAGGGGAGGATGATAAGATCCAAATTAGAGCCAAAGTGCCAACCATCAAGAGCCAAGCATGAGAGCACAAAGGATACAAGGCAAGGGCACCGGAGGAGGGTTCGAGAGTGATTTGGAGTCATGGACTTGAGCGCCAATGAGGGAGGACCGGCTACGGACCAAGGAGGAACACTTAGAGTCCATTTTGAGCCGTTTCCAAGTCTCCCAGGAAGGAGGCGGACCGCCCATCGGACTAGGCAGACCGCCTAGTTGACTACACCTCTCAGGATCTCTGGCCGCCTACTGCAGAGGTGGACCGCCCATTTTCCAGGCTGGGCGCCTACTCTGGGCGCCTACTATTCAGGCGGGGCACCTAGTTTGCTGAAGGCCCATCCGGGTTTCCTACTTATTTTGAGTGTAATTCCAACTATAGCCCTAAGTGACATGTATTGTTTTGACTAGACTTAGGGGCTATTTAGACATTTTATTTAGAAGTGTGGTGAACCTATAAATACCACACTTAGTCATTTATTTCACTTAGCTTGTTTTAGAATTGAAGAATAGACTTAGTAAGAGAGGCAAGGCCTTCTTCTTTGTAGAAGCTTGAAGCTTCGGATTATCTCTTTGCTTGGAGCCTATGGAGATCCGTCACTAGTACGGAATCCTTGTATGGTTCAACTTTCCCTTCCTCTCTCGGATATTCAATTCACGGTTTGAATCGTTTGTCCATTCTTTTCTTCTATTTCTGTTCTTCCCATCCCTTACTTTCTTGTTATCTTTGATTATTGCTTCCGCATCATTAGCTTATCGCTTCCGCCTATTTGGGTCTTATAAGATTCCCACCATGTTGATGCATAAGCTTCGAACGAAGCAATGGCATGGGCAGCTTTTCTCTCATCGGTCATCTCATTGGTTTCAAAGATGCGCTCCATTTTAAGCTTCCATTCAAGATACTCATCGGGATCACTAGTTCCTTTAAAGGGTGGAATAGTGACCTTGACACTGTTCAAGTTTGAGTCTCGAACACCTCTAGCCTGTTCGGGAAACTCATCTTCTCGATCATTAGCCTCACGCCCAATATTTCTTTCAACATTTGTGCCTCGGCCTCGACCTCAGAAATTTCCACGACCTCGGTGAGCTTGCCTTCGTTGAGCGAATGGCAGCTCACGCTCATATTCGTCCTCGGGAAATTCCTCTTCATCAGCCTCCTCGGCAACGGCTCCAAGATCTCTTCGGGCCATTGGAGGTGGTATTCTTTCTTCTCGGGGAATGCCCAAGTTTTGATAAGCAGCTTGGGGATTGCCCAAGTTAAGTTCTCTTCGAATTGCTTCACTTGTCAACTGATGTTGTCGTACAAGCTCAGCATACAGCTCAGGTTTCATCGGAGTGGATTGGCTCGTTCCAACGCCGGACCCATTCATGGCCACGGACGCGCTTCCCTGCTCGAGGAGAGTCACTCGAGCAGTCACTCCTCTTAATTCGGCACTGACGCCTTGTATCGCAGCCATGAGATCGGCTAACGACACTTCGGGCTTCTCAATGCTTTTGCCATCATTTCTGGTGCAATGCAAATCCCGAAGGAATTGCTAAGCAGAAACGCGGAAGATAAACAAGAAAGATAAAAGATAGAAGCAAGACAAAACTTGCTTCTTTCAAAAGAACAGTGAGGAACCTGTCTCAAAGCTCGATCGAAAGGGATACAAGAATCACCTAAACTATGCAACAATCCTCAAGAGAACATGCCTCTTGCAAACTGAATGATCAAAGAGGAATGTTCAATCGGATTAACCGAAAGCCACAAGTCCATAAAAGCCCTCACAAGGGGTTGCTCACGACGGAGACTAGAAATGTGCTCGGCACTTTCATTAATAATTCAATGTTCAAAAACTAGGTATCTACAATGAAAGGAAATAGGGTTTATATAGGAAATACTAAGGGTAAACTAGTAAAAGGGTCACAGGCGACCGATAGGAATAAGCCACGCAGGGCTGAATTAAATTGTGTTCGGCAGACTTTGACTTCGGTAAGCTTTGGCTTCGGTTCCTGATTGTATGCTCGAACACACTTGTTGCCTTCGGACGCTCAATTGTCTTCGAGCTCATTGTCCTTGGTCACTTTTCCTTCGAGCTCAAATCTGAAGATAATGCCTTCGATTCTTGAGCTCGGCCACTCAGCTTCGGAGCAATTGTTTTCCTTCGGCCAGGCTAAGTGAACATGCACATCGTGCAGCAGCTTGGCTTGGCTTCTTGTCATCGGTCTCCTCGGTGGATCGATTACTTGATCAGCACGTGGTCGGGCTGCATCAGTTTCCAGCCATGGTACCTGCACAAGTCAAGATCAAACAAATGTTAGGGTTAGAAATCACCTCTCACACTCCCTCACCTTTGATGGGTGGCACTCGGGTCCACTCAATTTATGGGTTCGGTTTTTGATCACTCAAGGACTTGTTAACAGTGGCTCGTCTGATTGATCGGTCCTCTAAGATCCTTCAAGTTCGACAATAGTCACCGCCTCTTCGGGAAGAGTGAAGTGATGTTCGACTCGATGGAACGGACGCTTTTTAACTGAGTTCGGGGAGTCAAAAGAATTTCTACGAAAGCTTGGACTTCGGTCACCCCTTCGCACGAATTCCTGTCAGCTCAAAAGAGTTAGTACGACCTCGAGTAGGATAATTACTCAAAAGATCCACCAACTAGAATTTTGACACGAAAGAAAGTGAAAACCTAGGAGAATCTACCCTTTGATTCCCTTTTGGAATATTTTTCGATCACACCCACTCCTGTCCGTACAAGAGTGGTCCCTCCTTGGTACGGATAGGGTTTTACCTTATCCACTTTCCTTTTTCAGCCGACAAATTTCACCTGGGGTTTTGATGTTAAAAATTTAACCCCTTTCTTCTTCAATGGAACAGTGACCTTTGCTCCGGCGTACGAACACAACAACTTCGGTTCACTGACCACGAAATTCAACAGATCTGGGTTGCTTTTTCGACTCCGGTTTCAACAGCATCGGAGGAATTCAGTTCAAGTTCTTCGAGCTAAGAACCAGCTCGTTCGAGTCGTACACTGTTACGATTTTGTAACAAGTTTCCGGTGTACGGACTTCGATTTAGACTCAGAACTTCGATTTTTAAGCAACAAACAAACCCAAATCACTCAAGAACCACCATTCTTCACCGGTTTCTTCCAAACACGATGGGGTTCGAGTTTTCAGTCACCATTAAAGCTCAAAAACAGTCCAAAATTCACCAAGAAACCCTAGTCACGAAATTGGTACGTCGGGTACTTATTGGATTCGGAACTCGATGGTGAACAAGAATCAATGGTTGTTTACCCCAAACAACCAACAATCAAACACAATTTCTGAATTTTCTTTTTAACACTTTTTTTTTTTTTTTTTTTTTTTGTAAAAATAACAACACCACAGTAACAAAACCCAAATCAAGAACACGAAACGGAAAACAAAGACACACGCACGAAAATAAGGATAACTTGAACAGGATTTGGGGTTGTAGAAACAAGCCCAAACCGTGCTCTGATACCAAGATGGTGCAATGCAAACCCGAAGGAATTGCTAAGCACAAACGCGGAAGATAAACAAGAAAGATAGAAGATAGAAGCAAGACAAAACTTGCTTCTTTCGAAAGAACAGTGAGGAACCTGTCTCAAAGCTCGATCGAAAGGGATACAAGAATCACCCTAACTATGCAACAATCCTCAAGAGAACATTGCCTCTTGCAATCTGAATGATCAAAGAGGAATGTTCAATCGGATTAACCGAAAGCCACAAGTCCATAAAAGCCCTCACAGGGGGTTGCTCACGATGGAGACAAGAAATGTGCTCGGCACTTTCATTAATTCATCAATGTTCAAAACTAGGTGACTAAAATGAGAAGAAACAAGGCTTATATAAGAAATACTAAGGGTAAACTAGTAAAAGGGTCACAGGCGACCAATAGAAATAAGCCACGCAGGGCTGAGTTAAATTGTGTTCGGCAGACCTTGACTTCGGTAAGCCTTGGCTTCGGTTCTCGATTGTCTGCTCGAACACACTTGTTGCCTTCGGACGCTCAATTGTCTTCGAGCTCATTATCCTCGGTCACTTTGCCTTCGGGCTCAAATCTGAAGATAATGCCTTCGATTCTTGAGCTCGGCCACTCAGCTTCGGAGCAATTGTTTTCCTTCGGCCAGGCTAAGTGAACGTGCACATCGTGCAGCAGCTTGGCTTGGCTTCTTGTCATCGGTCTCCTCGGTGGATCGATCACTTGATCAGCACGTGGTCGGGCTGCATCATTCCTAGTCTTAAATTTATCGATATCTTTGATATCACGTTATCGCATTTGCTTGCTTCCGCTCGTTTATCGTATAGTTAGCTTCCGCGTGTTTTGCCCTGCATCAGTTGGTATCAGAGCAAGGCTCGGGTTATGTTCTTACAAACCCCCGTTCCTTGTTCCATATGTTAGTATTGTTGTGATTGTTGTGTTTGTTCTTGAAAAATTGAAGAAAAATAAAAAAATAGAAAAACTTGAAAATTTCACAAAATTTGGTGGAACTTGTTGGATAGGAGGAACACCCTGATGCAGCCCGATCACGTGCTGATCAAGTGATCGATCCACCGAGGAGACCGATGACAAGAAACCAAGCCAAGCTGCTGCACGATGTGCACGTTCACTTAGCCTGGCCGAAGGAAAACAATTGCTCCGAAGCTGAGTGGCCGAGCTCAAGAATCGAAGGCATTATCTTCAGATTTGAGCCCGAAGGCAAAGTGACCGAGGACAATAGGCTCGATGACAATTGAGCGTCCGAAGGAAACAAGCGTGTGTTCGAGCAGACAATCGAGAACCGAAGTCAAAGTCTGCCGAACACATTTTATCTCAGCCCTGCGTGGCTTATTTCTATTGGTCAACTGTGACCTATTTACTAGTTTACCCTTAGTATTTCCTATATAAACACTGTTTCCTTTCATTGTAAGTAGCTAGTTTTTGAATATTGATGAATTGAATGAAAGTGCCGAGCACATTTCTTCTTGTCTCCGTCGTGAGCAAAACCCCGGTGAGGGCTTTTAAGGACTTGTGGCTTTCGGTTAGTCCGATTGAACATTCCTCTTGATCATTCAGTTTGCAAGAGGCAATGTTCTCTTGAGGATTGTTGCATAGTATAGGTGATCCTTGTACTCCTTTTGATTGAGCTTTGAGACAGGTTCCTCACTGTTCTTTCGAAAGAAGCAAGTTTTGTCTTGCTTTTATCTTTTATCCTTTTGTTTGTTCTTCCGCGTTTGTGCTAACAATCCCTTCGGGAATTGCATTGCACCATCTTGGTATCAGAGCATGGTTTGGGCTTGTTTCTACAACCCCAAATCCTGTTCACGTTATCTTTATTTTCGTGCGTATGTGTCTCTGTTTTCCTTTTCGAATTCTGATTTGATTTTTGTTACTGTTGGTTTTATTATTTACAAAAAAAAAAAAAGTGTTAAAAGGAAAATTCAAAATTGTGTTTGATTGTTGGTTGTTTGGGAAAAACAATCTTGGATTCTTGTTCACCATCGAGTTCTGATTCCAACGAATACCCGACGTACTGATTTCGTGACTACGGTTTCTTGGTGAATTTTGGACTGTTTTGAACTTTAATGGTGACTGAAAACTCGAACCCCACTGTGTTTGGAAGAAACCGGTGAAGATTGGTGGTTCTTGAGTGATTTGGGTTTGTTTGTTGCTTAAGAATCGAAGTTCTGAGTTTAAATCGAAGTCCGTACGCCGGAAACTTGTTACAAAATCGTAACAGTGTACGACTCGAACGAGCTGGTTCTTAGCTCAAAGAACTTGAACTGAATTCCTCCGATGCTGTTGAAAACCGGAGTCGATAAAGCAGCACAGATCTGTTGAATTTCGTAGTCAGTGAACCGAAGTTGTTGTGTCCGTACGCCGGAGCAAGGTCACTGTTCCATTGAAGAAGAAAGGGGTTAAAAATTTAAACATCAAAGCCCCAGGTGAAAATTGTCGGCTGAAAAAGGAAAGTGGATAAGGTAAAACCCTATCCGTACCAAGGAGGGACCACTTTTGTACAGACAGGAGTGGGTGCGATCGAAAAAGATTCCAAAAGGGAAACAAAGGGTAGATTCTCCTAGGTTCTCACTTTCTTTCGTATCAAAATTCTAGTTGGTGGATCTTTTGAGTAATTGTCCTACTCAAGGTCGTACTAACTCTTTTAAGCTGATAAGAATTCGTGCGAAGGGGTGACCGAAGTCCAAACTTTCGTAGACATTCTTTTGACTCCCCGAGCTCAGTTAAAAAGCGTCCGTTCCATCGAGTCGAACATCACTTCACTCTTCCCGAAGAGGCAGTGACTATTGTCGAACTTGAAGGATCTTAGAGGACCGATCAATCAGACGAGCCACTGTTAACAAGTCCTTGAGTGATCAAAAACCGAACACATAAATTGAGTGGACCCGAGTGCCACCCATCAAAGGTGAGGGAGTGTGTGAGGTGATTTCTAACCCTAACCATTGTTTGATCTTTGACTTGTGCAGGTACAATGGCTGGAAACGATGGCAAAAGCATTGAAAAGCCTGAATTGTCGTTAGCCGATCTCATGGCTGCGATATAAGGCATCAGTGCCGAAGTAAGAGGAGTGAGTGCTCGAGTAGCTAACCTCGAGCAGGGAAACGCGTCCGTGGCCATGAATGGGTCCGGCGTGGGAACGAGCCAATCCACTCCGATGAAACCTGAGCTGTATGCTGAGCTTGTACGACAACATCAGGTTACAAGTGAAGCAATTCGAAGAGAGCTTAACTTGGGCAATCCCCAAGCTGGAAATCAAAACTTGGGCATTCCCCGAGGAGAGAGGTTACCACTTCCAAGGACCTGAAGAGATCTTGGAGCTGTAACCGAAGAGGTTGATGAAGAGGAATTTCCCGAGGACGAATATGAGCGTGAGCCGCCATTCACTCAACGAAGGCAAGCTCACCGAGGACGTGGAAATTTCCGAGGTCGAGGTCGAGGCGCAAATGTTGAAAGATATATTGAGCGTGAGGCTGATGATCCAAATGATGAGTATGTCGAACAGGGTCGTGGTGTTCGAGACTCAAACTTGAACAGTGTCAAGATCACTATTCCACCCTTTAAAGGAACTAGTGATCCCGACGAGTATCTTGAATCGAAGCTGAAAATGGAGCGCATCTTTGAAACCAATGAGATGACCGATGAGAGAAAAGCTGCCCATGCCATTGCTTCGTTCGAAGCTTATGCATCAACATGGTGGGAATCTGACAAGAGGCATAGACGAAGAAATGACTATCCAGTAGTCAATACATGGCCACAGTTGATGAGAGCGATGGATGGTAAGTACTTGAGTGCCAAATACAGGCAGACTCAAATGCAAAAACTCTATGAGTTAAAGCAAGGGTCCAAGTCCGTCCAAGAGTACCACGATGAGTTTGAAAAGGTTCGATTGAATCTTGATCTGGTCGAAGACGAAGAGCAAGCCATTATCAGATTTAAAAATGGCTTGGCTAGGGATGTGTCATCTCAGTTGAGACTCCACGTGTACCACACGTTGGAAGATTTGTTTGACGCTGCCACCGAAGCTGAAAAATTGGTGAAGGACGATAAGGCAAACCGGTATCGAGGAGTCACTACTTCTACTCCTTTGAACCGAGGTAAAGAATGGAAGAGTCCAAACCAAACAAGTGCTAACACTGTTCGAGAGTCGAAGAGACCCTTCGAAAGAGGTGTGACCGTTAACCAACCAAGAGAAGTGGGAGGTAAAGTTCAACTCAACTCTCCTAGTGCTTCAAATATTCAGTTTCACAAATGCAAAGGTTATGGTCACATGGCAAAAGAGTGTCCAACTCGCAAGGTTATGCTTCTGCTCGAAGATGGAACCGTCCATGAGCAAGCGAGTGACACCGAGGAGGAAATTATCGAGGAGACTGATCGAGCTGAAGATGATGATGATCATGAGGCTGCCGAAGCGGATCATCCGGAAATGTTTCTTGTGGTTCGAAGGAATTTGAGCTGCATGACTCTTGAAGAAGAGGACAACCAAAGAGAAAACCTCTTTCATGCCCGATGTCGAGTGAGGGGAAAGGTGTGTTCGATGATCATTGACTCCGGTAGTTGTGCCAATGTAGTGAGCCAAACTTTGGTTTCACAAATGGGATTACCTACGATGAAGCATCCCCACCCTTACAAGTTACAATGGCTGAATGAGTGTGGAGAATTGAGAGTTATCAAACAAGTGTGGATCAAGTTCAAAATCGGAGAGTATCAAGATGAAATGATATTTGATGTGGCTCCGATGCAAGCTTGTCATTTGCTATTGGGTCGACCGTGGCAGTATGACCGAACCGCTGTTCACAATGGCAGATCCAACACTTATACTGTGAAGCTTGATGGGAAGAGTTTTGTACTCAAACCCTTGTCTCCAAAACAAGTCACCGAGGACTATAAACGAATGAAAGAGTTGAAAGAAGCGGCCAAAGCTAAGCTTCCGATGGGAGCAAAATTGGGGCCCAAAGAGATAAACTCACCGACCGAAGTGAAAGGAATTTGTGCAATCATGCAACCCGGTGAGATCTTACGAGGCAACGACCACGGTCAGATGATGATTTGCCTCGTGCACAAGGGTGTCTTTCTAAACTCTAATGATGATTTTTCTAATGATAACCCTTTGCCTTTGTTTGTTCAAAAAGTTTTGCAGGACTTCGAGGACATGTTTCCCGAGGAAATGCCAGGTGGATTACCTCCATTGAGAGGAATCGAGCACCAAATTGACTTCGTACCAGGGTCTCAAATCCCTAACAAACCTGCATACCGGTGTAATCCCGAAGACACCAAAGAGCTCCAACGGCAGGTTGATGAACTGCTGCACAAGGGCCTCGTTCGTGAGAGCTTGAGTCATTGCGCCGTTCCTGTTATCCTTGTCCCGAAGAAGGATGGAACATGGTGAATGTGTGTTGACTGTCGAGCAGTCAACAAAATAACGGTAAAGTATCGTCATCCTATTCCTCGATTAGATGACATGCTAGATGAGTTAAGTGGTTCTCCATGTTTTTCAAAGATAGACCTCAGGTCCGGTTACCATCAGATCCGAATGAAACCCGGGGATGAGTGGAAAACCGCATTCAAGACCAAATTCGGTCTCTATGAATGGTTGGTGATGCCTTTTGGCTTATCCAATGCACCGAGCACATTCATGCGATTGATGAACCATGTGCTCAAACCGTTCATAAATAAGTTTGTTGTCGTTTATTTCGATGACATACTTGTTTATAGCAGAACCATGGATGAACATGTCGAACACCTAAGGCAAGTGCTCGAGAAGCTACGAGAAGAGAAGTCGTATGCCAACTTCAAGAAATGCGCCTTTGGTGTCGATCGTGTAGTCTTTCTTGGATTTGTTGTTAGTGCTAATGGTGTCGAAGTCGACGAATCAAAAGTCGAAGCCATCAAAGATTGGCCAACTCCAACCTCGGTATCACAAGTTCGTAGCTTCCATGGCTTAGCTAGCTTTTACCGAAGGTTTGTTCGTGACTTTAGCACCGTGGCAGCTCCTTTAACCGAGCTGGTGAAGAAAGACAATCCATTTGTGTGGGGAGAGTCCCAAGAGAGGGCTTTCCAAGAGTTGAAGCGGAGGCTTTGTTCTGCCCCGTTGTTGCAACTCCCTGACTTCGGCAAAGCATTCGAAGTCGAGTGTGATGCGTCTGGAGTTGGGATCGGAGGAGTGCTGATGCAAGACTCGAAGCCGATCGCTTACTTTAGCGAAAAGCTTAAGGGTGCAACTTTGAATTACTCTACGTATGACAAAGAGTTGTATGCCCTCGTTCGAGCACTCGCCCATTGGCAGCAGTATTTGTGGCCTCGAGAGTTTGTGATCAAAAGTGATCATGAGTCTTTGAAACATCTCCGAGGTCAGGAGAAATTAAATCGAAGACATGCCAAGTGGGTTGAATTCATTGAAAGCTTTCCCTATGTAATTCATTACAAAAAGGGAAAATATAATGTTGTGGCCGATGCGCTATCAAGGAAATTTGCCTTAGCGACCACTCTCGCCTCTAGGCTCATGGGATTCGAAAGCATCAAGTCGATGTACGAGGACGATCCCAAGCTGAAATGTGTTCGAGACGCAATCTTGAGTGGCCGAAAGGTTGAGAAATATCAGTGGCATGATGGCTACCTCTTCAAAAATGGGAGGGTTTGTGTGCCAGTGTCATCGTGGAGAGAGCTCTTGGTTCGAGAAGCTCACTCAGGTGGACTGATGGGACACTTCGGTGTCGATAAAACTCTTGGTATCTTGACCGAGCAGTTCCATTGGCCCAAAATGCGACGAGATGTGGAAAAACTTTGCAACGCTTGTCTCGTTTGAAAGAAAGCAAAATCGAAGTCCAACCCTCATGGTTTGTATACCCTGTTGCCTGTGCCTGATCGACCTTGGGTTGAAATATCCATGGACTTTGTCTTGGGGTTACCGAGGTCGGGGGGAGGACATGATAGCATCTTCGTTGTGGTTGACCGTTTTTCAAAAATGGCTCACTTTATTCCTTGCAAAAAGTGTGATGATGCACAGCATGTAGCTACATTGTTTGTTTCTAACGTGTTAAAATTGCATGGTGTACCTCGTACTATTGTAAGTGATCGAGACTCGAAGTTCTTGAGTCATTTTTGGAAATGTTTGTGGGGTGCCCTCGGCACCAAGCTACTATTCTCGACGTCTCACCATCCTCAGACTGATGGACAGACCGAGGTAGTTAACCGAACCTTGGGATCTTTGCTTCGAGCAATGACCAAAGGGAAGGTTGGAAACTGGGCTGATCGTTTACCCATGATGGAGTTCGCATACAATCGAACGGTGCATAGAATGATCAACATGACCCCGTTTGAATGTGTGTATGGCTTTAATCCTTTGATTCCACTTGATTTAACCCCATTGCCTCGAGATTCTGTTCTTGATTTTGAAGGTACTCGAAGAGCAGCTGCCTTGATCGAATTGCATGCAAAGGTGAAAAAGAACCTCGAGGAGGCCTATGCAAAGGTTGCCTTAAAGAAAAACAAGGGGCGTAAAAAGTTGGAATTAAAGAAGGGAGACTGGGTTTGGGTTCACTTCCGAAAGGAACGCTTCCCGAACCAAAGGAAAGGAAAGTTGGCTCCTCGAGGGGATGGTCCATTTCAAGTGTTGACCAAGATCAACAACAATGCCTACGTGATCGACCTCCCTGGTGAGCATAACGTGTCCAACACCTTTAATGTTGCTGACTTAGTTCCTTGTGTTGTAGGTCCAACTTCGGAGGACGAGGAGGGCTTGATTTCGGGGACGAAATCTTCTCAAGAAGGGGAGGATGATGCAGCCCGATCACGTGCTGATCAAGTGATCGATCCACCGAGGAGACCGATGACAAGAAACCAAGCCAAGCTGCTGCACGATGTGCACGTTCACTTAGCCTGGCCGAAGGAAAACAATTGCTCCGAAGCTGAGTGGCCGAGCTCAAGAATCGAAGGCATTATCTTAAGATTTGAGCCCGAAGGCAAAGTGACCGAGGACAATAGGCTCGATGACAATTGAGCGTCTGAAGGCAACAAGCGTGTATTCGAGCAGACAATCGAGAACCGAAGTCAAAGTCTGCCGAACACATTTTATCTAAGCCCTGCGTGGCTTATTTCTATTGGTCAACTGTGACCTATTTACTAGTTTACCCTTAGTATTTCCTATATATACACTGTTTCCTTTCATTGTAAGTAGCTAGTTTTTGAATATTGATGAATTGAATGAAAGTGCCGAGCACATTTCTTCTTGTCTCCGTCGTGAGCAAAACCCCGGTGAGGGCTTTTAAGGACTTGTGGCTTTCGGTTAGTCCGATTGAACATTCCTCTCGATCATTCAGTTTGCAAGAGGAAATGTTCTCTTGAGGATTGTTGCATAGTATAGGTGATCCTTGTACTCCTTTTGATTGAGCTTTGAGACAGGTTCCTCACTGTTCTTTCGAAAGAAGCAAGTTTTGTCTTGCTTTTATCTTTTATCCTTTTGTTTGTTCTTCCGCGTTTGTGCTAACAATCCCTTCGGGAATTGCATTGCACCACACCCATACATTAAAAATCATTGGGGTTTGTTCCTTATTGTATTCCCGTTCTTTTGATACCAAAATTACAAGATTTGGTGGTGTATTTAAAAATTTGAAGAAATCAAATTCCCAAAATTTTCAAAGAATCCCAGAACTTGCTCAAGAATCAAAATTGATTTGTTGTTGTTTGATTGGGGTTAAAACCTATTGGGGATTGTTTAGAATCATCAAATACATCTTTGGGTATCATTTGAATCAAAAACAAGTCGAAAACGTTGGATTTTGAGTGCTAAACGAGCCAAAAACCCGTTTTCGGACCGTGCTGAGAAGCCCAGTAGGCGGACCGCCTACTCCTAAGAGGTGGACCGCCTCTTTTTATGTTGCTCTCTGTATTTTGAGTAGGCGGGGGCGCCCACTTTACAGAGGCGGACCGCCCACTCCTGGGGTGGCTCCGTTTGGCTTCGTTTCGTGTGTTTTTGTGTCCCGTTTGCTTTCGTACCTCTTGGTTAGTGTTTCTAGGGTAATTGGCCTACTCAATTGACACTAATCCTTTGGCGTATTAGGTATTCGTGCGTAGAGGAGATTAGAATTCAAAGAAGAGTCGTAGAACTCCTTTTGGCCTCAAGTGCGCACTTTAAATAACCGTCCGTACATCGAGTCTCATTAATTCCATTCCGAACTTTAACTTGGACATGCTAGTTGTGATTACCTTGGTTCCCAAGTTGATAAGGCCTCGCTCTTGAGTGTACATATATTGAGTGATACACGTGAGGGAGTGACTTTTGGGAGGTTTTGTTCTTTGGTGATCGCAACAATGTCGGATGTTGATGATGGAGTAAATTATGGCTCATGTGGCTATGATGCGAGTTGCTATGACTCGTATGGTGATGATGGAGACTATTGCTCCTATGAGGGTGATGAAGGCCATTACTATGATGATGGAAGCCATGGCTCCTATGATGATGAAGCGGTTCACTACGATAATCGTGAGATTGATGATGACGATGAGGCTTGTGATGACGAATGTGATGATGCCTATGCTTCTAGTCAAGAAATCGAAGATGGTGACGCTTCAAGGTATGATGACCCTACTTACTCTTCTTGGGAAGAATTTGATATTGATGATGGTGACATAGGTAGAGTTGATGATGATGATGAACATAGGGGTTATTCTTATGCATCTTCTCTTAGTGTTGCTAACGGTGTACAAGAGAGTAGTAGAGGACCTTCCATTAGTATGGGAGGCGGTGGAGGTTGTTCCATGGGAAAGAAGAAGCTTTCATCTTCTAGGTACGCTAAGCGGCCTAACGCTTCTAATTCCCATATGGAGGATGGTTTGGGAAATGGTGTTGCTTTTGCTACAAAGGGGTTATATGCCGTGAAGGGCGTGGATGGTTGTAGTTGGAGTAGTGCTATGGGCTATGGAACCAAGGCGAGAGGCACTCATGGGTTCCATGGCAAGGTTCCTTCCTCGACTTCCAACAACATCTCTAATGTTGGGAGAGTGACGGGAAGTGGAAGTTACACTAGCAATCTTGCTAGTAGTGGAGGGATAAGGAAGACCCAAGTTGTCGGAGTTGATACTTGTGGGCATTCAAGTTCTCACTTGGATGCCAATCTACAACACTTGGGTAGATGTAGGTTCGTTGTTGAGGTAGATGGTATTGGAGGATACTTGCTCAAGATTGGTGATACCGATGCCAATTGTATTAGCACCTCTTTGGTTGATAGGCTTAGGATACCGTGCCACAAGCTAGAGCATCCCTATGAGTATGATGGAGTGTGGGTTTCTAAGGAGGCTCGGGTACTCATATCTCATGGGACTTATAAATGTTATGTGTTGTGTGACGTGTATCCCATGCATCATATTGATGTGTGGATGGGTGAGCCGTGGTTGGAGGGGAAGAGGGTGCAATATAGTGTGGTGAAGGGAGCGTATCTTGTGGGCGTAGGGCACAGAGTTTATGACTTTGTGCCTTACCGGGCGAGGAGCCGAATGCCTACTAGTGCACCTTCTTTGGCTAGGCAAAGGAGCAAGGATCGAGAACTTCATTCCATGGGCAACAATGTGCAAACAAGAAGTCCTACAAACACAAGCAATGGTGGGACTAGTGCTACAAAAGAGTTGGCAAATGTCGACAAGGTGAGCCCGAAGCCACTTCCAAAGCCGAGTGGTTCACCAACAAAGAAAAAGGAGACATCAAGTGATGAGTCTCCTAGTCCTAGATTCTGGGTTAATGTAAAGAGTCCACCTACTCCGGCTATGGGTATTCTTGGGCCTCGTCCCAATTCACCCGAATTTGAGAGACAAAAGATTGAGAGGAGTAAGGGAGTGACCGGTGACATTCCTCGAGTGGAAAAAGGAGAGGATGTGTTGAGTGATGTCAGCGGAATGTCACCACCCGAATCTACACCTAGCCTTGAAAGAAAAATGAGGGAAAAGAAAGAGGGAAAAAAGAGTGAGGACACCTCTTATTCTAACCTTAACCCTTTACCTTTTTCTTCTACTTGTGTGAGTACTTGTGTAGGTATTCTTGGAGGAAAGCCGATGGAGCCTCAACCATGTTCCGAGATGGAAAGACAAGGTGAAGGAGATGTCGAATGCGAGCTACAAGGCGGAGACGTTCATGACACTTCAAAGGTATGTGTTAGTTCTTCCTCCCTTGAGCATGATACTTCCTTGTCTTGTGATCTTGCATGTAACAACTCTATGCTAGTTGATGATTTGCATGAGTATAATGTGTTTGCAACTAGTGTAGAGCCTTCGGGTCAACTTGTGTGTGAAATTGAACCACTAGTTGAGAGGGTTGAAAAGCCACATCATGATGTGAGCTCGGTTTTCATTGAACCTCTCTTTAGTGAGAATGTTGAAGTTGACCTTGTTTGTGAACCTTGTTATGACACCCCACCCATATTTGATAAAGGAGAAGATGAATTGCATGATGATCTTATTCTTCCCTTTGATTGCTTAATTGATAATGGTGGTCTCATGTGTCGTAGTGAGGGTGGATTTGACCTTGAGGAGTCTCTTGAATGTGAGATGGATCGATTTATTTTCGATGACTCCTCGAGTGAGAGTGAAAGACCTAGTCTTGATGAAATGCTTGTATGTGACCATGAATTTTAGGTGCATGCCTTTACATTTCTATTGTTTGAAGGCAATCTCATTTGTGGTAGTGAATTGTATCGGACTAGGGTCGGTAGTAGAGTCGAACCTCCATGGTTTGTCAAGTTAGGCTCTATGGATGATCCAACGTTTGGAACTCCGAGTGAGGAGAGTGGTCTTGGTATTGGTCCTGTTGACCTATCTTCTAGTAGTCCTAGCCCTCGTTGTGTGGACTATAATGATGAAGGACCTATTTTTGAGACCTTCCTCTGGAGTTTGTCCAATAAGGGGGATTGTCTTGGGGTTGACTTAGGAGGTGAGGAGGTATCTCTCGGTGTGTGTAAGAATGCTCTTAAGAAGGGGAGTGGAGTAGTTGATGTTAGTTGTGAATTGAACTATTTTACTTACTCCATCCCATATGTTGAGCATACCTTGAGTGATGGACATACCAAAGCCAATGTGTCACGTTGTGATAAATTTGATTTGAAGGCTTGGTATGTTGATGGTAAGCTTAGGGGTCATAGGACATTTGATTGCTATATGTTGCGTGACTTTGATCTCTTTGCTAGTTTTGAAATTGGGTGCTTGTTCTTGTCGAGCCAAGACCTTGTTGTCTCCTTGATAAGAATCAAAAACGAAACGCGGAAATAAAGATAAAGAGCGAGACACTACTCGAACTCCCTACGAAGTAACTATGGAGAACTCGTTCCATAATACCCTCGTATCGGTGTCAAGGAGGACCTACACTATGCAACTACCCTCGAGTCACACTTGGGACTCGCAAATAGAATGATCGGGTTTTCGGTTCAAGACTCAACTAGGTTCCACTAGTGAATTCAAGCAACCAAGACAAAGGGTTCTCCAAACAAGAGATAGTTTCTTTTCATCATTCATATAATTCAAGGTAGACTAAGGTTTGAATAGGTTTGTGAAGTATTTATAGACTTCACTTACATGTAATGAAAGCTCAAAAATACCCCCAAAGTGGGTTAAAACAATAAAGGCCTCATAGGGCTATAGTTGTCCAACGCATAGCAAATAACTAGGAATTCCCGCACCTCTCAGTCTAGTAGGCGCCCCACTAGGCGCCCAGCCTAGTGGAGTAGGCGGTCAGCCTACTTGGAGTGGGCGGCCAGCCCCTTTGGAGTAGGCGGTCCGCCCGTTTTACAGAGGCGGTCCGCCTAGTGGAAATCCAGAGAGTGATAAAAAACTAGGCGGCCGGCCTAGTTGAGTAGGCGGTCCGCCTGGTGCTGTGGCCTCTTGAGTTGCTTCCAAAAGTGCTCCGGATGCCTCGACAAGTGTACTAGAAGATCCTCCATCCATGGCGCACCAAAGTATAGTCTTCAAGTCGCTCCCGAGGCCTTCTTCCATACCCTTCCATATCAAGTGAAGATGGATATCTTGGATCAACTTGGCTTGACTCCGAGTGAAGGGTCTTGAGGGGGTTTGGGTCTTATCATCCTCCCCTTCTTGAGAAGATTTCGTCCTCGAAATCGAAGCATCATCCACGACCTCTTCATCATTATGCACAACCTCTTCATTACCTACATTCAAAGGAACCAAGTCACTAACATTGAAGGTATTAGAAACTTGATACTCACTTGGCAAGTCGACCACATAAGCATTGTTGTTTATCTTCGAGAGCACTTGGAATGGGCCATCTCCTCGGGATGCCAACTTCCCTTTCCGAAGGTTTGGAAACCTTTCTTTCCGGAAGTGCACCCACACATAGTCACCCTTCTTGAGTTCCACCTTCTTGCGTCCCTTGTTCTTCTTGGCGGCAACCTTAGCATAAGCTTCCTCCAAGTTCTTCTTCGCCTTTGCATGGAGTTCAACCAAAGCCTTGGCTCTAGCTTTACCTTCAAAATTAACAACCATTTCCCTTGGCAAAGGGGTTAGATCAAGGGGAATCAAGGGGTTAAATCCATAAACACACTCGAATAGAGTCATGCCTATCATGCTATGCAATGTGCGATTGTAGGCAAACTCCATAAGAGGTAGACGATCAATCCAAGTCCCGGCCTTGCCTCGAGTCATGGCTCTAAGAAGATCACCCAAGGTTCGGTTTACCACTTCCGTTTGCCCATCGGTTTGGGGGTGGTGGGACGTGGAGAACAAGAGCTTGGTGCCTAAAGCACCCCATAAACACCTCAAAAAATGACTTAGGAACTAAGTGTCCCTATCACTCACTATGGTTTGAGGCACACCATGCAACTTCATAACATTTTCAATAAACAAAGTTGCCACATGTTGTGCATCATCACATTTCTTGCATGGAATGAAATGAGCCATTTTGGAGAACCTATCCACAACAACATAAATGCTATCATGGCCCCCTCTAGTCCTTGGTAATCCCATCACAAAATCCATTGAGATATCCAACCATGGACTAGTAGGTACGGGGAGAGGGGTATACAACCCATGAGGGTGGGCTTTAGATTTGGCTCGCTTGCACTCAAGGCAATTAGCGCAAAACTTTTCCACATGCACCCTCATCTTTGGCCAATGGAATTGTTCTTGAAGAATGGCCAAAGTCTTTCTTGTGCCAAAATGTCCCATGAGTCCCCCGCAATGTGCTTCATGCACAAGCAACTCTCTCCAAGAGGACTCCGGAATGCACACTCTACCATTTTTGAAGATATAACCATTAACCCATTGGTATTTGTCAACTCTCTCCCCTTTCTCTAGAGTGTCATGGACACTCTTTAGCTTTGGGTCATGAGCATACATCAATTTAATTCTCTCAAAACCCATGAGCTTAGAGGTGAGAGTGGTGGCTAGAGCAAACTTTCTTGAAAGCGCATCCGCCACAACATTGTCTTTCCCTTTCTTGTATTGGATCACATAGGGAAAAGACTCAATGAATTCAACTCACTTGGCATGTCTCTTATTGAGCTTCTCTTGGCCTCTCAAATGCTTGAGTGACTCATGGTCACTCTTGATTACAAACTCACGAGGCCAAAGATAGTGTTGCCAATGGGCAAGGGCCCTCACAAGGGCATACAACTCCTTGTCATATGTAGAATAATTCAAGAAGGCCCCTTTCAACTTTTCACTAAAGTAGGCGATGGGTTTGCTATCTTGCATTAAAACACCACCAATTCCCACCCCCGAGGCATCACATTCGACCTCAAATGCCTTTCCGAAGTCGGGCAATTGCAATAGAGGGGCGGTACTCAACCTACTTTTCAACTCAAGGAAGGCCTTCTCTTGAGACTCTCCCCAAACAAACGGTTGGTCTTTCTTCACCAATTCGGTGAGTGGAGCGGCAATGGAGCTAAAGTCCTTCACAAATCGCCTATAAAAGCTTGCGAGACCATGAAAGCTCCTCACTTGAGTCACGGTAGTAGGAGTAGGCCAATCACGTGATAAGACCCAAATAGGCGGAAGCAAATAACAAGGATGCGGAAGCAACAATCACAAGATAACAAGAAAGTAAGGGATTGGGGAGAATAGAAATAGAAGAAAGAATTGAATCAAGCTAAACAATTAGATTAATTCAAAGGTAGAAGAGACTTGAACCATTAAACGGGACTCACACTAGCGGTGATCCTCCATGGATTCAACGTAAGAGATACACGAAGTCAACGCTTCAACAAGAAAGGCCTAGCCTATTCTATCTCTCAATTCTATCTTCAAAACTAGCTCCCTGAAATAAATGACTAATTGTGGTATTTATAGGTTCACCACACTTCTAAATAAAATTTCTAAATAGCCCCTAAGTCTAATCAAAACAATACATGTCACTTAGGGCTATAGTTGGAATTACACTAAAAATAAGTAGGAAACCCGGATAGGCCTTCAGCACACTAGGCGCCCAGAGTAGGCGCCCAGCCTGGAAAAATGGGCGGTCCGCCTCTGCAGTAGGCGGCCAGAGATCCTGAGAGGTGTAGTCAACTAGGCGGTCCGCCTAGTCCAATGGGCGGTCCGCCTCCTTCCTGGGAGACTTGGAAACGGCTCAAAATGGACTCTAAGTGTTCCTCCTTGGTCCGTAGCCGGTCCTCCCTCATTGGCGCTCAAGTCCATGACTCCAAAACACTCTCGAACCCTCCTCCAGTGCCCTTGCGTTGTATCCTTTGTGCTCTCATGCTTGGCTCTTGATGGTTGGATGATAAGATCCAAATTGGAGTGAGTACAAGTGATGTGAAAATCACACTTTTATGATAGAGCCAAGCATCAATACTAATCAAGAAGCTTATGTTCCCAAAGGAGATAACAAGCTCTCGGCTCAACAACGACAAGTACTCACTACCATAACAAGCAAAGAGATCAATATGATATGGAACATGCAAGATTAAGCAACTAAGTTCCTTATGACCTGCAAGCTTATGGTCATCACATCGAGCTTTGGCATGCTCAACACTCAAGGTGTGTTCAACATATGGGATGGAGTAAGCAACATAATTCAAGCGGCAACTAACATTGAATACTCCACTCCCCTTCTTGGAAGCACTCTTACACACACCAAGAGTGACTTCCCCTCCTCCCATTCCAACTCCAAGACAATCTTCCTCACTAGCCAAACTCCAAAGGAAGGTCTCCAAAATTGGCCCTTCATCATTATAGTCCACACAATGAAGGTTAGGACTACTAGAAGATGGTTTAACACAACCAAAATCAAGACCACTCATCCCACTTGGAGTTCCAAATAATGGATCATCCATAGAGTCTAACTTTTCAAACCATGGAGGTTCTATTCTATTGCCAATCCTAGTTCAATACGATTCGCTACCACAAATGAGATCATGTTCACACAATGGAAATGTAAAAGCATGCACTTCAAATTCATGGTTATCCAAAAACATGGTATCAAGACTAGGTTCTTCACTCTCACCCGAGGAGTCATTGAAAACAATTCGATCCATCTCATTCACTAGGGACTCCTCAAGGTCACTACAAACCTCACTACAACACATAGGCCCACCATTATCAAGCAATTTATCAAGGGAGAGGATAGGGTATTCATTCAACTCATCTTCCCCTTTATCAAATATAGGTGGAGTGTCATAACAAGGATCACAAATAGGGTCAACTACACATTCTTCACTAATGAGAGGTTCAATGAAAACCGAGCTCACATCTTGATGTGGCTTATCATCCCTCTCAACTAGTGGTTCACAATTACTCACAAGTTGACCAACCGACTCTACACTAGTTGCAAACACATTATAGTCACATAACTCATCAACTAGTATAGAGTTTTTACCAACACTACCAAAAGACAAGGAAGTAACATGTTCAAGGGAAGAACTTTCACATACCTTTGAGTGGCCACCTTGCTCACTCAATGAACTTGAAGTGGCATGAATTGTCTCTTCACCTTGAAGCTCACATTGACAAGCTTCTTCACCTTGTCTATCCTTCTTGGGACTTGATTGAGGCTCCATTGCTTTGCCTCCAAGAGTACCTACACAAGCATTCACAAAAGTAGGAGAAAAAGATAAAGGGTTAAGGTTAGAATAAGGGGTGTCCTCACTCTTTTTTCCCTCTTTCTTTTCTCTCATTTTCTTTTAAAGGTTAGGTGTAGATTCGGGTGGTGACATCCCACTCACATCACTCAACACATCCTCTCCTTTTTCCACTCGAGGAATGTCACCGGTCACTCCCTTACTCCTCTCAATCTTTTGTCTCTCAAATTCGGGTGAATTGGGACGAGGCCCAAGAATACCCATAGCCGGAGTAGGTGGACTTTTAACATCAACCCGGAA
This sequence comes from Petunia axillaris subsp. axillaris, assembly GCA_029990575.1. NCBI lineage: Eukaryota > Viridiplantae > Streptophyta > Magnoliopsida > Solanales > Solanaceae > Petunia > Petunia axillaris. Next base: position 98,719,420 of record JARKNS010000004.1, on the reverse strand, counting down.
TCTAGGACTAAGAGACTCATCACTTGAGATCTCTTTCTTCTTTGTTGGTGAACCACTTGGCTTTGGAGCTTGTGGCTTGGGGTTCACCTTGTTGACAATTGTCAACTCTTTTCTTGCACTAGTCCCACCATTGCTCGTGATTGTAAGACTTCTTGTTTGCACTCTTTCAACCATAGGATGAGGTTTTTGCTCCTTTTTCCTTTGCATAGACCTAGAAGGTACACTAGGAGGTGACTTGATCTTTACCCCAATAGGCTCAAAGTCATAAATCTTTGGGCCTTGGCCGAGGTAATACTTATCATTCACATCACTATATCGCACCTTCTTGCTTTGCAACCATGACTCACCTAACCACACATGACAATGTTGCATGGGGTACACATGACACCATATATAACCCCAATAACCTCCATGAGATATGCACACCCGAGCTTGCTTGGAAACCCACACTCCGTAGTAGTTATAAGGATACTCCAAGGCATAGCAAGGTAGCCTTAGCTCATCAACCACCGAGGTACTAATGCAATTGGTATCGGTGTTACCAATCTTGAGCAAGTACCCTCCAATACCTTACACCTCAACAAGAAACCTCCTTAGACCCAAGTGTAGTATAGGATCATCCAAGTAAGATCTTGGAACTTCATGATATCCATCACTATCAACTTGGATCTTCCTCAATCCTCCTCTCCTAGCAACACCACTAGGGTAACCTCCACTTCCCATCATTCTTCCAACATTAGAAGTGTAGTTGAAAGTCGAGGAAGTAGTATCACTATGGAACCCATAATTGCCTCTCACCTTGGTTCCATAGCCCTTAGCACCACTCCTACCACCACTACTAGAGCGGTGCACCCCCGTAACGATAAGAGCAATACCATTCCTCCTTCCACCCTTCACATGGGAACTAGAAGATGCCAACCTCCCATTTCCCATGGAACAACCACCACCACCTCCCATACTAATGGAAGGTCCTCTACTACTCTCTTGCTCACCACAAGCAACACCAAAAGAAGATGCATATGCACAATTCGTATAATCAACCTCATCATCCATTCTCTCTATGTCACTATCATCATGTTCAAATTCATCACAAGAAGAGTAAGTAGGATCATCATACCTTGAAGCGTCACTATCTCCACATTCTTGACTTGGAGCATAAGATTCTTCACACTCATCTTCGCAAGCTCCATAGTCTTCTTCATCTTCATAATCAACATAGTGACCCGCTTCATCATCATAGGAGCCTTGGTTCCCCGAATCGTCATAGCAATGCCCATCATCACCATCATAGGAACCATAGCCTCCATCATCTCCGCATGAGTCATACCCTCCACAATCGTCATCCGAAGCCATAGTTGTAACCAAAGAGTTAAGGACCTCACAAGTTCACTCCCTCACGTGTATCACTCAAAAGATGTCACTCAATTTTCTTTCCACTCGTGTATACACTCAAGGTCGTTGGCTTTTGTGACCGCACTCTATTGTTCTCACCACTCAAGTCTTTTCCCACTCAAGACCTTCTTGTCTCTTAGTAATCACAATGGCAAGATCAATCAACTAATGCACCCAAGTAATGGTTCGGAATGGAGTTTAAGGGACTCGATGTACGGAAGATAATTTAATGCGCACTTGAAGCAAGCAAGTTCTACGACTTTAAGTAAAGACTTAAAGACACACAACACCCTAAGGAATCAAAGATTAGTGTTAATAAAGTAGGCCTAATACCCTAGAAACACTAACCAAGAGGTACGGAAGCAAACGGAACACAAAAAGACACGAAACGAAGCCAAACGGAGGCCTCCCAGGAGTGGGCGGTCCGCCTACTTAGGGTGGGCGCCCCGCCTACTCAAAATACAGAGAGCAACCAAAAAATAGGCGGACCACCTACTATTTGGGGCGCCCCGCCTACTGGTGCTTTCAGCACAGTCCGAAAACGGGTTTTTGGCCCTTTTGCACCCAAATTTCGATGTTCCAAGGTGTTTTTTTCCAATCCAAAGGTACCCAATGGTGTTTTCAACTACTCCAATCAATCCCCAATGATTTATAACAACACCCAACCCATAACGAATCCAAATCAAGAAATTTCAATCAAATTCAAGGGTTTTTCAATTTTGGGGTTTTTGATTTTTTTCAACTTTTGATTCTCAACACCAAATCATATAACAAGGGTACCAAATTAACGGGTAATCATCATAGATCAATCCTCGATATCAAACACCAAAGGAATCATCAAATCCAATCCACAATAAGAATTTTTTTGTAATTTTCACTTTTTTTTCAATTTTTTTTGTTTTTCTTCTTTTCTTCAAGAACAAGAACAATAACAATAAAGTAAAGATAGGATGAACAAGGAACGTGGATTCGTAAGAACGAAACCCGAGCCTTGCTCTGATACCAAACTGATAAGACCAAAATAGGCGGAAGCAAATAACAAGGATGCAACAATCACAAGATAACAAGAAAGTAAGGGATTGGGGAGAATAGAAATAGAAGAAAGAATTGAATCAAGCTAAACAATTAGATTAATTCAAAGGGAGAAGAGACTTGAACCATTAAACGGGACTCACACTAGCGGTGATCCTCCATGGATTCAACGTAAGAGATACACGAAGTCAACGCTTCAACAAGAAAGGCCTAGCCTATTCTATCTCTCAATTCTATCTTCAAAACTAGCTCCCTGAAATAAATGACTAAGTGTGGTATTTATAGGTTCACCACACTTCTAAATAAAATGTCTAAATAGCCCCTAAGTCTAGTCAAAACAATACATGTCACTTAGGGATATAGTTGGAATTACACTCAAAATAAGTAGGAAACCCGGATAGGCCTTCAGCACACTAGGCGCCCCGCCTGAATAGTAGGCGCCCAGAGTAGGCGCCCAGCCTGGAAAAATGGGCGGTCCGCCTCTGCAGTAGGCGGCCAGAGATCCTGAGAGGTGTAGTCAACTAGGCGGTCCGCCTAGTCCAATGGGCGGTCCGCCTCCTTCCTGGGAGACTTGGAAACGGCTCAAAATGGACTCTAAGTGTTCCTCCTTGGTCCGTAGCCGGTCCTCCCTCATTGGCGCTCAAGTCCCTGACTCCAAAACACTCTCGAACCCTCCTCCAGTGCCCTTGCGTTGTATCCTTTGTGCTCTCATGCTTGGCTCTTGATGGTTGGCGCTTTGGCTCCAATTTGGATCTTATCATCACGTATGGCCTCTACCTTAGACTCATCCACCTCCACTCCTTGGGCACTCACAACAAACCCAAGGAAGACCACCTTCTCAACACCAAAGGCACACTTTTTAAAATTAGCATAGAGCTTTTCGGCTCTCAACTTTTCAAGCACTAGCCTAAGGTGTTCAACATGGTCGTCTATTGATTTGCTATAGATCAATATATCGTCAAAATAGACGACCACAAACTTGTTGATGAATGGCTTTAGAACATGGTTCATTAGCCTCATGAAAGTGCTAGGTGCATTGGAGAGCCCAAAGGGCATCACCAACCATTCATAGAGACCAAATTTGGTCTTGAATGCGGTTTTCCATTCATCACCGGGTTTCATCCGGATTTGATGGTAGCCGGACCTAAGGTCAATTTTGCTAAACACACATGAACCGCTCAATTCATCTAACATATCATCAAGTCGAGGAATAGGATGACGGTACTTTACCGTTATTTTGTTCACGGCCCGACAATCAACACACATTCTCCAAGTGCCGTCCTTTTTGGGAACAAGGATCACGGGCACGGCACAAGGACTCAAGCTTTCCCTCACCAAGCCTTTAGTGAGCAATTCATCAACTTGCCATTGCAACTCCCTTGTATCCTCCGGGTTGCTCCTATAGGCCGGTTTGTTCGGGATTTGAGATCCCGGGACAAAGTCTATTTGATGCTCAATGCCCCTCAAAGGAGGCAATCCATCCGGCATTTCATTCGGGAACATGTCACCAAAATCCTTCAAAACATTCTCAAACAGACTAGGCAAAGGGTTAGAAGAAAATTCACAATTAGAGTTTAGAACCATACCTTTGTGCACTAGGCATATGAGAAGCTTGTTGCCATCATTTCCTCTTAGGACCTCGCCCGGTTGCATCATGGCACATATGCCACCGGTAGAAGTTGGTGGGATTGCCACCAAGCTTTTGGACAATGGGCTAGTCTCAACCACCGACTTAGCCTTTGCCACTTCTCTCAACTCCCGCATCCGTTTGTAATCATCGCTCACTTGTTTGGGAGTCATAGGTTGGAGCACAAACTTCTTCCCCTCATGCATCACCGTATAGGTGTTGGCATGACCATTATGAACCACACGTCGATCAAATTGCCAAGGCCTACCAAAGAGTAGGTGGCATGCTTGCATAGGCACGACATCGAACATGTGTTCATCCACATAGTTCCCAATCTTGAACTTTATCAAACATTGCTTAACCACCCTCAACTCACCACACTCACTAAGCCATTGAAGCCTATTAGGATTTGGGTGTTTTAAGGTAGGTATTTTCAATTGGGTAACTAGTGTTTGGCTAATGACATTAGCACAACTTCCCGAATCAATGATCATTGAGCAAATGAGACCCATGACTCGGCATTTGGAATGAAAAAGGTTCTCTCGTTGTAAGGTCTCAACATCCTCCACACACATGGCTCCTAGGCTCCTCCTCACAACAAGGAAGGCATGGGCATCATCATCTTCGATCATAGTAATCTCCCCTTCATCTCCCTCGTCCTCACCCTCTACTCCCTCTTCTTCCTCGGGCTCACTATCTTGCTCATAGACCATGTCACCAACAAGAACCATAGTTTTCCGAGTAGGGCAATCTTTGGAGAGATGACCATATCCCTTACACTTAAAGCATTGAGTAGAAGAAGAGATTGGATTACTCAATTGAGTTTTAGAGTTACCTCCCACGGGTTGTGTCGACCTTTCAAAAGGCTTTTTCACTTCCTTGCTAGCACTTGCACCACTTGCACTTGGGAATTTGGCATTAGTTGTAGGAGACTTCCAATCCTTTGGCTTGTTCAATGGAGTAATAGCATTACTCTTGTAACGAAGGGATTTCTCCTCTTTGAGCCACTTCTCGGCTTCAACCGCATCCTCAAATAGCTTGTAGTGATCATTGTACTTGTGAAACTTCAAAAGTGAAGCTATGTCTCGGTTTAAACCCCCTTTGAAACGGATCATGGCCGTCTCATTGTCTTCCTCATCATAGTCTAGAGTCATCCGGACTTGTTCAAACTCATTGAAGTACTCCCCAACCGACTTGGAACCTTGTTTCAATTCATAGAGACGCTTTTGTTGGTCCACTCGGTATTGGTTAGTCAAGTACTTTTCATCCATCACACGGATCAACTCATCCCAAGTAAGATTAAGAACCATCCCCGTCCTCCTTCTATTCCTCTTTACCGACTCCCACCATGTAGAAGCAAAGGACTCAAAGGTAGAGATAGCATACTTAGTCTTCTTCACTTCGGGCATATCATTGGTGTCAAATATACGTTCCATGGACAACTTCCAATCAATGTACTCCACCGGATCACTACTCCCTTTGAAAGGAGGAATAGTAATCTTCACACTATTAAGATTGTTGTTGTTGTCACGACCCCCACGGAATGGCTCCGGTTGGCCCCCATAGTGGTGTTCATTCACACCATACTCTCTTCTTGCATTCCCTCCAACATATCCCATAGGTGGCCCTCGACCTCGGCCCCTACCTCGATCCACATTACGACCCCAATTCATACCACGTCTTGGTTGAAAGTGATCATCAAAACCATCGTCACCATAATCAACTTCCTCCCCTTCTTGAGCTTCATCGACTTGCTCAAGAGGTTGCACGTTTCGGATGGGTCTTGGTAATGGGTTGTGTCTTGGGGGATTATCCAAGATACGGGGAATGCCCGTTCGTTCAATTCTCTCTCGATCTTCCTTTACCCGTTGTTGATTGAGCAATTCAACAACTTGCTCCGGGGTAAAGGTAGGGCTACTCGAGCCTTCACCGGTCTCAATTTGGACACTCGGGGTCCCCTTTTCAATTGGGACACTCGGGGTCCCTTGGTCTCCTTGGGTACTTGAGGCTCCCTTTTCAAGTGACTCAATCCTTTGAGTCATAACATCCATCTTGGCAAGAAGGCTAGCCAAGGCCTCCTTAATGAAATCTTGACCTTCGTTGGCCATTGTACCTACAAAGAAAAGAAACAAGAGTTAGTTCAAACACCTCACCCGCTCCCTCACTTGTGTTCACTCGGATCACTCGTATGGTGGTGATGGCTATTTCACTCTTGCTTGAACTCAAAGCTTCACAAAGTTGAATAGTAAACCTAAACCTAATCACTCGACTCAAAAGCCAAATGTACTCCGGGGTGAGTGGAGTTAATAGGACTCGATTGGAACGCTAAGCACTTTGAGTGAGGACTTGAGTCAAAAGGCACTACGGATCTTCTTTGAGTTCTAGTCTCCGTTCTAAGGCACGACGATCTTAGTAGCTCGAAGTAATTAGTACTAATCGAGTAGGATTATACTCTAACAATACTAATTAGAAGCAATGCAAACAACAAAACAAGCGAACCTAGAAGAAACTACCCAATTCCCAACTTTCAGAAAAGTAGGCGCCCCACCTGTTTGGACTAGGTGGTCCGCCTGGTGTCTGTAGTGGGGAGTAGGCGGTCAGCCTACTCTGAGTAGGCGGTCCGCCTCTGTAAAGTCCAGAGAGCAAGAAAATTTCAGGCGGTCCGCCCGTTTTCCTAGGCGCTCCGCCTACTGCAAGTTCCAGCACAGTTCAAACACGATTTTCTTGGTTTTGCACCCAAAAATTCATCAATCCACACATTGTTTTAGCAATTCAAAGGTACCCCAATGTTGTTTCAAGCACAGAGATCAAACCCCAATCAATTTTATCAAACCCCAATCAAAGTTCAACATTCCACCATGTTCATAGCTAGGGTTTCAAATTTTCAAATTTTTCAAGGGTTTCAAATTTTCAATCCTTGTGTTTCTGCTTCAAATTCGATACTCAGGGTACCAAAAGAACGGGTTTCCAACAAGGAACAAACCCCAATATCAATCGAGCAATGGGTCCAACTAACCAAGATTCTATGATCAAATTTTTGTGTCTTTTTCAACCTTTTCTATTTTTTTGTGTTTTCTTCTTTTTCTTCAACAACAAATAAGAACCTAAGATAGAAACCAACCTAGGCACGAAGAATCAAGGGTCAGGGGTTTGTAGAAACAAAACCCGAGCCCTGCTCTGATACCAAGATGATAAGAATAAAAAACGAAACGCGGAAATAAAGATAAAGAGCGAGACACTACTCGAACTCCCTACAAAGTAACTATGGAACGAGTTCTCCATAGTTACTTCGTAGGGAGTTCAAGTAGTGTCTCGCTCTTTATCTTTATTTCCGCGTTTCGTTTTTGATTCTTATCACTCCTTTGGGGACATACGCTTTTTAATTGGCATTGATGCTTGGCTTTATCACAAGAGTGTGTTTTCAACACTACTTGCACTAATTTCTTGTTAAGCTAACCTACTTGTGAAGTAGGAAATTTTGGTTGTGCTTGCTTTGATTGTAGGTTTGATGGTTTGATTTCGAGGACGAAATCCTTTCAAGAAGGGGAGGATAATGCCGGATAAAATGGCCTAATCAACAACCATCAAGAACCAAGCTTGAAAGCACAATGAACACAAGGCAAGGGCTCCGGAAACGTCTTGAAGATCATGCATTGGAGCGCCAAAGAAGGAGGAGCACGTGGGCACCAAAGGAGAGGCTCGGGGGACACATTTTGAGCCATTCCAAGGACCCCCAGGAAGGGGCGGACCGCCTAGTCAAAGGGGCGGGCCACCTAGTTGAAGTTTAGCCTCGGCATTTTGGGGCGCCTGAAAAGGGGCGGACCGCCTCTGCAGAAGCTTAGGCCGCCTACTCTGCAGTGGAGGAAAGTAGGCGGACCGCCTACTACAACTGGACGGGGCGCCTAGTTGCTGAGCTTTTGGACGGGAATTGATGTGTAATTCCTATTTTGGCCCTATGAGGCTTGTATTGTTTAAACCCACTTTAGGGGTGTTTTAGACATTTCACAATTGTGTATGGGAAAACTATATAAGCTTCCCTTAGCCATTTCATTCATTAGCTAGCCATTGTTTAGAAGAGAGAATTGAGAGAGAACGTTGAAGAGGCCGAGCCCTTCTTGTTTTGAGCCCGAGGCTCGTGTATGTCTCGACTTGGAACCTATGGAGATCGACATCTAGTTAGATTCCATTGTAAGGTTCAAGTTTCCCTTCTCCCTTTTGAATTCAATTAATGTGAATGAATTGAATTCGTTTCTTTCTTCTAATTTCTTGCCTTCCTAGTCTTAAATTTCTCGATATCTTTGATATCACGTTATCGCATTTGCTTGCTTCCGCTCGTTTATCGTATAGTTAGCTTCCGCGTGTTTTTCCCTACATCAAAAGGGAAAACCTCTTTCATGCTAGGTGCCGAGTAATGGGCCAAGTATGTTCAATGATTGTTGATTCGGGGAGTTGTACCAACATAGTGAGCCAAACCTTGATTTCCCAATTGAAGTTACCCACTCTAAAGCACCCAAAACCATATCGATTACAATGGCTTAGCAAGTGTGGTGAACTAAGGGTGGTGAAACAAGCGTTGATTGAGTTTAGCATTGGGAGCTATAAGGATAAGATCATGTTGGACGTGGTCCCGATGCAAGCATGCCATTTATTGTTTGGGAGACCATGGCAACATGATAGGTGTGTAGTGCATGATGGCCGGACCAACTCCTACACGGTCAAGCAAAATGGGAAGAAATATGTTCTTAGACCTTTGACTCCAAGGCAAGTAAGGGAAGACTACAAACGGATGAAGGAGTTGAGGGAAGAGGCTAAAGTAAAGTCACCCATAGTACTTGAACCCGAGGCAAACAACCTTATTGTTTTGCCAATGTATGATGAAAATGAGAGTCACTCCACTTCAAATGAGAGAGAAAAGATAGAGAGAAGTGAGGGAGTGACCGGTGACAATCCAAGAGAGGAAAAAGGAGAGGATTTGAGGAGTGATGTGAGGGGATTGTCACCACAAACTTGTTACACCCCGTATGTCTCAATTGACGTATATCATTATAATGACATGATAAGAATGATTTAAGTGAGTTTAAAGTCATAATATGACCATATATGATGTTTATATGTGGAATATGAAGTTTGGGAAAAATCGAATTTAATTTGAGAAAAATCCGACAAAGGAATTGCCTTGTAACGAAGCTTTTTTAGCAATTAATTTCATGTGTTATATGAAGTCTTTTAGGGACATATAATATGCCAAATTGAAGGTCTTGGAGTGTAGTTTCCGGAACTTTTAACGGTTTGCTCATACACCTTATAGATAAAAAGATATGAGCGTCAGAATTCAAGCCGGAAAAAGGGCCATAAGCGCAAAAGAGGACTGTAACTGAAATATTTCGAGTATAAAATGAAAAAAATGTATTATTTTCGTCATTTCCAGAACATACACCATAGAAACAGTTCTCTCTTGAGTTTTAAGCTAATTTTTATGATTTTGAAGAAACAACATCAACCTTAACTCGAAATTGAAGACAGATTGCGTCAAAACGCTCTACGCGATTAGGGTAACATTATGCTACCTTACATTTCTTCTATAGTTTGAGTTTTAGAATTACTTCATGGCTAAGTAAAGTACCTAAATATTGTATTATAGCTTGTTTAAGCTTTGGGAGGTGTGGAATTCAAAGGAAACATGGTTTAGAAGCAAGAAACATCAAAGGTATGTAAGACTAAACATTTCTTTTGGCAAGGCATGTATCTTTTAGTTTATGAAGCTTTTCTTAGTTCTAAACTTAGTGTTTCTTGTGAGAAACTTCTATGGTATCAAGGAAACGTTGCATATACTTAATTTGGTACTAAAATCCAAGGTGAAAGACGTCCGAATCAGCATGACAAAACGTTTCAAAATCTGAAAAATTGTTTTGATCTTTGGACAATTGTTAGTGTATTGATCATAACTCCTTGTGCAAAATTGATATTTACATTCTTTAAAAATCCCCAGAACCCTAAGACATATATCTACAACTTTCATGCAGACCATGAACTCTACATCTTTCATCTACACACTGAAAATTAGGTTGAAAGTCAAGACAGTGGTGCTGTCCAGACATTCTATCTGTGGATTTGTTATGTCATCCAGTTGTCTAATCTTGTTATCCGTTTACAATGTTTATGTTATCAGTTTATCCAGGTATCCATTCCCGTGTATAGTATAGTACTGGTTCTGTTTTTGCGGATCATCCAGTTTCAGGGGAAACTCTGCCGAAATTTTTATAAAAATTCAAAGAGTTGGACAAATTCTAAGTTTCAGGTTGTGTCTATAATTCCATCCAGAGTTTTCTTATCATTCCTTCGAGTCCATATATATTGTTGCCACACGTGTTATGCCTTATACATGCTTATGCTTATATTTTGATCATGTTATGTGTGATTTGGAGTCCCCCATAGAGGCTGGACATTGGACACACAGTCCGGTCGCGTGTGATACTACCCATCTGGGGGATACAGCCCCTCTGGTTCAGGCGGGAGTTGAAACACCTAGTGTGACCGGGTGTCATTCACACACTCTGACCAGAGAGACTAGATATTACTGGCTGGGGGGGATATAGCCCATAACACCCACCAGGTTTGTTATATACGCGTATATAGCCACAGTATGAACTGCATGATTATACATGAGGCTAGTTCAGCTTTTCAGTTACCTGATTTGGGGGGATACAGCCCATAACACCAGACAGGTACTAGTTAAGCTTTTCAGTTACCTGATTTGGGGGGATACAGCCCATAACACCAGACAGGTACTAGTTCAGATGTTCAGTTACCTGATTTGGGGGGATACAGCCCATAACACCAGACAGGTATCAGTTCAGATAACAGTTAAGTTTTAGCACAGTACCAGTTATCAGTTCTCAGTTATCATCCACCAGTTCTTAGTGTCATTATCAGTTGTCAGCTATCAGTTCCAGTTTCTAGTTACCAGTTGTCGGTCATATTACAGTTATTTATCAGTATAGTGCAGCTCAGTCTTCAGTTTCAGATTCAGCTAGACTTCAGTTTATATTCAGGTCATGTTTAGTACGTTCTTCAGATTTCCAGCTATACTGCTATGCTCCAGTGATATTTACATATTTATATTCCAGCCTTACAGTTTCATTCAGCTACGATATATTATATGCTCATGCCTTACATACTTGGTACATATCGTACTCACGCCCTTTTTCTGGGGCGCTGCGTTTCATGCCGCGCAGGTGCAGATAGATCAACGCTTTGACCATGTTAGTAGGCCATCTATCAGCTATTGGAGTCACTCCGCTTACTCCCGGAGTTACTTATCTTTTGGTATGTGTACAGTCAGCCAGCTTGGGTATGGCGAGGCCTTATCCCGTCCTTTGTATATTCAGTTCATCACTCTTAGAGGCCTGTAGATATGTCCCTGTGTGGTTCAGTCAGTATGTTATGTATGTCAGCTTATGTTAGCCTTGTCAGCTTTTTGCATTGCATAATTCTCATCAGTTAGGTTTATGCTTATTTCGTTTATCAGTTATATTCATGGTTAGCAGATTATCAGGAGGATTAGTGATGATCGACACTTAGTGTTGGTCATCCGTCGCGGCCCTAGGTTGGGTCGTGACAAAAGTGGTATCAGAGCAATTCAGTCCTAGGGTGTCTACAGGCCGTGTCTAGTAGGGTCTTGTTCAGGAGTATGTTGCGCCCCATACTTTTGAACAGGAGGCTACAAGGCGCTCCAGGACAGTTGTCTGTTTTTTCTTCTCTAGATCGTGCGATAGAGCCATGATTATAGAATTCAGCCCTCTAACAATAGTGTTTTCAGCTAAGCGATGCCGCCGAAAAAAAAACTAACAGCTGCCAGAAGGGCAAGGCCATTGCTGGCCAGGGTATTAGTAGAGTGCCACCTGAGGTGGATGAGAGTGAGGAGTTCAGACCTGAGGCTCCATCTGAGGCCTCACAGATCCCTTCAGTTCAGGGCGATATTAGAGGGACTGCAGCTGCCATACCTCCAGCTCCTCAGCCTGATTGTTAGGGGCACGAAGTGAGGGATGCCATCAGATTATTGACAAGTGTTGTAGTTGCTCAGAATAGACAGCATAGTGCAGATGCCCAGGGAGATACTGGATCCAGGATCAGGGATTTTATTCGACTAGAGCCTCCAGTCTTTACTGGATCCCGTACAGGAGAAGACCCTCGGGATTTTCTTGTGAGGATAGCTAGGGTGTTGAGGGTCATGCACGCGTCAGAGACAGAGTCAGTAGAGTTGGCTGCATTCAGATTGCATGACCTAGCAGCAGGGTGGTATTAGACATGGGAGCTATCTAAAGGGCCAGATGCTACTCCCGCGACTTGGAAGTAATTCTCAGATGCCTTCCTTCATCAGTATATGGTGCAATGCAATTCCCGAAGGGATTGTTAGCACAAACGCGGAAGAACAAACAGAAGGATAAAAGATAAAAAGCAAGACAAAACTTGCTTCTTCCGAAAGAACAGTGGAACCTGTCTCAAAGCTCAATCGAAAGGGATACAGGGATCACCTATACTATGCAACAATCCTCAAGAGAACATTGCCTCTTGCAAACTCAATGATCAAGAGGAATGTTCAATCGGACTAGCCGAAAGCCACAGGTCCTTAAAAGCCCTCACCGGGGTTTTGCTCACGACGGAGACAAGGAGAAATGTGCTCGGCACTTTCATTCAATTCATCAATGTTCAAAACTAGCTACTTACAATGAAAGGAAACAGTGTTTATATAGGAAATACTAAGGGTAAACTAGTAAATAGGTCACAGTTGACCAATAGAAATAAGCCACGCAGGGCTGAGTTAAAATGTGTTCGGCAGATTTGACTTCGGTAAGCCTTGGCTTCGGTTCTCGTTTGTCTTCTCGAACACACACTATTTGCCTTCGGACACTCAATTGTCTTCGAGCTCCTTGTCCTCGGTCACTTTGCCATCGGGCTCAAATCTGAAGATAATGCCTTCGATTCTTGAGCTCGGCCACTCAGCTTCGGAGCAATTGTTTTCCTTCGGCCAGGCTAAGTGAACGTGCACATCGTCCAGCAGTTTGGCTTGGCTTCTTGTCATCGGTCTCCTCGGTGGATCGAACACTTGATCAGCACGTGTTCGGGCTGCATCATCCTCCCCTTCTTGAGGAGATTTCGTCCTCGAAATCAAGCCCTCCTCGTCCTCCGAAGTTGGACCTACAACACAAGGAACTAAGTCATCAACATTAAAGGTGTTGGACACGTTATACTCACCAGGGAGGTCGATCACGTAGGCATTGTTGTTGATCTTGGTCAACACTTGAAACGGACCATCCCCTCGAGGAGCCAACTTTCCTTTCCTTTGGTTCGGGAAGCGTTCCTTTCGGAAGTGCACCCAAACCCGATCTCCTTTCTTTAATTCCAACTTTTTACGCCCCTTGTTTTTCTTTAAGGCAACCTTTGCATAGGCCTCCTCGAGGTTCTTCTTCACCTTTGCATGCAATTCGATCAAGGCAGCTGCTCGTCGAGTACCTTCAAAATCAAGAACAGAATCTCGAGGCAATGGGGTTAAATCAAGTGGAATCAAAGGATTAAAGCCATACACACATTCAAACGGGGTCATGTTGATCATTCTATGCACCGTTCGATTGTATGCAAACTCCATCAATGGCAAACGATCAGCCCAGTTTCCAACCTTCCCTTTGGTCATTGCCCGAAGCAACGATCCCAAGGTTCGGTTAACTACCTCGGTCTGTCCATCAGTCTGAGGATGGTGAGACGTCGAGAATAGTAGCTTGGTACCGAGGGCACCCCACAAACACTTCCAAAAATGACTCAAGAACTTCGAGTCTCGATCACTCATAATAGTACGAGGTACACCATGCAATTTTAACACATTAGAAACAAACAATGTAGCTACATGCTGTGCATCATCACACTTTTTGCAAGGAATAAAGTGAGCCATTTTTGAAAAGCGGTCAACCACAATGAAGATGCTATCATGTCCTCCCCCCGACCTCGGTAACCCCAAGACAAAGTCCATGGATATATCAACCCAAGGTCGATCAGGCACAGGCAACGGGGTGTACAAACCATGAGGGTTGGACTTCGATTTTGCTTTCTTGCAAACAAGACAAGCATTGCAAAGCTTTTCCACATCTCGTCGCATTTTGGGCCAATGGAACTGCTCGGTCAAGATACCAAGAGTTTTATCGACACCGAAGTGCCCCATCAGTCCACCTGAGTGAGCTTCTCGAATAAAGAGCTCTCTCCACGATGACACTGGCACACAAACCCTCCCATTTTTGAAGAGGTAGCCATCATGCCACTGATATTTCTCAACGGGGCAGAACAAAGCCTCCGTTTCAACTCTTGGAAAGCCCTTTCTTGGGACTCTCCCCACACAAATGGATTGTCTTTCTTAACCAGCTCGGTTAAAGGAGCTGCCACGGTGCTAAAGTCGCGAACAAACCTTCGGTAAAAGCTAGCTAAGCCATGGAAGCTACGAACTTGTGATACCGAGGTTGGAGTTGGCCAATCTTTGATGGCTTCGACTTTTAATTCGTCGACTTCGACACCATTAGCACTGACAACAAATCCAAGAAAGACTACACGATCGACACCAAAGGCGCATTTCTTGAAGTTGGCATACAACTTCTCTTCTCGTAGCTTTTCGAGCACTTGCCTTAGGTGTTCGACATGTTCATCCACGGTTCTGCTATAAACCAGTATGTCATCGAAATAAACGACAACAAACTTATTTATGAACGGTTTGAGCACATGGTTCATCAGTTGCATGAATGTGCTCGGTGCATTGGATAAGCCAAAAGGCATCACCAACCATTCATAGAGACCGAATTTGGTCTTGAATGCGGTTTTCCACTCGTCTCCGGGTTTCATTCGGATCTGGTGGTAACCGGACCTGAGGTCTATCTTCGAAAAGCATGAAGAACCACTTAACTCATCTAGAATGTCATCTAATCGAGGGATAGGATGACGATACTTTACCGTTATTTTGTTGACTGCTCGACAGTCAACACATATTCTCCATGTTCCATCCTTCTTCGGGACAAGGATAACAGGAACGGCGCAAGGACTCAAGCTCTCACGAACGAGGCCCTTGTTCAGCAATTCATCAACCAGCCGTTGGAGCTCTTTGGTGTCTTCGGGATTACACCGGTATGCAGGTTTGTTAGGGATTTGAGACCCTGGTACGAAGTCAATTTGGTGCTCGATTCCCCTCAACGGAGGTAATCCACCTGGCATTTCCTCTGGAAACATGTCCTCGAAGTCCTGCAAAACTTTACGAACAAACAAAGGCAAAGGGTTATCATTAGAAAAATCATCATTAGAGTTTAGAAGGATACCCTTGTGCACGAGGCAAATCATCATCTGACCGTGGTCGTTGCCTCGTAAGATCTCACCGGGTTGCATGATTGCACAAATTCCTTTCACTTCGATCGGTGAGTTTGTCTCTTCGGGCCCCAATTTTGCTCCCATCGGAAGCTTAGCTTTGGCCGCTTCTTTCAATTCTTTCATTCGTTTATAGTCCTCGGTGACTTGTTTTGGAGACAAGGGTTTGAGTGCGAAACTCTTCCCATCAAGCTTCACAGTGTAAGTGTTGGATCTGCCATTGTGAACAGCTGTTCGGTCATACTGCCATGGTCGACCCAATAGCAAATGACAAGCTTGCATCGGAACCACATCGAATATCATTTCATCTTGATACTCTCCGATTTTGAACTTGATCCACACTTGTTTGACAACCCTCAATTCTCCACACTCATTCAGCCATTGTAACTTGTAAGGGTGGGGATGCTTCATCGTAGGTAATCCCATTTGTGAAACCAAAGTTTGGCTCACTACATTGGCACAACTACCAGAGTCAATGATCATCGAACACACCTTTCCTCTCACTCGACATCGGGCATGAAAGAGGTTTTCTCTTTGGTTGTCCTCTTCTTCAAGTGTCATGCAGCTCAAATTCATTCGAACCACAAGAAACATTTCCGGATGATCAGCTTCGGCAGCCTCATGATCATCATCAATTTCAGCTCGATCAGTCTCCTCGATAAGTTCCTCCTCGGTGTCACTCGCTTGCTCATGGACGGTTCCATCTTCGAGCAGAAGCATAACTTTGCGAGTTGGACACTCTTTTGCCATGTGACCATAACCTTTGCATTTGTGACACTGAATATTTGAAGCACTAGGAGAGTTGAGTTGAACTTTACCTCCCACTTCTCTCGACTGGTTAACGGTCACACCTCTTTCGAAGGGTCTCTTCGAATCTCGAACAGTGTTAGCACTTGCTTGGTTTGGACTCTTCCATTCTTTACTTCGGTTCAAAAGAGTAGAAGTAGTAACTCATCGATACCGGTTTGCCTTATCCTCCTTCACCAACTTTTCAGCTTCGGTGGCAGCATCAAACAAATCTCCCAACGTGTGGTACACGTGGAGTCTCAACTGAGATGACACATCCCTAGCCAAGCCATTTTTGAATCTGATAATGGCTTGTTCTTCATCTTCGACCAGATCAAGATTCAATCGAACCTTTTTGAACTCATCGTGGTACTCTTGGACAGACTTGGACCCTTGCTTTAACTCATAGAGCTTTTTCATTTGAGTCTGCCTGTATTTGGCACTCAAATACTTAGCATCCATAGCTCTTCTCAATTGTGGCCAAGTAATTACTTCGGGATAGTCATTCCTTCGTCTATGCCTCTTGTCAGATTCCCACCACGTTGATGCATAAGCTTCGAACGAAGCAATGGCATGGGCAGCTTTTCTCTCATCGGTCATCTCATTGGTTTCAAAGATGCGCTCCATTCTAAGCTTCTATTCAAGATACTCATCGGGATCACTAGTTCCTTTAAAGGGTGGAAGAGTGATCTTGACACTGTTCAAGTTTGAGTCTCGAACACCACGAACCTGTTCGGGAAACTCATCATCTCGATCATTAGCCTCACGCTCAATATTTCTTTCAACATTTGCGCCTCGGCCTCGACCTCGGAAATTTCCACGACCTCGGTGAGCTTGCCTTCGTTGAGCGAATGGCAGCTCACGCTCATATCCGTCCTCGGGAAATTCCTCTTCATCAACCTCTTCGGCAACAGCTCCAAGATCTCTTCGGGCCACTGGAGGTGGTATTCTTTCTCCTCGGGGAATGCCCAAATTTTGATTTCCAGCTTGGGGATTGCCCAAGTTTTGTTGTGTTTAGGGATTGCCCAAGTTAAGCTCTCTTCGTATTGCTTCACTCGTCAACTGATGTTGTCGAAGAAGCTCAGCATACAGCTCAGGTTTCATCGGAGTGGATTCGCTTGTTCCAGCGCCGGACCCATGCATGGCCACGGATGCACTTCCCTGTTCGAGTTGAGTTACTCGAGCACTCACCCCTCTCACATCGGCACTGACACTGTGTATCGCAGCCATGAGATCGGCTAATGACAACTCAGGCTTCTCAATGCTTTTGCCATCGTTTCCAGCCATTGTACCTGCGCAAGTCAAAGATCAAACAAAAGTTAGGGTTAGAAATCACCTCACACACTCCCTCACCTTTGATGGGTGGCACTCGGGTCCACTCAATTTATGGGTTCGGTTTTTGATCACTCAAGGACTTGGTAACAGTGGCTCGTCTGATTGATCGGTCCTCTAAGATCCTTCAAGTTCGACAATAGTCACTGCCTCTTCGGGAAGAGTGAAGTGATGTTCGAGTCGATGGAACGGACGCTTTTCAACTGATCTCGGGGAGTCAAAGGAATTTCTACGAAAGTTTGGACTTCGGTCACCCCTTCGCACGAATTCCTATCAGCTTAAAAGAGTTAGTACGACCTCGAGTAGAACAATTACTCAAAGATCCACCAACTAGAATTTTGACACGAAAGAAAGTGAGAACCTAGGAGAATCTACCCTTTGATTCCCTTTTGGAATCTTTTTCGATCACACCCACTCCTGTCCGTACAAAAGTGGTCCCTCCTTGGTACGGATAGGGTTTACCTCATCCACTTTCCTTTTTCAGCCGACAATTTTCACCTGGGGTTTTGATGTTAAAATTTTAACCCCTTTCTTCTTCAATGGAACAGTGACCTTGCTCCGGCGTACGGACACAACAACTTCGGTTCACTGACCACGAATTTCAACAGATCTGGGTTGCTTTATCGACTCCGGGTTCATCAGCATCGGAGGAATTCAGTTCAAGTTCTTCGAGCTAAGAACCAGCTCGTTCGAGTCGTACACTGTTACGATTTTGTAACAATTTTCCGGCGTACGGACTTCGATTTAAACTCAGAACTTCGATTCTTAAGCAACAAACAAACCCAAATCACTCAAGAACCACCAATCTTCACCGGTTTCTTCCAAACACAGTGGGGTTCGAGTTCAGTCACCAATGAAGCTCAAAATAGTCCAAAATTCACCAAGAAACCCTAGTCACAAAATCAGTACGTCGGGTACTCGTTGGATTCAGACTTCGATGGTGAACAATAATCAATGGTTGTTTTTCCCAAACAACCAACAATCAAACACAATTTTTTAATTTTTATTTTAACACTTTTTTTTTTTGTAAGATAACAACAGCAACAACTCAAACAGAATCAAGAACACGAAAAGGAAACAAAGACACAAAAACGCACGAAGATAATGAACAGGATTGAGGTTGTAAGAACAAACTCAAGCCGTGCTCTGATACCAAGATGGTGCAATGCAATTCCCGAAGGGATTGTTAGCACAAACGCGGAAGAACAAACAGAAGGATAAAAGATAAAAAGCAAGACAAAACTTGCTTCTTCCGAAAGAACAGTGAGGAACCTGTCTCAAAGCTCAATCGAAAGGGATACAAGGATCACCTATACTATGCAACAATCCTCAAGAGAACATTGCCTCTTGCAAACTGAATGATCAAGAGGAATGTTCAATCGGACTAGCCGAAAGCCACAAGTCCTTAAAAGCCCTCACCGGGGTTTTGCTCACGACGGAGACAAGGAGAAATGTGCTCGGCACTTTCATTCAATTCATCAATGTTCAAAACTAGCTACTTACAATGAAAGGAAACAGTGTTTATATAGGAAATACTAAGGGTAAACTAGTAAATAGGTCACAGTTGACCAATAGAAATAAGCCACGCAGGGCTGAGTTAAAATGTGTTCGGCAGATTTGACTTCGGTAAGCCTTGGCTTCGGTTCTCGTTTGTCTACTCGAACACACACTTGTTGCCTTCGGACACTCAATTTTCTTCGAGCTCCTTGTCCTCGGTCACTTTGCCATCGGGCTCAAATCTGAAGATAGTGCCTTCGATTCTTTAGCTCGGCCACTCAGCTTCGGAGCAATTGTTTTCCTTCGGCCAGGCTAAGTGAACGTGCACATCGTGCAGCAGTTTGGCTTGGCTTCTTGTCATTGGTCTCCTAGGTGGATCGAACACTTGATCAGCACGTGTTCGGGCTGCATCAGTATATGCCCATAGAGACACAGAGAGCCGTGCTAATTAGTTCCTGACCTTGAGACAGGAAAGTTTGAGTGTAGAAGAGTATAATTATCTCTTTAATTCTTTAGAAAGGTTTGCCCCCACTATGGTAGCGAGTATGGAGGATATAATTCACAGGCATGTAGTGTGACTAGGTCCATGCCTGGTGAATGAGTGTATGACCGTTGCTATGCAGCCAGTTATTATATTATGCATTCAGGCGTTTTCTTTATCACTTGAGGAGAATAAGCAGAAACAGAGATCCGATAGGGATAGAGGGTTACATAAGAGGGGAAGATTGTCTTGTTCATTTAGAGAGACATCTGGAGTGAGTAGGCAGCAGAGTGTTAGACAGCCACCAGCTAATATACCTCAAGAGTCCCGTGGCCTGAGATCTGATAGACTTCCTCAGTCAAGATCTAGTCACGCATAACAGACTTCAGGATTTAAGCGTCGTGGTACTTCTGTACAGGCTGGTCAGACATATCCCAGATGTCCAGATTATGGTAGACGCCACTTGGGACCATGTAAGTTAGGAGTTGATACTCGTTGTATTAAGGCAGGCCACTTCAGGAGAGGTTGCCCGACTGGGTATGGTAGTGGTGCAGCTAAGCCAGCTAGATCAGCAGTTGCCTTCTTAGCACCAGCACGCCATCATGGGCATGTTCTTCAGGATAACACCTGCATAACAGAAAGAACTTAAGGAGAAACTGAAGGATTTGTTAGATAAAGGCCCCATCAGACCCAACATTTCCTCGTGGAGAGTCTCAGTATTATTTGTGAAAGAGAAAGATGGTTCTCGACGCATGTGCATAGATTATAGATAGATAAATAAAGTCATAATATGGAATAAATACCCTCTTCCAAAGATTGATGACTTGTTCGACCAGCTTTAGGGTGCCAAATACTTCTCGAAGATAGATTTGCGATCAGGCTACCATCAGGTTAGAGTCAGAGAATCTAATATACCTAAGACTGCATTCAGGACTAGGTATGGCCATTATGAGTATTTAGTGATGTCGTTTGGACTTACTAATGCCCCTGCAGTATTTATGGATCTGATGAACAGCGTATTCAGGCTTTATCTAGATTTATTTGTGATTATATTTATTGATGACATTCTCATCTATTCAAAGTCTGAATCAGAGCATGCGGAACTTCTACAAATAGCATTGGGTACTCTTCGGGACCAGCAATTATATGCTAAGTTCTCAAAGTGTGAATTCTGGTTAGATTCAGTGGCATTTCTTTGCCATATAGTTTCAGCAGAAGGAATTAAAGTAGATGGTTAGAAGATCGAGACTATGAAGAATTGGCCCAGACCTACGACGCTAACTGAAGTACGTAGTTTTCTTGGTTTGGAAGGTTATTACAGAAGGTTCGTAGACGGTTTTTCCTCCATTGTAGCTCCACTGACCAAATTAACACAGAAAATAGCTAAATTTGAGTGGTCTGATTCTTGAGAGCACAGCTTCCAAGAACTAAAGAACGGGTTGATAACAGCTCCAGTACTGACACTTCCAGAGGGATTTGAGGACTATGTTATTTACTGTGACGCTTCTCGAATTGGTCCTTGTTGTGTTTTGATGCAGCACGGAAGAGTAATTGCCTATGCTTCCAGGCAGCTGAAAAAGCACGAGCAGAACTACCCTACCCATGATCTGGAGCTTGCAGCAGTCATTCATGTATTAAAAATTTGGAAACATTATTTGTACGGAGTTCATGTTGATATTTATACAGACCACAAGAGCCTCTAGTACATATTTAAGCAAAAGGATGCTAAACCTACGACAGAGGCGGTGGCTAGAGTTGCTGAAGGACTACAACGTGGACATACTTTATCATCCGCGTAAAGCGAATGTTGTTGCTGATTCCCTTAGTCGTAAGTCTATGGGTAGTCTATCTTATTTACAGCCACAGAAAAAAAGAGTTAGCTCATGCACTCCACCAGTTGGCCAGCATGGGAGTCAGATTAATAGATTCAGATGACGCAGGATTTACAGTTCAGAAAGCAGCTACTACTTGCCTAGTTACAGAAGTAAAACAGCGTTTGTTTGAGGATCCAGTTCTAGGTGAATACAGACAAATAGCCAGAAGAAAACCGGAGTCACTATACAGGGTTACTAGTAATGGGGTTCTCATGTATAAAGATAGACTTTGTGTTCCTGACGTTGCAGATTTACGTGGACAGATTATAACTGAGGCATACTATTCCAGGTACACTATTCATCCAGGTTCGACTAAGATGTATTATGACCTTAAGCAGATTTACTGGTGGGATGGAATGAAGCGTGACATAGCAGAATTTGTGGCTCAGTGTCCTAACTGCTAGCAGGTTAAGGTCGAGCATCAAAAACCTAGTGGCTTGTTACAGGAAATCGAGATTCCATCGTGGAAATGGGAAGCAGTGAATATGGACTTCATTACAGTCTTGCCCCGTACGCGGAGCAAGTATGACTCTATTTGGGTTATAGTTGACAGGCTTACTAACTCAGCTCATTTCTTGCCTGTTAAAACTACATATGCAGCGGAGGATTATGCTAGACTTTATATCAGAGAGATAGTGCGCCTACATGGTATTCCAGTATCTATCATTTCAGACAGGGGCGCACAGTTTACAGCAGATTTCTGGCGATCATTCTAGACAGGTTTAGGGACACAGGTGAATCTGAGTACAACATTTTATCCACAGACAGACGGACAGGCTGAGCGGACCATTCAGACCTTAGAAGATATGCTTAGAGCTTGCGTGTTGGATTTTTGAGGCAGTTGGAGTGATTATCTACCATTGATAGAGTTTGCATATAATAATAGCTATCATTCAAGCATACAGATGGCGCCATATGAAGCTTTGTATGGGCGCAAATGCAGGTCTCCTATAGGATGGTTCGATGTTGACGAGTCTCAATTAATAGGTCCAGATTTAATCCAACAATCCGTTGATAAAGTCAAGTTGATCAGGGAAAGATTATTAGCAGTGCAGAGCAGACAGAAGTCCTATGCAGATAATCGACGTCGAGATTTAGAATTTCAAATTGGCGATTGGGTATTCCTGAAAGTATCACCTATGAAAGGCGTTATGAGATTTAGAAAAAAAGGGAAGCTTAGCCCTAGATTTATTGGTCCATATCAGGTTATCAGGCGAGTTGGGCGGTTAGCCTACGAGTTAGACCTTCCAGCAGACCTTCAGGAGGTACATCCAGTATTCCATGTTTCTATGCTCAGAAAATGTGTTGGAGATCCTTCTAGAGTTTTACCAGTAGATGATGTACAGATTACGGAGCAATTAACTTATGAAGAGGTGCCAATTGCAATTTTAGATAGGCAGATTCGTCGACTAAGGACGAAAGAGATTCCTTCAGTTAAGGTGTTATGACGAAGCAATAATGTAGATGAAATAACTTGGGAAGCTGAAAATGACATGAGAGCCTAATATCCACATCTCTTCACTACTTCAAGTATGTAGCAGATCATTGCTTAATGCTTCCTCATACTTCATTTAACATTCGAGGACGAATGTTCTTAACGGGGGAAGATTGTTACACCCCGTATGTCTCAATTGACGTATATCATTCTAATGACATGATAAGAATGATTTAAGTGAGTTTAAAGTCATAATATGACCATATATGATGTTTATATGTGGAATATGAAGTTTGGGAAAAATCAAATTTAAGTTGAGAAAAATCCGACAAAGGAATTGCCTTGTAACGAAGCTTTTTTAGCAATTAATTTCATGTGTTATATGAAGTCTTTTGGGGACATATAATATGCCAAATTGAAGGTCTTGGAGTGTAGTTTCCGGCACTTTTAACGGTTTGCTCATACACCTTATAGATAAAAAGATATGAGCGTCAGAATTCAAGCCGGAAAAAGGGCCATAAGCGCAAAAGAGGACTGTAACTGAAATATTTCGAGTATAAAAGGAAAAAAATGTATTATTTTCGTCATTTCCAGAACATACACCATAGAAACAGTTCTCTCTTGAGTTTTAAGCTAATTTTTATGATTTTGAAGAAACAACATCAACCTTAACTCGAAATTGAAGACAGATTGCGTCAAAACGCTCTACGCGATTAGGGTAACATTATGCTACCTTCAATTTATTCTATAGTTTGAGTTTTAGAATTACTTCATGGCTAAGTAAAGTACCTAAATATTGTATTATAGCTTGTTTAAGCTTTGGGAGGTGTGGAATTCAAAGGAAACATGGTTTAGAAGCAAGAAACATCAAAGGTATGTAAGACTAAACATTTCTTTTGGCAAGGCATGTATCTTTTAGCTTATGAAGCTTTTCTTCGTTCTAAACTTAGTGTTTCTTGTGAGAAACTTCTATGGTATCAAGGAAACGTTGTATATACTTAATTTGGTACTAAAATCCAAGGTGAAAGACGTCCGAATCAGCATAACAAAACGTTTCAAAATATGGAAAATTGTTTTGATCTTTGGACAGTTGTTAGTGTATTGATCATAACTCCTTGTGCAAAATTGATATTTAGATTCTTTAAAAATCTCCAGAACCCTAAGACATATATCTACAACTTTCATGCAGACCATGAACTCGATATCTTTCATCTACACACTGAAAATTAGGTTGAAAGTCAGGACAGTGGTGCTGTCCAGACATTCTATCTATGGATTTGTTATGTCATCCAGTTGTCTCATCTTGTTATCCGTTTAACATGTTTATGTTATCAATTTATCCGGGTATCCATTCCCGTGTATAGTATAGTACTGGTTCTTTTTTTGCGGATCATCCAGTTTCAGGGGAAACTCTGCCGAAATTTTTATAGAGATTCAAAGAGTTGGACATATTCTAAGTTTCAGGTTGTGTCTATAATTCCATCCAGAGTTTTCTTATCATTCCTTCGAGTCCATATATATTGTTGCCACACGTGTTATGCCTCATACATGCTTATGCTTATATTGTGATCATGTTATGTGTGATTTGGAGTCCCCCATAAGGGCTGGACATTGGACACACAGTACGGTCGCGTGTGATACTACCCATCTGGGGGATACAGCCCCTCTGGTTCAGGCGGGAGTTGAAACACCTAGTGTGACCGGGTGTCATTCACACACTCTGACCAGAGAGACTAGATATTACTGGCTGGGGGGGATATAGCCCATAACACCCACCAGGTTTGTTATATACGCGTATATAGCCACAGTATGCACTGCATGATTATACATGAGGCTAGTTCCGCTTTTCAGTTACATGATTTGGGGGGATACAGCCCATAACACCAGACAGGTACTAGTTCAGCTTTTCAGTTACCTGATTTGGGGGGATACAGCCCATAACACCAGACAGGTACTAGTTCAGATGTTCAGTTACCTGATTTGGGGGGATACAGCCCATAACACCAGACAGGTATCAGTTCAGATAACAGTTAAGTTTTAGCTCAGTACCAGTTATCAGTTCTCAGTTATCATCCACCAGTTCTTAGTGTCATTATCAGTTGTCAGCTATCAGTTCCAGTTTCTAGTTACCAGTTGTCGGTCATATTACAATTATTTATCAGTATAGTGCAGCTCAGTGTTCAGTTTCAGATTCAGCTAGACTTCAGTTTATATTCAGGTCATGTTTAGTACGTTCTTCAGATTTCCAGCTATACTGCTATGCTCCAGTGATATTTACATATTTATATTCCAGCCTTACAGTTTCATTCAGCTATGATATATTATATGCTCATGCCTTACATACTTGGTACATATCGTACTCACGCCCTTTTTCTGGGGCGCTGCGTTTCATGCCGCGCAGGTGCAGATAGATCAACGCTTGGACCATGTTAGTAGGCCATCTATCAGCTATTGGAGTCAATCCGCTTACTCCCAGAGTTACTTATCTTTTGGTATGTGTACAGTCAGCCAGCTTGGGTATGGCGGGGCCTTATCCCGTCCTTTGTATATTCAGTTCATCACTCTTAGAGGCCTGTAGATATGTCCCTGCGTGGTTCAGTCAGTATGTTATGTATGTCAGCTTATGTTAGCCTTGTCAGCTTTTTGCATTGCATAATTCTCATCAGTTAGGTTTATGCTTATTTCGTTTATCAGTTATATTCATGGTTAGCAGATTATCAGGAGGATTAGTGATGATCGACACTTAGTGTTGGTCATCCGTCGCGGCCCTAGGTTGGGTCGTGACAAAACTACACTTGACCATGAGGTAAAATTGAGAGAGATGAGAGGTGAGGAAAGAAAAATTGAGAGTGAGAGCACCCATTGTTCTAACACTTCTTCATCTTCTACCTTTTCTTGTAAAAGTTCTTGTGTAGGTACATTTAAAGACAAGCCATTGGAGCCTCAAAGTGAGCTTCATGAAGAAGGAGTTGCATCTGACACTTCAAACCATGTGAGTGACCAAGGAAGTACTACAAATGTAAGTGTTGCTTCACCTTTTCATGAACCTACTAGCTACTTGTCTTGTGATGACTCAACACTAGTTGGTGTTTTTGATGCATCTAGTGAGTATACCACTAGTGAAGAGTCTAGTTGTCAACTTGAGTTTGCATGTGAAACACTAGTTGGGAGTAGCACTATGCCACATCATGATGTGAGCTCATTGTTCATTGAACCCCTCCCTAGTGTAGATTTGATAGTTGACCATGATTGTGACCTTTGCTATGACACACCGCCAACCTTTGACATAGGGAAAGATGAGGTAGTTGACCATTGATATGCTTCTATTTGGTGGACCAATGTGTTATGGTGAGGATGGTTGATGCCGGGCAAACTAGCTTGAGACCCTTCACGAGAAGCCAAGCCAAAGCTATCCATGATGCTCACCTTTACTTGGTATGGAGAGGCTTGAACGAGGAAGATGGAAGCTCCGGAACAACCTTGAAGATCATGCATTGGAGCACCATGGAAGGAGGACCACTTAGACCCGAGGGAGAGGCTCAAGAGACACAAAGCAAGGCGCCTCAAGAGGCTTCAGCAAGGGGCGGACCGCCTCCCCAAGTGGGCGGACCGCCTGTTTAGTGAAAGCTCTCTGGATCTCTCCATGGGCGGACCGCCTGGTGCAATGGGCGGACCGCCCACTCCCCTGTGCTGCCCTTCCACGCACTACAGAGGCGGACCGCCTCCCCTAGTAGGTGGGGCGCCTAGTTCCCTGAAGCCTCCATCCGAATTTTGGCTATTTTGTGTGTGTAATTCCAACTTTGGCCCTAAGTGGCTCCTATTGTTTAAACCCACTTAGGGGTATTTTAGACACTTCATTACATGATTGTAGAAGGCTATAAAAGCCTTCATTAGGTCTTGAACTCATTAACCAATCTTGAATACAAAAACGCAAGAGAATTACTCTCTATTGAAACCATTGATTCTTGGCTTGAATTTCAATTAGACGATTCCAAGTTGAACCTCAAACCTCCCCGACCATTCTATTTGCAAGGACCACGTGATTCTTGAGGATAGTTGCATAGTGCTAGGTGATTCTTTCCAATCGCTCGGGGTGTAACGGAACAAGTTCTCCGTTGCTACTCGACTTTAGTGTAAGTCTCGTCTCACTTTTATCTTTACTCGCTTTCGTAGGTTTTCCCTACATCAGTTGGTATCAGAGCATGGCTAGGGTTGCGTTCTTACGAGCCCTCGTCCTACTCTTCGTGCTTGTCTTTTATGTTCCGTGTTTATTTTCATGTTCTTGTTCTTATTTTATTGAAAAAGAAGAAAAAAATTCAAAAATTAGAAAACCCAAAAATTTGCTAGAAATCGTTGGTTGTTACGATTTTGTTGGTTTTGATTATCGGGGATTTTTTGTTTACGTGAACCCGACAATTGGGCGCCAACAAAACACGTTTTGGAGTTGAAAATCAAAAGTTGGAAAAATTGAACCCTAGGTTGGGTATTTTGCAAAATTTGCTAAAACTTGTTTGATGTTATGATGTTGTGGTTGTTTGGTATCGGGGATTGTTCCTTATAGTTACCCTGTCGTTTTAATACCCTTATAACAACATTTGGAGTAGCGGATTGAAAATCTAAATTTTAAAGTCTTGAAGTTTTGAAAATTTTGAAGAACTTGCTCCAATTCCTTGAAACAAGTTGTTGTTGGTTGTTTGTTGGATTAAACCATTGGGGTTTGCTTGTCATAGTCCAAAACAACTTTGGGTACCATTACATATCACAAACCCTCTGAAAACATTGGAGAATTGAGTGCCAAAAACCAAGAATCGAAGTCAAACTGTGCAGGAGAATTGGCCTAGGCGGACCGCCCCTCAGTTTAGGCGGACCGCCCGAATTTCTACCACTCTCTGGATCTTGGAGTAGGCGGACCGCCTACCTTACAGAGGCGGGGCGCCCACTCCCTGAAGGGTGTCCGGGTAGTTTGTTTCTTAGGCTTTCGTGGTTTGTTTGCTTCCATTACTTCCGGTTAGTACTTTGCGAGTAATTCTCCTAATCAACTAGTACTAATTCATTGAGCGCTTAGGATATTCGTGCGTGTTGGTGTTGATAACTTCAAAGAAGACTCATAGAATTTCTTTGGCTCAAGTGCTCACTTAAAAGCCGAACGCCCATAGAGTCCCATTGACTCCACTCTTCCCGAAGAGTATTTGGAACTTGTTGGATTGTTTGGTTGTTGAGGTAGTTGTTCAACCCCGAGGAAGACTTTTGAATTCGAGCTTGAGTGAACCTACCCAAAAACAAGAGTGAACCCGAGGGACAATCAAAGGTGAGGGAGCGAGTGAGGATTTTTTTTACTCTAATCTCTCTGCTTGTTTTTGATTGATTGTAGGTACAATGGCGGATGAGAAGGCCAAATCAACCATTGAGGTTCCCGTTGACGTCTTGGCTAGTCTATTGGCCGAGGTGAAAACATTGAACCTTAGAATGGAAGTCTTTGAGAAGGAAAGGACCCCGAGTGTCCAAAAGGATGCCAATGAAGGCACAAGTGATGATTCAATCATGAAGCCGGATCAATATGCGGAGTTAGTTCGTCGACAACGGTTGAGGGACGAGGCTCTTGCTGAGAAAGATCGTTGGGCACTCCCCAACCCTTGGGCAATCCCCAAGGAGATGTCCCACTCTTAAGGCCCCGAAGAAATTTGATTCCTCTTGAGCAAGTTGATGAAGCTCAAGAAGGGGAGGGCCTCGTTTTAGATGATGATTTTGATGCTCATTATCCACCTAGGAGGGCGATGAACGGAGGCCGAGGGATGGATGGAGGTCGTGGGTGAGGTCGAGGACCTCCAAGGGCTTTCATGGGAAGGGACTTGAGACGGGAGTATGATGAGGTTGAAGACTACTACGGGGGTCAACCGGGACCACATCGTGGGGGTCGTGACACTAACCTCAATAGTGTGAAGATCACTATCCCACCTTTCAAGGGGACTAGTGATCCGGAGGCTTTCTTAGAATGGAAGGTTCAATTGGAGCGGGTCTTTGACACGAATGACATGTACGAGGAGAAGAAGGCTACATATGCCATTGCTTCCTTTGAATCCTATGCGTCTACATGGTGGGAATCCATGAAGCGATCAAGGAGACGACTTGGGTTGCGGATGAACATCACTTGGGAAGAGTTGAAAGAAATAATGAGCAACAAGTATGTGACTCCCAAGTATCGACAAGAGCAACTCAAAAGGCTCTATGAATTGAAACAAGGCTCCAAATCCGTTGATGAGTATTTCAATGACTTTGAGAAGAACCGGATGGCTTTTGATATGGAAACGAAGGATGAGGAACAAGCTATCATCCGTTTCAAAAGTGGCTTGAGTAGGAAGATTGCTTCCCAATTGAGGCTACACATCTTCCACTCTCTACAAGATGTGTGTGATGCCGCGGTTGAGGCCGAGAAGTGGCTCAAAGAAGAGAAGGCTCCTCGCTATAGGAGTACCACCACTACCACTCCAACAACTCGCCCCAAAGAATGGAAGACTCCATACACAAGTGGTGCAAGTGGGAGTCGAGATGTGAAGAAGCCCTTTGAGAAGGCTACCCCGAGAAGCGACCACAAAGAGGTTGGAGGTAATTCTAAAACTACTTTAAATACTCCTTCTTCTTCTTCTTTCCAATGCCATAAATGTAAAGGATATGGCCACTTTGCCAAAGAGTGCCCTACCCGGAAAACAATGATTGTGATGGATGATGGGTTGGTCTATGAGGGGGAAAGTGAGTCCGAGGGAGAAGTTGAGGAGGAGAGTGAGGAAGTTGAGGGTGAGGGTGAAGAGAGAGTGACGGAGGGGGATGATCCTAATATGTTCCTTGTGGTTCGCCGCATTTTGGGAACCATGGTGAGTGAAGAGAGGGAAGATGAACAAAGGGAAAACTTGTTCCATGCTCGGTGTAGAGTGAAGGGGCAAGTGTGTTCCATGATCATAGACTCGGGTAGTTGCACGAATGTGGTGAGCCAATCCTTGGTCTCACAATTGAAATTGACTACCCAAAAGCACCCTAATCCCTACCGTTTGCAATGGTTGAGTGAGTGTGGGGAATTGAGGGTCTTGAAGCAAGTCTTGATTAGGTTCAAGATTGGGAACTATCAAGATGAACACATGTTTGACGTGGTGCCAATGCAAGCATGCCACCTTTTATTTGGTAGGCCGTGGCAATACGACAAACAAGTGGTTCATGATGGCCGGGCCAACACTTACACGGTTAGACATGAGGGGAAGAAGTTTGTGCTCACACCCTTGTCCCCAAAGCAAGTAAGTGAAGACTATCGGCGCATGAAAGAGTTGAGGGAAGCGGCTAAGGCCAAGTCCCTGGTTGTGGCCAAACCTTTGGCCGAGACCCCACCATCTTCCACCGGTCGCATGTGTGCCATGAAGCAACCGGGTGAGATCTTGAAAGGTAACGATGGCACCAAGATGCTCATATGCCTAGTGCACAAAGGTATGGTTTTAAATTCCGAAAGTGATTATTTATCTAACCCTAACCCTTTGCCTAGTGCCATTGAAAATGTTTTGAAGGTCTATGAGGACATGTTCCCGGAGGAGATGCCGGATGGATTACCTCCATTGAAGGGTATTGAACATCAAATTGACTTTGTCCCGGGTTCCCAAATTCCCAACAAGCCGGCATATAGGAGCAATCCCGAGGACACAAGGGAGCTACAAAAGCAAATTGATGAGTTGCTCACCAAAGGCTTGGTGAGGGAGAGCTTGAGCCCTTGTGCCGTGCCAGTGATCCTTGTTCCGAAGAAGGATGGCACTTGGAGGATGTGTGTGGATTGTCGAGCGGTCAACAAGATCACGGTAAAGTATCGAAATCCCATACCTCGTTTGGATGATATGTTAGATGAGCTTAGTGGTTCTAGCATCTTTTCAAAAATAGATCTTAGGTCCGGTTACCATCAAATCCGAATGAAACCCGGAGATGAATGGAAAACCGCATTCAAGACCAAGTTTGGTCTATATGAATGGTTGGTGATGCCCTTTGGCCTCTCCAATGCACCTAGTACTTTCATGAGATTGATGAACCATGTGCTTAAACCCTTCATCAACAAGTTCGTGGTCGTCTACTTTGATGACATATTGATCTATAGCAAGTCTATAGACGACCACATAGGCCACTTGAGTCAAGTACTTGAAGTGCTACGAGCCGAAAAGCTCTATGCCAACTTTAAGAAGTGTGCCTTTTGTGTTGAAAAGGTCGTCTTTTTGGGCTTTGTTGTTAGTGTCAATGGTGTAGAAGTTGATGAGTCCAAAGTTGAAGCCATTAGAGATTGGCCTACTCCCACCACCGTTTCTCATGTGAGGAGTTTTCATGGCCTTGCTAGTTTCTATAGGCGCTTTGTTAGAGACTTTAGCACCATTGCCGCACCACTCACCGAGTTGGTGAAAAAGGACAAGTCCTTTGTTTGGGGAGAGCCGCAAGAAAAGGCTTTCCAAGAATTGAAAAGTAGGCTAAGTACCGCCCCATTGTTGCAATTGCCCGACTTCGGGAAGGCTTTTGAGGTAGAATGTGATGCCTCGGGGGTGGGTATTGGGGGTGTTCTCATGCAAGAAGGGAAACCCGTTGCCTACATTAGTGAGAAGTTAAAGGGGGCAACCTTGAATTACTCTACGTATGACAAGGAGTTGTATGCCCTCGTGAGAGCTTTAGCCCATTGGCAACACTATCTTTGGCCTCGGGAATTCATGATCAAGAGTGACCATGAGTCACTCAAACATCTAAGAGGCCAAGAGAAGTTGAACAAAAGACATGCCAAGTGGGTGGAGTTCATTGAGTCCTTCCCTTATGTAATTCATTACAAACGGGGTAAGGACAATGTTGTAGCCGATGCGCTTTCTAGGATGTTCGCCCTTGCTACCACTCTTGCCTCTAGACTTATGGGTTTTGAGAGTATAAAATCTTTG
This sequence comes from Petunia axillaris subsp. axillaris, assembly GCA_029990575.1. Taxonomy (NCBI): domain Eukaryota; kingdom Viridiplantae; phylum Streptophyta; class Magnoliopsida; order Solanales; family Solanaceae; genus Petunia; species Petunia axillaris. Next base: position 98,687,634 of record JARKNS010000004.1, on the reverse strand, counting down.
TATGAACATGACCCAAAGTTCAAGAGCATTCATGATGCTCTAGTGAGTGGGGAAAGGGTGGAAAAATACCAATGGGTAGATGGCTACATTTTCAAGAATGGGAGAGTATGTGTCCCCGAGTCCTCTTGGCGAGAATTGCTAGTGCGTGAAGCACATTGTGGAGGCTTGATGGGTCACTTTGGCCGGGATAAGACTTTGGCCATTCTTATGGAGCAATTCCATTGGCCTAAGATGGGAATGCATGTTGAGCGGCTATGCAATGCTTGTCTAGATTGCAAGCACGCCAAGTCTAAGTCGAATCCCCATGGCTTGTATACTCCTTTGACTATTCCTACTAGCCCGTGGATGGACATTTCGATGGATTTTGTTATGGGTTTGCCGCGGTCTAGAGGGGGCCATGATAGCATTTATGTTGCCGTGGATCGGTTTTCCAAAATGGCTCACTTCATTCCTTGTAAGAAGAGTAGTGATGCACACCATGTAGCTTCCTTGTTCATTGATAATGTGTTAAAATTGCATGGCGTGCCTCAAACCATTGTAAGTGATAGGGACACTAAGTTCCTAAGCCATTTTTGGAGATGTTTGTGGGGTGCCCTTGGCACCAAATTGTTGTTCTCTACGTCCCACCACCCTCAAACGGATGGTCAAACCGAGGTGGTGAACCGAACCTTGGGGACTCTTCTTAGAGCTATGACCCGAGGTAAGGCCGGGACTTGGGTGGAGAAGTTACCACTCATGGAGTTTGCATATAACCGCACTTTGCATAGAATGATTGGCATGACTCCATTTGAGTGCGTTTATGGTTTTAATCCTTTGATTACACTTGATCTCACCCCTTTGCCAAGCGAAATGGTTGTTAATGTTGAAGGTACAAGACGAGCTAAGGCCTTGATGGACCTCCACGCCAAAGCAAAGAAGAACTTGGAGGAAACTTATGAAAAGTTAGCCACCAAGAAGAACAAGGGGAGGAAGAAAGTGGAATTCAAGAAAGGAGATTGGGTGTGGGTGCACTTCTGAAAAGAAAGATTCCCAAGCATTAGAAAAGGGAAGTTGGCACCCCGAAGAGATGGCCCGTTCCAAGTGATATCCAAGATCAACAACAATTCCTATGTGATTGATCTACCGGGTGAGTACAATGTGTCAAATACTTTCAATGTTAGTGACTTGGCTCCTTGTGATGTAGGTGATGCCGTGGAGGATGACGCCTTAATTTCGAGGACGAAATCTTCTCAAGAAGGGGAGGATGATGCCGGGCAAACTAGCTCGAGACCCTTCGCGAGAAGCCAAGCCAAAGCTATCCATGATGCTCACCTTCACTTGGTATGGAGAGGCTTGAACGAGGAAGATGGAAGCTCCGGAAGAACCTTGAATATCATGCATTGGAGCACCATGGAAGGAGGACCACTTAGACCCGAGGGAGAGGCTCAAGAGACACAAAGCAAGGCGCCTCAAGAGGCTTCAGCAAGGGGCGGACCGCTTCCCCAAGTGGGCGGACCGCCTGTTTAGTGAAAGCTCTCTGGATCTCTCCATGGGCGGACCGCCTGGTGAAATGGGCGGACCACCCACTCCCCTGTGCTGCCCTTCCACGCCCTACAGAGGCGGACCGCCTCCCCTAGGCGGGCCGCCTTGTTCCCTGAAGCCTCCATCCGAATTTTGGCTATTTTGTGTGTGTAATTCCAACTTTGGCCCTAAGTGGCTCCTATTGTTTAAACCCACTTAGGGGTATTTTAGACACTTCATTACATGATTGTAGAAGGCTATAAAAGCCTTCATTAGGTCTTGAACTCATTAACCAATCTTGAATACAAAAACACAAGAGAATTACACTCTATTGAAACCATTGATTCTTGGCTTGAATTTCAATTGGACGATTCCAAGTTGAACCTCAAACCTCCCCGACCATTCTATTTGCAAGGACCGCGTGATTCTTTAGGATAGTTGCATAGTGCTAGGTGATTCTTTCCAATCGCTCGGGGTGTAACGGAACAAGTTCTCCGTTGCTACTCGACTTTCGTGTAAGTCTCGTCTCACTTTTATCTTTACTCGCTTTCGTAGGTTTTCCCTACATCAATGGTCTTGTCCTTGAGGAGTCCAAATTGCATGAATTGGACAAGGTTGTCTATGATGACTCCTCAAGTGAACCTAGTCTCGATAATTTATCTATGCTTAATCATGATATTGAGATGCATGTTTTCACCAATCCATTGTTTGAAGGCATTCTCATTAGTGGAAGTGACTTGTATCGGACTAGGGTGAGAAGTCAAATGGAACCTTCATGGTGTGAAGGGTTTGATTCCTTAGGCAATCCATTGTTTGATAATTTGGGTGAGGTAGATGGTTCTTTGAGTGACCCTACTATTGTTTGTTGGGGTTATGATGAAGAAGAGTCCATCATCAATACCTTCCTTGGGAGCTTGTCTTTCGAGAAGGATTGCTTAGGTGATGAAATTGGAGGGGAAGAGGAATCCCTTGGTGTGAGTAGGTGCATCTAAAGAAGGGGAGTGGAGTGCTTGATCCTACTTGTAGGTTGGGCTATTTGATTCACTCCACTCCACATGTTGATCACACCTCGAGGATAGATTGGTGTGTTGATCTTGAGCTTAAGGTTCAAGGGGATTTTGGTAGCTTGATCTTGCCTTTTCCATCTTCCCATGACCTCTTTGCTCATTATCTTGTTGAGTGCATGTTGATCTTTAACCAAGTGCTTATGGTTCTCTTTGGAGACTTGATATTCATGATTGTTATTGATGCTTGGTTATATCACAAGAGTGTGTTTTCCACACTTCTTGCACTAACCTACTTTCAAAGTAGGATGTTTGCTTGTTTTTGCTTGACGTTGCTTGTAGGTTCTAAGCTCCATGCTAAGGCGGGGAAGATCTTGGAAGAAACCTATGTCAAAGTGACGATCAAGAAGGACAAAGGAGGAGATTCTTGGCCACCCCGAGGAGTTGTTAGAGCCATGAGAGACCAAGCCTTGATTTCTGGTGCAATGCAAACCCGAAGGAGTCACTTAGCACAAACGCGGAAGATAAACAACAAAAGATAAAGATAGAAGCAAGACAAAACTTGCTTCTTTTGAAAGAACAATGAGGAACCTGTCTCAAAGCTCGATCAAAAGGGACACAAGAATCACCTAAACTATGCAACAATCCTCAAGAGAACATTGCCTCTTGCAAACTGAATGATCAAAGAGGAATGTTCTATCGGATTAACCGAAAGCCACAAGTCCATTAAAGCCCTCACAGGGGGTTGCTCACGACGGAGACAAGAAATGTGCTCAGCACTTTCATTAATTCATCAATGTTCAAAAACTTGGTACTTGCAATGAAAGGAAACAAGGTTTATATAGGAATACTAAGGGTAAACTAGTAAAAGGGTCACAGGCGACCAATAAAAATAAGCCACGCAGGGCTGAGTTAAAATGTGTTCGGCAGACTTAACTCTGGTAAGCCTTGGCTTCGGTTCTCGTTTCTTCAGACGCTCAATTCTCCTCGAGCTCAATTCTCCTCGAGCTCATTGTCCTCGGTCACTTTGCCTTCGGGCTCAAATCTGAAGATAATGCCTTCGATTCTTGAGCTCGGCCACTCAGCTTTGGAGCAATTGTTTTCCTTCGGCCAGGCTAAGTGAACGTGCACATCGTGCAGTAGCTTGGCTTGGCTTCTTGTCATTGGTCTCCTCGGTGGATCGAACACTTGATCAGCACGTGTTCGGGCTGCATCATCCTCCCCTTTTTGAGAAGATTTCGTCCTCGAAATCAAGCCCTCCTCGTCCTCCGAAGTTGGACCTACAACACAAGGAATTAAGTCAGCAACATTAAAGGTGTTGGACACGTTATACTCACCAGGGAGGTCGATCACGTAAGCATTGTTGTTGATCTTGGTCAACACTTGAAATGGACCATCCCCTCGAGGAGCCAACTTTCCTTTCCTTTGGTTCGGGAAGCGTTCCTTTCGGAAGTGAACCCAAACCCAGTCTCCCTTCTTTAATTCCAACTTTTTACGCCTCTTGTTTTTCTTTAAGGAAACCTTTGCATAGGCCTCCTCGAGGTTCTTCTTCACCTTTGCATGCAATTCGATCAAGGCAGCTGCTCGTCGAGTACCTTCAAAATCAAGAATAGAACTCGAGGCAATGGGGTTAAATCAAGTGGAATCAAAGGATTAAAGCCATACACACACTCAAACGGGGTCATGTTGATCATTCGATGCACCGTTCGATTGTATGCAAACTCCATCACGGGCAAACGATCAGCCCAGTTTCAAACCTTCCCTTTGGTCATTGCCCGAAGCAAAGATCCCAAGGTTCGGTTAACTACCTCGGTCTGTCCATCAGTGATGCAGCCCGATCACGTGCTGATCAAGTGATCGATCCACCGAGGAGACCGATGACAAGAAGCCAAGCCAAGCTGCTGCACGATGTGCACGTTCACTTAGCCTGGCCGAAGGAAAACAATTGCTCCGAAGCTGAGTGGCCGAGCTCAAGAATCGAAGGCATTATCTTCAGATTTGAGCCCGAAGGCAAAGTGACCGAGGACAATGAGCTCGAAGACAATTGAGCGTCCGAAGGCAGCAAGTGTGTTCGAGCAGACAATCGAGAACCGAAGCCAAGGCTTCCCAAAGTCAAAGTCTGCCGAACACAATTTAATTCAGCCCTGCGTGGCTTATTTCCATTGGTCGCCTGTGACCCTTTTACTAGTTTACCCTTAGTATTTCCTATATAAACCTTGTTTCCTTTCATTGTAGATAGCTAGTTTTGAATATTGATGAATTGAATGAAAGTGCCGAGCACATTTCTTCTTGTCTCCGTCGTGAGCAAAACCCCGGTGAGGGCTTTTAAGGACTTGTGGCCTTCGGTTAATCCGACTGAACATTCCTCTTGATCATTCAGTTTGCAAGGGGCAATGTTCTCTTGAGGATTGTTGCATAGTATAGGTGATCCTTGTATCCCTTTCGATTGAGCTTTGAGACAGGTTACCTCACTGTTCTTTCGAAAGAAGCAAGTTTTGTCTTGCTTCTATCTTTTATCTTCTTGTTTGTTCTTCCGTGTTTGTGCTAGCAACCCCTTCGGGATTTGCATTGCACCATCTTGGTATCAGAGCATGGCTTGAGTTTGTTCTTACAACCTCAATCCTGTTTATTATCTTCGTGCATTTTTGTGTCTTTGTTTCCTTTTCGTGTTCTTGATTCTATTTGAGTTGTTGCTGTTGTTATCTTACAAAAAAAGAAAAATTCAAAAATTGTGTTAGATTGTTGGTTGTTTGGGAAAACAACCATTGAATTCTTGTTCACCATCGAATTCTGAATCCAACGAGTACCCGACGTACTGATTTTGTGACTAGAGTTTCTTGGTGGATTTTGGACTGTTTTGAGCTTCATTGGTGACTGAACTCGAACCCCACTGTGTTTGGAAGAAACCGGTGAAGATTGGTGGTTCTTGAGTGATTTGGGTTTGTTTGTTGCTTAAAAATCGAAGTTCTGAGTTTGAATCGTACCAAGGAGGGACCACTCTTGTACGGACAGGAGTGGGTGTGATCGAAAAAGATTCCAAAAGGGAATCAAAGGGTAGATTCTCTTAGGTTCTCACTTTCTTTCGTGTCAAATTCTAGTTGGTTGATCTTTTGAGTAATTGTCCTACTCGAGGTCGTACTAACTCTTTTAAGCTGATCGAAGTCCAAACTTTCGTAGAAATTCTTTTGACTCCCCGAGCTCACTTAAAAAGCGTCCGTTCTATCGAGTCGAACATCACTTCACTCTTCCCGAAGAGGAAGTGACTATTGTCGAACTTGAAGGATCTTAGAGGACCGATCAATCAGACGATTCACTGTTACAAGTCCTTGAGTGATCAAAAACCGAACCCATAAATTGAGTGGACCCGAGTGCCACCCATCAAAGGTGAGGGAGTGTGTGAGGTGATTTCTAACCCTAACATTTGTTTGATCTTTGACTTGTGCAGGTACCATGGCTGGAAACGATGGCAAAAGCATTGAGAAGCACGAGTTGTCGTTAGCCGATCTCATGGCTGCGATACAAGGCATCAGTGCCGAAGTGAGAGGAGTGAGTGCTCGAGTAGCTAACCTCTAGCAGGGAAGTGCGTCCGTGGCCAAAAATGGGTCCGGCGCTGGAACGAGCGAATCCACTCCGATGAAACCTGAGCTGTATGCTGAGCTTGTACGACAACATCAGTTGACAAGTGAAGTAATTCGAAGAGAACTTAACTTGGGCAATCCCCAAGCTTCTTATCAAAACTTGGGCAATCCCCAAGCTGCTTATCAAAACTTGGGCATTCCCCGAGGAGAAAGAATACCACCTCCAGTGGCCCGAAGAGATCTTGGAGCCGTTGCCGAGGAGGTTGATGAAGAGGAATTTCCCGAGGACGAATATGAGCGTGAGTATCCATTCGCTCAACGAAGGCAAGCTCACCGAGGTCGAGGAAATTTCCGAGGTCGAGGCCGAGGCGCAAATGTTGGAAGAAATATTGAGCGTGACGCTGATGATCGAGAAGATGAGTATACCGAACAGGCTCGTGGTGTTCGAGACTCAAACTTGAACAGTGTAAAGATCACTATTCCACCCTTTAAAGGAACTAGTGATCCCGATGAGTATCTTGAATGGAAGCTTAAAATGGAGCGCATCTTTGAAACCAACGAGATGACCGATGAGAGAAAAGCTGCCTATGCCATTGCTTCGTTCGAAGCTTATGCATCAACGTGGTGGGAATCCGACAAGAGGCATAGACGAAGGAATGACTATCCCGAAGTCAATACTTGGCCACAATTGAGAAGAGCAATGGATGCTAAGTATTTGAGTGCCAAGTACAGGCAGACTCAAATGAAAAAGCTCTATGAGTTAAAGCAAGGGTCCAAGTCTGTCCAAGAGTACCACGATGAGTTCGAAAAGGTTCGATTGAATCTTGATCTTGTCGAAGACGAAGAGCAAGCCATTATCCGATTCAAAAATGGCTTGGCTAGGGATGTGTCATCTCAGTTGAGACTCCACGTGTACCACACGTTGGGATATTTGTTTGATGCTGCCCCGAAGCTGAAAAATTGGTGAAGGACGATAAGGCAAACCGGTATCGAGGAGTCACTACTTCTACTCCTTTGAACCGAAGTAAAGAATGGAAGAGTCCAAACCAAGCAAGTGCTAACACTGTTCGTGATTCGAAGAGACCCTTCGAAAGAGGTGTGACCGTTAACCAGTCGAGAGAAGTGGGAGGTAAAGTTCAACTCAACTCTCCTAGTGCTTCAAATATTCAGTGTCACAAATGCAAAGGTTATGGTCACATGGCAAAAGAGTGTCCAACTCGTAAGGTTATGCTTCTGCTCGAAGATGGAACCGTCCATGAGCAAGAGAGTGATACCGAGGAGGAAATTATCGAGGAGACTGATCGAGCTGAAGTTGATGATGATCATGAGGCTGCCGAAGCTGATCATCCGGAAATGTTTCTTGTGGTTCGAAGGAATTTGAGCTGCATGACTCTTGAAGAAGAGGACAACCAAAGAGAAAACCTCTTTCATGCCCGATGTCGAGTGAGGGGAAAGGTGTGTTCGATGATCATTGATTCTGGTAGTTGTGCCAATGTAGTGAGCCAAACTTTGGTTTCACAAATGGGATTACCTACGATGAAGCATCCCCACCCTTACAAGTTACAATGGCTGAATAAGTGTGGAGAATTGAGAGTTGTCAAACAAGTGTGGATCAAGTTCAAAATCGGAGAGTATCAAGATGAAATGATATTCGATGTGGTTCCGAGGCAAGCTTGTCATTTGCTATTGGGTCGACCATGGCAGTATGACCGAACAGCTGTTCACAATGGCAGATCAAACACTTACACTGTGAAGCTCTATGGGAAGAGTTTCGTACTCAAACCCTTGTCTCCAAAACAAGTCACCGAGGACTATAAACGAATGAAAGAATTGAAAGAAGCGGCCAAAGCTAAGCTTCCGATAGGAGCAAAATTGGGGCCCGAAGAGACAAACTCACCGATCGAAGTGAAAGGAATTTGTGCAATCATGCAACCCGGTGAGATCTTACGAGGCAACGACCACGGTCAGATGATGATTTGCCTCGTGCACAAGGGTATCTTTCTAAACTCTAATGATGATTTTTCTAATGATAACCCTTTGCCTTTGTTTGTTCGTAAAGTTTTGCAGGACTTCGAGGACATGTTTCCCGAGGAAATGCCAGGTGGATTACCTCCGTTGAGGGGAATCGAGCACCAAATTGACTTCGTGCCAGAGTCTCAAATCCCTAACAAACCTGCATACCGGTGTAATCCCGAAGACACCAAAGAGCTCCAACGGCAGGTTGATGAATTGCTGAACAAGGGCCTCATTCGTGAGAGCTTGAGTCCTTGCGCCGTTCCTGTTATCCTTATCCCAAAGAAGGATGGAACATGGCGAATGTGTGTTGACTGTCGCGCAGTCAACAAAATAACGGTAAAGTATCGTCATCCTATCCCTCGATTAGATGACATGCTAGATGAGTTAAGTGGTTCTTCATACTTTTCGAAGATAGACCTCAGGTCCGGTTACCACCAGATCCGGATGAAACCCGGGGACGAGTGGAAAACCGCATTCAAGACCAAACTCGGTCTATATGAATGGTTGCTGATGCCTTTTGGCTTATCCAATGCACCGAGCACATTCATGCGACTGATGAACCATGTGCTCAAACCGTTCATAAATAAGTTTGTTGTCGTTTATTTCGATGACATACTTGTTTATAGCAGAACCGTGGATGAACATGTCGACCACCTAAGGCAAGTGCTCGAAAAGCTTCGAGAAGAGAAGTTGTATGCCAACTTCAAGAAATGCGCCTTTGGTGTCGATCGTGTAGTCTTTCTTTGATTTGTTGTCAGTGCTAATGGTGTCGAAGTCGACGAATCAAAAGTCGAAGCCATTAAAGATTGGCCAACTCCAACCTCGGTATCACAAGTTCGTAGCTTCCATGGCTTAGCTAGCTTTTACCGAAGGTTTGTTCGTGACTTTAGCACCGTGGCAGCTCCTTTAACCGAGCTGGTGAAGAAAGACAATCCATTTGTGTGGGGAGAGTCCCAAGAGAGGGCTTTCCAAGAGTTGAAACGGAGGCTTTGTTCTGCCCCGTTGTTGCAACTCCCTGACTTCGGCAAAGCATTCGAAGTCGAGTGTGATGCGTCTGGAGTTGGGATCGGAGGAGTGCTGATGCAAGACTCGAAGCCGATCGCTTACTTTAGCGAAAAGCTTAAGGGTGCAACTTTTAATTACTCTACGTATGACAAAGAGTTGTATGCCCTCGTTCGAGCACTCGCCCATTGGCAGCATTATTTGTGGCCTCGAGAGTTTGTGATCAAGAGTGATCATGAGTCTTTGAAACATCTCCGAGGTCAGGAGAAATTGAATCGAAGACATGCCAAGTGGGTTGAATTTATTGAAAGCTTTCCCTATGTAATTCATTACAAAAAGGGAACAGATAATGTTGTGGCCGATGCGCTATCAAGGAAATTTGCCTTAGCAACCACTCTCGCCTCTAGTCTCATGGGATTCGAAAGCATCAAGTCGATGTACGAGGACGATCCCAAGCTGAAATGTGTTCGAGACGCAATCTTGAGTGGCCGAAAGGTTGAGAAATATCAGTGGCATGATGGCTACCTCTTCAAAAATGGGAGGGTTTGTGTGCCAGTGTCATCGTGGAGAGAGCTCTTGGTTCGAGAAGCTCACTCAGGTGGACTGATGGGGCACTTCGGTGTCAATAAAACTCTTGGTATCTTGACCGAGCAGTTCCATTGGCCCAAAATGCGACGAGATGTGGAAAAGCTTTGCAACGCTTGTCTCGTTTGCAAGAAAATAAAATCGAAGTCCAACCCTCATTGATTGTACACCCCGTTGCCTGTGCCTGATCGACCTTGGGTTGATATATCCATGGACTTTGTCTTGGGGTTACCGAGGTCGGGGGGAGGACATGATAGCATCTTCGTTGTGGTTGACCATTTTTCAAAAATGGCTCACTTTATTCCTTGCAAAAAGTGTGATGATGCACAGCATGTAGCTACATTGTTTGTTTCTAACGTGTTAAAATTGCATGGTGTACCTCGTACTATTGTGAGTGATCGAGACTCGAAGTTCTTGAGTCATTTTTGGAAATGTTTGTGGGGTGCCCTCGGCACCAAGCTACTATTCTCGACGTCTCACCATCCTCAGACTGATGGACAGACCGAGGTAGTTAACCGAACCTTGGGATCGTTGCTTCGGGCAATGACCAAAGGGAAGGTTGGAAACTGGGCTGATCGTTTGCCCATGATGGAGTTCGCATACAATCGAACGGTGCATAGAATGATCAACATGACCCCGTTTGAATGTGTGTATGGCTTTAATCCTTTGATTCCACTTGATTTAACCCCATTGCCTCGAGATTCTGTTCTTGATTTTGAAGGTACTCGACGAGCAGCTGCCTTGATCGAATTGCATGCAAAGGTGAAGAAGAACCTCGAGGAGGCCTATGCAAAGGTTGCCTTAAAGAAAAACAAGGGGCGTAAAAAGTTGGAATTAAAGAAGGGAGATTGGGTTTGGGTTCACTTCCGAAAGGAACGCTTCCCGAACCAAAGGAAAGGAAATTTGGCTCCTCGAGGGGATGGTCCATTTCAAGTGTTGACCAAGATCAACAAAAATGCCTACGTGATCGACCTCCCTGGTGAGTATAACGTGTCCAACACCTTTAATGTTGCTGACTTAGTTCCTTGTGTTGTAGGTCCAACTTCGGAGGACGAGGAGGGCTTGATTTCGAGGACGAAATCTTCTCAAGAAGGGGAGGATGATGCAGCCCGATCACGTGCTGATCAAGGGATCGATCCACCGAGGAGACCGATGACAAGAAGCCAAGCCAAGCTGCTGCACGATGTGCACGTTCACTTAGCCTGGCCGAAGGAAAACAATTGCTCCGAAGCTGAGTGGCCGAGCTCAAGAATCGAAGGCATTATCTTCAGATTTGAGCCCGAAGGCAAAGTGACCGAGGACAATGAGCTCGAAGACAATTAAGCGTCCGAAGGCAACAAGTGTGTTCGAGCAGACAATCGAGAACCAAAGCCAAGGATTCCCGAAGTCAAAGTCTGCCGAACACAATTTAATTCAGCCCTGCGTGGCTTATTTCCATTGGTCGCCTGTGACCCTTTTACTAGTTTACCCTTAGTATTTCCTATATAAACCTTGTTTCCTTTCATTGTAGATAGCTAGTTTTGAATATTGATGAATTGAATGAAAGTGCCGAGCACATTTCTTCTTGTCTCCGTCGTGAGCAAAACCCCGGTGAGGGCTTTTAAGGACTTGTGGCCTTCGGTTAATCCGACTGAACATTCCTCTTGATCATTCAGTTTGCAAGGGGCAATGTTCTCTTGAGGATTGTTGCATAGTATAGGTGATCCTTGTATCCCTTTCGATTGAGCTTTGAGACAGGTTCCTCACTGTTCTTTCGAAAGAAGAAAGTTTTGTCTTGCTTCTATCTTTTATCTTCTTGTTTGTTCTTCCGCGTTTGTGCTAGCAACCCCTTCGGGATTTGCATTGCACCATCTGTCTGAGGATGGTGAGACGTCGAGAATAGTAGCTTGGTGCCGAGGGCACCCCACAAACACTTCCAAAAATGACTCAAGAACTTCGAGTCTCGATCACTCACAATAGTACGAGGTACACCATGCAATTTTAACACGTTAGAAACAAACAATGTAGCTACATGCTGTGCATCATCACACTTTTTGCAAGGAATAAAGTGAGCCATTTTTGAAAAACGGTCAACCACAACGAAGATGCTATCATGTCCTCCCCCCGACCTCGGTAACCCCAAGACAAAGTCCATAGATATATCAACCCAAGGTCGATCAGGCACAGGAAACGGGGTGTACAAACCATGAGGGTTGGACGTCGATTTTGCTTTCTTGCAAACGAGACAAGCGTTGCAAAGCTTTTCCACATCACGTCGCATTTTGGGCCAATGGAACTGCTCGGTCAAGAAGGCAAGAGTTTTGTCGACACCGAAGTGTCCCATCAGTCCACCTGAGTGAGCTTCTCAAACCAAGAGCTCTCTCCATGATGACACTGGCACACAAACCCTCCCATTCTTGAAGAGGTAGCCATCATGCCATTGATATTTTTCAACCCTTCGGCCACTCAAGATGGCGTCACGAACGCATTTCAGCTTGGGATCGTCCCCGTACATCGACTTGATGCTTTCGAATCTGATAAGAATAAAAAACGAAATGCGGAAATAAAGATAAAGAGCGAGACACTACTCGAACTCCCTACGAAGTAACTATGGAGAACTCGTTCCATAATACCCTCGTATCGGTGTCAAGGAGGACCTACACTATGCAACTACCCTCGAGCCACACCTGGGACTCGCAAATAGAATGATCGGGGGTGGTTTGGGGTTCAACTAGAATCCACTAGTAAACTCAAACCGTCTCAAAGGGTTTTCATTCAAAGAGAATCCACTCTTGAACATTGTCATTGACAATCAATCATTCATCATAATAGCTAACTTTCTAAAAATGCTAAACTATGGAGTATTTATAGGCCTCATTCAAGACATAAGGAAAGGCCTAAAGTACCCTTAAGTAAGTTATAAAGTCATAAGCCACATAGGGGCACAATAGAAATTACATAGGCTAGCAACTAGCAAATCCCACATGCTTCTATGCACTAGGCGCCCCGCCTGTTTATACTAGGCGGTCCGCCTAGTCTTCAGTAGGTGGTCCGCCTCTGCACTAGGCGGCCAGGGATCCAGAGAGTGGTCATGAAGTGGGCGGTCCGCCCCTTTGCACTAGGTGGTCCGCCTGCTTCCCTGAATGCTTTAAACATCTTGAAATGTGTCTCTAAGGCTCCTCGTTCCATGGCGTTTCAATGCATAAGCCCTTCCTTGGCCTTGGATGATGTTTTTAGATGGTTGCTCGATTTGGGTCTTATCATCCTCCCCTTCTTGAGAAGATTTCTTCCTCGAAATCAAGGCTTGGTCTCTCATTGATGCAATACGAACCAGGCTCACCTGTTCGATTCATCAAGCAAGTCCACCGAGGAGTCACATGGCACCCACGATCAAAGTGTGGCCGGAATGGAAAATGCCGAAGACTGCCTCGACGAGCAACAACTTTGGAAATCCACCGAGCAGACAACAAGTGACCGGTGCTGACACTGACTTCGGGGAGCTGTGAGATCGAGCACAACTAACGATCAAGTTTGAGCCCGAAGCTGAAAGCAACCGAACCGAGGAAGAGCGACGCCGAACAGAGAATCGATCAAAGGGCTACAAGTGTGCCCGAGGCAAGGGTGTTCGATTCCAAACGTGACCGAGGCAAACAAGTGTCCGAAGACAATGTGTTCGAGCTGAGCTGCCGAACACATAAGCTACTCCAGCCCTGCGTGGCTTTATCCCATTGGTCGCCTGTGACCACTTTACTATTTTGCCCTTTTTATTGTCCATATAAACTCCTAGCATAGCTCATTAGGAGATAGTTTTTGGTTGATATTGAATTCAGAGAATAGAGATAGAATTGGCCGAGCCATTCTTGTTTGAAGCCCGAGGCTTCGTGTATGCCTTCTTAGGCTTGGAACCGAAATGGATTTCATCACTAGTATGAATCCTTGTTAGGTTCAAGTTTCATTTTCTCCCTTGGATAATCAATCAATGTTTTGACTGTGATTATCCATTCTTTCTTCTATTTCTGTTCTCCCCCTTCCCCGGTTTCTTGTTACCCGTGTTACTTTTATTGCTTCCGCATCTTTACTTCATCATTTCCGCGTCTTGTTTGTTGTCTCCGATTGCAAGGTGTAAACCCACGGGTTTGCTTGCATCAGTTTGGTATCAGAGCAAGGCTTGGATTTCGTTCCTACGAATCCACGTTCCTTGTTAAATCTATCTTTACTTTCTGTTAGTGTTGTTATTTTACAAAAAAAAAAAAATAAAAAAAAAATCGTTAAAAAAGAAAATTCAAAAATTTGAATTGATTGTTGATTGTTTGGATTAGACAATCACATATTTGAATTCACCACTGTCCAAGGAATTGATCGAGTACCCGACGTACAACATTTGTAACTAGGGTTTTTCCATCGTTCTGGACCGTGTTCTTGACGTGGTGTTGTTGAAAATCGAAACCCAGTTGTGTTTTGGTGTTTACCGATGAAAACTGGAGGTTGTTGAGGTATTTGGGTCGATTTTTGTGCTTAAAATCGAAGTTCCACTGCTATAGACACTGTCCGTACGCCGGAAGCGTGTTGAAATTGTTGACAGTGTACGGACGACGTGAGCTGTGCTCTTAGCTCCGCTTGGAACTGGAGTGATCTCCGACGTTGTAAAACCGGAGACGACCCAAATCTTGAGCTTAATCTGTTGTTAGTGGACTGTGAACGAATCTTGATATTGTCCGTACACCGGAGTAAAAGTTCACTGTTCCATTGAAGAAGAAAGGGGTAAACTGTCAAATCTAAAACCCCAGGTGAAAAGTTGTCGGCTAGAAAAGGGAAAAACGGATAAGGTTAAACCCTATCTGAACCGAGGAGGAAACACTTGTACCGAGGTCACGTGTTCGGTGAATTCCGAAGCGGAACCGAGGAGGAGGTAGATTCTCTTAGGATTTCACTTTTCTTGTGTCCGAATATTCTCGATAGTGGATCTCTAGAGTAATTCTTTCTACTCGAGGTCGTACTATCGAATCTGAGCTTATAAGAACTCGTGCGTGGGGTGACCGAAGTCCAATTTCGTAGATAATTTTGACTCCCCGTGCGCAGTTAAATAGCTACCGTTCCATCGAGTCATATAAACTCCTTCCGAACCTAAGTTTTGAAAGTACTAGTTGTGATTTATCACTTCGGTTTCCTAACAAGGAGGCAAGGCCAACTTGAGTGGAAAAAGGCTGAGTGGTGAGAACAATAGAGTGAGGTCACAAAAGCCAACGACCTTGAGTGTAAACACGAGTGGAAAGAAAATTGAGCGAACCTTACTCAAGTGATACACGTGAGGGAGTGAACTTGTGAGGTCCTTTACTCTTGTTTGTTGCAGCTATGTCTTCGGATGATGGTAGCTACGGAGGGTATGATTCGTGTGGAGATGATGGAGACTATGGTTCCTACGGAGGTGATGATTGTTATAATGACACCGGGGACTATGGCTCTTACGAGGACAAAGCAGGTCACTATGGTGAATACGAAGACGAAGAAGACTACGAAGCCTGTGAAGATGAACGAGAAGAATCTTTTGCTTCGGGTCAAGAATACGAAGGTAGTGACGCTTCGAGGTACGATGACTCTACTTACTCTCATTGTGATGACCTTGAATATGATGAATGTGACATCGAGGAAGTCGATGACGAAGTTGACCGAGCAAACTATTTGATGTCTTCTTCCGTCGGTGTCTCGTGTGGAACACAAGAGAGTGGTAGAACTCCTTCCTTCGGGATAGGAGGTGGTGGAGGTTGTTCCATGGGAGGAGGAAGATTTGCGACTTATAGTCGTGGCACACGATTCATTGCTTCCAAGTCCTATTGAAAGGGTGGCTCGAGGAGCGCTGGTGGTTATGGACCCGAGGAGAGTAGAGGAGGTTTCTACCGAACACCTTCTTCGAGGAGAAGTTCTCACGGGTTCCATGCTAAAACTCCTTCCTCGACTTTCAACAAAACTTCTAATGTTGGAAGAGTGAAAGGAAGTGGGAGTTATTCTGTACTTAGAAAGGTGCCAACGAAGAGTCCTACGAACACACGAAGTGGTGGGGCAAATGCAAAAAAAAAGCTGACCGAAGTCAACAAGGTTAATGTCTTAAAGGGACATCGAATGGCGAGCAAGCCTCAGGTCACCGTGACCGATGTTATGGCTGAACTAATGGGGCTCGGAGCCGAACTTCAAAGCTTGGATGCCCGACTTACTAACCTTGATCCAGCAAGGTTCCCGAGGACGCCAGCTTCGGAACCATGTTCGATAACGGAAGAAGAGACCTCGGTTGATGAGTCTTCGAGTCCTAGACTTCTGGTCGATGTTAAAGGTCCACCTACTCCAGCTATGGGTATTCTTGGTCCCCGACCAAAATCACCCGAATATGAGAGACAAAAGATAGAGAGGAGTAAGGGAGTGACCGGTGACAACTCTCGAGAGGAAAAAGGAGAGGCTGTGAAGAGTGATGTGAGTGAGTTGTCACCACCCAAACCCACACCTGCCCTTGAAAGAAAAATGAGGGAAAAAAAAGAGGGAAAAAGAATCGATGAGAGTGAGGACACCCCTTATTCCAACATTAACCTCTTATCTTCTCCTTCTACTTGTTCGAAATCTTGTGCAGGAACTCTTGGAGGCAAACCGATGGAGCCTCAACCGTCTGCCGAAGTAGATAGACAAGTTGAAGAAGATCTTTCATGTGAGCTTCACGAAGAAGAAACTACTTATGAGACTTCGGAGACAGTGAGAGAAACCGAAGGTCACTCCGAGGTAAGTGTTCGAATTCCTTCCCGTGAGCATGATACTTCCTTGTCTTGTGAAATTGTATGTGAAAACTCTATGCTAGTTGATGATTTGTATGATTACAATGTGTTTGCAACTAGTGTAGATTCGAATGGTCAACTTGTGAGTGAATGTGAACCACTAGTTAAGAGAATTGATATGCCACATCATGATGTGAGCTCGATCTTCATCGAATCTCTCTTTAGTGATGAAGTTGTAGTTGACCTTACTTGTGACCCTTGTTATGACACACCACCAATCTTTGATAAAGGGGAAAATGAGTTGTTTGATCATACCCTTGTTAAAATTATTGCCTATGGTGGATCTGTGTGTTGTAGTGAGGAAGATGATACCCTTGAGGAGTCCTTAGTGGATGAGTTAGATCGGATTATATTCGATGACTCCTCAAGTGTGGTCGATGACCTGGGTTCGGATGCACCTTTGAT
Organism: Petunia axillaris subsp. axillaris; assembly: GCA_029990575.1. Lineage (NCBI taxonomy): Eukaryota > Viridiplantae > Streptophyta > Magnoliopsida > Solanales > Solanaceae > Petunia > Petunia axillaris. The sequence continues at coordinate 98,670,750 of JARKNS010000004.1, read as the reverse complement.
GGGCAGTGAACTTATTTTCACTAACCCTCTGTTCGAAGGAGATGGTGATGAGCATCCGACTCGAGGAGAACCACCTCGGTTTGAAAGGCTTAACCCCGTAGATAATCCATTATTTGAGACCTTCTTCGGAAGTCTGTCTAAAGAGAAGGGTTGTCTTGGAGTTCATTTGGGAGGTGAAAAGCTACCTCTTGGTGTGAATAAGATTGCTTTTAAGAAGGGGAGTGGAGTATTCGATGTTAGTTGTTGAGTTAATCATTTTACTTGCTGCATTCCACATGTTGATCACACCTCGAGTATAGTGCATACCGAAGTCTATAAGCCCCGTGGTGATAAAAGTGAATTTAGGGCTCGGTATGATGACTACGAGTTTAGAGGTGATAGGGCCTTTAATCGTCACATCTTTCATATAAAGTGTCCTATTGATCTCTTCGTGTACTCATGTGTTCGTTAAAGTTCCTACTTGAGCATAGAAATTGTTGTTTCCTTCGGAGACGAAGGCTGTTTGATCATTATTGATGCTTGGCTCTATCATAAGAGTGTGTGTTCCACTCTTAAACACTAACCTACTTTCGAAGTAGGAAGCTTTGTTTGTCTTTGCCTTGTTGCAGGTCTTGCCGGTTTGATTTCGAGGACGAAATCCTTTCAAGAAGGGCAGGATGATGCAATACGAACCAGGCTCACCTGTTCGATTCATCAAGCAAGTCCACCGAGGAGTCACATGGCGCCCACGATCAAAGTGTGGCCGGAATGGAAGATGCCGAAGACTGCCTCGACGAGCAACAACTTTGGAAATCCACCGAGCAGACAACAAGTGATCGGTGCTGACACTGACTTTGGGGAGCTGTGAGATCGAGCACAACTAACGATCAAGTTTGAGCCCGAAGCTGAAAGCAACCGAACCGAGGAAGAGCGACGCCGAACAGAGAATCGATCAAAGGGCTACAAGTGTGCCCGAGGCAAGGGTGTTCGATTCCAAACGTGACCGAGGCAAACAAGTGTCCGAAGACAATGTGTTCGAGCTGAGCTGCCGAACACATAAGCTACTCCAGCCCTGCGTGGCTTTATCCCATTGGTCGCCTGTGACCACTTTACTATTTTGCCCTTTTTATTGTCCATATAAACTCCTAGCATAGCTCATTAGGAGATAGTTTTTGGTTGATATTGAATTCAGAGAATAGAGATAGAATTGGCCGAGCCATTCTTGTTTGAAGCCCGAGGCTTCGTGTATGCCTTCTTAGGCTTGGAACCGAAATGGATTTCATCACTAGTATGAATCCTTGTTAGGTTCAAGTTTCATTTTCTCCCTTGGATAATCAATCAATGTTTTGACTGTGATTATCCATTCTTTCTTCTATTTCTGTTCTCCCCCTTCCCCGGTTTCTTGTTACCCGTGTTACTTTTATTGCTTCCGCATCTTTACTTCATCGTTTCCGCGTCTTGTTTGTTGTCTCCGATTGCAAGGTGTAAACCCACGGGTTTGCTTGCATCACTCATGGCTCTATCAACTCCTCGGGGTGGCCAAGAATCTCCTCCTTTGTCCTTCTTGATCGTCACTTTGACATAGGCTTCTTCCAAGATCTTCCCGCCTTAGCATGGAGCTCAGAACCTACAAGCAACGACAAGCAAAACAAGCAAACGTCCTACTTTGGAAGTAGGTTAGTGCAAGAAGTGTGGAAAACACACTCTTGTGATATAACCAAGCATCAATAACAATCATGAATATCAAGTCCCCAAAGAGAACCATAAGCACTTGGTTAAAGATCATCATGCACTCAACAAGATAATGAGCAAATAGGTCATGGGAAGATGGGAAATGCAAGATCAAGCTACCAAAATCCCCTTGAACCTTAAGCTAAAGATCAACACACCAATCTATCCTCGAGGTGTGATCAACATGTGGAGTGGAGTGAAACAAATAGCCTAACCTACAAGTAGGATTAAGCACTCCACTCCCCTTCTTTGGAGCATACCTACTCGCACCAAGGGATTCCTCTTCTCCTCCCATTTCATCAACTAGGCAATCCTCCTCAAAAGTCAAGTTCTCAAGGAAGGCATTGATGATGGACTCTTCTTCATCATAACCCCAACAAGCAATAGTAGGATTACTCAAAGAACCATCTACCTCACCCAAATTCTCAAGCAATGGGTTGCCTAAGGGATCAAACTCTTCACACCATGGGGGTTCCATTTGACTACCCACCCTAGCCTGATACAAGTCGCTACCACAAATGAGATTACCTTCACACAATGGAAATGTAAAAGCATGCACCTCAAATTCATGGTCACATAGAAGCATGGTATCAAGACTAGGTTCTTCACTCACACTCAAGGAGTCTTCGAAAACAAATCGATCTATCTTACACTCTAGAGACTCCTCAAGGTAACAACCATCCTTACTACGACACTTAGACCCACCATTTAGAAGCATATCAATAAGGATATGATCAACTATCTCATCTTCCCCTTTGTCAAAGATTGGTGGTGTGCCATAGAAAAGGTCACAATCATTGTCAATTATCAAATCTACACTAAGAAGGGGTTCAATAAACAATGAACTCACATCATGATGTGGCATAGGATTCCTTCCAACTAGTGTCTCACAAGCACACTCAAATTGACAAATAGACTCTACACTAGTGGTATTCTCACTAGATGCATCAAAACCACCAGCTAGTGTTGAGTCATCACAAGACAAGTAGCTAGTAGGTTCATGAAAAGGTGAAGCAACACTTACATTTGTAGTACTTCCTTGGTCACTCACATGGTTTGAAGTGTCATATGCAACTCCTCCTTCATAAAGCTCACATTGAGGCTCCAATGGCTTGTCTTCAAATGTACCTACACAAGAACTTTCACAAGAAGAGGTAGAAGATAAAGAAGGGTTAGAACAATGGGTGCTCTCACTCTCAATTTTTCCTTCCTCACCTCTCATCTCTCTCAATTTTTCCTCATGGTCAAGTGTAGTTTGTGGTGACAATCCACTCACATCACTCCTCAATTCCTCTCCTTTTTCCTCCCTTGGATTGTCAACGGTCACTCCCTCACTTCTCTCTATCTTTTCTCTCTCAATTGGAGTGGAGTGACTCCCATTTTAATCATGCAGTGGCAAAACAATGAAATTGTTTGCCTCGGGTTCAAGTACAATGGGTGACTTGGCTTTAGCCGCTTCCTTCAACTCCTTCATGAGTTTGTAGTCATCACTCACTTGCTTGGGAGTTAGGGGTTTCAACACAAACTTCCTTCCTTCATGTTGAAGCGTGTAAGCGTTGACACGCCCGTTATGAACCACTTGTCGATCAAATTGCCAAGGTCTCCCAAATAAGAGATGACATGCTTGCATCGGGACAACATCAAACAAGATTTTGTCTTTATACCTTCCCATGCCAAACTCAATCAATGCTTGCTCCTCCACCTTCAAGTCCCCACACTCACTTAGCCCTTGTAATCGATACAGGTTGGGATGTTTCAAGGTGGGTAACTTCAATTTAGAAATCAATGTTTGGCCCACTATGTTGGCACAACTTCCCGAGTCAATAATCATGGAGCAAACTACACCCATGACTCGGCATCTAGCGTGAAAGAGGTTCTCTCTTTGATCATTCTCACTATCCTCCACAAATACGGCACCTAAGCTCCTCCTCACAACTAGGGAAACATGAGGATTATCCTCTTCAACCATATCCTCCTCCAAATATTCCATGGGTGGAACATTTCGGATGGGTTTTGGAAGTGGAGTATTTCTTTGGGGATTGCCCAAAGAGTGGGGATTGCCCACTTGTTGGGGATTGCCCAACACTTGTTCACTTTCTTTAGCATAGCCCATGGGTGGCCCTCGACCCCGGCCTCTACCCCTATTCACGTTTCGACCCCAATGCATTTGCCTCCTAGGTTGATAAGGAACATCATACCCATAGGCTTCATCACCATACCCGGCCTCCTCCTCTTCTTGAACTTCATCAATTTGTTCAAGAGGTGGGACATTCCGCACGGGTCTTCTAAGTGGAGTACTTACTTGGGGATTGCCCAAGTTGAGGGGATTGCCCTCTTGTCGGGGATTGCCCAACCCATGCTCTCGTAGAGCTTCAACTTTGCTTTGCTCATACCTCTTGTTTAGCTTAACAAGGTGTCCGGGAGTCATAGGAGTGCTATGACTCGTGCCTTCTCCGGCTTTGCCTTGGACACTCGGGGTCCCTTGCTTTACTTGAGCAATAGATGTCATCTTCTCAAGATTTCCAATCTTTTGGTCCATGAGGTCCATCTTGGCAAGAAGATTAGCCAAGGCCTCCTTTATGAAATCTTGTCCTTCGTTGGCCATTGTACCTACAAAAAGCAACAAACGTTAGTAGAATACCTCTCCCACTCCCTTACAATTGTTTCACTCGGCTCGCTCGTGTTTACTGGGGGATGGATATTTCACACAAGTTTGAGTTTAAAGCTTCAAGTAGTTGATCAACGAACCACGACTCAATCACTCAACTTATCAAGTCCAAATGCACTCCGGGGTGAGTGGAGTTAATGGGACTCGATTGGAAAGATAGGCACTTTAAATGAGGACTTTAATCAAAAGATACTACGGATCTTCTTTGAATTCTAGTCTCCTTTCTAAGGCACGATGATCCTAATAGCTCAAAGTAATTAGCACTAATCGAGTAGGATTATACTCTAATAGCACTAACCGGAAGCAATGCAATCAACAAAACAAGAGAACCTAGAAGGAACTACCCAATGCCCAACTTGAAGGAAGTAGGCGCCCCACCTGTTTTGAGTAGGTGGTCCGCCTGGTTCCCTATAGAGGGGAGTAGGCGGTCAGCCTACTTGAAGTAGGCGGTCAGCCTACTCTACTAGGCGGTCCGCCTCTGTAAAATCCAGAGAGTGAACAAAAAGTAGGCGGTCCGCCCCTTCTACTAGGCGCCCCGCCTAGTGCAACTTCCAGCACTGTTCAAACTCGTTTCAAGTCGATTTCCAAGCCTCAAATCCGATTGTTTCAACTTGTTTTCACAATCCAATGATACCCAAAGTTGTTTTTGATCCTTTCTAACAAACCCCAATCAAATTTACATCCAAACACTCAATCAAATCAAGATTCAAAGTCAAGAACTTCAAGAACACAAGGGTTTATCAAAGGGTTTTCAAAATGGATTGTGATTCATCAAAGTTGGTGTTATATATGTTCAAATCCCACAAAATTGGTACCAAATCGTTTGTTTTCCAGTGAAGATTAATCCCCAATATCAAGTTTTCAATCCAACATCAATCCAACCCAAGAATCAAACCAAAATCATCAAGAACAAGTTCATCAAGGGTTTAAGGAAAATTTGGGGTTTCAATTTTTCAAACTCCACCAATCCAAGTGTTTTAGGTATCCAAACAACGGGAATTCAATCACGATCAAGAATCTATAACACCCATATCATAAATCATCCAAACCAACAAGATACACCAAATTTTTGGAATTTTCAATTTTAAATTTTTTTTTTTTGTAATTTTCTTCTTTCAATAACAATAAACAAGAACCTAAGATAGAAACCAACCTAGGCACCAAGAATCAAGGGTCGGGGGTTTGTAGAAACAAAACCCAAGCCTTGCTCTGATACCAAGATGATAAGAATCAAAAACGAAACGCGGAAATAAAGATAAAGAGCGAGACACTACTCGAACTCCCTACGAAGTAACTATGGAGAACTCGTTCCATAATACCCTCGTATCGGTGTCAAGGAGGACCTACACTATGCAACTACCCTCGAGCCACACCTGGGACTCGCAAATAGAATGATCGGGGGGTGGTTTGGGGTTCAACTAGAATCCACTAGTAAACTCAAACCGTTTCAAAGGGTTTTCATTCAAAGAGAATCCACTCTTGAACATTGTCATTGACAATCAATCATTCATCATAATAGCTAACTTTCTAAAAATGCTAAACTATGGAGTATTTATAGGCCTCATTCAAGACATAAGGAAAGGCCTAAAGTACCCTTAAGTAAGTTCTAAAGTCATAAGCCACATAGGGGCACAATAGAAATTACATAGGCTAGCAACTAGCAAATCCCGCATGCTTCTCAGCACTAGGCGCCCCGCCTGTTTATACTAGGCGGTCCGCCTAGTCTTCAGTAGGTGGTCCGCCTCTGCACTAGGCGGCCAGGGATCCAGAGAGTGGTCATGAAGTGGGCGGTCCGCCCCTTTGCACTAGGTGGTCCGCCTGCTTCCCTGAATGCTTGAAACGTCTTGAAATGTGTCTCTAAGGCTCCTCGTTCCATGGCGTTTCAATGCATAAGCCCTTCCTTGGCCTTGGATGATGTTTTTAGATGGTTGCTCGATTTGGGTCTTATAAGAATCCCATGAGCCTAGAGGCGAGAGTGGTCGCTAAGGCAAATTTCCTTGATAGCGCATCGGCCACAACATTGTCTTTTCCCTTTTTGTAATGAATTACATAGGGAAAGCTTTCAATAAATTCAACCCACTTGGCATGTCTTCGGTTTAATTTCTCCTGTCCTCGGAGATGCTTCAAGGACTCATGATCACTTTTGATCATAAATTCTCGAGGCCACAAATAATGCTGCCAATGGGCGAGTGCTCGAACGAGGGCATACAACTCTTTGTCATACGTTGAGTAATTCAAAGTTGCACCCTTAAGCTTTTCGCTAAAGTAAGCGATTGGCTTCGATTCTTGCATTAGCACTCCTCCGATCCCAACTCCAGATGCATCACACTCGACTTCGAATGCTTTGCCGAAGTCAGGGAGTTACAACAACGGGGCAGAACAAAGCCTCCGTTTCAACTCTTGGAAAGCCCTTTCTTGGGACTCTTCCCACACAAATGGATGGTCTTTCTTCACACGCTCGGTTAAAGGAGCTGCCACGGTGCTAAAGTCACGAACAAACCTTTGGTAAAAGCTAGCTAAGCCATGGAAGCTACGAACTTGTGTTACCGAGGTGGAAGTTGGCCAATCTTTGATGGCTTCGACTTTTGATTCGTCGACTTCGACACCATTAGCACTGACAACGAATCCAAGAAAGACCACACGATCGACACCGAAGGCGCATTTGTTGAAGTTGGCATACAACTTCTCTTCTCGAAGCTTTTCGAGCACTTGCCTTAGGTGTTCGACATGTTCATCCATGGTTCTACTATAAACAAGTATGTCATCGAAATAAACGACAACAAACTTATTTATGAACGGTTTGAGCACATGGTTCATCAGTCGCATGAATGTGCTCGGTGCATTGGATAAGTCAAAAGGCATCACCAACCATTCATAGAGACCGAACTTGGTCTTGAATGCGGTTTTCCACTCGTCTCTGGGCTTCATTCGGATCTGGTGGTAACCGGACCTGAGTTCTATCTTTGTAAAGCATGAAGAACCACTCAATTCATCAAGCATGTCATCTGATCGAGGGATAGGATGACGATACTTTATCGTGATTTTGTTGAATGCTCGACAGTCAACACACATTCGCCATGTTCCATCCTTCTTCGGGACAAGGATAACTGGAACGGCGCAAGGACTCAAGCTCTCACGAACGAGGCCCTTGTTCAGCAATTCATCAACCTACCGTTGGAGCTCTTTGGTGTCTTCGGGATTACATCGGTATGTAGGTTTGTTAGGGATGTTAGACCCTGGAACGAAGTCAATTTGGTGCTCGATTCCCCTCAACGGAGGTAATCCACCTTGCATTTCCTCGGGAAACATGTCCTCGAATTCCTGCAAAACTTTACGAACAAACAAAGGCAAAGGGTTATCATTAGAAAAATCATCATTAGAGTTTAGAAAGATACCCTTGTGCACGAGGCAAATCATCATCTGACCGTGGTCGTTGCCTCGTAAGATCTCACCGGGTTGCATGGTTGCACAAATTCCTTTCACTTCGGGAGGTGAGTTAGTCTCTTCGGGCCCCAATTTTGCTCCCATCGGAAGCTTAGCTTTGGCCGCTTCTTTCAATTCTTTCATCCGTTTATAGTCCTCGGTGACTTGTTTTGGAGACAAGGGTTTGAGTATGAAACTCTTCCCATCGAGCTTCACAGTGTAAGTGTTGGATCTGCCATTGTGAACAGCTGTTCGGTCATACTGCCACGGTCGACCTAATAGCAAATGACAAGCTTGTATCGGAACCACATCGAATATCATTTCATCTTGATACTCTTCGATTCTGAACTTGATCCATACTTGTTTGACAACTCTCAATTCTCCACACTTGTTCAGCCATTGTAACTTGTAAGGGTGGGGATGCTTCATCGTAGGTAATCCCATTTGTGAAACCAAAGTTTGGCTCACTATATTGGCACAACTACCGGAATCAATGATCATCGAACACACCTTTCCCCTCACTCGACATCGGGCATGAAAGAGGTTTTCTCTTTGGTTGTTGATGCAAGAATAACAACGAAGAACGAAAATAAAGGATAAAAAGCTAGACACTCAATGATCTACCAAGAATTGCAAGCAGGAACTAGTCTACTTACCTTCTTGATGAAGCCAAGGAGGACCTATACTAAGCAACAACCCTCAAGACAACTAGGAATTGAAAGTTGAATGATCAAGGAGAAGGAAATTGTTCAATTCGATTCCACACAAAAAGAACAAGAATTCCCATATGAACTAGGTTTTAGCAAAAGCTGCGTTTCTTTTAATAATGAAGTAAGGTGCTGAAAATAAACTAAGTGTTAGGCTTATATAGGTGAGCCTCACACGCCTAAAAGGTAAAGAAATAGCCACCAAGTGGGCTAAATTTCAATAGCCACGCAGGGCTAAATAAGCACCATGAAATAAATAAGTCTAGCTATGCAAAAGCATGAAAAAGTGCTAAAAAATACAGCGCATTAAGGCCAATAAACGAGCCCTCCATGCGGCTGAATTGTCTAGAAAATATAGGCCGCGTGCCACGCGAGTACCACGCGCCAAGCATTCTTTTAGAACGCCCTTCTCCAATGCTAATCGACGAATCCCAAGGCTTCTAACATACACCCGGACAAATGTTCTCAAAAGAATCTTCTCCAAGCTATTATCCAAGATTGAAGAAGGTCCGATAACTCCTTAGCCCGACTCTTAGATTCATCCTCAATTTGGACTGCATCATCCTCCCCTTCTTGAAAGGATTTCGTCCTCGAAATCAAACCATCGTCAACACGGCAACAATGGATATTTATCTTCTCTCCTCCATGGATTACATCTATATCATTTTCCCTCTCTTGGGAAGGATTCGTCCTCAAATCTGATTCCTGCAAAACATGGACAACAATGAGTATAGATAACTCCAAAGTCTCAACTAGGCAATAGACAAAAAGCCCTACAATAACACACCCATGGGATGGCACAAGTGCACCACCAGACTGCCCAAAAAAGATAACACTAATCGCCATGGCTTTAGAAAGCCCAAATATAAGCATAAGCCAAGAAAACATACCGTCCTCATGGAGTTTACAAGTTCGGGTTGCATACTATAATAACTCCCGCGGAGTATCTGATGCAGCCCGAACACGTGCTGATCAAGTGTTCGATCCACCGAGGAGACCGATGACAAGAAGCCAAGCCAAGCTGCTACACGATGTTCACGTTCACTTAGCCTGGCCGAAGGAAAACAATTGCTCCGAAGCTGAGTGGCCGAGCTCAAGAACCGAAGGCATTATCTTCAGGTTTGAGCCCGATGGCAAAGTGACCGAGGACAAAGAGCTCGAAGACAATTGAGCGTCCGAAGGCAACAAGTGTGTTCGAACAGACAATCAAGAACCGAAGCCAAGGCTTACCGAAGTCAAAATCTGCCGAACACAATTTAACTCAGCCCTGCGTGGCTTATTTCTATTGGTCGCCTGTGACCCTTTTACTAGTTTACCCTTAGTATTTCCTATATAAACCTTGTTTCCTTTCATTGTAGAAACAGAGTTTTGAATATTGATGAATTGAATGAAAGTGCCGAGCACATTTCTTCTTGTCTCCGTCGTGAGCAAAACCCCGGTGAGGGCTTTTAAGGACTTGTGGCCTTCGGTTAATCCGATTGAACATTCCTCTTGATCATTCAGTTTGCAAGGGGCAATGTTCTCTTGAGGATTGTTGCATAGTATAGGTGATCCTTGTATCCCTTTCGATTGAGCTTTGAGACAGGTTCCTCACTGTTCTTTCGAAAGAAGCAAGTTTTGTCTTGCTTCTATCTTTTATCTTCTTGTTTGTTCTTCCGCGTTTGTGCTAGCAACCCCTTCGGGATTTGCATTGCACCATCTTGGTATTAGAGCAGGGCTTGAGTTTGTTCTTACAACCTCAATCCTGTTCATTATCTTCGTGCGTTTTTGTGTCTTTGTTTCCTTTTCGTGTTCTTGATTTGGTTTTGTTTCTGTTGGTGTTGTTATTTTACAAAAAAAAAGTGTTAAAAGAAAAATTCAAAAATTGTGTTTGATTGTTGGTTGTTTGGGAAAACAACCATTGAATTCTTGTTCACCATCGAATTCTGAATCCAACGAGTACCCGACGTACTGATTTTGTGACTAGGGTTTCTTGGTGAATTTTGGACTGTTTTGAGCTTCATTGGTGACTGAACTCGAACCCCATTGTGTTTGGAAGAAACCGATGAAGAATGGTGGTTCTTGAGAGATTTGGGTTTGATTGTTGCTTGAAAATCGAAGTTCTCAGTTTACAATCGTTGTCCGTACGCCGGAAAGTTGTTACAATCGTAACAGTGTATGACGCGACGAGCTGGGTCTTAGCTCGAAGAAACTGAATTGAATTCCTCCGAAGTTGTTGAAACCAGAGTCGATAAAGCAACCCAGATCTGTTGAATTTCGTGGTCAGTGAACCGAAGTTGTTGAGCCCGTACGCCGGAGCAAGGTCACTGTTCCATTGAAGAAGAAAGGGGTTAAAATTTTAACAACAAAACCCCAGGTGAAAATTGTCGGCTGAAAAAGGAAAGTTGATGCAGCCCGAACACGTGCTGATCAAGTGTTCGATCCACCGAGGAGACCGATGACAAGAAGCCAAGCCAAGCTGCTGCACGATGTGCATGTTCACTTAGCCTGGCCGAAGGAAAACAATTGCTCCGAAGCTGAGTGGCCGAGCTCAAGAATCGAAGGCATAATCTTCAGATTTGAGCCCGATGGCAAAGTGACAGAGGACAAAGCGCTCGAAGACAATTGAGTGTCCGAAGGCAACAAGTGTGTGTTCGAGAAGACAATCGAGAACCGAAGCCAAGGCTTACCGAAGTCAAAGTCTGCCGAACACAATTTAACTCAGCCCTGCGTGGCTTATTTCTACTGGTCACCTGTGACACTTTTACTAGTTTACCCTTAGTATTTCCTATATAAACCTTGTTTCCTTTCATTGTAGATAGCTAGTTTTTTTTGAAGAATGATTAATTAATGAAAGTGCCGAGCACCTTTCTCTTGTCTCCGTCGTGAGCAAAACCCTGTGAGGGATTTTTGGACTTGTGGCTTTCGGTTAATCCGATTGAACATTCCTCTTTGATCATTCAGTTTGCAAGAGGCATGTTCTCTTGAGGATTGTTGCATAGTTTAGGTGATTCTTGTATCCCTTTCGGTCGAGCTTTGAGACAGGTTCGTTGATGCAATACGAACCAGGCTCACTTGTTCGATTCATCAAGCAAGTCCACCGAGGAGTCACATGGCGCCCACGATCAAAGTGTGGCCGGAATGGAAGATGCCGAAGACTGCCTCGACGAGCAACAACTTTGGAAATCCACTGAGCAGACAACAAGTGACCGGTGCTGACACTGACTTCGGGGAGCTGTGAGATCGAGCACAACTAACGATCAAGTTTGAGCCCGAAGTTGAAAGCAACCGAACCGAGGAAGAGCGACACCGAACAGAGAATCGATCAAAGGGCTACAAGTGTGCCCGAGGCAAGGGTGTTCGATTCCAAACGTGATCGAGGCAAACAAGTGTCCGAAGACAATGTGTTCGAGCTGAGCTGCCGAACACATAAGCTACTCCAGCCCTGCGTGGCTTTATCCCATTGGTCGCCTGTGACCACTTTACTATTTTTCCCTTTTTATTGTCCATATAAACTCCTAGCATAGCTCATTAGGAGATAGTTTTTGGTTGATATTGAATTCAGAGAATAGAGATAGAATTGGCTGAGCCATTCTTGTTTGAAGCCCGAGGCTTCGTGTATGCCTTCTTAGGCTTGGAACCGAAATGGATTTCATCACTAGTATGAATCCTTGTTAGGTTCAAGTTTCATTTTCTCCCTTGGATAATCAATCAATGTTTTGACTGTGATTATCCATTCTTTCTTCTATTTCTGTTCTCCCCCTTCCCCGGTTTCTTGTTACCCGTGTTACTTTTATTGCTTCCGCATCTTTACTTCATCGTTTCCGCGTCTTGTTTGTTGTCTCAGATTGCAAGGTGTAAACCCACGGGTTTGCTTGCATCAGTTTGGTATCAGAGAAAGGCTTGGATTTCGTTCCTACGAATCCACGTTCCTTGTTCAATCTATCTTTACTTTCTGTTAGTGTTGTTATTTTACAAAAAAAAAAAAAAAAAAAAAAAGTGTTAAAAAAGAACTTAACTTGGGCAATCCCCAAGCTGCTTATCAAAACTTGGGCATTCCCCGAGGAGAAAGAATACCACCTCCAGTGGCCCGAAGAGATCTTCGAGCCGTTGCCGAGGAGGTTGATGAAGAGGAATTTCCCGAGGACTAATATGAGCGTGAGCTGCCATTCGCTCAACGAAGGCAAGCTCACCGAGGTCGAGGAAATTTCCGAGGTCGAGGCCGAGGCGCAAATGTTGGAAGGAATATTGAGCGTGAGGCTAACGATCGAGATGATGAGTTTCCCGAACAGGCTAGAGGTGTTCGAGACTCAAATTTGAACAGTGTCAAGGTCACTATTCCACTCTTTAAAGGAACTAGTGATCCCGATGAGTATCTTGAATGGAAGCTTAAAATTGAGCGCATCTTTGAAACCAATGAGATGACCGATGAGAGAAAAGCTGCCCATGCCATTGCTTCGTTCGAAGCTTATGCATCAACGTGGTGGGAATCTGACAAGAGGCATAGACGAAGGAATGACTATCCCGAAGTCAATACTTGGCCACAATTGAGAAGAGCTATGGATGCTAAGTATTTGAGTGCCAAATACAGGCAGACTCAAATGCAAAAGGTCTATGAGTTAAAGCAAGGGTCCAAGTCTGTCCAAGAGTACCACGACGAATTCGAAAAGGTTCGATTGAATCTTGATCTGGTCGAAGACGAAGAGCAAGCCATTATCAGATTCAAAAATGGCTTGGCTAGGGATGTGTCATCTCAATTGAGGCTCCACGTGTATCACACGTTGGAAGATCTATTCGATGCTGCCACCGATGCTGAAAAATTGGTGAAGGACGACAAGGCCAACCGGTATCAAGGAGTCACTACTTCTACTCCTTTGAACCAAAGTAAAGAATGGAAGAGTCCAAACCAAGCAAGTGCTAACACTGTTCGAGATTCGAAGAGACCCTTCCAAAGAGGTGTGACCGGTAACCAACCAAGAGAAGTGGGGGGTAAAGTGCAACTAAACTCTCCAAGTGCTTCAAACATTCAGTGTCACAAATGCAAAGGTTATGGTCACATGGCAAAAGAGTGTCCAACTCGCAAAGTTATGCTTCTGCTCGAAGATGGAACCGTCCATGTGCAAGCGAGTGACACCGAGGAGGAATTTATCGAGGAGACTGATCGAGCTGAAGTTGATGATGATCATGAGGCCGCCAAAGCTGATCATCCGGAAATGTTTCTTGTAGTTCGAAGGAATTTGAGCTGCATGACTCTTGAAGAAGAGGACAACAAAAGAGAAAACCTCTTTCATGCCCGATGTCGAGTGAGGGGAAAGGTGTGTTCGATGATCATTGATTCTGGTAGTTGTGCCAATGTAGTGAGCCAAACTTTGGTTTCACAAATGGGATTACCTACGATGAAGCATCCCCACCCTTACAAGTTACAATGGCTGAATAAGTGTGGAGAATTGAGAGTTTTCAAACAAGTGTGGATCAAGTTCAAAATCGGAGAGTATCAAGATGAAATGATATTCGATGTGGTTCCGATGCAAGCTTGTCATTTGCTATTGGGTCGACCATGGCAGTATGATCGTACAGCTGTTCACAATGGCAGATCCAACACTTATACTGTGAAGCTTGATGGGAAGAGTTTTGTACTCAAACCCTTGTCTCCAAAACAAGTCACCGAGCACTATAAACGAATGAAAGAATTGAAAGAAGCGGCCAAAGCTAAGCTTCCGATAGGAGCAAAATTGGGGCCCGAAGAGACAAACTCACCGCCCGAAGTGAAAGGAATTTGTGCAATCATGCAACCCGGTGAGATCTTACGAGGCAACGACCACGGTCAGATGATGATTTGTCTCGTGCACAAGGGTATCTTTCTAAACTCTAATGATGATTTTTCTAATGATAACCCTTTGCCTTTGTTTGTTCGTAAAGTATTGCAGGACTTCGAGGACATGTTTCCCGAGGAAATGCCAGGTGGATTACCTCTGTTGAGAGGAATCGAGCACCAAATTGACTTCGTACCAGGGTCTCAAATCCCTAACAAACCTGCATACCGGTGTAATCCCGAAGACACCAAAGAGCTCCAACGGCAGGTTGATGAATTGCTGAACAAGGGCCTCGTTCGTGAGAGCTTGAGTCCTTGCGCCGTTCCAGTTATCCTTGTCCCGAAAAAGGATGGAACATGGCGAATGTGTGTTGACTGTCGAGTAGTCAACAAAATAACGGTAAAGTATCGTCATCCTATCCCTCGATTAGATGACATGCTAGATGAGTTAAGTGGTTCTTCATGTTTTTTGAAGATAGACCTCAGGTCCGGTTACCACCAGATCCGAATGAAACCCGGGGACGAGTGGAAAACCGCATTCAAGACCAAATTCGATCTCTATGAATGGTTGGTGATGCCTTTTGGCTTATCCAATGCACCGAGCACATTCATGCGACTGATGAACCATGTGCTCAAACCGTTCATAAATAAGTTTGTTGTCGTTTATTTCGATGACATACTTGTTTATAGCAGAACCGTGGATGAACATGTCGAACACCTAAGGCAAGTGCTCGAAAAGCTTCGAGAAGAGAAGTTGTATGCCAACTTCAAGAAATGCGCCTTTGGTGTCGATCGTGTAGTCTTTCTTGGATTTGTTGTCAGTGCTAATGGTGTCGAAGTCGACGAATCAAAAGTCGAAGCCGTCAAAGATTGGCCAACTCCTACCTCGGTATCACAAGTTCGTAGCTTCCATGGCTTAGCTAGCTTTTACCGAAGGTTTGTTCGTGACTTTAGCACCGTGGCAGCTCCTTTAACCGAGCTGGTGAAGAAAGACAATCCATTTGTGTGGGGAGAGTCCCAAGAGAGGGCTTTCCAAGAGTTGAAACGGAGGCTTTGTTCTGCCCCGTTGTTGCAACTCCCTGACTTCGGCAAGGCATTCGAAATCGAGTGTGATGCGTCTGGAGTTGGGATCGGAGGAGTGCTGATGCAAGATTCGAAACCGATAGCTTACTTTAGCGAAAAGCTTAAGGGTGCAACCTTGAACTACTCTACGTACGACAAGGAATTGTATGCCCTCGTTCGAGCACTCGCCCATTGGCAGCATTATTTGTGGCCTCGAGAATTTGTGATCAAAAGCGATCATGAGTCCTTGAAGCATCTCCGAGGTCAGGAGAAATTTAATCGAAGACATGCCAAGTGGGTTGAATTTATTGAAAGCTTTCCCTAAGTAATTCATTACAAAAAGGGAAAAGATAATGTTGTGGCCGATGCGCTATCAAGGAAATTTGCCTTAGCGACCACTCTCGCCTCTAGGCTCATGGGATTCGAGAGCATCAAGCTAACGTACGATGACGATCCCAAGCTGAAATGTGTTCGAGACGCAATCTTGAGTGGCCGAAAGGTTGAGAAATATCAGTGGCATGATGGCTACCTCTTCAAAAATGGGAGGGTTTGTGTGCCAGTGTCATCGTGGAGAGAGCTCTTGGTTCGAGAAGCTCACTCAGGTGGACTGATGGGGCACTTCGGTGTCGATAAAACTCTTGGTATCTTGACCGAGCAGTTCCATTGGCCCAAAATTCGACGAGATGTGGAAAAGCTTTGCAACGCTTGTCTCGTTTGCAAGAAAGCAAAATTGAAGTCCAACCCTCATGGATTGTACACCCCGTTGCCTGTGCCTGATCGACCTTGGGTTGATATATCCATGGACTTTGTCTTGGGGTTACCGAGGTCGGGGGGAGGACATGATAGCATCTTCGTTGTGGTTGACCGTTTTTCAAAAATGGCTCACTTTATTCCTTGCAAAAAGTGTGATGATGCACAGCATGTAGCTACATTGTGTTTTTCTAACGTGTTAAAACTGCATGGTGTACCTCGTACTATTGTAAGTGATCGAGACTCGAAGTTCTTGAGTCATTTTTGGAAGTGTTTGTGGGGTGCCCTCGGCACCAAGCTACTATTCTCGACGTCTCACCATCCTCAGACTGATGGACAGACCGAGGTAGTTAACCGAACCTTGGGATCTTTGCTTCGGGCAATGACCAAAGGGAAGGTTGGAAACTGGGCTGATCGTTTGCCCATGATGGAGTTTGCATATAATCGAACGGTGCATCGAATGATATACATGACCCCGTTTGAATGTGTGTATGGCTTTAATCCTTTGATTCCACTTGATTTAACCCCATTGCCTCGAGATTCTGTTCTTGATTTTGAAGGTACTCGACGAGCAGCTGCCTTGATCGAATTGCATGCAAAGGTGAAGAAGAACCTCGAGGAGGCCTATGCAAAGGTTGCCTTAAAGAAAAACAAGGGGCGTAAAAAGTTGGAATTAAAGAAGGGAGATTGGGTTTGGGTTCACTTCCGAAAGGAACGCTTCCCGAGCCAAACGAAAGGAAAGTTGGCTCCTCGAGGGGATGGTCCATTTCAAGTGTTGACCAAGATCAACAACAATGCCTACGTGATCGACCTCCCTGGTGAGTATAACGTGTCCAACACCTTTAATGTTGCTGACTTAGCTCCTTGTGTTGTAGGTCCAACTTGGGAGGACGAGGAGGGCTTGATTTCGAGGAAGAAATCTTCTCAAGTAGGGGAGGATGATGCAGACCGAACACGTGCTGATCAAGTGTTCGATCCACCGAGGAGACCGATGACAAGAAGCCAAGCCAAGCTGCTGCACGATTTTCACGTTCACTTAGCTTGGCCGAAGGAAAACAATTGCTCCGAAGCTGAGTGGCAGAGCTCAAGAACCGAAGGCATTATCTTCAGGTTTGAGCCCGATGGCAAAGTGACCGAGGACAAGGAGCTCGAAGACAATTGAGCGTCCGAAGGCAACAAGTGTGTTCGAACAGACAATCAAGAACCGAAGCCAAGGCTTACCGAAGTCAAAGTCTGCCGAACACAATTTAACTCAGCACTGCGTAGCTTATTTCTATTGGTCGCCTGTGACCCTTTTACTAGTTTACCCTTAGTATTTCCTATATAAACCTTGTTTCCTTTCATTGTAGACACAGAGTTTTGAATATTGATGAATTGAATGAAAGTGCCGAGCACATTTCTTCTTGTCTCCGTCGTGAGCAAAACCCCGGTGAGGGCTTTTAAGGACTTGTGGCCTTCGGTTAATCCGATTGAACATTCCTCTTGATCATTCAGTTTGCAAGGGGCAATGTTCTCTTGAGGATTGTTGCATAGTATAGGTGATCCTTGTATCCCTTTCGATTGAGCTTTGAGACAGGTTCCTCACTGTTCTTTCGAAAGAAGCAAGTTTTGTCTTGCTTCTATCTTTTATCTTCTTGTTTGTTCTTCCGCGTTTGTGCTAGCAACCCCTTCGGGCTTTGCATTGCACCAGTATCTTTCCAAAAGCCCTCCACTTGCATTACTTTCAAACATACAAAGTGCATTCCAAGGTTACACATAACACCAGTAGGACATATCAAACTAAAAATCGGGAACATCATACCAGCCCATTGCAAAGCCATTAAGTCAAGCAAGTGACCAATTTTAAGCTCAATTTTCGGGTCAAAAACCAACAAGGTCAACACATCAAACATAACACATGTCTGAAGAAATTCATATTCTAACAACAAGCTGTAGGAACAAGGATGTATCCAATCACAACAATAGTATGCCAGAGAAGCATGAATCATGAGATACAAGTATTTCCCATCCTCTATCCTAGAGTAAGAAAAAGCATCAAGACATGGGTAACAATCAAAATTTTCATCCTTCTCACAAGACCTCCTAACACCCTCATGATCCTCATCATAGGCAAATAAATAGTAAAGAAAAGTTTTTCCTAGTGTAACTTCATCAATGGTCTCCACAACAAAAGTCATATTTTCATAAACATGTATACAGCCAAGCTCAACGCCAATATTTGGACAACACAAAGAAGAAGCTGGAGTTAAACAAAGATTCACACTTTGCTTCTCATGACAATGCCCTCTACCAAGTGAACTACTATCAAACAAGGAGTTACTTCCATCACAAGAAGGAATGTTAAGAAATTCAAATTCACTATCTAAACAACAAGTATCTCCTCGTAAGAATAGATTCACAAGAAAGGTTTCACTTAAATTCACGCCACCATTGACGTCAAAAGTACCAAACTCATCACATAATTCAGTCTCATTACCATGGTACATTTTGACATCAAAAGAACTCAAAAAGGATTCTACACCTTCAATTCCAGGATCAAACAAGTGATGATTAAATTCTACTTCTTGGACAGCACACATTCTTTCATTATTAACATCCCAAGAAGCATCACTTTTAACACCTAGACCCTCAACACAAGTGTCAACACTAGTTTTCATGACATCAAACTCACAAGTAGTTTTAATTTTGGGAGCACATTCAAGATCAACTAGTGTATCATCACAAACATTATTTAAATTTCTATTGCAAGGCAGCGACGACATAAGGTCATAACAAGACATGCCACTACTCATACTCACATTATTAACTTGCTCTTTACTAGCTCCAAAAGTATCGAGTGTAGCAGACTTACCTTGAAGGTCACAAGATTGACCTTGCTTACCTTCATCGTCTTCCTCAAGCTTAGAGTCAACACGGATAGACCCTACATCACCATGGGTGATGTGGGGAAAACCTACGAAAGCGAGTAAAGATAAAAGTGAGACGAGACTTACACTAAAGTCGAGTAGCAACGGAGAACTTGTTCCGTTACACCCCGAGCGATTGGAAAGAATCACCTAGCACTATGAAACTATCCTCAAGAATCACGTGGTCCTTGCAAATAGAATGGTCGGGGAGGTTTGAGGTTCAACTTGGAATCGTCCAATTGAAATTCAAGCCAAGAATCAAAGGTTTCAATAGAGAGTATTTCTCTTGTGTTTTGCATTCAAGATTTGTTAAATGAGTTCAAGACCTAATAAAGGCTTTTATAGCCTTCTACAACATGTAATGAAGTGTCTAAAATACCCCTAAGTGGGTTTAAACAATAGAAGCCACTTAGGGCCAAAGTCGGAATTATACACACAAAATAGTCAAAATTCGGATGGGGTCACAACAGGGGTAGGCGGTCCGCCCACCCCTAGTAGGCGCTCCGCCCTGTTCAAGCATCCTGAGGCCACCAGTCAAGGAGGCGGTCCGCCTCTGTGAGGTAGGCGGTCCGCCCCTCCTAAATCCAGTGAGTGTGCAATTTGTAGGCGGTCCGCCTCTTCAGGTAGGCGGTTCGCCTCTTCCTGAAGCTTCTTGGGGTGCCTCCTTTTGTGTTTCTTGAGCCTCTCCAAGTGTCCTAGATGGTTCGCCGTCCATGGTGCTCCAATGCATGATCTTCAAGGTTGTTCGGGAGCTTCCATCTTCCTCGTTCAAGCCTCTCCATACCAAGTGAAGGTGAGCATCATGGATAGCTTTGGCCTGGCTTCTCGTGAAGGGTCTCGAGCTAGATTGCCCGGCATCATCCTCCCCTTCTTGAGAAGATTTCGTCCTCGAAATTAAGGCATCATCCTCCACGGCATCACCTACATCACAAGGAGCCAAGTCACTAACATTGAAAGTATTTGTACTCACCCGGTAGATCAATCACATAGGCATTGTTGTTGATCTTGGATATCACTTGGAACGGGCCATCTCCTCGGGGTTCCAACTTCCCTTTTCTAATGCTTGGGAATCTTTCTTTTCGGAAGTGCACCCACACCCAATCTCCTTTCTTGAATTCCACTTTCTTCCTCCCCTTGTTCTTCTTGGTGGCCAACTTTTCATAAGCTTCCTCCAAGTTCTTCTTTGCTTTGGCATGGAGGTCCATCAAGGCCTTAGCTCGGCTTGTACCTGCAACATTAACAACCATTTCCCTTAGCAAAGGGGTGAGATCAAGTGGAATCAAAGGATTAAAACGATAAACGCACTCAAATGGAGTCATGCCAATCATTCTATGCAAAGTGCGGTTATATGCAAACTCCATGAGTGGTAACTTCTCCACCCATGTCCCGGCCTTACCTCGGGTCATAGCTCTAAGAAGAGACCCCAAGGTTCGGTTCACCACCTCGGTTTGCTATCCGTTTGAGGGTGGTGGGACGTAGAGAACAACAATTTGGTGCCAAGGGCACCCCACAAACATCTCCAACAATGGCTTAGGAACTTAGTGTCCCTATCACTTACAATGGTTTGAGGCACGCCATGCAATTTTAACACATTATCAATGAACAAGGAAGCTACATGGTGTGCGTCACTACTCTTCTTACAAGGAATGAAGTGAGCCATTTTGGAAAACCGATCCACGACAACATAAATGCTATCATGGCCCCCTCTAGACCGCGGCAAACCCATAACAAAATCCATCGAAATGTCCATCCACGGGCTAGTAGGAATAGGCAAAGGAGTATACAAGCCATGGGAATTCGACTTAGACTTGGCGTGCTTGCAATCTAGACAAGCATTGCATAGCCGCTCAACATGCATTCCCATCTTAGGCCAATGGAATTGCTCCATAAGAATGGCCAAAGTCTTATCCCTCCCAAAGTGACCCATCAAGCCTCCACAATGTGCTTCACGCACTAGCAATTCTCGCCAAGAGGACTCGGGGACACATACTCTCCCATTCTTGAAAATGTAGCCATCTACCCATTGGTATTTTTCCACCCTTTCCCCACTCACTAGAGCATCATGGATGCTCTTGAACTTTGGGTCATGTTCATACAAAGATTTTATACTCTCAAAACCCATAAGTCTAGAAGCAAGAGTGGTAACAAGGGCGAACTTCCTAGAAAGCGCATCGGCTACAACATTGTCCTTACCCCGTTTGTAATGAATTACATAAGGGAAGGACTCAATAAACTCCACCCACTTGGCATGTCTTTTGTTCAACTTCTCTTGGCCTCTTAGATGTTTGAGTGACTCATGGTCACTCTTGATCACGAATTCCCGAGGCCAAAGATAGTGTTGCCAATGGGCTAAAGCTCTCACGAGGGCATACAACTCCTTGTCATACGTAGAGTAATTCAAGGTTGCGCCCTTTAACTTCTCACTAAAGTAGGCTACGGGTTTCCCTTCTTGCATGAGAACACCCCCAATACCCACCCTCGAGGCATCACACTCTACCTCAAAAGCCTTCCCAAAGTCGGGCAATTGTAACAACGGGGCGGTACTTAACCTACTTTTCAATTCTTGGAAAGCCTTCTCTTGCGGCTCTCCCCAAACAAAGGACTTGTCCTTTTTCACCAATTCGGTGAGTGGTGCGGCAATGGTGCTAAAGTCTCTAACAAAGCGCCTATAGAAACTAGCAAGGCCATGAAAACTCCTCACATGAGAAACGGTGGTGGGAGTAGGCCAATCTCTAATGGCTTCAACTTTGGACTCATCAACTTCTACACCATTGACACGAACAACAAAGCCCAAAAAGACAACCTTTTCAACACAAAAGGCACACTTCTTAAAGTTGGCATAGAGCTTTTCTGCTCGTAGCACTTCAAGTACTTGACTCAAGTGGCCAACGTGGTCGTCTATAGACTTGCTATAGATCAATATGTCATCAAAGTAGACGACCACGAACTTGTTGATGAAGGGTTTTAGCACATGGTTCATCAATCTCATGAAAGTACTAGGTGCATTGGAGAGGCCAAAGGGCATCACCAAACTTGGTCTTGAATGCGGTTTTCCATTCATCTCCGGGCTTCATTCGGATTTGATGGTAACCGGACCTAAGATCTATTTTTGAAAAGATGCTAGAACCACTAAGCTCATCGAACATATCATCCAAACGAGGTATGGGATGTCGATACTTTACCGTGATCTTGTTGACCGCTCGACAATCCACACACATCCTCCAAGTGCCATCCTTCTTCGGAACAAGGATCACGGGCACGGCACAAGGGCTCAAGCTCTCCCTCACCAAGCCTTTGGTGAGCAACTCATCAATTTGCTTTTGTAGCTCCCTTGTGTCCTCGGGATTGCTCCTATATGCCGGCTTGTTGGGAATTTGAGATCCCGGAACAAAGTCAATTTGATGTTCAATACCCCTCAAAGGAGGCAATCCATTCGGCATCTCATCCGGGAACATGTCCTCATAGACCTTCAAAACATTTTCAATGGCACTAGGCAAAGGGTTAGGGTTAGATAAATAATTACTTTCGGAATTTAAAACCATACCTTTGTGCACTAGGCATATGAGCATTTTGGTGCCATCATTACCTTTCAAGATCTCACCTAGTTGCATCATGGCACACATGCGACCGGTGGAAGTTGGTGGAGTCTCGGCCAAAGGTTTGGCCCCAACCGGGGACTTGGCCTTAGCCGCTTCCCTCAACTCTTTCATGCGCCTATAGTCTTCACTTACTTGTTTTGGGGACAAGGGTGTGAGCACAAACTTCTTCCCCTCATGTCTAACCGTGTAAGTGTTGGCCCGGCCATCATGAACCACTTGTTTGTCGTATTGCCACGGCCTACCAAATAGAAGGTGGCATTCTTGCATTGGCACCACGTCAAACATGTGTTCATCTTGATAGTTCCCAATCTTGAACCTAATCAAGACTTGCTTCAATACCCTCAATTCCCCACACTCGCTCAACCATTGCAAACGGTAGGGATTAGGGTGCTTTTGGGTAGTCAATTTTAATTGTGAGACCAAGGATTGGCTCACCACATTCGCACAACTACCCGAGTCTATGATCATGGAACACACTTGCCCCTTCACTCTACACCGAGCATGGAACAAGTTTTCCCTTTGTTCATCTTCCCTCTCTTTACTCACCATGGTTCCCAAAATGCGGCGAACCACAAGGAACATATTAGGATCATCCCCCTCCGTCACTCTCTCTTCACCCTCACCCTCAACTTCCTCACTCTCCTCCTCAACTTCTCCCTCGGACTCACTTTCCCCCTCATAGACCAACCCATCATCCATCACAATCATTGTTTTCCGGGTAGGGCACTCTTTGGCAAAGTGGGCATAACCCTTACATTTATGGCATTGGAAAGAAGAAGAAGAAGGAGTATTTAAAGTAGTTTTAGAATTACCTCCAACCTCTTTGTGGTCGCTTCTCGGGGTAGCCTTCTCAAAAGTCTTCTTCACATCTCGACTCCCACTTGCACCACTTGTGTATGGGGTCTTCCATTCTTTGGGGCGAGTTGTTGGAGTGGTAGTGGTGGTACTCCTATAGCGAGGAGCCTTCTCTTCTTTGAGCCACTTCTCGGCCTCAACCGCGGCATCACACACATCTTGTAGAGAGTGGAAGATGTGTAGCCTCAATTGGGAAGAACCTTCCCTACTCAAGCCACTTTTGAAACGGATGATAGCTTGTTCCTCATCCTCCGTTTCCATATCAAGAGCCATCCGGTTCTTCTCAAAGTCATTGAAATACTCATCAACGGATTTGGAGCCTTGTTTCAATTCATAGAGCCTTTTGAGTTGCTCTTGTCGATACTTGGGAGTCACGTACTTGTTGCCCATTATTTCTTTCAACTCTTCCCAAGTGATGTTCATCTCCTTGATCGCTTCATGGATTCCCACCATGTAGAGGCATAAGATTCAAAGGAAGCAATGGCATATGTAGCCTTCTTCTCCTCGGACATATCATTCGTGTCAAAGACCCGCTCCAATTGAACCTTCCATTCTAAGAAAGCCTCCGGATCACTAGTCCCCTTGAAAGGTGGGTTAGTGATCTTTACACTATTGAGGTTAGTGTCACGACCCCCACGATGTGGTCCCGGTTGACCCCCGTAGTAGTCTTCAACCTCATCATACTCCCGTCTCAAGTCCCTTCCCATGAAAACCCTTGGAGGTTGATGCAGCCCGAACACGTGCTGATCAAGTGTTCGATCCACCGAGGAGACCGATGACAAGAAGCCAAGCCAAGCTGCTGCACGATGTGCACGTTCACTTAGCCTGGCCGAAGGAAAATAATTGCTCCGAAGCTGAGGTGGCCGAGCTCAAGAATCGAAGGCATTATCTTCAGATTTGAGCCCGAAGGCAAAGTGACCGAGGACAATGAGCTATAAGACAATTGAGCGTCCGAAGGAAACAAGTGTGTTCGAGCAGACAAACGAGAACCGAAGCCAAGGCTTACCGAAGTCAAAGTCTGCCGACACAATTTAATTCAGCCCTGCGTGGCTTATTTACATTGGTCGCCTGTGACCCTTTTACTAGTTTACCCTTAGTATTTCCTATATAAACCTTGTTTCCTTTCATTGTAAAGATAGCTAGTTTTTGAATATTGATGAATTGAATGAAAGTGCCGGGCACATTTCTTCTTGTCTCCGTCGTGAGCAAAACCCTGTGAGGGCTTTTATGGACTTGTGGCTTTCGGTTAATCCGATTGAACATTCCTCTTTGATCATTCAGTTTGCAAGAGGCATGTTCTCTTGAGGATTGTTGCATAGTTTAGGTGATTCTTGTATCCCTTTCGATCGAGCTTTGAGACAGGTTCCTCACTGTTCTTTCGAAAGAAGCAAGTTTTGTCTTGCTTCTATCTTTTATCTTTCTTGTTTGCTTCCGCGTTTGTGCTTAGCAATTCCTTCGGGTTTGCATTGCACCATCTTGGTATCAGAGCACGGTTTGGGCTTGTTTCTACAACCCCAAATCCTGTTCACGTTATCTTTATTTTCGTGCGTTTGTGTCTTTGTTTTCCTTTTTCGTGTTCTTGAATTTTGTTACTGTTGGTGTTGTTATTTTACAAAAAAAAAAAAAAAAAAAAAAGTGTTAAAAAGAAAATTCAAAAATTGTGTTTGATTGTTGGTTGTTTGGGAAAAACAACCATTGATTCTTGTTCACCATCGAGTTCCGAATCCAACAAGTACCCGACGTACCAATTTCGTGACTAGGGTTTCTTGGTGAATTTTTGGACTGTTTTGAGCTTTAATGGTGACTGAAAACTCAAACCCCACTGTGTTTGGAAGGAACCGGTGAAGATTGGTGGTTCTTGAGTGATTTGGGTTTGTTTGTTGCTTAAAAATCGAAGTTCTAAGTTTAAATCGAAGTCCGTACGCCGGAAACTTGTTACAAAATCGTAACAGTGTACGACTCGAACGAGCTGGATCTTAGCTCGAAGAACTTGAACTGAATTCCTCCGATGCTGTTGGAACCGGAGTCGATAAAGCAACCCAGATCGGTTAAATTTCGTGGTCAGTGAACCGAAGTTGTTGTGTCCGTACGCCGGAGCAAGGTCACTGTTCCATTGAGGAAGAAAGGGGTTAAAATTTTAACATCAAAACCCCAGGTGAAAATTGTCGGTTGAAAAAGGAAAGTGGATAAGGTAAAACCCTATCCGTACCAAGGAGGGACCACTCTTGTACGGACAGGAGTGGGTGTGATCGAAAAAGATTCCAAAAGGGAATCAAAGGGTAGATTCTCCTAGGTTTTCACTTTCTTTCGTGTCAAATTCTAGTTGGTGGAACTTTCGAGTAATTGTCCTACTCGAGGTCGTACTAACTCTTTTAAGCTGATAGAAATTCGTGCGAAGGGGTGACCGAAGTCCAAACTTTCGTAGAAATTCTTTTGACTCCCCGAGCTCAGTTAAAAAGCGTCTGTTCCATCGAGTCGAACATCACTTCACTCTTCCCGAAGAGACAGTGACTATTGTCGAACTTGAAGGATCTTAGAGGACCGATCAATCAGACGAGCCATTGTTAACAAGTCCTTGAGTGATCAAAAATCGAACCCATAAATTGAGTGGACCCGAGTGCCACCCATCAAAGGTGAGGGAGTGTGTGAGGTGATTTCTCACCCTAACATTTGATTGATCTTTGACTTGTGCAGGTACGATGGCTGGAAACGATGGCAAAAGCATTGAGAAGCCCGAGTTGTCGTTAGCCGATCTCATGGCTGCGATACAAGGCATCAGTACCGAAGTAAGAGGAGTGAGTGCTCGAGTAGCTAACCTCGAGCAGGGAAGTGCGTCCGTGGCCAAAAATGGGTCCGGCGCTGGAACGAGCGAATCAACTCCGATGAAACCTGAGCTGTATGCTGAGCTTCTTCGACAACATCAGTTGACGAGTGAAGCAATTCGAAGAGAGCTTAACTTGGGCAATCCCCAAGCACAACAAAACTTGGGCAATCGCCAAGCTGGAAATCAAAACTTGGGCATTCCCCGAGGAGAGAGGTTACCACTTCCAAGGGCCCGAAGAGACCTTGGTGCTGTAACCGAAGAGATTGATGAAGGGGAATTTTCCGAGGATGAATATGAGCGTGAGCTGCCATTCGCTCAACGAAGGCAAGCTCACCGAGGTCGAGGAAATTTCCGAGGTCGAGGCCGAGGCGCAAATGTTGGGAGAAATATTGAGCGTGAGGCTGATGATCGAGAAGATGAGCTTCCCGAACAGGCTAGAGGTGTTCGAGACTCAAACTTGAACAGTGTCAAGATCACTATTCCACCCTTTAAAGGAACTAGTGATCCCGATGAGTATCTTGAATGGAAGCTAAAAATGGAGCGCATCTTTGAAACCAATGAGATGACCGATGAGAGAAAAGCTGCCCATGCCATTGCTTCGTTCGAAGCTTATGCATCAACGTGGTGGGAATCTGACAAGAGGCATAGACGAAGGAATGACTATCCCGAAGTCAATACTTGGCCACAATTGAGAAGAGCAATGGATGCTAAGTATTTGAGTGCCAAGTACAGGCAGACTCAAATGCAAAAGCTCTATGAGTTAAACCATGGCAGTATTACCGAACAGCTGTTCACAATGGCAGATCCAACACTTACACTGTGAAGCTCGATGGGAAGAGTTTTGTACTCAAACCCTTGTCTCCAAAACAAGTCACCGAGGACTATAAACGGATGAAATAATTGAAAGAAGCGGCCAAAGCTAAGCTTCCGATGGGAGCAAAATTGGGGCCCGAAGAGACAAACTCACCGACCGAAGTGAAAGGAATTTGTGCAATCATGCAACCCGGTGAGATCTTACGAGGCAACGACCACGGTCAGATGATGATTTGCCTCGTGCACAAGGGTATCTTTCTAAACTCTAATGATGATTTTTCTAATGATAACCCTTTGCCTTTGTTTGTTCGTAAAGTTTTGCAGGACTTCGAGGACATGTTTCCCGAGGAAATGCCAGGTGGATTACCTCCGTTGAGAGGAATCGAGCACCAAATTGACTTCGTGCCAGGGTCTCAAATCCCTAACAAACCTGCATACCGGTGTAATCCCGAAGACACCAAAGAGCTCCAACGGCAGGTTGATGAACTGCTGAACAAGGGCCTCGTTCGAGAGAGCTTGAGTCCTTGCGCCGTTCCTGTTATCCTTGTCCCGAAGAAGGATGGGACATGGCGAATGTGGGTTGACTGTCGAGCAGTCAACAAAATAACGGTAAAGTATCGTCATCCTATCCCTCGATTAGATGACATGCTAGATGAGTTAAGTGGTTCTTCATGCTTTTCGAAGATAGACCTCAGGTCCGGTTACCACCAGATCCGAATGAAACCCGGAGACGAGTGGAAAACCGCATTCAAGACCAAGTTCGGTCTCTATGAATGGTTGGTGATGCCTTTTGGCTTATCCAAACAACCAACAATCAAACACAATTTTTGAATATTCTTTTTAACACTTTTTTTTTTCTTTTTTTTGTAAAATAACACCAACAGTAACAAAACCATATCAAGAACACGAAACGGAAAACAAAGACACAACGCACGAAAATATAGATACTTGAACAGGATTTGGGGTTGTAGAAACAAGCCCAAACCGTGCTCTGATACCAAGATGGTGCAATGCAAACCCGAAGGAGTCGCTTAGCACAAACGCGGAAGGTAAACTACAAAAGATAAAGATAGAAGCAAGACAAAACTTGCTTCTTTTGAAAGAACAGTGAGGAACCTGTCTCAAAGCTCGATCAAAAGGGACACAAGAATCACCTAAACTATGCAACAATCCTCAAGAGAACATTGCCTCTTGCAAACTGAATGATCAAAGAGGAATGTTCAATCGGATTAACCGAAAGCCACAAGTCCATTAAAGCCCTCACAGGGAGTTGCTAACGACGGAGACAAGAAATGTGCTCGGCACTTTCATTAATTCATCAATGTTCAAAAACATGGTACTTGCAATGAAAGGAAACAAGGTTTATATAGGAATACTAAGGGTAAACTAGTAAAAGGGTCACAGGCGACCAATAGAAATAAGCCACGCAGGGCTGAGTTAAAATGTGTTCGGCAGACTTGACTCTGGTAAGCCTTGGCTTCGGTTCTCGACTCTTCAGACGCTCAATTCTCCTCGAGCTCAATTCTCCTCGAGCTCATTGTCCTCGGTCACTTTGCCTTCGGGCTCAAATCTGAAGATAATGCCTTCGATTCTTGAGCTCGGCCACTCAGCTTTGGAGCAATTGTTTTCCTTCGGCCGGGC
The DNA here is from genome assembly GCA_029990575.1 of Petunia axillaris subsp. axillaris. Lineage (NCBI taxonomy): Eukaryota > Viridiplantae > Streptophyta > Magnoliopsida > Solanales > Solanaceae > Petunia > Petunia axillaris. The sequence continues at coordinate 98,642,001 of JARKNS010000004.1, read as the reverse complement.
TAAGTGAACGTGCACATCATGCAGTAGCTTGGCTTGGCTTCTTGTCATCGGTCTCCTCGGTGGATCGAACACTTGATCAGCACGTGTTCGGGCTGCATCAATTTCGAGGACGAAATCTCCTCAAGAAGGGGAGGAGGATAAGACCCAATCCGGACAACCATCCAAAAGCACCATCCAAGGCCAAGGAAGAGCACTTCAAGGTCATGCATTGGGACGCCATGGAAAGAAGAGCACCCGAGACACATTTCGAAGTGTTTCAAGAAGCTTCAGGAAGAGGCGGACCGCCTACGGATTGAGGCGGACCGCCTAACAGATGTTAGCTCTCAGGACTTTTGGAGGTGGACCAAGGAGGCGGCCGCCTAGAGGAGCAGAGGCGGGCGCCTAAGGCATGGAGGCGGGCGCCTCCCCCTGTTCAAGTTTGACGGGAATTTGACTTTAAGTTGCTATGTAATTCCTATTATGCCCCTACGTGGCTTATGACTTTAGAACCTACTTAAGGGTACTTTAGGTCTTTCATTAATGTCTAGGAAAGGCCTATAAATACTCCATTAGCTTTACATTTTCCTTAGTTAGCTTTGATGATGAATGATTGTGATAAGACCCAAATCGAGCAACCATCCAAAAGCACCATCCAAGGCCAAGGAAGAGCACTTTAAGGTCATGCATTGGGACGCCATGGAAAGAAGAGCATCCGAGACACATTTCGGAGTGTTTGAAGAAGCTTCAGCAAGAGGCGGACCGCCTAGGAATAGAGGCGGACCGCCTAATGCCTGCCTGCTCTCTGGATCTGAGGAGGCGGACCAAGGAGGCGGAGCACCTCAGTGTGTGGGGCGGAGCGCCGCAGGCTGGGTGCCTCTCCCTATGCAAGTTTGACCGGGTTTTGAATTTAAGTTGCTATGTATTCCTAGTATTCCCCTACGTGGCTTATGACTTTAGAACTTATTTAAGGGTACTTTAGGCTTTTCATTGATGTCTAGGAAAGGCCTATAAATACTCCATAGCTTAGCATTATTCCTTAGTTAGCTATTATGATGAATGATTGATTGTCAATGACAATGTTCAAGAGTGGATTCTCTTTGAATGAAAACCCTTTGAGACGGTTTGAGTTTACTAGTGGATTCTAGTTGAACCCCAAACCACCCCCGATCATTCGATTTGCGAGTCCAGGTGTGACTCGAGGGTAGTTGCATAGTGTAGGTCCTCCTTGACGCCGATACGAGGGTATCACGGAACAAGTTCTCCGTGGTTACCTTGTAGGGAGTTCGAGTAGTGTCTCACTCCTATCTTTATTTTTCCGCATTTGTTTTTTGATTCTTATCATCTTGGTATCAGAGCAAGGCTCGGGTTTTGTTTTTACAAACCCCCGACCCTTGATTCTTCGTGCCTAGGTTAGTTTCGATCTTAGGTTCTTGTTTGTTGTTATTAAAAGAAGAAAACTACAAAAAAATTGAAAAATTGAAAATCTAAAAACTTGGTGTAACTTGTTGGTTTGAATGATTCATGATATGGGTGTTATAGATTCTTGATCGAGGTTGAAATCCCGTCGTTTGGATACCAAAAACACTTGGATTGGTGAAGATTGAAAATCAAAACCCCAAAACCCCTTAAAACCCTTGATGAACTTGTTCTTGATGATTTTTGATTGATTCGTGGGTTGGATTGAAGTGGGATTGAGAACTTGATATTGGGGTTTGATCCTTGTGTGATTCCCGTTCTTTTGGTACCTTAAACACCCAATTTGGAGTTGTATTACATGAATTGAGAATTTGAAACACTTTGAAAATTTGAAAATTTTAAAACCCTAGCTTCTAAGATGATGATCATGGTGGATTGCTTGATATTGATTGGGGTTTGATAAAAGTTGTTGGGGTTTGATCTTTGTGACTAATACAACATTTGGGTACCTTTGAATTGCTAAAACAACGCTTGATTAGTTGAATTGTTGGGTGAAAAACCAAGAAAACACGTTGTTGAACTGTGCTGAAGGTTGCAGAGGCGGAGCGCCTATATTCTGAGGCGGAGCGCCTCAAATCTGTGACCTCTCTGGAAATTGCTGAGGCGGAGCGCCTCCCTGCTGAGGCGGAGCGCCTCCTCCTGGAGCTTTACCCTGGGCGGACCGCCCACTAGCTGAGGCGGGGCGCCTACTTCCTGAACGTTGGGAATTTGGTAGAAACTTCTAGGATTTCTTGTTTTGTTGCTTGCATTGCTTCTGGTTAGTGCTATTAGAGTATAATCCTACTCGATTAGTGCTAATTACTTTGAGCTATTATGATAAGAATCAAAACGCGGAAAAGATAAAAAGATAGAAAACGAGACGAGGCTCGAACAAAGACCCAAGTAGCACCGGAGAACTAGTTCCGATACACCCCGGGTGGATGTCTAGGATCACTTACGCTATGCAACTACCCTCGAGCCGCACCTGGGACTCGCAAATAGAATGATCGGGGGTGGTTTGGGGTTCAACTAGAATCCACTAGTAAACTCAAACCTTCTCAAAGGGTTTTCATTCAAAGAGAATCCACTCTTGAACATTGTCAATTGACATTCAATCATTCATCATAATAGCTAACTTAGGAATAATGCTAAGCTATGGAGTATTTATAGGCCTCATTCAAGACATAAGGAAAGGCCTAAAGTACCCTTAAATAAGTTCTAAAGTCATAAGCCACGTAGGGGCATACTAGGAATTACATAGCGACAAAAAGTCAAAACCCGGTCAAACTTGCACAGGGAGAGGCGCCCAGCCTGAGGCGCTCCGCCCCACACACTGAGGCGCTCCGCCTCCTTGGTCCGCCTCCTCAGATCCAAAGAGCAGGCAGGCATTTGGCGGTCCGCCTCCATTCCTAGGCGGTCCGCCTCTTGCTGAAGCTTCTTAAAACACTCCGAAATGTGTCTCGGATGCTCTTCTTTCCATGGCGTCCCAATGTATGACCTTGAAGTGCTCTTCCTTGGCCTTTGGATGGTGTTTTTGGATGGTTGCTCGATTTGGGTCTTATCATCCTCCCCTTCTTGAGAAGATTTCGTCCTCGAAATCAAGGCTTGGTCTCTCATGGCTCTATCAACTCTTCAGGGTGGCCAAGGATCTCCTCCTTTGTCCTTCTTGATCGTCACTTTGACATAGGCTTCTTCCAAGATCTTCCTTGCCTTAGCATGGAGCTTAGAACCTACAAGCAACGACAAGCAAAAACAAGCAAACGTCCCACTTTGAAAGTAGGTTAGTGCAAGAAGTGTGGAAAACACACTCTTGTGATATAACCAAGCGTCAATAACAATCATGAATATCAAGTCTCCAAAGAGAACCATAAGCACTTGGTTAAAAATCAACATGCACTCAACAAGATAATGAGCAAAGAGGTCATGGGAAGATGGGAAATGCAAGATCAAGCTACCAAAATCCCTTTGAACCTTAAGCTCAAGATCAACACACCAACCTATCCTTGAGGTGTGATCAACATGTGGAGTGGAGCGAATCAAATAGCCCAACCTACAAGTAGGATCAAGCACTCCACTCCCCTTCTTTAGAGCATACCTACTCACACCAAGGGGTTCCTCTTTCCCTTCCATTTCATCAACTAGGCAACCCTCCTCAAAAGTCAAGCTCTCAAGGAAGGTGTTGATGATGGATTCTTCTTGATCACAACCCACACTAGCAATAGTAGGGTCACTCAAAGAACCATCTACCTCACCCACATTTTCAAGCAATGGGTTGCCTAAGGGGTCAAACCCTTCACACCATGGGGGTTCTATTTGACCACCCACCCTAGTCCGATACAAATCGCTACCACAAATGAGATTATCTTCACACAATGGAAATGTAAAAGCATGCACCTCAAATTCATGGTCAAATACAAGCATGGTATCAAGACTAGGTTCTTCACCCACACTCAAGGAGTCTTCGAAAATAAATCGATCCATCTCATACTCTAGAGACTCCTCAAGGTAACAATCATCCTTGCTACAACACATTGGCCCACCAAATAGAAGCATATCAATTAGGGAATAGTCAACTACCTCATCTTTCCCTATGTCAAATGTTGGCGGTGTGTCATAGCAAAGGTCACAATCATGGTCAACTAACAAATCTACACTAGGGAGGGGTTCAATGAACAATGAGCCCACATTATGATGTGGCATAGTGCTCCTCCCAACTAGTGTTTCACATGTAAACTCAAGTTGACAACTAGACTCTTCACTAGTGGTATACTCACTAGATGCATCAAAAACACCAACTAGTGTTGAGTCATTACAAGACAAGTAGCTAGTAGGCTCATGAAAAGGTGAAGCAACACTTACATTTGTAGTACTTTCTTGATCACTCACAAGATTTGAAGTGTCATATGCAACTCCTCCTTCATGAAGCTCACATTGAGGCTCCAATGACTTGTCTTCAAATGTACCTACACAAGAACTTCCGCAAGAAGAGATAGAAGATAAAGAAGGGTTAGAACAATGGGTGCTCGCACTCTCAATTTTTCCTTCCTCACCTCTCATCTCTCTCAATTTTACCTCATGGTCAAGTGTAGTTTGTGGTGACAATCCACTCACATTACTCCTCAAATCCTCTCCTTTTTCCTCTCTTGGATTGTCACCGGTCACTCCCTCACTTCTCTCTATCTTTTCTCTCTCAATTGTAGTGGAGTGACTCCCATTTTCATCATGCATTGGCAAAACAATGAAATTGTTTGCCTCGGGTTCAAGTACAATGGGTGACTTGGCTTTAGCCGCTTCCTTCAACTCCTTCATGAGTTTGTAGTCATCATTCACTTGCTTGGGAGTTAGGGGTTGGAGCACGAACTTTTTCCCCTCATGCGTCACCGTATAGGTGTTGGCATGGCCATTATGAACCACACGTCGATCAAATTGCCATGGCCTACCAAAGAGAAGATGGCATGCTTGCATAGGCACAACATCGAACATGTGCTCATCCACATAGTTCCCAATCTTGAACTTGATCAAGCATTGTTTAACCACCCTCAAATCACCACACTCACTAAGCCATTGTACCCTATAAGGATTTGGGTGCTTCAAGGTAGGTATTTTCAATTGGGAACCTAGTGTTTGGCTAATGACATTAGCACAACTTCCCGAATCAATGATCATAGAACAAATGAGACCCATGACTCGGCATTTGGAATGAAAAAGGTTCTGTCGTTGTAAGGTCTCAACATCCTCCACACACATGGCTCCTAGACTCCTCCGCACAACAAGGAAGGCACGGGCATCATCATCTTCTTCTTCCATGGCAACAATCTCCCCATCGTCTCCTTCCTCCTCACCTTCTACTCCCTCTTCTTCCTCGGGTTCACTCTCATGCTCATACACCAAATCACCAACCACAAGCATGGTTCTTTTTGTAGTGCATTCCTTAGCAATATGCCCAAAGCCCTTACACTTATAACATTGAGTAGAAGTAGAAATAGGATTACTCAAGCGAGTTTTAGAATTACCTTCCAAGTGTGGTGTAGTCTTCTCATAAGGCCCTTTCACTTCTTTGCTAGCACTTGCGCTTGGAAAGTTTGCATTTGGAGTCTTCCACTCTTTTGGCTTGCTTGTAGTAGTAGGAGTGTTGTTTTTGAACTTCTCTCTTTTGAGCCAAACCTCGGCATCAATTGCGGCTTCAAACATATCTTTAAGTGTGAGATAATGATGTCACCTCAATTGAGAAGCTATACCATAGCTCAAGCCATTCTTGAATCGGATCATGGCTTCTTCTTCACCTTCGGTATCCATATCCAATGCCATCCAGATCTTCTCAAACTCATCATAGTACTCATGCACCGATTTGACACCTTGCTTTAGATCATAGAGCTTCTTGAGTTGCTCTTGCCGATACCTAGGAGTTATGTACTTGGTGTTCATAAGGCCTTTCAACTCATCCCAAGTCACATTCAAATGCAAATTCATCCTTCTCCTAGACCTCTTCATACACTCCCACCAAGTAGAAGCATAGGCCTCAAAGGTAGAAATAGCATAGGTACCCTTTCTCTCCTCGGTCATTTCATTGGTGTCAAACACCCTCTCCATGAGTAGTACCCATTCCATATATGCCTCCGGATCACAAGTTCCCTTGAAGGGTGGAAGATTTAGCTTGACGCTATTGAGGTTGTTGTTGTTGTCACGTACCCCATAGTTAGGCTCCGGTTGGCCTCCGTAATGGTCATCATGAGCAACATACTCTCTCCTCGCATTCCCTCTAGCATAGCCCATGGGTGGCCCTCGACCTCGGCCTCTACCCCTATCCACGTTTCGACCCCAATGCATTTGCCTCCTAGGTTGATAAGGAACATCATACCCATAGGCCTCATCACCATACCCGAACTCCTCCTCTTCTTGAACTTCATCAATTTGTTCAAGAGGTGGGACATTCCGCACGGGTCTTCTAAGTGGAGCATTTACTTGGGGATTGCCCAAGTTGAGGGGATTGCCCTCTTGTCGGGGATTGCCCAACCCACGCTCTCGTAGAGCTTCAACTTTGCTTTGTTCATACCTCTTGTTTAGCTCAACAAAGTGTCCGGGAGTCATAGGAGTGCTATGACTCGTTCCTTCTCCGGATTCAATTTGGACGCTCGGGGTCCTCCTCTCTCCGGTTTCAACTTGATTCCTCTCGACGGTTTCAAGTCTCAATGAGATATCCTCCAATTTAGCCATAATGGTGGCCATGAAGTTCTTCATAGGATCATCCCCATCGTTTGCCATGGTACCTACAAAAAGCAACAAACGTTAGCAAAATACCTCACCCGCTCCCTTACAATTGTTTCACTCGGCTCGCTCGTGTTTAGTGGGGGATGGATATTTCACACAAGTTTTAGTCTAAAAGCTTCAAGTAGTTGACCAACGAACCACAACTCAATCACTCAACTTATCAAGTCCAAATGCACTCCGGGGTGAGTGGAGTTAATGGGACTCGATTGGACGATAGGCACTTTAAATGAGGACTTGAATCAAAAGATACTACGGATCTTCTTTGAATTCTAGTCTCCTTTCTATGGCACGATGATCCTAATAGCTCAAAGTAATTAGCACTAATCGAGTAGGATTATACTCTAATAGCACTAACCGGAAGCAATGCAAGCAACAAAACAAGAAATCCTAGAAGTTTCTACCCAATTCCCAAGCTTCAGGAAGTAGGCGCCCCGCCTCAGGAAGTGGGCGGTCCGCCCTGGGCAAACCTACAGGGGGAGGCGCTCCGCCTCAGGAAATCCAGAGAGCTCACAGAGATGAGGCGCTCCGCCTCTGCAACTTTTCAGCACAGTTCAAACTCGTTTCAAGTCGATTTCCAAGCCTCAAATCCGATGTTTTCGACTTGTTTTCACAATCCAAGGATACCCAAAGTTGTTTTTGGTCACAAAGATCAAACCCCAATGATTTTTACCAAACCCCAATCGAAAACAACGAATTCACCATGTTCATCCTCTTCAAGAACGCAAGGGTTTATCAAAGGGTTTCAAAATGGATTGCGATTCAACAAAGTAGGTGTTATATAGGTTCAAATCCCACAAAATTGGTATCGAATCGTTTGTTTTTCAATGAAGCTCAATCCCCAATATCAAGTTTTCAATCCAACATCAATCCAACCCAAGAATCAAGCCAAAATTCATCAAGAACAAGTTCATCAAGGGTTTAAGGGCAATTGGGGTTTCAAATTTTCAAACTCCACCAAATCCAACAATTTTAGTACCCAAGTAACGAGGATTCATCCACGATCAAGAATCTATAACACCCATATCAAAAATCATCCAAACCAACAAGATACACCAAATTTTTAGATTTTTCAATTTTTCAATTTTTTTGTAATTTTCTTCTTAATAACAACAAACAAGAAACTAAAGATAGGAATCGACCTAGGCACGAAGAATCAAGGGTCCGGGGTTTGTAGAAACAAAACCAGAGCCTTGCTCTGATACCAAGATGATAAGAATCAAAACGCGGAAAAGATAAAAAGATAGAAAACGAGACGAGGCTCGAACAAAGACCCAAGTAGCACCGGAGAACTAGTTCCGATACACCCCGGGTGGATGTCAAGGATCACCTACGCTATGCAACTACCCTCGAGCCGCACCTGGGACTCGCAAATAGAATGATCGGGGGTGGTTTGGGGTTCAACTAGAATCCACTAGTAAACTCAAACCGTCTCAAAGGGTTTTCATTCAAAGAGAATCCACTCTTGAACATTGTCAATTGACATTCAATCATTCATCATAATAGCTAACTTAGGAATAATGCTAAGCTATGGAGTATTTATAGGCCTCATTCAAGACATAAGGAAAGGCCTAAAGTACCCTTAAATAAGTTCTAAAGTCATAAGCCACGTAGGGGCATACTAGGAATTACATAGCGACTTAAAGTCAAAACCCGGTCAAACTTGCACAGGGAGAGGCGCCCAGCCTGAGGCGCTCCGCCCCACACACTGAGGCGCTCCGCCTCCTTGGTCCGCCTCCTCAGATCCAGAGAGCAGGCAGGCATTAGGCGGTCCGCCTCCATTCCTAGGCGGTCCGCCTCTTGCTGAAGCTTCTTCAAACACTCCGAAATGTGTCTCGGATGCTCTTCTTTCCATGGCGTCCCAATGTATGACCTTGAAGTGCTCTTCCTTGGCCTTTGGATGGTTTTTTTGGATGGTTGCTCGATTTGGGTCTTATCATATTAGGATTATCGTGCCTTAGAAAGGAGACTAGAATTCAAAGAAGATCCGTAGTATCTTTTGATTCAAGTCCTCATTTAAAGTGCCTATCATCCAATCGAGTCCTCTTTTCCCTCATTTTCTTTTCAAGGTCGGGTGTAGATTCGGGTGGTGACATCCCACTCACGTCACTCATCACATCCTCTCCTTTTTCCACTCGAGGAATGTCACCGGTCACTCCCTTACTCCTCTCAATCTTTTGTCTCTCAATTTCGGGTGAGTTGGGACGAGGCCCAAGAATACCCATAGCCGGAGTAGGTGGACTTCTAACATCAACCCGGAATCTAGGACTAAGAGACTCATCACTTGATGTCTCTTTCTTCTTTGTAGGTGAACCACTTTGCTTTGGATCTTGTGGTTCGGGGCTCACCTTGTCGACATATGTCAACTCTCTTTTTGCACTAGTCCCACCATTGATTGTGAGTGTAGGATTTCTCTTCAATGGTGTCCCACTACTTCTCATGTTCATAGGGCTTCTTGGTTGCACTCTTTGAAGCATAGGGCTTCTCCTCATTGGTGTCCCACCACTTCTCATGTTCATGGGTGTGCTTGGTTGTATTCCTTCTTTCCTAAGAAAAAGGATTTGAAACTTCCCTTGTGCTTGAACACAGTAGCCATCCACAACTTCTTGTGCGATCTTGAAGTATCTATTGGAAAGCCAAGGCTTTCCCAACATAACATCACATCCCACTAAAGGGCCTACTTTGCACTCCACTTCTTCTTTAAAGTTCCTTTGTGAAATAACTACCCTCGCCATTCCATCAACACAAAGTATTCCCAACCTTCGCGCTACAAGATGGCTAATCCAACTTGCTTCACCATTATCCACTTGAAGCACATACCCATGATTCCCATTAAGGCTCACTACGAATTGACACCACATTCTTTCCCTCATGAATTCATCTAGGTAATGCCCTTTACACATCCCATCAATAGTACCAACACTAGTTGGGTACTTCCTTATTTCACCACTACTAGCAATACCATAACCTATAGTGCGACTTATACCATCTCTTCCCTCGGCCTCATTCTCTTTCATCTCATCCTCCAAGTGTTGGACCCTAGTGTCCATGGCCTCTAATTGAGCCAAGAGGCTCGGATGGTAGGCTTCAACTAACTCCCTCTCACTCACACCTTTCTCACCACTCCTACTTCCCTCCAAACCTCCCTTATGGCTCCTTGTACCTGCAAAAGACATGTTAAGAAAGTGCAAAGGTTAGTATAAACAACCTCACTTGCTCTCCCTTACCTTTCGTGGTGGCTCTCAACACTCTTTTAGGGTGCACACTCCCAAACCCCCACCCAAAGATGCCTTTATCTCTTTTAGGAACCACAATGGTAAGATCAATCAACTAGTAGATCCAAATAAAGGTCCGGAATGGAATTTAGGTGACTCGATGTACGGAAGCTAATTTAGTGCGCACTTGAAGCAAGCAAGATCTACGACTTTCAGTGAATACTCCAAGACACACAACACCCTAGGGAATCAAAGATTAGTGTTAATAAAGTAGGACTAATACCCTAGAAACACTAACCACGAAGTTCGGAAGCAAAGAACAAGCGAAAACCTACAAGAAAACTACCCGAAAAAGGCTTAAGGTGTGAGGCCCTCCTCCCTGAAATTGAGGCCCTCCGCCTAGAAATTGAGGCCCTCCGCCCTGAAATTGAGGCCCTCCGCCTAGAAATTGAGGCCCTCCGCCCTGATATTGAGGCCCTCCGCCTCTTCAAAGTAGGCGGTCCGCCTCCTAAGCTAGGCGCTCCGCCTCCCAAATTTCCAGAGAGCTAACAAAAATGAGGCGCTCCGCCTCCAAATTGAGGCGCTCCGCCTCCTGCAACTTTCAGCACAGTTCAACAACGTGTTTTTTGACTTTAACACCCAAAAATCCAACAATCCACACGTTGTTTTAGCAATCCAAAGGTACCCAAATGTTGTATTAGTCACAAAGAACAAACCCCAACAACTTTTATCAAACCCCAATCAATATCAAGCAATCCACCATGATCATCATCTTCAAAGCTAGGGTTTTAAAATTTTCAATTCATGTAATACAACTCCAAATTGGGTGTTTAAGGTACCAAAAGAACGGGAATCACACAAGGATCAAACCCCAATATCAAGTTCTCAATCCAATATCAATCCAACCCAAGAATCAATCAAAAGTCATCAAGAACAAGTTCATCAAGGGTTTTAAGGGGTTCTGGGGTTTTGATTTTCAATCTTCACCAATCCAAGTGTTTTTGGTATCCAAACGACGGGATTTCAACCACGATCAAGAATCTATAACACCCATATCATGAATCATTCAAACCAACAAGTTACACCAAATTTTTAGATTTTCAATTTTTCAATTTTTTTTGTAGTTTTCTTCTTTCAATAACAATAAACAAGAAACTAAAGATAGGAATCGACCTAGGCACGAAGAATCAAGGGTCGGGGGTTTGTAGAAACAAAACCCGAGCCTTGCTCTGATACCAAACTGATAAGACCCAAATACGCGGAAGCAAGTAACAAGAATGCGGAAGCAACAATCATAAGATAACAAGAAAGTAAGGGATTGGGGAGAATAGAAATAGAAGAAAGAGAATGGATAAACGATTCAAACCATGAATTGATTATCCGAGAGAGGAAGGGAAACTTGAACCATACAAGGATTCCGTACTAGTGACGGATCTCCATAGGCTCCAAGCAAAGAGATAATCCGAAGCTTCAAGCTTCTACAAAGAAGAAGGCCTTGCCTCTCTTACTAAGTCTATTCTTCAATTCTAAAACAAGCTAAATGAAATAAATGACTAAGTGTGGTATTTATAGGTTCACCACACTTCTAAATAAAATGTCTAAATAGCCCCTAAGTCTAGTCAAAACAATACATGTCACTTAGGGCTATAGTTGGAATTACACTCAAAATAAGTAGGAAACCCGGATAGACCTTCAGCACACTAGGCGCCCCGCCTGAATAGTAGGCGCCCAGAGTAGGCGCCCAGCCTGGAAAATGGGCGGTCCGCCCCTTCAGTAGGCGGCCAGAGATCCTGAAGGTGTGTAGTCAACTAGGCGGTCCGCCTAGTCCAATGGGCGGTCCGCCTCCTTCCTGGGAGACTTGGAAACGGCTCAAAATGGACTCTAAGTGTTCTTCCTTGGTCCGTAGCCGGTCCTCCCCCATTGGCTCTCAAGTCCATGATTCCAAATCACTCTCGAACCCTCCTCCGGTGCCCTTGCCTTGTATCCTTTGTGCCCTCATGCTTGGCTCTTGATGGTTGGCGCTTTGGCTCCAATTTGGATCTTATCACTCATAGAGCTTTTGCATTTGAGTCTGCCTGTATTTGGCACTCAAATACTTAACATCCATTGCTCTTCTTAATTGCGGCCAAGTATTGACTTCGGGAGACTCATTCCTTCGTCTATGCCTCTTGTCAGATTCCCACCACGTTGATGCATAAGCTTCGAACGAAGCAATGGCATGGGCAGCTTTTCTCTCATCGGTCATCTCATTGGTTTCAAAGATGCGCTCCATTTTAAGCTTCCATTCAAGATACTCATCGGGATCACTAGTTCCTTTAAAGGGAGGAATAGTGATCTTGACACTGTTCAAGTTTGAGTCTCGAAAAGCTCTAGCCTGTTCGGGAAACTCCTCTTCTCGATCATTAGCCTCACGCTCAATATTTCTTCCAACATTTGCGCCTCGGCCTCGACCTCGGAAATTTCCACGTCCTCGGTGAGCTTGCCTTCGTTGAGCGAATGGCAGCTCACGCTCATATTCGTCCTCGGGAAATTCCTCTTCATCAACCTCTTCGGCAACAGCTCCAAGATCTCCTCGGGCCCTTGGAAGAGCTATCCTTTCTCCTCGGGGACTGCCCAAGTTTTGACCTCCAGCTTGGGGATTGCCCAAGTTTTGATTTCCAGCTTAGGGATTGCCCAAGTTAAGTTCTCTTCGAATCGCTTCACTCGTCAACTGATGTTGTCGAATAAGCTCAGCATACAGCTCAGGTTTCATCGGAGTGGATTGGCTTGTTCCAGCGCCGGACCCATGCATGGCCACGGACGCGCTTCCCTACTCGAGGTTAGCTACTCGAGCACTCACTCCTCTTACTTCGGCACTGATGCCTTGTATCGCAGCCATGAGATCGGCTAACGACAATTTGGGCTTCTCAATGCTTTTGCCATTGTTTCCATCCATTGTACCTGCACAAGTCAAAGATCAAACAAATGTTAGGGTTAGAATTCACCTCACACACTCCCTCACCTTTGATGGGTGGCACTCAAGTCCACTCAATTTATGGGTTCGGTTTTTGATCACTCAAGGACTTTGTAACAGTGGCTCGTCTGATTGATCGGTCCTCTAAGATCCTTCAAGTTCGACAATAGTCACTGCCTCTTCGGGAAGAGTGAAGTGATGTTTGACTCGATGGAACGGACGCTTTTTAACTGAGCTCGGGGAGTCAAAAGAATTTCTACGAAAGTTTGGACTTCGGTCACCCCTTCGCACGAATTCCTATCAGCTTAAAAGAGTTAGTACGACCTCGAGTAGGACAATTACTCAAAAGATCCACCAACTAGAATTTGACACGAAAAAAAGTGAGAACCTAGAAGAATCTACCCTTTGATTCCCTTTTGGAATCTTTTTCGATCACACCCACTCCTGTCCGTACAAGAGTGGTCCCTCCTTGGTACGGATAGGGTTTTACCTTATCCACTTTCCTTTTTCAGCCGACAATTTTCACCTGGGGTTTTGATGTTAAAATTTTAACCCCTTTCTTCTTCAATGGAACAGTGACCTTTGCTCCGGCGTACGGACACAACAACTTCGGTTCACTGACCACGGAATTCAACAGATCTGAGTGGCTTTATCGACTCCGGTTTCAACAGCATCGGAGGAATTCAGTTCAAGTTCTTCGAGCTAAGAACCAGCTCGTTCGAGTCGTACACTGTTACGATTTTGTAACAAGTTTCCGGCGTACGGACTTCGATTTAAACTCAGAACTTAGATTTTTAAGCAACAAACAAACCCAAATCACTCAAGAACCACCAATCTTCACCGGTTTCTTCCAAACACAGTGGGGTTCGAGTTTTCAGTCACCATTAAGCTCAAAACAGTCCAAAAATTCACCAAGAAACCCTAGTCACAAAATTAGTACGTCGGGTACTCGCTGGATTCAGAATTCGATGGTGAACAAGAATCAATGGTTGTTTATCCCAAACAACCAATCAATCAAACACAATTTTTAAATTTTTCTTTTTAACACTTTTTTTTTTTTGTAAAATAACAACACCAACAGTAACAAAACCAAATCAAGAACACGAAACGGAAAACAAAGACACAATGCACGAAAATAAAGATAACTTGAACAGGATTTGGGGTTGTAGAAACAAGCCCAAACCGTACTCTGATACCAAGATGGTGCAATGCAAACCCGAAGGAATTGCTAAGCACAAACACGGAAGATAAACAAGAAAGATAAAAGATAGAAGCAAGACAAAACTTGCTTCTTTCGAAAGAACAGTGAGGAACCTGCCTCAAAGCTCGATCGAAAGGGATACAAGAATCACCAAAACTATGCAACAATCCTCAAGAGAACATGCCTCTTGCAAACTGAATGATCAAAGAGGAATGTTCAATCGGATTAACCGAAAGCCACAAGTCCATAAATCCCTCACAGGGTTTTGCTCACGACGGAGACAAGAAATGTGCTCGGCACTTTCATTAATAATCGATGTTCAAAAACTAGGTATCTTACAATAAAAGGGAACTAGGTTTATATAGGAAACACTAAGGGTAAACTAGTAAAAGGGTCACAGGCGATGATAAGACCCAAATCGAGCAACCATCCAAAAACACCATCCAAGGCCAAGGAAGAGCACTTCAAGGTCATACATTGGGATGTCATGGAAAGAAGAGCATCCGAGACACATTTCGAAGTGTTTCAAGAAGCTTCAGGAAGAGGCGGACCGCCTACGGATTGAGGCGGACCGCCTAAAAGAAGATGACTCTCGGGACTTTTGGAGGCGGACCAAGGAGGCGGACCGCTTAGACAAGCTGAGGCGGAGCGCCTCCCCCGGAGGCGGAGCGCCTCCCTCTGTTCAACTTTGACGGGAATTTGACTTTAATTGCTATGTAATTCCTACTATGCCCCTACGTGGCTTATGTCTTTAGAACTTACTTAAGGGTACTTTAGGCCTTTCCTTATGTCTTGAGTGAGGCCTATTGGTGCAATGCAAACCTGAAGGAGTTGCTAAGCACAAACGCGGAAGATAAACAAGAAAAGATAAAAGATAGAAGCAAGACAAAACTTGCTTCTTTCGAAAGAACAGTGAGGAACCTGTCTCAAAGCTCGATCGAAAGGGATACAAGAATCACCTAAACTATGCAACAATCCTCAAGAGAACATGCCTCTTGCAAACTGAATGATCAAAGAGGAATGTTCAATCGGATTAACCGAAAGCCACAAGTCCATAAATCCCTCACAGGGTTTTGCTCACGACGGAGACAAGAAATGTGCTCGGCACTTTCATTAATATTCAATGTTCAAAAACTAGGTATCTACAATGAAAGGAAACAAGGTTTATATAGGAAATACTAAGGGTAAACTAGTAATAGGGTCACAGGCGACCAATAGAAATAAGCCACGCAGGGCTGAATTAAATTGTGTTCGGCAGACTTTGACTTCGGTAAGCCTTGGCTTCGGTTCTCGATTGTCTGCTCGAACACACTTGTTGCCTTCGGACGCTCAATTTTCTTCGAGCTCATTGTCCTCGGTCACTTTGCCTTCGGGCTCAAATCTGAAGATAATGCCTTCGATTCTTGAGCTCGGCCACTCAGCTTCGGAGCAATTGTTTTCCTTCGGCCAGGCTAAGTGAACATGCACATCGTGCAGCAGCTTGGCTTGGCTTCTTGTCATCGGTCTCCTCGGTGGATCGAACACTTGATCAGCACGTGTTCGGGCTGCATCATCCTCCCCTTCTTGAGAAGATTTCGTCCTCGAAATCAAACCCTCCTCGTCCTCCGAAGTTGGACCTACAACACAAGGAACTAAGTCAGCAACATTAAAGGTCTTGGACACGTTATACTCACCAGGGAGGTCGATCACGTAGGCATTGTTGTTGATCTTGGTCAACACTTGAAATGGACCATCCCCTCGAGGAGCCAACTTTCCTTTCCTTTGGTTCGGGAAGCGTTCCTTTCGGAAGTGAACCCAAGCCCAATCTCCCTTCTTTAAGTCCAACTTTTTACGCCCCTTGTTTTTCTTTAAGGCAACCTTTGCATAGGCCTCCTCGAGGTTCTTCTTCACCTTTGCATGCAATTCGATCAAGGCAGCTGCTCGTCGAGTACCTTCAAAATCAAGAACAGAATCTCGAGGCAATGGGGTTAAATCAAGTGGAATCAAAGGATTAAAGCCATACACACATTCAAACGGGGTCATGTTAATCATTCTATGCACCGTTCGATTGTATGCAAACTCCATCATAGGCAAACGATCAGCCCAGTTTCCAACCTTCCCTTTGGTCATTGCCCGAAGCAAAGATCCCAAGGTTCGGTTAACTACCTCGGTCTGTCCATCAGTCTGAGGATGGTGAGATGTCGAGAATAGTAGCTTGGTGCCGAGGGCACCCCACAAACACTTCCAAAAATGACTCAAGAACTTCGAGTCTCGATCACTTACAATAGTACGAGGTACACCATGCAATTTTAACACGTTAGAAACAAACAATGTAGCTACATGCTGTGCATCATCACACTTTTTGCAAGGAATAAAGTGAGCCATTTTTGAAAAACGGTCAACCACAACGAAGATGCTATCATGTCCTCCCCCCGACCTCGGTAACCCCAAGACAAAGCCCATGGATATATCAACCCAAGGTCGATCAGGCACAGGCAACGGGGTGTACAAACCATGAGGGTTGGACTTCGATTTTGCTTTCTTGCAAACGAGACAAGCGTTGCAAAGCTTTTCCACATCTCGTCGCATTTTGGGCCAATGGAACTGCTCGGTCAAGATACCAAGAGTTTTGGCGACACCGAAGTTCCCCATCAGTCCACCTGAGTTAGCTTCTCGAACCAAGAGCTCTCTCCACGATGACACTGGCGCACAAACCCTTCCATTTTTGAAGAGGTAGCCATCATGCCACTGATATTTCTCAACCTTTCGGCCACTCAAGATTGCGTCTCAAACACATTTCAGCTTGGGATCGTCCTCGTACATCGACTTGATGCTTTCGAATCCCATGAGCCTAGAGGCGAGAGTGGTCGCTAAGGCAAAATTTCCTTGATAGCGCATCGGCCACAACATTATCTTTTCCCTTTTTGTAATGAATTACATAGGGAAAGCTTTCAATAAATTCAACCCACTTGGCATGTCTTCGATTCAATTTCTCCTGACCTCGGAGATGTTTTAAAGATTCATGATCACTGTTGATCACAAACTCTCGAGGCCACAAATAATGCTGCCAATGGGCGAGTGCTCGAACGAGGGCATACAACTCTTTGTCATACGTAGAGTAATTCAAAGTTGCACCCTTAAGCTTTTCGCTAAAGTAAGCGATCGGACTTCGAGTCTTGCATCAGCACTCCTCCGATCCCAACTCCAGACGCATCACACTCGACTTCGAATGCTTTGCCGAAGTCAGGGAGTTGCAACAATGGGGCAGAACAAAGCCTCCGTTTCAACTCTTGGAAAGCCCTTTCTTGGGACTCTCCCCACACAAATGGATTGTCTTTCTTCACCAGCTCAGTTAAAGGAGCTGCCACGGTGCTAAATTCACGAACAAACCTTCGGTAAAAGCTAGCTAAGCCATGGAAGCTACGAACTTGTGATACCGAGGTTGGAGTTGGCCAATCTTTGATGGCTTCGACTTTTGATTCGTCGACTTCGACACCATTAGCACTGACAACAAATCCAAGAAAGACTACACGATCGACACCAAAGGCGCATTTCTTGAAGTTGGCATACAACTTCTCTTCTCGAAGCTTTTCGAGCACTTGCCTTAGGTGGTCGACATGTTCATCCATGGTTCTGCTATAAACAAGTATGTCATCGAAATAAACGACAACGAACTTGTTTATGAACGGTTTGAGCACATGGTTCATCAATCGCATGAATGTGCTCGGTGCATTGGATAAGCCAAAAGGCATCACCAACCATTCATAGAGACCGAACTTGGTCTTGAATGCGGTTTTCCACTCATCTCCGGGTTTCATTCGGATCTGGTGGTAACCGGACCTGAGGTCTATCTTCGAAAAACATGAAGAACCACTTAACTCATCTAGCATGTCATCTAATCGAGGGATAGGATGACGATACTTTACCGTTATTTTGTTGACTGCTCGACAGTCAACACACATTCGCCATATTCCATCCTTCTTTGGGACAAGGATAACTGGAACGGCGCAAGGACTCAGGCTCTCTCGAACGAGACCCTTGTTCAGCAATTCATCAACCTGCCGTTGGAGCTCTTTGGTGTCTTCGGGATTACACCGGTATGCAGGTTTGTTAGGGATTTGAGACCCTGGTACGAAGTCAATTTGGTGCTCGATTCCCCTCAACGGAGGTAATCCACCTGGCATTTCCTCGGGAAACATTTCCTCGAAGTCCTGCAAAACTTTACGAACAAACAAAGGCAAAGGGTTATGATTAGAAAAATCATCATTAGAGTTTAGAAAGATACCCTTGTGCACGAGGCAAATCATCATCTGACAGTGGTCGTTGCCTCGTAAGATCTCACCGGGTTGCATGATTGCACAAATTCCTTTCACTTCGACCGGTGAGTTTGTCTCTTTGGGCCCCAATTTTGCTCCTATCGGAAGCTTAGCTTTGGCCGCTTCTTTCAATTCTTTCATCCGTTTATAGTCCTCGGTGACTTGTTTTGGAGACAAGGGTTTGAGTACGAAACTCTTCCCATTAAGCTTCACAGTGTAAGTGTTGGATCTGCCATTGTGAATAGCTGTTCGATCATACTGCCATGGTCGACCCAATAGCAAATGACAAGCTTGCATCGGAACCACATCGAATATCATTTCATCTTGATACTCTCCGATTTTGAACTTGATCCACACTTGTTTGACAACTCTCAATTCTCCACACTCATTCAGCCATTGTAACTTGTAAGGGTGGGGATGCTTCATCGTAGGTAATCCCATTTGTGAAACCAAAGTTTGGCTCACTACATTGGCACAACTACCAGAATCAATGATCATCGAACACACCTTTCCCCTCACTCGACATCGGGCATGAAAGAGGTTTTCTCTTTGGTTGTCTTCTTCTTCAAGAGTAATGCAGCTCAAATTCCTTCGAACCACAAGAAACATTTCCAGATGATCAGCTTCGGCAGCCTCATGATCATCATCAACTTCAGCTCGATCAGTCTCCTCGATAATTTCCTCCTCGGTGTCACTCGCTTGCTCATGGACGGTTCCATCTTCGAGCAGAAGCATAACTTTGCGAGTTGGACACTCTTTTGCCATGTGACCATAACCTTTGCATTTGTGACACTGAATATTTGAAGCACTAGGAGAGTTGAGTTGAACTTTACCTCCCGCTTCTCTTGGTTGGTTACCGGTCACACCTCTTTCGAAGGGTCTCTTCGAATCTCGAACAGTGTTAGCACTTGTTTGGTTTGGACTCTTCCATTCTTTACCTCGGTTCAAAGGAGTAGAAGTAGTGACTCCTCAATACCGGTTTGCCTTGTCGTCCTTCACCAATTTTTCAGCTTCGGTGGCGGCATCAAACAAATCTTCCAACGTGTGGTACACGTGGAGTCTCAACTGTGATGACACATCCCTAGCCAAGCCATTTTTGAATCTGATAATTGCTTGCTCTTCGTCTTCGACCAGATCAAGATTCAATCGAACCTTTTCGAACTCATCGTGGTACTCTTGGACAGACTTGGACCCTTGCTTTAACTCATAGAGCTTTTGCATTTGAGTCTGCCTGTACTTGGCACTCAAGTACTTAGCATCCATCGCTCTCATCAACTGTGGCCACGTATTGACTACTGGATAGTCATTTCTTCTTCGATGCCTCTTGTCAGATTCCCACCATGTTGATGCATAAGCTTCGAACGAAGCAATGGCATGGGCAGCCTTTCTCTCATCGGTCATCTCATTGGTTTCAAAGATGCGCTCCATTTTAAGCTTCCATTCAAGATACTCATCGGGATCACTAGTTCCTTTAAAGGGTGGAATAGTGATCTTGACACTGTTCAAGTTTGAGTCTCGAACACCACGAACCTGTTCGACATACTCATCATTTTGGTCATCAGCCTCACGCTCAATATTTCTTTCAACATTTGCGCCTCGGCCTCGACCTCGGAAATTTCCACGTCCTCGGTGAGCTTGCCTTTGTTGAGCGAATGGCGGCTCACACTCATATTCGTCCTCGGGAAATTCCTCTTCATCAACCTCCTCGGCAACGGCTCCAAGATCTCTTCGGGCCACTGGAGGTGGTATTCTTTCTCCTCGGGGAATGCCCAAGTTTTGGTAAGCAGCTTGGGGATTGCCCAAGTTAAGTTCTCTTCGAATTGCTTCACTTGTCAACTGATGTTGTCGTACAAGCTCAGCATACAGCTCAGGTTTCATCGGAGTGGTTTGGCTAGTTCCAGCGCCGGACCCATTCATGGCCACGGACGCACTTCCTTGTTCGAGTTGAGTTACTCGAGCACTCACTCCTCTCACATCGGCACTGACACTTTGTATCGCAGCCATTAGATCGGCTAACGACAACTCGGGCTTCTCAATGCTTTTGCCATCGTTTCCAGCCATTGTACCTGCACAAGTCAAAGATCAAACAAATGTTAGGGTTAGAAATCACCTCACACACTCCCTCACCTTTGATGGGTGGCACTCGGGTCCACTCAATTTATGGGTTCGGTTTTTGATCACTCAAGGACTTGTTAACAGTGGCTCATCCAATTGATCGGTCCTCTAAGATCCTTCAAGTTCGACAATAGTCACTGCCTCTTCGGGAAGAGTGAAGTGATGTTCGACTCGATGGAACAGACGCTTTTTAACTGAGCTCGGGGAGTCAAAAGAATGTCTACGAAAGTTTGGACTTCGGTCACCCCTTCGCACGAATTCCTATCAGCTTAAAAGAGTTAGTACGACCTCGAGTAGGACAATTACTCAAAAGATCCACCAACTAGAATTTGACACGGAAGAAAGTGAAAACCTAGGAGAATCTACCCTTTTGATTCCCTTTTGGAATCTTTTCGATCACACCCACTCTTGTCCGTACAAGAGTGGTCCCTCCTTGGTACGGATAGGGTTTTACCTTATCCACTTTCCTTTTTCAGCCGACTATTTTCACCTGGGGTTTTTGATGTTAAATTTTAACCCCTTTTCTTCTTCAATGGAACAGTGACCTTGCTCCGGCGTACGGACGCAACAACTTCGGTTCACTGACCACGAAATTTAACAGATCTGAGTTGCTCTTTCGATTCCGGTTCCAAGCAACAACGGAGGGAATCAAACGAAGTTCTTCGAACTAAAAATCAACTCGTTCGTGTCGTTCACTGTTACGATTTTGTAACAATTTTCCGGCATACGGACAACGATTCAAACTCAGAACTTCGATTCTTAAGCAACAAACAAACCCAAATCACTCAAAAACCACCAATCTTCACCGGTTTCTTCCAAACACAGTGGGGTTCGAGTTTTCAGTCACCATTAAAGCTCAAAACAGTCCAAAAATTCTCCAAGAAACCCTAGTCACGAAATTGGTACGTCGGGTACTTGTTGGATTCGGAACTCGATGGTGAACAAGAATCTATGGTTGTTTTCCCAAAAAACCAACAATCAAAAACAATTTTTGAATTTTTTTCTTTTAACACTTTTTTTTTTTTTTTGTAAAAATAACAACACCAACAGTAACAAAAATCAAATCAGAATTCGAAACGGAAAACAGAGACACAATCGCACGAAAATAAAGATAACGTGAACAGGATTTGGGGTTGTAGAAACAAGCCCAAACCGTGCTCTGATACCAAGATGGTGCAATGCAAACCCGAAGGAGTTGCTAAGCACAAACGCGGAAGATAAACAAGAAAAGATAAAAGATAGAAGCAAGACAAAACTTGCTTCTTTCGAAAGAACAGTGCGGAACCTGTCTCAAAGCTCGATCGAAAGGGATACAAGAATCACCTAAACTATGCAACAATCCTCAAGAGAACATGCCTCTTGCAAACTGAATGATCAAAGAGGAATGTTCAATCGGATTAACCGAAAGCCACAAGTCCATAAATCCCTCACAGGGTTTTGCTCAAGACGGAGACAAGAAATGTGCTCGGCACTTTCATTAATATTCAATGTTCAAAAACTAGGTATCTACAATGAAAGGAAACAAGGTTTATATAGGAAATACTAAGGGTAAACTAGTAAAAGGGTCACAGGCGACCAATAGAAATAAGCCACGCAGGGCTGAATTAAATTGTGTTCGGCAGACTTTGACTTCGGTAAGCCTTGGCTTCGGTTCTCGATTGTCTGCTCGAAAACACTTGTTGCCTTCGGACACTCAATTGTCTTCGAGCTCATTGTCCTCGGTCACTTTGCCTTCGGGCTCAAATCTGAAGATAATGCCTTCGATTCTTGAGCTTGGCCACTCAGCTTCGGAGCAATTGTTTTCCTTCGGCCAGGCTAAGTGAACATGCACATCGTGCAGCAGCTTGGCTTGGCTTCTTGTCATCGGTCTCCTCGGTGGATCGAACACTTGATCAGCACGTGTTTGGGCTGCATCACCTATAAATACTCCATAGCTTAGCATTATTCCTCAGTTTTTGATGCAATACGAATCAGGCTCACCTGTTCGATTCATCAAGCAAGTCCACCGAGGAGTCACATGGCGCCCACGATCAAAGTGTGGCCGGAATGGAAGATGCCGAAGACTGCCTCGACGAGCAACAACTTTGGAAATCCACCGAGCAGACAACAAGTGACCGGTGCTGACACTGACTTCGGGGAGCTGTGAGATCGAGCACAACTAACGATCAAGTTTGAGCCCGAAGCTGAAAGCAACCGAACCGAGGAAGAGCGACGCCGAACAGAGAATCGACCAAAGGGCTACAAGTGTGCCCGAGGCAAGGGTGTTCGATTCCAAACGAGACCGAGGCAAACAAGCGTCCGAAGACAACGTGTTCGAGCTGAGCTGCCGAACACATAAGCTACTCCAGCCCTGCGTGGCTTTATCTCATTGGTCGCCTGTGACCACTTTACTATTTTGCCCTTTTTAATTGTCTATATAAACTCCTAGCATAGCTCATTAGGAGATAGCTTTTAGTTGACATTGGATTGAGAGAATAGAGATAGAATTGGCCGAGCCATTCTTGTTTGAAGCCCGAGGCTTCGTTATGCCTTCTTAGGCTTGGAACCGAAATGGATTTATTCCTACTATGAATCCTTGTTTGGTTCAAGTTTCATTTCTCGCTTGGATAATTCAATCAATGTTTTGATTCTGATTATCCATTCATTCTTCTATTTCTGTTCTCCCCCCCTTCCCCGATTTCTTGTTACCCGTGTTACTTTTATTGCTTCCGCATCTTTACTTCATCGTTTCCGCGTCTTGTTTGTTGTCTCCGATTGCAAGGTGTAAACCACGGGTTTGCTTGCATCAGTTTGGTATCAGAGCAAGACTTGGATTTCGTTCCTATGAATCCACGTTCCTTGTTCATCTTATCTTTAATTTTCTGTCTGTTCTTATTTTACAAAAAAAAAAAAAAAAGTAAAAAGAAGAAAATTCAAAAATTTGTGTTGACTGATTGATTGTTGGATTAAACAGTCATATATTTGGATTCACCACTGTCTTAGGATCAATTTGGATACCCGACGTACATCGTTTGTAACTAGGGTTTTTCCTTCAATTTTTGGACTGTTCTTGACGTGGTGAAGTTGAAAATCGAATCCCAGTTGTGTTTGGTGTTTATCGTTGAAAACTGGAGGTTGTTGAGGTATTTGGGTCGATTTTTCTGCTTAAAATCGAAGTTACACTGTTATAGACACTGTCCGTACGCCGGAAGCTTGTTGACATTGTTGACAGTGTACGGACGACGTGAGCTGTGTTCTTAGCTTCGCTTGGAACTGGAGTGATCTCCGACGTTGTAAAAACCGGAGACGACCCAAATCTTGAGCTTAATCTGTTGTTAGTGGACTGTGAACGAATCTTGATATTGTCCGTACACCGGAGTAAAAGTTCACTGTTCCATTGAAGAAGAAAGGGGTAAATTTTCAAAATCTAAAACCCCAGGTGAAAAGTTGTCGGCTAGAAAAGGGAAAGTGGAGAAGGTTAAACCCTATCTGTACCGAGGAGGAAACACTTGTACCGATGTCACGTGTTCGTAAAATTCTGAAGCGGAACCGAGGAGGTAGATTCTCTTAGGATTTCACTTTTCTTGTGTCCGAATATTCTCGATAGTGGATCTCCGGAGTAATCCTTCCTACTCGAGGTCGTACTATCGAATCTGAGCTTATAGGAACTCGTGCGTGGGGTGACCGAAGTCCAACTTCGTAGAAATTTCTTTGACTCCCCGTGCGCAGTTAAATAGCTACCGTTCCATCGAGTCATATAAACTCCTTCCGAACCTAAGATTGGAAAGTACTAGTTGTGATTTATCACTTCGGTTTCCTAACAAGGAGGCAAGGCCAACTTGAGTGGAAAAAGGCTGAGTGGTGAGAACAATAGAGTGAGGTCACAAAAGCCAACGACCTTGAGTGTAAACACGAGTGGAAAGAAAATTGAGTGAACATTACTCGAGTGATACACGTGAGGGAGTGAACTTGTGAGGTCCTTTACTCTTGTTTGTTGCAGCTATGTCTTCGGATGATGGTAGCTACGGAGGATATGATTCGTGTGGAGATGATGGAGACTATGGTTCCTACGGAGGTGATGATTGTTATAACGACACCGGGGACTATGGCTCTTACGAGGACGAAGCAGGTCACTATGGTGAATACGAAGACGAAGAAGACTACGAAGCCTGTGAAGATGAACGAGAAGAATCTTTTGCTTCGGGTCAAGAATACGAAGGTAGTGACGCTTCGAGGTACGATGACTCTACTTACTCTCATTGTGATGACCTTGAATATGATGAGTGTGACATCGAGGAGATCGATGACGAAGTTGACCGAGCAAACTATTTGATGTCTTCTTCCGTCGGTGTCTTGTGTGGAGCACAAGAGAGTGGTAGAACTCCTTCCTTCGGGATGGGAGGTGGTGGAGGTTGTTCCATGGGAGGAGGAAGATTTGCAACTTATAGTCGTGGCACACGATTCAATGCTTCCAAGTCCTATGGAAAGGGTGGCTCGAGGAGCGCTGGTGGTTATGGACCCGAGGAGGGTAGAGGAGGTTTCTACCGAACACCTTCTTCGAGGAGAAGTTCTCACGGGTTCCATGCTAAAACTCCTTCCTCGACTTTCAACAAAACTTCAAATGTTGGAAGAGTGAAAGGAAGTGGGAGTTATTCTAGTGGTGCTACCACTAATGGAGGAACAAGGAGAACCCACGGAATGGGATACTCAAGTTCGATTTTGGATCTTCGTATCCGAAACTTGGGTAGAAGTAGGTTCGCTGTTGAGTTGAATGGTTATGGAGGAAATTTGCTCAAGATTGGAGGTACCGATGTCAATTGCATTAGCGCTTATTTGGTACGGATCCTAAAAATACCATGCTATAAATTGAAGCATCCTTATACATATAAGGGAGTGAGTGTTTCGTATGAGGCTCGAGTACTCATATCTCATGGAGATTATAGAGAATATGTTTGGTGCGATGTGTATTCCATGCCCGATCTTGATGTTTGGCTGGGAGACCCATGGGTGCACAGCAAGCAGATGCTATATATCGATGAGAGGGATGTGTACCTTGTGTACAACAGAGAGCTGCAAATGGCTTATACGTTCACACCTCACGGGTTGAAGGGAAAGATGTCCATTAGTGCATATGCTTCGATTTTACAGATGAGAAAAGAGCGAGAACTCGAAACCAGGATCGAAAGAGTGCCATCGAGGAGTCCTACGACCACAAGGAGCAGTGGGAAAAGTGCAAGAAAAGAACCGACCGAAGTCAGTACTGTGAACCCGAAGCCACAAACTTCGAAGTTAAGTGGTTCCCCGATAACTGAAGTGGAGACCTCGGTTGATGAGTCTTCGAGTCCTAGACTTCGGGTCGATGTCAAAGGTCCACCTACTCCAGCTATGGGTATTCTTGGTCCCCGACCAAACTCACCCGAATATGAGAGACAAAAGATAGAGAGGAGCAAGGGAGTGACCGGTGACAACTCTCGAGAGGAAAAAGGGGAGGCTGTGACGAGTGATGTGAGTGAGTTGTCACCACCCAAACCCACACCTGCCCTTGAAAGAAAAATGAGGGAAAAGAAAGAGGGAAAAAGAATCGATGAGAGTGAGGCCACCCCTTATTCTAACATTAACCTCTTATCTTCTCCTTCTACTTGTTCGAAATCTTGTGCAGGAACTCTTGGAGGCAAACCGATGGAGCCTCAACCATTTGCCGAAGTAGATAGACAAGGTGAAAAAGATCTTTCATGTGAGCTTCACGAAGAAGAAACTACTTCTGAGACTTCGGAGACAGTGAGAGAAACCGAAGGTCACTCCGAGGTAAGTGTTCGATTTCCTTCCCGTGAGCATAATACTTCCTTGTCTTGTGAAATTGTATGTGAAAACTCTATGCTAGTTGGTGATTTGTATGATTACAATGTGTTTGCAACTAGTGTAGATTCGAATGGTCAACTTGTGAGTGAATGTGAACCACTAGTTGAGAGAATTGTTATGCCACATAATGATGTGAGATCGATCTTCATCGAATCTCTCTTTAGTGATGAAGTTGTAGTTGACCTTACTTGTGACCCTTGTTATGACACACCACCAATCTTTGATAAAGGGGAAAATGAGTTGTTTGATCATGCCCTTGTTGAAATTATTGCCTATGGTGGATCTGTGTGTTGTAGTGAGGAAGATGATACCCTTGAGGAGTCCTTAGTGGATGAGTTGGATCGGATTATATTCGATGACTCCTCAAGTGTGGTCGATGACCTGGGTTCGGCTGCACCTTTGATGGGCAGTGAACTTATTTTCACTAACCCTCTGTTCGAAGGAGATGGTGATGAGCATCCGACTCGAGGAGAACCACCTCGGTTTGAAAGGCTTAACCCCGTAGATAATCCATTATTTGAGACCTTCTTCGGAAGTCTGTCTAAAGAGAAGGGTTGTCTTGGAGTTCATTTGGGAGGTGAAAAGCTACCTCTTGGTGTGAATGCGATTGCTTTTAAGAAGGGGAGTGGAGTATTCTATGTCGGTTGTCGAGTCAATCATTTTACTTACTCCATTCCACATGTTGATCACACCTCGAGTATAGTGCATACCGAAGTCTATAAGCCCCATGGTGATAAAAGTGAATTTTGGGCTCGGTATGATGACTACGAGTTTAGAGGTGATAGGGCCTTTGATCGTCACATATTTCATATAAAGTGTCCTATTGATCTCTTCGTGTACTCATGTGTTCGGTTTAGTTTCTATTTGAGCCAAGAGCTTGTTGTTTCCTTCGGAGACATAGGCTGTTTGATTTGCATTGATGCTTGGCTCTATCATAAGAGTGTGTTTTCCACTCTTAAACACTAACCTACTTTCGAAGTAGGAAGCTTTGTTTGTCTTTGCCTTGTTGCAGGTCTTGCCGGTTTGATTTCGAGGACGAAATCCTTTCAAGAAGGGGAGGATGATGCAATACGAATCAGGCTCACCTGTTCGATTCTTCAAGCAAGTCCACCGAGGAGTCACATGGCGCCCACGATCAAAGTGTGGCCGGAATGGAAGATGCCGAAGACTTCCTCGACGAGCAACAACTTTGGAAATCCACCGAGCAGACAACAAGTGACCGGTGCTGACACTGACTTCGGGGAGCTGTGAGATCGAGCACAACTAACGATCAAGTTTGAGCCCGAAGCTGAAAGCAACCGAACCGAGGAAGAGCGACGCCGAACAGAGAATCGACCAAAGGGCTACAAGTGTGCCCGAGGCAAGGGTGTTCGATTCCAAACGAGACCGAGGCAAACAAGCGTCCGAAGACAACGTGTTCGAGCTGAGCTGCCGAACACATAAGCTACTCCAGCCCTGCGTGGCTTTATCTCATTGGTCGCCTGTGACCAGTTTACTATTTTGCCCTTTTTAATTGTCTATATAAACTCCTAGCATAGCTCATTAGGAGATAGCTTTTAGTTGACATTGGATTGAGAGAATAGAGATAGAATTGGCCGAGCCATTCTTGTTTGAAGCCCGAGGCTTCGTTATGCCTTCTTAGGCTTGGAACCGAAATGGATTTCATCCCTAGTATGAATCCTTGTTTGGTTCAAGTTTAATTTCTCCCTTGGATAATTCAATCAATGTTTTGATTCTGATTATCCATTCATTCTTCTATTTCTGTTCTCCCCCCCTTCCCCGATTTCTTGTTACCCGTGTTACTTTTATTGCTTCCGCATCTTTACTTCATCGTTTCCGCGTCTTGTTTGTTGTCTCCGATTGCAAGGTGTAAACCACGGGTTTGCTTGCATCAGTTTTAGCTATTATGATGAATGTTTGATTGTCAATGACAATGTTCAAGAGTGGATTCTCTTTGAATGAAAACCCTTTGAGACGGTTTGAGTTTACTAGTGGATTCTAGTTGAACCCCAAACCACCCCCTATCATTCTATTTGCGAGTCCCAGGTGCGGCTCAAGGGTAGTTGCATAGCGTAGGTGATCCTTGACATCCACCCGGGGTGTATCGGAACTAGTTCTCCGGTGCTACTTGGGTCTTTGTTCGAGCCTCGTCTCGTTTTCTATCTTTTTATCCTTTCCGCGTTTTGATCCTTATCATCTTGGTATCAGAGCAAGGCTCGGGTTTTGTTTCTACAAACCCCCGACCCTTGATTCTTCGTGCCTAGGTCGATTCCTATCTTTAGTTTCTTGTTTGTTGTTATTGAAAGAAGAAAATTACAAAAAAAATTGAAAAATTGAAAAATCTAAAAATTTGGTGTATCTTGTTGGTTTGGATGATTTTTGATATGGGTGTTATAGATTCTTGATCGTGGATGAATCCCCGTTACTTGGGTACCAAAATTGTTGGATTTGGTGAAGTTTGAAAAATCGAAACCCTACTTGCCCTTAAACCCTTGATGAACTTGTTCTTGATGAATTTTTGCTTGATTCTTGGGTTGGATTGATGTTGGATTGAAAACTTGATATTGGGGATTGATCTTCAATAAAAAACAAACGATTCGGTACCAATTTTGTGGGATTTGAACCTATATAACACCTACTTTGATGAATCACAATCCATTTTGAAACCCTTTGATAAACCCTTGTGTTCTTGAAGAGGATGAACATGGTGAATTCGTTGTTTTCGATTGGGGTTTGTTAAAAATCATTGGGGTTTGATCTTTGTGACCAAAAACAACTTGGGGTATCCTTGGATTGTGAAAACAAGTCGAAAACATCGGATTTGAGGCTTGGAAATCGACTTGAAACGAGTTTGAACTGTGCTGAAAAGGTGCAGAGGCGGAGCGCCTCAATTTAGAGGCGGAGCGCGTCATCACTGGGAGCTCTCTGGATTTCCTGAGGCGGAGCGCCTCTCCTGAAGAGGCGGAGCGCCTCCCCCTGTAGGTTTGCCCAGGGCGGACCGCCCACTATCTGAGACGGGGCGCCTACTTCCTGAACGTTGGGAATTGGGTAGTTTCTTCTAGGTTCTCGTGTTTTGTTGTTTGCATTGCTTCTAATTGGTACTATTAGAGTATAATCCTACTTGATTAGTACTAATTACTTCGAGCTAATTAGGATCATCGTGCCTTAGAAAGGAGACTAGAATTCAAAGAAGATCCGTAGTATCTTTTGATTCAAGTCCTCATTTAAAGTGCCTAACGTTCAAATCGAGTCCCATTAACTCCACTCACCCCGGAGTGCATTTGGACTTGATAAGTTGAGTGATTGAGTTGTGGTTCGTTGGTCAACTACTTGAAGCTTTTAGACTCAAACTTGTGTGAAATATCCATCCCCCACTAAACACGAGCGAGCCGAGTGAAACAATTGTAAGGGAGCGGGTGAGGTGTTTTGCTAACGTTTGTTGCTTTTTGTAGGTACCATGGCAAACGATGGGGATGATCCTATGAAGAACTTCATGGCCACCATTATGGCTAAATTGGAGGATATCTCATTGAGACTTGAAACCGTCGAGAGGAATCAAGTTGAGACCGGTGAGAGGAGGACCCCGAGCGTCCAAATTGAATCCGGAGAAGGAACGAGTCATAGCACTCCTATGACTCCCGGACACTTTGTTGAGCTAAACAAGAGGTATGAACAAAGCAAAGTTGAAGCTCTACGAGAGCGTGGGTTGGGCAATCCCCGACAAGAGGGCAATCCCCTCAACTTGGGCAATCCCCAAGTAAATGCTCCACTTAGAAGACCCGTGCGGAATGTCCCACCTCTTGAACAAATTGATGAAGTTCAAGAAGAGGAGGAGTTCGGGTATGGTGATGAGGCCTATGGGTATAATGTTCCTTATCAACCTAGGAGGCAAATGCATTGGGGTCGAAATGTGGATAGGGGTAGAGGCCGAGGTCGAGGGCCACCCATGGGCTATGTTAGAGGGAATGCGAGGAGAGAGTATGTTGCTCATGATGACCATTATGGAGGCCAACCGGAGCCTAACTATGGGGTACGTGACAACAACAACAACCTCAATAGTGTCAAGCTAAATCTTCCACCCTTCAAGGGAACTTGTGATCCGGAGGCATATATGGAATGGGTACTACTCATGGAGAGGGTGTTTGACACCAATGAAATGACCGAGGAGAGAAAGGGTACCTATGCTATTTCTACCTTTGAGGCCTATGCTTCTACTTGGTGGGAGTGTATGAAGAGGTCTAGGAGAAGGATGAATTTGCATTTGAATGTGACTTGGGATGAGTTGAAAGGCCTTATGAACACCAAGTACATAACTCCAAGGTATCGGCAAGAGCAACTCAAGAAGCTCTATGATCTAAAGCAAGGTGTCAAATCGGTGCATGAGTACTATGATGAGTTTGAGAAGATCCGGATGGCATTGGATATGGATACTGAAGGTGAAGAAGAAGCCATGATCCGATTCAAGAATGGCTTGAGCTATGGTATAGCTTCTCAATTGAGGTTGCATCATTATCTCACACTTCAAGATATGTTTGAAGCCGCAATTGATGCCGAGACTTGGCTCAAAAGAGAGAAATTCAAAAATAACACTCCTACTACCACAAGCAAGCCAAAAGAATGGAAGACTCCCAGTGCAAACTTTCCAAGTGCAAGTGCTAGCAAAGAAGTGAAGAAGCCATATGAGAAGACTACACCGCAATTGGAAGGTAACTCTAAAACTCGCTTGAGTAATCCTATTTCTACTTCTACTCAATGTTATAAGTGTAAGGGCTTTGGGCATATTGCTAAGGAATGCACCACGAAAAGAACCATGGTTGTGGTTGGTGATTTGGTGTATGAGCAAGAGAGTGAACCCGACGAAGAAGAGGGAGTAGAGGGTGATGAGGAAGGAGATGTTGGGGAGATTGTTGCCATGGAAGAAGAAGATGATGATGCCCGTGCCTTCCTTGTTGTGCGGAGGAGTCTAGGAGCCATGTGTGTGGAGGATGTTGAGACCTTACAACGAGAGAACCTTTTCCATTCCAAATGCCGAGTCATGGGTCTCATTTGTTCTATGATCATTGACTCGGGAAGTATTGCTAATGTCATTAGCCAAACACTAGTTTCCCAATTGAAAATACCTACCTTGAAGCACCCAAATCCTTATAGGCTACAATGGCTTAGTGAGTGTGGTGAGTTGAGGGTGGTTAAGCAATGTTTGATCAAGTTCAAGATTAGGAACTATGTGGATGAGCACATGTTCGATGTTGTGCCTATGCCAGCATGCCACCTTCTTTTTGGTAGGCCATGGCAATTTGATCGACGTGTGGTTCATAATGGCCATGCCAACACCTATACGGTGATGCATGAGGGAAAAAAGTTTGTGCTTCAACCCCTAACTCCCAAGCAAGTGAATGATGACTACAAACTCATGAGGGAGTTGAAGGAAGCGGCGAAAGCCAAGTCACCCAATGTACTTGAACCCGAGGCAAACAATTTCATTGTTTTGCCAATGCATGATGAAAATGGGAGTCACTCCACTCCAATTGAGAGAGAAAAGATAGAGAGAAGTGAGGGAGTGATCGGTGACAATCCAAGAGAGGAAAAAGGAGAGGAATTGAGGAGTGATGTGAGTGGATTGTCACCACAAACTACACTTGACCATGAGGTAAAATTGAGAGAGATGAGGGGTGAGGAAGGGAAAATTGAGAGTGAGAGCACCCATTGTTCTAACCCTTCTTTATCTTCTATCTCTTCTTGTGAAAGTTCTTGTGTAGGTACATTGAAAGACAAGTCATTGGAGCCTCGATGTGAGCTTCATGAAGGAGGAGTTGCATATGATACTTCAAATCTTGTGGGTGATCAAGGAAGTACTACGAATGTAAGTGTTGCTTCACCTCTTCATGAGCCTACTAGCTACTTGTCTTGTAATGACTCAACACTAGTTGGTGTTTTTGATGCATCTAGTGAGTATACCACTAGTGAAGAGTCTAGTTGTCAACTTGAGTTTACATGTGAAACACTAGTTGGGAGGAGCACTATGCCACATCATGATGTGAGCTCATTGTTCATTGAACCCCTCCCTAGTGTAGATTTGATAGTTGACCATGATTGTGACATTTGCTATGACACACCGCCAACCTTTGACATAGGGAAAGATGAGGTAGTTGACCATTCCCTAATTGATATGCTTCTATTTGGTGGTTCAATGTGTTGTGGTGATGATGGTCTTATCCTTGAGGAGTCCAAATTGCATGAATTGGACAAGGTTGTTCGTGATGACTCCTCAAGTGAACCTAGTCTTGATAGCTCGTCTATGTTTTATCATGATAGTGAGATGCATGTTTTTACCAATCCCTTATTTGAAGACATTCTCATTAGTGGATATGACTTGTATCGGACTAGGGTGGGTGGTCAAATGGAACCCCCATGGTGTGAAGGGTTTGACCCCTTAGGCAACCCATTGCTTGAAAATGTGGGTGAGGTAGATGGTTCTTTGTGATGCAATGCAAAACAACGCGGAAACAACAAACGATACAAACAATGCGGAAGCGATAAATAACAAGATAGGTGATATCAAAGATATCGGGAAACAAGGATTGGGGAGTCAAGAAACGAGAAGAAAGAACGGATAAATGAATTCAAGGCATGAATTAATAATCCAAAAGGGAGAAAGTGAAATTCGAACCTTACAATGGACTCAACTAGGTGTCGATCGCCATAGGTTCCAAGTTAACGAGATACATGAAGCCTCGGGCTTCGGACTAGAAAGGCTCGGCCTTCTCTAATTCTCTCTTCTCTCTATTCAATTCAAGCTAAACTGATGAAATGAAGAGCTAATATGCTATATATATATTTACATTGAATATTGGACAAAAATGACCCCTGAAGCTGATTCTGGTCCGCTGCTCAACTTTCATTCATCGCGATCGCGCCAGGAAGGCTCGCGATCGCGCAGCACAGCTTTTCCCTCATCGCGATCGCGCCAAGGGCTTGCGATCGCGAAGAACAGACGTTCTCCCTCAGGCAGTGAGCTCCCAGTGTGCTCCCCTGTTTTGCCCTGTTTTGGGCTGCCTGTTTTCCTGCTCTGTCTCCTCCATCCTCGGCGCTCCAATGCACGATCTTTCAAGACGTTTCCGGAGGCCTTGACTCGTATCTCTTGTGCTCTCGAGCTTGGCTTTTGATGGTTGTCGTTTAGGCTATTTTGGGCTGCATCATCCTCCCCTTCTTGAAAGGATTTCGTCCTCGAAATCGAACCATCAAAACCTACAATCAAAACAAGCACAACCAAAACGTCCTACTTCACAAGTAGGTTAGCTTAACAAGAATAAGTGCAAGTGGTGTGGAAAACACACTTTTGTGATAGAGCCAAGCATCAATACCTATGAAAAAGCTTATGTCTCCAAAAGAGACAACAAATTCTTGGCTCGACAAGAACAAGCACTCATAATCAAAGAAAGTAAAGAGATCAAGGATAGACATGTAGCAATTAAAGTCCCCACGACCCCTAAGCCCATGACCAACACACCAAGCCTTCAAATCAATTTTATCACAAAGTGACACATCGGCTTTTGTATGCTCAACACTCAAGGTGTGCTCAACATATGGGATGGAGCAAGTAAAGTAGTTCAATTCACAACTAACATCGACTACTCCACTCCCCTTCTTAAGAGCATTCTTACACACACCGAGAGGTACCTCCTCACCTCCCAAATAAACCCCAAGACCATCCTCCTTATTGGGCAAACTCCAAAGGAAGGTCTCTAAAATAGGTCCTTCATCATTATAGTCCACACAACGAAGGCTAGGACTACTAGAAGATAGGTCAACACGACCAATACTAAGACCACTCTCCTCACTCGGAGTTCCAAACGTCGGATCATCCATAGAGCCTAACTTGACAAACCATGGAGGTTCGACTCTACTATCGACTCTAGTCCGATACAATTCACCACCACAAATGAGATTGCCTTCAAACAATAGAAATGTAAAGGCATGCACCTCAAATTCATGGTTACGCAAAAGCATAGAATCAAGACTAGGTCCTTCACTCTCACTCAAGGAGTCATCGAAAATGAATCGATCCATCTCACACTCTAGAGACTCCTCAAGGGTACATCCACCCTCACTACGACACAAGAGGCCACCACTATCAATTAAGCAATCAAAGGGAAGAATAAGATTATCATGCAATTCATCTTCACCTTTATCAAATATGGGTGGGGTGTCATAACAAGGTTCACAAACAAGGTCAACTTCAATATTTTCACTAAAGAGAGGTTCAATGAAAACCGAGCTCACATCATGATGTGGCTTTTCAACCCTCTCAACTAGTGGTTCATTTGCACACACAGGTTGACCCTTCGACTCTACACTAGTTGCAAACACATTGTAATCATACAAATCATCAACTAGCCTAGACTTCTCACTAACAACATCACAAGACAAGGAAGTATCATGCTCAAGGGAGGAAGAACTAACACATACCTTTGAAGTGTCATGAATGTCTCCACCTTGTACCTCACATTCGGCATCTCCTTCACCTTGCCTTTCCATTTTGGAACATGGTTCAGGCTCCATCGGCTTGCCTCCAAGAATACCTACACAAGTACTCACACAAGTAGAAGAAAAAGGTAAAGGGTTAAGGTTAGAATAAGGGGTGTCCTCACTCTTTTTTCCCTCTTTCTTTTCCCTCATTTTTCTTTCAAGGATAGGTGTAGATTCGGGTGGTGACATCCTGCTCACATCACTCAACACATCCTTTCCTTTTTCCTCTCGAGGAATGTCACCGGTCACTCCCTTACTCCTCTCAATCTTTTGTCTCTCAAATTCGGGCGAATTGGGACGAGGCCAAAGAATACCCATAGCCGGAGTAGGTGGACTTTTCACGTCAACCCGAAATCTAGGACTTGGAGACTCATCACTTGACGTCTCCTTCTTCTTCGTTGGTGAACCATTTGGAATTGAAACTTGTGGTTTCGGGTTCACCTTGTTGATGTGTACCAACCCTCGCTCCTTTGTCTAGCCAAAGAAGGCGCACTAGTAGGAATTTGGCTCTTCGCCCGGTAAGGCACAAAGTCATAAACCCTTTGCCCTACGCACACAAGATATGCACCCCTCACCACACTATATTGCACCCTCTTCCCCTCCAACCACGCCTCACCCATCCACACATCAACATGACGTATGGGATACACGTCACACCAAACATAGCATTTATTACCTCTATGAGATATGAGTACCCGAGCCTCCTTACAAACCCACACTCCATCATACTCATAAGGATGCTCTAGCTTATGGCATGGTATCCTAAGCCTATCAACCAAAGAGGTGCTAATACAATTGGCATCGGTACCACCAATCTTGAGAGAGTATCCTCCAATACCATCTACCTCAACAACGAACCTACATCTTCCCAAGTCTTGCACATTTGCACCCAAATGAGAATTTGGACGCCCACAAGTGTCAACACCAACAACTTGGGTCTTCCTTATCCCTCCACTAGTGGAAACACCACTAGAACAACCTCCACTTCCCGTCACTCTCCCAACATTAGCAATGTTGTTGGAAGTCAAGGAAGGAACCTCGCCATGGAACCCATAAGTGCCTCTCGCCTTGGTTCCATAGCCCATAGCACTACTCCTACTACAACCATCCACGCCCCTCACGACATACATCCCCTTTGTAGCAGAAGCAACACCATTTCTCAAACCAACCTCCACATGGGAATTAGAAGCATTAGGTCGCTTAGCGTACCTAGAAGATGCAAGCTTCTTCCTCCCCACGGAACAACCACCACCACCTCCCATACTAATGGAAGGTCCTCCACTACCCCCTTGTACTCCATTAGCAACACCAAGAGAAGATGCATAAGAACACTTCATATACTCAACATCATCATCAACTCTATCTATGTCACTATCATGCTCAAGTTCATCACAAGTAGAGTAAGTAGGATCAATGTACCTTGAAGCGTCACCATCTTCGATTTCTTGACTAGAAGCATAGGCATCATCACAATCTTCATCACAAGCCTCATAGTCTTCATCAATCTCACGATCATCATAGTGAACTGCTTCATCCTCATACAGGCAGTAGTTCCCCGAATTATCATAGCAATGCCCATCATCACCATCGTAGGAACCATAGTCTCCATCATCACCATACGAGTCATAGCAACTCGCATCATCGCCACATGAGCCACAATCTACTCCATCATCATTATCCGACATTGTTGCAATCACCAAAGAACAAAACCTCCCAAAAGTCACTCCCTCACTTGTATCACTCAATATATGTACACTCAAGAGCGAGGCCTTATCAACTTGGGAACCAAGGTAATAACAACTAGCATGTCCAAGTTAAAGTTCGGAGTGGAATTAATGAGACTCGATGTACGGACGGCTATTTAAAGTGCGCACTTGAGGCCAAAAGGAGTTCTACGACTCTTCTTTGAATTCTAATCTCCTCTACGCACGAATACCTAATACGCTAAAGGATTAGTGTCTTTCAAGTAGGCCAATTACCTTCAAAACACTAACCAAGAGGTACGGTAGAAAATGGGACACAAAAGATTAGACTCGAATCGGCACCAAACGGATTTGGAATCGGATGAAATTTTGTTTGTGATCTACAAACTCATCATATTTAATGGTCCAATTGGAGTCATGATGTTTGGAAACTGTTTGGAAGCCGTTGCGAACGTTCTGTCCCAAAACTGAAATTCTGAAATTTTTTTTGTTCTTCGCTATTGCGACCAGACGCGCGCGATCGCGACCAAAACTCCCTCAGGCATTGAGCTCCCAGTGTGCTCCCCTGTTTTGCCCTGTTTTGGGCTGCCTGTTTTCCTGCTCTGTCTCCTCCATCCTCGGCGCTCCAATGCACGATCTTTCAAGACGTTTCCGGAGGCCTTGACTCGTATCTCTTGTGCTCTCGAGCTTGGCTTTTGATGGTTGTCGTTTAGGCTATTTTGGGCTGCATCACTTTGTGATGCAGCCCGAACACGTGCAGATCAAGTGTTCGATCCACCGAGGAGACCGATGACAAGAAGCCAAGACAAGCTGCTGCACGATGTGCACGTTCACTTAGCCTGGCAGAAGGAAAACAATTGCTCCGAAGCTGAGTGGCCGAGCTCAAGAATCGAAGGCATTATCTTCAGATTTGAGCCCGATGGCAAAGTGACCGAGGACAAGGAGCTCGAAGACAATTGAGTGTCCGAAGGCAACAAGTGTGAGTTCGAGCAGACAAACGAGAACCGAAGCCAAGGCTTGCCGAAGTCAAATCTGCCGAACACATTTTAACTCAGCCCTGCGTGGCTTATTTCTATTAGTCAACTGTGACCTATTTACTAGTTTACCCTTAGTATTTCCTATATAAACATTGCTTCCTTTTCATTGTAAGTAGCTAGTTTTTGAAGATTGATGAATTGAATGAAAGTGCCGAGCACATTTTTTCTTGTCTCCGTCGTGAGCAAAACCCCGGTGAGGGCTTTTAAGGACTTGTGGCTTTCGGTTAATCCGATTGAACATTCCTCTTGATCATTCAGTTTGCAAGGGGCAATGTTCTCTTGAGGATTGTTGCATA
Source organism: Petunia axillaris subsp. axillaris (assembly GCA_029990575.1). Lineage (NCBI taxonomy): Eukaryota > Viridiplantae > Streptophyta > Magnoliopsida > Solanales > Solanaceae > Petunia > Petunia axillaris. The sequence goes on along the minus strand of JARKNS010000004.1, from coordinate 98,604,123 downwards.
GTATAGGTGATCCTTGTATCCCTTTCGATTGAGCTTTGAGACAGGTTCCTCACTGTTCTTTTGAAAGAAGCAAGTTTTGTCTTGCTTCTATCTTTTATCTTCTTGTTTGTTCTTCCGCGTTTGTGCTAGAAACCCCTTCGGGAATTGCATTGCACCATCTTGGTATCAGAGCACGGTTTGAGTTTTTTCTTACAACCTCAATCCTGTTCATTATTTTCGTGCGTTTGTGTCTTTGTTTTCCTTTTCGTGTTCTTGGTTTTGTTACTATTGGTGTTGTTATTTTACAAAAAAAAAAAAAAAAAAAAGTGTTATAACAAAATTTCAAAAATTGTGTTTTATTGTTGGTTGTTTGGGAAAACAACCATAGATTCTTGTTCACCATCGAGTTCCGAATCTAACAAGTACCCGACGTACCAATTTCGTGACTAGGGTTTCTTGGTGAATTTTTGGACTGTTTTGAGCTTTAATGGTGACTGAAAACTCGAACCCCACTGTGACTGGAAGAAACCGGTGAAGATTGGTGGTTCTTGAGTGAATTGGGTTTGTTTGTTGCTCAAAAATCGAAGCTCTGAGTTTAAATCGTTGTCCGTACGCCGGAAAATTGTTACAAATCGTAACATTGTACGACACGAACGAGCTGATTTTTAGTTCGAAGAACTTCGTTTGATTTCCTCCGTTGTTGTTTGGAACCGGAGTCGAAAGAGCAACTCAGATCTGTTGAATTTCGTGGTCAGTGAACCGAAGTTGTTGCGTCCGTACGCCGGAGCAAAGGACACTGTTCCATTGAAGAAGAAGGGGTAAAGTGTAAACATCAAAACCCCAGGTGAAATTTGTCGGCTGAAAAAAGGAAAGTGGATAAGGTAAAACCCTATCCTTACCAAGGAGGGACCACTTTTGTACGGACAGGAGTGGGTGTGATCGAAAAAGATTCCAAAAGGGAATCAAAGGGTAGATTCTCCTAGGTTCTCACTTTCTTTCGTGTCAAATTCTAGTTGGTGGATCTTTTGAGTAATTGTCCTACTCAAGGTCGTACTAACTCTTTTAAGCTGATAGGAATTCGTGCAAAGGGGTGACCGAAGTCCAACTTTCGTAGAAATTCTTTTGACTCCCCGAGCTCAGTTAAAAAGCGTCCGTTCCATCGAGTCGAACATCACTTCACTCTTCCCGAAGAGGCAGTGACTATTGTTGAACTTGAAGGATCTTAGAGGACCGATCAATTGGACGAGCCACTGTTAACAAGTCCTTGAGTGATCAAAAACCGAACCCATAAATTGAGTGGACCCGAGTGCCACCCATCAAAGGTGAGGGAGTGTGTGAGGTGATTTCTAACCCTAACATTTGTTTGATCTTTGACTTGTGCAGGTACCATGGCTGGAAACGATGGTAAAAGCATTGAAAAGCCTGAATTGTCGTTAGCCGATCTCATGGCTGCGATACAAGGCATCAGTGCCGAAGTAAGAGGAGTGAGTGCTCGAGTAGCTAACCTCGAGCAGGGAAACGCGTCCGTGGCCGTGAATGGGTCCGGCGCTGGAACTAGCCAATCCACTCCGATGAAACCTGAGCTGTATGCTGAGCTTGTACGACAACATCAGTTGACAAGTGAAGCAATTCGAAGAGAACTTAACTTGGGCAATCCCCAAGCTGCTTATCAAAACTTGGGCATTCCCCGAGGAGAAAGGATACCACCTCCAGTGGCCCGAAGAGATCTTGGAGCCGTTGCCGAAGAGGTTGATGAAGAGGAATTTCCCGAGGATGAATATGAGCGTGAGCCGCCATTCGCTCAACGAAGGCAAGCTCACCGAGGACGTGGAAATTTCCGAGGTCGAGGCCGAGGCGCAAATGTTGAAAGAAATATTGAGCGTGAGGCTGATGATCGAGAAGATGAGTTTCCCGAACAGGCTAGAGCTGTTCGAGACTCAAACTTGAACAGTGTCAAGATCACTATTCCACCCTTTAAAGGAACTAGTGATCCCGATGAGTATCTTGAATGGAAGCTTAAAATGGAGCGCATCTTTGAAACCAATGAAATGACCGATGAGAGAAAAGCTGCCCATGCCATTGCTTCGTTCGAAGCTTATGCATCAACATGGTGGGAATCTGACAAGAGGCATAGAAGAAGAAATGACTATGCAGTAGTCAGTACGTGGCCACAGTTGATGAGAGCGATGGATGGTAAGTATTTGAGTGCAAAGTATAGGCAGACTCAAATGCAAAAGCTCTATGAGTTAAAGCAAGGTCCAAGTCTGTCCAAGAGTACCACGATGAGTTCGAAAAGGTTCGATTGAATCTTGATGTGGTCGAAGACGAAGAGCAAGCCATTATCAGATTCAAAAATGGCTTGGCTAGGGATGTGTCATCTCAGTTGAGACTCCACGTGTACCACACATTGGAAGATGTGTTTGATGCTGCCACCGAAGCTGAAAAATTGGTGAAGGACGATAAGGCAAACCGGTATCGAGGAGTCACTTCTTCTACTCATTTGAACCGAAGTAAAGAATGGAAGAGTCCAAACCAAGCAAGTGCCAACACTGTTCGACATTCGAAGAGACCCTTCGAAAGAGGTGTGACCGTTAACCAACCGAGAGAAGTGGGAGGTAAAGTTCAACTCAACTCTCCTAGTGCTTCAAATATTCAGTGTCACAAATGCAAAGGTTATGGTCACATGGCAAAAGAGTGTCCAACTCGCAAAGTTATGCTTCTGCCCGAAGATGGAACCGTCCATGAGCAAGCGAGTGACACCGAGGAGGAAATTATCAAGGAGACTGATCGAGCTGAAGTTGATGATGATCATGAGGCTGCCGAAGCTGATCATCCGGAAATGTTTCTTGTGGTTCGAAGGAATTTGAGCTGCATGACTCTTGAAGAAGAGGACAACCAAAGAGAAAACCTCTTTCATGCCCGATGTCGAGTGAGGGGAAAGGTGTCTTCGATGATCATTGATTCCGGTAGTTGTGCCAATGTAGTGAGCCAAACTTTGGTTTCACAAATGGGATTACCTACGATGAAGCATCCCCACCCTTACAAGTTACAATGGCTGAATGAGTGTGGAGAATTGAGAGTTGTCAAACAAGTGTGGATCAAGTTCAAAATCGGAGAGTATCAAGATGAAATGATATTCGATGTGGTTACGATGCAAGCTTGTCATTTGCTATTGGGTCGACCATGGCAGTATGACCGAACAGCTGTTCACAATGGCAGATCCAACACTTACACCGTGAAGCTCGACGGGAAGAGTTTTATACTCAAACCCTTGTCTCCAAAACAAGTCACTGAGGACTATAAACGGATGAAAGAATTGAAAGAAGCGGCCAAAGCTAAGCTTCCGATGGGAGCAAAATTGGGGCCCGAAGAGACAAACTCACCGATCGGAGTGAAAGGAATTTGTGCAATCATGCAACCCGGTGAGATCTTACGAGGCAACGACCACGGTCAGATGATGATTTGCCTCGTGCACAAGGGTATCTTTCTAAACTCTAATGATGATTTTTCTAATGATAACCCTTTGCCTTTGTTTGTTCGTAAAGTTTTGCAGGACTTCGAGGACATGTTTCCCGAGGAAATGCCAGGTGGATTACCTCCGATGAGAGGAATCGAGCACCAAATTGACTTCGTACCAGGGTCTCAAATCCCTAACAAACCTGCATACTGGTGTAATCCCGAAGATACCAAAGAGCTCCAACGGCAGGTTGATGAATTGCTGAACAAGGGCCTCGTTCGAGAGAGCTTGAGTCCTTGCGCCGTTCCTGTTATCCTTGTCCCGAAGAAGGATGGAACATGGCGAATGTGTGTTGACTGTCGAGTAGTAAACAAAATAACGGTAAAGTATCGTCATCCTTGTTGAACCCCCAAAAATTACCCTTTCTTTAGAAAAGGATAGGTTTCGGAATATTTCAACAAAGTGGGATTCCAAAGGGTTTCTTTGGAGTCGCCACCTAATTTAAGGATTATTAGGAACCTAAGTTAACTAAGGAGTGCAATTTAACTTTTATTTAAAAGAAATTAAATTAAATTCAGAGATTCTTAGGTAAGTGGTTCTGTTAAATTCGAAAGAAGGTCCTTATTACAGGAGCACTTTCGAAAATCCGCTAAAGGCGGTTAATCCGGCGATTTTCACGAATTTTACTTGAAATTTAGTTTGGGATAAATTTTAAATAAAATAAATAGGTAATGACTAATATAGAGAAGATAAAAATTGATTATGACAATATTTGAACAAAACTTAAGATTAATTACATGAATAATGAGATAAGGGTCGATTGATTGATTAAATAAATAAGGGCTAAATAAATAAATTAGTAGATAATTAGACAAAGAAGTAATAATTGATCAATTAATTAATTAGATAAATAAATAAATAGATAAATAACTTAATTAGATAAATAAATATTTATATGATTTCAATTAGATGAGGGATAAGCAATAATAATTTGACTAGTTAAGTAAATAAATATAATTAATTAAAGAAATAAATAATTAATTAGAATTAATTAATTGGATAAATAAATAGAATGAATAAATAAATACTACTTAAATAATTTAATAAATAAATAAATAAATAATTATAACTGATTATGCAAATAAACGATTGATTTAAAATTAAACAAATAAATTAATAATAAATACCACTTAATTAATTTAATTAATGAATAAATAAATGAATTAATAAATGGATAAATAATTGACTAAATATAAATAATGAATAAATAGGTACAATTTTAATTTTATTTCTTTTGCACTCGATAATTAACTAAAGGTTTCTACTATCTTAAATTAATTGGCGAGTCCCAAAGAGACGGGATATGCAATTTATAAACAATCTTAGGCAAACAATAAGATAACAATTCAATTAAAGCGACTAATCTACCAGGCTTATAATCATACAAAGTCCTAAAACATGCTTTCTAAAAGGGGACGGGAGAGAAGGAGTTTCAGAAAATAGAACCCAGGATAGCGAACTTAAGTCGAGCCTTGGACTTTCACAAGGCTTTTCATTTATTCATTTCTTTTTGTTTTACATTTTCGGGGATATCAAGTCCCGAAAATGCGAAGCGATTCAAGTAACTTCCAAATGCAAGCCGTTCCCATTTGTGAGTTTAGCAACTCGAACTCGACCCCCAAGGTTGTGTTTTCATGCCAAAATAAGGATAAGATAAAGATTAGCATGTACACTAATAAGAATAATTAAAATAAGCATAAAGAATAAAGAGTAGTTGTTGAATTAAAAGATCCAGTGAGTAAACTTGACAAAAGTAAGTTTCCATCGAATGTCAACAAGTGAGTTTCAAACAAGACTCACCCCAGGCAGTACATTACGCAAAAAATAAGATGAATAAAGATTAGAACTAATAGATGTAATAAAATGTATCAATCATACGAACAAACTAACAATGAACAAGCGTATGAATGTAAGAATATATACTTGTCATCATAGAATGCAAGTCAGACACTATCAAACTCAAAAATAGAAGCAAGATTTATTCTAGTTCATGAGGCAAGTATTGAATCTCTTAAAAGGGGGTAGCTAGATAAGGGCTGATACAATTCCAAATGTTTCAAGACATAACACAATGGAGTAGTATTAGTGGAGTAGTATTCAGGCAAATGAATCCCAATTTCTAAAAAATTGCACTTTAAAAAAAATGTAAAGTTTGAACATCACAGAGTTGTAACTTTACTTCCTTCACATGACTACAATTAACACAAAGTCCTTAAGCACACTGAAGGCTAAACCATTCCCTGATAAATGAATACTCCTTTCATTATATGTTGCTTCAAATGAAGCGACCAAAGGACTAACTTAAGTCAAGATTACTCCTAATTGTTAACAATGAATCAAACAAGCCGAACCAACATAAATGAAAAGACTGCAACTTTAGCTCAAACATTTATTAAGGTAGCAATGATACCACAATAGCATCCTACTTATACAGATTTATGTAAAACTTGCACCATTTAAAGGAATCTTAACCAAAAGGAAAATATGCAGACCTTATGAAGCTAATCAGAAACTTAACTTCTAAACTTCATGGACAAGAACATACTTCAAACCAAATCAGAGCAAAACAAGAAATATGGACCCTGCACACTTCACCAAACACCAGGGAACACTCTTCCACATCTAAAGACTCTCTCACAACCAACACAATTCATCCTAACAAATTAAGACTCACCAGAACATCCCCTCTCATTCTAATTTTAAAAAAAAGACGAGGACACCACCACTCTTTACTCCTTAAAACCCTCCTGAACTCACAGAGCAACCAGGAACCAAGAAAGAACCCCCTGAAACTCCCTTAGAAACTGCAGCAAAAGAACTCTCCTTCAAACACCTGCAGACCACCAGACCTTCTCCATAACAGACCCCTGACACTCTCCTGAAGCTCATGAACAACCCTGAAACAGCCTCTAATCTTCTATACTCCATGACAACAGAAGAACCAGAAACACTCCTCCAAAAAACTGCAGCATGCTCTACTGCATCCTAGCCTCCAAAACACCATAACATAACCTGAAACAGACTCCTAAGCTTCCGAAAAATCCCCTGCTACTGCTGCAACTACATACTCCCATCCCCTCATTTTACAAGAACAAAACAGAGCTAGGAAAGCATCTTACTACCTCACAGGACATCCCTTTCACACCCTCACCTCTCAAACTCCAATAACTCTCCTGCACACCCCCTTAAATCAACTTTCCAGCCTCTAAGAACAGCTAACAAAGAATTAAACTTATAGACTTAGAGCCAATCTACTCACTCAAGCCACGAGGATACAAAACTGAAATGAAAACTTGATCATGATTACACAAATATCTTTGAAGTGCTATTACGGATTAACAATAAGTTTCACACTAAAGATCACATTGGACAACTTAACACATCTTTCACAGAACAAGCTTATCGCGACCCCAACAAAACAAGGAATTGGCATGGATTTGATTTCAACACTTATAATGATTCGATTTAATCAAACAGTAACTACAAAATGACGAGTGAACAAACTACATTCTCAGCAAATAAATGAACATCAAAGGAAAAAACAAAGGTGAGGCTATTACCTGTTCCAGGGCAGCGGACAAGGGCGTCGATCCGAAGAATGTGAATCAACACAAAAGCGACTCGAGCGAGGTCGTCGACTCGAACAAGGTCGACGACTAGAAAGGGGAAATGACGACACAAACTGAAAGCGACGTTCGACTCCGAAAACAGAAGCTAAAACACAATGAGTATCTTTTTTCAACTAAGAAAAATCTGAAAGTATATATAAATGCTGCCGTTTTTTTTATGTGTTAAAATCCGAACCCCCTTTAAAATGAAAAATAAGGGATTATATACCTGAATAGGCTAGGGTTTGAGGCCTTTTGAATTTCCCTCCCGATCCTTACTCGATTTTTACCTTTCCTTTTGAAATCAGGGTCAAAAAAGTCTAATCCTTTCGGATCGTACCCCTTTCACTCTGATTTCAAGGGAAATACGAACGTTGTGACCTCTTTACGGCTTGGATCGATTCGCGTTCAAAATGGACGATTTAGATTGCTTTGAGTTCTTGTACTAGAGAGAGGAAAAAGAGAGTGGGGGGGGGGACCATGGTACGGAGGCTTTTGGACTGATTCATGGAGTGAATGGAAATCGATCGCGGGTCGAGATTGAGAGAAAACGGGTCGCGGGGTTGGGGAATCGGGTTAAGCTGAGGAACTGATTTAGGGAAATGAGATGCGCGTACTGTAATGTGTGTGATATATGTATTGTTTGCATGGGTAGGCTGGATTTAAAGTGTAAAAAGCAATTTTAGCCCTCTTCTTAGAATAGACTAGGAAATTAAAGGGATTGCGCGATAGGACAGAAATTAGGATACACTTTGTAATTTTAGCCTTCTCTTGGAATGAATTAATTTACTTTAATTAAATTTAATTAATTAATTTCAATTCAAATAATTTAAATTTAAATTTTATTTTAATAATTGATTCTCATTTTAATTAATTAGCCATTAATTATGTCTCGGGACGAAATTGGGTGTCAACAGCTGCCCCTCTTTACCCGGAAAATGATGAAAGAGTTTTTAGGGTAAAGAAGTTGACGAGAAACCAATTTTGTCCCGACAAAACCAAGACTTTTGATTCCACGGACCAAAAGGCGAGGCTTATGGACATGGCCGAACTCCGGTTCCTGAGTTGCCTACATATCTCGGGCTGAAAGAGAATCAGGCCATGTGTAGTTCGACAACACTTAGATAAGAAGATTCGCACGATTGATAGAAAGAGGCGCACGAATAGGAAAGACTTCAAACTGACGCCTAATCTGAAATGAAAGATTAGGTAAAACTTGTTTGTTCGAGTGCGATTCTTCAGATCCTCGTTGACGAGTCTAGCTCATATCAACGATTGCCCCAGTTCACTGCTAAGAGAGAGTTCTACGTTATGCTCCAAATGCTACTGCGGTATTTCCAAAATTCTGTAAAGACTTAACAAATGGTAAGCGAGCAACTGCTAATAAACTTACAATAATATTTGGAATAAGAAATAAATAAAAGTACAATATAAAATTGTAAATGCTGGTCGTGATGCTCAATAAGTTCTTCTTTCGATCAACTGACGAGATGCTCCGCCCGGAGAACCTTTAGGCTGATCATTATTCTGAAACAGTAAAGCAAGACAATAAGTAAAGCGAAAATGAATTTGTAAAAAATGCAAGGCTTTCATAAGATAAGTTGACTAACGAGACGTGATGTCTCGAGTCGAATCATGCATTTCAAATACAATATGTCAATATTGCAAGACAACCGACATTGCGAAACACTCCGAGAGCGGTGCTCCAGCCGACTTGTCTTAAGTTATCGATCTACTTCAAACATAAAATGCTAATATTGCAAGGCAACCGACATTGCGAAAACACTCCGAACGTGGTGCTTCAGCCGACTTGTCTTAAACGATCAGTAAATTTAAATATAAAATGCCAATATTGCAAGACAACCGACATCGCGAAACACTCCGAAAGCGGTGTTCCAGCCGACTTGTCTTAGATTATCAATAAATGCCAATATTGCAGGACAACCGACATCGCGAAACACTCCGAAAGTGGTGTTCCAGCCGACTTGTCTTAAACTATTAATAAATATCAGATATAAAATGCCAATATTGCGAGACAACCGACATCGCGAAACACTCCGAAAGCGGTGTTCCAGCCGACTTGTCTTAAATTATCAATAAATTTGAAACATAACATGCCAATATTGCAGGACAACCGACATCGCGAAACACTCCGAAAGTGGTGTTCCAGCCGACTTGTCTTAAACTATTAATAAATATCAGATATAAAATGCCAATATTGCGAGACAACCGACATCGCGAAACACTCCGAAAGCGGTGTTCCAGCCGACTTGTCTTAAATTATCAATAAATTTGAAACATAACATGCCAATATTGCAGGACAACCGACATCGCGAAACACTCCGAAAGTGGTGTTCCAGCCGACTTGTCTTAAATTATCAATAAATTTTAAATATAAAATGCCAATATTTTGCAAGACAACCGACATCGCGAAACACTCCGAAAGCGGTGCTTCAGCCGACTTGTCTATCAGTATCGCGAGATAAATTCTATCACAATGTCCAGATTTAAGAAAAGAAAAGCGCCGCCTTTTCGGCAATAATCCAATGTAATGCTTAGATGTCAAGCCAGCCAAATCATTTGCATTATCAACTTGATTGGTGTTGCTTGCATGGATAGTGGTGTAAAGTTTTGAATGATCTCTTCAGTTCATATTGAATCTGATGTTCAATTCTTTGAATGCGCGTTCAATAAATTGTTCATCCATAGTGCGAATGAACCTCCCATTGCAAGCTTTCCGGTTCCTGCTCTCAAAGAAAAATTTGTTAGTTTTGGGGATGGGTGTTTGATTTGTGCTGATTCATCTTGAATTCGCTGCTATCGCTTCCTCTTCTTCGTGAAACTCGGGCTTTGAAAACCATCCTCGGAGACTTGGTTTATGAACTCAATAGTATAACTCATCTTAATATAGAGGCAAAATAAAATAATTTGATAAAATAGTAAGCAAGCAATCATTGATATGCAAGTGAAAAGTTTATAATGCATGTAAAATTCCTGCTTTAACTCAAACTCATGACATATCTCGAAACAAACTGAACATCCTTTGCATTGCAACTTGTGCTAATCTCGAATACTTTTAGGACTTTGCTGCTTCATCCTTTCATAAGCAACCATTTCTTGCAAAGATCTGCCCCAGTTATGAACTTCCAAATCTTCAACTCATTTTGCAAAATTTGCCCCGGTTGATATCTTTCAAATCTTCAAATTGTCTTGCAAAATTGCCCCAGTTTCTATCTTCCATATCTTCAAATTATCTTTGCAAAAATTGCCCCAGTTGCTTGCCTTAAGGAGACTGAAAATTTTAATATTATAGAGTCGAGCCCGTTAAGAGCGCCTACGTATCCCTCCACGGGAATCAGACCGTGCGTAGTTCTGCTTACATAAAGATTTTTGGGAAAGTATGGCAATCTAAGTATGAAGCCGTATCCGAATTGGAAAATCCACACATCTGCCCAGATGCATAGTTCGGCATTACATCGTAAAAGATAAACAAGCCTAAAGTGTTACAATATTTTGACCGAATCCGACGGGGATTGCCTACTTATCCTGTTGCCATTCCAGGAATCAGGTCAGAAGTAGTTCAAACTTACATAAAAGAGGAAATAGGGGAAATTCTTATATCAATGCAACCAAACTCTATGTGAGTTGCTACGTATCCCGCCTTGGGAGTCAGGTCACGCGTAGTTCGCATTACATCAAAGATTACATTCAAAACCATGCTAACTTGCGATCGCCTCAAACATAGTATCTTTTGACGGCATCTGCGTTGATTGCTTTTGGCCAAACTTGACCATCCATTTCTGCCAGAATCAGTGCTCCTCCGGATAAAACCCGATGAACCACATATGGACCTTGCCAATTCGGGGCAAATTTGCCCCTTGCTTCTTCTTGATTAGGAAAGATCTTCTTTAACACCAATTGCCCCGGTTTAAAATCTCTCACTCTCACTTTCTTGCCAAAAGACTTGATCATGCGATTTTGATAAAGTTGCCCATGACAAATTGCATTCATTCTTTTCTCATCAATAAGCATCAACTGCTCACATCTGATCTTCACCCATTCAGCATTTTCTAATTCAGCTTCTTGAATGATTCTCAAGGAAGGAATTTCTACCTCCGCGGGTAAGACTGCTTCCGTGCCATACACCAAAAGGTAGGGAGTTGCTCCAGTTGAAGTTCTAGTGGTGGTGCGGTACCCAAGAAGCGCAAAAGGCAACTTTTCGTGCCAATCTCTATAATTATCAATCATCTTGCGAAGAATACGCTTGATGTTCTTATTTGCCACCTCAACAGCTCCATTCATTTGAGGGCGGTATGCAGTAGAGTTGCGATGAGTGATCTTGAAACTCTCACAAGTTGCTCTCATCAAATCACTATTTAGGTTTGCACCATTATCAGTGATGATTGATTCAGGAACTCCGAATCTACAAATGATATTGTTGCGCACGAAATCTGACACCACTTTCTTGGTTACAGACTTGTGAGAAGTTGCTTCCACCCACTTGGTGAAGTAATCAATAGCCACCAAAATAAAGCGATGTCCATTTGAAGCGGCCGGCTCAATAGGACCAATAACATCCATTCCCCAAGCAACAAAAGGCCAGGGAGAACTCATTGCATGAAGTTCAGAAGGAGGTCTTTTAATCATATCTCCGTGAATTTGACATTGATGGCATTTTCGCACAAACTGAACACAATCAGTTTCCATAGTTAACCAAAAATAACCGGCTCTCAAGATCTTCTTTGCCAAAACAAAACCATTCATATGCGGCCCACAAACTCCCGCATGCACTTCCGTAAGCAATTTATTTGCTTCCGCTGCATCAACACATCTTAAGAGTCCTAAGTCTGGGGTCCTCCTATATAGGATTTCACCGCTTAGAAAGAATTGATTTTCTAACCTCCGAATGCTCTTCCTTTGGACACTTGTTGCATTTTCGGGATAACTCCCGACCTTGAGATAATTCTTGATATCAAAATACCAAGGATGGCCATCTCGCTCTTCCTCAACTTGAAAACAATAAGCTGGCCTATCGTGCAATTCAATTTCGATAGGATCAATATAATTCTTGTCAGGATGTTGGATCATAGAAGATAAAGTTGCCAAAGCATCGGCAAATTCATTCTGAAGTCTTGGAACATGCTTAAACTCAATCTTTGCAAACCTTTTGCACAATTCCTTGACACAACGCAAATAAGGAAGAATCTTTGCGTTCTTGGTGTTCCACTCGCCCTGTACTTGGTGAATCAGCAAGTCGGAATCCCCAATCACTAAAAGTTCTTGAATATTCATATCAACTGCCAATCGAAGACCCAAAATGCATGCTTCATATTCAGCCATATTGTTAGTGCATGGGAATCTGAGCTTGGCCGAAACAGGGTAATGCTGACCCGTTTCAGAAATTAAGACAGCTCAAATACCAACACCTTTGAAATTTGCTGCTCCGTCAAAGAAGAGACGCCAACCATCATATTCAGAAGAGATGTCTTCACCTAGAAACAAGACCTCTTCATCGGGAAAGTAAGTTCTCAATGGCTCATAGTTGTCATCAACAGGATTTTCAGCTAAATGATCCGCCAATGCTTGTGCCTTTACCGCCTTTTGGGTGACATAAACTATGTCAAATTCACTCAACAAAATCTGCCATTTTGCTAATTTTCCCGTGGGCATCGGCTTTTGGAAGATGTACTTCAAAGGATCCATCCTCGAGATAAGATAAGTTGTATATGATGAGAGATAGTGCCTTAACCTTTGTGCAGTCCAAGTCAAGGCGCAACAAGTTCGCTCCAAAAGAGTGTACCTGGCTTCATAAGGGGTGAACTTCTTGCTTAGATAATAGATGGCTTGTTCTTTCTTCCCGGTCTTGTCATGTTGCCCCAAGACACATCCAAATGCATTTTCCGAGACAGACAAATATAAGATCAATGGTCTTCCAGGTTCAGGAGGAACTAACACAGGCGGATTAGATAGATACTCCTTGATCCTATCAAAAGCCTTTTGACAATCTTCCGTCCACTCAATAACAGCATCTTTCTTCAACAACTTGATTATTGGTTCACAAATAACCGTGGATTGTGACATGAAGCGGCTTATGTAGTTCAAGCGGCCAAGAAAGCTCATCACATCCTTCCGGCTCTTTGGAGGAGGCAAGTCTTGGATGGTCTTGATTTTAGACGGATCCAATTCTATACCCCTCCGGCTTACAATAAAACCCAACATCTTACCAGCAGGAACACCAAACGCACATTTTGCAGGATTAAGCTTCAAGTTATACCGTCGAAGGCGGTTGAAGAATTTTCTCAAATCAGTTAAATGCTCTTCTTTCTTCTTGGATTTGATAACAACATCATCTACGTAGACTTCAATCTCTTTGTGAATCATATCATGGAAAAGAGTTGTCATTGCTCTCATATATGTTGCCCCGGCATTCTTCAAACCGAAAGGCATAACTCTATAACAGAACACACCCCAAGGCGTGATGAAAGCGGTCTTTTCAGCGTCATCTTCATCCATTAGAATCTGGTGATAGCCAGCAAAGCAATCTACAAAAGACTGAAGCTCATGTTTTGCACAGCTATCAATAAGGATATGAATATTTGGCAATGGAAAATCATCCTTTGGGCTTGCTTTGTTGAGATCACGATAATCAACACAAACTCTAACCTTGCCGTCTTTCTTGGGCACCGGCACAATATTCGCTAACCAAGTGGGATATTTGAGAGATCGAATCACCTTGGCGGTCAATTGCTTTTGCACTTCTTCCAATATTTGTTTGCTTGTGGAAGTTTTGAAGTTTCTCTTCTTTTGCTTAACAGGCGGAAATGAAGGATCAGTTGGCAATTTGTGAGTGACAAGATCAGTACTCAAACCGGGCATATCATCATAAGACCAAGCAAAGATGTCCCGATACTCGTTCAATAGTTCAATATAAGCTCTTCTTTCTTCCGATGTCAAATGAACACTGATTCTGGTTTCTCTAACATCTTCTGAAGTCCCCAAATTGATTGACTCGGTTTCTTCCAAGTTAGGCTTTGGTTTGTTCTCAAATTGATCCACTTCTCTTGTTATTTCATCAGGAACAAAATCTTCATCAAACTCCCCAATACTCAATGCATCAGTACCAGTCTGTTCAGTTGTTTCGTTATATGTCACAAGCAAAGTTTCGGCAGTTTTGTTAAGTGGAAAGCTGAAACAGAAACAAACATTAATCAAAAGCGTAAAATAAAGTAAATAATTGAAGCATATCAAAATAATAGTAGGGAGAATGCAATGCATTTTATTTGATTCAAAATCTAGTTTAGGGAGGCATACATTAAAGCAAAACATGCAGAATGTAAACAGATTATTTTGAAAAGACATAAACATAAACCAAAAAAACAAAACACAGTTCAGGGCCTCAATCTGACTGTGACGCCAAAATAACTGTTGAGTTCATTCACCAGGTTTCTTCTACGGGGACACAGGTCCAATTGGCCATCGGATCCTTGGCCTCAACATTTCGCACAGGTGACTCCTCAGCACATTCTTCAATAATAACATCGCATTCCAAATCATCACTCAGAAACAAATCGCCAACTCCCTCTATCAGATCCGGTATAATGACTTCCGGTGCCTTGATAAATGACTGGTACAAGGAAGGAAAGGGTTCTGGCATGGCAATGGCTGGTTTCCTTTTGGCCTTCTCAATCTCTTTTTTGGTGGGACAGTAACCCAAGCCAAAGGTACCCAGATTCTTGGGCAAGCAGATGGGTTCAGTAATGCCGTTCAGATTTGCTCCCAATCCCGAACCAGGTTTGAAACCATTTTTCAACATCTCCACAGCAATCATCTTGGGGACTCTGGGTAGGATACCTTTCTTTGAATCCTCATTTGATGCTCGGGTCACATTCATCAGCTCAACCGTGTGAAAGGTAGTCCCATCAAGCTCTGCGGCGTTGTCCACCATAGGAATCGTGGTGCTGGCATGCGTGGGGCTGTTTCCCTCGCCCTTGACCACTACTTCTTCATTGTTCCATATAAATTTCACACTTTGATGCAAAGTGGAAGGGACGGCTCCGGCCATGTGAATCCAGGGTCTTCCTAACAGCATGTTATAGGTAGACGGGATGTCGAATACCTGAAACTCCACAGAGAAGTTCACAGGACCTATCTGCAGATCAAGATCAATCTCTCCAAAGGTGCACCTTTGAGCCCCATCAAAAGCCCTTGCTTTCACATTGCTCTGTCTAATTTTGCCAGCGTCAATTCCAAGCTCCTTCAGAGTTGCCAATGGACATATATTGAGCCCGGAACCTCCGTCGATCAGTACCCGTCCAACAAATTTGTCCCTACATTTGACAACAATATGCAAGGCTTTGTTGTGTCCGAGACCCTCGGGTAGAAGCTCTTCTTTGAAGAAGGACACCTTGTGAGGTTCTAAGATTTGGCCAACCAAGACGGCCAAGCTCTCACCCGTGGTCTCAGCGGGCACCTCTGCTTCCTTGAGCACTTTTAGCAATGCATTTCTATGCGTTTCAGAGCTCATCAGCAAAGCCATAATGGATATGCGGGAAGGAGTATTCTTTAGGTGCTCCAGAATAGAGTATTCCTTTGACTGCATTTTCCTCCAAAAGTCCTCAGCTTCGGTGTCAGTCACTCTTCTTACAACGCCCTCCTTTTCCCTAAGGCCTCGACCCAACTCCTCAGGCGTGTAGAATCTACCAGATCTGGTCATGCCTTGTGTAGCAGCAACAGCAACAGTTACCTTTCCACTTCCGATAGGCACTTCAGGATAGTTCCAAGGAACCCTCTTGCTATCATATTGAAGGGGTGAGGCAAGCATGACGGTGACAGTTGGCCTCGGGATACCCGCTTGCACCAGAATGGGAGCTCTAACTTGCACAGATACTTTGGCCTCGTTAGCAACCCTCACATTGCTAACGGGAACAATGGTCCCTTTCAAATCGACTCCCTCCTCAAGGGAAATGACATTGACAGCATTGTTTCCGTAGGCGGGAAGAGGATTATCTTGCACATTAGGCTGAGTTCCAGTAAGCTGGATAGTGCCTGATTTGATCAAAGCTTCCACTCTATCCTTGAAGGCATAACACCTTTCCACATCATGGCCCGCAGCCCCAGAATGATAAACACAATGCTTATTAACATCATACCACCTTGGAGGAGGATTTGGAGTATTGTCAGGAACAGGCTGCACAACTCCGGCGCTTCTTAATCTTTCAAACAATTGACCATAAGATTCAGCTATAGGAGTATAGGTTTTGGGTGCTCTCCTCTCATAGCTTTGGTTAGGTCCTTGCATATTTGGACGGACAGGAGCACGGGGTTGGTAATTTTGTGGGCGAGGAGGGTATTGTTGTGGTGCTGGTGCTCGTGGTGGATAATAACTGGGTTGTGCTTGATAGACAGGATATGGAGCGGGAGGAATTTGATAGTGACTAGGATAACTTGGGGGTGGTGCATTTGGGTAAGGAGAAGGAATATTTGGGTAATGAGGAGGTGCATTTGGGTAATGAGGAAGTGCATTTGGGTATGTAGAGTAGGTTGGTGGATTATCAAAGTTCAACCTCCTAGCCGGGCGGCGGTCAATGTCTGCGGCAACAGCTGTGACTTCTTCCCTCTTCTCTCTTCTTCTAGCATTGTTTGAGCTGGCTTGAGCATTTTGAGCACTTGACTTCATTTCAGCAAAGCTCACAATCCGACCAGATTTGATGCCTTCTTCCACCATCTCCCCCATTGTGAGAAGTTCAGCATAAGGTGCACCCATCATAGGAAGCATATGCATGTAATAGGAGTCGTCTTGAGCACGAATAAAGTACTTCACCATATCTCTCTCAGTCATCGGGGGTTGCACCCGTGCAGCCTGTTCACGCCACCTCAAGGCGTATTCTCTGAAAGATTCTGTTGGTTTCTTCTTCAAATTGGCCAAGGTTATGAGGTCAGGGACCATCGCCACATTGTATTCAAACTGCTTTGTGAAATCACCAGCTATATCATCAAATTCGTGCCATTTGCTTATGTCTTGTCTGGCAAACCATTCAGCGGCAATACCTTCCAGACTGTGGCTAAAGTAAGCCATCAGAAGTTCTTCTTTGCCTCCCGCCGCCCTCATTCTGTTGAGGTACTTGGTTAAATGAGCAAATGGGTCACCATGACCATCATACATGTCAAACTTCGGCACTTTAAAACCGGGAGGAGGAGTAATGTCCGGGAATAGATAAAGACTGCGGTATGAAGTGCTTTGCCGTTTCTTAGTCACCTGCAAGTCCTTAATAGATTGTTGCATGACTTTCATTGCTTGGATTATCTCATCTTGTTCGCTTGTCCTTCCCGGTTTTTCCACAGCTGTGGGCATTTCATTCTGCGGCGGGTAATCTGTGAAGTCCGCATTCTTCCCATTAGGGTCATGCTCATAATATAACGCCTCGGGATATCCCTGCCTTGGATCATTGGCGTTTGGAGGAGCAACGGCTACAGGAATGGGCGCTTGAGATTGTGGAGGACGGGGAGTGTCTTTAGCAGGCAAATATTGGTAGTGAGGAGGAGTGGGGTCGTTAGGATATGGATAATATGAGGGATAACCAGCGGGTTGGGCATTTTGCTGAGCGGGCGGGGTATTTTGACTAACTTGTGGGCGATTTTGTGGTGGTGGTGTTTGATTAAGTGGGTTGTTTTGGTATGTGGGTATATTGTGAACAGGATTGGCATTTGAAGGTATGTTTTGAGGGGCTTGCCCTTTAATGGCTGCTAGCTCATCGCTCAGCATTTGTATCTGTTTGGTTAGATTCAAAATAAGGTCATCCTGAGCCAGGAGGATGTTTCCCCTCGAAGATCCAGGAGTTTCGAGAGTCTTATCATTGAGGACGGGAGGCTGATCATCATTACCGGACATTTTGTTGAGTTCTGAAGTGTATATCAATGTGCAGAGGAAAGCCTTTGGATCAGCTCAATCAGCACAAATCAAACCTCTGTTTAGGAATAAACAAAACAAAAGAAAAAATTCAAAAGGTAACTGTGTTAGTTTGCATGTTGTTGGTAAAATTTGCACGTAAGCACATAGCGCGCGTCACGTAGCGCTTTTGCATTTTAAACGGGCGATAAATAAGGCATGTGGCAACCACAAATAATGTGCGTAAAATAAAATGCGGACGCGTCCTACCCTGTAGGGTGCCTCTTTGTGCTAGAGGCGAGCCTAATCGCGCAAATAAATGATAACGAAAAATAGTCACAACCATTTTTGAGCAATTCAAATTTAGAGTAAGATATTTCATTAAAATAAATAAAGTTGATACAAAATTGTCTTTCATAACATAACATCATACTTTCATCCTCTTCTTTCTTTCTTTCTTTTTTTCTTCTTCTTTTTTTTCTCTTTTTTTTTTCTTTTTCTTTTCTTTCTTTTCTTTCTTTTCTTTCTTCATACATAATCCTTACATAGCAAATGAAAAAAAAAAAAATACAATAAATATAAAGACATAATTGAGAATACATAAGAACTAAAATAAAAGCCGTCACTCTGCCGATCAACTGCATCATGCCGGTGTAGGTGCACTGTTGTGACGGAATTCTGCTTTCTTTGCTTCATCTTCATCATCAGGTCTGCATCATTGTAATCAACTTCTTTCATTCTTTTTCTGCTTTCCCTTCTTTTCCTCTCTTTTCCTCTTTTTTTTTTTTCTCTTTTTTTCTTCTCTTTTTTTTTTCTTCTTTCTTTTTTCAGAATTTCCTTTTTCCTTTTCAATACATCATCATTACATAATAAGTGAAAATACAACAATAGAAAGCATAAATAGAAAATACATCAATAGTAAATAAACTGCCATTTGTCCAAGTTCCGTATCATGTTCCTGCTTGCTTCATCTTCTTGCTTGTCGGAGCGGATGTTTCATCAAAACTGGTTTCTGCCCTTGCCAGTCTCATTTTCTTTGTCATATCAGTGTCTTCATAGCCAACTCTTCCTGGAGGACTGAGACCTAAGCGTCGCTCTTCTTTGATCCAGACGAGATATTCTGGTGTGCAGCTCTGGGGCTTGGTTGACACCTCTATCGGTTTCAAACCCTTCCAATCCTCGAGGATTTCTCTTTTCCTTGGAATTGCATTCTGCAGGTTGAAAGGAATTTCTGACTCCGACATATCCGCACAAAGGGGAATAAATTGTTCCATCCCAAATTGACGGAGGACCCTCAAAGGTGCGTACGGTTGAAGCCCCGTTAAACCCGGCAACTCGATGTAGTATCGCTTGGAAGTCCTAAGTGCAATCTCATCTTTAGGAACATAACTTAACTTCCACATTACTCTCTTATCAGTAAGGTGGGCTAAGAAATCATACCATCCCGCAAAACCTTCAGGTTTTTCACACCACCTCGTTCTTATGTTTTGGGTAGCAATAGGATTTACTAATTTCCGGCTATCTAACATTTTACAAATATCCACCATAGGGTTTCGACGGCACACTTGGTCTATCGCCCATACCTGAAGGAGAAGATTACAACCCTCGAAATACATCGACCCCCTTCTGCATTCATTCAGAGCCCGATACATTTCTGCTAGAATCATAGGAACTATGGTGGTAGATTTGTTCCCATTGATCCCTTCAAACATCACCCGAACTACGGAACCAATGCAAGTCCTAATGTGTCCATTCTTTGTTGGGAAGACCAAAGTCCCTAAGAATGCAATGATAAAAGCCCTTACACGCCGGTCTCTCCAAGTCTTCTCACCACAGTTAAATTCCGGCTCAAAATCACCAAAACCCGTTATGCGCCCAAACCTAGTGTACAGATAATCCAGATGAACCCATTCGCTTTCGATATTCCTTACCAATCCTAGTCTCTCTTGGAATTTCTTCCCTGTTTGACTGTTTGGAAGGATTATCTCTTGGCCCAGACACTTCACTCCCGTTAGCCCAACTATTTCTCCTAAAGTGGGAGTCAACTCAAAGTCTTTGAACCTGAATACAGCTCGCGTCGGGCGCCAATACGCAATAAGAGCTTGGACTAGGTCACGGTTTGGATGAACATCAATCAGCTCTACCAACCTTCCTAATTTCCCCTCAACTGTCTTTCTCTCCTCCTCACAAAAGTTACCCCACCATAATTTTAACTTCTCTGGGACCTCTACAACCATGTAGACTTTGTCAAACTGCTGTTCCATTCTTTACCCTACAAGATAATGAAAACAAAATTCTAAATTTGATTGTGCTCAAAATTCAGCTGGGACTGGAGATTCGTTATCACAAAACACATAATATGCGGGTCAACGGGTTATAAGGACCCGTTGACACAAGGGCGGATTCCTGACTATGGAGGCGGTACCAAGGACCGGGTCCAGACTAAGGTGTGAATGCATGCATGCTCCTAAAGTTCCATCAAAAGTGAGTTAACGGTCGAGGCTAACAGACGAGCGGCAGGCGGCTTCGCGGTCGAATCACTTCCACGACAATCCGCCGGTACACCACTCGTCCAAAGGTTTTTCTAAGAGTGGGTTAACGGTTGAGGCTAACAGGTGAGTGGCAGGCGGCTTCGTGGTCGAATAACTCCCACGACAATCCGCCGGTATACCAACTCGTCAAAGGGTTCTTTAGTGGAAGAAATTGCGGGTGCGTATGCACACACCTCGCGGATATTTAAGTGAGAATGCAAGAGGTTCCCAGGAGTGGGGGAAGTATGAACGGAATGCCAGTTTATATGTGCGCAAATAGGGTGTAGTGACATGCTTTCGTGACACACAGCAATCAATTAGATTAATCTAAGCATGCTCGCAAATAAACAGTAGATCTAATCATGCTAATTTTCAACGATAAATAAATAAGTCACACATACTAATATCGTCATACAATTCAAACAAACAAACAAAAGAAATTCGTGAAAGCCTTTTGGTTAGAACCATTTGCGTATCCCCAGCGGAGTCGCCACGCTGTTGAACCCCCAAAAATTACCCTTTCTTTAGAAAAGGATAGGTTTCGGAATATTTCAACAAAGTGGGATTCCAAAGGGTTTCTTTGGAGTCGCCACCTAATTTAAGGATTATTAGGAACCTAAGTTAACTAAGGAGTGCAATTTAACTTTTATTTAAAAGAAATTAAATTAAATTCAGAGATTCTTAGGTAAGTGGTTCTGTTAAATTCGAAAGAAGGTCCTTATTACAGGAGCACTTTCGAAAATCCGCTAAAGGCGGTTAATCCGGCGATTTTCACGAATTTTACTTGAAATTTAGTTTGGGATAAATTTTAAATAAAATAAATAGGTAATGACTAATATAGAGAAGATAAAAATTGATTATGACAATATTTGAACAAAACTTAAGATTAATTACATGAATAATGAGATAAGGGTCGATTGATTGATTAAATAAATAAGGGCTAAATAAATAAATTAGTAGATAATTAGACAAAGAAGTAATAATTGATCAATTAATTAATTAGATAAATAAATAAATAGATAAATAACTTAATTAGATAAATAAATATTTATATGATTTCAATTAGATGAGGGATAAGCAATAATAATTTGACTAGTTAAGTAAATAAATATAATTAATTAAAGAAATAAATAATTAATTAGAATTAATTAATTGGATAAATAAATAGAATGAATAAATAAATACTACTTAAATAATTTAATAAATAAATAAATAAATAATTATAACTGATTATGCAAATAAACGATTGATTTAAAATTAAACAAATAAATTAATAATAAATACCACTTAATTAATTTAATTAATGAATAAATAAATGAATTAATAAATGGATAAATAATTGACTAAATATAAATAATGAATAAATAGGTACAATTTTAATTTTATTTCTTTTGCACTCGATAATTAACTAAAGGTTTCTACTATCTTAAATTAATTGGCGAGTCCCAAAGAGACGGGATATGCAATTTATAAACAATCTTAGGCAAACAATAAGATAACAATTCAATTAAAGCGACTAATCTACCAGGCTTATAATCATACAAAGTCCTAAAACATGCTTTCTAAAAGGGGACGGGAGAGAAGGAGTTTCAGAAAATAGAACCCAGGATAGCGAACTTAAGTCGAGCCTTGGACTTTCACAAGGCTTTTCATTTATTCATTTCTTTTTGTTTTACATTTTCGGGGATATCAAGTCCCGAAAATGCGAAGCGATTCAAGTAACTTCCAAATGCAAGCCGTTCCCATTTGTGAGTTTAGCAACTCGAACTCGACCCCCAAGGTTGTGTTTTCATGCCAAAATAAGGATAAGATAAAGATTAGCATGTACACTAATAAGAATAATTAAAATAAGCATAAAGAATAAAGAGTAGTTGTTGAATTAAAAGATCCAGTGAGTAAACTTGACAAAAGTAAGTTTCCATCGAATGTCAACAAGTGAGTTTCAAACAAGACTCACCCCAGGCAGTACATTACGCAAAAAATAAGATGAATAAAGATTAGAACTAATAGATGTAATAAAATGTATCAATCATACGAACAAACTAACAATGAACAAGCGTATGAATGTAAGAATATATACTTGTCATCATAGAATGCAAGTCAGACACTATCAAACTCAAAAATAGAAGCAAGATTTATTCTAGTTCATGAGGCAAGTATTGAATCTCTTAAAAGGGGGTAGCTAGATAAGGGCTGATACAATTCCAAATGTTTCAAGACATAACACAATGGAGTAGTATTAGTGGAGTAGTATTCAGGCAAATGAATCCCAATTTCTAAAAAATTGCACTTTAAAAAAAATGTAAAGTTTGAACATCACAGAGTTGTAACTTTACTTCCTTCACATGACTACAATTAACACAAAGTCCTTAAGCACACTGAAGGCTAAACCATTCCCTGATAAATGAATACTCCTTTCATTATATGTTGCTTCAAATGAAGCGACCAAAGGACTAACTTAAGTCAAGATTACTCCTAATTGTTAACAATGAATCAAACAAGCCGAACCAACATAAATGAAAAGACTGCAACTTTAGCTCAAACATTTATTAAGGTAGCAATGATACCACAATAGCATCCTACTTATACAGATTTATGTAAAACTTGCACCATTTAAAGGAATCTTAACCAAAAGGAAAATATGCAGACCTTATGAAGCTAATCAGAAACTTAACTTCTAAACTTCATGGACAAGAACATACTTCAAACCAAATCAGAGCAAAACAAGAAATATGGACCCTGCACACTTCACCAAACACCAGGGAACACTCTTCCACATCTAAAGACTCTCTCACAACCAACACAATTCATCCTAACAAATTAAGACTCACCAGAACATCCCCTCTCATTCTAATTTTAAAAAAAAGACGAGGACACCACCACTCTTTACTCCTTAAAACCCTCCTGAACTCACAGAGCAACCAGGAACCAAGAAAGAACCCCCTGAAACTCCCTTAGAAACTGCAGCAAAAGAACTCTCCTTCAAACACCTGCAGACCACCAGACCTTCTCCATAACAGACCCCTGACACTCTCCTGAAGCTCATGAACAACCCTGAAACAGCCTCTAATCTTCTATACTCCATGACAACAGAAGAACCAGAAACACTCCTCCAAAAAACTGCAGCATGCTCTACTGCATCCTAGCCTCCAAAACACCATAACATAACCTGAAACAGACTCCTAAGCTTCCGAAAAATCCCCTGCTACTGCTGCAACTACATACTCCCATCCCCTCATTTTACAAGAACAAAACAGAGCTAGGAAAGCATCTTACTACCTCACAGGACATCCCTTTCACACCCTCACCTCTCAAACTCCAATAACTCTCCTGCACACCCCCTTAAATCAACTTTCCAGCCTCTAAGAACAGCTAACAAAGAATTAAACTTATAGACTTAGAGCCAATCTACTCACTCAAGCCACGAGGATACAAAACTGAAATGAAAACTTGATCATGATTACACAAATATCTTTGAAGTGCTATTACGGATTAACAATAAGTTTCACACTAAAGATCACATTGGACAACTTAACACATCTTTCACAGAACAAGCTTATCGCGACCCCAACAAAACAAGGAATTGGCATGGATTTGATTTCAACACTTATAATGATTCGATTTAATCAAACAGTAACTACAAAATGACGAGTGAACAAACTACATTCTCAGCAAATAAATGAACATCAAAGGAAAAAACAAAGGTGAGGCTATTACCTGTTCCAGGGCAGCGGACAAGGGCGTCGATCCGAAGAATGTGAATCAACACAAAAGCGACTCGAGCGAGGTCGTCGACTCGAACAAGGTCGACGACTAGAAAGGGGAAATGACGACACAAACTGAAAGCGACGTTCGACTCCGAAAACAGAAGCTAAAACACAATGAGTATCTTTTTTCAACTAAGAAAAATCTGAAAGTATATATAAATGCTGCCGTTTTTTTTATGTGTTAAAATCCGAACCCCCTTTAAAATGAAAAATAAGGGATTATATACCTGAATAGGCTAGGGTTTAAGGCCTTTTGAATTTCCCTCCCGATCCTTACTCGATTTTTACCTTTCCTTTTGAAATCAGGGTCAAAAAAGTCTAATCCTTTCGGATCGTACCCCTTTCACTCTGATTTCAAGGGAAATACGAACGTTGTGACCTCTTTACGGCTTGGATCGATTCGCGTTCAAAATGGACGATTTAGATTGCTTTGAGTTCTTGTACTAGAGAGAGGAAAAAGAGAGTGGGGGGGGACCATGGTACGGAGGCTTTTGGACTGATTCATGGAGTGAATGGAAATCGATCGCGGGTCGAGATTGAGAGAAAACGGGTCGCGGGGTTGGGGAATCGGGTTAAGCTGAGGAACTGATTTAGGGAAATGAGATGCGCGTACTGTAATGTGTGTGATATATGTATTGTTTGCATGGGTAGGCTGGATTTAAAGTGTAAAAAGCAATTTTAGCCCTCTTCTTAGAATAGACTAGGAAATTAAAGGGATTGCGCGATAGGACAGAAATTAGGATACACTTTGTAATTTTAGCCTTCTCTTGGAATGAATTAATTTACTTTAATTAAATTTAATTAATTAATTTCAATTCAAATAATTTAAATTTAAATTTTATTTTAATAATTGATTCTCATTTTAATTAATTAGCCATTAATTATGTCTCGGGACGAAATTGGGTGTCAACAATCCTATCCCTCGATTAGATGACATGCTAGATGAGTTAAGTGGTTCTTCATGCTTTTCGAAGATAGACCTCAGGTCCGGTTACCACCAGATCCGAATGAAACCCGGAGACGAGTGGAAAACTGCATTCAAGACCAAATTCGGTCTCTATGAATGGTTGGTGATGCCTTTTGGCTTATCCAATGCACCGAGCACATTCATGCGACTGATGAACCATGTGCTCAAACCGTTCATAAATAAGTTTGTTGTCGTCTATTTCGATGACATACTTGTTTATAGCAGAACCGTGGATGAACATGTCGACCACCTAAGGCAAGTACTTGAAAAGCTTCGAGAAGAGAAGTTGTATGCCAACTTCAAGAAATGCGCCTTTGGTGTCGATCGTGTAGTCTTTCTTGGATTTGTTGTCAGTGCTAATGGTGTCGAAGTCGACGAATCAAAAGTCGAAGCCATCAAAGATTGGCCAACTCCAACCTCGGTATCACAAGTTCGTAGCTTCCATGGCTTAGCTAGCTTTTACCGAAGGTTTGTTCGTGACTTTAGCACCGTGGCAGCTCCTTTAACCGAGCTGGTAAAGAAAGACAATCCATTTGTGTGGGGAGAGTCCCAAGAAAGGGCTTTCCAAGAGTTGAAACGGAGGCTTTGTTCGCCCCGTTGTTGCAACTCCCTGACTTCGGCAAAGCATTCAAAGTCGAGTGTGATGCGTCTGGAGTTGGGATCGGAGGAGTGCTGATGCAAGAATCGAAGCCAATCGCTTACTTCAGCGAAAAGCTTAAGGGTGAAACTTTGAATTACTCTACGTATGGCAAAGAGTTGTATGCCCTCGTTCGAGCACTCGCCCATTGGCAGCATTATTTGTGGCCTCGAGAATTTGTGATCAAAAGCGATCATGAGTCCTTGAAGCATCTCCGAGGTCAGGAGAAATTGAATCGAAGACATGCCAAGTGGGTTGAATTTATTGAAAGCTTTCCCTATGTAATTCATTACAAAAAGGGAAAAGATAATATTGTGGCCGATGCGCTATCAAGGAAATTTGCCTTAGCGACCACTCTCGCCTCTAGGCTCATGGGATTCGAAAGCATCAAGTCAATGTACGAGGACGATCCCAAGCTGAAGTGTGTTCGAGACGCAATCTTGAGTGGCCGAAGGGTTGAGAAATATCAGTGGCATGATTGCTACCTCTTCAAAAATGGGAGGGTTTGTGTTCCAGTGTAATCGTGGAGAGAGCTCTTGGTTCGAGAAGCTCACTCAGGTGGACTGATGGGGCACTTCGGTGTCGATAAAACTCTTGGTATCTTGACCGAGCAGTTCCATTGGCCCAAAATGCGACGAGATGTGGAAAAGCTTTGCAACGCTTGTCTCGTTTGCAAGAAAGCAAAATCGAAGTCCAACCCTCATGGTTTGTACACCCCGTTGCCTGTGCCTGATCGACCTTGGGTTGATATATCCATGGACTTTGTCTTGGGGTTACCGAGGTCGGGGGGAGGACATGATAGCATCTTCGTTGTGGTTGACCGTTTTTCAAAAATGGCTCACTTTATTCCTTGCAAAAAGTGTGATGATGCACAGCATGTAGCTACATTGTTTGTTTCTAATGTGTTAAAATTGCATGGTGTACCTCATACTATTGTAAGTGATCGAGACTCGAAGTTCTTGAGTCATTTTTGGAAGTGTTTGTGGGGTGCCCTCGGCACCAAGCTACTATTCTCGACGTCTCACCATCCTCAGACTGATGGACAGACCGAGGTAGTTAACCGAACCTTGGGCTCGTTGCTTCGGGCAATGACCAAAGGAAAGGTTGGAAACTGGGCTGATCGTTTGCCCATGATGGAGTTTGCATACAATCGAACGGTGCATCGAATGATCAACATGACCCCGTTTGAATGTGTGTATGGCTTTAATCCTTTGATTCCACTTGATTTAACCCCATTGCCTCGAGATTCTGTTCTTGATTTTGAAGGTACTCGACGAGCAGCTGCCTTGATCGAATTGCATGCAAAGGCGAAGAAGAAGCTTGAGGAGGCCTATGCAAAGGTTGCCTTAAAGAAAAACAAGGGGCGTAAAAAGTTGGAATTAAAGAAGGGAGATTGGGTTTGGGTTCACTTCCGAAAGGAACGCTTCCCGAATCAAAGGAAAGGAAAGTTGGCTCCTCGAGGGGATGGTCCATTTCAAGTGTTGACCAAGATCAACAACAATGCCTACGTGATCGACCTCCCTGGTGAGTACAACGTGTCCAACACCTTTAATGTTGCTGACTTAGTTCCTTGTGTTGTAGGTCCAACTTCGGAGGACGAGGAGGGCTTGATTTCGAGGACGAAATCTTCTCAAGAAGGGGAGGATGATGCAGCCCGAACACGTGCTGATCAAGTGTTCGATCTACCGGGGAGACCGATGACAAGAAGCCAAGCCAAGCTGCTGCACGATGTGCACGTTCACTTAGCCTGGCCGAAGGAAAACAATTGCTCCGAAGCTGAGTGGCCGAGCTCAAGAATCGAAGGCATTATCTTCAGATTTGAGCCCGATGGCAAAGTGACCAAGGACAAGGAGCTCGAAGACAATTGAGTGTCCGAAGGCAACAAGTGTGAGTTCGAGCAGACAAACGAGAACCGAAGCCAAGGCTTGCCGAAGTCAAATCTGCCGAACACATTTTAACTCAGCCCTGCGTGGCTTATTTCTATTGGTCAACTGTGACCTATTTACTAGTTTACCCTTAGTATTTCCTATATAAACATTGCTTCCTTTTCATTGTAAGTAGCTAGTTTTTGAAGATTGATGAATTGAATGAAAGTGCCGAGCACATTTTTTCTTGTCTCCGTCGTGAGCAAAACCCCGGTGAGGGCTTTTAAGGACTTGTGGCTTTCGGTTAATCCAATTGAACATTCCTCTTGATCATTCAGTTTGCAAGGGGCAATGTTCTCTTGAGGATTGTTGCATAGTATAGGTGATCCTTGTATCCCTTTCGATTGAGCTTTGAGACAGGTTCCTCACTGTTCTTTCGAAAGAAGCAAGTTTTGTCTTGCTTCTATCTTTTATCTTCTTGTTTGTTCTTCCGCGTTTGTGCTAGCAACCCCTTCGGGAATTGCATTGCACCACTTTGAGTGACCCTACTATTGCTAGTTTGGGTTGTGATGAAGAAGAATCCATCATCAACACCTTCCTTGAGAGCTTGACTTTTGAGGAGGGTTGCCTAGTTGATGAAATGGAAGGGAAAGAGGAACCCCTTGGTGTGAGTAGGTATGCTCTAAAGAAGGGGAGTGGAGTGCTTGATCCTACTTTTAGGGTGGGCTATTTGACTCACTCCACTCCACATGTTGATCACACCTCGAGGATAGGTTGGAGTGTTGATCTTGAGCTTAAGGTTCAAGGGGATTTTGGTAGCTTGATCTTGCATTTCCCATCTCCCCATGACCTCTTTGCTCATTATCTTGTTGAGTGCATGTTGATCTTTAACCAACTGCTTATGGTTCTCTTTGGAGACTTGATATTCATGATTGTTATTGACGCTTGGTTATATCACAAGAGTGTGTTTTCCACACTTCTTCCACTAACCTACTTTCAAAGTGGGACGTTTGCTTGTTTTTGCTTGTCGTTGCTTGTAGGTTCTAAGCTCCATGCTAAGGCGGGGAAGATCTTGGAAGAAGCCTATGCCAAAGTGACGATCAAGAAGGACAAAGGAGGAGATTCTTGGCCACCCCAAAGAGTTGATAGAGCCATGAGAGACCAAGCCTTGATTTCGAGGACGAAATCTTCTCAAGAAGGGGAGGATGATAAGACCCAAATCGAGCAACCATCCAAAAACACCATCCAAGGCCAAGGAAGAGCACTTCAAGGTCATACATTGGGACTTCATGGAAAGAAGAGCATCCGAGACACATTTCGAAGTGTTTCAAGAAGCTTCAGGAAGAGGCAGACCGCCTACGGATTGAGGCGGACCGCCTAAAAGAAGATGACTCTCAGGACTTTTGGAGGCGGACCTAGGAGGCGGACCGCCTAGACAAGCTGAGGCGGAGCGCCTCCCCCAGAGGCGGAGCGCCTCCCTCTGTTCAACTTTGACGGGAATTTGACTTTAATTGCTATGTAATTCCTACTATGCCCCTACGTGGCTTATGTCTTTAGAACTTACTTAAGGGTACTTTAGGCCTTTCCTTATGTCTTGAGTGAGGCCTATAAATACTCCATAGCTTAGCATTATTCCTCAGTTTTAGCTATTATGATGAATGATTGATTGTCAATGACAATGTTCAAGAGTGGATTCTCTTTGAATGAAAACCCTTTGAGACGGTTTGAGTTTACTAGTGGATTCTAGTTGAACCCCAAACCACCCCCGATCATTCTATTTGTGAGTCCCAGGTGCGCCTCGAGGGTAGTTGCATAGCGTAGGTGATCCTTGACATCCACCCGGGGTGTATCGGAACTAGTTCTCCGGTGCTACTTGGGTCTTTGTTCGAGCCTCGTTTAGTTTTCTATCTTTTTATCTTTTCCGCGTTTTGATCCTTATCAGGCGACCAATGGAAATAAGCCACGCAGGGCTGAATTAAATAGTGTTCGGCAGACTTTGACTTCGGTAAGCCTTGGCTTCGGTTCTCGATTGTCTGCTCGAACACACTTGTTGCCTTCGGACGCTCAATTGTCTTCGAGCTCATTGTCCTCGGTCACTTTGCCTTCGGGCTCAAATCTGAAGATAATGCCTTCGATTCTTGAGCTCGGCCACTCAGCTTTGGAGCAATTGTTTTCCTTCAGCCAGGCTAAGTGAACATGCACATCGTGCAGCAGCTTGGCTTGGCTTCTTGTCATCGGTCTCCTCGGTGGATCGATCACTTGATCAACACGTGGTCGGGCTGCATCAGAGATCCAAGGAGTACACCTTCACTTGGTGAGGAAGGGCCTAGAAGAAGGAAGCGATTGGAAGCCGTTCCGAGTGATTAGAGCACAAGAGGAGCAGCCCAGTGCTTTGGGCGCCCCGCCTAGCATCCCAGGCGCCCCGCCTGAAGAAGCCTAGGCTGAGGCGCTCCGCCCCAATTCTGGGCGCCCCGCCTAGGCCACCCCACTGATCATTTGACCGGGCGCTCCGCCCGGAAAGCTAAAGCACGTGATTCCTAGCTATGTTAAGAATATTTTGACCCTACGCGGTCCTTTATTCCTAAGCCTAAGTGTGGGCATATTAGACCTTTCATATGGTGTCTAAAAACACCTACAAATAGCTAGATAGCTTGTTATTTTCATTAGTTTACCTCGATCATGAAAAAATACACTTGTGTTGAAGAGTTGAACTCTTATTGAATGAAAAACCTTGAATTGGGACTTGTTCTTCCTCAAGCGGATCTAGATGAATTCCAATCCCCCAGACCATTCTACTTGCGTGCTCACGTTAGCTCGAGGGTAGTTGCCTAGCGTAGGTGTTCTTGACCTTCTCTCGGGGTGTAACGGAACGGGTTCTCCGTTGCTACTTGAGATTTGTGATTGAGATACGTCTTGTTCTTATCTTTACTTTCCGCGTTTGATTTCCTACATCATTGAACTTTTAGAGTGCACTGCAACCATTTCTACCAAAAGCCATAGTTGATTGTAGAGGCGCAACACACATCTTATACCGCCGGATCAACCCCAAATCGAGGTCCGTCCTCGACACCACCATGACCACCCCGAGCAACGCAACTCCTCCAGGGGGCGGACCCCATGACGGGCGGCTCCCGAGGATGTGGGCCCAACGCTGGGCGGCCCTATTGCATCATCCCCCCTTTCTTTAAAGCAAGTTGATCCCCGAACTTCGCATGGTGTATCCGAGAATCGAACCCGGGTTGGCTCTGATACCAAACTTTTAGAGTGCACTGCAACCATTTCTACCAAAAGCCATAGCTGATGGTAGAGGCGCAACACACATCTTATACCGCCGGATCAACCCCAAATCGAGGTCCGTCCTCGACACCACCATGACCACCCCGAGCAATGCAACTCCTCCAGGGGGCGGACCCCACAACGGGCGGCTCCCGAGGATGTGGGCCCCACACTGGGCGGCCCTATTGCATCAGATGGAATCATCGTATAATGGGTGGACGAGATGAAATCGTGATGCAATCGAAACTACGAAAGCGATAAAAGATAAGGAACGAGACGAGACTCACACTAAAGTTCAAGTAGTGATGTAGGAAATCAAACGCGGAAAGTAAAAAAGGATAAGAACGAGACGTAACTCGATCTCTATTCCCAAGTAGTGATAAGACCCAAATTGGAGCCAAAGCGCCAACCATCAAGAGCCAAGGCTTGAGAGCACAAGGAGTACCATCAAGGCCTCTGGAAGCAACTTGAAGATCATGCTTTTGAGCACCATGGATGGAGGACCACTTGGGCTCCAAGGGGATCCACCCCAAGCTTATTTTGAGCCTCTTGCACAAGTTCCAGAAGGAGGCGGAGCGCCTCAAAACTGAGGCGGAGCGCCTACCAAAAAGCAGAGAGCTGAACAGAAGGAGGCGGAGCGCCTCAACTGGAGGTGGAGCGCCTCAGCACAGGAGGCGGAGCGCCTCACCCTGTGAAGGCCTGCGGGATATTTTACTTCTTTTTGCAAGAACTTCAAACTATAGCCCTGCGTGGCCTTATTTGTTTTAACCCACTTTGGGGGTACTTTAGACCTTTTATTATGACTAAGTGAAGCCTATAAACACTTCACTTAGCCTCATCAAACCTGAGCTAGTTTGGAAGATAGAATTGAGAGATAGAATAGGCTAGGCCTTTCTTATTGAAGCGTTGACTTCGTGTATCTCTTACGTTGAATCCATGGAGGATCACCGCTAGTGTGAGTCCCATTTAATGGTTCAAGTCTCTTCTCCCTTTTGAATTAATCTAATTGTTTAGCTTGATTCAATTCTTTCTTCTATTTCTATTCTCCCCACTCCCTTACTTTCTTGTTATCTTGTGATTGTTGCTTCCGCATCCTTGTTATTTGCATCCGCCTATTTGGGTCTTATCATCTTGGTATCAGAGCAAGGCTCGGGTTTTATTTCTACAAACCCCCGACCCTTGATTCTTCGTGCCTAGGTCGATTCCTATCTTTAGTTTCTTGTTTATTGTTATTGAAAGAAGAAAATTACAAAAAAATTGAAAAGTTGAAAAATCTAAAAATTTGGTGTATCTTGTTGGTTTGGATGATTTATGATATGGGTGTTATAGATTCTTGATCGTGGTTGAATTCCCGTTACTTGGGTACCAAAATTGTTGGAATTGGTGAAGTTTGAAAAATTGAAACCCCAATTGCCCTTAAACCCTTGATGAACTTGTTCTTGATGAATTTTTGCTTGATTCTTGGGTTGGATTGATGTTAGATTGAAAACTTGATATTGGGGATTGATCTTCATTGAAAAACAAACGAATCGCTACCAATTTGGTGGGACTTGAACGTATATAACACCTACTTTGATGAATCGCAATCCATTTTGAAACCCTTTGATAAACCCTTGTGTTCTTGAAGTTCTTGACCTTGAATCTTGATTTGATTGATTGTTTGGTTGTAAAATTGATTGGGGTTTGATCCTTGTGGGTAAAATAACATTTGGGTACCTTTGGATTGCTAAAACAACGTGTGGATTGTTGGATTTTTGGGTGTTAAAGTCAAAAAACACGTTGTTGAACTGTGCTGAAAGTTGCAGGAGGCGGAGCGCCTCAATTTGGAGGCGGAGCGCCTCATTTTTGTTAGCTCTCTGGAAATTTGGGAGGCGGAGCGCCTAGCTTAGGAGGCGGACCGCCTACTTTGAAGAGGCGGAGGGCCTCAATTTCAGGGCGGAGGGCCTCAATTTCTAGGCGGAGGGCCTCAATTTCAGGGCGGAGGGCCTCACACCTGAAGCCTTTTTCGGGTAGTTTTCTTGTAGGTTTTCGCTTGTTCTTTGCTTCCGAACTTCGTGGTTAGTGTTTCTAGGGTATTAGTCCTACTTTATTAACACTAATCTTTGATCCTTTAGGGTGTTTTGTGTCTTGGAGTCTTTACTTAAAGTCGTAGAACTTGCTTGCTTCAAGTGCGCATTAAATTAGCTTCCGTACATCGAGTCCCTTAAACTCCATTCCGAACCATTACTTGGGTGCATTAGTTGATTGATCTTGCCATTGTGATTACTAAGAGATAAGAAGGTCTTGAGTGGGAAAAGGCTTGAGTGGTGAGAACAATAGAGTGCGGTCACAAAAGCCAACGACCTTGAGTGTATACACGAGTGGAAAGAAAATTGAGTGACATCTTTTGAGTGATACACGTGAGGGAGTGAATTTGTGAGGTCCTATACTCTTGGGTTACGACTATGGCTTCGGATGACGATTGTGGAGGGTATGACTCATGCGCAGATGATGGAGACTATGGTTCCTATGATGGTGATGATGGGTATTGCTATGACGATTCGGGGAACCAAGGCTCATATGATGATGAAGCGGGTCACTATGTTGATTATGAAGATGAAGAAGACTATGGGGCTTGCGAAGATGAATGTGAAGAATCTTATGCTCCAAGTCAAGAATATGAAGATGGTGACGCTTCAAGGTATGATGATCCTACTTACTCTTCTTGTGATGAATTTGAACATGATGATAGTGACGTAGAGAGAATTGGTGATGAGGTTGATTATGAGAATTGTTCATTTGCATCTTCTCTTGATGTTGCTTGTGGTGAGCAAGGGAGTAGTAGAGGTCCTTCCATTAGTATGGGAGGAGGTGGTGGTTGTTCCATGGGAAATGGGAGGTTTGCATCTTCTAGTTCCCATGTGAATAGTGGAAGGAGAAATGGTATTGCTCTTGCCGTTACGGGGGTGCATTGCTCTAGTAGTGGTGGTAGGAGTGGTACTATGGGCTATGGAACCAAGGCGAGAGGCAATTATAGGTTCCATAGTGGTATTTCTTCCCCGACTTTCAACAACACTTCTAATGTTGGAAGAGTGACGGGAAGTGGAGGGTGTTCTAGTGGTGTTGCCACTAGTGGAGGGATAAGGAGGACCCAACTTGGGGGTGATGATTTTCTTGGACTTGATCCTATACAAGACATGTGTGAGTGTAGGTTCATTTTTGAGGTGAATGGTAGAGGAGGATGCTTGCTCAAGGTTAGTGAAGCCTATGCCAATTTTGTTAATGTCTCTTGGGTTAATAAAGTAAAGATACCATGCTACAAATTGAAATATCCTTATGAGTATCAAGGAGTTTGGATTACTAGTGAAGCTCGGGTACTCATATCTCAAGGGAGTTACAAAGAATATATTTGGTGTGATGTGTGTCCCATGGAGCATTATGGTGTTTGGCTAGGACAACCGTGGTTGCAAGGTAAGGGGGTGCGGTATGATATCGTGAAGGATGTGTACAAAGTGAGTAAGGGGCAAAGAACTTATGACATTGAACCTTGCCGGGCAAAGTTTAAGTTCTATCCTAGTACATTCTCTTGGCCTATGAAAAGGGGAAAGGAGCAAGTATCTCAATCCAAGGATGCAAGAAAGCAAACTAAAAGTCCTACAATCACAAACAACAGTGGGACTAGTGCAAGAAAAGAGTTGACAATTGTCGACAAGGTGAACCCCAAATCACAAGCTCCAAAGCCAAGTGGTTCACCTACCAAGAAGAAAGAGACATCAAGTGATGAGTCTCTTAGTCCTAGATTCCGGGTTGATGTTAAAAGTCCACCTACTCCGGCTATGGGTATTCTTGGGCCTCGTCCCAACTCACCCGAATTTGAGAGACAAAAGATTGAGAGGAGTAAGGGAGTGACCGGTGACATTCCTCGAGCGGAAAAAGGAGAGGATGTGTTGAGTGATGTGAGTGGGATGTCACCACCCGAATCTACGCCTAACCTTGAAAAGAAAATGAGGGAAATGAAAGAGGGGAAAAAGAGTGAGGACACCCCTTATTCTAACCTTAACCCTTTATCTTTTTCTTCTACTTGTGTGAATGCTTGTGTAGGTACTCTTGGAGGCAAACTAATAGAGCCTCAATCACGTCCCAAGAAAGAAGGACAAGGTGAAGAAGATCTTCAATGTGAGCTTCAAAGTGGAGGAACTAGCCATGATACTTCAAGTGCATTGAGTGAGCAAGATGGCCACTCAAAGGTAAGTGATAGTTCTTCCCTTGAACATGTTACTTCCTTGTCTTATGGTAGTGTTTGTAGTAACTCAACACTAGTTGATGATTTGTATGATTACAATGTGTTTGCAACTAGTGTAGAGTCAAATGGTCAACATGTGTGTAATTGTGAACTATTAGTTGAGAGGTATGATAAGCCACGTCATGATGTGAGCTCGATATTCATTGAACCTCTCTCTAGTGAAGATTGTGTGGTTGACCCTATTTGTGACCCTTGTTATGACACCCCACCTATATTTGATAAAGGGGAAGATGAGTTGAATGAATGCCCTATTCTTACCCTTGATGAATTGCTTGATAATGGTGGACCTATGTGTTGTAGTGAGGTTGGTAGTGACCTTGAGGAGTCCCTAGTGAATGAGATAGGATCGAATTGTTTTCGATAACTCCTCGGGAGAGAGTGAAGAACCTAGTCTTGATACTATGTTTTTGGGTGACCATGAATTTGAGGTGCATGCTTTTACATTTCCATTGTGTGAACATGATCTCATTTGTGGAAGCGAACTGTATTGGACTAGGATTGGTAATAGAATAGAACCTCCATGGTTTGAAAAATTAGACTCTATAGACGATCCATTGTTTGGAACTCCAAGCGGGATGAGTGGTCTTGATTTTGGTTGTGTTGAACCATCTTCTAGTAGTCCTAACCTTCATTGTGTGGACTATGATGATGATGGGCCGATTTTGGAGACCTTCCTTTGGAGTTTGCCTAGTACGGGGGATTGTCTTGGAGTTGGATTTGGAGGTGAGGAAGTCACTCTTGATTTGTGTAAGAGTGCTTCCAAGAAGGGGAGTGGAGTATTTGATGTTAGTTGCCAATTGAACTATTTTGTTTACTCCACTCCACATGTTGATCACACCTTGGGTGTTGAGCATGCCAAAGCCGATGTGTTACATTGTGATAATGTTGACTTGAAGGTTTGGTGTGTTGCTCAAAAGCTTAGGGGTCATAGGGATTGCTATATCTTGCATGTTCCATGTCCTATTGATCTCTTTGTGTGTTCTTGTGTTGGGTGCACTTTCTTTGTGAGTCAAGTACTTGTCGTTTCCTTGGGAGACATGAGCTTTTTCATTGGTATTGATGCTTGGCTCTATCACAAGAGTGTGTTTTCCCCCACTTTTCGCACTAACCTACTCTTGTAGTGGGAAGCTTTGTTTGTGCTTGTTTGAATGTAGGCTTGATGGTTTGATTTCGAGGACGAAATCATTTCAAGAAGGGGAGAATGATAAGACCCAAATTGGAGCCAAAGCGCCAACCATCAAGAGCCAAGGCTTGAGAGCACAAGGAGTACCATCAAGGCCTCCGGAAGCAACTTGAAGATCATGCTTTTGAGCACCATGGATGGAGGACCACTTGGGCTCCAAGGGGATCCACCCCAAGCTTATTTTGAGCCTCTTGCACAAGTTCCAGAAGGAGGCGGAGCGCCTCAAAACTGAGGCGGAGCGCCTACCAAAAAGCAGAGAGCTGAACAGAAGGAGGCGGAGCGCCTCAACTGGAGGTGGAGCGCCTCAGCACAGGAGGCGGAGCGCCTCAACCTGGAGGCGGAGCGCCTCTCCCTGTGAAGGCCTGCGGGATATTTTACTTCTTTTTGCAAGAACTTCCAACTATAGCCCTGCGTGGCCTTATTTGTTTTAACCCACTTTGGGGGTACTTTAGACCTTTTATTATGACTAAGTGAAGCCTATAAATACTTCACTTAGCCTCATCAAACCTGAGCTAGTTTGGAAGATAGAATTGAGAGATAGAATAGGCTAGGCCTTTCTTATTGAAGCGTTGACTTCGTGTATCTCTTACGTTGAATCCATGGAGGATCACCGCTAGTGTGAGTCCCGTTTAATGGTTCAAGTCTCTTCTCCCTTTTGAATTAATCTAATTGTTTAGCTTGATTCAATTCTTTCTTCTATTTCTATTCTCCCCACTCCCTTACTTTCTTGTTATCTTGTGATTGTTGCTTCCGCATCCTTGTTATTTGCATCCGCCTATTTGGGTCTTATCAAGTAGAAACGGAGAACTTGTTCCGCTACACCCCGGGAGAAGGACAAGAACACCTACGCTATGCAACTACCCTCGAGTCAAGTAGAATGGTCGGATAGGGGTTGTTAGGCAACTAGAATCCACTAGAAGTAACAAGTCCCAACTAAGGTTGGTTTTCATAAACCCAAAGAAATTCACTCTTTACAATATTTAATTCATCATTCAACATAAACTAAGTGTAAAATAAGCTAGGCTTGGCTATTTATAGTGTTTCCCAAGCTTACACAATGACTTAAATACCCTTACTAATAAGGTTCGTCAAATAAGCCACGTAGGGCAAAACAGTAAAAGAAACATAAGTTCAGCAGCTGGGAGGGGCGCCTGGGGCTGGGAGGGGCGCCTGGAACATGCTGAAGCTAGGCGGGGCGCCTGGGGCTAGGCGGGGCGCCTGGGCTAGGCGGGCGCCTCGGCTGGGGCGCCTAGGCAGGCGGGGCGCCTGGGCACAATTCCATTCTTAGGCAGTGAGCTTCCTAGGCGGGGCGCCTGGGTCTAGGCGGGGTGCCTGGCTGTGCTGGGCCTCCTTCTTCCTCCTTAGGCGTGGAGCCTAATGCTGAAACCATCCGGAACACTTCCAAAGCCCTTGACTTCAAGTCCATTATATCTTCCAAGTTTGGCACATGTCGGAAAGTGTTGGAAAGTGTCTTGGCACGATTTGCCCTGCATCATCCTCCCCTTCTTGAAGAGATTTCGTCCTCAAAATCAATGCATTCACGTTCATGGCATCATCTCTTCGGGGTGCCCAATGCTCTCCTCCTTTGTGTTGTTGATCGTCACCTTGACATAGGTCTCTTCCAAGATCTCTCTTTCCTTAAAGCTTAGAACCTACAAGTAACATCAAGTACTCCACTCCCCTTTCACCTTCCATTTCATCACTTAAGCAACCTGATAAGACCCAAATCGAGCAACCAACTAAAAACACCATCCAAGGCCAAGGAAGATCTTATGCAATGGAACGCCATGGAACGAGGAGCAATCGGGATCAATTTCGGAGCGTTTCAAGGCTGCCCAGGAAGGGGCAGACCGCCTAGTCAAAGGGGCAGTCGCCTACTTTTCGACCACTCTCTGGATCTCGTCCAGGTGGACCACCTACTCAGAGGAGGCGGACCGCCTAGTGCCAAAGAGGCTGGGCGCCTAGTGCAAGTAGGCCGAGCCCCTAGTCTGATTGAAGAGCTGCGGGATTTTCTAGTTTATAGCCTATGTAATTTCCATTATGCCCCTACGTGGCTGATTGGTGCAATGCAAATCCCGAAGGGGTTGCAAGCACAAACGCAGAAGAACAAACAAGAAGATAAAAGATAGAAGCAAGACAAAACTTGCTTCTTTCGAAAGAACAGTGAGGAACCTGTCTCAAAGCTCAATCGAAAGGGATACAAGGATCACCTATACTATGCAACAATCCTCAAGAGAACATTGCCCCTTGCAAACTGAATGATCAAGAGGAATGTTCAATCGAATTAACCGAAAGCCACGAGTCCTTAAAAGCCCTCACCGGGGTTTTGCTCACGACGGAGACAAGAAGAAATGTGCTCGGCACTTTCATTCAATTCATCAATATTAAAAAACTAGGTCTCTACAATGAAAGGAAACAAGGTTTATATAGGAAATAAACAAGGAAGCGTTGAGTTGGGCGCGTATGGGTTCCCGGCCTTGATTGCTTTTTACCTTAAAAAAAAAGAAATATTCGTTTATACCATTGACATTGATAATTATAGAAAGTTGGATAGTATGCTTAAGGGTAAACTAGTAAAAGGGTCACAGGCGACCAATGGAAATAAGCCACGCAGGGCTGAATTAAATTGTGTTCGGCAGACTTTGACTTCGGTAAGCCTTGGCTTTGGTTCTCGATTGTCTGCTCGAACACGCTTGTTGCCTTCGGACGCTCAATTGTCTTCGAGCTCATTGTCCTCGTTCACTTTGCCTTCGGGCTCAAATCTGAAGATAATGCCTTCCATTCTTGAGCTCGGCCACTCAGCTTCGGAGCAATTGTTTTCCTTCGGCCAGGCTAAGTGAACGTGCACATCGTGCAGCAGCTTGGCTTGGCTTCTTGTCATCGGTCTCCTCGGTGGATCGATCACTTGATCAGCACGTGATCGGGCTGCATCATCCTCCCCTTCTTGAGAAGATTTCGTCCTCGAAATCAAGCCCTCCTCGTCCTCCGAAGTATGACCTACAACACAAGGAACTAAGTCAGCAACATTAAAGATGTTGGACACGTTATACTCACCAGGAGGTCGATCACGTAGGCATTGTTGTTGATCTTGGTCAACACTTGAAATGGACCATCCCCTCGAGGAGCCAACTTTCCTTTCCTTTGGTTCGGGAAGCGTTCCTTTCGAAAGTGAACCCAAACCCAATCTCCCTTCTTTAATTCCAACTTTTTACGCCCCTTGTTTTTCTTTAAGGCAACCTTTGCATAGGCCTCCTCGAGGTTCTTCTTCACCTTAGCTGATGGTAGAGGCGCAACGCAACTCTTATACCGCCGGATCAACCCCAAATCGAGGTCCATCCCTGACACCACCATGACCACCCCGAGCAACGCAACTCCTCCAGGGGGTGGACCCCACTACGGGCGGCTCCTTATGATGCGGGTCCAATCCTTGATAGCCCCGGGCCCAATCCTTGATAGCCCAGCTGCATCATCCCCCCTTTCTTTAAAGCAAGTTCGTCCCCGAACTTCGCATGGTGTAGCCAGGAATCGAACCCGGATTTGCTCTGATACCAAACTTTAAGAGAGGCACTGCAACCATTTCTACCAAAAGCCATAGCTGATGGTAGAGGCGCAACGCAACTCTTATACCGCCGGATCAACCCCAAATCGAGGTCTGTCCCTGACACCACCATGACCACCCCGAGCAACGCAACTCCTCCAGGGGGTGGACCCCACTACGGGCGGCTCCTTATGATACGGGCCCAATCCTTGATAGCCCCGGGCCCAATCCTTGATAGCCCCGGGCCCAATCCTTGATAGCCCAGCTGCATCAGTCTAGTACCTTCAAAATCAAGAACAGAATCTCGAGGCAATGGGGTTAAATCAAGTGGAATCAATGGATTAAAGCCATACACACATTCAAACGGGGTCATGTTAATCATTCGATGCACCGTTCGATTGTATGCAAACTCCATCATGGGCAAACGATCAGCCCAGTTTCCAACCTTCCCTTTGGTCATTGCCCGAAGCAAAGATCCCAAGGTTCGGTTAACTACCTCGGTCTGTCAATCAGTCTGAGGATGGTGAGACGTCGAGAATAGGAGCTTGGTGCCGAGGGCACCCCACAAACACTTCCAAAAATGACTCAAGAACTTCGAGTCTCGATCACTTACAATAGTACGAGGTACACCATGCAATTTTAACACGTTAGAAACAAACAATGTAGCTACATGCTGTGCATCATCACCCTTTTTGCAAGGAATAAAGTGAGCCATTTTTGAAAAACGGTCAACCACAACGAAGATGCTATCATGTCCTACCCCCGACCTCGGTAACCCCAAGACAAAGTCCATGGATATATCAACCCAAGGTCGATCAGGCACAGGCAACGGGGTGTACAAACCATGAGGGTTGGACTTCGATTTTGCTTTCTTGCAAACGAGACAAGCGTTGCAAAGCTTTTCCACATCTCGTCGCATTTTGGGCCAATGGAACTGCTCGGTCAAGATACCAAGAGTTTTGTCGACACCGAAGTGTCCCATCAGTCCACCAGAGTGAGCTTCTCGAACCAAGAGCTCTCACCACGATGACACTGGCACACAAACCCTCCCATTCTTGAAGAGGTAGCCATCATGCCATTGATATTTCTCAACCTTTCGGCCACTCAAGATTGCGTCTCGAACACATTTCAGCTTGGGATCGTCCTCGTACATCGACTTGATGCTTTCGAATCCCATGAGTCTAGAGGCGAGAGTGGTCGCTAAGGAAAATTTCCTTGATAGCGCATCGGCCACAACATTATCTTTACCCTTTTTGTAATGAATTACATAGGGAAAGCTTTCAATAAATTCAACCCACTTGGCATGTCTTCGATTCAGTTTCTCCTGACCTCGGAGATGTTTCAAAGATTCATGATCACTCTTGATCACAAACTCTCGAGGCCACAAATAATGCTGCCAATGGGAGAGTGCTCGAACGAGGGCGTACAATTCTTTGTCATACGTAGAGTAATTAAAAGTTGCACCCTTAAGCTTTTCGCTAAAGTAAGCGATCGGCTTCGATTCTTGCATCAGCACTCCTCCGATCCCAACTCCAGACGCATCACACTCGACTTCGAATGCTTTGCCGAAGTCAGGGAGTTGCAACAACGGGGCAGAACAAAGCCTCCGTTTCAACTCTTCGAAAGCCCTTTCTTGGGACTCTCCCCACACAAATGGATTGTCTTTCTTAATCAGCTCGGTTAAAGGAGCTGCCACGGTGCTAAAGTCACGAACAAACCTTCAGTAAAAGCTAGCTAAGCCATGGAAGCTACGAACTTGTTATACCGAGGTTGGAGTTGGCCAATCTTTGATGGCTTCGACTTTTGATTCGTCGACTTCGACACCATTAGCACTGACAACGAATCCAAGAAAGACTACACGATTGACACCAAAGGCGCATTTCTTGAAGTTGGCATACAACTTCTCTTCTCGAAGCTTTTCAAGTACTTGCCTTAGGTGGTCGACATGTTCATCCACGGTTCTGTTATAAACAAGTATGTCATCGAAATAAACGACAACGAACTTGTTTATGAACGGTTTGAGCACATGGTTCATCAATCGCATGAATGTGCTCGGTGCATTGG
Source organism: Petunia axillaris subsp. axillaris (assembly GCA_029990575.1). NCBI lineage: Eukaryota > Viridiplantae > Streptophyta > Magnoliopsida > Solanales > Solanaceae > Petunia > Petunia axillaris. The sequence continues at coordinate 98,562,024 of JARKNS010000004.1, read as the reverse complement.
ATAAGGTTTATATAGGAATGAATGTGCTCCGCCTCTGCAACCTTCAGCACAGTTCAACAACGTGTTTTCTTGGTTTTTCACCCAACAATTCAACTAATCAAACGTTGTTTTAGCAATTCAAAAGGTACCCAAATGTTGTATTAGTCACAAAGATCAAACCCCAACAACTTTTATCAAACCCCAATCAATATCAAGCAATCCACCATGATCATCATCTTCAAAGCTAGGTGATAAGACCCAAACCCCCTCAAGACCCTTCACTCGGAGTCAAGCCAAGTTGATCCAAGATGCTCACCTTTACTTGGTATGGAAGGGTATGGAAGAAGGCCCCGAGAGCAACTTGAAGACCATGCTTTGGTGTACCATGGAGGGAGGACCCTCTAGGACACTTGGAGAGGCCCAAGAGACCCAAAATGAGACATCCCAAGGGGCTCCAGAACAAGGCGGAGCGCCTCCCAGCTGAGGCGGGGCGCCTCCCAAAATCCAGAGGCATGAAAGGCTAAGGGCGGACCGCCTCCCAGCCTAGGCGGACCGCCTCCCTCAGATCCAGAGAGCTGATGACTGCTGGGCGGCCGCCTCCCCCTACTAGGCGGACCGCCTACCCCTGTGACCCACATGCGGGATTTTTAATGACTTTTATTTGAACTTCCAACTTAAGCCCTGCGTGGCCTTATTTGTTTTAACCCACTTTGGGGGTATTTTAGACCTTTTAGTATGACTAAGTGAAGCCTATAAATACTTCACTTAGCCTCTTTGAAACACAACCTTACCTTTGAATCTTATGAGTGATGAATAGAGTTTATCTCTTTTTATGAAGAAACCCTTTCTTGGTTGCTTGAATTCACTAGTGGAACCTAGTTGAGTCTTGAACCGAAAACCCGATCATTCTATTTGCGAGCCCCAAGTGTGGCTCGAGGGTAGTTGCATAGTGTAGGTCCTCCTTGACACCGATACGAGGGTATTATGGAACGAGTTCTCCATAGTTACTTCGTAGGGAGTTCGAGTAGTGTCTCGCTCTTTATCTTTATTTCCGCGTTTCGTTTTTGATTCTTATCATCTTGGTATCAGAGCAAGGCTCGGGTTTTGTTTCTACAAACCCCCGACCCTTGATTCTTCGTGCCTAGGTTAGTTTCTATCTTAGGTTCTTGTTTGTTGTTATTAAAAGAAGAAAACTACAAAAAAATTGAAAAATTGAAAAATCTAAAAATTTAGTGTATCTTGTTGGTTTGGATGATTCATGATATGGGTGTTATAGATTCTTGATCGTGGTTGAAATCCTGTCGTTTGGATACCAAAAACACTTGGATTGGAGAAGATTGAAAATCAAAACCCCAAAAACCCCTTACAACCCTTGATGAACTTGTTCTTGATGACTTTTGATTGATTCTTGGGTTGGACTGATATTGGATTGAGATTTGATATTGGGGTTTGATCCTTGTGTGATTCCCGTTCTTTTGGTACCTTAAACACCCAATTTGGAGTTGTATTGCATGAATTGAACTTTTGAAACCCCATGAGAATTTGAAAATTTTGAAACCCTAGCTTTGAAGAAGATGAACATGGTGGATTGCTTGATATTGATTGGGGTTTGATAAAAGTTGTTGGGGTTTGATCTTTGCGACTCATAGAACATTTGGGTACCTTGGAATTGCTAAAACAACGCTTGATTAGTTGAATTGTTGGGTGAAAAACCAAGAAAAACGCGTTGTTGAACTGTGCTGAAGGTTGCAGAGGCGGAGCGCCTATATTCTGAGGCGGAGCGCCTCAAGTCTGTGACCTCTCTGGAATTTGCTGAGGCGGAGCGCCTCCCTGCTGAGGCGGAGCGCCTCCACCTGAAGCTTTACCCTGGGCGGACCGCCCACTCTCTGAGGCGGGGCGCCTACTTCCTGAACGTTGGGAATTGGGTAGTTTCTTCTAGGTTCTCGTGTTTTGTTGTTTGCATTGCTTCTAATTGGTACTATTAGAGTATAATCCTACTTGATTAGTACTAATTACTTCGAGCTAATTAGGATCATCGTGCTTTAGAAAGGAGACTAGAACTCAAAGAAGACCCGTAGTGCCTTTTGACTCAAGTCCTCACTCAAAGTGCTTAGCGTTCCGATCGAGTCCTATTAACTCCACTCACCCCGGAGTGCATTGGGCTTTCGAGTCGAGTGATTAAGTTTAGGTTTACTATTCAACTTCGTGAAACTTTGAGTTCAAGCAAGAGTGAAATAGCCATCACCACCATACGAGTGATCCGAGTGAAAACTTGTGAGGGAGCGAGTGAGGTGTTTTAACTAACTCTTGTTTCTTTCTTTGTATGTACAATGGCCAATGAGGGTCAAGATTTCATCAAGGATGCCTTGGCTAGCATTCTTGCCAAGATGGACGTCATGACTCAAAGGATTGAGTCACTTGAAAAGGGTGCCTCAAGTACCCAAGGTGACCAAGGGGCCCCGAGTGTCCCAATTGAAAAGGGGACCCCGAGTGTCCCAATTGAGACCGGTGAAGTCTCAAGTACTCCTAACTTTACCCCGGAACAAGTGAGCCATGTCATTGAGTTGTTCAATCAACAACGGGTAAAGGAGGACCGGGAGAGAATTGAACGAACGGGTATTCCCCGTATCTTGGATAATCCCCCAAGAGACGTTCCATTACCAAGACCCATCCGGAATGTGCAACCTCTTGAGCAAGCCGATGAGGCTCAAGAAGGGGAGGAAGCCGAATATGGTGATGATATGTATGGGCTTGATGATCACTTTCAACCGAGACGAGGTATGAATGGGGGTCGTAATGTGGATCGTGGTAGGGGCCGAGGTCGAGGGCCACCTATGGGATATGTTGGAGGGAATGCAAGGAGGGAGTATGGTGTGCATGAAGATCACTATGGGGGCCAACCGGAGCCGTTCCGTGGGGGTCGTGACAACACCAACCTCAATAGTGTGAAACTTAATCTCCCAACCTTCAAAGGGAATTGTGATCCGAATGCTTACATTGAATGGGTGCTACAAATGGAAAGATTGTTTGACACAAACGAGATGTCCGATGAGAAGAAGGGCACCTATGCTATTTCATCCTTTGAATCCTATGCATCTACTTGGTGGGAATCCGTCAAGAGATCAAGGAGAAGGGCGGGAATCCCCGTTAATGTAGGTTGGATCGACTTGAAGGGTATCATGAGTATCAAATACATTACCCCTCGACATCGTCAAGAGCAACTCAAGAAGCTTTATGAGTTGAAGCAAGGTGTCAAGACGGTGCATGAATATTATGATGAGTTTGAAAGAACTCGAATGGCTTTGGATATGGACACCGAAGATGAGGAGCAAGCCGTGATCCGTTTCATGAATGGGTTGAGCTATGGTATAGCTTCACAATTGAGATTGCGTGCTTATTTATCACTTCAAGAGGTTCTTGATGCCGCTATCCAAGCCGAGCAATGGCTTGAGAAAGAGAAGTCCAACCGTTACAAGAGCAACACTTCTACTTCCATGAACAAACCAAAGGATTGGAAAGCTCCCACAACGAATGCCAAATTCCCAAGTGCAAATGCTAGCAAGGATGTGAAGAAGCCTTTTGAAAGGTCTACACAACCCGTGGGAGGTAATTCTAGAACTCAATTGAGTAATCCAATCTCTTCTTCTACTCAATGCTTTAAGTGTAAGGGATATGGTCATCTCTCTAAAGATTGCCCGACCCGGAAAACTATGGTTCTTGTTGGTGACTTGGTCTATGAGCAAGATAGTGAGCCCGAGGAGGGAGAAGAAGATGGAGTAGAAGGTGAGGAGGAAGGAGATGATGGGGAGATTGCCAAGGAAGAAGATGATGATTCCCATGCCTTCCTTGTTGTGAGGAGGAGCCTAGGAGCCATGTGCGTAGAGGATGTTGAGACCTTACAAAGAGAGAACCTCTTTCACTCCAAATGCCGAGTCATGGGACTCCTTTGCTCTATGATTATTGACTCGGGAAGTTGTGCTAATGTTATTAGCCAAACACTAGTTACCCAATTGAAAATACCTACCTTGAAACACCCAAATCCTTATAAGCTTCAATGGCTTAGTGAGTGTGGTGAGTTGAGGGTGGTTAAACAATGCTTGATCAAATTCAAGATTGGGAACTATGTGGATGAGCACATGTTCGATGTCGTACCTATGCAAGCATGCCACCTACTCTTTGGTAGGCCTTGGCAATTTGATCGACGTGTGGTTCATAATGGTCATGCCAACACCTATACGGTGACGCATGAGGGTAAAAAGTTTGTGCTCCCACCCATGACTCCCAAAGAAGTGAGCGATGATTACAAGCGGATGCGGGAGTTGAGGGAGGTGGCAAAGGCTAAGTCGATTGTTGAGACTAGCCCTTTGTCCAAAAGCTTGGTGGCAATCCCACCTACTTCTACCGGTGGCATATGTGCCATGATGCAACCGGGCGAGATCCTAAAAGGAAATGATGGCAACAAGCTTCTCATATGCCTAGTGCACAAAGGTATGGTTCTAAACTCTAATTGTGATTTTTCTTCTAACCCTTTTCCTAGTGTGTTTGAGAATGTTTTGAAGGATTTTGGTGACATGTTCCCGGATGAAATGCCGGATGGACTGCCTCCTTTGAGGGGCATTGAGCATCAAATAGACTTTGTCCCGGGATCCCAGATCCCGAACAAACCGGCCTATAGGAGCAACCCGGAGGATACAAGGGAGTTGCAAAAGCAAGTTGATGAATTGCTCACTAAAGGCTTGGTGAGGGAAAGCTTGGGTCCTTGTGCCGTGCCCGTGATCCTTGTTCCCAAAAAGGACGGCACTTGGAGAATGTGTGTTGATTGTCGGGCCGTGAACAAAATAACGGTAAAGTACCGTCATCCTATTCCCCGACTTGATGATATGTTAGATGAATTGAGCGGTTCATGTGTGTTTAGCAAAATTGACCTTAGGTCCGGCTACCATCAAATCCGGATGAAACCGGGTGATGAATGGAAAACCGCATTCAAGACCAAATTTGGTCTCTATGAATGGTTGGTGATGCCCTTTGGGCTCTCCAATGCACCTAGCACTTTCATGAGGCTAATGAACCATGTTCTAAAGCCATTCATCAACAAGTTTGTGGTCGTCTATTTTGACGATATATTGATCTATAGCAAATCGATAGACGACCATGTTGAACACCTTAGGCTAGTGCTTGAAAAGTTGAGAGCCGAAAAGCTTTATGCTAATTTTAAAAAGTGTGCCTTTGGTGTTGAGAAGGTGGTCTTTCTTGGGTTTGTTGTGAGTGGCCAAGGAGTGGAGGTGGATGAGTCTAAGGTAGAGGCCATACGTGATTGGCCTACTCCTACTACCGTGACTCAAGTGAGGAGCTTTCATGGTCTCGCAAGCTTTTATAGGCGATTTGTGAAGGACTTTAGCTCCATTGCCGCTCCACTCACCGAATTGGTGAAGAAAGACCAACCGTTTGTTTGGGGAGAGCCTCAAGAGAAGGCCTTCCTTGAGTTGAAAAGTAGGTTGAGTACCGCCCCGCTATTGCAATTGCCCGACTTCGGGAAGGCATTTGAGGTTGAGTGTGATGCCTCGGGGGTGGGAATTGGTGGTGTTCTAATGCAAGATAGCAAACCCATCGCCTACTTTAGTGAGAAATTGAAAGGGGCATCCTTGAATTATTCTACATATGACAAGGAGTTTTATGCCCTTGTGAGAGCCCTTGCCCATTGGCAACACTACCTTTGGCCTCGTGAGTTTGTAATCAAGAGTGACCATGAGTCACTCAAGCATTTGAGAGGCCAAGAGAAGCTCAATAAGAGACATGCCAAGTGGGTTGAATTCATTGAGTCCTTTCCCTATGTGATCCAATACAAGAAAGGGAATGACAATGTTGTGGCGGACGCGCTTTCGAGAAAGTTTGCTCTAGCCACCACTCTCACCTCTAAGCTCATGGGTTTTGAGAGCATTAAATTGATGTATGCTCATGACCCAAAGCTAAAGAGTGTCCATGAAACTCTAGAGAAAGGGGAGAGAGTTGACAAATACCAATGGTTTGATGGTTATATCTTCAAAAATGGTAGGGTGTGCATTCCGGAGTCCTCTTGGAGAGAGTTGCTTGTGCATGAGGCACATTGCGGGGGACTCATGGGACATTTTGGCACAAGAAAGACTTTGGCCATTCTTCAAGAACAATTTCATTGGCCAAAGATGAGGGTGCATGTGGAAAAGTTTTGCGCTAATTGCCTTGAGTGCAAGCGAGCCAAGTCTAAAGCCCACCCTCATGGGTTGTATACCCCTCTCCCCGTACCTACTAGTCCATGGTTGGATATCTCAATGGATTTTGTGATGGGATTACCAAGGACTAGGGGGGGCCATGATAGCATTTATGTTGTTGTGGATAGGTTCTCCAAAATGGCTCATTTCATTCCGTGCAAGAAATGTGATGATGCACAACATGTGGCAACTTTGTTTATTGAAAATGTCTTGAAGTTGCATGGTGTGCCTCAAACCATAGTGAGTGATAGGGACACTAAGTTCCTAAGTCATTTTTGGAGGTATTTGTGGGGTGCTTTAGGCACCAAGCTCTTGTTCTCCACGTCCCACCACCCCAAACCGATGGGCAAACGGAAGTGGTAAACCGAACCTTGGGTGCTCTTCTTAGAGCCATGACTCGAGGCAAGGCCGGGACTTGGATTGATCGTCTTCCTCTTATGGAGTTTGCCTACAATCGCACATTGCATAGCATGATAGGCATGACTCCATTCGAGTGTGTTTATGGATTTAACCCCTTGATTCCCCTTGATCTAACCCCTTTGCCAAGGGAAGTGGTTGTTAATTTTGAAGGTAAAGCTAGAGCCAAGGCTTTGGTTGAGCTCCATGCAAAGGCGAAGAAGAACTTGGAGGAAACTTATGCTAAGGTTGCCTCCAAGAAAAACAAAGGCCGCAAGAAGGTGGAACTCAAGAAGGGTGACTATGTTTGGGTGCACTTCCGGAAAGAAAGGTTTCCAAACCTTAGGAAAGGGAAGTTGGCACCCCGGGGAGATGGACCATTCCAAGTGCTCTCGAAGATAAACAACAATGCCTACGTGGTCGACTTGCCAAGTGAGTATCAAGTTTCTAATACTTTCAATGTTTGTGACTTGGTTCCTTTGGATGTAGGTAATGAAGAGGTCGTGCATGATGATGAAGAGGGTGTAGGTGATGCTTCGATTTCGAGGACGAAATCCTCTCAAGAAGGGGAGGATGATAAGACCCAAACCCCCTCAAGACCCTTCACTCGGAGTCAAGCCAAGTTGATCCAAGATGCTCACCTTTACTTGGTATGGAAGGGTATGGAAGAAGGCCCCGAGAGCAACTTGAAGACCATGCTTTGGTGTACCATGGAGGGAGGACCCTCTAGGACACTTGGAGAGGCCCAAGAGACCCAAAATGAGACATCCCAAGGGGCTCCAGAACAAGGCGGAGCGCCTCCCAGCTGAGGCGGGGCGCCTCCCAAAATCCAGAGGCATGAAAGGCTAAGGGCGGACCGCCTCCCAGCCTAGGCGGACCGCCTCCCTCAGATCCAGAGAGCTGATGACTGCTGGGCGGCCGCCTCCCCCTACTAGGCGGACCGCCTACCCCTGTGACCCACATGCGGGATTTTTAATGACTTTTATTTGAACTTCCAACTTAAGCCCTGCGTGGCCTTATTTGTTTTAACCCACTTTGGGGGTATTTTAGACCTTTTAGTATGACTAAGTGAAGCCTATAAATACTTCACTTAGCCTCTTTGAAACACAACCTTACCTTTGAATCTTATGAGTGATGAATAGAGTTTATCTCTTTTTATGAAGAAACCCTTTCTTGGTTGCTTGAATTCACTAGTGGAACCTAGTTGAGTCTTGAACCGAAAACCCGATCATTCTATTTGCGAGCCCCAAGTGTGGCTCGAGGGTAGTTGCATAGTGTAGGTCCTCCTTGACACCGATACGAGGGTATTATGGAACGAGTTCTCCATAGTTACTTCGTAGGGAGTTCGAGTAGTGTCTCGCTCTTTATCTTTATTTCCGCGTTTCGTTTTTGATTCTTATCACTAGGGTTTTAAAATTTTCAAATTTTCAAAGGGTTTCAAATTCTCAATTCATGTAATACAACTCCAAATTGGGTGTTTAAGGTACCAAAAGAACGGGAATCAAACAAGGATCAAACCCCAATATCAAGTTCTCAATCCCACTTCATTCCAACCCAAGAATCAATCAAAAATCATCAAGAACAAGTTCATCAAGGGTTTTAAGGGGTTTTGATTTTCAATCTTCACCAATCCAAGTGTTTTTGGTATCCAAACGACGGGATTTTACCCACGATCAAGAATCTATAACACCCATATCATGAATCATTCAAACCAACAAGTTACACCAAATTTTTAGATTTTCAATTTTTCAATTTTTTTGTAGTTTTCTTCTTTTAATAACAACAAACAAGAACCTAAAGATAGAAACTAACCTAGGCACGAAGAATCAAGGGTCGGGGGTTTGTAGAAACAAAACCCGAGCCTTCCTCTGATACCAAGATGAGAAGAATCAAAATGCGGAAAAGGTAAAAGATAAAAGCGAGACGTAACTCGTACGATAATCTCAAGTAGCAACGGAGAACTAGTTCCGTTACACCCCGAGAGAATGACAAGAACACCTACACTAGGAAACTACCCTCGAGCTAACGTGAGCACGCAAGTAGAATGATCGGGGGGGATTGGAATTCATCTAGATCCGCTAGAGGAAGAACAAGTCCCATCAAGGTTTCATTCATTCAATCAAAGAGTTCAACTCTCAACACAAGTGTTTGTTCAATCATCAAAGTTAGCTAATGATTTGAAGAGGCTAAGTGAAGTATTTATAGGCTTCAGCTGGGAGGCGCTCCGCCTTGATCTGAAGCCCCTTGAGATGTCTCATTTTGTGCCTCTTGAGCCTCACCAAGCGTCCTAGAGGATCCTCCATCCATGGCACACCAAAGCATGGTCTTCAAGTTGCTATCGGGGCCTCCTTCTATACCCTTCCATATCAAGTGAAGATGGGTATCTTGGATCAACTTGGCTTGACTCCGAGTGAAGGGTCTTGAGGGGGTTTGGGTCTTATCAGACCCATTCATTGCCACGGATGCGTTTCCCTGCTCGAGGTTAGCTACTCGAGCACTCACTCCTCTTACTTCGGCACTGATGCCTTGTATCGCAGCCATGAGATCGGCTAACGACAACTCGGGCTTCTCAATGCTTTTGCCATCGTTTCCAGCCATGGTACCTGCACAAGTCAAAGATCAAACAAATGTTAGGGTTAGAAATCACCTCACACACTCCCTCACCTTTGATGGGTGGCACTCGGGTCCACTCAATTTATGGGTTCGGTTTTTAATCACACAAGGACTTGTAACAGTGGCTCGTCTGATTGATCGGTCCTCTAAGATCCTTCAAGTTCGACAATAGTCACTGCCTCTTCGGGAAGAGTGAAGTGATGTTCGACTCGATGGAACGGACGCTTTTTAACTGAGCTCGGGGAGTCAAAAGAATTTCTACGAAAGTTTGGACTTCGGTCACCCCTTCGCACGAATTCCTATCAGCTTAAAAGAGTTAGTACGACCTCGAGTAGGACAATTACTCAAAAGATCCACCAACTAGAATTTGACACGAAAGAAAGTGAGAACCTAGGAGAATCTACCCTTTGATTCCCTTTTGGAATCTTTTTCGATCACATCCACTACTGTCCGTACAAGAGTGGTCCCTCCTTGGTACGGATAGGGTTTTACCTTATCCACTTTCCCTTTTCAGCCGACAATTTTCACCTGGGGTTTTGATGTTAAAATTTTAACCCCTTTCTTCTTCAATGTAACAGTGACCTTGCTCCGGCGTACGAACACAACAACTTCGGTTCACTAACCACGAAATTCAACAGATCTGAGTTGCTCTTTCGACTCCGGTTCCAGGCAACAACGGAGGAAATCAAACGAATTTCTTCGAACTAAAAATCAGCTCGTTCGTGTCGTACACTGTTACGATTTTGTAACAAATTTCCGCCGTACGGACAACGATTTAAACTCAGAGCTTCGATTTTTAAGCAACAAACAAACCCAAATCACTCAAGAACCACCAATCTTCACCGGTTTCTTCCAAACACAGTGGGGTTCGAGTTCAGTCACCAATGAAGCTCAAAACAGTCCAAAATTCACCAAGAAACCCTAGTCACAAAATTAGTACGTCGGGTACTCGTTGGATTCAGAATTCGATGGTGAACAAGAATTCAATGGTTGTTTTCCCAAACAACCAACAATCAAACACAATTTTTTAATTTTTCTTTTTAACACTTTTTTTTTTTTTGTAAAAATAACAACACCAACAGTAACAAAAACCAAGAACACGAACAAGGAAAACAAAGACACAAACGCACGAAAATAATGAGCAGGATTGAGGTTGTAAGAACAAACTCAAACCGTGCTCTGATACCAAGATGGTGCAATGCAAATCCCGAAGGGGTTGCTAGCACAAACGCGGAAGAACAAACAAGAAGATAAAAGATAGAAGCAAGACAAAACTTGCTTCTTTCGAAAGAACAGTGACGAACCTGTCTCAAAGCTCAATCGAAAGGGATACAAGGATCACCTATACTATGCAACAATCCTCAAGAGAACATTGCCCCTTGCAAACTGAATGATCAAGAGGAATGTTCAATCGAATTAACCGAAAGCCACAAGTCCTTAAAAGCCCTCACCGGGGTTTTGCTCACGACGGAGACAAGAAGAAATGTGCTCGGCACATTCATTCAATTCATCAATATTCAAAAACTAGGTCTCTACAATGAAAGGAAACAAGGTTTATATAGGAAATACTAAAGGTAAACTAGTAAAAGGGTCACAGGCGACCAATGGAAATAAGCCACGCAGGGCTGAATTAAATTGTGTTCGGCAGACTTTGACTTCGGTAAGCCTTGGCTTCGGTTCTCGATTGTCTGCTCGAACACACTTGTTGCCTTCGGACGCTCAATTGTCTTCGAGCTCATTGTCCTCGTTCACTTTGCCTTCGGGCTCAAATCTGAAGATAATGCCTTCGATTCTTGAGCTCGGCCACTCAGCTTCAGAGCAATTGTTTTCCTTCAGCCAGGCTAAGTGAACGTGCACATCGTGCAGCAGCTTGGCTTGGCTTCTTGTCATCGGTCTCCTCGGTGGATCGATCACTTGATCAGCACGTGATCGGGCTGCATCACTTATGACTTTAGAACTTACTTAAGGGTACTTTAGGCCTTTCCTTTTGTCTTGAATGAGGCCTATAAATACTCCATAGCTTAGCATTTTTACTAAGTTTAGCTATTATGATGAATGATTGATTGGCAATGACAATGTTCAAGAGTGGATTCTCTTTGAATGAAAACCCTTTGAGACGGTTTGAGTTTACTAGTGGATTCTAGTTGAACCCCAAACCACCCCCGATCATTCTATTTGTGAGTCCCGGTGCGGCTCGAGGGTAGTTGCATAGTGTAGGTCCTCCTTGACGCCGATACGAGGGTATCACGGAACAAGTTCTCCGTGGTTACTTCATAGGGAGTTCGAGTAGTGTCTCACTCCTATCTTTATTTTCCGCGTTTGATTTTGATTCTTATCATCTTGGTATCAGAGCAAGGCTCGGGTTTTGTTTCTACAAACCCCCGACCCTTCATTCTTCGTGCCTAGGTCGATTCTATCTTTAGTTTTCTTGTTCTTGTTATTGGAAAGGAGAAAATCACAAAAAAATTGGAAAATTGAAAAATACCAAAAAATTTGTTCTATCTTGTATTTTGGATTGGTTCGTGTTGTGATTGATATTGAGGTTTTTTCCTTATTGGAAACCCGTTATTTTGGTACCCAACACACACGATTTGGAGTTGTATTCCATGATTTGAGATTTGAAACCCTTGAAGAATTTGAAAATTTTGAAATCCTAGCTATGAACATGATGAACAAGGTAGATTGTTGAATTTTGATTGGGGTTCGATACAATTGATTGGGGTTTGATCTCTGTGCTTGAAAAAACGTTTGGGTACCTTCGGATTGATAAAACAACGTGTGAATTGTTGGATTTTTGGGTGTCAAAGGCAAGAAAAACGAGTTTGAACAGTGCTGGAAGTTGCACTAGGCGGGGCGCCTAGTAGAAGGGGCGGACCGCCTGATTTTGGTGAGCTCTCTGGATTTTACAGAGGCGGGGCGCCTGTTTTAGTAGGCTGACCGCCTACTTCAAGTAGGCTGACCGCCTACTCCCCTCTACAGGGAACCAGGCGGACCACCTACTCAAAACAGGTGGGGCGCCTACTTCCTCCAAGTTGGGAATTGGGTAGATTCTTCTAGGATTACTCGTTTTGTTGATTGCATTGCTTTCGGTTAGTGCTATTAGAGTATAATCCTACTCGATTAGTACTAATTACTTTGAGCTATTAGGATAATCGTGCCTTAGAAAGGAGACTAGAATTCAAAGAAGATCCGTAGTATCTTTTGATTCAAGTCCTCATTTAAAGTGCCTATCGTTCCAATCGAGTCCCATTAACTCCACTCACCCCGGAGAGCATTGGACTTGAGAAGTTGAGTGATTGAATTGTGGTTCGTTGGTCAACTACTTGAAGCTTTTAGACTCAAACTTGAGTGAAATACCCACCACCACTAAACGAGTGACCCGAGTGTTATACACGTGGGGTGTGTGTGAGAGGTGTTTTACTAACGTTTGTTGATTTTGTAGGTACTATGGCCAATAAAGGTGATGACTTTGTGAAGAGTACCTTGACTACTATCTTGGCAAAATTGGATAGTATGAGCCTACGGATTGAAACTCTTGAAATAAGGGCCTCAAGGGCCAAAGTTGAGAAGGGGACCCCTATTGTCCAATTCGAGGCCGGAGGAGGTGCAAGTGATTTAACCTTTGCCCCGGAACAAGTTGTTGAGTTGCCTAGTCAACAACGGGTAAAGGAAGACCATGTAGGAAATGAACAAGTGTTGGGCAATCCCCAACAAGTGGTGATGTAGGAAATCAAATGCGGAAAGTAAAAAGGATAAGAACGAGACGTAACTCGATCTCTAATCCCAAGTAGCAATGGAGAACTTGTTCCGTTACACCCCAAGAAAAGGACAAGAACACCTACGCTATGCAACTACCCTCGAGCTAACGCGAGCACGCAAGTAGAATGGTCGGAGAGGAAGAGTATTCATCTAGATCCGCTAGAAGAACTACAAGTCCCAAATCAAAGGGTTTCATTCAATAACCAAGAGCCATGCTCATGTTCAATATTCATCAACTATCAATAATAGACTAAGTTCAAAATAGGCTTAGCATGGCTATTTATTGTGTTTCACAAGCTTGCAGAATGACTAAAATACCCTTACTAATAAGGTTTACAAAATAGGCCACGTAGGGCAAAACGGTAAAATAAACATAGGCCTTCTGATAAGAATCAAAAACAAACGCGAAAAAATAAAGATAGGAGTGAGACACTACTCGAACTCCTTACAAGGTAACCACGGAGAACTTGTTCCGTGATACCCTCGTATCGGCGTCAAGGAGGACCTACACTATGCAACTACCCTCGAGCCGCACCTGGGACTCGCAAATAGAATGATCGGGGGTGGTTTGGGGTTCAACTAGAATCCACTAGTAAACTCAAACCGTCTCAAAGGGTTTTCATTCAAAAAGAATCCACTTTTGAACATTGTCAATTGACATTCAATCATTCATCATAATAGCTAACTTAGGAATAATGCTAAGCTATGGAGTATTTATAGGCCTTTCCTAGACATCAATGAAAAGCCTAAAGTACCCTTAAATAAGTTCTAAAGTCATAAGCCACGTAGGGGAATACTAGGAATTACATAGCAATTTAAAGTAAAAACCCGGTCAAACTTGCACAGGGAGAGGCGCCCAGCCTGAGGCGCTCCGCCCCACACTCTGAGGCGCTCCGCCTCCTTGGTCCGCCTCCTCAGATCCAGACAGCAGGCAGGCATTAGGCGGTCCGCCTCTATTCCTAGGCGGTCCGCCTCTTGCTGAAGCTTCTTCAAACACTCCAAAATGTGTCTCGGATGCTCTTCTTTCCATGGCATCCCAATGCATGACCTTGAAGTGCTCTTCCTTGGCCTTGGATGGTGCTTTTGGATGGTTGCTCGATTTGGGTCTTATCACCTTCACAGCTGGGAGGGGCGCCTGGAATCTGGGAGGGGCACCTGGGATTGCTGTCAGCTAGGCGGGGCGCCTGGCATCAGGCGGGCGCCTGGCTAGGCGGGGCGCCTGGGTGGGGCGCCTGGCTAGGCGGTCCGCCTGTGCACTTTTAGCTCCTTAGGTAGTGAGCTTGCCAGGCGGGGCGCCTGGCTCAGGCGGGGCGCCTGGCTTTGCTGGGCTATCTTCTTCCTTAGGCGTGAGGCCTAGTTTGAGCACCCGGAATGGCTTCCACTCGCTTCCTTCCTCAAGTCCTCTCCTCTCCAAGTATGAATGCACCTCTTGGACATCCTTGGCTTGGCTCCGAGTGAATTGTCTCCTTGTGGTGGATTGCCCGGCATCATCCTCCCCTTCTTGAGAAGATTTCGTCCTCGAAATCGAAGCATCATCATCCCCGACCCCTTCATTACCTACATCCAAAGGAACCAAGTCACAAACATTTAAAGTATTAGAAACTTGATATTCACTTGGCAAGTCGACCACATAGGCGTTGTTGTTTATCTTTGAGAGCACTTGGAATGGGCCATCTCCACGGGGTGCCAACTTTCCTTTCCTAAGGCTTGGAAACCTTTCTTTTCGGAAGTGCACCCACACATAGTCACCCTTCTTTAGTTCCACCTTCTTGCGTCCTTTGTTTTTCTTAGAGGCTACCTTTGCATAGGCTTCCTCCAAGTTCTTCTTCGCCTTAGCATGTATTTCCATCAAAGCCTTGGCTCTAGCTTTACCTTCAAAATTAACAACCATTTCCCTTGGCAAAGGGGTTAGATCAAGGGGAATCAAGGGGTTAAAACCATACACACACTCGAATGGAGTCATACCAATCATCCGATGCACGGTTCGATTGTAGGCAAACTCCATAAGAGGTAGCTTATCTATCCAAGTCCCACCCTTACCTCGGGTCATGGCTCTAAGAAGAGCACCCAAGACCACTTCGGTTTGCCCATCGGTTTGGGGGTGGTGGGACGTAGAAAACAAGAGTTTGGTGCAAAGGGCACCCCATAAACTCCTCCAAAAATGACTTAGGAACTTAGTGTCCCTATCACTCACTATGGTTTGAGGCACACCATGCAATTTCAAGACATTATCAATAAACAAGGTAGCAACATGTTGTGCATCATCACATTTACGACATGGAATGAAATGAGCCATTTTTTAGAACCTATCCACAACAACATAAATGCTATCATGGCCCCCCCTAGTCCTTGGTAATCCCATCACAAAATCCATCGAGATGTCCAACCATGGACTAGTAGGTACGGGGAGTGGGGTATACAACCCATGGGGGTTCGACTTGGACTTAGCAACCTTGCATTCAAGACAAGAGTTGCAAAGTCTCTCAACATGGGTCCCCATTTTCGGCCAATGGAATTGTTCCCGAAGGATGGCCAAGGTCTTATCCCTACCAAAGTGACCCATGAGTCCTCCACAATGTACCTCTTGCACAAGCAATTCCCTCCATGAGGACTCGGGTATGCACACTTTACCATTCTTAAAGATATATCCATTAACCCATTGGTATTTCTCAACTCTCTCCCCCTTTTCTAGAGCTTCATGGATGCTCTTGAGCTTCGAGTCATGAGCATACATCAATTTAATGCTTTCAAAGCCCATAAGCTTAGAGGTGAGAGTGGTGGATAGAGCGAACCTTCTAGAAAGCGCATCCGCCACAACATTGTCTTTCCCTTTCTTGTATTGGATAACATAGGGAAAAGACTCAATAAATTCAACCCACTTGCCATGTCTCTTATTGAGCTTCTCTTGGCCTCTCAAATGCTTGAGTGACTCATGGTCACTCTTGATTACAAACTCACGAGGCCAAAGGTAGTGTTGCCAATGGGCAAGGGCTCTCACAAGGGCATACAACTCCTTGTCATATGTAGAATAGTTCAAGGAGGCCCCTTTCAATTTCTCACTAAAGTAGGCGATGGGTTTGCTATCTTGCATTAGAACACCACCAATTCCCGCCCCCGAGGCATCACATTCAACCTCAAATGCCTTTCCGAAGTCGGGCAATTGCAATAGAGGGGCGGTACTCAACCTACTTTTCAACTCATGGAAGGCCTTCTCTTGAGGCTCTCCCCAAATAAAAGGTTGGTCTTTCTTCACCAATTCGGTGAGTGGAGCGGCGATGGAGCTAAAGTCTTTCAAAAATCGCCTATAAAGCTAGCAAGACCATGAAATCTCCTCACTTGAGTCACGGTAGTAGGAGTAGGCCAATCACGTATGGCCTCTACCTTAGACTCATCCACCTCCACTCCTTGGGCACTCTGATGCAGCCCGATCACGTGCTGATCAAGTGATCGATCCACCGAGGAGATCAATGACAAGAAGCCAAGCCAAGCTGCTGCACGATGTGCATGTTCACTTAGCCTGGCCGAAGGAAAACAATTGCTCCGAAGCTGAGTGGCCGAGCTCAAGAATCGAAGGCATTATCTTCAGATTTGAGCCCGAAGGAAAAGTGACCGAGGACAATGAGCTCGAAGACAATTGAGCGTCCGAAGGCAACAAGTGTGTTCGAGCAGACAATCGAGAGCCGAAGCCAAGGCTTACCGAAGTCAAAGTCTGCCGAACACAATTTAATTCAGTCCTGCGTGGCTTATTTCCATTGGTCGCATGTGACCCTTTTACTAGTTTACCCTTAGTATATCCTATATCAACCTTGTTTCTTTTCATTGTAGATACCTAGTTTTTGAATATTTATGAATTGAATGAAAGTGCCGAGCACATTTCTTCTTGTCTCCGTCGTGAGCAAAACCCCGGTGAGGGCTTTTAAGGACTTGTGGCCTTCGGTTAATCTGATTGAACATTCTTCTTTATCATTCAGTTTGCAAGGGGCAATGTTCTCTTGAGGATTGTTGCATAGTATAGGTGATCCTTGTATCCCTTTCGATTGAGCTTTGAGACAGGTTCCTCACTGTTATTTCGAAAGAAGCAAGTTTTGTCTTGCTTCTATCTTTTATCTTCTTGTTTGTTCTTCCGCGTTTGTGCTAGCAACCCCTTCGGGATTTGCATTGCACCATCTTGGTATCAGAGCACGGTTTGAGTTTGTTCTTACAACCTCAATCCTGTTCATTATTTTCGTGCGTTTGTGTCTTTGTTTTCCTTTTCGTGTTCTTAGTTTTTGTTACTGTTGGTGTTGTCATTTTTACAAAAAAAAAAAAAAAAAAAGTGTTAAAAAGAAAAATTCAAAAATTGTGTTTGATTGTTGGTTGTTTGGGAAAAAACCCATTGATTCTTGTTCACCATCGAATTCTAAATCCAACAAGTACCCGACGTACTGATTTTGTGACTAGGGTTTCTTGGTGAAATTTAGACTGATTTTGAGCTTCAATGGTGACTGAACTCGAACCCCACTGTGTTTGGAAGAAACCGGTGAAGATTGGTGGTTCTTAAGTGATTTGGGTCTGTTTGTTGCTTAAAAATCGAAGTTCTGAGTTTAAATCGTTGTCCGTACGCCGGAAAATTGTTACAAAATCGTAACAGTGTACGACACGAACGAGCTGATTTTAGTTCGACGAACTTCGTTTGATCTCCTCCATTGTTGTTTGGAACCGGAGTCGAAAGAGCAACTTAGATCTGTTGAATTTCGTGGTCAGTGAACCGAAGTTGTTGCGTCCGTACGCCGGAGCAAGGTCACTGTTCCATTGAAGAAGAAAGGGGTTAAAATTTTAACATCAAAACCCCAGGTGAAAATTGTCGGCTGAAAAAGGAAAGTGGATAAGGTAAAACCCTATCCGTACCAAGGAGGGACCACTTTTGTACGGACAGGAGTGGGTGTAATCGAAAAAGATTCCAATAGGGAATCAAAGGGTACATTCTCCTAGGTTCTCACTTTCTTTCGTGTCAAATTCTAGTTGGTGGATCTTTTGAGTAATTGTCCTACTCGAGGTCGTACTAACTCTTTTAAGCTGATAGGAATTCGTGCGAAGGGGTGACCGAAGTCCAAACTTTCGTAGAAATTCTTTTGACTCCCCGAGCTCAGTTAAAAAGCGTCTGTTCCATCGAGTCGAACATCACTTCACTCTTCCCGAAGAGGCAGTGACTATTGTCGAACTTGAAGGATCTTAGAGGACCGATCAATTGGACGAGCCACTGTTTACAAGTCCTTGAGTGATCAAAAACCGAACCCATAAATTGAGTGGACCCGAGTGCCACCCATCAAAGGTGAGGGAGTGTGTGAGGTGATTTCTCACCCTAACATTTGTTTGATCTTTGACTTGTGCAGGTACCATGGCTGGAAACGATGGCAAAAGCATTGAGAAGCCCGAGTTGTCGTTAGCCGATCTCATGGCTGCGATACAAGGCATCAGTGCCGAAGTAAGAGGAGTGAGTGCTCGAGTAGCTAACCTCGAGCAGGGAAACGCGTCCGTGGCCATGAATGGGTCCGGCGCTGGAACTAGCCAATCCACTCCGATGAAACCTGAGCTGTATGCTGAGCTTATTCGACAACATCAGTTGACGAGTGAAGCAATTCGAAGAGAACTTAACTTGGGCAATCCCCAAGCTGCTTATCAAAACTTGGGCATTCCCCGAGGAGAAAGAATACCACCTCCAGTGGCCCGAAGAAATCTTGGAGCCGTTGCCGAGGAGGTTGATGAAGAGGAATTTCCCGAGGACGAATATGAGCATGAGCTACCGTTCGCTCAACGAAGGCAAGCTCACCGAGGTCGAGGAAATTTCTGAGGTCAAGGCCGAGGCGCAAATGTTGGAAGAAATATTGAGCGTGAGGTTGATGATCGAGAAGATGAGTATCCCGAACAGGCTCGTGGTGTTCGAGACTCAAACTTGAACAGTGTAAAGATCACTATTCCACCCTTTAAAGGAACTAGTGATCCCGATGAGTATCTTGAATGGAAGCTTAAAATGGAGCGCATCTTTGAAACCAACGAGATGACCGATGAGAGAAAAGCTGCATATGCCATTGCTTCGTTCGAAGCTTATGCATCAACATGGTGGGAATCTGACAAGAGGCATAGACGAAGGAATGACTATCCCGAAGTCAATACTTGGCCACAATTGAGAAGTGCAATGGATGCTAAGTATTTGAGTGCCAAGTACAGGCAGACTCAAATGCAAAAGTTCTATGAGTTAAAGCAAGGGTCCAAGTCTGTCCAAGAGTACCACGATGAGTTCGAAAAGGTTCGATTGAATCTTGATCTGGTCGAAGACGAAGAGCAAGCCATTATCCAATTCAAAAATGGCTTGGCTAGGGATGTGTCATCTCAGTTGAGACTCCACGTGTACCACACGTTGGAAGATTTGTTTGATGCTGCCACCGAAGCTGAAAAATTGGTGAAGGACGATAAGGCAAACCGGTATCGTGGAGTCACTACTTCTACTCCTTTAAACCGAAGTAAAGAATGGAAGAGTCCAAACCAAGCAAGTGCTAACACTGTTCGAGATTCGAAGAGACCCTTCGAAAGAGGTGTGACCGTTAACCAGTCGAGAGAAGTGGGAGGTAAAGTTCAACTCAACTCTCCTAGTGCTTCAAATATTCAGTGTCACAAATGCAAAGGTTATGGTCACATGGCAAAAGAGTGTCCAACTCGAAAGGTTATGCTTCTGCTCGAAGATGGAACCGTCCATGAGCAAGCGAGTGACACCGAGGAGGAAATTATCGAGGAGACTGATCGAGCTGAAGTTGATGATGATCATGAGGCTGCCGAAGCTGATCATCCGGAAATGTTCCTTGTGGTTCGAAGGAATTTGAGCTTCATGACTCTTGAAGAAGAGGACAACCAAAGAGAAAACCTCTTTCATGCCCGATGTCGAGTGAGGGGAAAGGTGTGTTCGATGATCATTGATTCCGGTAGTTGTGCCAATGTAGTGAGCCAAACTTTGGTTTCACAAATGGGATTACCTACGATGAAGCATCCCCACCCTTACAAGTTACAATGGCTGAATGAGTGTGGAGAATTGAGAGTTGTCAAACAAGTGTGGATCAAGTTCAAAATCGGAGAGTATCAAGAAGAAATGATATTCGATGTGGTTCCGATGCAAGCTTGTCATTTGCTATTGGGTCGACCATGGCAGTATGACCGAACATCTGTTCACAATGGCAGATCCAACACTTACACTGTGAAGCTCGATGGGAAGAGTTTTACACTCAAACCCTTGTCTCCAAAACAAGTCACCGAGGACTATAAACGAATGAAAGAATTGAAAGAAGCGGCAAAAGCTAAGCTTCCGATGGGAGCAAAATTGGGGCCCGAAGAGACAAACTCACCTATCGAAGTGAAAGGAATTTGTGCAATCATGCAACCCGGTGAGATCTTACGAGGCAACGACCACGGTCAGATGATGATTTGCCTCGTGCACAAGGGTATCTTTCTAAACTCTAATGATGATTTTTCTAATGATAACCCTTTGCAATTGTTTGTTCGTAAAGTTTTGCAGGACTTCGAGGACATGTTTCCCGAGGAAATGCCAGGTGGATTACCTCCGTTGAGAGGAATCGAGCACCAAATTGACTTCGTACCAGGGTCTCAAATCCCTAACAAACCTGCATACCGGTGTAATCCCGAAGACACCAAAGAGCTCCAACGGCAGGTTGATGAACTGCTGAACAAGGGCCTCGTTCGTGAGAGCTTGAGTCCTTGCGCCGTTCCTGTTATCCTTGTCCCGAAGAAGGATGGAACATGGCGAATGTGTGTTGACTGTCGAGCAGTCAACAAAATAACGGTAAAGTATCGTCATCCTATCCCTCGATTAGATGACATGCTAGATGAGTTAAGTGGTTCTTCATGCTTTTCGAAGATAGACCTCAGGTCCGGTTACCACCAGATCCGAATGAAACCCGGAGACGAGTGGAAAACCGCATTCAAGACCAAATTCGGTCTATATGAATGGTTGGTGATGCCTTTTGGCTTATCCAATGCACCGAGCACATTCATGCGATTGATGAACCATGTGCTCAAACCGTTCATAAACAAGTTCGTTGTCGTTTATTTCGATGACATCCTTGTTTATAGCAGAACCGTGGATGAACATATCGAACACCTAAGGCAAGTGCTCGAAAAGCTTCGAGAAGAGAAGTTGTATGCCAACTTCAAGAAATGCGCCTTTGGTGTCGATCGTGTAGTCTTTCTTGGATTTGTTGTCAGTGCTAGTGGTGTCGAAGTCGACGAATCAAAAGTCGAAGCCATCAAAGATTGGCCAACTCCGACCTCGGTATCACAAGTTCGTAGCTTCCATGGCTTAGCTAGCTTTTACCGAAGGTTTGTTCGTGACTTTAGCACCGTGGCAGCTCCTTTAACCGAGCTGGTGAAGAAAGACCATCCATTTGTGTGGGGAGAGTCCCAAGAGAGGGCTTTCCAAGAGTTGAAATGGAGGCTTTGTTCTGCCCCGTTGTTGCAACTCCCTGACTTCGGCAAAGCATTCTAAGTCGAGTGTGATGCGTCTGGAGTTGGGATCGGAGGAGTGCTGATGCAAGACTTGAAGCCGATCGCTTACTTTAGCGAAAAGCTTAAGGGTGCAACCTTGAACTACTCTACGTACGACAAGGAATTGTATGCCCTCGTTCGAGCACTCGCCCATTGGCAGCATTATTTGTGGCCTCGAGAGTTTGTGATCAAGAGTGATCATGAGTCTTTGAAACATCTCCGAGGTCAGGAGAAATTGAATCGAAGACATGCCAAGTGGGTTGAATTTATTGAAAGCTTTCCCTATGTAATTCATTACAAAAAGGGAAAAGATAATGTTGTGGCCGATGCGCTATCAAGGAAATTTTCCTTAGCGACCACTCTCGCCTCTAGGCTCATGGGATTCGAAAGCATCAAGTCGATGTACGAGGACGATCGCAAGCTGAAATGTGTTCGAGACTCAATCTTGAGTGGCCGAAAGGTTGAGAAATATCAATGCCAGTGTCATCGTAGAGAGAGCTCTTGGTTCGAGAAGCTCACTCTGGTGGACTGATGGGACACTTCAGTGTCGACAAAACTCTTGGTATCTTGACCGAGCAGTTCCATTGGCCCAAAATGCGATGAGATGTGGAAAAGCTTTGCAACGCTTGTCTCGTTTGCAAGAAAGCAAAATCAAAGTCCAACCCTCATGGTTTGTACACCCCGTTGCCTGTGCCTGATCGACCTTGGGTTGATATATCCATGGACTTTGTCTTGGGGTTACCGAGGTCGGGGGGAGGACATGATAGCATCTTCGTTGTGGTTGACCGTTTTTCAAAAATGGCTCACTTTATTCCTTGCAAAAAGTGTGATGATGCACAGCATGTAGCTACATTGTTTGTTTCTAACGTGTTAAAATTGCATGGTGTACCTCGTACTATTGTGAGTGATCGAGACTCAAAGTTCTTGAGTAATTTTTGGAAGTGTTTGTGGGGTGCCCTCGGCACCAAGCTACTATTCTCGACGTCTCACCATCCTCAGACTGATGGACAGACCGAGGTAGTTAACCGAACCTTGGGATCGTTGCTTCGGGCAATGACCAAAGGGAAGGTTGGAAACTGGGCTGATCGTTTGCCCATGATGGAGTTTGCATACAATCGAACGGTGCATCGAATGATTAACATGACCCCGTTTGAATGTGTGTATGGCTTTAATCCTTTGATTCCACTTGATTTAACCCCATTGCCTCGAGATTCTGTTCTTGATTTTGAAGGTACTCAACGAGCAGCTGCCTTGATCGAATTGCATGCAAAGGTGAAGAAGAACCTCGAGGAGGCCTATGCAAAGGTTGCCTTAAATAAAAACAAGGGGCGTAAAATGTTGGAATTAAAGAAGGGAGATTGGGTTTGGGTTCACTTCCGAAAGGAACGCTTTCCGAACCAAAGGAAAGGAAAGTTGGCTCCTCGAGGGCTGAATTAAATTGTGTTCGGCAGACTTTGACTTCGGTAATCCTTGGCTTCGGCTCTCGATTGTCTGCTCGAACACACTTGTTGCCTTCGGACGCTCAATTGTCTTCGAGCTCATTGTCCTCGGTCACTTTGCCTTCGGGCTCAAATCTGAAGATAATGCCTTCGATTCTTGAGCTCGGCCACTCAGCATCGGAGCAATTGTTTTCCTTCGGCCAGGCTAAGTGAACATGCACATCGTGCAGCAGCTTGGCTTGGCTTCTTGTCATCGGTCTCCTCGGTGGATCGATCACTTGATCAGCACGTGATCGGGCTGCATCATCCTCCCCTTCTTGAGAAGATTTCGTCCTCGAAATCAAGCCCTCCTCGTCCTCCGAAGTTGGACCTACAACACAAGGAACTAAGTCAGCAACATTAAAGGTGTTGGACACGTTATACTCACCAGGGAGGTCGATCACGTAGGCATTGTTGTTGATCTTGGTCAACACTTGAAATGGACCATCCCCTCGAGGAGCCAACTTTCCTTTCCTTTGGTTCGGAAAGCGTTCCTTTCGGAAGTGAACCCAAACCCAATCTCCCTTCTTTAATTCCAACTTTTTACGCCCCTTGTTTTTCTTTAAGGCAACCTTTGCATAGGCCTCCTCGAGGTTCTTCTTCACCTTTGCATGCAATTCGATCAAGGCAGCTGCTCGTCGAGTACCTTCAAAATCAAGAACAGAATCTCGAGGCAATGGGGTTAAATCAAGTGGAATAAAAGGATTAAAGCCATACACACATTCAAACGGGGTCATGTGCATGTTCACTTAGCCTGGCCGAAGGAAAACAATTGCTCCGAAGCTGAGTGGCTGAGCTCAAGAATCGAAGGAATTATCTTCAGATTTGAGCCCGAAGCCAAAGTGACCGAGGACAATGAGCTCGAAGACAATTGAGCGTCCGAAGGCAACAAGTGTGTTCGAGCAGACAATCGAGAGCCGAAGCCAAGGCTTACCGAAGTCAAAGTCTGCCGAACACAATTTAATTCAGCCCTGCGTGGCTTATTTCCATTGGTCGCCTGTGACCCTTTTACTAGTTTACCCTTAGTATTTCCTATATAAACCTTGTTTCTTTTCATTGTAGATACCTAGTTTTTGAATATTGATGAATTGAATGAAAGTGCCGAGAACATTTCTTCTTGTCTCTGTCGTCAGCAAAACCCCGGTGAGGGCTTTTAAGGACTTGTGGCCTTCGGTTAATCCGATTGAACATTCCTCTTGATCATTCAGTTTGCAAGGGGCAATGTTCTCTTGAGGATTGAGCTTTGAGACAGGTTCCTCACTGTTCTTTCGAAAGAAGCAAGTTTTGTCTTGCTTCTATCTTTTATCTTCTTGTTTGTTCTTCCGCGTTTGTGCTAGCAACCCCTTCGGGATTTGCATTGCACCACACTCGCAACAAACCCAAGGAAGACTACCTTCTCAACACCAAAGGCACACTTTTTAAAATTAGCATAGAGCTTTTCGGCTCTCAACTTCTCAAGCACTTGCCTAAGGTGATCAATATGTTCATCAATTGTCTTACTATAGATCAAGATATCATCAAAATAGACAACAACAAACTTATTGATAAAAGACTTCAAAACATGATTCATGAGTCGCATGAAAGTGCTAGGTGCGTTGGAAAGCCCGAAGGGCATTACCAACCATTCATAGAGACCGAATTTGGTCTTGAATGCGGTTTTCCATTCATCCCCGGGTTTCATCCGGATTTGATGGTAACCGGACCTAAGGTCGATTTTGGAAAAGACACACGACCCACTCAATTCATCCAACATGTCATCAAGTCGTGGAATAGGGTGACGGTATGATGCAACCCGAACACGTGCTGATCAAGTGTTCGATCCACCGAGGAGACCGATGACACGAAGCCAAGCCAAGCTGCTGCACGATGTGCACGTTCACTTAGCCTGGCCGAAGGAAAACAAATGCTCCGAAGCTGAGTGGCCGGGCTCAAGAATCGAAGGCATTATCTTCAGATTTGAGCCCGAAGGCAAAGTGACGGAGGACAATGAGCTCGAAGACAATTGAGCGTCCGAAGACAACGAGTGTGTTCGAGCAGACAATCGAGAACCGAAGCTAAGGCTTACCGAAGTCAAGTCTGCCGAACACATTTTAACTCAGCCCTGCGTGTGATGAGACCCAAATCGAGCAACCATCCAAAACCACCATCCAAGTCCAAGGAAGAGCACTTCAAGGTCATGCATTGGGACGCCATGGAAAGAAGAGCATTTGAGACACATTTCGGAGTGTTTGAAGAAGCTTCAGCAAGAGGCGGACCGCCTAGGAATAGAGGCGGACCGCCTAATGCCTGCCTGCTGTCTGGATCTGAGGAGGCGGACCAAGGAGGCGGAGCGCCTCAGAGTGTGGGGCGGAGCGCCTCAGGCTGGGCGCCTCTCCCTGTGCAAGTTTGACCGGGTTTTGACTTTAAATTGCTATGTAATTCCTAGTATGCCCCTACGTGGCATATGACTTTAGAACTTATTTAAGGGTACTTTAGGATTTTCATTGATGTCTAGGAAAGGCCTATAAATACTCCATAGCTTAGCATTATTCCTTCGTTAGCTATTATGATGAATGATTGAATGTCAATTGACAATGTTCAAGAGTGGATTCTCTTTGAATGAAAACCCTTTGAGACGGTTTGAGTTTACTAGTGGATTCTAGTTGAACCCCAAACCACCCCCGATCATTCTATTTGCGAGTCCCAGGTGCGGCTCGAGGGTAGTTGCATAGTGTAGGTCCTCCTTGACGCCGATACGAGGGTATCACGGAACAAGTTCTCCGTGGTTACCTTGTAGGGAGTTCGAGTAGTGTCTCACTCCTATCTTTATTTTTCCGCGTTTGTTTTTGATTCTTATCATCTTGGTATCAGAGCAAGGCTCGGGTTTTGTTTCTACAAACCCCTGACCCTTGAATTCTTCGTGCCTAGGTCGATTCCTATCTTTAGTTTCTTGTTTGTTGTTATTGAAAGAAGAAAATTACAAAAAAATTGAAAAATTGAAAAATCTAAAAATTTGGTGTATCTTGTTGGTTTGGATGATTTATGCTATGGGTGTTATAGATTCTTGATCGTGGATGAATTCCCGTTACTTGGGTACCAAAATTGTTGGAATTGGTGAAGTTTGAAAAATCGAAACCCTAATTGCCCTTAAACCCTTGATGAACTTGTTCTTGATGATTTTTGGCTTGATTCTTGGGTCGGATTGATGTTGGATTGAAAACTTGATATTGGGGATTGATCTTCATTGAAAAAAAAGCGAATCGGTACCAATTTTGTGGGATTTGGACCTATATAACACCTACTTTGATGAATCACAATCCATTTTGAAACCCTTTGATAAACCCTTGTGTTCTTGAAGAGGATGAACATGGTGAATTCGTTGTTTTCGATTGGGGTTTGTCAAAAATCATTGGGGTTTGATCTTTGTGACCAACAACAACTTTGGGTATCCTTGGATTGTGAAAACAAGTCGAAAACATCGGATTTGAGGCTTGGAAATCGACTTGAAACGAGTTTGAACTGTGTTGGGACACAGCAGGAGGCGGAGCGCCTAGCAAAGAGGCGGAGCGCCTCCCACTGGTGAGCTCTCAGGATCTTGCTGAGGCAGAGCGCCTCCCATGAAGAGGCGGAGCGCCTCCCCCTGTAGGTTTGCCCAGGGCGGACCGCCCACTTCCTGAGGCGGGGCGCCTACTTCCTGAAGCTTGGGAATTGGGTAGAATCTTCTAGGAATTCTCGTTTTGTTGATTGCATTGCTTCCGATTAGTGCTATTAGAGTATAATCCTACTCGATTTGTGCTAATTACTTTGAGCTATTAGGATCATCGTGCCTTAGAAAGGAGACTAGAATTCAAAGAAGATCCGTAGAATCTTTTGATTAAAGTCCTCATTTAAAGTGCCTATCGTTCCAATCGAGTCCCATTAACTCCACTCACCCCGGAGTGCATTTGGACTTGATAAGTTGAGTGATTGAGTTGTGGTTCGTTGGTCAACTACTTGAAGCTTTTAGACTCAAACTTGTGTGAAATATCCATCCCCCATTAAACACGAGCGAGCCGAGTGAAACATTTGTGAGGGAGTGGGAAAGGTATTTTGCTAACGTTTGTTGCTTTTGTAGGTACCATGGCAAATGATGGGGATGATCCTATGAAGAACTTCATGGCCACCATTATGGCTAAATTGGAGGATATCTCATTGAGACTTGAAACCGTCGAGAGGAATCAAGTTGAGACCGGTGAGAGGAGGACCCCGAGTGTCCACATTGAATCCGGAGAAGGAACGAGTCATAGAACTCCTATGACCCCCGGACACTTTGTTGAGCTAAACAAGAGGTATGAACAAAGCAAAGTTGAAGCTCTACGAGAGCGTGGGTTGGGCAATCCCCGACAAGAGGGCAATCCCCTCAAATTGGGCAATCCCCAAGTAAATGCTCCACTTAGAAGACCCGTGCGGAATGTCCCACCTCTTGAACAAATTGATGAAGTTCAAGAAGAGGAGTTCGGGTATGGTGATGAAGCCTATGGGTATGATGTTCCTTATCAACCTAGGAGGCAAATGCATTTGGGTCGAAATGTGGATAGGGGTAGACGCCGAGGTCGAGGGCCACCCATGGGCTATGCTAGAGGGAATGCGAGGAGAGAGTATGTTGCTCATGATGACCATTATGGAGGCCAACCGGAGCCTAACTATGGGGTACGTGACAACAACAACAACCTCAATAGTGTCAAGCTAAATCTTCCACCCTTCAAGGGAACTTGTGATCCGGAGGCATACATGGAATGGGTGCTACTTATGGAGAGAGTGTTTGACACCAATGAGATGACCGAGGAGAGAAAGGGTACCTATGCTATTTCTACCTTTGAGGCCTATGCTTCTACTAGGTTGGAGTGTATGAAGAGGTCTAGGAGAAGGATGAATTTGCATTTGAATGTGACTTGGGATGAGTTGAAAGGCCTTATGAACACCAAGTACATAACTCCAAGGTATCGGCAAGAGCAACTCAAAAAGCTCTATGATCTAAAGCAAGGTGTCAAATCGGTGCATGAGTACTATGATGAGTTTTAAAAGATCCGGATGGCATTGGATATGGATACCGAAGGTGAAGAAGAAGCCATGATCCGATTCAAGAATGGCTTGAGCTATGGTATAGCTTCTCAATTGAGGTTGCATCATTATCTCACACTTCAAGATATGTTTGAAGCCGCAATTGATGCCGAGACTTGGCTCAAAGGAGAGAAGTTCAAAAACAACACTCCTACTACTACAAGCAAGCCAAAAGAGTGGAAGACTCCAAATGCCAACGTTCCAAGTGCAAGTGCTAGCAAAGAAGTGAAAAGGCCTTATGAGAAGACTACACCACACTTGGAAGGTAATTCTAAAACTCGTTTGAGTAATCCTATTTCTACTTCTACTCAATGTTATAAGTGTAAGGGCTTTGGGCATATTGCTAAGGAATGCACTACAAAAAGAACCATGGTTGTGGTTGGTGATTTGGTGTATGAGCAAGAGAGTGAACCCGAGGAAGAAGAGGGAGTAGAGGGTGATGAGGAAGGAGATGTTGGGGAGGTTGTCATGGGTGAAGATGATGATGATGCCCGTGCCTTCCTTGTTGTGAGGAGGAGTCTAGGGGCCATGATAGTAGAGGATAGTGAAACCTTGCAAAGGGAAAATCTATTCCATGCTAGGTGCCGGGTCAAAGGTGTTGTGTGCTCTATGATCATTGACTCCGGGAGTTGTACTAATGTTGTGAGTCAATCTCTTATATCCCAATTGAAATTGCCTACCGTGAAGCACCCCAAGCCGTATCGATTACAATGTCTTAGTGAATGTGGGGAGTTAAAGGTAGTGGAGCAAGCAATGATCAAGTTCAAAATGGGTAGTTATGTTGATGAACACTTGTTCGACGTGGTGCCCATGCAAGCTTGCCACCTTCTCTTTTGAAGGCCTTGGCAATTTGATCGACAAGTGGTTCATAACGGGCGTGTCAACACTTACACGCTTCAACATGAAGGAAGGAAGTTTGTGTTGAAACCCCTAACTCCCAAGCAAGTGAGTGATGACTACAAACTCATGAAGGAGTTGAAGGAAGCGGCTAAAGCCAAGTCACCCATCGTACTTGAATCCGAGGCAAACAATTTCATTGTTTTGCCAATGCATGATGAAAATGGGAGTCACTACACTCCAATTGAGAGAGAAAAGATAGAGAGAAGTGAGGGAGTGACCGGTGACAATCCAAGAGAGGAAAAAGGAGAGGAATTGAGGAGTGATGTGAGCGGATTGTCACCACAAACTACACTTGTCCATGAGGTAAAATTGAGAGAGATGAGGGGTGAGGAAGAAAAATTTGAGAGTGAGAGCACCCATTGTTCTAACCCTTCTTTATCTTCTATCTCTTCTTGTGAAAGTTCTTGTGTAGGTACATTTGAAGACAAGTCATTGGAGCCTCAATGTGAGCTTCATGAAGGAGGAGTTGCATATGACACTTCAAATCTTGTGAGTGATCAAGAAAGTACTACAAATGTAAGTGTTGCTTCACCTTTTCATGAGCCTACTAGCTACTTGTCTTGTAATGACTCAACACTAGTTGGAGTTTTTGATGCATCTAGTGAGTATACCACTAGTGAAGAGTCTAGTTGTAAACTTGAGTTTGCATGTGAAACACTAGTTGGGAGGAGCACTATGCCACATCATGATGTGAGTTCATTGTTCATTGAACCCCTCCCTAGTGTAGATTTGATAGTTGACCATGATGGTGACCTTTGCTATGACACACCGCCAACATTTCACATAGGGAAAGATGAGGTAGTTGACCATTCCCTAATTGATATGCTTCTATTTGGTGGGCCAATGTGTTGTAGCAAGGATGATTGTTACCTTGAGGAGTCTTGATAAGACCCAAACCCCCTCAAGACCCTTCACTCGGAGTCAAGCCAAGTTGATCCAAGATATCCATCTTCACTTGATATGGAAGGGTATGGAAGAAGGCCTCGGGAGCGACTTGAAGCCTATTCTTTGGTGAGCCATGGATGAAGGACCTTCTAGTACACTTGACGAGGCATCCGGAGCACTTTGGGAAGCAACTCAAGAGGCCACAGCACCAGGCGGACCGCCTACTCAACTAGGCCGGCCGCCTAGTTTTTGAGCACTCTCTGGATCTCCTCTAGGCGGACCGCCTCTGTAAAACGGGCGGACCGCCTACTCCAAAGGGGCTGACCGCCCACTCCAAGTAGGCTGACCGCCTACTCTACTAGGCTGGGCGCCTACTTGGGGCGCCTAGTGAGCTGAAGATGCGGGATTCCTAGTTTATTTGCTATGTTTTGGACAACTATAGCCCTATGAGGCCTTTATTGTTTTAACCCACTTTGGGGGTATTTTTGAGCTTTCATTACATGTAAGTGAAGTCTATAAATACTTCACAAACCTATTCAAACCTTAGTCTACCTTGAATTTTATGAATGATGAAAAGAAACTATCTCTTGTTTGGAGAACCCTTTGTCTTGGTTGCTTGAATTCACTAGTGGAACCTAGTTGAGTCTTGAACCGAAAACCCGATCATTCTATTTGCGAGTCCAAAGTGTGACTCGAGGGTAGTTGCATAGTGTAGGTCCTCCTTGACACCGATACAAGGGTATTATGGAACGAATTCTCCATAGTTACTTCGTAGGGAGTTCGAGTAGTGTCTCGCTCTTTATCTTTATTTCCGCGTTTCGTTTTTGATTCTTATCATCTTGGTATCAGAGCAAGGCTCGGGTTTTATTTCTACAAACCCCCGACCCTTGATTCTTCGTGCCTAGGTTGGTTTCTATCTTAGGTTCTTATTTGTTGTTGAAGAAAAAAGAAGAAAACACAAAAAAATAGAAAAGGTTGAAAAACACAAAAAAATTTGATCATAGAATCTTGATTTGTTGGACCCATTGCTTGATTGATATTGGGGTTTGTTCCTTGTTGGAAACCCGTTCTTTTGGTACCCTGAGCATCGAATTTGAAGTAGAAACACAAGGATTGAAAATTTGAAACCCTTGAAGAATTTGAAAATTTGAAACCCTAGCTATGAACATGGTGGAATGTTGAACTTTGATTGGGGTTTGATAAAATTGATTGGGGTTTGATCTCTGCGCTTGAAACAACATTGGGGTACCTTTGAATTGCTAAAACAACGTGTGGATTAATGAATTTTTGGGTGCAAAACCAAGAAAATCGTGTTTGAACTATGCTGGAACTTGCAGTAGGCGGAGCGCCTAGGGAAACGGGCGGACCGCCTGAAATTTTCTTGCTCTCTGGACTTTACAGAGGCGGACCGCCTACTTAGAGTAGGCTGACCACCTACTCCCCACTGCAGACACCAGGCGGACCACCTAGTCCAAACAGGTGGGGCGCCTACTTTTCTGAAAGTTGGGAATCGGGTAGTTTCTTCTCGGTTCGCTTGTTTTGTTGTTTGCATCGCTTCTAATTAGTATTATTAGAGTATAATCCTACTCGATTAGTACTAATTACTTCAAGCTACTAGGACCATCGTGCCTTAGAATGGAGACTAGAACTCAAAGAAGATCCGTAGTGCCTTTTGACTCAAGTCCTCACTCAAAGTGCTTAGCGTTCCAATCGAGTCCTATTAACTCCACTCACCCCGGAGTACATTTGGCTTTTGAGTCGAGTGATTAGGTTAAGGTTTACTATTCAACTTTGTGAAGCTTTGAGTTCAAGCAAGAGTGAAATAGCCATCACCACCATACGAGTGATCCGAGTGAACACACGTGAGGGAGTGAGTGAGGTGTTTTAAACTAACTCTTGTTTCTTTTCTTTGTAGGTACAATGGCCAACGAAGGTCAAGATTTCATCAAGGAGGCCTTGGCTAGCCTTCTTGCCAAAATGGATGTTATGACTCAAAGGATTGAGTCACTTGAAAAGGGTGCCTCAAGTACCCAAGGACCCAAGGGACCCCGAGTGTCCCAATTGAAAAGGGGACCCCGAGTGTCCAAATTGAGACTGGTGAAGGCTCGAGTAGCCCTACCTTTACCCCGGAGCAAGTTGTTGAATTGCTCAATCAACAACGGGTAAAGGAAGATCGAGAGAGAATTGAACGAACGGGCATTCCCCGTATCTTGGATAATCCCCCAAGACACAACCCATTACCGAGACCCATCCGAAACGTGCAACCTCTTGAGCAAGTTGATGAAGCTCAAGAAGGGGAGGAAGTTGATTATGGTGACGATGTGTATGGTTTTGATGATCACTTTCAACCAAGACGTGGTATGAATTGGGGTCGTAATGTGGATCGAGGTAGGGGCCGAGGTCGAGGGCCACCTATGGGATTTGTTGGAGGGAATGCAAGGAGGGAGTATGGTGTGAATGAAGACCACTATGGGGGCCAACCGGAGCCATTCCGTGGGGGTCGTGACAACAACAACAATCTTAATAGTGTGAAGATTAATGTTCCTCCTTTCAAAGGGAGTAGTGATCCGGTGGAGTACATTGATTGGAAGTTGTCCATGGAACGTATATTTGACACCAATGACATGCCCGAAGTGAAGAAGACTAAGTATGCTATCTCTACCTTTGAGTCCTTTGCTTCTACATGGTGGGAGTCGGTAAAGAGGAATAGAAGGAGGATGGGGATGGTTCTTAATCTTACTTGGGATGAGTTGATCCGTGTGATGGATGAAAAGTACTTGACTAACCAATACCGAGTGGGCCAACAAAAGCGTCTCTATGAATTGAAACAAGGTTCCAAGTCGGTTGGGGAGTACTTCAATGAGTTATAACAAGTCCGGATGACTCTAGACTTGGATGAGGAAGACAAT
This sequence comes from Petunia axillaris subsp. axillaris, assembly GCA_029990575.1. Taxonomy (NCBI): domain Eukaryota; kingdom Viridiplantae; phylum Streptophyta; class Magnoliopsida; order Solanales; family Solanaceae; genus Petunia; species Petunia axillaris. The sequence continues at coordinate 98,529,252 of JARKNS010000004.1, read as the reverse complement.
GAGACGGCCATGATCCGTTTCAAAGGGGGCTTAAACCGAGACATAGCTTCACTTTTGAAGTTTCACAAGTACAATGATCACTACAAGCTATTTGAGGATGCGGTTGAAGCCGAGAAGTGGCTCAAAGAGGAGAAATCCCTTCGCTACAAGAGTAATGCTATTACTCCATTGAACAAGCAAAAGGATTGGAAGTCTCCTACAACTAATGCCAAATTCCCAAGTGCAAGTGGTGCAAGTGCTAGCAAGGAAGTGAAAAAGCCGTTTGAAAGGTCTACACAACCCGTGGGAGGTAACTCTAGAACTCAATTGAGTAATCCAATCTCTTCTTCTACTCAATGCTTTAAGTGTAAGGGATATGGTCATCTCTCTAAAGATTGCCCTACTCGGAAAACTATGGTTCTTGTTGGTGACTTGGTCTATGAGCAAGATAGTGAGCCCGAGGAAGAAGAGGGAGTAAAGGGTGATGTGGATGAGGGAGATGAAGGGGAGATTACTATGATCGAAGATGATGACTCCCATGCCTTCCTTGTTGTGAGGAGGAGTCTAGGAGCCATGTGTGTGGAGGATGTTGAGACCTTACAACGAGAGAATCTTTTTCATTCCAAATGCCGAGTCATGGGTCTCATTTGCTCTATGATCATTGACTCGGGAAGTTGTGCTAATGTTATTAGCCAAACACTTGCTACCCAATTGAAAATACCTACCTTGAAACACCCAAACCCTTATAAGCTTCAATGGCTTAGTGAGTGTTGGGAGTTGAGGGTGGTTAAACAATGTTTGATCAAATTCAAGATTGGGAACTATGTGGATGAACACATGTTCGATGTCGTGCCTATGCAAGCATGCCACCTACTCCTTGGTAGGCCTTGGCAATTTGATCGACGTGTGGTTCATAATGGTCATGCCAACACCTATACGGTGACGCATGAGGGAAAAAAGTTTGTGCTCCAACCTATGACTCCCAAGCAAGTGAGCGATGATTACAAACGGATGCGGGAGTTGAGAGAAGTGGCAAAGGCTAAGTCGGTTGTTGAGACTAGCCCTTTGTCCAAAAGCTTGGTGGCAATCCCACCTACTTCTACCGGTGGCATTTGTGCCATGATGCAACCGGGCGAGATCCTAAGGGGAAATGATGGCAACAAGCTTCTCATATGCCTAGTGCACAAAGGTATGGTTCTAAACTCTAATTGTGATTTTTCTTCTAACCCTTTGCCTAGTGTGTTTGAGAATGTTTTGAAAGATTTTGGTGACATGTTCCCGGATGAAATGCCGGATGGATTGCCTCCTTTGAGGGGCATTGAGCATCAAATAGACTTTGTCCCGGGATCCCAAATCCCAAACAAACCGGCCTATAGGAGCAATCCGGAAGAGACAAGAGAATTGCAAAAGCAAGTTGATGAATTGCTCACTAAAGGCTTGGTGAGGGAAAGCTTGAGTCCTTGTGCCGTACCCGTGATCCTTGTTCCCAAAAAGGACGGCACTTGGAGAATGTGTGTTGATTGTCGGGCCGTGAACAAAATAACGGTAAAGTACCGTCATCCTATTCCCCGACTTGATGATATGTTAGATGAATTGAGCGGTTCATGTGTGTTTAGCAAAATTGACCTTAGGTCCGACTACCATCAAATCCGGATGAAACCCGGTGATTAATGGAAAACCGCATTCAAGACCAAATTTGGTCTCTATGAATGGTTGGTGATGCCCTTTGGGCTCTCCAATGCACCTAGCACTTTCATGAGGCTAATGAACCATGTTCTAAAGCCATTCATCAACAAGTTTGTGGTCGTCTATTTTGACGATATATTGATCTATAGCAAATCAATAGACGACCATGTTGAACACCTTAGGCTAGTGCTTGAAAAGTTGAGAGCCGAAAAGCTCTATGCTAATTTTAAAAAGTGTGCCTTTGGTGTTGAGAAGGTGGTCTTCCTTGAGTTTGTTGTGGCTGCCCAAGGAGTGGAGGTGGATGAGTCTAAGGTAGAGGCCATACGTGATTAGCCTACTCCTACTACCGTGACTCAAGTGAGGAGCTTTCATGGTCTCACAAGCTTTTATAGGCGATTTGTGAAGGACTTTAGCTCCATTGCCGCTCCACTCACCGAATTGGTGAAGAAAGACCAACCGTTTGTTTGGGGAGAGCCTCAAGAGAAGGCCTTCCTTGAGTTGAAAAGTAGGTTGAGTACCGCCCCTCTATTGCAATTGCCCGACTTCGGAAAGGCATTTGAGGTTGAATGTGATGCCTCGGGGGTGGGAATTGGTGGTGTTTTAATGCAAGATAGCAAACCCATCGCCTACTTTAGTGAAAAGTTGAAAGGGGCCTCCTTGAATTATTCTACATATGACAAGGAGTTGTATGCCCTTGTGAGAGCCCTTGCCCATTGGCAACACTATCTTTGGCCTCGTGAGTTTGTAATCAAGAGTGACCATGAGTCACTCAAGCATTTGAGAGGCCAAGAGAAGCTCAATAAGAGACATGCCAAGTGGGTTGAATTCATTGAGTCTTTTCCCTATGTGATCCAATACAAGAAAGGGAAAGACAATGTTGTGGCGGATGCGCTTTCAAGAAAGTTTGCATTAGCCACCACTCTCACCTCTAAGCTCATGGGTTTTGAGAGAATTAAATTGATGTATGCTCATGACCCAAAGCTAAAGAGTGTCCATGACACTCTAGAGAAAGGGGAGAGAGTTGACAAGTACCAATGGGTTCATGGTTATATCTTCAAAAATGGTAGAGTGTGCATTCCGGAGTCCTCTTGGAGAGAGTTGCTTGTGCATGAAGCACATTGTGGGGGACTCATGGGACATTTTGGCACAAGAAAGACTTTGGCCATCCTTCAAGAACAATTCCACTGGCCAAAGATGAGGGTGCATGTGGAAAAGTTTTGCTCTAATTGCCTTGAGTGCAAGCGAGCCAAATCTAAAGCCCACCCTCATGGGTTGTATACCCCTCTCCTTGTACCTACTAGTCCATGGTTGAATATCTCAATGGATTTTGTGATGGGATTACCAAGGACTAGAGGGGGCCATGATAGCATTTTTGTTGTTGTGGATAGGTTCTCCAAAATGGCTCATTTCGTTCCATGCAAGAAATGTGATGATGCACAACATGTGGCAACTTTGTTTATTGAAAATGTCTTGAAGTTGCATGGTGTGCCTCAAACCATAGTGAGTGATAGGGACACTAAGTTCCTAAGTCATTTTTGGAGGTGTTTATGGGGTGCTTTAGGCACCAAGCTCTTGTTTTCCACGTCCCACCACCCGAAAACCGATGGGCAAACGGAAGTGGTAAACCGAACCTTGGGTGCTCTCCTTAGAGCCATGACCCGAGGTAAGGCCGGGACTTGGATTGATCGACTACCTCTTATGGAGTTTGCCTACAATCGCACATTGCATAGCATGATAGGCATGACTCCATTCGAGTGTGTTTATGGATTTAACCCCTTGATTCCCCTTGATCTAACCCCTTTGCCCAGGGAAATGGTTGTTAATTTTGAAGGTAAAGCTAGAGCCAAGGCTTTGGTTGAACTCCATGCAAAGGCGAAGAAGAACTTGGAGGAAGCTTATGCTAAGGTTGCCGCCAAGAAGAACAAAGGACGCAAGAAGGTGGAACTCAAGAAGGGTGACTATGTGTGGGTGCACTTCCGGAAAGAAAGGTTTCCAAACCTTAGGAAAGGGAAGTTGGCACCCCGAGGAGATGGCCCATTCCAAGTGCTCTCGAAGATAAACAACAATGCTTATGTGGTCGACCTGCCAAGTGAGTATCAAGTTTCTAATACCTTCAATGTTAGTGACTTGGTTCCCTTGAATGTAGGTAATGAAGAGGCTGTGCATAATGATGAAGAGGTCGTGGATGATGCTTCGATTTCGAGGACGAAATCTTCTCAAGAAGGGGAGGATGATAAGAGCCAAACCCCCTCAAGACCCTTCACTCGGAGTCAAGCCAAGTTGATCCAAGATATCCATCTTCACTTGATATGGAAGGGTATGGAAGAAGGCCTCGGGAGCGACTTGAAGCCTATGCTTTGGTGCGCCATGGATTAAGGACCTTCTAGTACACTTGACGAGGCATCCGGAGCACTTTGGGAAGCAACTCAAGAGGCCACAGCACCAGGCGGACCGCCTACTCAACTAGGCCGGCCGCCTAGTTTTCGAGCACTCTCTGGATCTCCTCTAGGCGGACCGCCTCTGTAAAACGGGCGGACCGCCTACTCCTAAGGGGCTGACCGCCCACTCCAAGTAGGCTGACCGCCTACTCTACTAGGCTGGGCGCCTACTTGGGGCGCCTAGTGAGCTGAAGATGCGGGATTCCTAGTTTATTTGCTATGTTTTGGACAACTATAGCCCTATGAGGCCTTTATTGTTTTAACCCACTTTGGGGGTATTTTTGAGCTTTCATTACATGTAAGTGAAGTCTATAAATACTTCACAAACCTATTCAAACCTTAGTCTACCTTGAATTTTATGAATGATGAAAAGAAACTATCTCTTGTTTGGAGAACCCTTTGTCTTGGTTGCTTGAATTCACTAGTGGAACCTAGTTGAGTCTTGAACCGAAAACCCGATCATTCTATTTGCGAGTCCCAAGTGTGAGTCGAGGGTAGTTGCATAGTATAGGTCCTCCTTGACACCGATACGAGGGTATTATGGAACGAGTTCTCCATAGTTACTTCGTAGGGAGTTCGAGTAGTGTCTCGCTCTTTATCTTTATTTCCACGTTTCGTTTTTGATTCTTATCAAGTCTCTAGAGTGTGAGATGGTTCGATTTATTTTCGAAGACTCCGTGAGTGTGGGTGAAGAACCTAGTCTTGATACCATTCTTGTATTTGACCATGAATGTGAGGTGCATTAATAAGACCCAAACCCCCTCAAGACCCTTCACTCGGAGTCAAGCCAAGTTGATCCAAGATACCCATCTTCACTTGATATGGAAGGGTATGGAAGAAGGCCTCGGGAGCGACTTGAAGACTATGCTTTGGTGCGCCATGGATGGAGGACCTTCTAGTAAACTTGACGAGGCATCCGGAGCACTTTTGGAAGCAACTCAAGAGGCCACAGCACCAGGCGCACCGCCTACTCAACTAGGCCGGCCGCCTAGTTTTCGAGCACTCTCTGGATCTCCTCTAGGCGGACCACCTCTGTAAAACGGGTGGACCGCCTACTCCAAAGGGGCTGACCGCCCACTCCAAGTAGGCTGACCGCCTACTCTACTAGGCTGGGCGCCTACTTGGGGCGCCTAGTGAGCTGAAGATGCGGGATTCCTAGTTTATTTGCTATGTTTTTGACAACTATAGCCCTATGAGGCCCTTATTGTTTTAACCCACTTTGGGGGTATTTTTGAGCTTTCATTACATGTAAGTGAAGTCTATAAATACTTCACAAACCTATTCAAACCTTAGTCTACCTTGAATTATATGAATGATGAAAAGAAACTATCTCTTGTTTGGAGAATCCTTTGCCTTGGTTGCTTGAATTCACTAGTGGAACCTAGTTGAGTCTTGAACCGAAAACCCAATCATTCTATTTGCGAGTCCCAAGTGTGACTCGAGGGTAGTTGCATAGTGTAGGTCCTCCTTGACACCGATACGAGGGTATTATGGAACGATTTCTCCATAGTTACTTCGTAGGGAGTTCGAGTAGTGTCTCGCTCTTTATCTTTATTTCCGCGTTTCGTATTTGATTCTTATCATCTTGGTATCAGAGCAAGGCTCGGGTTTTGTTTCTACAAACCCCCGACCCTTGATTCTTCGTGCCTAGGTTGGTTTCTATCTTAGGTTCTTATTTGTTGTTGAAGGAAAAAGAAGAAAACACAAAAAAATAGAAAAGGTTGAAAAACACAAAAATTTGATCATAGGATCTGTGTTTGTTGGACCCATTGCTTCATTGATATTGGGGTTTGTTCCTTGTTGGAAACCCGTTCTTTTGGTACCCTGAGCATCGAATTTGAAGTAGAAACACAAGGATTGAAAATTTTAAACCCTTGAAGGACTTGAAAATTTGAAACCCTAGCTATGAACATGGTGGAATGTTGAACTTTGATTGGGGTTTGATAAAATTGATTGGGGTTTGATCTCTGTGCCTGAAACAACATTGGGGTACCTTTGAATTTCTAAAACAACGTGTGGATTGATGAATTTTTGGGTGCAAAACCAAGAAAATCGTGTTTGAACTGTGCTGAAACTTGCAGTAGGCGGAGCGCCTAGCAAAACGGGCGGACCGCCTGATTTTTGCTTGCTCTCTGGACTTTACAGAGGCGGACCGCCTACTTAGAGTAGGCTGACCGCCTACTCCCCACTGCAGTCACCAGGCGGACCACCTAGTCCAAACAGGTGGGGCGCCTACTTTTCTGAAAGTTGGGAATCGGGTAGTTTCTTCTAGGTTCGCTTGTTTTGTTGTTTGCATTGCTTCTAATTAGTATTATTAGAGTATAATCCTACTCGATTAGTACTAATTACTTCAAGCTATTAGGATCATCGTGCCTTAGAACGGAGACTAGAACTCAAAGAAGACCCGTAGTGCCTTTTGACTCAAGTCCTCACTCAAAGTGCTTAGCGTTCCAATCGAGTCCTATTAACTCCACTCACCCCGGAGTACATTTAGCTTTTGAGTCGAGTGATTGGGTTTAGGTTTACTATTCAACTTTGTGAAGCTTTGAGTTCAAGCAAGAGTGAAATAGCCATCACCACCATACGAGTGATCCGAGTGAACACAAGTGAGGGAGCGAGTGAGGTGTTTTAACTAACTCTTGTTTCTTTTCTATGTAGGTACAATGGCCAACGAAGGTCAAGATTTCATCAAGGAGGCCTTGGCTAGCCTTCTTGCCAAGATGGATGTTAAGACTCAAAGGATTGAGTCACTTGAAAAGGGTGCTTCAAGTACCCAAGGAGACCAAGGGACCCCGAGTGTCCCAGTTGAAAAGGGGACCCCGAGTGTCCAAATTGAGACCGGAGAAGGCTCGAGTAGCCCTACCTTTACCCCGGAGCAAGTTGTTGAATTGCTCAATCAACAACGGGTAAAGGAAGATCGAGAGATAATTGAACGAACGGGCATTCCCCGTATCTTGGATAATCCCCCAAGACACAACCCATTACCCAGACCCATCCGAAACGGGCAACCTCTTGAGCAAGTCGATGAAGCTCAAGAAGGGGAGGAAGTTGATTATGGTGACGATGTGTATGGTTTTGATGATCACCTTCAACCAAGACGTGGTATGAATTGGGGTCGTAATGTGGATCGAGGTAGGGGCCGAGGTCGAGGGCCACCTATGGGATTTGTTGGAGGGAATGCAAGGAGGGAGTATGGTGTGAATGAAGACCACTATGGGGGCCAACCGGAGCCATTCCGTGGGGGTCGTGACAACAACAACAATCTTAATAGTGTGAAGATTACTATTCCTCCTTTCAAAGGGAGTAGTGATCCGGTGGAGTACCTTGATTGGAAGTTTTCCATGGAACGTATATTTGACACCAATGACATGCCCGAAGTGAAGAAGACTAAGTATGCTATCTCTACCTTTGAGTCCTTTGCTTCTACATGGTGGGAGTCGGTAAAGAGGAATAGAAGGAGGATGGGGATGGTTCTTAATCTTACTTGGGATGAGTTGATCCGTGTGATGGATGAAAAGTACTTGACTAACCAATACCGAGTGGACCAGCAAAAGCGTCTCTATGAATTGAAACAAGGTTCCAAGTCGGTTGGGGAGTACTTCAATGAGTTTGAACAAGTCCGGATGACTCTAGACTTGGATGAGGAAGACAATGAGACGGCCATGATCCGTTTCAAAGGGGGCTTAAACCGAGACATAGCTTCACTTTTGAAGTTTCACAAGTACAATGATCACTACAAGCTATTTGAGGATGCGGTTGAAGCCGAGAAGTGGCTCAAAGAGGAGAAATCCCTTCGCTACAAGAGTAATGCTATTACTCCATTGAACAAGCCAAAGGAGTGGAAGTCTCCTACAACTAATGCCAAATTCCCAAGTGCAAGTGGTGCAAGTGCTAGCAAGGAAGTGAAAAAGCCTTTTGAAAGGTCGACACAACCCGTGGGAGGTAACTCTAGAACTCAATTGAGTAATCCAATCTCTTCTTCTACTCAATGCTTTAAGTGTAAGGGATATGGTCATCTCTCTAAAGATTGCCCTACTCGGAAAACTATGGTTCTTGTTGGTGACTTGGTCTATGAGCAAGATAGTGAGCCCGAGGAAGAAGAGGGAGTAGAGGGTGATGAGGGTGAGGGAGATGAAGGGGAGATTACTATGATCGAAGATGATGACTCCCATGCTTTCCTTGTTGTAAGGAGGAGTCTAGGAGCCATGTGTGTGGAGGATGTTGAGACCTTACAACGAGAGAACCTTTTTCATTCCAAATGCCGAGTCATGAGTCTCATTTGCTCTATGATCATTGACTCGGGAAGTTGTGCTAATGTTATTAGCCAAACACTAGTTACCCAATTGAAAATACCTACCTTGAAACACCCAAATCCTTATAGGCTTCAATGGCTTAGTGAGTGTGGTGAGTTGAGGGTGGTTAAGCAATGTTTGATCAAGTTCAAGATTGGGAACTATGTGGATGAACGCATGTTCGATGTTGTACCTATGCAAGCATGTCACCTACTCTTTGGTAGGCCTTGGCAATTTGATCGACGTGTGGTTCATAATGGTCATGCCAACACCTATACGGTGACGCATGAGGGGAAAAAGTTTGTGCTCCAACCTATGACTCCCAAACAAGTGAGCGATGATTACAAACGGATGCGGGAGTTGAGAGAAGTGGCAAAGGCTAAGTCGGTTGTTGAGACTAGCCCTTTGTCCAAAAGCTTGGTGGCAATCCCACCTACTTCTACCGGTGGCATATGTGCCATGATGGAACCGGGCGAGGTCCTAAGAGGAAATGATGGCAACAAGCTTCTCATATGCCTAGTGCACAAAGGTATTGTTCTAAACTCTAATTATGATTTTTCTTCTAACCCTTTGCCTAGTGTGTTTGAGAATGTTTTGAAGGATTTTGGTGACATGTTCCCGGACGAAATGCCGGATGGATTGCCTCCTTTGAGGGGCATTGAGCATCAAATAGACTTTGTCCCGGGATCCCAAATCCCGAACAAACCGGCCTATAGGAGCAACCCGGAGGATACAAGGGAGTTGCAAAGGCAAGTTGATGAATTGCTCACTAAAGGCTTGGTGAGGGAAAGCTTGAGTCCTTGTGCTGTGCCCGTGATCCTTGTTCCCAAAAAGGACGGCACTTGGAGAATGTGTGTTGATTGTCGGGCCGTGAACAAAATAACGGTAAAGTACCGTCATCCTATTCCCCGACTTGATGATATGTTAGATGAATTGAGCGGTTCATGTGTGTTTAGCAAAATTGACCTTAGGTCCGGCTACCATCAAATCCGGATGAAACCCGGTGATGAATGGAAAACCGCATTCAAGACCAAATTTGGTCTCTATGAATGGTTGGTGATGCCCTTTGGGCTCTCCAATGCACCTAGCACTTTCATGAGGCTAATGAACCATGTTCTAAAGCCATTCATCAACAAGTTTGTGGTCGTCTATTTTGACGATATATTGATCTATAGCAAATCAATAGACGACCATGTTGAACACCTTAGGCTAGTGCTTGAAAAGTTGAGAACCGAAAAGCTCTATGCTAATTTTAAAAAGTGTGCCTTTGGTGTTGAGAAGGTGGTCTTCCTTGGGTTTGTTGTGAGTGCCCAAGGAGTGGAGGTGGATGAGTCTAAGGTAGAGGCTATACGTGATTGGCCTACTCCTACTACCGTGACTCAAGTGAGGAGCTTTCATGGTCTCGCAAGCTTTTATAGGCGATTTGTGAAGGACTTTAGCTCCATTGCCGCTCCACTCACCGAATTGGTGAAGACAGACCAACCGTTTGTTTGGGAAGAGCCTCAAGAGAAGGCCTTCCTTGAGTTGAAAAGTAGGTTGAGTACCGCCCCTCTATTGCAATTGCCCGACTTCGGAAAGGCATTTGAGGTTGAATGTGATGCCTCGGGGGTGGGAATTGGTGGTGTTTTAATGCAAGATAGCAAACCCATCGCCTACTTTAGTGAAAAGTTGAAAGGGGCCTCCTTCAATTATTCTACATATGACAAGGAGTTGTATGCCCTTGTGAGAGCCCTTGCCCATTGGCAACACTATCTTTGGCCTCGTGAGTTTGTAATCAAGAGTGACCATGAGTCACTCAAGCATTTGAGAGGCCAAGAGAAGCTCAATAAGAGACATGCCAAGTGGGTTGAATTCATTGAGTCTTTTCCCTATGTGATCCAATACAAGAAAGGGAAAGACAATGTTGTGGCGGATGCGCTTTCAAGAAAGTTTGCTGTAGCCACCACTCTCTCCTCTAAGCGCATGGGTTTTGAGAGCATTAAATTGATGTATGCTCATGACCCAAAGCTAAAGAGTGTCCATGACACGCTAGAGAAAGGGGAGAGAGTTGACAAATAGCAATTGTTTGATGGTTATATCTTCTAAAATGGTAGGGTGTGCATTCCGGAGTCCTCTTGGAGAGAGTTGCTTGTGCATGAAGCACATTGCGGGGGACTCATGGGACATTTTGGCACAAGAAAGACTTTGGCCATTCTTCAAGAACAATTCGATTGGCCAAAGATGAGGGTGCATGTGGAAAAGTTTTGCTCTAATTTCCTTGAGTGCAAGCGAGCCAAATCTAAAGCCCACCCTCATGGGTTGTATACCCCTCTCCCCGTACCTACTAGTCCATGGATGGATATCTCAATGGATTTTGTGATGGGATTACCAAGGACTAGAGGGGGCCATGATAGCATTTATGTTGTTGTGGATAGGTTTTCCAAAATGGCTCATTTCATTCCATGCAAGAAATGTGATGATGCACAACATGTTGCAACTTTGTTCATTGAAAATGTCTTGAAGTTGCATGGTGTGCCTCAAACCATAGTGAGTGATAGGGACACTAAGTTCCTAAGCCATTTTTGGAGGTGTTTATGGGGTGCTTTAGGCACCAAGCTCTTGTTCTCCACGTCCCACCACCCCCAAACCGATGGGCAAACGGAAGTGGTAAACCGAACCTTGGGTGCTCTCCTTAGAGCCATGACCCGAGGTAAGGCTGGGACTTGGATTGATCGTCTACCTCTTATGGAGTTTGCCTACAATCGCACATTGCATAGCATGATAGGCATGACTCTATTCGAGTGTGTTTATGGATTTAACCCCTTGATTCCCCTTGATCTAACCCCTTTGCCAAGGGAAATGGTTGTTAATTTTGAAGGTAAAGCTAGAGCCAAGGCTTTGGTTGAACTCCATGCAAAGGCGAAGAAGAACTTGGAGGAAAGATGAGGTAGTTGACCATGATGGTGACCTTTGCTATGACACACCGCCAACATTTGACATAGGGAAAGATGAGGAAGTTGACCATTCCCTAATTGATATGCTTCTATTTGGTGGGCCAATGTGTTGTAGCAAGGATGATTGTTACCTTGAGGAGTCTCTATAGTGTGAGATGGTTCGATTTATTTTCGAAGACTCCTTGAGTGTGGGTGAAGAACCTAGTCTTGATACCATGCTTGTATTTGACCATGAATGTGAGGTGCATTGATAAGACCCAAACCCCTTCAAGACCCTTCACTCGGAGTCAAGCCAAGTTGATCCAAGATACCCATCTTCACTTGATATGGAAGGGTATGGAAGAAGGCCTCGGGAGCGACTTGAAGACTATGCTTTGGTGCGCCATGGATGGAGGACCTTCTAGTACACTTGACGAGGCATCCGGAGAACTTTTGGAAGCAACTCAAGAGGCCACAGCACCAGGCGGACCGCCTACTAAACTAGGCCGGCCGCCTAGTTTTTGAGCACTCTCTGGATCTCCTCTAGGCGGACCGCCTCTGTAAAACGGGCGGACCGCCTACTCCAAAGGGGCTGACCGCCCGCTCCAAGTAGGCTGACCGCCTACTCTACTAGGCTGGGCGCCTACTTGGGGCGCCTAGTGAGCTGAAGATGCGGGATTCCTAGTTTATGTGCTATGTTTTGGACAACTATAGCCCTATGAGGCCCTTATTGTTTTAACTCACTTTGGGGGTATTTTTGAGCTTTCATTACATGTAAGTGAAGTCTATAAATACTTCACAAACCTATTCAAACCTTAGTCTACCTTGAATTATATGAATGATGAAAAGAAACTATCTCTTGTTTGGAGAATCCTTTGCCTTGGTTGCTTGAATTCACTAGTGGAACCTAGTTGAGTCTTGAACCGAAAACCCGATCATTCTATTTGCGAGTCCCAAGTGTGACTCGAGGGTAGTTTCATAGTGTAGGTCCTCCTTGACACCGATACGAGGGTATTATGGAACGAGTTCTCCATAGTTACTTCGTAGGGAGTTCGAGTAGTGTCTCGCTCTTTATCTTTATTTCCGCGTTTCGTATTTGATTCTTATCATGCATGGTTTTACATTTCTATTGTGTGAAGATAATCTCATTTGTGGTAGCGATTTGTATCGGACTAGGGTGGGTGGTCAAATGGAACCCCCATGGTGTGAAGGGTTTGACCCCTTAGGCAACCCATTGCTTGAAAATGTGGGTGAGGTAGATGGTTCTTTGAGTGACCCTACTATTGCTAATTTGGGTTGTGATGAAGAAGAATCCATCATCAAAACCTTCCTTGAGAGCTTGACTTGTGAGGAGGGTTGCCTAGTTGATGAAATGGAAGGGAAAGAGGAACCCCTTGGTGTGAGTAGGTATGCTCTAAAGAAGGGGAGTGGAGTGCTTGATCCTACTTGTAGGGTGGGCTATTTGACTCACTCCACTCCACATGTTGATCACACCTCGAGGGTCGGTTGGTGTGTTGATCTTGAGCTTAAGGTTCAAGGGGATTTTGGTAGCTTGATCTTGCCTTTTCCATCTTCCCATGACCTCTTTGCTCATTATCTTGTTGAGTGCATGTTGATTTTTAACCAAGTGCTTATGGTTCTCTTTGGAGACTTGATATTCACGATTGTTATTGACGCTTGGTTATATCACAAGAGTGTGTTTTCCACACTTCTTGCACTAACCTACTTTCAAAGTGGGACGTTTGCGTGTTTTTGCTTGTCGTTGCTTGTAGGTTCTAAGCTCCTTGCTAAAGCGAGGAAGATCTTGGAAGAAGCCTATGCCAAAGTGACGATCAAGAAGGACAAAAGAGGAGATTCTAGGCCACCCCGAAGAGTTGATAGAGCCATGAGAGACCAAGCCTTGATTTCGAGGACGAAATCTTCTCAAGAAGGGGAGGATGATAAGACCCAAATCGAGCAACCATCCAAAAGCACCATCCAAGGCCAAAAAAGAGCTGATGTAGGAAATCAAACGCGGAAAGTGAAAGATAAGAACGAGACGTAACTCGATCTCTAATCCCAAGTAGCAACGGAGAACTTGTTCCGTTACACCCCGAGAGAAGGACAAGAACACCTACGCTATGCAACTACCCTCGAGCTAACGCGAGCACGCAAGTAGAATGGTCGGAGAGGAAAAGTATTCATCTAGATCCGCTAGAAGAACTACAAGTCCCAAAACAAAGGGTTTCATTCAATAACCAAGAGCCTTGCTCATGTTCAATATTCATCAACTATCAATAATAAACTAAGTTAAAAATAGGCTAAGCATGGCTATTTATAGTGTTTCCCAAGCTTGCACAATGGCTAAAATACCCTTACTAATAAGGTTCAAAAAATAGGCCACGTAGGGCAAAACGGTAAAATAAACATAGGCCTTCACAGCTGGGAGGGGCGCCTGGGATCTGGGAGGGGCGCCTGGGAATGCTGTCAGCTAGGCGGGGTGCCTGGCATCAGGCGGGGCGCCTGGCTTGGCCTTCAGCTAGGCAAGGCGCCTGGAATCAGGCGGGGCGCCTGTGCACTTTCAGCTCCTTAGGCAGTGAGCTTGCCAGGCGGGGCGCCTGGCTCTGCTGGGCTCTCTTCTTCCTTAGGCGTGAGGCCTAGTTTGAGCACCTGGAATGGCTTCCACTCGCTTCCTTCCTCAAGTCCTCTCCTCTCCAAGTATAAATGCACCTCTTGGACATCCTTGGCTTGGCTCCGAGTGAATGGTCTCCTTGTGGTGGATTGCCCGGCATCATCCTCCCCTTCTTGAGAAGATTTCGTCCTCAAAATCGAAGCATCATCATCCACGACCCCTTCATTACCTACATCCAAAGGAACCAAGTAACAAACATTGAAAGTATTAGAAACTTGATACTCACTTGGCAAGTCGACCACAAAGGCGTTGTTGTTTATCTTTGAAAGCACTTGGAATGGGCCATCTCCACGGGGTGCTAACTTTCCTTTTCTAATGCTTGGAAACCTTTCTTTCTGGAAGTGCACCCACACATAGTCACCCTTCTTGAGTTCCACCTTCTTGCGTCCCTTGTTCTTCTTAGAGGCTACCTTTGCATAGGCTTCCTCCAAGTTCTTCTTCGCCTTAGCATGTATTTCCATCAAAGCCTTGGCTCTAGTTTTACCTTCAAAATTAACAACCATTTCCCTTGGCAAAGGGGTTAGATCAAGGGGAATCAAGGGGTTAAAACCATACACACACTCGAATGGAGTCATACCAATCATCCGATGCACGGTTCGATTGTAGGCAAACTCCATAAAAGGTAGCTTATCTATCCAAGTCCCACCCTTACCTCGGGTCATGGCTCTAAGAAGAGCACCCAAGGTTCGGTTCACCACTTCGGTTTGCCCATCGGTTTGGGGGTGGTGGGACGTAGAAAACAAGAGTTTGGTGCCAAGGGCACCCCATAAACTCCTCCAAAAGTGACGTAGGAACTTAGTGTCCCTATCACTCACTATGGTTTGAGGCACACCATGCAATTTCAAGATATTATCAATAAACAAGGTAGCAACATGTTGTGCATCATCACATTTACGACATGGAATGAAATGCGCCATTTTGGAGAACCTATCCACGACAACATAAGTGCTATCATGGCCCCCCCAGTCCTTGGTAATCCCATCACAAAATCCATCGAGATATCCAACCATGGACTAGTAGGTACGGGGAGTGGGGTATACAAACCATGGGGATTCGACTTGGACTTAGCAACCTTGCATTCAAGATAAGAGTTGCAAAGTTTCTCAACATGGGTCCCCATTTTTGGCCAATGGAATTGTTCCCGAAGGATGGCCAAGGTCTTGTCCCGACCAAAATGACCCATGAGTCCTCCACAATGTGCCTCTCGCACAAGCAATTCCCTCCATGAGGACTCGGGTATGCACACTTTACCATTCTTAAAGATATATCCATTAACCCATTGGTATTTCTCAACTCTCTCCCCCTTTTCTAGAGCTTGATGGATGCTCTTGAGCTTCGGGTCATGAGCATACATCAATTTAATGCTTTCAAAGCCCATAAGCTTAGAGGTGAGAGTGGTGGCTAGAGCAAACTTTCTCGAAAGCGCATCCACCACAACATTGTCTTTCCCTTTCTTGTATTGGATAACATAGGGAAAAGACTCAATGAATTCAACCCACTTGGCATGTCTCTTATTGAGCTTCTCTTGGCCTCTCAAATGCTTGAGTGACTCATGGTCACTCTTGATTACAAACTCACGAGGCCAAAGATAGTTTTGCCAATGGGCAAGGGCTCTCACAAGGGCATACAACTCCTTGTCATATGTAGAATAGTTCAAGGAGGCCCCTTTCAACTTTTCACTAAAGTAGGCGATGGGTTTGCTATCTTGCATTAATACACCACCAATCCCCACCCCCGAGGCATCACATTCAACCTCAAATGCCTTTCCGAAGTCGGGCAATTGCAATAGAGGGGCGGTACTCAACCTACTTTTCAATTCATGGAAGGCCTTCTCTTGAGGCTCTCCCCAAACAAACGGTTGGTCTTTCTTCACCAATTCGGTGAGTGGAGCGGCAATGGAGCTAAAGTCCTTCACAAATCGCCTATAAAAGCTTGCGAGACCATGAAAGCTCCTCACTTGAGTCACGGTAGTAGGGGTAGGCCAATCACGTATGGCCTCTACCTTAGACTCATCCACCTCCACTCCTTGAGCACTCACAACAAACCCAAGGAAGACCACCTTCTCAACACCAAAGGCACACTTCTTAAAATTAGCATAGAGCTTTTCGGCTCTCAACTTCTCAAGCACTAGCCTAAGGTGTTCAACATGGTCGTCTATTGATTTGCTATAGATCAATATATCGTCAAAATAGACGACCACAAACTTGTTGATGAATGGTTTTAGAACATGGTTCATTAGCCTCATGAAAGTGCTAGGTGCATTGGAGAGCCCAAAGGGCATCACCAACCATTCATATAGACCGAATTTGGTCTTGAATGCGGTTTTCCACTCGTCTCCGGGTTTCATTCGGATCTGGTGGTAACCGGACCTGAGGTCTATCTTCGAAAAGCATGAAGAACCACTTAACTCATCTAGCATGTCATCTAATCGAGGGATAGGATGACGATACTTTACCGTTATTTTGTTGACTGCTCGACAGTCAACACACATTCGCCATGTTCCATCCTTCTTCGGGACAAGGATAACAGGAACGGCGCAAGGACTCAAGCTCTCACGAACGAGGCCCTTGTTCAGCAATTCATCAACCTGCCGTTGGAGCTCTTTGGTGTCTTCGGGATTACACCGGTATGCAGGTTTGTTAGGGATTTGAGACCCTGGTACGAAGTCAATTTGGTGCTCGATTCCTCTCAACGGAGGTAATCCACATGGAATTTCCTCGGGAAACATGTCCTCGAAGTCCTGCAAAACTTTACGAACAAACAAAGGCAAAGGGTTATCATTAGAAAAATCATCATTAGAGTTTAGAAAGATACCCTTGTGCACGAGGCAAATCATCATCTTACCGTGGTCGTTGCCTCGTAAGATCTCACCGGGTTGCATGATTGCACAAATTCCTTCACTTCGATCGGTGAGTTTGTCTCTTCGGGCCCCAATTTTGCTCCTATCGGAAGTTTAGCTTTGGCCGCTTCTTTCAATTCTTTCATCCGTTTATAGTCCTCGGTGACTTGTTTTGGAGACAAGGGTTTGAGTACAAAACTCTTTCCATCAAGCTTCACAGTGTAAGTGTTGGATCTGCCATTGTGAACAGCTGTTCGGTCATACTGCCATGGTCGACCCAATAGCAAATGACAAGCTTGCATCGGAACCACATCGAATATCATTTCATCTTGATATTCTCCGATTTTGAACTTGATCCACACTTGTTTGACAACTCTCAATTCTCCACACTCATTCAGCCATTGTAACTTGTAAGGGTGGGGATGTTTCATCGTAGGTAATCCCATTTGTGAAACCAAAGTTTGGCTCACTACATTGGCACAACTACCGGAATCAATGATCATCGAACACACCTTTCCCCTCACTCGACATCGGGCATGAAAGAGGTTTTCTCTTTGGTTGTCCTCTTCTTCAAGAGTCATGCAGCTCAAATTCCTTCGAACCACAAGAAACATTTCCGGATGATCAGCTTCGGCAGCCATGTGATGCAGGGCAAAACTAGCGGAAGCTAATAACGAGATACACTATGCGGAAGCGATAAAACACAAGATAGATGATATCAATGATATCGGGGAAACAAGGATTGGGGAGTCAAGAAACGAGAAGAAAGAACGGATTAATGAATTCAAGACATGAATTAATAATCCAAAAGGGAGAATGAAACTCGAACCTTACAAGGAATTCACACTAGTGGTGAATCTCCATAGATTCCAAGTCGTACAAGATTCTTGAAGCCTCGGGCTTCGGATTAGAAAGGCTCGGCCTTCTCTAATTCTCTCTTCTCTCAATTGTTCATACAATGTAAACTAATGAATGAAAATGGCTAAGGTTCCTATTTATAGTCTTTCCTAAGACAATGTGAAATGACTAAAATGCCCATGGTTTGGGTCAAGACATACAAGCCACTTAAGGGCAATATAGGAATTACACCACAAAAACAAATCTTGAAACATTCCGGAACTAGGCGCCCCGCCTGGTGCTGAATAGAGGGGAGTAGGCGCCCCACCTGCTGAGAGTAGGCGCCCCACCTGCTGAAGTAGGTGCCCCAGCCTAAAAAGTGGGCGGTCCGCCTACTTTTCAGGCGCCCCAAAATGCAGAGAGCAGCACATCAACTAGGCGGTCCGCCCTTTGGAATAGGCGGTCCGCCCCTTCCTGTAGGCTCTTGAAACTCTTCAATTCGTGTCCTTTCAGCCTCTCCTTTGGTGCCTATGTGCTCCTCCTTCCTCGGCGCTCCAATGCATGATCTTCAAGACATTTCCGGAGCCCTTCCCTTGCATTCCTTTTGCTCTCGAGCTTGGTTCTTGATGGTTGTCGTTTAGGCCAATTTGCCCGGCATCATCCTCCTCTTCTTGAAAGGATTTCGTCCTCGAAATCGAACCATCAAAACCTACAATCAAAACAAGCACAACAAAACTTCCTACTTCATAAGTAGGTTAGCTTAACAAGAATAAGTGCAAGTGGTGTGGAAAACACACTCTTGTGATAAAGCCAAGCATCAATACCTATTAAAAAGCTTAAGTCCCCAAAGGAGACAACAAAGTCTTGGCTCGACAAGAACAAGCACTCATTTCCAAAACAAGCAAAGAGATCAAGGATATGCGTGTAGCAATTAAATCCCCCCACGACCCCTAAGCCCATGACCAACATACCAAGCCTTCAAATCAATTTCATCACAAAGTGACACATTGGCTTTGGCATGCTCAACACTCAAGGTGTGCTCAACATGTGGGATGGAGTAAGTGAAATAGTTCAATTCACAACTAACATCGATTACTCCACTCCCCTTCTTACGAGCATTCTTATACACACCAAGAGGTACCTCCTCACCTCCAAATATCCCTCCAAGACAACCCTCGTCACTAGACAAACTCCCAAGGGAGGTCTCAAACAATGGATTATCTATAGAGTTAGGCATTCCAATCCATGGAGGTCCAAACTCACACCCTACTCTAGTTTGATACAATTCACCATTTTCATTGAAGTTGCCCTCATACAAAGGATTAGTATAGGCACACTTCTCAAGTTCATTAGCAAGCAAAGGTGAAGTTCTCAAACTAGAGGCCACATCTAAACTTGAGGAGCCATCGAACACAAGTCGATCTATCTCATTCTCAAGAGACTCCTCAAGGTTACGACCTTCCTCACTACGACACAAGAAACCACCACTATCAAATAAACAATCAAAGGGAAGAATAGGATAATCATGCAATTCATCTTCTCCTTTATCAAACATGGGTGGGGTGTCATAACAAGGTCCACAAATAAGGTCAACTTCAATATTGTCACTAAAGAGAGTTTGTATCGTTTTTTGCTTCTGCCTATTTTCCATTGCATCAGTTGGTATCAGAGCACGGCTAGGCTTCGTTCTTACGAATCCTCGGTCTTGTTCTTGTCGTTGTTGTGATTGTGTTGTTTGTTCTTGAAAATTGAAGAAAAACAAAAAAAAAAAAATTGAAAAACTAGAAAACTTGACAAAATTTGGTTGAGCGGGTTGGATACGAGTCCCCGAGTGTTAAAAAGTAGTGGGGTTGGTTCCTTATTGTATTCCCGTCGTTTTGATACCTATATCTCGTGTTTTGGTGTTACGAATCAAAATTTCCAAAATCAAAATCCAAAAGTTTGAAAATTTCTTGAAAACGCTTCAATCTTGAATCGAAGCTTGTTGTTGTTTGTTTGGAGTTGAAAACTATTGGGGATTGGTTGTTGTAGTTGTATACACCTTTGGGTATCGTTGGTTTTGTGCATCGGGTTGAAATCGAGCCAAAAATTTGGCCAAAATCGCCCAAAAACTCATTTTTGAGCTGCTGTGAAATCGCAGAAATTAACCCTTCGCGATCGCGAAGAGCAATTTCGCGATAGCGAAGAACAAAATTATTTTTTGAAAAATTAACCCTTCGCGATCGCGCGCGTCTGGTCGCGATAGCGAAGAACAAAAAAATTTCAGAATTCCCGTTTTGGGACAGAATGTTCGCAACGGCTTCCGAACAGTTTCCAAACATCATGACTCAAATTGGACCATTAAATATGATGAGTTTGTAGATCACAAACAAAATTTCATCCGATTCCAAATCCGTTTGGTGCCGATTCGAGTCGAATCTTTTGTGTCCCGTTTTCTACCGTACCTCTTGGTTAGTGTTTTGAAGGTAATTGGCCTACTTGAAAGACACTAATCCTTTAGCGTATTAGGTATTTGTGCGTAGAGGAGACTAGAATTCAAAGAAGAGCCGTAGAACTCCTTTTGGCCTCAAGTGCGCACTTTAAATAGCCGTCCGTACATAGAGTCTCATTAATTCCACTCCGAACTTTAACTTGGACATGCTAGTTGTGATTACCTTGGTTCCCAAGTTGATAAGGCCTCACTCTTGAGTGTACATATATTGAGTGATACACGTGAGGGAGTGACTTTTGGGAGGTTTTGTTCTTTGGTGATTGCAACAATGTCGGATATTGATGATGGAGTAGATTATGGCTCATGTGGCGATGATGCGAGTTGCTATGACTCGTATGGTGATGATGGAGACTATGGTTCCTACGGTGAGGATGATGGCCATTACTTTGATGATGGAAACCATGGCTCCTATGAAGATGAAGAGGTACACTATGATGATCGTGAGGTTGATGACGACTATGAAGCTCATGAAGATGAATTTGATGACTCTAATGCTTCTAGTCAAGAACCCGAGAATGGTGACGCTTCAAGGTATGATGATCCTACTTACTCTTCTTGTGAAGAATTTGATATTGATGGTAGTGACATAGATAGAGTTGATGATGATGTTGAACATATGAATTATTCTTATGCATCTTCTCTTAGTGTTGCTAACGGTGTACAAGGGAGTAGTAGAGGACCTTCCATTTGTATGGGAGGTGGTGGTGGTTGTTCCGTGGGGAAGGAGAAGCTTGCATCTTCTAGGTACGCTAAGCGACCTAATGCTTCTAATTCCCATGTGGAGGTTGGTTTGTGAGATGGTGTTACCTTTGCTACAACGGGGTTATATGCCGTGAAGGGCGTGGGTAGTTGTAGTAGGAGTAGTACTATGGGCTATGGAACCAAGGCGAGAGGCACTTATGGGTTCCATGGCATGGTTCCTTCCTTGACTTCCAACAACATTGCTAATGTTGGGAGAGTGACGGGAAGAGGAGAATGTTCTAGTGGTGTTGCCACTAGTGGAGGGATAAGGAATACCCAAGTTGTTGGTGTTGACACTTGTGGGCATCCAAATTCTCATTTGGGTGCCAATGTGCAAGACTTGGGTAGATGTAGGTTCGTTGTTGAGGTAGATAGTATTGGAGGATACTTGCTCAAAATTGGTGGTACCGATGCCAATTGTATTAGCACCTCTTTGGTTGATAGGCTTAGGATACCATGCCACAAGCTAGAGCATCCTTATGAGTATGATGGAGTGTGGGTTTCTAAGGAGGCTCTGGTACTCATATCTCATAGGAACTATAAATGCTATGTGTGGTGTGATGTGTATCCCATGCGTCATATTGATGTGTGGATAGGTGACCGGTGGTTGGAGGGGAAGAGGGTGCAATATAGTGCGGTGAAGGGTGCATATCTTGTGGGCGTAGGGCAAAGAGTTTATGACTTTGTGCCTTACCGGGCGAAGAGCCAAGTGCCTACTAGTGCGCCTTCTTTGGCTAGGCAAAGGAGCAAGGAGCAAGAACTTCATTCCATGGTTGACAATGTGCAAACAAGAAGTCCTCCAAACACAAGCAATAGTGGGACATGTACTAGAAAAGGGTTGATAGACATCAACAAGGTGAACCCGAAACCACAAGTTCCAATTCCAAGTGGTTCACCAACGAAGAAGAAGGAGACGTCAAGTGATGAGTCTCCTAGTCCTAGATTCTGCGTTGACGTGAAAAGTCCACCTACTCCGGCTATGGGCATTCTTGGGCCACGTCCCAATTCGCCCGAATTTGAGAGACAAAAGATTGAGAGGAGTAAGGGAGTGACCGGTGACATTCCTCGAGTGGAAAAAGGAGAGGATGTGTTGAGTGATGTGAGCGGGATGTCACCACCCGAATCTACACCTAGCCTTGAAAGAAAATGGAGGGAAAAGAAAGAGGAAAAAAAGAGTGAGGACACCCCTTATTCTAACCTTAACCCTTTATCTTTTTCTTCTACTTGTTTGAGTACTTGTGTAGGTATTCTTGGAGGCAAACCGGTGGAGCCTCAACCATGTTCCGATATGGAAAGGCAAGGTGAAGGAGAAGCCAAATGTGAGCTACGAGGTGAAGGAACTACCCATGATGCTTCAAGTATATTGAGTGAGCCCGAGTGCGAATCAAAGGTATGTGATAGTTCTTCTTCCCTTAAGCATGAAACTTCCTTGTCTTATGATCTTGTTTGTAACAACTCTATGCTAGTTGATGATTTGCATGAGTATAATGTGTTTGCAACTAGTGTAGAGCCTTCGGGTCAACTTGTGTGTGAAATTGAACCACTAGATGGGAGGGTTGAAAAGCCACATCATGATGTGAGCTCGGTTTTCATTGGACCTCTCTTTAGTGAAGATGTTGTAGTTGACCTTGTTTGTGAACCTTGTTATGACACTCCACCAATATTTGATAAAGAAGAAGATGAATTGCATGATGATCTTATTCTTCCCTTTGATTGCTTAATTGATGGCGGTGGTTCCTTGTGTCGTAGTGAGGATGGATGTGACCTTGAGGAGTCCCTCGTGTGTGAGATGGATCGATTTATGTTCGATGACTCCTCGAGTGAGAGTGTAGGACCTAGTCTTGATTCTATGCTTTTGTATAACCATGAATTTGAGGTGCATGCTTTTACATTTCTAATGTTTGAAGGCAATCTCATTTGTGGTGGTGAATTGTATCGGACTAGGGTCGGTAGTAGAGTCGAACCTCCATGGTTTGTCAAGTTAGGCTCTGTGGATGATCCAACGTTTGGAACTCCGAGTGAGGAGGGTTGTCTTGGTATTGGTCGTGATGACCTATCTTCTAGTAGTCCTAGCCTTCGTTGTGTGGACTATAATGATGAAGGACCTATTTTGGAGACCTTCCTTTGGAGCTTGTCCAATAAGGAGGATTGTCTTGGGGTTGATTTTGGAGGTGAGGAGGTACCTCTCGGTGTGTGCAAGAATGCTCTTAAGAAGGGGAGAGGAGTAGTCGATGTTAGTTGTGAATTGAACTACTTTACTTACTCCATCCCATATGTTGAGCACACCTTGAGTGTTGAGCATGCCAAAGCCGATGTGTCACTTTGTGATAGAATTGATTTGAAGGCTTGGTGTGATGGTGGGCTTAGGGGTCGTGGGGAATCTAATTGCTACATGCCTATCCTTGATCTCTTTGCTTGTTTTGAAAATGAGTGCTTGTTCTTGTCGGGCCAAGACTATATTGTCTCCTTTGGGGACATAAGCTTTTTCATAGGAATTGATACTTGGCTCTATCACAAGAGCGTGTTTTCCACACACCTTGCACTCTTTCTTGTTAAGCTAACCTACTGGTGAAGTAGGAAAATTTTGGTTGTGCTTGCTTTGTTGTAGGTTTTGATGGTTCAATTTCGAGGACGAAATCCTTTCAAGAAGGGGAGGATGATGCAATATAAAATGGCCTAAACGACAACCATCAAAAGCCAAGCTCGAGTGCACAACGGATACGAGTCAAGGCCTCCAGGAACGTCTTGGAAGATCATGCATTGGAGCGCCGAGGACGGAGGAAACAGGGCAGGAAAACAGGCAGCCCAAAACAGGGCAAAACAGGGGAGCACACTGTGATAAGAATCAATATGCGGAAAAACAAAAGATAAAAGCGAGACGTAACTCGTACGATAATCTCGAGTAGGAACGGAGAACTAGTTCCGTTACACCCAAAGAAGATGACAAGAACACCTACACTAGGCAACTACCCTCGAGCTAACGCGAGCACGCAAGTAGAATGATCGGGGGGGATTGGAATTCATCTAGATCCGCTAGAGGAAAAACAAGTCCCATCAAAGGTTTCATTCACTCAATCAAAGAGTTCAACTCTCAACACAATTGTTTTTAATCATCAAAGTTAGCTAATGAAATAAACTAGCAACCTAGCTATTTATAGGTGTTGTTAGACACCCTTTGAAAGGTCTAAAATGCCCACACTTAGGCTTAGGAAATAAAGGACCACGTAGGGTCAAAATAGTCATAACATAGCTAGGATTCACGTGCTTCAGCGTTCCGGGCGGAGCGCCCAAGATTGGGGCGGAGCGCCCGCAATTCAGCAAAAACTAGGCAGTGGTGTGGCCCGGGCGGTCCGCCTGGAATTGGGGCGGAGCGCCTCAGCTCAGTTGTCTTCAGGTGGAGCGCCCAAACACTGGGTGGAGCGCCTCAGCTCAGTTGTTTTCAGGTGGAGCGCCCAAAACACTAGGTGGAGCGCCCAAAGTGCTGAGTGGTTGTTCTTGTGCGCTAATCACCCGAAATGGTTTCCAATTGCTTCCTTCTTCTAGTCCCTTCCTCACCAAGTATAGATGTACTCCTTGGATCTCCTTAGCTTGGCTCCGAGTGAAGGGTCTTGTGGGGGTTTGGGTCTTATCATCCTCCCCTTCTTGAGAGGATTTCGTCCTCGAAATTGAAGCATCATTCACGACCTCTCCACCTTCAATCTCGACCACTTCATCACCTACATCAAAAGGAACCAAGTCACAAACATTGAAAGTATTAGAAACTTGATACTCACTTGGCAAGTCGACCACATAAGCATTGTTGTTTATCTTCGAAAGCACTTGGAATGGGCCATCTCCACGGGGTGCCAACTTCCCCTTTCTAAGGGTTGGAAACCTTTCCTTCCGGAAGTGCACCCACACATAGTCACCCTTCTTGAGTTCCACCTTCTTGCGGCCTTTGTTCTTCTTGGAGGCAACCTTAGCATAAGCTTCCTCCAAATTCTTCTTGGCCTTAGCATGTAGCTCCATCAAAGCCTTGGCTCTAGCTTTACCTTCAAAATCAACAACCTTTTCCCTTGGCAAAGGGGTTAGATCAAGGGGAATCAAGGGGTTAAAACCATACACACATTCAAAAGGAGTCATACCAATCATGCTATGCAATGTACGATTGTAGGCAAACTCCATTAAAGGCAATCTATCAATCCATGTCCCGGCCTTACCTCGGGTCATGGCCCTAAGAAGAGCACCCAAGGTTCGGTTTACCACTTCGGTTTGCCCATCGGTTTGGGGGTGGTGGGACGAAGAAAATAAGAGCTTGGTGCCTAAAGCACCCCATAAACTTCGCCAAAAATGGCTTAGGAACTTAGTGTCCCTATCGCACACTATGGTTTGAGGCACACCATGTAGCTTCAAAACATTTTCAACAAACAAGGAAGCTACATGTTGGGCATCATCACATTTCTTGCACGGAATAAAATGAGCCATCTTTGAAAACCTATCCACAACAACATAAATGCTATCGTTACCAACAACAATCATGGTCCTCTTCGTAGGACATTCCCTAGCAAAGTGCCCATATCCCTTGCACTTGTGGCATTTCATTGAAGAAGAGGTAGGAGCATTCAATTGAGTTTTAGAGTTACCTCCCACATTAGATGTGTTCTTCTCATATGGCTTCTTCACATCCTTGCTAGCATTGGCACCACTTGTTCCACTTGCACTTGGGAACCTTGCATTTGTAGTAGGAGGCTTCCATTCCTTTGGTTTGCTTATTGGAGTAGTAGTGCTACTCTTATAGCGAAGGGATTTCTCCTCCTTAAGCCACTTCTCGGCCTCAACCGCATCTTCACATAACTTGTAATGATCATCATATTTGTGGAACTTCAATTGTGAAGCTATGTCTCGGTTCAAGCCCCCTTTGAAACCGATCATGGCCGTCTCATTGTCTTCATCATCTAAGTCAAGGATCATTCGGATTTGCTCAAATTCATTGAAGTATTCACCAACCGATTTAGAACCTTGCTTCAACTCATAAAGACGCCTTTGTTGTTCAACCCGGTATTGATTAGTCAAGTACTTCTCATCCATCACACGGATTAACTCTTCCCAAGTAAGATTAATAGCCATACCCGTCCTCCTTCTATTCCTCTTCACCGACTCCCACCAAGTAGAAGCAAAAGATTCAAAGGAGGATATTGCATACTTGGTCTTCTTCACTTCAGGCATATCATTGGTCTCAAAGATATGCTCCATAGCCAATTTCCAACCAATGTACTCCACCGGGTCACTACTTCCTTTAAAAGAAGGAATAGTGAGCTTCACACTATTAAGATTGTTGTTGTTATCACGACCCCCTTGGAATGGCTCCGGTTGGCCTCCATGGTGATCATCATAAGCAACATAGTCCCTTCTAGCATTTCTCCCTCCATATCCCAAGGGTGGCCCTCGACCTCGGCCTCTACCCCGATCCACATTTCGACCCCAATTCATACCTTGCCGTTGTTGAAAGTGATCATAATACCCATAAGCCTCTTCAACATTCTCGGCTTCCTCCCCTTCTTGAACTTCAACGGGTTGCTCAAGAGCTTGGACATTGCGAACGGGTCTTGGAAGTGGAATGTCTCTTTGGGGGTTGTCTAAAATACGGGGAATGCCCGTTCGTTGGGTATTGCCCAACACTTGATCCATCCTCTCACGATCCTCCTTTACCCGTTGTTGTTTGAGCAATTCAACAACTTGCTCCGGGGTAAAGGTAGGGCTATTTGAGCCTTCTCCGGCTTCAATTTGGACACTTGGGGTCCTTTTCTCGATTTTGACACTCGGGGTCCCATGTTCACCTTGAGTACTCGAGGCTCCTTTTTCAAGAGAATCAATCCTTTGGTTCATGAGGTCCATCTTGGCAAGAAGATTAGCCAAGGCCTCCTTAATGAAATCTTGTCCTTCGTTAGCCATTGTACCTACAAAGAAAAGTAAACAAGAGTTAGTTAAAACACCTCACTCGCTCCCTCACTTGTGTTCACTCGGATCACTCTTTTGGGTGACGGTGGATATTTCACTTGACTTGTAATTCCAAAGCTTCACGTAGATGATTAGCAATTCCCAACTCAACAAAAACTATTCACGAGTCACGCACACTCCGGGGTGAACGGAGTTAATAGGACTCGATGAACGCTAGGCACTTTGAAGTAAAGGACTTGAGTAAAAGGTTCTACGCTTTTCTTGGAATTCCTACTCTGCTTACTAAGGCACGATTCACCTAAAGCAATGAAGGATTAGCGTTAATTAAGTAGGAAGATTACTTAGATCAACACTAATTAGATGTTAGGCAACAAAGAAACAAGTAATCCTAGAAGAAACTACCCAAAAATCAACCTCCCAGCAATTTAGGCGGAGCGCCCAAGGCTTGGGCGGAGCGCCTGGCAAAGTTGATCAGTGAGGGTGCTCAGGCGGGGCGCCTGAAGAGTAGGCGGAGCGCCTGGAGCAAGACCAACTCAGGCGGAGCGCCCAAGGTCTAGGCGGAGCGCCTGGACGAAGAACAACCTGGGTTTTCAACAACGTGTTCTTCGATTTCAATCCAACTTTTTGGTCGATTTCAACGTGTTCTTCCCAAATTCGAAGTACCCGAAGTTGTATATTGGTATAACCACCAATCCCAAATGATTTTTACACCCAACCAAGCAACAAACAAGGAACAATCATGATTCAAGTTTCAAGTTGGGGTTTCACAATTTCTTCAAAAGGGGTAAAAGATGGATTTCAATCTTTCAAAAACGATGTTATACAACTCCGATTCACACCAAATTTGTTTCAAATGGTTCGTTATCACAAGTAGATCATTTCCCGGTAATCAAATCCAAAACCCCACAATCACACAATCCCAAATCAATCAAGTTTTCTCAAGAACAAGGGTTTGGTAGGGTTTAAGGAAAATTGGGGTTTCAATATTTCAATCCAATCCAATCCAAGTAAATTTGGTACCAAAACAACGGGAATTCAACCACGATCACAAATCTATAACACCCACTTCAAGAATCGATCAAACCAAAAAGTTATGCCAATTTTTGTATTTTTCAATTTTTCAATTTTTTTTGTGTTTTCTTCTAATAACAACTTCAACAACAAGAAAACTAAACAAACTAACCTAGGCACGAAGAATCAAGGGTCGGGGGTTCGTAGAAACGATACCCGAACCTTGCTCTGATACCAAGATGATAAGAATCAATATGCGGAAAAATAAAAGATAAAAGCGAGACGTAACTCGTACGATAATCTCGAGTAGCAACGGAGAACTAGTTCCGTTACACCCCAAGAAGATGACAAGAACACCTACACTAGGCAACTACCCTCGAGCTAACGCGAGCACGCAAGTAGAATGATCGGGGGGGATTGGAATTCATCTAGATCCGCTAGAGGAAAAACAAGTCCCATCAAAGGTTTCATTCACTCAATCAAAGAGTTCAACTCTCAACACAATTGTTTTTAATCATCAAAGTTAGCTAATGAAATAAACTAGCAACCTAGCTATTTATAGGTGTTGTTAGACACCCTTTGAAAGGTCTAAAATGCCCACACTTAGGCTTAGGAAATAAAGGACCACGTAGGGTCAAAATAGTCATAACATAGCTAGGATTCACGTGCTTCAGCGTTCCGGGCGGAGCGCCCAAGATTGGGGCGGAGCGCCTGCAATTCAGCAAAAACTAGGCAGTGGTGTGGCCCGGGCGGTCCGTCTGGAATTGGGGCGGAGCGCCTCAGCTCAGTTGTCTTCAGGTGGAGCGCCCAAAACACTGGGTGGAGCGCCCAAAGTGCTGAGTGGTTGTTCTTGTGCGCTAATCACCCGAAATGGTTTCCAATTGCTTCCTTCTTCTAGTCCCTTCCTCACCAAGTGTAGATGTACTCCTTGGATCTCCTTAGCTTGGCTCCGAGTGAAGGGTCTTGTGGGGGTTTGGGTCTTATCACACTGGGAGCTCACTGCCTGAGGAAGAACAAGTGTTCTTCGCGATCGCGACCATGTCTCACGCGATCGCGAAGAGGAATGGTTTAGCCTGCGCGACAGTGCCCCTTGAACGCGAAGGCGAAGGCAAAGTTGATAGAGATCGTGAGGCTGCTGAAGACTTGCGCGATCGCGAGCCTATTGGCGCGATCGCGATGTTGATTATTTTGCTCTACGCGATCGCGATCCTCCCTAGCGCGATCGCGATGAAGAGAAGTTGAGCAGCGGACCAGAATCAGCTTCAAGGGCCATTTTGTCCAGTTTCAGTGTAAATGTATATATAGCACAATCTCTCTTCATTTCATTAGTTTAGCTTGAATTGAATAGAGAGAAGAGAGAATTAGAGAAGGCCGAGCCTTTCTAGTCCGAAGCCCGAGGCTTCATGTATCTCATTAACTTGGAACCTATGGCGATCGACACCTAGTTGAGTCCATTGTAAGGTTCGAGTTTCACTTTCTCCCTTTTGACTTCGATTAACGTTAGTAAATTGAATTCGATTCTTTCTTCTATTTCTTGCCTTCCTAGTCTCTAATTTCTCGATATCCTAGATATCTCGTATCTTGTTTTTATCGCTTCCGCATGTTTGTATCGTTTGTTGCTTCCGCCTATTTTCCATTGCATCAAGATTTGAGCCCGATGGCAAAGTGACCGAGGACAATGAGCTCGAAGACAATTGAGCGTCCGAAGGCAACAAGTGTGTTCGAGCAGACAATCGAGAACCGAAGCCAAGGCTTACCGAAGTCAAAGTCTGCCGAACACAAGTTAATTCAGCCCTGCGAGGCTTATTTCTATTGGTCGCCTGTGACCCTTTTACTAGTTTACCCTTAGTATTTCCTATATAAACCTTGTTTCCTTTCATTGTAAATAGCTAGTTTTTTAATATTGATGAATTGAATGAAAGTGCCGAGCACATTTATTCTTGTCTCCGTCGTGAGCAACACCCCGGTGAGGGCTTTTAAGGACTTGTGGCTTTCGGTTAATCCGATTGAACATTCCTCTTGATCATTCAGTTTTCAAGAGGCAATGTTCTCTTGAGGATTGTTGCATAGTATAGGTGATCATTGTATCCCTTTCGATTGAGCTTTGAGACAGGTTCCTCACTGTTCTTTCGAAAGAAACAAGTTTTGTCTTGCTTCTATCTTTTATCTTTCTTGTTTGTTCTTCCGCGTTTGTGCTAGCAACCCCTTCGGGATTTGCATTGCATCATTCATAGAGACCGAACTTGGTCTTGAATGCGGTTTTCCACTCGTCTCCGGGTTTCATTCGGATTTGGTGGTAACCGGACCTGAGGTCTATCTTCGTAAAGCATGAAGAACCACTTAACTCATCTAGCATGTCATCTAATCGAGGGATAGGATGACGATACTTTACCGTTATTTTGTTGACTGCTCGGTAATCAACACACATTCGCCATGTTCCATATTTCTTTGGGACAAGTATAACAGGAACGGCGCAAGGACTCAGGCTCTCTCGAACAAGGCCCTTGTTTAACAACTCATCAACCTGCCTTTGGAGCTCTTTGGTGTCTTCGGGATTACATCGGTATGCAGGTTTGTTGGGGATTTGTGACCCCGGTACGAAGTCAATTTGGTGCTCGATTCCTCTCAGCGGAGGTAATCCACCTGGCATTTCTTCAGGGAATATGTCTCCGAAGTCCTGCAAAGCACTTTGTACAGCACTAGGCAAAGGGTTATCGTTAGAAAAATCATCATCAGAGTTTAGAAAGATACCCTTGTGCACGAGGCAAATCATCATCTGATCGTTGTCGTTGCCTCGTAGTAACTCACCCGGTTGCATGATTGCACAGATTCCTTTCACTTCGGGCAGTGAGTTTGTCTCTTCGGGCCCCAATTTTGCTCCCATCGGAAGCTTAGCTTTGGCCGCTTCTTTCAATTCTTTCATCCGTTTATAGTCCTTGGTGACTTGCTTTGGAGACAAGCGTTTGAGTATGAAGCTTCCCTTCGAGCTTTACAGTGTAAGTGTTGGATCTGCCATTGTGAACAGCTCTTCGGTCATATTGCCATGGTTGACCCAATAGCAAATGACAAGCTTTCATCGGCACCACATCGAATATCATTTCGTCTTGATACTCTCCAATTCTGAACTTGATCCACACTTGTTTGACAACTCTCAATTCTCCACACTCATTCAGCCATTGTAATTTGTAAGGGTGGGGATGCTTCAAAGTAGTTAGTCCCATTTGAGAAACCAAGGTTTGGCTCACCACATTTTCACAACTACCAGAATCAATGTGATGCAATGGAAAATACGCGGAAGCTAAAGACGATATGAAAATGCGGAAGCTAAAACAAGATAGGCGATATCGATGAAGATATCGAGATAAAGAGCAAGACGAGGCTTGAACGTTTACCTAAGTAGCACCGAGGAACTCGTCTCGATACACCCCGGGTGAAGTCAAGGATCACCTATACTATGCAACTAGCCTCAAGAGGCACCTGGCTCTTGCAAATAGAATGATCAAAGAGGTTTCGATGTTCAACTTGGAATCCACCAAGTGAAATCATGCCCGCTCACGGGTTCTTCATTGAGATTCACTCAAGAAATTCATCATTCTACATTCAAGGTTTGTTCCAAATGAAATGAAGACCTAAGGGCTCTATTTATAGGCCCCTTATAAGACTAAAGTAAATGACAAAAGTGCCCTTAAGTGAGGTTAATACATAAAAGGCCACTTAGGGCTAAAATAAGAAATACACCCAAAACTAGTGAAATCCCGCAATGGTGTCACAGGGGGTAGGCGGTCCGCCTCCCCCCACTAGGCGGTCCGCCTCCTGTGGTTCTTCAAGCTGAGGCGCTCCGCCTCCATGCTGAGGCAATCCGCCTCTTCCTGATTCTGGATTTTTGTAGGCGCTCCGCCTCCTTGCTGAGGCGCTCCGCCTCATCCTGGGACTTGTGAAAGAGTCGCAAAATGAGCTTGGGATGGATCCCCTTGGAGCCCAAGCGGTCCTTCATCCATGGTGCTCCAATGCATGATCTTCAATATGGTTCCGGAGCCCTTCACTAGCATCCTTTGTGATCTCGAGGTTGGCTCTTGATGGTTGTCGTTTAGGCCCGATTTATATTGCATCATCCTCCCCTTCTTGAAAGGATTTCATCCTCGAAATCAAACCATCAAGCCTACATCCAAAGACAAGCACAAACAAAAAACAAAACTCCTACTACAATAGTAGGTTAGTGTGCCAAGTGTGGGAAAACACACTCTTATGGTACAACCAAGTATCAATGGCAACAAAGAAGCTCATGTTCCCAAAGGAACTAGCAAGTACTTGGTTCAACAAAGAAGTGCACTCAACACAAGAACAAACAAAGGGATTAATTGGGCATGGCATATGCAAGATCAAGTTATCAAATTCCCTACGACCCCTAAGTTGATTAGTGCACCAAGATTCCCCACTATGCGAGTAGGCAAGTCTAACAAGAGTGAAGGCAAGTGGTGTGGAAAATTCACTCTTGTGATAGAGCCAAGTATCAATACTAATCAAAAAGCTTATGTGATAAGAATCAATATGCGGAAAAGTAAAAGATAAAAGCGAGACGTAACTCGTACGATAATCTCGAGTAGCAACGGAGAACTAGTTCCGTTACACCCCAAGAAGATGACAAGAACACCTACACTAGGCAACTATCCTCGAGCTAACGCGAGCACGCAAGTAGAATGATCGGGGGGGATTGGAATTCATCTAGATCCGCTAGAGGAAGAACAAGTCCCATCAAAAGGTTTCATTCACTCAATCAAAGAGTTCAACTCTCAACACAATTGTTTGTTTTAATCATCAAAGTTAGCTAATGAAATAAGACAAGCTACTAACTATTTATAGGTGTTGTTAGACACCCTTTGAAAGGTCTAAAATGCCCACACTTAGGCTTAGGAAATAAAGGACCACGTAGGGTCAAAATAGTCATAACATAGCTAGGATTCACGTGCTTCAGTGTTCCGGGCGGAGCGCCCAAGATTGGGGCGGAGCTCCCGCAATTCAGCAAAAACTAGGCAGTGGTGTGGCCCGGGCGGTCCGCCTGGAATTGGGGCGGAGCGCCTCAGCTCAGTTGTCTTCAGGTGGAGCGCCCAAACACTGGGTGGAGCGCCTCAGCTCAGTTGTTTTCAGGTGGAGCGCCCAAAACACTGGGTGGAGCGCCCAAAGTGCTGAGTGGTTGTTCTTGTGCGCTAATCAGCCGAAATGGTTTCCAATTGCTTCCTTCTTCTAGTCCCTTCCTCACCAAGTGTAGATGTACTCCTTGGATCTCCTTAGCTTGGCTCCGAGTGAAGGGTCTTGTGGGGGTTTGGGTCTTATCATCCTCCCCTTCTTCAGAGTATTTCGTCCTCGAAATTGTAGCATCATTCACGACCTCTCCACCTTCAATCTCGACCTCTTCATCACCTACATCCAAAGGAACCAAGTCACAAACATTGAAAGTATTAGAAACTTGATACTCACATGGCAAGTCGACCACATAAGCATTGTTGTTTATCTTCGAAAGCACTTGGAATGGGCCATCTCCACGGGGTGCCAACTTCCCTTTTCTAAGGGTTGGAAACCTTTCCTTCCGGAAGTGCACCCACACATAGTCACCCTTCTTGAGTTCCACCTTCTTGCGGCCTTTGTTCTTCTTGGAGGCAACCTTAGCATAAGCTTCCTCCAAATTCTTCTTGGCCTTAGCATGTATGATAAGCCTCAAATCGAGCTTAGAGTACTTACCATCTAGAGTCGAGATTGGAGGATGCTAAGGACTAGAGGTCAAGAGCGTTGGAGGTGGATTGAAGCCATCCCGGGTGATCAAAGCGCAAGAGGAGAAGGCTAGAGATCCAGGCGCCCCGCCTGAGCTTCAGGCGCCCCGCCCAGGAACCAAAGGGGCAAGGCGCTCCGCCCAGCCCCCAGGCGCTCCGCCCAGGGCCCTCCACTGCACACTTTTCTGGGCACTCCGCCCAAGGAGAGGCGCTCAACCCCAAAAGCTGAAGCACGGGATTTTTGATGGTGTTATGTCTATTTTGACCCTATGTGGCCTTTTATCCTAAAGCCTAGTGTGTGGGCTATTTAGACATTTTACTTAGTGCCTAAAAACATCTATAAATAGCTAGATAGCTTATTTCATTCCTTAGCTTGTTTAGAATTGAAGAATAGACTTAGTAAGAGAGGCAAGGCCTTCTTCTTTGTAGAAGCTTGAAGCTTCGGATTATCTCTTCGCTTGGAGCCTATGGAGACCCGTCACTAGTACGGAATCCTTGTATGGTTCAAGTTTCCCTTCCTCTCTCGGATAATCAATTCATGGTTTGAATCGTTTATCCATTCTCTTTCTTCTATTTCTATTCTCCCCAATCCCTTACTTTCTTGTTATCTTGTGATTGTTGCTTCCGCATCATTAGTTTATCGCTTCCTCCTATTTGGGTCTTATCAGTTTGGTATCAGAGCAAGGCTCGGGATTTGTTCTTACAAACCCTCGATCCTTGTTCATCCTATCGTTAGTTTAGTTTATTGTTATTGTTGTTCTTGCTCTTGAAGAAAAGAAGAAAACACAAAAAAATTGAAAAAAAAAATTGAAAAATACAAAAATTGGTGTAACTTTGTGGTGTGATCGATTCGTGTTGTGGGTGTTATAGATTCTTAATCCTTGTTGAAAACCCGATGTTTGGGTACCAAATTTGTTTGGATCGGATTGGATTGAAAATTTGAAACCCCAATTTGTTAAACCCTTTGTTCTTGAAGGAATTGATTGATTTTGGGTTGTGTGTTAATGGGGTTTTGGAATTGATTATTGGGGATTGATCTCTATTGAAATCCGAACAATTTGCAACAAGAATCTTGTGAATCGGAGTTCGGTAACATAGTTTTTGAAGAATCGAAACCACTTTTGAACCTTGAAACCCATGTTGAAACCCCAAACTTGACAACTTTGAATCTTGATTGAGCCTTTTCTGTTGGTTGTTTGGGTTTTAAATTGATTGGGGATTGTAGGTTGTATCAAGGAGCAACTTTGGGTACCTTGGATTTGGCCAAAACACCTTGGAATCGGCCTAGAAATTGGATTGAAAACGAAGAACACGGAGTGAAAAACCCAGGTGTTCTTCGTCCAGGCGCTCCGCCTGAAGTTTGGGCGCCCCGCCTGACTTGTTCTTGCCCCAGGCGCTCCGCCTAAATCCCAGGCGCCCCGCCTGACCAACCCCACTGACCAAATTTTCTTCAGGCGCTCCGCCCCACCCTTTGGGCGCTCCGCCTGACCTCTGAAGGTGTTGTTTGGGTAGTTTTTCCTATTCTTTTGTTGCCTAACTTCTAATTAGTGCCTATCTAAGTAATATTTCTACTTAAATAGCACTAATCTTTCATTGCTTTTAGGTGAATTCGTGCCTTAGTTGGAGAATAGAATTCAAAGAAGACTCGTAGTTTCTTTTGGTTCAAGTCCTCACTTCAAAAGTGCTTAGCGTTCATCGAGTCACATCAACTCCACTCCGGGCCTTTACTTGGATCTACTAGTTGATTGATCTTACCATTGTGGTTCCTAAAAGAGATAAGGGCATCTTTGGTTGGGGTTTGGGAGTGTGCACCCTAAAAGAGTGTTGAGAGCCACCACCAATGGTAAGGGAGAGCAAGTGAGGTTGTTTATACTAACCTTTGCACTTTCTTAACATGTCTTTTGCAGGTACAAGGAGCCATAAGGGAGGTTTGGAGGGAAGTAGGAGTAGTGAGAAAGGTGTAAGTGAGAGGGAGTTAGTTGAAGCCTACCTTCCGAGCCTCTTAGCTCAAATAGAGGCAATGGACACTAGGGTCCGACACTTGGAGGATGAGATGAAGGAGAATGAGGCCGAGGGAAGAGATGGTATGAGTCGCACTATAGGTTATGGTATTGCTAGTAGTGGTGAAATGAGGAAGTACCCAACTAGTGTTGGTACTATTAATGGGATGTGTAAAGGGCATTACCTAGATGAATTCATGAGAGAAAGAATGTGGTGTCAATTCGTAGTGAGCCTCAATGGGAATCATGGGTATGTGCTTCAAGCGGATAATGGTGAAGCAAGTTGGATTAGCCATCTTGTAGTGAGAAGGTTGGGAATACCTTGTGTTGATGGGATGGCGAGGGTAGTTATTTCACAAAGGAACTTTGAAGAAGAAGTGGAGTGCAAAGTAGGCCCTTTAGTGGGATGTGATGTTATGTTGGGAAAGCCTTGGCTTTCCAATAGATACTTCAAGATCGCACAAGAAGTTGTGGATGGCTACCATGTTCAAGCACAAGGGAAGTTTCAAATCCTTTTTCTTAGGAAAGAAGGAATACAACCAAGCACACCCATGAACATGAGAAGTGGTGGGACACCAATGAGGAGAAGCCCTATGCTCCAAAGAGTGCAATCAAGAAGCCCTATGAACATGAGAAGTAGTGGGACACCATTGAAGAGAAATCCTACACTCACAATCAATGGTGGGACTAGTGCAAAAAGAGAGTTGACATATGTCAACAAGGTGAGCCCCAAACCACAAGATCCAAAGCAAAGTGGTTCACCTACAAAGAAGAAAGAGACATCAAGTGATGAGTCTCTTAGTCCTAGATTCCGGGCTGATGTTAGAAGTCCACCTACTCCGGCTATGGGTATTCTTGAGCCTCGTCCCAACTCACCCGAATTTGAGAGACAAAAGATTGAGAGGAGTAAGGGAGTGACCGGTGACATTCCTCGAGTGGAAAAAGGAGAGGATGTGATGAGTGACGTGAGTGGGATGTCACCACCCGAATCTACACCCGACCTTGAAAAGAAAATGAGGGAAAAGAAAGAGGGAAAAAGAATTGTAAAGAGTGAGGACACCCCTTATTCTAACCCTAACCCTTTATCTTTTTCTTTTACTTGTGTGACTTCTTGTGTAGGAACTCTTGGAGGCAAGCCATTGGAGCCTCAATCATCTTCCAAAAAGGAAGGACAAGGTGAAGCAAACCTTCAATGTGAGCTTCAAGGTGGAGAGCCAATCCATGACACTTCAAGTGCATTGAGTGAGCAAGATGGCCACTCAAAGGTAAGTGATAGTTCTCCCCTTGAGCATGTTACTTCCTTGTCATGTGAGAGTGTTTGTGAAACCTCTATACTAGTTGATGATATATATGATTACAATGTGTTTGCAACTAGTGTGGAGTCAAATGGTCAACTTGTGTATGATTGTGAACCACTAGTTGAGAGGAGTAATAAGCCACATCATGATGTGAGCTCGATTTTCATTGAACCTCTCTTTAGTGAAGATTGTGTAGTTGACCTTGATTGTGACCTTTGCTATGACACACCACCAATTTTTGATAAAGTGGAAGGCGAGTTGAATGAATACCCTATCCTTTCCCTTGATGAATTGCTTGATAATGGTGGGTCCATGTGTTGTGGTGCGGATGGTAGTGACCTTGAGGAGTCCCTAGTGAGTGGGATGGATAAGATTATACTTGATGACTCCTCAAGTATGTATGAAGAGTGTGAAATTAACCCTCCATGGCTTGATAGGTTTAACTCTATAGACAATCCATTGTTTGAAATGACAAGTGAGACGGATGGTCTTGGAATTGATTATGTTGGTCCGTCTTCTAGTAGTCCTAATCTTGATTGTGTGGACTACAATGATGAAGAAGCCATTATGGAAGCTTTCCTTGATAGTATTTCTAGTTAGAAAGATTGTCTTAGAGGTGGGTTTGAGGGTGAGGAAGTAACTCTTGGTGTGTGTAAGAGTGCTTCCAAGAAGGGGAGTGGAGTATTCGATGTTAGTTGTCGCTTGAATTATGTGACTTACTCCATCCCATATGTTGATCACACCTTGAGTGTTGAGCATGCCAAAGCTTGATGTGATGACCATAAGCTTGGATGTCATAAGGAACTTAGTTGCTTAATCTTGCATGTTCCATATCTTATTGATCTCTTTGCTTGTTATAGGAGTGCGTGCTTTTCATTGTTGAGCCAAGAACTTGTTGTTTCCTTTGGAGACCTCTTCTTTTTTATTGGTATTGATACTTGGCTCTATCACAAAAGTGTGCTTTCCATAGCACTTGCAATCACTCTTGTTGGACTTGCCTACTCTTGTAGTGGGAAGTTTTGGTTTGTTATTATTGGACTTAGGGATCATAGGAATTTTGATGGCTTGATCTTGCATATTCTCTACCCTATTGATCTCTTTAAAGAATCATGCATTGAGTGCACCCATTGGGGAAGCCAAGTACTTGTTGTTTTCTTTGGAAACATGCGCTTTATTATTGTCATTGATACTTGGTTATACCATAAGAGTGTGTATTCCACATTACTTGCACTAACCTACTCTTGTAGTAGGATATTTGGCTTGTTCTTGTCTTTGATTGTAGGTCTTGATGGTTAGATTTCGAGGACGAAATCCTTTCAAGAAGGGGAGGATGATAAGCCTCAAATCGAGCTTAGAGTACTTACCATCTAGAGTCGAGATTGGAGGATGCTAAGGACTAGAGGTCAAGAGCGTTGGAGGTGGATTGAAGCCGTCCCGGGTGATCAAAGCGCAAGAGGAGAAGGCTAGAGATCCAGGCGCCCCCCCTGAGCTTCAGGCGCCCTGCCCAGGAACCAAAGGGGCCAGGCGCTCCGCCCAGGGCCCTCCACTGCACACTTTTCCGGGCGCTCCGCCCAAGGAGAGGCGCTCCGCCCCAAAAGCTGAAGCACGGGATTTTTGATGGTGTTATGTCTATTTTGACCCTATGTGGCCTTTTATCCTAAAGCCTAGTGTGTGGGCTATTTAGACATTTTACTTAGTGCCTAAAAACATCTATAAATAGCTAGATAGCTTATTTGATTCCTTAGCTTGTTTAGAATTGAAGAATAGACTTAGTAAGAGAGGCAAGGCCTTCTTCTTTGTAGAAGCTTGAAGCTTCGGATTATCTCTTTGCTTGGAGCCTATGGAGACCCGTCACTAGTACGGAATCCTTGTATGGTTCAAGTTTCCCTTCCTCTCTCGGATAATCAATTCATGGTTTGAATCGTTTATCCATTCTCTTTCTTCTATTTCTATTCTCCCCAATCCCTTACTTTCTTGTTATCTTGTGATTGTTGCTTCCGCATCATTAGTTTATCGCTTCCGCCTATTTGGGTCTTATCAATGTAGCTCCATCAAAGCCTTGGCTCTAGCTTTACCTTCAAAATCAACAACCTTTTCCCTTGGCAAAGGGGTTAGATCAAGGGGAATCAAGGGGTTAAAACCATACACACATTCAAAAGGAGTCATACCAATCATGCTATGCAATGTACGATTGTAGGCAAACTCCATTAAAGGCAATCTATCAATCCATGTCCCGGCCTTACCTTGGGTCATTGCCCTAAGAAGAGCACCCAAGGTTCGGTTTACCACTTCGGTTTGCCCATCGGTTTGGGGGTGGTGGGACGTAGAAAACAAGAGCTTGGTCCCTAAAGCACCCCATAAACTTCGCCAAAAATGGCTTAGGAACTTAGTGTCCCTATCGCTCACTATGGTTTGAGGCACACCATGTAGCTTCAAAACATTTTCAAGAAACAAGGAAGCTACATGTTGGGCATCATCACATTTCTTGCACGGAATAAAATGAGCCATCTTTGAAAACCTATCCACAACAACATAAATGCTATCGTGGCCCCCCCTAGTCCTTGGTAATC
This sequence comes from Petunia axillaris subsp. axillaris, assembly GCA_029990575.1. Classification (NCBI taxonomy): domain Eukaryota; kingdom Viridiplantae; phylum Streptophyta; class Magnoliopsida; order Solanales; family Solanaceae; genus Petunia; species Petunia axillaris. The sequence goes on along the minus strand of JARKNS010000004.1, from coordinate 98,489,785 downwards.
CCATGACAAAGTCCATTGATATATCCATCCACGGGCTAGTAGGTACGGGGAGAGGGGTATACAATCCATGAGGGTGGGCTTTAGATTTGGCACGCTTGCACTCAAGGCAATTAGTGCAAAACTTTTCCACATGCACCCTCATCTTTGGCCAATGTAATTGTTCTTGAAGAACGGCCAAAGTCTTTCTTATCCCAAAGTGACCCATGAGTCCTCCACAATGTGCCTCTTGCACAAGCAATTCCCTCCATGAGGACTCGGGTATGCACACTTTACCATTCTTGAAGATGTATCCATTCACCCATTGGTATTTCTCAACTCTCTCCCCCTTCTCTAGAGCATCATAGACACTCTTTAGCTTTGGATCATGAGCATACATCAACTTAATGCTCTCGAATCCCATGAGCTTAGAGGTGAGAGTAGTGGCAAGGGCGAACTTCCTAGAGAGGGCATCCGCCACAACATTGTCCTTCCCTTTCTTGTATTGGATAACATAGGGAAAGGACTCAATGAATTCAACCCACTTGGCATGTCTCTTATTGAGCTTCTCTTGGCCTCTTAGATGCTTGAGTGACTCATGGTCACTCTTGATCACAAACTCTCTAGGCCACAAGTAATGTTGCCAATGGGCAAGGGCTCTCACAAGGGCATACAACTCCTTGTCATATGTAGAATAGTTCAATGAGGCCCCTTTCAACTTTTCACTAAAGTAGGCGATGGGTTTGCTATCTTGCATTAGAACACCACCAATTCCCACCCCCGAGGAATCACATTCAACCTCAAATGCCTTTCCAAAGTCGGGCAATTGCAATAGAGGGGCGGTACTTAACCTACTTTTCAATTCTTGGAAGGCCTTCTCTTGAGGCTCTCCCCACACAAAGGGTTGGTCTTTCTTCACCAATTCGGTGAGTGGAGCGGCAATGGAGCTAAAATCTTTCACAAAGCGTCTATAAAAACTTGCAAGACCATGAAAGCTCCTCACTTGAGTCACGGTAGTAGGGGTAGGCCAATCACGTATGGCCTCTACCTTAGACTCATCCACCTCCACTCCTTGGGCACTCACAACAAACCCAAGGAAGACAACCTTCTCCACACCAAAGGCACACTTTTTGAAATTAGCATAGAGCTTTTCGGCTCTCAAGGCTTCAAGCACTTTCCTAAGGTGGTCAACATGTTCATCAATTGTCTTACTATAGATCAAGATATCATCAAAATACACAACGACAAACTTGTTGATAAAAGACTTCAAGACATGATTCATGAGTCGCATGAAAGTGCTAGGCGCGTTGGAAAGCCCGAAGGGCATTACCAACCATTCATAGAGACCGAATTTGGTCTTGAATGCGGTTTTCCATTCATCCCCGGGTTTCATCCGGATTTTATGGTAACCGGACCTAAGGTCAATTTTGGAAAAGACACACGACCCACTCAATTCATCCAACATATCATCAAGCCGTGGAATAGGGTGACGGTACTTGACCGTTATCTTATTCACGGCTCGGCAATCTACGCACATTCGCCAAGTGCCATCCTTCTTGGGAACAAGAATGACCGGAACGGCACAAGGACTCAAACTCTCCCTCACCAAGCCTTTGGAAAGCAAGTCATCAACTTGTTTTTGTAACTCCCTTGTATCCTCGGGATTGCTTCTATAGGCCGGCTTATTTGGGATTTGAGAGCCCGGAATAAAATCAATTTGATGTTCAATACCCCTCAAGGGTGGTAAGCCATCGGGCATCTCATCCGGGAACATGTCCCCAAAGTCCTTCAAGACATTTTCAAACACACTAGGCAATAAGGTAGAAGAAGAATCATAATTAGAGTTAAGGGTAATACCTTTGTGCACTAGGCATAGGAGAAACTTGGTGCCATCATTGCCTTTCAAGAGCTCGCCCGGTTGCATCATGGCACACATGCCACCGGTAGATGAAGTAGGTGGGATTGCCACCATGCTTTTGGACAAAGGACTAGTCTCAATGATAGACTTAGCCTTGGCCACCTCTCTTAACTCCTTCATTTTCTTGTAGTCATCACTCACTTGCTTAGGAGTGAGAGGTTTAAGCACAAATCTCTTCCCTTCATGTTTGACCGTGTAAGTGTTGACTCGACCATCATGCACCACTTGCCTATCGAATTGCCATGGCCTCCCTAAGAGTAGGTGGCATGCTTGCATAGGCACAACGTCAAACAAATGCTCATCAACATAACTTCCCATTTTGAATCGAATCATCACTTGTTTTACTACGTTAAGCTCCCCACATTCGCTTAGCCATTGTAACCGGTAAGGTTTAGGATGCTTCATGGTAGTCAACTTCAATTGAGACACAAGTGATTGACTCACTACATTTGCACAACTCCCGGAATCAATTATCATAGAGCAAACAACATCTTTGACCCGGCACCTAGCATGGAACAAATTTTCCCTTTGCAAGGTTTCATTATCTTCCACAATCATAGCCCCTAGGCTCCTTCTAACAACCAAGAAAGTATGAGGATCCTCCTCCTCCACCGTGTCATCAAGCAAATCATCCTCCTCTACTCCCTCATCTCCCTCTACTCCCTCTACTCCCTCATCTTCCGATTCACTCTCTTTCTCATATGCATCATTACCAACAACAATCATGGTCCTCTTCGTAGGACATTCCCTAGAAAAGTGCCCATATCCCTTGCACTTGTGGCATTGCATTGAAGAAGAGGTAGGAGCATGCAATTGAGTTTTAGAGTTACCTCCCACATTAGATGTGTTCTTCTCATATGGCTTCTTCACATCCTTGCTAGCATTGGCACCACTTGTTCCACTTGCACTTGGGAACCTTGCATTTGTAGTAGGAGGCTTCCACTCCTTTGGCTTGCTTATAGGAGTAGTAGTGCTACTCTTGTAGCGAAGGGATCTCTCCTCCTTAAGCCACTTCTCGGCCTCAACCGCATCTTCACATAACTTGTAATGATCATCATATTTGTGGAACTTCAATTGTGACGCTATGTCTCGGTTCAAGCCCCCTTTGAAACGGATCATGGCCGTCTCATTATCTTCATCATCTAAGTCAAGGATCATTCGGATTTGCTCAAATTCATTGAAGTATTCACCAACCGATTTAGAACCTTGCTTCAACTCATAAAGACGCCTTTGTTGTTCAACCCGGTATTGATTAGTCAAGTACTTCTCATCCATCACACGGATTAACTCTTCCCAAGTAAGATTAATAGCCATACCCGTCCTCCTTCTATTCCTTTTCACCAACTCCCACCAAGTAGAAGCAAAAGATTCAAAGGAGGATATTGCATACTTGGTCTTCTTCACTTCGGGCATATCATTGGTGTCAAAGATACGCTCCATAGCCAATTTCCAACCTATGTACTCCACCGGGTCACTACTTCCTTTAAAAGAAGGAATAGTGAGCTTCACACTATTAAGATTGTTGTTGTTATCACGACCCCCTTGGAATGGCTCCGGTTGGCCTCAATAGTGATCATCATACCCATAAGCCTCATCAACATACTCGGCTTCCTCCCCTTCTTGAGCTTCAACGGGTTGCTCAAGAGCTTGGACATTGCGGACGGCTCTTGGAAGTGGAATGTCTCTTTGGGGGTTGTCTAAAATACGGGGAATGCCCGTTCGTTGGGTATTGCCCAACACTTGATCCATCCTCTCACGATCCTCCTTTACCCGTTGTTGTTTGAGCAATTCAACAACTTGTTCCGGGGTGAAGGTAGGGCTATTTGAGCCTTCTCCGGTTTCAATTTGGACACTCGGGGTCCCATGTTCACCCTGAGTACTCGAGGCTCCTTTTTCAAGAGAATCAATCCTTTGGTTCATGAGGTCCATCTTGGCAAGAAGATTAGCCAAGGCCTCCTTAATGAAATCTTGTCCTTCGTTAGCCATTGTACCTACAAAGAAAAGCAAACAAGAGTTAGTTAAAACACCTCACTCGCTCCCTCGCTTGTGTTCACTCGGATCACTCTTTTGGGTGACGGTGGATATTTCACTCGACTTGTAATTCCAAAGCTTCACGTAGATGATTAGCAATTCCCAACTCAATCAAAACTATTCACGAGTCACGCACACTCCGGGGTGAACGGAGTTAATAGGACTCGATGAACGCTAGGCACTTTGAAGTAAAGGACTTGAGTAAAAGGTTCTACGCTTTTCTTGGAATTCCTACTCTGCTTACTAAGGCACGATTCACCTAAAGCAATGAAGGATTAGTGTTAATTAAGTAGGAAGATTACTTAGATCAACACTAATTAGATGTTAGGCAACAAAGAAACAAGTAATCCTAGAAGAAACTACCAAAAAATCAACCTCCCAGCAATTTAGGCGGAGCGCCCAAGGCTTGGGCGGAGCGCCTGGCAAAGTTGATCAGTGAGGGTGCTCAGGCGGGGCGCCTGAAGAGTAGGCGGAGCGCCTGGAGCAAGACCAACTCAGGCGGAGCGCCCAAGGTCTAGGCGGAGCGCCTGGACGAAGAACAACCTGGGTTTTCAACAACGTATTCTTCGATTTCAATCCAACTTTTTGGTCGATTTCAACGTGTTCTTCCCAAATTCGAAGTACCCGAAGTTGTATATTGGTATAACCACCAATCCCCAATGATTTTTACACCCAACCAAGCAACAAACAAGGAACAATCATGATTCAAGTTTCAAGTTGGGGTTTCACAATTTCTTCAAAAGGGGTAAAAGATGGATTTCAATCTTTCAAAAATGATGTTATACAACTCCGATTCACACCAAATTTGTTTCAAATGATTCGTGGTCACAAGTAGATCAATCCCCGGTAATCAAATCCAAAACCCCACAAACATACAACCCCAAATCAATCAATATTCCTCAAGAACAAGGGTTTGGTAGGGTTTAAGGAGAAGTAGGGTTTCAATTTTTCAATCCAATCCAATCCAAGTAAATTTGGTACCAAAACAATGGGAATTCAACCACGATCACAAATCTATAATACCCAATCCAAGAATCGATCCAACCAAAAAGTTATGCCAATTTTTGTATTTTTCAATTTTTTAATTTTTTTTTGTGTTTTCTTCTAATAACAACTTCAACAACAATAAAACTAAACAAACTAACCTAGGCACGAAGAATCAAGGGTCGGGGGTTTGTAGAAACAAAACCCGAGCCTTGCTCTGATACCAAGATGATAAGAATCAATATGCGGAAAAGTAAAAGATAAAAGCGAGACGTAACTCGTACGATAATCTCGAGTAGCAACGGAGAACTAGTTCCGTTACACCCCAAGAAGATGACAAGAACACCTACACTACGCAACTACCCTCGAGCTAACGCGAGCACGCAAGTAGAATGATCGGGGGGGATTGGAATTCATCTAGATCCGCTAGAGGAAAAACAAGTCCCATCAAAAGGTTTCATTCACTCAATCAAAGAGTTCAACTCTCAACACAATTGTTTGTTTTAATCATCAAAGTTAGCTAATGAAATAAGACAAGCTACTAGCTATTTATAGGTGTTGTTAGACACCCTTTGAAAGGTCTAAAATGCCCACACTTAGGCTTAGGAAATAAAGGACCACGTAGGGTCAAAATAGTCATAACATAGCTAGGATTCACGTGCTTCAGTGTTCCGGAGGAGCGCCCAAGATTGGGGCGGAGCGCCCGCAATTCAGCAAAAACAAGGCAGTGGTGTGGCCCGGGCGGTCCGCCTGGAATTGGGGCGGAGCGCCTCAGCTCAGTTGTCTTCAGGTGGAGCGCCCAAACACTGGGTGGAGCGCCTCAGCTCAGTTGTTTTCAGGTGGAGCGCCCAAAACACTGGGTGGAGCGCCCAAAGTGCTGAGTGGTTGTTCTTGTGCGCTAATCACCCGAGATGGTTTCCAATTGCTTCCTTCTTCTAGTCCCTTCCTCACCAAGTGTAGATGTACTCCTTGGATCTCCTTAGCTTGGCTCCGAGTGAAGGGTCTTGTGGGGGTTTGGGTCTTATCATTATGTCCCCCAAGGAGACAACAAGTTCTTGGCTCACCAATGACAAGCACTCACAACCATAACAAGCAAAGAGATCATTAGGACATAGAATATTCAAGATTACACAATCAAGTTTCCTATGACCCCTAAGCTCATGATCGACACGCCAAACCTTTAACGCAATGCTTTCACAGTGTGGCACAATGGGTTCGGCATGCTCAATTCTCAAAGTGTGGTTAGCATGCGGGATGGGATAGGACAAATAGTGCAATGCACAAGTAGCATCAATTACCCCACTCCCCTTCTTAAGAGCTCTCATACTCACACTAAGAGATACCTCCTCACCTCCAACTTCATCCTCGAGACAACCCTCCTCACGTGATAAACTCTCAAGGGAGGCATTAATAATGGCCTCTTCATCATCATAACCTAAACCAACAAGAGTAGGGTCACTAGAAGAATCATCTACCTCACTCGAAGCTTCAAACAAAGAGTTGTCTATGGGATCAAATCCCTCACACCACGGAGGTTCCAACTCATTCTCAACTTTAGTCCGATACAAATCACCTTCACAATTAAAGAGGCCCTCACGCAATGGGAATGTAAAAGCATGCACCTCAATTTCGTAGTCAAACAAAGGCATCGTATTAAGACTAGGTTCTTCGCTCTCGCTTGAGGAGTCATCATAGACAACCTTGTCCAATTCATGCAATTTGGACTCCTCAAGGTCACTATCATCCTTACTACGACACACAAATCCACCAAAATCAATTATACCCACAAGGGTAGAGTCACATAACTCTTCTTCCCTTTTATCAAATATGGGTGGGGTGTCATAACAAGAGTCACAAGCAAGGTCAACTAACACACTTTCACTAGAGAGAGGTTCTTTGAATACCGGGCTCACATCATGATGTGGCGTTTCATTCCTCTCTACTAGCGGGTCACACGCAAACACAAGTTGACCATTAGACTCTTCACTAGTTGCAAGGTTAATATAGGACTCACAAGCAACAACTAGCTTTGAGTCTCCACAAGACAAGGGATTAACATGTTCATGAGGAGGGAAGGTAACACTTACATTTGAGTCTCTCCCGTGAGCACTCATATAGCTTGTAGTGTCGCATTCAATTCCTCCGTCACGAAGCTCACAATTATGATCTCCATCCTCTTGTCTTCCTTCCAAGGCAAACGGTTGAGGCTCCAATAGCTCGCCTCCAAGGGTACCTACACAATAGCTATAGCAAGAAGAAGAAGATGTTGTATGGTTATGACAAAGGGTGCCCTCACTCTCAATTTCCTCTCCTCTTCTTTCTTTCAATTCGCTCTCATGTGCAAGTGTGTGGGGATGAGGTCCAAGAATGTCATCACCTCGCTCACCTTCCCCAAATCCCTCATTTGCCATTGGTTGGCGCATAAGAGTAGTAGGATTACTCCTAGAGTGAGTAGTTACATCTACTTGGGCATTGCCCAAGTTGTAGGGAATGCCCACTTGTTGGGGAGTGCCCAACGGTTGGGGATTGCCCAACACTTCATCACTAGTACCCCCTTCGGTACCATTTTGGACACTCGGGGTCCATTCCTCTATGAGGCGATCTAACCTCGAGCTTATGGATCTCACCTCGGACAAGAGGTTGACCAAAGTGCTTACCGGTACCTCAACGGTATCGTATACGTCTCCGGCCATGTACCTACAAAAATTAAAGACAAGAGAAAGAGGTTAGAGTAAAAACCTCACTCGCTCCCTCACCTTTGGAATGTTTCTCGGGTACACTCAATTTAGTGGGTGGTAGGATCACTCAAGCTTGATTTCAAAGGCTTCCTCGTAGTTGAACAACCACCTCAATAACCACTCAAGTCACACGAACCAAATACTCTTCGGGGTGAGTGGAATCGATGGGACTCGATGGACGAACGGCTACATGAGTGAGCACTTGAAGCAAAAATGTTCTACGAGGCTTCTTTGAGTTCTACTCTCCTCTAGGCACGAATGTCCTAATACGCTCAAGAGTTAGTGTCTTTCGAGTAGGCTAATTACCCTAGAAACACTAACCAAGAAGCCTGGAGGCAAACAACAAGTGAAAACCTACGAAAAAACTACCCGGAAACAAGTAACAGGGGGAGGCGCTCTGCCCAGAGGGGGAGGCGCTCCGCCTACCAATGTCCAGAGAAGGACTTTTGCTGAGGCGGTCCGCCTAAATCGTGAGGCGGTCCGCCTAAAGATGAAGCTGCAGCTTTTCAACTACGGGTTTTTGGCTTTTTGCACCCAAAATTTCCAACGATTTCAACCCGTTACTCAATTTCAATGATACCCAATGGTGTATTCAACTATGATAAACAATCCCCAATAGTTTTTAACTTCAAACAACCAACAACAAGATTGATTCAAGTTTTGCAGCAAAATTTTCAAAGTTTTCAAGAATTTGGGATTTCAAGAATTTCGATTTTCAATCCGTAACACCAAAACATGTTATGAGGGTATCAAATCAATGGGTTAACAATATAGAACAATCCCCAATACATTTAAACGCTTGGGGAATCAAATCCAACCCGATCTACTAAATTTTTTTAACTTTTCAACTTTTTCAATTTTTTTGTTTTTTCTTCAAATCTTCAAGAACAAAAACATAAACACAACAACAATAAGAACAAGACCGAGGATTCGTAAGAACGAAGCCTAGCCGTGCTTTGATACCAACTAATGCAATGGAAAATACGCGGAAGCTAAAGACGATATGAAAATGCGGAAGCTAAAACAAGATAGGCGATATCGATGAAGATATCGAGATAAAGAGCAAGACGAGGCTTGAACGTTTACCTAAGTAGCACCGAGGAACTCGTCTCGATACACCCCGGGTGAAGTCAAGGATCACCTATACAATGCAACTACCCTCAAGAGGCACCTGGCTCTTGCAAATAGAATGATCAAAGAGGTTTCAATGTTCAACTTGGAATCCACCAAGTGAAATCATGCCCGCTCACGGGTTCTTCATTGAGATTCACTCAAGAAATTCATCATTCTATATTCAAGGTTTGTTCCAAATGAAATGAAGACCTAAGGGCTCTATTTATAGGCCCCTTATAAGACTAAAGTAAATGACTAAAGTGACCTTAAGTGAGGTTAATACATAAAAGGCCACTTAGGGCTAAAATAAGAAATACACCCAAAACTAGTGAAATCCCGCAATGGTGTCACAGGGGGTAGGCGGTCCGCCTCCCCCCACTAGGCGGTCCGCCTCCTGTGGTTCTTCAAGCTGAGGCGCTCCGCCTCCATGCTGAGGCGCTCCACCTCTTCCTGATTCTAGATTTTTGTAGGCGCTCCGCCTCCTTGCTGAGGCGCTCCGCCTCATCCTGGGACTTGTGAAAGAGTCGCAAAATGAGCTTGGGATGGATCCCCTTGGAGCCCAAGCGGTCCTTCATCCATGGTGCTCCAATGCATGATCTTCAATATGGTTCCGGAGCCCTTCACTAGCATCCTTTGTGATCTCGAGGTTGGCTCTTGATGGTTGTCGTTTAGGCCCGATTTATATTGCATCACAATGATCATCGAACACACCTTTTCCCTTACTCGACATCGGGCATGAAAGAGTTTTTCTCTTTGGTTGTCCTCTTCTTCAAGAGTCATGCAGCTCAAATTCCTTCGAACCACAAGAAACATTTCCGGATGATCAGCTTCAGTAACTTTACGATCATCATCACCTTCAGCTCGGTCAGTCTCCTCGATAAATTCCTCCTCGGTGTCACTCGCTTGCTCATGGACGGTTCCATCTTCGAGCAGAAGCATAACTTTGCGAGTTGGACACTCCTTTGCCATGTGACCATAACCCTTGCATTTGTGACACTGAATATTTGAAGCACTAGGAGAATTGAGTTGAACTTTACCTCCCACTTCTCTTGGTTGGTTAACGGTCACACCCCTCTCGAAGGGTCTCTTCGAATCTCCAACAGTGTTGGCACTTGTTTGGTTTGGACTCTTCCATTCTTTACCTCGGTTCAAGGGAGTAGAAGTAGCGACTCCTCGATACCGGTTTGCCTTATCGTCCTTCACCAATTTTTCAGCTTCGGTGGCAGCGTCGAACAGATCTTCCAACGTGTGATACACGTGGAGCCTCAATTGAGATGACACATCCCGAGCCAAGCCATTTTTGAATCGGATAATGGCTTGTTCTTCATCTTCTACCAGATCAAGATTCAATCGAACCTTTTCGAACTAATCATGGTACTCTTGGACTGACTTGGACCCTTTCTTTAGCTCATAGAGCTTTTGCATTTGAGTTTGCCTGTACTTGGCACTCAAATACTTAGCATCCATTGCTCTCATCAACTGTGGCCAAATATTGACCACTGGATAGTCATTTCCTCGTCTATGCCTCTTGTCAGATTCCCACCATGTTGATGCATGATAAGAATAAAAAACAAACGTGGAAAAATAAAGATAGGAGTGAGACACTACTCGAACTCCCTACAAGGTAACCACGGAGAACTTGTTCCGTGATACCCTCGTATCGGCGTCAAGGAGGACCTACACTATGCAACTACTCTCGAGCCGCACCTGGGACTCGCAAATAGAATGATCGGGGGTGGTTTGGGGTTCAAATAGAATCCACTAGTAAACTCAAACCGTCTCAAAGGGTTTTCATTCAAAGAGAATCCACTCTTGAACATTGTCAATTGACATTCAATCATTCATCATAATAGCTAACTTCGGAATAATGCTAAGCTATGGAGTATTTATAGGCCTTTCCTAGACATCAATGAAAAGCCTAAAGTACCCTTAAATAAGTTCTAATGTCATAAGCCACGTAGGGGCATACTAGGAATTACATAGCAACTTAAAGTCAAAACCCGGTCAAACTTGCACAGGGAGAGGCGCCCAGCCTGAGGCGCTCCGCCCCACACACTGAGGCGCTCCGCCTCCTTGGTCAGCCTCCTCAGATCCAGAGAGCAGGCAGGCATTAGGCGGTCCGCCTCCATTCCTAGGCGGTCCGCCTCTTGCTGAAGCTTCTTCAAACACTCCGAAATGTGTCTCGGATGCTCTTCTTTCCATGGCGTCCCAATGTATGACCTTGAAGTGCTCTTCCTTGGCCTTGGATGGTGTTTTTGGATGGTTGCTCGATTTGGGTCTTATCATCCTCCCCTTCTTGAGAAGATTTCGCCCTCGAAATCAAGGCTTGGTCTCTCATGGCTCTATCAACTCTTCGGGGTGGCCAAGAATCTCCTCCTTTGTCCTTCTTGATTGTCACTTTGGCATAGGCTTCTTCCAAGATCTTCCCCACCTTAGCATGGAGCTTAGAACCTACAAGCAACGACAAGCAAAAACAAGCAAACGTCCCACTTTGAAAGTAGGTTAGTGCAAGAAGTGTGGAAAACACACTCTTGTGATATAACCAAGCGTCAATGACAATCATGAATATCAAGTCTCCAAAGAGAACCATAAGCACTTGGTTAAAAATCAACATGCACTCAACAAGATAATGAGCAAAGAGGTCATGGGAAGATGGGAAAGGCAAGATCAAGCTACCAAAATCCCCTTGAACCTTAAGCTCAAGATCAACACACCAACCTATCCTCGAGGTGTGATCAACATGTGGAGTGGAGTGAATCAAATAGCCCAACCTACAAGTAGGATCAAGCACTCCACTCCCCTTCTTTAGAGCATACCTACTCACACCAAGGGATTCCTCTTTACCTCCCATTTCATCACCTAAGCAAACCTTCTCAAAAGACAAGCTCTCAAGAAAGGTATTGATGATGGATTCTTCTTCATCATAACCCAAACAAGCAATAGGAGGGTCACTCAAAGAACCATCTACCTCTCCCACATTCTCAAGCAATGGGTTGCCTAAGGAATCACACCATGGGGGTTCCATCCTACCATTCACCCTAGTCCGATACAAGTCGCTACCACAAATGAGATTATCTTCACACAACGGAAGCATGCACCTCAAATTCATGGTCAAATACAAGCATGGTATCAAGACTAGGTTCTTCACCCACACTCAAGGAGTCTTCGAAAACAAATCGATCCATCTCACACTCTAGAGACTCCTCAAGGTAACAATCATCCTTGCTACAACACATTGGCCCACCAAATAGAAGCATATCAATTAGGGAATGGTCAACTACCTCATCTTTCCCTATGTCAAATGTTGGCGGTGTGTCATAGTAAAGGTCACAATCATAGTCAACTATCAAATCTACACTAGGGAGGGGTTTAATGAACAATGAACTCACATCATGATGTGGCATAGTGCTCCTCCCAACTAGTGTTTCACATGCAAAATCAAGTTGACAACTAGACTCTTCACTAGTGGTATACTTACTAGATGCATCAAAAACACCAACTAGTGTTGAGTCATCACAAGACAAGTAGCTAGTAGGCTCATGAAAAGGTGAAGTGACACTTACATTGGTAGTACTTCCTTGATCACTCACAAGGTTTGAAGTGTCATATGCAACTCCTCCTTCATGAAGCTCACATTGAGGCTCCAATGACTTGTCTTTCAATGTACCTACACAAGAACTTTCACAAGAAGAGATAGAAGATAAAGAAGGGTTAGAACAATGGGTGCTCTCACTCTCAATTTTTCCTTCCTCACCTCTCATCTCTCTCAATTTTACCTCATGGTCAAGTGTAGTTTGTGGTGACAATCCACTCACATCACTCCTCAAATCCTCTCCTTTTTCCTCTCTTGGATTGTCACCGGTCACTCCCTGACTTCTCTCTATCTTTTCTCTCTCATTTGAAGTGGAATGACTCTCATTTTCACCTTGCAATGGCACAACAATAAAATTGTTTGCCTCGGATTCAAGTACAATGGGTGACTTGGCTTTAGCCGCTTCCTTCAACTCCTTCATGAGTTTGTAGTCATCACTCACTTGCTTGGGAGTTAGGGGTTTCAACAAAAACTTCCTTCCGTCATGTTGAAGCGTGTAAGTGTTGACACGCCCGTTATGAACCACTTGTCGATCAAACTGCCAAGGCCTTCCAAAGAGAAGGTGGCAAGCTTGCATGGGCACCACGTCGAACAAGTGTTCATCCACATAATTACCCATTTTGAACTCGATCATTGCTTGCTCCACTACCTTTAACTCCCCACATTCACTAAGCCATTGTATTTGATACGGCTTGGGGTGCTTCACGGTAGGCAATTTCAATTGGGATATAAGAGATTGACTCACAACATTAGTACAACTCCCGGAGTCAATGATCATAGAGCACACAACACCTTTGACTCGGCACCTAGCATGGAATAGATTTTCCCTTTGCAAGGTTTCACTATCCTCTACTATCATGGCCCCTAGACTCCTCTTCACAACAAGGAAGGCACGGGCATCACCATCTTCTCCCATGGCAATCTCCCCTTCATCTTCTTCCTCATCACCCTCTACTCCCTCTTCTTCCTCGGGTTCACTCTCTTGCTCATACACCAAATCACCAACCACAACCATGGTTCTTTTTGTAGTGCATTCCTTAGCAATATGCCCAAAGCCCTTACACTTATAACATTGAGTAGAAGTAGAAATAGGATTACTCAAGCGAGTTTTAGAATTACCTTCCAAGTGTGGTGTAGTCTTCTCATAAGGCCCTTTCACTTATTTGCTAGCACTTGCACTTGGAAAGTTGGCATTTGGAGTCTTCCACTCTTTTGGCTTGCTTGTAGTAGTAGGAGTGTTGTTTTTGAACTTCTCTCTTTTGAGCCAAGTCTCGGCATCAACTGCGGCTTCAAACATATCTTGAAGTGTGAGATAATGATGCAACCTCAATTGAGAAGCTATACCATAGCTCAAGCCATTCTTGAATCGGATCATGGCTTCTTCTTCACCTTCTGTATCCATATCCAATGCCATCTGGATCTTCTCAAACTCATCATAGTACTCATGCACTGATTTGACACCTTGCTTTAGATCATAGAGCTTCTTGAGTTGCTCTTGCCGATACCTTGGAGTTATGTACTTGGTGTTCATAAGGCCTTTCAACTCATCCCAAGTCACATTCACATGCAAATTCATCCTTCTCCTAGACCTCTTCATACACTCCCACCAAGTAGAAGCATAGGCCTCAAAGGTAGAAATAGCATAGGTACCCTTTCTCTCCTCGGTCATTTCATTGGTGTCAAACACCCTCTCCATGAGTAGTACCCATTCCATGTATGCCTCCAGATCACAAGTTACCTTGAAGGGTGGAAGATTTAGCTTGACGCTATTGAGGTTGTTGTTGTTGTCACGTACCCCATAGTTAGGCTCCGGTTGGCCTCCATAATGGTCATCATGTGCAACATACTCTCTCCTCACATTCCCTCTAGCATAGCCCATGGGTGGCCCTCGACCTCGGCCTCTACCCCTATCCACATTTCGACCCCAATGCATTTGCCTCCTAGGTTGATAAGGAACATCATACCCATAGACTTCATCACCATACCCGAACTCCTCCTCTTCTTGAACTTCATCAATTTGTTCAAGAGGTGGGACATTCCGCACGGGTCTTCTAAGTGGAGCATTTACTTGGGGATTGCCCAAGTTGAGGGGATTGCCCTATTGTCGGGGATTGCCCAACCCACGCTCTCGTAGAGCTTTAACTTTGCTTTGTTCATACCTCTTGTTTAGTGATGCAGCGCAAAATACGCGGAAGCTAAACAACGACACAAATATGCGGAAGCAATAAATAACTAGATAGGTGATATCAAAGATATCGGGGAAACAAGGATTGGGGAGTCAAGAAACAAGAAGAAAGAACGGATTAATGAATTCAAGACATTAATTAATAATCCAAAAGGGAGAAATGAAACTCGAACCTTACAAGGAATTCACACTAGTGGTGAATCTCCATAGATTCCAAGTCGTACAAGATTCTTGAAGCCTCGGGCTTCGGACTAGAAAGGCTCGGCCTTCTCTAATTCTCTCTTCTCTCAATTGTTCATACAATGTAAACTTCTGAATGAAATGGCTAAGGGGTGTATTTATAGTTTTTCCTAACCCCTTGCGTATTGACTAAAATGCCCCCAAAGTGGGCTAAGACATAAAAGACCACGTAGGGTCAAAATAGGAAGTTTATACAAAATCCCGTCTAGGCAACAGAGGGAGGCGCTCCGCCTCAGGGGGGAGGCGGTCCGCCTCAGTGAGCTTCAGTGGGGAGGCGCTCCGCCTCTTGCAGGGTCCAGAGGGATGCACTTCATTAGGCGGTCCGCCTGGTTTTCAGGGCGGTCCGCCTCTTCCTGTAGCTTCTTGAGGCTCCTCAAATTGTGTCCCTCGAGCCTCTTCTTTGGTGCCTATGTGCTCCTCCTTCCTTGGCGCTCCAATGCATGATCTTCAAGACGTTTCCGGAGCCCTTGTCTTCTATCCTTTGTGATCTTCAAGCTTGGTTCTTGATGGTTGTCGTTTAGGCCAATTTGCCCGGCATCATCCTCCCCTTCTTGAAAGGATTTCGTCCTCGAAATCGAACCATCAAAGCCTACAATCAAAACAAAGCACAACCAAAATTTCCTACTTCACAAGTAGGTTAGCATTAACAAGAAAAACTGCAAATTGTGTGGAAAACACACTCTTGTGATAGATCCAAGCATCAATACCAATTAAAAAGCTTATGTCCCCAAAGGAGACAACAAGGTCTTGGCTCGACAAGAGCAAGCACTCATTTTTCAAACGAACAAAGAGATCAAGGATATGCATGTAGCAATTATATTTCCTATGACCCCTAAGCTCACTACCAACACACCAAGCCTCTAATGCAATTTTATCACAAGGTGACACAATGGCTTTGGCATGTCCAACACTCAAGGTGTGCTCAACATGTGGGATGAAGTAAGTAAAATAGTTCAATTCACAGCTAACATCGATTACTCCACTCCCCTTCTTAAGAGCATTCTTATACACACCGAGAGGTACCTCCTCACCTCCAAATCTTCCTCAAAGACAATCCTCGCCACTAGACAAACTCCTAAGGGAGGTCTCAAACAACGGATTATCTATAGAGTTAGGCATTCCAATCCATGGAGGTCCAAACTCACAACCTACTCTAGTTTGGTACAATTCACCATTTTCATTGAAGTTGCTCTCATACAAAGGATTAGTATAAGCACACTTCTCAAGTTCATTGGCAAGCAAAGGTGAAGTTCTCAAACTAGAGACAACATCGACACTTGAGGAGTCATCGAACACAAGTCGATCAATCTCATTCTCAAGAGACTCCTCAAGGTTACAACCCTCCTCACTACGACACAAGATGCCACCACTTACAAATAAACAATTAAAGGGAAGAATAGGGTAATCATGCAAGTTATCTTCTCCTTTATCAAATACGGGTGGGGTGTCATAACAAGGCTCACACACAAGGTCAACTTCAACATTTGCACTAAAGAGAGGTTCAATGAAAACCGAGCTCACATCATGATGTGGCTTTTCAACCCTCTCAACTAGTGGTTCATTTTCACACACAAGTTGACCCAAAGGCTCTACACTAGTTGCAAACACATTATAGTCATGTAAATCTTCAACTAGTCTAGAGTCCTCACTAACATCATCACAAGACAAGGAAGTAGCATGCTCAAGGTAGGAAGAACCAACACATACCTTTGAAGTGTCAAGAACGTCTTCACCTTGTAGCTCACATTCGGCATCTCCTTCACCTTGTCTTTCAATCCCGGAACATGGTTGAGGCTCCATCGGTTTGCCTCCAAGAATCCCTACAAAAGAATTCAAGCACATAGAAGAAAAAGATAAAGGGTTAAGGTTAGAATAAGGGGTGTCCTCACTCCCAATTTTTCTTTTTCCCTCTTTCTTTTCCCTCATTTTTTTTCAAGGTCGGGTGTAGATTCGGGTGGTGACAACCCACTCACATCACTCATCACAACCTCTCCTTTTTCCACTCGAGAGTTGTCACCGGTCGCTCCCTTACTCCTCTCTATCTTTTGTCTCTCAAATTCGGGTGAATTGGGACGAGGCCCAACAATACCCATAGCCGGAGTAGGTGGACTTTTAACGTCAACCCGGAATGTAGGACTAGGAGACTCATCACTTGAGGTCTCCTTCTTCTTTGTTGGTGAACCACTTGATTTTGCAACTTGTGGTTGGTTCACCTTGTTGATGTTTATCAACCCTTCACTTGAACTAGTCCCACCACTTCTTGTAATTGTAGGACTCCTTGATTGCACATTTTTGCCCATGGAATGAAGATCTCGCTCCTTGCTCCTTTGCATTGCCCACGAAGGTGTACTAGTAGGCACTTGGCCCCTTGCCCGATAAGGCACAAAGTCATAGACCCTTTGCCCTATGCCCACAAGATACACATCCTTCATAGCACTATGTCGCACACTCTTGTCTTGCAACCATGGCTCACCTAGCCAAACATCAACATGTTGCATTGGATACACATCACACCACACATAACTACTATAATTCCTATGAGATAGAAGTACCCGAGCCTCCGTGGAAACCCACACTCCCTCATACTCATAAGGACTCTCTAGCTTGCGGCATGGTATCCTCAATTTGTCAACCAAAGAGGTGCTAATGCAATTGGCATCGGTATCATCAATTTTGAGCAAGTAACCTCCAATACCATTTACCTCAACAACAAACCTTCTTCTACCCAAGCGTTGTAGCGTGGCATCCAAGTGAGAACTTGAACGCCCATGAGTGTCAACACCGACAACTTGGGTCTTCCTTATCCCTCCACTAGTGGTAACACCACTACTATAGTCCCCACACGAGCCATAATCTCCACAATCAACATTAGACATTGTCGCAACACCAAGAACAAAACCTCCCAAAAGTAACTCCCTCACGTGTATCACTCAATATATGAACACTCAAGAGCGAGGCTTTTACAACTTGGGAACCAAGGTGATCACAACTAGCATGTCCAAATAAAAGTTCGGAATGGAGTTAATGAGACTCAATGGACGGACGGTTATTTAAAATGCGCACTTGAGGCCAAAGAAAGTTCTACGAATCTTCTTTGATTTCTAATCTCCTCTAAGCACGAATGTCCTAATACGCTAAAGGATTAGTGTCTTTCAAGTAGGCCAATTACCTTAGAAACACTAACCAAGAAGCCCGTGGACGAATAACAATGGAAACCTAGGCAAAACTACCCGGGAAAACCCTTCAGGAAGAGGCGCTCTGCCTCAGGAATGAGGCGCTCCGCCTCCAAAATTCCAGAGGGCAGCCCAGAGGGAGGCGGTCCGCCTCAAAATCTAGGCGGTCCGCCTAGTGCATTTTCCTGCAACTTTGCACAACGCGTTTTTGGCTCGTTGTGCACCCAAAATCCAACGTTTTCGACTTGTTTTCGATTCTAATGATACCCAAAGATGTATTTGATGATTCTAAATAATCCCCAATAGGTTTAAACCCCAAACAAACAACAATCAATCGATTTTGATTCTTGAGCAAAATTCTAGGGTTCTTGAAAATTTTGGAGATTTGAATTCTTCAATTTTTGAAATTCACCACCAAATCTTGTAATTTTGGTACCAAAAGAACGGGAATACAATAAGGAACAAACCCCAATGATTTTTAATGAATGGGTGTTCCGATCCAACAAGTTCCACCAAATTTTGTGAAATTTTCAAGTTTTTCTATTTTTTTGTTTTTCTTCAATTTTTCAAGAACAAACACAACAACAACAAAGATAAGGATACTACGAACAAGGAACGAGGGTTTGTAAGAACAACACCCGATCCGTGCTCTGATACCAACTGATGCAGGGCAAAATACGCGGAAGCTAAACAACGACACAAATATGCGGAAGCAATAAATAACTAGATAGGTGATATCAAAGATATCGGGGAAACAAGGATTGGGGAGTCAAGAAACGAGAAGAAAGAACGGATTAATGAATTCAAGACATGAATTAATAATCCAAAAGGGAGAAATGAAACTCGAACCTTACAAGGAATTCACAGTAGTGGTGAATCTCCATAGATTCCAAGTCGTACAAGATTCTTGAAGCCTCGGGCTTCGGACTAGAAAGGCTCGGCCTTCTCTAATTCTCTCTTCTCTCAATTGTTCATACAATGTAAACTTCTGAATGAAATGGCTAAGGGGTGTATTTATAGTTTTTCCTAACCCCTTGCGTATTGACTAAAATGCCCCCAAAGTGGGCTAAGACATAAAAGACCACGTAGGGTCAAAATAGGAAGTTTATACAAAATCCCGTCTAGGCAACAGAGGGAGGCGCTCCGCCTCAGGGGGGAGGCGGTCCGCCTCAGTGAGCTTCAGTGGGGAGGCGCTCCGCCTCTTGCAGGGTCCAGAGGGATGCACTTCATTAGGCGGTCCGCCTGGTTTTCAGGGCGGTCCGCCTCTTCCTGTAGCTTCTTGAGGCTCCTCAAATTGTGTCCCTCGAGCCTCTTCTTTGGTGCCTATGTGCTCCTCCTTCCTTGGCGCTCCAATGCATGATCTTCAAGACGTTTCCGGAGCCCTTGTCTTCTATCCTTTGTGCTCTTCAAGCTTGGTTCTTGATGGTTGTCGTTTAGGCCAATTTGCCCGGCATCATTTAGCTCAACAAAGTGTCCGGGGGTCATAGGAGTGCTATGACTCGTGCCTTCTCCGGATTCAATTTGGACACTCGGGGTCCTCCTCTCACCGGTCTCAACTTGATTCCTCTCGACGGACTCAAGTCTCAATGAGATATCCTCCAATTTAGCCATAATGGTGGCCATGAAGTTCTTCATAGGATCATCCCCATCGTTTGCCATGGTACCTACAAAAAGCAACAAACGTTAGCAAAATACCTCACCCGCTCCCTTTCAATTGTTTCACTCGGCTCGCTCGTGTTTAGTGGGGGATGGATATTTCACACAAGTTTGAGTCTAAAAGCTTCAAGTAGTTGACCAACGAACCAAAACTCAATCACTCAACTTATCAAGTCCAAATGCACTCCGGGGTGAGTGGAGTTAATGGGACTCGATTGGACGATAGGCACTTTAAATGAGGACTTGAATCAAAAGATACTACGGATCTTCTTTGAGTTCTAGTCTCCTTTCTATGGCACGATGATCCTAATAGCTCAAAGTAATTAGCACTAATCGAGTAGGATTATACTCTAATAGCACTAACCGGAAGCAATGCAATCAACAAAACGAGAAATCCTAGAAGTTTCTACCCAATTCCCAAGCTTCAGGAAGTAGGCGCCCCGCCTCAGAAAGTGGGCGGTCCGCCCTGGGCAAACCTACAGGGGGAGGCGCTCCACCTCTTCAGGGGAGGCGCTCCGCCTCAGGAAATCCAGAGAGCTCCCAGTGATGAGGCGCTCCGCCTCTGCAACTTTTCAGCACAGTTCAAACTCGTTTCAAGTCGATTTCCAAGCCTCAAATCCGATGTTTTCAACTTGTTTTCACAATCCAAGGATACCCAAAGTTGTTTTTGGTCACAAAGATCAAACCCCAATGATTTTTAACAAACCCCAATCGAAAACAACGAATTCACCATGTTCATCCTCTTCAAGAACACAAGGGTTTATCAAAGGATTTCAAAATGGATTGTGATTCATCAAAGTAGGTGTTATATAGGTTCAAATCCCACAAAATTGGTACCGAATCGTTTTTTTTTCAATGAAGATCAATCCCCAATATCAAGTTTTCAATCCAACATCAACCCAACCCAAGAATCAAGCAAAAAATCATCAAGAACAAGTTCATCAAGGGTTTAAGGGCAATTAGGGTTTCGATTTTTCAAACTTCACCAATTCCAACAATTTTGGTACCCAAGTAACGGGAATTCATCCACGATCAAGAATCTATAACACCCATATCATAAATCATCCAAACCAACAAGTTACACAAAATTTTTAGATTTTTCAATTTTTCAATTTTTTTGTAATTTTCTTCTTTCAATAACAACAAACAAGAAACTAAAGACAGGAATCGACCTAGGCACGAAGAATCAAGGGTCGGGGGTTTGTAGAAACAAAACCCGAGCCTTGCTCTGATACCAAGATGATAAGAATCAAAAACAAACGCGGAAAAATAAAGATAGGAGTGAGACACTACTCGAACTCCCTACAAGGTAACCACGGAGAACTTGTTCCGTGATACCCTCGTATCGGCGTCAAGGAGGACCTACACTATGCAACTACCCTCGAGCCGCACCTGGGACTCGCAAATAGAATGATCGGGGGTGGTTTGGGGTTCAACTAGAATCCACTAGTAAACTCAAACCGTCTCAAAGGGTTTTCATTCAAAGAGAATCCACTCTTGAACATTGTCAATTGACATTCAATCATTCATCATAATAGCTAACTTCGGAATAATGCTAAGCTATGGAGTATTTATAGGCCTTTCCTAGACATCAATGAAAAGCCTAAAGTACCCTTAAATAAGTTCTAAAGTCATAAGCCACGTAGGGGCATAGTAGGAATTACATAGCAACTTAAAGTCAAAACCCGGTCAAACTTGCACAGGGAGAGGCGCCCAGCCTGAGGCGCTCCGCCCCACACACTGAGGCGCTCTGCCTCCTTGGTCCGCCTCCTCAGATCCAGAGAGCAGGGAGGCATTAGGCGGTCCGCCTCCATTCCTAGGCGGTCCGCCTCTTGCTGAAGCTTCTTCAAACACTCCGAAATGTGTCTCGGATGCTCTTCTTTCCATGGCGTCCCAATGTATGACCTTGAAGTGCTCTTTCTTGGCCTTGGATGGTGTTTTTTGATGGTTGCTCGATTTGGGTCTTATCAATGCATAAGCTTCGAACGAAGCAATAGCATGGGCAGCTTTTCTCTCGTCGGTCATCTCATTGGTTTCAAAGATGCGTTCCATCTTAAGCTTCCATTCAATATATTCATCTGGATCACTAGTTCCTTTAAAGGGTGGAATAGTGATCTTGACACTGTTCAAGTTTGAGTCTCGAACACCACGAGCCTGTTCGGGATACTCATCATCACGATCATCAGCCTCACGCTCAATATTTCTTTCAACATTTGCGCCTCGGCCTCGACCACGGAAATTTCCATGACCTCGGTGAGCTTGCCTTCGTTGAGCGAACGGTGGCTCATTCTCATATTCGTCCTCGGGAAATTCCTCTTCGATAACCACTTCGACAACGGCTCCAAGATCTCTTCAGGCCTTTGAAAGTGGTATCCTTTCTTCTTGGGGAATGCCCAAGTTTTGATAGCCAGCTTGGGGATTGCCCAAGTTTTGTTTCGCTTGGGCATTGCCCAAGTTGAGTTCTCTTCGAATTGCTTCACTTGTCAACTGATGTTGTCGAACAAGGTCAGCATACAGCTCAGGTTTTATTGGAGTGGAGTTGCTAGTTCCAGCGCCGGACCCATTTATGGCCACGGACGCACTTCCTTGCTTGAGTTGAGCTACTTGAGCAGTCACTCCTCTTACTTCGGCACTGATGCCTTGTATCGCAGCCATGAGATCGGCTAACGACACTTCGGGCTTCTCAATGCCTTTGCCATCGCCTCCATTCCCAGCCATGGTACCTGCACAAGCCAAAGACCAAAGAAATATTAAGGTTAGAAATCACCTCACACACTCCCTCACCTTTGATGGGTTGCACTCGGGTCCACTCAATTTATGCGTTCGGTTTTGGTCACTCAAGAACTTGTAGCCAATGGCTTCCTCGGTTTATCAACCTCTCTCAATTCCTTCAAATTCGACGAGTTACAATGTCTTACTTTGGGAAGAGTGAGTTGATTCGACTCAATGGAACGGACAGCTATTTAGTCTTGCGCTTCGGGAAGTCAAAAGAATTTTCTACGAAGTTGGACTTCCGTCACCCACGCACGAGTTCCTATCAGCTCAAACCAGTTAGTACGACCTCGAGTAGGATAATTACTCAAACGATCCACTAACTAGAATTTCGGACAGAAGAAAGTGAAAACCTAGGAGAATCTACCCTTTGATTCCTTTTTGGAATCTTTTCGAACACACCAACTCTTGTCCGTACAAGAGTGGTCCCTCATTAGTACGGATAGGGTTTTACCTTATCTACTTTCCTTTTCTCAGCCGACAACCTTTCACCTGGGGTTTTGATCTTTACACTTTACCCCTTTCTTCTTCAATGGAACAGTGAAGCTTTGCTCCGGCGTACGGACAAATTAGCTTCGGTTCACTGACCACGAATTTCAACAGATCTGGGTTGCTCTTCCAACTCCGGTTCCAACAACAACGGAGGAGATTCAGTTCAAAGTTATTGAGCTAAGATCAGCTCTTTCGTGTCGCACACTGTTACAATTTTGTAACAATTTTCCGGCGTACGGACAACGAATTTAAACACAGAACTTCGAATTTAAGCACAAAACAAACCCGAATCACTCAACAACCACCAATCTTCATCGGTTTCAACCAAACACGATAGGGGTTCGAGTTCCAGTCACCAATATTCAAAACAGTCCAAAATTTCACCAAGAAACCCTAGTCACGAAAATGGTACGTCGGGTACTTGTTGGAATCAGGATACAACAGTGAACAAGAATCAATGGTTGTTTAATCCAAACAACCAACAATCAAACACAATTTTTGAATTTTTTGTTTTTCTACCCTTTTTTTTTTTTAATAAACGCTCAGCAACAACAATCAAACACATGGAAGAAAGCTGAAACTGAAGACACAAGCACGATTTTAAGTGAACATGATTTGAGGTTGTAAGAACAAACTCAAACCTTGCTCTGATACCAAGATGGTGCAATGCAAACCCGAAGGAATTGCTAAGCACGAACGCGGAAGTAAATGACAAGAAAATAAAGATAGAAGCAAGACAAATCTTGCTTCGATTCAAAAGAACAGTGAGGAACCTGTCTCAAAGCTCGATTGAAGGGAAATCAAGACGCACCTATAATATGCAACAATCCTCAAAAAAGACCCGCTTCTTACAAATTGAATGATCAAGAAGAAATTGTTCAAACGAATAACACCGGTTGACACAAGTTCTTTAAAAGCCCACGTCGGGGTTCGACTCCATCAGAGACTCACAATAGCACTTGCTATGCTTTTCATATACTAAAAACTGGATGCTTTACAATAAAGTAAAATAGAGTATTTGTAGGATATGCTAAGGACTGAATAGGAAATAGTCACAAGTGACTAATAAAAACAAGCCACGCAGGGCTGAGCTAAATTGTGTGTTCGGCAGCCTTGACTTCGGTGCGCGGTTGCTTGCTCGAACTAATTGTCCTCGGACACTCAATTTTCTTCGAGCTCATTATCCTCGGTCACTTTGACTTCGGGCTCAAATCTGCAGATGACGCCTTCGGTTCTTGAGCCCGGCCACTCAGCTTCGGAGCAATTATTTTCCTTCGGCCAGGCTAAGTGAATGTGTACATCGTGCAGCAGCTTGGCTTTACTTCGTGTCATCGGTCTTCTCGGTGGATCGAACACTTGATCAGCACGTGTTCGAGCTGCATCATACGATAAGGAGGGATAAATATAGGCTGAGTCCCTGGCACTATATCAATGCCAAACTCGATCTCTCGATCAAGAGGAAGCCCCGGCAAATCATCTAGAAACACATCAGGGAACTCCCTAACGACAGGAACAGAATCAAGAGATGGAATATCCACAGTGGTATCTCGAACCATGGCAAGATACGCTAAACACCCTTTATCCATCATCCGCTTTGCCTTCAGGAAAGAAATAACATGCCCCATGGGTGGCAAATAAGAGCCCTGCCACACCACCGGTGTTGAACAAGGAAGAGACAACTGAAAAGACTTGGCATGACAATCTAATGTTGCATGTCACGACGCCAACCAATCCATGCCAATAATAACATCAAAATCAACCATATCTAGGATTAGAAGATCTACTAGTGTCTCACCACCACCCAAAAGATATGGTACAAGCTGGATAAACTCGATCCACAATAATAATGACTCCAATAGGAGTAGAAATACATAATGGATCACGAAGACACATATAATCAACATGAAAACCCGAAGCAAAATAAGGAGATACATATGAATATGTAGATCCTGGATTCAACAAAGAATATGCCTCTCGGCCACAAACAGATAGAATACCTGTAACAACAGCTGGGGATGCCTCGGCATCCTGCCTAGCCTGCAGTGTATATAGCTGTCTCTGTGGCTGAATGTTACACCCTATATGTCTAAAGTAACGTATATCATTCTAATGACATGTTAAGAATGATTTAAGTGAGTTTAAAGTCATAATATGACCATATATGATGTTTATATGTTGAATATAAAGTTTGGTAAAAATCGGATTTAAGTTGCGGAAAAATCGACTAAGGAATTGCCTTGTAACGAAGCTTTTTTAGCAATTAATTTCATGTGTTATATGAGGTATTTTAGGGACATATCATATATAAAATCAAAGGTCTTAAAGTTTATTTTCCAATACCTTTAACGGTTTGTTCATACAACATATGAATAAAAAGATATGAGCATCAGAAATCAGGTAAGAAGAAGGGACATAAGCGCAAAAGAGGGCTAGAACTGAAATGTTTCGAGTATAAAAGGAAAAACATGTTTTCTTTTCGTCATTTCCAGAATATAAACGATAGAAACAGTTCATTCTTTAGTTTGAAGCAAATTTTTATGATTTTGAAGAAACAACATCAATCTTAACTCGAAATTTAAGACAGATTGCGTCAAAACGCTCTACGCGATTAAGGTAACGTTATGCTACCTTCAATTTCTTCTGTAGTTTGAGTTCTTAGAATTACTTCATGGCTAAGTAAAGTGCCTAAATTCTATGTTGTAGCTTGTTTAAGCTTTAGAAGGTGTATAATTCAAAGGAAACAAAGTTTAGAATCTAGAAACATCAAAGGTATGTAAGACTAAACCTTTCTTTTGGCAAGACATGTATCTTTTAGCTTTTGAAGCTTTTCTTAGTTCTAAACTTAGTATTTCCTCTGAAAAACTTGTATGGTATCAAGGAAACCTTGTATATACTAAATTTGGTACTAAAATCCAAGGGGAAAGACGTCCGAATCAGCAAGACAAAATGTTTCAAAATCTGAAAAATCATTTTTATCTTTGGACAGCTGTTAGTATATTGCTCATAACTCCTTGTACAAAATTGAAATTTAGATGCTTTAAGAATCTCCATAATCCTAAGACAACTTTTATGAAGACAATGAAGTCTATATCTTTGATCTACACTCTGAAAATTAGGTTGAAAGTCAGGACAGTGGTGCTGTCCAGACATTCTATCTACGGATGAGTTATGTCATCTAGTTGTCTCATCTTGTTATCCGTTTAACATGTTTATGTTATCAGTTTATCCGGGTATCCATTCCCGTGTATAGTATAGTGCTGGTTCTGTTTTTGCGGATCATTCAGTTTCCGGGAAAACTCTACCGAAATTTTTATAGAAATTCAAAGAGTTGGACAAATTCTGAGTTCTAGGTTGTGTCTATATTTCTATCAACAGTTTTCTTATCATTCCTTGAGTCCATATCTATTGTTGCCATATGTGTTATGCCTCATACATGCTTATGCTTATATTTTGATCATGTTATGTGTGATTTGGAGTCCCCCATTGAGGCTGGACATTGGACACACAGTCCGGTCGCGTGTGATACTACCCGTCTAGGGGAAACAGCCCCTCTGGTTCAGGCGGGAGTTGAAACACCTAGTGTGACCGGGTGTCATTCACACACTCTGACCAGAGAGACTAGATATTACTGGCTGGGGGACATAGCCCATAACACCCGCCAGGTTTGTTATATATGCGTATATAGCCACAATATGCACTGCATGATTATTCATGAGGCTAGTTCAGGTTTTCAGTTACCTGATTTGGGGGAATACAGCCCATAACACAAGACAGTTACTAGTTCAGATGTTCAGTTACCTGATTTGGGGGGATATAGCCCATAACACCAGACAGGTACCAGTTCAGATAACAGTTCAGTTTTAGCTCAGTTCCAGTTATCAGTTCTAAATTATCAGCTACCAGTTCTTAGTGCCAGGATCAGTTGACAGTTATCAGTTCCAGTTTCTAGTTACCAGTTATCAGTCATATTAAAGTTATTTATCAGTATAGTTCATCTCAGTCTTCAGTTTTAGATTCAGCTAGACTTCAGTTTATATTCAGATCATGGTTAGTACGTTCTTCAGTTTTCCAGCTATATTGCTATGCTCCAGCTCATATTTACATATTTATATTCCAGCCTTACAGTTTCATTCAGCTATGTTATATTATATGTTCATGCCTTACATACTTGGTACATGTCGTATTCACGCAGGTGCAAATATATCAATGCTTGGACCACGTTAGTAGGCCATCTATCAGCTATTGGAGTCACTCCGCTTATTCCCAGAGTTACTTATCTTTTGGTATGTATACAGTCATCCAGTTTGAGTATGGCGGGGCCTTGTCTCGTCCTTTCTATATTCAGCTCATCACTCTTAGAGGCCTGTAGATATGTCCCTGTGTGGTGCAGTCAGTATATTATGTATGTCAGCTTCTGTTAGCCTTATCAGCTTTTTGCATTGCATAATTCTTATTAGTTAGGTTTATGCTTATTCTGTTTATCAGTTATATTCATGGTTAGAAGATTATCAGCAGGATTAGTGATGATCGACAGTTAGTGTTGGTCATCCGTCGCGACCCTAGGTCGGGTCGTGACAGAAGTGGTATCAGAGCAGTTCCGTCGTAGGGTTTCTAAAGGCCGTGTCTAGTAGAGTCTTGTTCAGGAGTATGTTGCACGCCATACTTTTGAACAGAAGGCTACAAGCACATCAGGACAGTTTTATTTCTTCTCTAGGTTGTGCGATAGAGCCATGATTATAGAATTCAGCCCTCTAACAATAGTGTTTTCAGCAAAGCGATGCCGCCGAAGAAACTAACAACCGCCTACAAGGGCAAGGCTATTGCCGGCCAGGGTACTAGCAGAATGCCACCTGAGCTGGATGAGAGTGAGGAATTCAGACCTGAGGCTCTATCTGAGGCCTCACAGATCCCTTCAGATCAGGGCGATATTAGAGGTACTGCAGCTTCCATACCTCCAAGTCCTCAGCCTGATGGTCAGGGGCAGGAAGTGAGGGATGCCATCAGATTATTGACCAGTGTTGTAGTTTCTCAGACTAGACAGCATAGTGCAGATGCCCAGGGAGACACTGGATCCAGGATCAGGGATTTTATCCGACTAGAGCCTCCAGTCTTTACTGGATACCGTACAGGAGAGGACCCTCAGGATTTCCTTGTGAGGATAGCCAGGGTATTGAGGGTCATGCACATGTCAAACACAGAGTCAGTAGAGTTAGATGCATTTAGATTGCATGACCTTGCATCAGAGTGGTATCAGACATCGAAGCTATCTAGAGGGTCAAATGCTACTCCGGCGACTTGGAAGGAATTCTCAGATGCCTTCTTTCATCCGTATATGCCCATAGAGACATAGAGAGAACGTGTCGATCAGTTCCTGACCCTGAGATAGGGAATTTTAAGTGTAGAAGAGTATAATTATCGCTTTAATCCATTAACAAGGTTTGCCCCTACGGTGGTACTGAGTATGGAGGATAGAATTCACAGGTATGTAGAGGGACTTGTGATGCAGCCCGACCACGTGCTGATCAAGTGATCGATCTACCGAGGAGACCGATGACAAGAAGCCAAGCCAAGCTGCTGCACGATGTGCATGTTCACTTAGCCTGGCCGAAGGAAAACAATTGCTCCGAAGCTGAGTGGCCGAGCTCAAGAATCGAAGGCATTATCTTCAGATTTGAGCCCGAAGGCAAAGTGACCAAGGACAATGAGCTCGAAGACAATTGAGCGTCTGAAGGCAACAAGTGTGTTCGAGCAGACAATCGAGAACCGAAGCCAAAGGCTTACCGAAGTCAAAGTCTGCCGAACACAATTTAACTCAGCCCTGCGTGGCTTACTTCTATTGGTCGCCTGTGACCCTTTTACTAGTTTACCCTTAGTATTTCCTATATAAACCTTGTTTCCTTTCCTTGTAGATACCTAGTTTTTGAACATTGAATTATTAATGAAAGTGCCGAGCTCATTTCTAGTCTCCGTCGTGAGCAACCCCTTGTGAGGGCTTTTATGGACTTGTGGCTTTCGGTTAATCCGATTGAACATTCCTCTTTGATTATTCAGTTTGCAAGAGGCATGTTCTCTTGAGGATTGTTGCATAGTTTAGGTGATTCTTGTATCCCTTTCGATCGAGCTTTGAGACAGGTTCCTCACTATTCTTTCGAAAGAAGCAAGTTTTGTCTTGCTTCTATCTTTTATCTTTCTTGTTTATCTTCCGCGTTTGTGCTTAGCAATTCCTTCGGGATTTGCATTGTACCATCTTGGTATCAGAGCACGGTTTGGGCTTGTTTCTGCAACCCCAAATCCTGTTCACGTTATCTTTATTTTCGTGCGATTGTGTCTTTGTTTTCCGTTTCGTGTTCTTGATTTGGTTTTGTTACTGTTGGTGTTGTTATTTTACAAAAAAAAAAAAAGTGTTAAAAGAAAGAAATTCAAAAAAAAAAAAAATTTGTGTTTGATTGTTGGTTGTTTGGGAAAACAACCATTGAATTCTTGTTCACCATCGAGTTCTGAATCCAACGAATACCCGATGTACCAATTTCGTGACTAGGGTTTCTTGGTGAATTTTTGGACTATTTTGAGCTTTAATGGTGACTGAAAACTCGAACCCCACTGTGTTTGGAAGAAACCGGTGAAGATTGGTGGTTCTTGAGTGATTTGGGTTTGTTTGTTGCTTAAGATTCGAAGTTTTGAGTTTAAATCGTAGTCCGTACGCCGGAAACTTTTTACAAAATCGTAACAGTGTACGACTCGAACGAGCTGGTTCTTAGCTCGAAGAACTTGAACTGAAATTCCTCCGATGCTGTTGAAACCGGAGTCGATAAAGCAAACCAGATCTGTTGAAATCCGTGGTCAGTGAACCGAAGTTGTTGTGTCCGTACGCCGGAGCAAAGGTCACTGTTCCATTGAAGAAGAAAAGGGTTAAAATTTTAACATCAAAACCCCAGGTGAAAATTGTCGGCTGAAAAAGGAAAGTGGATAAGGTAAAACCCTATCCGTACCAAGGAGGGACCACTCTTGTACGGACAGGAGTGGGTGTGATCGAAAAAGATTCCAAAAGGGAATCAAAGGGTAGATTCTCCTAGGTTCTCACCTTCTTTCGTGTCAAAATTCTAGTTGGTGGATCTTTTGAGTAATCGTCCTACTCGAGGTCGTACTAACTCTTTTTGAGCTGATAGGAATTCGTGCGAAGAGGTGACCGAAGTCCAAACTTTCGTAGAAATTCTTTTGACTCCCCGAGCTTAGTTAAAAAGCGTCCGTTCCATCGAGTCGAACATCACTTCACTCTTCCCGAAGAGGCAGTGACTATTGTCGAACTTGAAGGATCTTAGAGGACCGATCAATTGGACGAGCCACTGTTAACAAGTCCTTGAGTGATCAAAAACCGAACCCATAAATTGAGTGGACCCGAGTGCCACCCATCAAAGGTGAGGGAGTGTGTGAGGTGATTTCTAACCTTAACATTTGTTTGATCTTTGACTTGTGCAGGTACCATGGCTGGAAATGATGGCAAAAGCATTGAGAAGCCCGAGTTGTCGTTAGCCGATCTCATGGCTGCGATACAAGGCATCAGTGCCGAAGTAAGAGGAGTGAGTGCTCGAGTAGCTAACCTCGAGCAGGGAATCGCGTCCGTGGCCATGAATGGGTCCGGCGTTGGAACTAGCCAATCCACTCCGATGAAACCTGAGCTGTATGCTGAGCTTGTACGACAACATCAGTTGACAAGTGAAGCAATTCGAAGAGAACTTAACTTGGGCAATCCCCAAGCTGCTTATCAAAACTTGGGCAATCCCCAAGCTGCTTATCAAAACTTGGGAATTCCCCGAGGAGAAAGAATGCCACCTCCAACGGCCCGAAGAGATCTTGGAGCCGTTGCCGAGGAGGTTGATGAAGAGGAATTTCCCGAGGACGAATATGAGCGTGAGCTGCCATTCGCTCAACGAAGGCAAGCTCACCGAGGTCGTGGAAATTTCCGAGGTCGAGGCCGAGGCGCAAATGTTGAAAGAAATATTGGGCGTGAGGCTGATGATCGAGAAGATGAGTATCCCGAACAGGCTCGTGGTGTTCGAGCCTCAAACTTGAACAGTGTCAAGATCACTATTCCACCCTTTAAAGGAACTAGTGATCCTTATGACTATCTTGAATGGAAGCTTAAAATGGAGCGCATCTTTGAAACCAATGAGATGACCGATGAGAGAAAAGCTGCCCATGCTATTGCTTCGTTCGAAGCTTATGCATCAACATGGTGGGAATCTGACAAGAGGCATAGAAGAAGAAATGACTATCCAGTAGTCAATACGTGGCCACAGTTGATGAGAGCGATGGATGGTAAGTATCTGAGTGCCAAGTACAGGCAAACTCAAATGCAAAAGTTGTATGAGCTGAAACAAGGGTCCAAGTCAGTCCAAGAGTACCACGATGAGTTCGAAAAGGTTCGATTGAATCTTGATCTGGTCGAAGACGAAGAACAAGCCATTATCAGATTCAAAAATGGCTTGGCTAGGGATGTGTCATCTCAGTTGACACTCCACGTGTACCACACGTTGGAAGATTTGTTTGATGCTGCCACCGAAGCTGAAAAATTGGTGAAGGACGACAAGGCAAACCGGTATCGAGGAGTCACTACTTCTACTCCTTTGAACCGAAGTAAAGAAGAGTGATGCAATCGAAAATACGAAAGCGATAAAGAGATAAAACCGAGACGTGACTTACACTAAAGTTCGAGTAGCAACGAAGAACTAGTTCCGTTACACCCAAAACGATTGGAAAGAATCACCTAACACTATGCAACTATCCTCAAGAGTAACGAGGCTCGAGCAAATAGAATGATCGAAGACGGATTGAAGAACAACTTGGATTCATCCAATTGATTTCAAGCCAAAAGTGTTACAAGGTTCAAGAGCATTGCTCATTTAATGTTTTGTGTTCAAAGTAAGCTAAAAAGGCAATAAATGAGGTTGGGGTGTATTTATAACACCCCAATACAATGTTTACAAGATTCTGGTCCGCTGCTCTTTAAGTTCCCTTCGCGATCGCGTCAGATTATATGCGATCGCGTGGAGAACTTAATGTTGAGGCGCGCGATCGCGCGAGACAGAACGCGAGGGCGAAGAACAAAAGAAGACTCTTCGCGATCGCGAAGGTGATGCACGCGATCGCGAAGAACAAAATTCCAGCGTTAGGCAGTAAGCTCAGCAGACTTCCCCTGTTTTTGCCCTATTTTGCTCCCCTGCTTCTTGCACTGTTTCCTGCCCTGTTTCCACATGGATTGAGCTCCAATGCATTGTCTTTAAGTCATCTCCCGAGCTCGTATCATCCACGCCTCTCCAAGCCAAGTGTAGGTGAGCGTCTTGTATATCCTTGGCTTGACTTCGAGTGAATGGTCTCGATGCAATTTGGGTTGCATCATCCTCCCCTTCTTGAGAAGATTTCATCCTCGAAATTAAGGCGTCCTCCTCAAAGGTATCATCACCTACATCAAAAGAAGTCAAGTCACTAACATTGAAAGTAGTCGACACATTATACTCACCGGGCAAATCTATCACGTATGCATTGTTGTTGATCTTGGACAACACTTGGAATGGTCCATCGCCCCTTGGTGCCAACTTCCCCTTCCTTTGGTTGGGAAATCGTTCCTTGCGGAAGTGCACCCATACCCAATCTCCCTTCTTGAAGTCCACCTTCTTTCTTCCTTTGTTTTTCTTGGTTGCTATCTTCTCATAGGCCTCCTCCAAAGTCTTCCGCGCCTTGGCGTGAAGTTCAAGCAATGCTTTGGCCCGAGCTTTACCTTCAAAATCAACAACCATATCCCTTGGCAAAGGGGTAAGATCAAGAGGAATCAATGGGTTAAAACCATAAACACACTCAAATGGAGTCATTCCAATCATGCGATGTAAAGTGCGGTTATATGCAAACTCCATGAGTGGTAGCTTATCAATCCAAGTCCCGGCTTTTCCTTTGGTCATAGCTCGAAGTAGAGCTCCCAAAGTCCGGTTCACCACCTCGGTTTGTCCATCGGTTTGAGGGTGGTGGGACGTGGAGAAGAGAAACTTGGTGCCAAGAGCACCCCACAAACACTTCCAAAAATGGCTAAGGAACTTGGAGTCCCTATCACTAACAATTGTGCGAGGCACCCCATGCAATTTCAAGACATGATCAATAAATAAGGAAGCTACATGTTGGGCATCATTAGTCTTTTTGCACGGAATGAAGTGAGCCATTTTGGAGAAACGGTCAACGACAACAAAAATTCTATCGTGTCCTCCTCTAGTCCGGGGTAAAGCCATAACAAAATCCATAGAAAGATCAACCCACGGACTAGTAGGAATGGGCAAAGGAGTGTATAGACCTTGGTTGTTGGATCTAGACTTGGCCCTCTTGCAATCCAAGCAAGCATTGCAAAATCGCTCCACAAGAGGCCTCATTTTTGGCCAATGGAATTGCTCTTTAAGTATGGCCATAGTCTTATCCACCCCAAAGTGACCCATCAAGCCCCCGCAATGTGCTTCTAGCACTAGCACATCTCTCCAAGAGGACTCGGGGACACACACTCGCCCATGCTTGAAAATGTAGCCATCTACCCATTGGTATTTCTCTACCCTTCCCCCACTCACTAGAGCATCATGAATGCTCTTGAGCTTTGGGTCATGAGCGTACAATGACTTGATACTCTCAAAACCCACATGTCTAGAAGCGAGAGTGGTGGCAAGAGCGAATTTTCTTGAAAGCGCATCGGCCACGATATTGTCCTTACCCTTTTTGTAATGAATTACATAAGGAAAGGACTCAATGAACTCCACCAACTTGGCATGTCTCTTGTTCAACTTTTCTTGACCTCTTAGATGCTTGAGTGACTCATGGTCACTCTTGATCACAAATTCCCGAGGCTATAGATAGTGTTGCCAATGGGCTAAAGCTCTCACGAGGGCATACAACTCCTTCTCATACGTGGAGTAATTCAAGGTTGCGCCCTTCAACTTCTCACTAAAGTAGGCAACGGGCTTCCCTTCTTGCATGAGAACACCCCCAATTCCCACCCCCGAGGCATCACATTCAACCTATAAAGCCTTCCCGAAGTCGGGCAATTGTAGCAAGGGGGCGGTACTCAACCTACCTTTCAATTCTTGGAAAGCTCTCTCTTGAGACTCTCCCCACACAAAGGGTTTATCTTTCTTCACCAACTCGGTGAGTGGTGCGGCAATGGTGCTAAAGTCTCTAACAAAGCGCCGATAGAAACTAGCAAGGCCATGGAAACTCCTCACATGAGAAACGGTGGTAGGAGTAAGCCAATCTCTAATGGCTTCAACTTTGGACTCATCAACTTCCACACCATTGACACTAACAACAAAGCCCAAAAAGACAACCTTTTCAACACAAAAGGCACACTTCTTAAAGTTGGCATAGAGCTTTTCGGCTAGTAGCACTTCAAGCACTTGACTCAAGTGGCCCACATGGTCGTCTATTGACTTGCTATAAATCAATATGTCATCAAAGTAGACGACCACGAATTTGTTGATGAATGGCTTAAGCACGTGGTTCATTAATCTCATGAAAGTGCTAGGTGCGTTGGAGAGGCCGAAGGGTATCACCAACCATTCATATAGACCAAACTTGGTCTTGAATGCGGTCTTCCATTCATCCCCCGGTTTCATCCGGATTTGATGGTAGCCGGACCTAAGGTCTATTTTAGAAAAGACACTAGAACCACTAAGCTCATCCAACATATCATCCAAACGATGTATGGGGTGTCGATACTTTACCGTGATCTTGTTGACCGCTCGACAATCCACACACATCCTCCAAGTGCCATCCTTCTTTGTAACGAAGATCACGGGCACGGCACAAGGGCTCAAGCTTTCCCTCACCAAGCCCTTTGTAAGCAATTCATCAATTTGTTTTTGCAACTCCCTTGTGTCCTCGGGATTGATCCTATATGCCGGCTTGTTGGGGATTTGAGATCCCGGGACAAAATCAATTTGATGTTCAATACCTCTAAAGGGAGGTAGTCCATCCGGCATCTCTTCCGGAAACATGTCCTCGTAGACCTTCAAGACATTGTCAATGGCACTAGGCAAAGGGTTAGGGTTAGATAAATAATCACTTTCGGAATTTAAAACCAT
Source organism: Petunia axillaris subsp. axillaris (assembly GCA_029990575.1). Classification (NCBI taxonomy): domain Eukaryota; kingdom Viridiplantae; phylum Streptophyta; class Magnoliopsida; order Solanales; family Solanaceae; genus Petunia; species Petunia axillaris. The sequence goes on along the minus strand of JARKNS010000004.1, from coordinate 98,454,808 downwards.
ACCTTTGTGCACTAGGCATATGAGCATCTTGGTGCCATCATTACCTCTATAAACCTCACCCGGTTGCATTATGGCACACATGCGACCGGTGGAAGATGGTGGAATCTCGGCCAAAGATTTGGCCACAATCGGGGACTTGGTCTTAGCCGCTTCCCTCAACTCTTTCATGCGCCGATAGTCTTCACTTACTTGTTTCGGGGTAAAAGGTGTAAGCACAAACCTTTTTCCCTCATGTTTCACCCTTTAAGTGTTGGCCCGGGCATCATGAACCACTTGTTTGTCGTATTGCCAAGGCCTTCCATGATGTAGGAAATCAAACGCGGAAAGTAAAAGATAAGAACGAGACGTAACTCGATCTCTAATCCCAAGTAGCAACGGAGAACTCGTTCCGTTACACCCCGAGAGAAGGACAAGAACACCTACGCTATGCAACTACCCTCGAGCTAACGCGAGCACGCAAGTAGAATGGTCGGAGAGGAAAAGTATTCATCTAGATCCGCTAGAAGAACTACAAGTCCCAAAACAAAGGGTTTCATTCAATAACCAAGAGCCTTGCTCATGTTCAATATTCATCAACTATCAATAATAAACTAAGTTCAAAATAGGCTAAGCATGGCTATTTATAGTGTTTCCCAAGCTTGCACAATGGCTAGATGATGCCGGGCAAATTGGCCTAAACGACAACCATCAAGAACCAAGCTTCAAGAGCACAAAGGTTTCAAGTCAAGGCCTTCGGATGAGGGTTCGAGAGCGAATTGAAGCCATGTACTTGAGCACGCTTGAGGGAGGACCGACTACGGGCCAAGGAGGAACACTTAGAGTCCATTTTGAGCCGTATCCATACCTCCCAGGAAGAGGCGGAGCGCCTCCCCAAAGAGGCGGACCGCCTGCCAAAGTCCAGAAGGCTGCATAGCAAGGGGCGGAGCGCCTCCCCCACTGAGGCGGACCGCCCCTCACTGAAGGGCCCTGAGGCGGAGCGCCTCCCCCAATGAGGCGGAGCGCCTCTCCCTTTAAGCTTAGATGGGATTTTGTGTAAAGTTCCATTTTTGCCCTTAAGTGGATTGTATTGTTATAACCCACTTTGGGGGTGTTTTAGACATTTACTTTAGTCTTAGAAAGGGCCTATAAATAGAGCCCTTAGGTCTTCATTTCATTTTTAACAAACCTTGAATGTAGAATGATGAATTTCTTGAGTGAATCTCAATGAAGAACCCGTGAGCGGGCATGATTTCACTTGGTGGATTCCAAGTTGAACATCGAAACCTCTTTGATCATTCTATTTGCAAGAGCCGGGTGCCTCTTGAGGGTAGTTGCATAGTATAGGTGATCCTTGACTTCACCCGGGGTGTATCGAGACGAGTTCCTCGGTGCTACTTAGGTAAACGTTCAAGCCTCGTCTTTCTCTTTATCTCGATATCTTCATCGATATCGCCTATCTTGTTTTAGCTTCCGCTAGTTTTTCCCTGCATCAGTTGGTATCAGAGCACGGCTAGGCTTCGTTCTTACGAATCCTCGGTCTTGTTCTTGTTGTTGACGTGATTGTGTTGTTCGTTCTTGAAAATTTGAAGAAAAACAAAAAAATTGAAAAAGTTGAAAAGTTGAAAAAAAATTTAGTAGATCGGGTTGGATTTGATTCCCCAAGCGTTTAAATGTATTGGGGATTGTTCTATATTGTTAACCCGTTGATTTGATACCCTCATAACATGTTTTGGAGTTACGGATTGAAAATCGAAATTCTTGAAATCCCAAATTCTTGAAAACTTTGAAAATTTTGCTTCAAAACTTGAATCAATCTTGTTGTTGGTTGTTTGAAGTTAAAAACTATTGGGGATTGTTTATCATAGTTGAATACACCATTGGGTATCATTGGAATTGAGTAACGGGTTGAAATCGTTGGAAAATTTGGGTGCAAAAAGCCAAAAACCCGTAGTTCAAAAAGTTGCAGCTTCAGCTTTAGGCGGACCGCCTCAGCAAAAGTCCTTCTCTGGACTTTGGTAGGCGTAGCGCCTCCCCCTCTGGGCGGAGCGCCTCCCCCTGTTACTTGTTTTCGGGTAGTTTTTACGTAGGTTTTCACTTGTTGTTTGCCTCCGGGCTTCTTGGTTAGTTTTTCTAGGGTAATTGGCCTACTCGAAAGACACTAACTCTTGAGCGTATTAGGACATTCGTGCCTAGAGGAGAGTAGAATTCAAAGAAGCCTCGTAGAACATTTTTGCTTCAAGTGCTCACTCATATAGCCGTTCGTCCATCGAGTCCCATCGATTCCACTCACCCCGAAGAGTATTTGGTTCGTGTGACTTGAGTGGTTATTGAGGTGATTGTTCAACTACGAGGAAGCCTTTGAAATCAAGCTTGAGTGATCCTACCACCCACTAAATTGAGTGTACCCGAGAGACATTCCAAAGGTGAGGGAGCGAGTGAGGTTTTTACTCTAACCTCTTTCTCTTGTCTTTAAATTTTGTAGGTACATGGTCGGAGACGTATACGATACCATTAAGGTACCGGTAAGCACATTGGTCAACCTCTTGGCCGAGGTGAGATCCATAAGCGCGAGGTTTGATCGCCTCATAGAGGAATGGACCCCGAGTGTCCAAAATGGTACCGAAGGGGGTACTAGTGATGAAGTGTTGGGCAATCCCCAACCGTTGGGCACTCCCCAACAAGTGGGCATTCCCCACAACTTGGGCATTCTCCAAGTAAATGTAACTACTAACTCTAGGAGTAATTCTACTACTCCTATGAGCCAACCAATGGCAAATGAGGGAGTTGGGGAAGGTGAGCGAGGTGATGACATTCTTGGACCTCATCCCCACACACTTGCACATGAGAGCGAATTGAAAGAAAGAAGAGGAGAGGAAAAACAAATTGAGAGTGAGGGCACCCTTCTTCCTAACCCTATGTTATCTTCTTCTTCTTGCCATAGCTTTTGTGTAGGTACTCTCGGAGGTGAGCTAGTTGAGCCTCAACCCTTTGCCTTGGAAGGAAGACAAGAGGACGGAGAGCGTCATTGTGAACTTCGTGATGAAGGCATTGAATGCGACACTTCAAGGTATGTGAGTGCTCACGGGAGCAACTCAAATGTAAGTGTTACCTTCCATTCTCATGAACATGTTGATCCCTTGTCTTGTAGCGACTCAAAGCTAGTTGTTGCTTGTAATGCCAATATTGACCTTGCAACTAGTGAAGAGTCTAATGGTCAACTTGTGTTTAGGTGTGAGCTAGTAGAGAGGAATGAAACGCCACATCATGATGTGAGCCCGGTATTCAAAGAACCTCTCTCTAGTGGAAATATGTTAGTTGACCTTGCTTGTGAACCTTGTTATGACACCCCACCCATATTTGATAAAGGGGAAGATGAGTTATGTGACTCTACCCTTGTTGGTATAATTGATTTTGGTGGATTTGTGTGTTGTAGTAAGGATGAAAGTGACCTTGAGGAGTCCAAATTGCATGAATTGGACAAGGTTGTCTATGATGACTCCTCAAGTGAGAGCGAAGAACCTAGCTTTGATACGTCACCTTTGCTTGACCTTGAGAATGGGATGCGTACTTTTACTAATCCTTTGTTTGAGGGCACCCCTATTGGTTGTGGTGAGTTGTATCGAGCTAGAGTTGAGAATGAGTATGAACCTCCGTGGTGTGAGGGATTTGATCCCATAGACAACTCTTTGTTTGAACCTTCGAGTGAGGTAGATGATTCTTCTAGTGACCCTACTCTTGTTGGTTTGTGTTATGATGATGAAGAGGCCATTATTAATGCCTCCCTTGAGAGTTTATCATGTGAGGAGGGTTGTCTCGAGGATGAAATTGGAGGTGAGGAGGTATCTCTTAGTGTGAGTATGAGAGCTCTTAAGAAGGGGAGTGGGGTAATTGATGCTAATTGTGCATTGCACTATTTTGCCTATCCCATCCCGCATGTTAACCACACTTTGAGAATTGAGCATGCCGAACCAATTGTGCCACACTGTGAAAGCATTGCGCTAAAGGTTTGGCGTGTCGATCATGAGCTTAGGGGTCATAGGAAACTTGATTGTGTAATCTTGAATATTCTATGTCCTAATGATCTCTTTGTTTGTTATGGTTGTGAGTGCTTGTCATTGGTGAGCCAAGAACTTGTTGTCTCCTTGGGGGACATAAGCTTTTTGATTAGTATTGATACTTGGCTCTATCATAAGAGTGAATTTTCCACACCACTTGCCTTCACTCTTGTTAGACTTGCCTACTCGCATAGTGGGGAATCTTGGTGCACTAATCAACTTAGGGGTCGTAGGGAGTTTGATAACTTGATCTTGCATATGCCATGCCCAATTAATCCCTTTGTTTGTTCTTGTGTTGAGTGCACTTCTTTATTGAACCAAGTACTTGCTAGTTCCTTTGGGAACATGAGCTTCTTTGTTGCCATTGATACTTGGTTGTACCATAAGAGTGTGTTTTCCAACACTTGGCGCACTAACCTACTATTGTAGTAGGAGTTTTGTTTTTTGTTTGTGCTTGTGTTTGATTGTAGGACTTGATGGTTTGATTTCGAGGACGAAATCCTTTCAAGAAGGGGAGGATGATGCCGGGCAAATTGGCCTAAACGACAACCATCAAGAACCAAGCTTCAAGAGCACAAAGGTGGCAAGTCAAGGCCTTCGGATGAGAGTTCGAGAGCGAATTGAAGCCATGGACTTGAGCACGCTTGAGGGAGGACCGACTACGGGCCAAGGAGGAACACTTAGAGTCCATTTTGAGCCGTATCCATACCTCCCAGGAAGAGGCGGAGCGCCTCCCCAAAGAGGCGGACCGCATGCCAAAGTCCAGAAGGCTGCACAGCAAGGGGCGGAGCGCCTCCCCCACTGAGGCGGACCGCCCCTCACTGAAGGGCCCTGAGGCGGAGCGCCTTCCCCAATGAGGCGGAGCGCCTCCCCCTGTAAGCTTAGACGGGATTTTATGTAAAGTTCCATTTTTGCCCTTAAGTGGCTTGTATTGTTATAACCCACTTTGGGGGTGTTTTAGACATTTACTTTAGTCTTAGAAAGGGCCTATAAATAGAGCCCTTAGGTCTTCATTTCATTTTTAACAAACCTTGAATGTAGAATGATGAATTTCTTGAGTGAATCTCAATGAAGAACCCGTGAGCGGGCATGATTTCACTTGGTGGATTCCAAGTTGAACATCGAAACCTCTTTGATCATTCTATTTGCAAGAGCCGGGTGCCTCTTGAGGGTAGTTGCATAGTATAGGTGATCCTTGACTTCACCCGGGGTGTATCGAGACGAGTTCCTCGGTGCTACTTAGGTAAACGTTCAAGCCTCGTCTTGCTCTTTATCTCGATATCTTCATCGATATCGCCTATCTTTTTTTAGCTTCCGCTAGTTTTTCCCTGCATCAGTTGGTATCAGAGCACGGCTAGGCTTCGTTCTTACGAATCCTCGGTCTTGTTCTTGTTGTTGACGTGATTGTGTTGTTCGTTCTTGAAAATTTGAAGAAAAACAAAAAAATTGAAAAAGTTGAAAAGTTGAAAAAAAATTTAGTAGATCGGGTTGGATTTGATTCCCCAAGCGTTTAAATGTATTGGGGATTGTTCTATATTGTTAACCCGTTGATTTGATACCCTCATAACATGTTTTGGAGTTACGGATTGAAAATCGAAATTCTTGAAATCCCAAATTCTTGAAAACTTTGAAAATTTTGCTTCAAAACTTGAATCAATCTTGTTGTTGGTTGTTTGAAGTTAAAAACTATTGGGGATTGTTTATCATAGTTGAATACACCATTGGGTATCATTGGAATTGAGTAACGGGTTGAAATCGTTGGAAAATTTGGGTGCAAAAAGCCAAAAACCCGTAGTTCAAAAAGTTGCAGCTTCAGCTTTAGGCGGACCGCCTCACGATTTAGGCGGACCGCCTCAGCAAAAGTCCTTCTCTGGACTTTGGTAGGCGGAGCGCCTCCCCCTCTGGGCGGAGCGCCTCCCCCTGTTACTTGTTTCCGGGTAGTTTTTACGTAGGTTTTCACTTGTTGTTTGCCTCCGGGCTTCTTGGTTAGTGTTTCTAGGGTAATTGGCCTACTCGAAAGACACTAACTCTTGAGCGTATTAGGACATTCGTGCCTAGAGGAGAGTAGAATTCAAAGAAGCCTCGTAGAACATTTTTGCTTCAAGTGCTCACTCATATAGCCGTTCGTCCATCGAGTCCCATCGATTCCACTCACCCCGAAGAGTATTTGGTTCGTGTGACTTGAGTGGTTATTGAGGTGATTGTTCAACTACGAGGAAGCCTTTGAAATCAAGCTTGAGTGATCCTACCACCCACTAAATTGAGTGTACCCGAGAGACATTCCAAAGGTGAGGGAGCGAGTGAGGTTTTTACTCTAACCTCTTTCTCTTGTCTTTAAATTTTGTAGGTACATGGCCGGAGACGTATACGATACCATTAAGGTACCGGTAAGCACATTGGTCAACCTCTTGGCCGAGGTGAGATCCATAAGCGCGAGGTTTGATCGCCTCATAGAGGAATGGACCCCGAGTGTCCAAAATGGTACCGAAGGGGGTACTAGTGATGAAGTGTTGGGCAATCCCCAACCGTTGGGCACTCCCCAACAAGTGGGCATTCCCCACAACTTGGGCATTCTCCAAGTAAATGTAACTACTCACTCTAGGAGTAATTCTACTACTCCTATGAGCCAACCAATGGCAAATGAGGGAGTTGGGGAAGGTGAGCGAGGTGATGACATTCTTGGACCTCATCCCCACACACTTGCACATGAGAGCGAATTGAAAGAAAGAAGAGGAGAGGAAAAACAAATTGAGAGTGAGGGCACCCTTCTTCCTAACCCTATGTTATCTTCTTCTTCTTGCCATAGCTTTTGTGTAGGTACTCTCGGAGGCGAGCTAGTTGAGCCTCAACCCTTTGCCTTGGAAGGAAGACAAGAGGACGGAGAGCGTCATTGTGAACTTCGTGATGAAGGCATTGAATGCGACACTTCAAGGTATGTGAGTGCTCACGGGAGCAACTCAAATGTAAGTGTTACCTTCCATTCTCATGAACATGTTGATCCCTTGTCTTGTAGCGACTCAAAGCTAGTTGTTGCTTGTAATGCCAATATTGACCTTGCAACTAGTGAAGAGTCTAATGGTAAACTTGTGTTTAGGTGTGAGCTAGTAGAGAGGAATGAAACGCCACATCATGATGTGAGCCCGGTATTCAAAGAACCTCTCTCTAGTGGAAATATGTTAGTTGACCTTGCTTGTGAACCTTGTTATGACACCCCACCCATATTTGATAAAGGGGAAGATGAGTTATGTGACTCTACCCTTGTTGGTATAATTGATTTTGGTGGATTTGTGTGTTGTAGTAAGGATGAAAGTGACCTTGAGGAGTCCAAATTGCATGAATTGGACAAGGTTGTCTATGATGACTCCTCAAGTGAGAGCGAAGAACCTAGCTTTGATACGTCACCTTTGCTTGACCTTGAGAATGGGATGCGTACTTTTACTAATCCTTTGTTTGAGGGCACCCCTATTGTTTGTGGTGAGTTGTATCGAGCTAGAGTTGAGAATGAGTATGAACCTCCGTGGTGTGAGGGATTTGATCCCATAGACAACTCTTTGTTTGAACCTTCGAGTGAGGTAGATGATTCTTCTAGTGACCCTACTCTTGTTGGTTTGTGTTATGATGATGAAGAGGCCATTATTAATGCCTCCCTTGAGAGTTTATCATGTGAGGAGGGTTGTCTCGAGGATGAAATTGGAGGTGAGGAGGTATCTCTTAGTGTGAGTATGAGAGCTCTTAAGAAGGGGAGTGGGGTAATTGATGCTAATTGTGCATTGCACTATTTTGCCTATCCCATCCCGCATGTTAACCACACTTTGAGAATTGAGCATGCCGAACCAATTGTGCCACACTGTGAAAGCATTGCGCTAAAGGTTTGGCGTGTCGATCATGAGCTTAGGGGTCATAGGAAACTTGATTGTGTAATCTTGAATATTCTATGTCCTAATGATCTCTTTGTTTGTTATGGTTGTGAGTGCTTGTCATTGGTGAGCCAAGAACTTGTTGTCTCCTTGGGGGACATAAGCTTTTTGATTAGTATTGATACTTGGCTCTATCACAAGAGTGAATTTTCCACACCACTTGCCTTCACTCTTGTTAGACTTGCCTACTCGCATAGTGGGGAATCTTGGTGCACTAATCAACTTAGGGGTCGTAGGGAGTTTGATAACTTGATCTTGCATATGCCATGCCCAATTAATCCCTTTGTTTGTTCTTGTGTTGAGTGCACTTCTTTATTGAACCAAGTACTTGCTAGTTCCTTTGGGAACATGAGCTTCTTTGTTGCCATTGATACTTGGTTGTACCATAAGAGTGTGTTTTCCCACACTTGGCGCACTAACCTACTATTGTAGTAGGAGTTTTGTTTTTTGTTTGTGCTTGTGTTTGATTGTAGGACTTGATGGTTTGATTTCGAGGATGAAATCCTTTCAAGAAGGGGAGGATGATGCCGGGCAAATTGGCCTAAACGACAACCATCAAGAACCAAGCTTCAAGAGCACAAAGGTGGCAAGTCAAGGCCTTCGGATGAGGGTTCGAGAGCGAATTGAAGCCATGGACTTGAGCACGCTTGAGGGAGGACCGACTACGGGCCAAGGAGGAACACTTAGAGTCCATTTTGAGCCGTATCCATACCTCCCAGGAAGAGGCGGAGCGCCTCCCCAAAGAGGCGGACCGCCTGCCAAAGTCCAGAAGGCTGCACAGCAAGGGGCGGAGTGCCTCCCCCACTGAGGCGGACCGCCCCTCACTGAAGGGCCCTGAGGCGGAGCGCCTTCCCCAATGAGGCGGAGCGCCTCACCCTGTAAGCTTAGACGGGATTTTGTGTAAAGTTCCATTTTTGCCCTTAAGTGGCTTGTATTGTTATAACCCACTTTGGGGGTGTTTTAGACATTTACTTTAGTCTTAGAAAGGGCCTATAAATAGAGCCCTTAGGTCTTCATTTCATTTTTAACAAACCTTGAATGTAGAATGATGAATTTCTTGAGTGAATCTCAATGAAGAACCCGTGAGCGGGCATGATTTCACTTGGTGGATTCCAAGTTGAACATCGAAACCTCTTTGATCATTCTATTTGCAAGAGCCGGGTGCCTCTTGAGGGTAGTTGCATAGTATAGGTGATCCTTGACTTCACCCGGGGTGTATCGAGACGAGTTCCTCGGTGCTACTTAGGTAAACGTTCAAGCCTCGTCTTGCTCTTTATCTCGATATCTTCATCGATATCGCCTATCTTTTTTTAGCTTCCGCAAGTTTTTCCCTGCATCAGTTGGTATCAGAGCACGGCTAGGCTTCGTTCTTACGAATCCTCGGTCTTGTTCTTGTTGTTGACGTGATTGTGTTGTTCGTTCTTGAAAATTTGAAGAAAAACAAAAAAATTGAAAAAGTTGAAAAGTTGAAAAAAAATTTAGTAGATCGGGTTGGATTTGATTCCCCAAGCGTTTAAATGTATTGGGGATTGTTCTATATATTTAACCCGTTGATTTGATACCCTCATAACATGTTTTGGAGTTACGGATTGAAAATCGAAATTCTTGAAATCCCAAATTCTTGAAAACTTTGAAAATTTTGCTTCAAAACTTGAATCAATCTTGTTGTTGGTTGTTTGAAGTTAAAAACTATTGGGGATTGTTTATCATAGTTGAATACACCATTGGGTATCATTGGAATTGAGTAACGGGTTGAAATCGTTGGAAAATTTGGGTGCAAAAAGCCAAAAACCCGTAGTTCAAAAAGTTGCAGCTTCAGCTTTAGGCGGACCGCCTCAGCAAAAGTCCTTCTCTGGACTTTGGTAGGCGTAGCGCCTCCCCCTCTGGGCGGAGCGCCTCCCCCTGTTACTTGTTTTCGGGTAGTTTTTACGTAGGTTTTCACTTGTTGTTTGCCTCCGGGCTTCTTGGTTAGTTTTTCTAGGGTAATTGGCCTACTCGAAAGACACTAACTCTTGAGCGTATTAGGACATTCGTGCCTAGAGGAGAGTAGAATTCAAAGAAGCCTCGTAGAACATTTTTGCTTCAAGTGCTCACTCATATAGCCGTTCGTCCATCGAGTCCCATCGATTCCACTCACCCCGAAGAGTATTTGGTTCGTGTGACTTGAGTGGTTATTGAGGTGATTGTTCAACTACGAGGAAGCCTTTGAAATCAAGCTTGAGTGATCCTACCACCCACTAAATTGAGTGTACCCGAGAGACATTCCAAAGGTGAGGGAGCGAGTGAGGTTTTTACTCTAACCTCTTTCTCTTGTCTTTAAATTTTGTAGGTACATGGTCGGAGACGTATACGATACCATTAAGGTACCGGTAAGCACATTGGTCAACCTCTTGGCCGAGGTGAGATCCATAAGCGCGAGGTTTGATCGCCTCATAGAGGAATGGACCCCGAGTGTCCAAAATGGTACCGAAGGGGGTACTAGTGATGAAGTGTTGGGCAATCCCCAACCGTTGGGCACTCCCCAACAAGTGGGCATTCCCCACAACTTGGGCATTCTCCAAGTAAATGTAACTACTAACTCTAGGAGTAATTCTACTACTCCTATGAGCCAACCAATGGCAAATGAGGGAGTTGGGGAAGGTGAGCGAGGTGATGACATTCTTGGACCTCATCCCCACACACTTGCACATGAGAGCGAATTGAAAGAAAGAAGAGGAGAGGAAAAACAAATTGAGAGTGAGGGCACCCTTCTTCCTAACCCTATGTTATCTTCTTCTTCTTGCCATAGCTTTTGTGTAGGTACTCTCGGAGGTGAGCTAGTTGAGCCTCAACCCTTTGCCTTGGAAGGAAGACAAGAGGACGGAGAGCGTCATTGTGAACTTCGTGATGAAGGCATTGAATGCGACACTTCAAGGTATGTGAGTGCTCACGGGAGCAACTCAAATGTAAGTGTTACCTTCCATTCTCATGAACATGTTGATCCCTTGTCTTGTAGCGACTCAAAGCTAGTTGTTGCTTGTAATGCCAATATTGACCTTGCAACTAGTGAAGAGTCTAATGGTCAACTTGTGTTTAGGTGTGAGCTAGTAGAGAGGAATGAAACGCCACATCATGATGTGAGCCCGGTATTCAAAGAACCTCTCTCTAGTGGAAATATGTTAGTTGACCTTGCTTGTGAACCTTGTTATGACACCCCACCCATATTTGATAAAGGGGAAGATGAGTTATGTGACTCTACCCTTGTTGGTATAATTGATTTTGGTGGATTTGTGTGTTGTAGTAAGGATGAAAGTGACCTTGAGGAGTCCAAATTGCATGAATTGGACAAGGTTGTCTATGATGACTCCTCAAGTGAGAGCGAAGAACCTAGCTTTGATACGTCACCTTTGCTTGACCTTGAGAATGGGATGCGTACTTTTACTAATCCTTTGTTTGAGGGCACCCCTATTGGTTGTGGTGAGTTGTATCGAGCTAGAGTTGAGAATGAGTATGAACCTCCGTGGTGTGAGGGATTTGATCCCATAGACAACTCTTTGTTTGAACCTTCGAGTGAGGTAGATGATTCTTCTAGTGACCCTACTCTTGTTGGTTTGTGTTATGATGATGAAGAGGCCATTATTAATGCCTCCCTTGAGAGTTTATCATGTGAGGAGGGTTGTCTCGAGGATGAAATTGGAGGTGAGGAGGTATCTCTTAGTGTGAGTATGAGAGCTCTTAAGAAGGGGAGTGGGGTAATTGATGCTAATTGTGCATTGCACTATTTTGCCTATCCCATCCCGCATGTTAACCACACTTTGAGAATTGAGCATGCCGAACCAATTGTGCCACACTGTGAAAGCATTGCGCTAAAGGTTTGGCGTGTCGATCATGAGCTTAGGGGTCATAGGAAACTTGATTGTGTAATCTTGAATATTCTATGTCCTAATGATCTCTTTGTTTGTTATGGTTGTGAGTGCTTGTCATTGGTGAGCCAAGAACTTGTTGTCTCCTTGGGGGACATAAGCTTTTTGATTAGTATTGATACTTGGCTCTATCATAAGAGTGAATTTTCCACACCACTTGCCTTCACTCTTGTTAGACTTGCCTACTCGCATAGTGGGGAATCTTGGTGCACTAATCAACTTAGGGGTCGTAGGGAGTTTGATAACTTGATCTTGCATATGCCATGCCCAATTAATCCCTTTGTTTGTTCTTGTGTTGAGTGCACTTCTTTATTGAACCAAGTACTTGCTAGTTCCTTTGGGAACATGAGCTTCTTTGTTGCCATTGATACTTGGTTGTACCATAAGAGTGTGTTTTCCAACACTTGGCGCACTAACCTACTATTGTAGTAGGAGTTTTGTTTTTTGTTTGTGCTTGTGTTTGATTGTAGGACTTGATGGTTTGATTTCGAGGACGAAATCCTTTCAAGAAGGGGAGGATGATGCCGGGCAAATTGGCCTAAACGACAACCATCAAGAACCAAGCTTCAAGAGCACAAAGGTGGCAAGTCAAGGCCTTCGGATGAGAGTTCGAGAGCGAATTGAAGCCATGGACTTGAGCACGCTTGAGGGAGGACCGACTACGGGCCAAGGAGGAACACTTAGAGTCCATTTTGAGCCGTATCCATACCTCCCAGGAAGAGGCGGAGCGCCTCCCCAAAGAGGCGGACCGCATGCCAAAGTCCAGAAGGCTGCACAGCAAGGGGCGGAGCGCCTCCCCCACTGAGGCGGACCGCCCCTCACTGAAGGGCCCTGAGGCGGAGCGCCTTCCCCAATGAGGCGGAGCGCCTCCCCCTGTAAGCTTAGACGGGATTTTATGTAAAGTTCCATTTTTGCCCTTAAGTGGCTTGTATTGTTATAACCCACTTTGGGGGTGTTTTAGACATTTACTTTAGTCTTAGAAAGGGCCTATAAATAGAGCCCTTAGGTCTTCATTTCATTTTTAACAAACCTTGAATGTAGAATGATGAATTTCTTGAGTGAATCTCAATGAAGAACCCGTGAGCGGGCATGATTTCACTTGGTGGATTCCAAGTTGAACATCGAAACCTCTTTGATCATTCTATTTGCAAGAGCCGGGTGCCTCTTGAGGGTAGTTGCATAGTATAGGTGATCCTTGACTTCACCCGGGGTGTATCGAGACGAGTTCCTCGGTGCTACTTAGGTAAACGTTCAAGCCTCGTCTTGCTCTTTATCTCGATATCTTCATCGATATCGCCTATCTTTTTTTAGCTTCCGCTAGTTTTTCCCTGCATCAGTTGGTATCAGAGCACGGCTAGGCTTCGTTCTTACGAATCCTCGGTCTTGTTCTTGTTGTTGACGTGATTGTGTTGTTCGTTCTTGAAAATTTGAAGAAAAACAAAAAAATTGAAAAAGTTGAAAAGTTGAAAAAAAATTTAGTAGATCGGGTTGGATTTGATTCCCCAAGCGTTTAAATGTATTGGGGATTGTTCTATATTGTTAACCCGTTGATTTGATACCCTCATAACATGTTTTGGAGTTACGGATTGAAAATCGAAATTCTTGAAATCCCAAATTCTTGAAAACTTTGAAAATTTTGCTTCAAAACTTGAATCAATCTTGTTGTTGGTTGTTTGAAGTTAAAAACTATTGGGGATTGTTTATCATAGTTGAATACACCATTGGGTATCATTGGAATTGAGTAACGGGTTGAAATCGTTGGAAAATTTGGGTGCAAAAAGCCAAAAACCCGTAGTTCAAAAAGTTGCAGCTTCAGCTTTAGGCGGACCGCCTCACGATTTAGGCGGACCGCCTCAGCAAAAGTCCTTCTCTGGACTTTGGTAGGCGGAGCGCCTCCCCCTCTGGGCGGAGCGCCTCCCCCTGTTACTTGTTTCCGGGTAGTTTTTACGTAGGTTTTCACTTGTTGTTTGCCTCCGGGCTTCTTGGTTAGTGTTTCTAGGGTAATTGGCCTACTCGAAAGACACTAACTCTTGAGCGTATTAGGACATTCGTGCCTAGAGGAGAGTAGAATTCAAAGAAGCCTCGTAGAACATTTTTGCTTCAAGTGCTCACTCATATAGCCGTTCGTCCATCGAGTCCCATCGATTCCACTCACCCCGAAGAGTATTTGGTTCGTGTGACTTGAGTGGTTATTGAGGTGATTGTTCAACTACGAGGAAGCCTTTGAAATCAAGCTTGAGTGATCCTACCACCCACTAAATTGAGTGTACCCGAGAGACATTCCAAAGGTGAGGGAGCGAGTGAGGTTTTTACTCTAACCTCTTTCTCTTGTCTTTAAATTTTGTAGGTACATGGCCGGAGACGTATACGATACCATTAAGGTACCGGTAAGCACATTGGTCAACCTCTTGGCCGAGGTGAGATCCATAAGCGCGAGGTTTGATCGCCTCATAGAGGAATGGACCCCGAGTGTCCAAAATGGTACCGAAGGGGGTACTAGTGATGAAGTGTTGGGCAATCCCCAACCGTTGGGCACTCCCCAACAAGTGGGCATTCCCCACAACTTGGGCATTCTCCAAGTAAATGTAACTACTCACTCTAGGAGTAATTCTACTACTCCTATGAGCCAACCAATGGCAAATGAGGGAGTTGGGGAAGGTGAGCGAGGTGATGACATTCTTGGACCTCATCCCCACACACTTGCACATGAGAGCGAATTGAAAGAAAGAAGAGGAGAGGAAAAACAAATTGAGAGTGAGGGCACCCTTCTTCCTAACCCTATGTTATCTTCTTCTTCTTGCCATAGCTTTTGTGTAGGTACTCTCGGAGGCGAGCTAGTTGAGCCTCAACCCTTTGCCTTGGAAGGAAGACAAGAGGACGGAGAGCGTCATTGTGAACTTCGTGATGAAGGCATTGAATGCGACACTTCAAGGTATGTGAGTGCTCACGGGAGCAACTCAAATGTAAGTGTTACCTTCCATTCTCATGAACATGTTGATCCCTTGTCTTGTAGCGACTCAAAGCTAGTTGTTGCTTGTAATGCCAATATTGACCTTGCAACTAGTGAAGAGTCTAATGGTCAACTTGTGTTTAGGTGTGAGCTAGTAGAGAGGAATGAAACGCCACATCATGATGTGAGCCCGGTATTCAAAGAACCTCTCTCTAGTGGAAATATGTTAGTTGACCTTGCTTGTGAACCTTGTTATGACACCCCACCCATATTTGATAAAGGGGAAGATGAGTTATGTGACTCTACCCTTGTTGGTATAATTGATTTTGGTGGATTTGTGTGTTGTAGTAAGGATGAAAGTGACCTTGAGGAGTCCAAATTGCATGAATTGGACAAGGTTGTCTATGATGACTCCTCAAGTGAGAGCGAAGAACCTAGCTTTGATACGTCACCTTTGCTTGACCTTGAGAATGGGATGCGTACTTTTACTAATCCTTTGTTTGAGGGCACCCCTATTGTTTGTGGTGAGTTGTATCGAGCTAGAGTTGAGAATGAGTATGAACCTCCGTGGTGTGAGGGATTTGATCCCATAGACAACTCTTTGTTTGAACCTTCGAGTGAGGTAGATGATTCTTCTAGTGACCCTACTCTTGTTGGTTTGTGTTATGATGATGAAGAGGCCATTATTAATGCCTCCCTTGAGAGTTTATCATGTGAGGAGGGTTGTCTCGAGGATGAAATTGGAGGTGAGGAGGTATCTCTTAGTGTGAGTATGAGAGCTCTTAAGAAGGGGAGTGGGGTAATTGATGCTAATTGTGCATTGCACTATTTTGCCTATCCCATCCCGCATGTTAACCACACTTTGAGAATTGAGCATGCCGAACCAATTGTGCCACACTGTGAAAGCATTGCGCTAAAGGTTTGGCGTGTCGATCATGAGCTTAGGGGTCATAGGAAACTTGATTGTGTAATCTTGAATATTCTATGTCCTAATGATCACTTTGTTTGTTATGGTTGTGAGTGCTTGTCATTGGTGAGCCAAGAACTTGTTGTCTCCTTGGGGGACATAAGCTTTTTGATTAGTATTGATACTTGGCTCTATCACAAGAGTGAATTTTCCACACCACTTGCCTTCACTCTTGTTAGACTTGCCTACTCGCATAGTGGGGAATCTTGGTGCACTAATCAACTTAGGGGTCGTAGGGAGTTTGATAACTTGATCTTGCATATGCCATGCCCAATTAATCCCTTTGTTTGTTCTTGTGTTGAGTGCACTTCTTTATTGAACCAAGTACTTGCTAGTTCCTTTGGGAACATGAGCTTCTTTGTTGCCATTGATACTTGGTTGTACCATAAGAGTGTGTTTTCCCACACTTGGCGCACTAACCTACTATTGTAGTAGGAGTTTTGTTTTTTGTTTGTGCTTGTGTTTGATTGTAGGACTTGATGGTTTGATTTCGAGGACGAAATCCTTTCAAGAAGGGGAGGATGATGCCGGGCAAATTGGCCTAAACGACAACCATCAAGAACCAAGCTTCAAGAGCACAAAGGTGGCAAGTCAAGGCCTTCGGATGAGGGTTCGAGAGCGAATTGAAGCCATGGACTTGAGCACGCTTGAGGGAGGACCGACTACGGGCCAAGGAGGAACACTTAGAGTCCATTTTGAGCCGTATCCATACCTCCCAGGAAGAGGCGGAGCGCCTCCCCAAAGAGGCGGACCGCCTGCCAAAGTCCAGAAGGCTGCACAGCAAGGGGCGGAGTGCCTCCCCCACTGAGGCGGACCGCCCCTCACTGAAGGGCCCTGAGGCGGAGCGCCTTCCCCAATGAGGCGGAGCGCCTCCCCCTGTAAGCTTAGACGGGATTTTGTGTAAAGTTCCATTTTTGCCCTTAAGTGGCTTGTATTGTTATAACCCACTTTGGGGGTGTTTTAGACATTTACTTTAGTCTTAGAAAGGGCCTATAAATAGAGCCCTTAGGTCTTCATTTCATTTTTAACAAACCTTGAATGTAGAATGATGAATTTCTTGAGTGAATCTCAATGAAGAACCCGTGAGCGGGCATGATTTCACTTGGTGGATTCCAAGTTGAACATCGAAACCTCTTTGATCATTCTATTTGCAAGAGCCGGGTGCCTCTTGAGGGTAGTTGCATAGTATAGGTGATCCTTGACTTCACCCGGGGTGTATCGAGACGAGTTCCTCGGTGCTACTTAGGTAAACGTTCAAGCCTCGTCTTGCTCTTTATCTCGATATCTTCATCGATATCGCCTATCTTTTTTTAGCTTCCGCTAGTTTTTCCCTGCATCAGTTGGTATCAGAGCACGGCTAGGCTTCGTTCTTACGAATCCTCGGTCTTGTTCTTGTTGTTGACGTGATTGTGTTGTTCGTTCTTGAAAATTTGAAGAAAAACAAAAAAATTGAAAAAGTTGAAAAGTTGAAAAAAAATTTAGTAGATCGGGTTGGATTTGATTCCCCAAGCGTTTAAATGTATTGGGGATTGTTCTATATTGTTAACCCGTTGATTTGATACCCTCATAACATGTTTTGGAGTTACGGATTGAAAATCGAAATTCTTGAAATCCCAAATTCTTGAAAACTTTGAAAATTTTGCTTCAAAACTTGAATCAATCTTGTTGTTGGTTGTTTGAAGTTAAAAACTATTGGGGATTGTTTATCATAGTTGAATACACCATTGGGTATCATTGGAATTGAGTAACGGGTTGAAATCGTTGGAAAATTTGGGTGCAAAAAGCCAAAAACCCGTAGTTCAAAAAGTTGCAGCTTCAGCTTTAGGCGGACCGCCTCAGCAAAAGTCCTTCTCTGGACTTTGGTAGGCGGAGCGCCTCCCCCTCTGGGCGGAGCGCCTCCCCCTGTTACTTGTTTCCGGGTAGTTTTTACGTAGGTTTTCACTTGTTGTTTTCCTCCGGGCTTCTTGGTTAGTGTTTCTAGGGTAATTGGCCTACTCGAAAGACACTAACTCTTGAGCGTATTAGGACATTCGTGCCTAGAGGAGAGTAGAATTCAAAGAAGCCTCGTAGAACATTTTTGCTTCAAGTGCTCACTCATATAGCCGTTCGTCCATCGAGTCCCATCGATTCCACTCACCCCGAAGAGTATTTGGTTCGTGTGACTTGAGTGGTTATTGAGGTGATTGTTCAACTACGAGGAAGCCTTTGAAATCAAGCTTGAGTGATCCTACCACCCACTAAATTGAGTGTACCCGAGAGACATTCCAAAGGTGAGGGAGCGAGTGAGGTTTTTACTCTAACCTCTTTCTCTTGTCTTTAAATTTTGTAGGTACATGGCCGGAGACGTATACGATACCATTAAGGTACCGGTAAGCACATTGGTCAATCTCTTGGCCGAGGTGAGATCCATAAGCGCGAGGTTTGATCGCCTCATAGAGGAATGGACCCCGAGTGTCCAAAATGGTACCGAAGGGGGTACTAGTGATGAAGTGTTGGGCAATCCCCAACCGTTGGGCACTCCCCAACAAGTGGGCATTCCCCACAACTTGGGCATTCTCCAAGTAAATGTAACTACTCACTCTAGGAGTAATTCTACTACTCCTATGAGCCAACCAATGGCAAATGAGGGAGTTGGGGAAGGTGAGCGAGGTGATGACATTCTTGGACCTCATCCCCACACACTTGCACATGAGAGCGAATTGAAAGAAAGAAGAGGAGAGGAAAAACAAATTGAGAGTGAGGGCACCCTTCTTCCTAACCCTATGTTATCTTCTTCTTCTTGCCATAGCTTTTGTGTAGGTACTCTCGGAGGCGAGCTAGTTGAGCCTCAACCCTTTGCCTTGGAAGGAAGACAAGAGGACGGAGAGCGTCATTGTGAACTTCGTGCTGAAGGCATTGAATGCGACACTTCAAGGTATGTGAGTGCTCACGGGAGCAACTCAAATGTAAGTGTTACCTTCCATTCTCATGAACATGTTGATCCCTTGTCTTGTAGCGACTCAAAGCTAGTTGTTGCTTGTAATGCCAATATTGACCTTGCAACTAGTGAAGAGTCTAATGGTCAACTTGTGTTTAGGTGTGAGCTAGTAGAGAGGAATGAAACGCCACATCATGATGTGAGCCCGGTATTCAAAGAACCTCTCTCTAGTGGAAATATGTTAGTTGACCTCGCTTGTGAACCTTGTTATGACACCCCACCCATATTTGATAAAGGGGAAGATGAGTTATGTGACTCTACCCTTGTTGGTATAATTGATTTTGGTGGATTTGTGTGTTGTAGTAAGGATGAAAGTGACCTTGAGGAGTCCAAATTGCATGAATTGGACAAGGTTGTCTATGATGACTCCTCAAGTGAGAGCGAAGAACCTAGCTTTGATACGTCACCTTTGCTTGACCTTGAGAATGGGATGCGTACTTTTACTAATCCTTTGTTTGAGGGCACCCCTATTGGTTGTGGTGAGTTGTATCGAGCTAGAGTTGAGAATGAGTATGAACCTCCGTGGTGTGAGGGATTTGATCCCATAGACAACTCTTTGTTTGAACCTTCGAGTGAGGTAGATGATTCTTCTAGTGACCCTACTCTTGTTGGTTTGTGTTATGATGATGAAGAGGCCATTATTAATGCCTCCCTTGAGAGTTTATCATGTGAGGAGGGTTGTCTCGAGGATGAAATTGGAGGTGAGGAGGTATCTCTTAGTGTGAGTATGAGAGCTCTTAAGAAGGGGAGTGGGGTAATTGATGCTAATTGTGCATTGCACTATTTTGCCTATCCCATCCCGCATGTTAACCACACTTTGAGAATTGAGCATGCCGAACCAATTGTGCCACACTGTGAAAGCATTGCGCTAAAGGTTTGGCGTGTCGATCATGAGCTTAGGGGTCATAGGAAACTTGATTGTGTAATCTTGAATATTCTATGTCCTAATGATCTCTTTGTTTGTTATGGTTGTGAGTGCTTGTCATTGGTGAGCCAAGAACTTGTTGTCTCCTTGGGGGACATAAGCTTTTTGATTAGTATTGATACTTGGCTCTATCACAAGAGTGAATTTTCCACACCACTTGCCTTCACTCTTGTTAGACTTGCCTACTCGCATAGTGGGGAATCTTGGTGCACTAATCAACTTAGGGGTCGTAGGGAGTTTGATAACTTGATCTTGCATATGCCATGCCCAATTAATCCCTTTGTTTGTTCTTGTGTTGAGTGCACTTCTTTATTGAACCAAGTACTTGCTAGTTCCTTTGGGAACATGAGCTTCTTTGTTGCCATTGATACTTGGTTGTACCATAAGAGTGTGTTTCCCACACTTGGCGCACTAACCTACTATTGTAGTAGGAGTTTTGTTTTTTGTTTGTGCTTGTGTTTGATTGTAGGACTTGATGGTTTGATTTCGAGGACGAAATCCTTTCAAGAAGGGGAGGATGATGCCGGGCAAATTGGCCTAAACGACAACCATCAAGAACCAAGCTTCAAGAGCACAAAGGTGGCAAGTCAAGGCCTTCGGATGAGGGTTCGAGAGCGAATTGAAGCCATGGACTTGAGCACGCTTGAGGGAGGACCGACTACGGGCCAAGGAGGAACACTTAGAGTCCATTTTGAGCCGTATCCATACCTCCCAGGAAGAGGCGGAGCGCCTCCCCAAAGAGGCGGACCGCCTGCCAAAGTCCAGAAGGCTGCACAGCAAGGGGCGGAGCGCCTCCCCCACTGAGGCGGACCGCCCCTCACTGAAGGGCCCTGAGGCGGAGCGCCTTCCCCAATGAGGCGGAGCGCCTCCCCCTGTAAGCTTAGACGGGATTTTGTGTAAAGTTCCATTTTTGCCCTTAAGTGGCTTGTATTGTTATAACCCACTTTGGGGGTGTTTTAGACATTTACTTTAGTCTTAGAAAGGGCCTATAAATAGAGCCCTTAGGTCTTCATTTCATTTTTAACAAACCTTGAATGTAGAATGATGAATTTCTTGAGTGAATCTCAATGAAGAACCCGTGAGCGGGCATGATTTCACTTGGTGGATTCCAAGTTGAACATCGAAACCTCTTTGATCATTCTATTTGCAAGAGCCGGGTGCCTCTTGAGGGTAGTTGCATAGTATAGGTGATCCTTGACTTCACCCGGGGTGTATCGAGACGAGTTCCTCGGTGCTACTTAGGTAAACGTTCAAGCCTCGTCTTGCTCTTTATCTCGATATCTTCATCGATATCGCCTATCTTGTTTTAGCTTCCGCTAGTTTTTCCCTGCATCAGTTGGTATCAGAGCACGGCTAGGCTTCGTTCTTACGAATCCTCGGTCTTGTTCTTGTTGTTGACGTGATTGTGTTGTTCGTTCTTGAAAATTTGAAGAAAAACAAAAAAATTGAAAAAGTTGAAAAGTTGAAAAAAAATTTAGTAGATCGGGTTGGATTTGATTCCCCAAGCGTTTAAATGTATTGGGGATTGTTCTATATTGTTAACCCGTTGATTTGATACCCTCATAACATGTTTTGGAGTTACGGATTGAAAATCGAAATTCTTTAAATCCCAAATTCTTGAAAACTTTGAAAATTTTGCTTCAAAACTTGAATCAATCTTGTTGTTGGTTGTTTGAAGTTAAAAACTATTGGGGATTGTTTATCATAGTTGAATACACCATTGGGTATCATTGGAATTGAGTAACGTGTTGAAATCGTTGGAAAATTTGGGTGCAAAAAGCCAAAAACCCGTAGTTCAAAAAGTTGCAGCTTCAGCTTTAGGCGGACCGCCTCAGCAAAAGTCCCTCTCTGGACTTTGGTAGGCGGAGCGCCTCCCCCTCTGGGCGGAGCGCCTCCCCCTGTTACTTGTTTCCGGGTAGTTTTTACGTAGGTTTTCACTTGTTGTTTGCCTCCGGGCTTCTTGGTTAGTGTTTCTAGGGTAATTGGCCTACTCGAAAGACACTAACTCTTGAGCGTATTAGGACATTCGTGCCTAGAGGAGAGTAGAATTCAAAGAAGCCTCGTAGAACATTTTTGCTTCAAGTGCTCACTCATATAGCCGTTCGTCCATCGAGTCCCATCGATTCCACTCACCCCGAAGAGTATTTGGTTCGTGTGACTTGAGTGGTTATTGAGGTGATTGTTCAACTACGAGGAAGCCTTTGAAATCAAGCTTGAGTGATCCTACCACCCACTAAATTGAGTGTACCCGAGAGACATTCCAAAGGTGAGGGAGCGAGTGAGGTTTTTACTCTAACCTCTTTCTCTTGTCTTTAAATTTTGTAGGTACATGGCCGGAGACGTATACGATACCATTAAGGTACCGGTAAGCACATTGGTCAACCTCTTGGCCGAGGTGAGATCCATAAGCGCGAGGTTTGATCGCCTCATAGAGGAATGGACCCCGAGTGTCCAAAATGGTACCGAAGGGGGTACTAGTGATGAAGTGTTGGGCAATCCCCAACCGTTGGGCACTCCCCAACAAGTGGGCATTCCCCACAACTTGGGCATTCTCCAAGTAAATGTAACTACTCACTCTAGGAGTAATTCTACTACTCCTATGAGCCAACCAATGGCAAATGAGGGAGTTGGGGAAGGTGAGCGAGGTGATGACATTCTTGGACCTCATCCCCACACACTTGCACATGAGAGCGAATTGAAAGAAAGAAGAGGAGAGGAAAAACAAATTGAGAGTGAGGGCACCCTTCTTCCTAACCCTATGTTATCTTCTTCTTCTTGCCATAGCTTTTGTGTAGGTACTCTCGGAGGCGAGCTAGTTGAGCCTCAACCCTTTGCCTTGGAAGGAAGACAAGAGGACGGAGAGCGTCATTGTGAACTTCGTGCTGAAGGCATTGAATGCGACACTTCAAGGTATGTGAGTGCTCACGGGAGCAACTCAAATGTAAGTGTTACCTTCCATTCTCATGAACATGTTGATCCCTTGTCTTGTAGCGACTCAAAGCTAGTTGTTGCTTGTAATGCCAATATTGACCTTGCAACTAGTGAAGAGTCTAATGGTCAACTTGTGTTTAGGTGTGAGCTAGTAGAGAGGAATGAAACGCCACATCATGATGTGAGCCCGGTATTCAAAGAACCTCTCTCTAGTGGAAATATGTTAGTTGACCTCGCTTGTGAACCTTGTTATGACACCCCACCCATATTTGATAAAGGGGAAGATGAGTTATGTGACTCTACCCTTGTTGGTATAATTGATTTTGGTGGATTTGTGTGTTGTAGTAAGGATGAAAGTGACCTTGAGGAGTCCAAATTGCATGAATTGGACAAGGTTGTCTATGATGACTCCTCAAGTGAGAGCGAAGAACCTAGCTTTGATACGTCACCTTTGCTTGACCTTGAGAATGGGATGCGTACTTTTACTAATCCTTTGTTTGAGGGCACCCCTATTGGTTGTGGTGAGTTGTATCGAGCTAGAGTTGAGAATGAGTATGAACCTCCGTGGTGTGAGGGATTTGATCCCATAGACAACTCTTTGTTTGAACCTTCGAGTGAGGTAGATGATTCTTCTAGTGACCCTACTCTTGTTGGTTTGTGTTATGATGATGAAGAGGCCATTATTAATGCCTCCCTTGAGAGTTTATCATGTGAGGAGGGTTGTCTCGAGGATGAAATTGGAGGTGAGGAGGTATCTCTTAGTGTGAGTATGAGAGCTCTTAAGAAGGGGAGTGGGGTAATTGATGCTAATTGTGCATTGCACTATTTTGCCTATCCCATCCCGCATGTTAACCACACTTTGAGAATTGAGCATGCCGAACCAATTGTGCCACACTGTGAAAGCATTGCGCTAAAGGTTTGGCGTGTCGATCATGAGCTTAGGGGTCATAGGAAACTTGATTGTGTAATCTTGAATATTCTATGTCCTAATGATCTCTTTGTTTGTTATGGTTGTGAGTGCTTGTCATTGGTGAGCCAAGAACTTGTTGTCTCCTTGGGGGACATAAGCTTTTTGATTAGTATTGATACTTGGCTCTATCACAAGAGTGAATTTTCCACACCACTTGCCTTCACTCTTGTTAGACTTGCCTACTCGCATAGTGGGGAATCTTGGTGCACTAATCAACTTAGGGGTCGTAGGGAGTTTGATAACTTGATCTTGCATATGCCATGCCCAATTAATCCCTTTGTTTGTTCTTGTGTTGAGTGCACTTCTTTATTGAACCAAGTACTTGCTAGTTCCTTTGGGAACATGAGCTTCTTTGTTTCCATTGATACTTGGTTGTACCATAAGAGTGTGTTTTCCCACACTTGGCGCACTAACCTACTATTGTAGTAGGAGTTTTGTTTTTTGTTTGTGCTTGTGTTTGATTGTAGGACTTGATGGTTTGATTTCGAGGACGAAATCCTTTCAAGAAGGGGAGGATGATGCCGGGCAAATTGGCCTAAACGACAACCATCAAGAACCAAGCTTCAAGAGCACAAAGGTGGCAAGTCAAGGCCTTCGGATGAGGGTTCGAGAGCGAATTGAAGCCATGGACTTGAGCACGCTTGAGGGAGGACCGACTACGGGCCAAGGAGGAACACTTAGAGTCCATTTTGAGCCGTATCCATACCTCCCAGGAAGAGGCGGAGCGCCTCCCCAAAGAGGCGGACCGCCTGCCAAAGTCCAGAAGGCTGCACAGCAAGGGGCGGAGCGCCTCCCCCACTGAGGCGGACCGCCCCTCACTGAAGGGCCCTGAGGCGGAGCGCCTTCCCCAATGAGGCGGAGCGCCTCCCCCTGTAAGCTTAGACGGGATTTTGTGTAAAGTTCCATTTTTGCCCTTAAGTGGCTTGTATTGTTATAACCCACTTTGGGGGTGTTTTAGACATTTACTTTAGTCTTAGAAAGGGCCTATAAATAGAGCCCTTAGGTCTTCATTTCATTTTTAACAAACCTTGAATGTAGAATGATGAATTTCTTGAGTGAATCTCAATGAAGAACCCGTGAGCGGGCATGATTTCACTTGGTGGATTCCAAGTTGAACATCGAAACCTCTTTGATCATTCTATTTGCAAGAGCCGGGTGCCTCTTGAGGGTAGTTGCATAGTATAGGTGATCCTTGACTTCACCCGGGGTGTATCGAGACGAGTTCCTCGGTGCTACTTAGGTAAACGTTCAAGCCTCGTCTTGCTCTTTATCTCGATATCTTCATCGATATCGCCTATCTTTTTTTAGCTTCCGCTAGTTTTTCCCTGCATCACTAAAATACCCTTACTAATAAGGTTCACAAAATAGGCCACGTAGGGCAAAACGGTAAAATAAACATAGGCCTTCACAGCTGGGAGGGGCGCCTGGGATCTGGGAGGGGCGCCTGGGAATGCTGTCAGCTAGGCGGGGCGCCTGGCATCAGGCGGGGCGCCTGGCTTGGCCTTCAGCTAGGCGGGGCGCCTGGAATCAGGCGGGGCGCCTGTGCACTTTCAGCTCCTTAGGCAGTGAGCTTGCCAGGCGGGGCGCCTGGCTCAGGCGGGGCGCCTGGCTCTGCTGGGCTCTCTTCTTCCTTAGGCGTGAGGCCTAGTTTGAGCACCCGGAATGGCTTCCACTCGCTTCCTTCCTCAAGTCCTCTCCTCTCCAAGTATAAATGCACCTTTTGGACATCCTTGGCTTGGCTCCGAGTGAATGGTCTCCTTGTGGTGGATTGCCCGGCATCATCCTCCCCTTCTTGAGAAGATTTCATCCTCGGAATCGAAGCATCATCATCCACGACCCCTTCATTACCTACATCCAAAGGAACTAAGTCACAAACATTGAAAGTTTTAGAAACTTGATACTCACTTGGCAAGTCGACCACATAGGCGTTGTTGTTTATCTTTGAAAGCACTTGGAATGGGCCATCTCCACGGGGTGCTAACTTTCCTTTTCTAATGCTTGGGAACCTTTCTTTCCGGAAGTGCACCCACACACAGTCACCCTTCTTGAGTTCCACCTTCTTGCGTCCCTTGTTCTTCTTAGAGGCTACCTTTGCATAGGCTTACTCCAAGTTCTTCTTCGCCTTAGCATGTATTTCCATCAAGGTCTTGTCCCGACCAAAATGACCCATGAGTCCTCCACAATGTGCCTCTCGCACAAGCAATTCCCTCCATGAGGACTCGGGTATGCACACTTTACCATTCTTAAAGATATATCCATTAACCCATTGGTATTTCTCAACTCTCTCCCCCTTCTCTAGAGCGTCAAGGACACTCTTTAGCTTTTGGTCATGAGCATACATCAATTTAATGCTCTCAAACCCCATGAGCTTAGAGGTGAGAGTGGTGGGTAGAGCAAACTTTCTCGAAAGCGCATCCGCCACAACATTGTCCTTCCCTTTCTTGTATTGGATAACATAGGGAAAGGACTCAATGAATTCAACCCACTTGGCATGTCTCTTATTGAGCTTCTCTTGGCCTCTCAAATGCTTGAGTGACTCATGGTCACTCTTGATTACAAACTCACGAGGCCAAAGATAGTGTTGCCAATGGGCAAGGGCTCTCACAAGGGCATACAACTCCTTGTCATATGTAGAATAGTTCAAGGAGGCCCCTTTCAATTTCTCACTAAAGTAGGCGATGGGTTTGCTATCTTGCATTAATACACCACCAATTCCCACCCCCGAGGCATCACATTCAACCTCAAATGCCTTTCCGAAGTCGGGCAATTGCAATAGAGGGGCGGTACTCAACCTACTTTTCAACTCAAGGAAGGCCTTCTCTTGAGGCTCTCCCCAAACAAACGGTTGGTCTTTCTTCACCAATTCGGTGAGTGGAGCGGCAATTGAGCTAAACTCCTTCACAAATCGCCTATAAAAGCTTGCGAGACCATGAAAGCTCCTCACTTGAGTCACGGTAGTAGGAGTAGGCCAATCACGTATGGCCTCTACCTTAGACTCATCCACCTCCACTCCTTGAGCACTCACAACAAACCCAAGGAAGACCACCTTCTCAACACCAAAGGCACACTTTTTAAAATTAGCATAGAGCTTTTCGGCTCTCAACTTCTCAAGCACTAGCCTAAGGTGTTCAACATGGTCGTCTATTGATTTGCTATAGATCAATATATCGTCAAAATAGACGACCACAAACTTGTTGATGAATGGCTTTAGAACATGGTTCATTAGCCTCATGAAAGTGCTAGGTGCATTGGAGAGCCCAAAGGGCATCACCAACCATTCATAGAGACCAAATTTGGTCTTGAATGCGGTTTTCCATTCATCACCGGGTTTCATCCGGATTTGATGGTAGCCGGACCTAAGGTCAATTTATCTAAACACACATGAACCGCTCAATTCATCTAACATATCATCAAGTCGGGGAATAGGATGACGGTACTTTACCGTTATTTTGTTCACGGCCCGACAATCAACACACTATCTCCAAGTGCCGTCCTTTTTGGGAACAAGGATCACGGGCACGGCACAAGGACTCAAGCTTTCCCTTACCAAACCTTTAGTGAGCAATTCATCAACTTGCTTTTGCAATTCCCTTGTATCCTCCAGGTTGCTCCTATAGGCCGGTTTGTTTGGGATTTGGGATCCCGGGACAAAGTCTATTTGATGCTCAATGACCCTCAAAAGAGGCAATCCATCCGGCATTTCATCCGGGAACATGTCACCAAAATCCTTCAAAACATTCGCAAACACACTAGGCAAAGGGTTAGAAGAAAAATCACAATTAGAGTTAAGGATCATACCTTTGTGCACTAGGCATAGGAGAAACTTGGTGCCATCATTACCTTTCAAGAGCTCGCCCGGTTGCATCATGGCACACATGCCACCGGTAGATGAAGTAGGTGGGATTGCCACCATGCTTTTGGACAAAGGGCTAGTCTCAATGAGTGACTTAGCCTTTGCCACCTCCCTCAACTCCTTCATTTTCTTGTAGTCATCACTTACTTGCTTAGGAGTGAGAGGTTTAAGCACAAATCTCTTCCCTTCATGTTTGACCGTGTAAGTGTTGACACGACCATCATGCACCACTTGCCTATCGAATTGCCATGGCCTCCCTAAGAGTAGGTGGCATGCTTGAATAGGCACAACGTCAAACAAATGCTCATCAACATAACTACCCATTCTAAACTTGATCATAGCTTGTTTCATCACCTTAAGCTCTCCACATTCACTAAGCCATTGTAACCGGTAAGGTTTAGGATGTTTCATGGTAGTTAACTTCAATTGAGCCACTAGTGATTGACTCACTATATTTGCACAACTTCCGGAATCAATTATCATAGAGCAAACAACATCTTTGACCCAGCACCTAGCATGGAAAAGATTTTCCCGTTGCAAGGTTTCACTATCTTCCACAATCATAGCCCCTAGGCTCCTTCTCACAACCAAGAAAGTATGAGGATCCTCCTCCTCTACCGTGTCATCAAGCAAATCATTCTCCTCTACTCCCTCATTTCCCTCTACTCCCTCTACTCCCTCATCTTCCGATTCACTCTCTTTCTCATATGCATCATTACCAACAACAATCATGGTCCTCTTTGTAGGACATTCCCTAGCAAAGTGACCATAGCCCTTGCACTTGTGGCATTGTATTGAAGAAGAAGTAGGAGCATGTAGTTGAGTTTTAGAGTTACCTCCCACGTTAGGTGTGTTCTTCTCATACGGCCTTTTCACATCCTTGGTAGCATTTGAACCACTTGTTCCACTTGCACTTGGGAACCTTGCATTTGTAGTAGGAGGCTTCCAATCCTTTGGTTTGCTTGTTGGAGTAGTAGTGCTACTCTTGTAGCGAAGGGATTTCTCATCCTTGAGCCATTTCTCGGCCTCAACCGCATCTTGACATAGCTTGTAATGATCATCATATTTGTGGAACTTCAATTGTGAAGCTATGTCTCGGTTCAAGCCCCCTTTGAAACGGATCATGGCCGTCTCATTGTCTTCATCATCTAAGTCAAGGATCATTCGGATTTGCTCAAATTCATTGAAGTATTCACCAACCGATTTGTAACCTTGCTTCAAATCATATAGACGCCTTTGTTGTTCAACCCGGTATTGGTTGGTGCAAAATACTTCTCATCCATCACACGGATCAACTCTTCCCAAGTAAGATTAATAGCCATACCCGTCCTCCTTCTATTTCTCTTCACCGACTCCCACCAAGTAGAAGCAAAAGATTCAAAGGAGGATATTGCATACTTGGTTTTCTTCACATCGGGCATATCATTGGTGTCAAAGATACGCTCCATAGCAAATTTCCAATCAACGTACTCCACCGGGTCACTACTTCCTTTGAAAGAAGGAATAGTGAGCTTCACACTAATGAGGTTGTTGTTGTTGTCACGACCCCCTTGGAATGGCTCCGGTTGGCCTCCATGGTGATCATCATAAGCAACATAGTCCCTTCTAACATTCCTCCCTCCATATCCTAAGGGTGGCCCTCGACCTCGGCCTCTACCCCGATCCACATTTCGACCCCAATTCATAGCTCGCCTTGGTTGAAAGTGATCATCAAACCCATACACATCGTCACCATAATCAACTTCCTCCCCTTCTTTAGCCTCAACAACTTGCTCAAGAGGTTGCACATTTCGGACGGGTCTTGGTAGTGGAAAGTTTCTTGGGGGATTATCCAAGATACGGGGAATGCCCGTTCGTTCAATTCTCTCTCGATCCTCCTTTACCCGTTGTTGATTGAGCAATTCAACAACTTGCTCCGGGGTAAAGGTAGGGCTACTTGAGCCTTCACCGGTCTCAATTTGGACACTCGGGGTCCCCTTTTTCAATTGGGACACTCGGGGTCCCATGTTCACCTTGAGTACTCGAGGCTCCTTTTTAAAGAGAATCAATCCTTTGGTTCATGAGGTCCATCTTGGCAAGAAGATTAGCCAAGGCCTCCTTAATGAAATCTTGACCTTCGTTGGCCATTGTACCTACAAAGAAAGAAACAAGAGTTAGTTAAAACACCTCACTCGCTCCATCACTTGTGTTCACTCGGATCACTCTTTTGGGTGGCGGTGGATATTTAACTCAACTTGTAGTTCCAAAGCTTCACGTAGATGATTAGCAACTCCTCAACTCAACTAAACTATTCACGAGTCACGCACACTCCGGGGTGAGTGGAGTTAATGGGACTCAATGAACGCTAGGCACTTTGAAGTGAAGGACTTGAGTTAAAAGGTTCTACGTTTTTCCTTAGAATTCTACTCTCCTTGCTAGGCACGAATCACTTAAGAGCAATCAAAGGGTTAGCACTATTCGAGTAGATCGGTTACTCAAAGTAGTACTAACTAGATGTTATGTTATCAAACAAAGGGAAATACCTACGAAAATCTACCCGAAACAATACGTTCAGCACTCAGGAGGGGCGCCTGAAACTCAGGAGGGGCGCCTAGGCTGTGCAGTATTCCAGGCGGGGCGCCTGGGACTTAGGCAGTAGCCAAGTCAGGCGGGGCGCCTGGCTTAGGCGGGGCGCCTGGCCTGAAGCCTTTTCCAACTCGTTCCAAACTCGTTTCAAGTCGATTTTTAAGCCTCAAATCCGATGTTTTCAACTTGTTTTCACAATCCAATGATACCCAAACTTGTTTTTGATCTTCCTTAACAAAACCCAATCAAATTTTCAATCAAACAAGCAATCAAATCAAGGTTCAATCTCAAGAACTCAAGAACACAAGGGTTTAACAAAAGGGTTTCAACAAGGATTGTGATTCATCAAAGTAGGTGTTATACATGTTCAAATCCCACAAAATTGGTACCGAATTGTTTGTTTTTCAATGAAGATCCCCAATAACAAGTTTCCAATCAAACATCAATCCAACCCATGAATCAAGCAAAAATTCATCAAGAACAAGTACTTCAAGGGTTTAAGGGGTTTTGGGGTTTCAATTTTTCAAACTTCACCAATTCCAACAATTTTGGTACCCAAGTAACGGGAAATCAATCACGATCAAGAATCCATAACACCCATATCACAAATCATCCAAATCAACAAGTTACACCAAATTTTTGTATTTTTCAATTTTGCAATTTTTTTGCAATTTTCTCCTTTCTAATAACTTCAACAACAAGAAAAACTAAAAGAGGATACTAGGCACGAAGAATCAAGGGTCGGGGGTTTGTAGAAACAAAACCCGAGCCTTGCTCTGATACCAAATGATGTAGGAAATCAAACGCGGAAAGTAAAAGATAAGAACGAGACGTAACTCGATCTCTAATCCCAAGTAGCAACGGAGAACTCGTTCCGTTACGCCCCGAGTGAAGGACAAGAACACCTACGCTATGCAACTACCCTCGAGCTAACGCGAGCACGCAAGTAGAATGGTCAGAGAGGAAAAGTATTCATCTAGATCCGCTAGAAGAACTACAAGTCCCAAAACAAAGGGTTTCATTCAATAACCAAGAGCCTTGCTCATGTTCAATATTCATCAACTATCAATAATAAACTAAGTTCAAAATAGGCTAAGCATGGCTATTTGTAGTTTTTCCCAAGCTTGCACAATGGCTAAAATACCCTTACTAATAAGGTTCACAAAATAGGCCACGTAGGACAAAACGGTAAAATAAACATAGGCCTTCACAGCTGGGAGGGGCGCCTTGGATCTGGGAGGGGCGCCTGGGAATGCTGTCAGCTAGGCGGGGCGCCTGGCATCAGGCGGGGCGCCTGGCTTGGCCTTCAGCTAGGCAGGGCGCCTGGAATCAGGCGGGGCGCCTGTGCACTTTCAGCTCCTTAGGCAGTGAGCTTGCCAGGCGGGGCGCCTGGCTCTGCTGGGCTCTCTTCTTCCTTAGGCGTGAGGCCTAGTTTGAGCACCCGGAATGGCTTCCACTCGCTTCCTTCCTCAAGTCCTCTCCTCTCCAAGTATAAATGCACCTCTTAGACATCCTTGGCTTGGCACCGAGTGAATGGTCTCCTTGTGGTGGATTGCCCGGCATCATTCCAAACAAAAGATGGCAAGCTTGCATTGGCACCACGTCAAACATGTGTTCATCTTGATAGTTTCCAATCTTGAACCTAACCAAGACTTGCTTCACTACCCTCAATTCCCCACACTCACTTAGCCATTGTAAGCGGTAGGGGCTCGGGTGTTTAATGGTAGTCAACTTCAATTGTGAGACTAAAGATTGGCTCACCACATTTGCACAACTACCCGAGTCAATAATCATGGAGCAAACTTGCCCCTTCACTCTACAACGGGCATGGAACAAGTTCTCCCTTTGCCCATCTTCCCTCTCCTCACTAAACATAGTTCCCAAAATGCGGCGTACCACAAGGAACATATTAGGATCATCCCCCTCCGTCGCTCTCTCCTCACCTTCACCCTCAACTTCCTCACTCTCCTCCTCATCATCGCCCTCAGGCTCACTTTCCCCCTCATAGACCAACCCATCATCCATTACAATCATTGTTTTCCGGGTAGGGCACTCTTTGGCAATGTGGCCATAACCCTTGCATTTATGACATTGGAAGGAAGAAGAAGAAGGAGTATTTAAAGTAGTTTTAGAAGTACCTCCAACCTCTTTGTGGTCGCTCTTCGGGGTAGCCTTCTCAAAAGGCTTCTTTACATCTCGACTCCCACTTGCCCCACTAGCATACGGGCTCTTCCATTCTTTGGTGCGAGTTGAAGGAGTGGTAGTGGTAGTCCTCCTATAGCGAGGAGCCTTTTCTTCTTTGAGCCATTTCTCGGCTTCAACCGCGGCATCACAAACATCTTGTAAGGAGTGAAAGATGTGAAGTCTCAATTGGGATGCAATCTCCCTACTCAAACCACTTTTGAAACGGATGATAGCTTGTTCCTCATCTTCCGTTTCCATATAAAGAGCCATCCAATTTTTCTCAAAGTCATTGAAATATTCATCAACGGACTTGTAACCTTGTTTCAATTCATAGAGCCTTTTGAGTTTCTCTTGTCGATACTTGGGAGTCACATATTTGTTGTTCATTATTTCTTTCAATTCTTCCCAAGTAATGTTCATCCGCAACCCAAGTCGTCTCCTTGATCGCTTCATGGATTCCCACCATGTAGATGCATAAGACTCAAATGATGATATAGCATAGGTGGCCTTCTTCTCCTCGGTCATATCATTTGTGTCAAAGACCCGCTCTAGTTGGATCTTCCATTCAAGAAATGCTTCCGGATCACTAGCCCCTTTGAAAGGAGGGATAGTGATCTTGACACTATTGAGATTAGTGTCACGACCCCCACGGTGTTGTTCCGGTTGAACCCCATAGTTGTCATCAATATCTTCATATTCCCTTCCCAAATTCCTTCCCATATAAGCTCTTGGTGGTCCTCGACCTCGACCACGACCTCTATCTATACCTCGGCCTCCATTCATCGCCCTCCTATTTGGATAGGGGACATCAAAGTAATCATCATCAAGTCCGAGGCCCTCCCCTTCTTGAGCTTCATCAACTTGCTCAAGAGGTGCAATGTTTCTCCGTGGCCTTAGGAATGGAACATCTCCTTGGGGATTGCCCAAGGGTTGGGGATTGCCCAACATTCTTTCTCTAGCAAGAGCCTCATCCCTCAACCGTTGTCGACGAACTAGCTCCGCATAATGATCCGGTTTCATGATGGAATCATCACTAGTGCCTTCATTGGGGTCCTTTTGGACACTCGGGGTCCTCTCCTTTTCAAGAGCCTCCATTTTAAGGTTTAGGGCCTTCACCTCGGCTAACAAACTAGTCAAGACGTCGGTTGGAACCTCAATGGTACCCTTTGCTTTCTCCTCCGCCATGTACCTACAACAATCAAAAACAAGAAAGGAAGATTAGAGTAAAAGCCCTCACTCACTCCCTCACTTTTGTTTATCGCTCGGGTTCACTCAAGCTTGGGGTTGGTTTCACACAACTTGAAATCAATGGCCTCCTCGTAGTTGCGCAACCTCCTCGATGATCAAACCAAAATACAAGAACCAAATGCTCTTCGGGAAGAGTGGATTCAATGGGACTCGATCAATGCCAAGCTATTTGGTGCGCACTTGAACCAAACAATTAACTACGAATCTTCTTTGAAATCTACTCTCCTTCTAGGCACGAGTATCCTAATCGAACGAGGGATTAGTACTAATTGGGTAGAAGTGTTACCCTCAAAGTACTAACCGGAAGTGGCGCGATCAAATGTTCAAAGATCGAATCGCCACTAAACGGATTCGGAATTGGATGAATTTTGGTTTGTGATCTAGAAACTCACCATATTTGATGATGCTATGGGAGTTTTGGTGGTTGGAAACTGTTACGACGCCTTTGCGAACATTCTGTCCAACTTCAGGAAATTCTGGAAATTGGTACCCTTCGCGATCGTGTGCACTGGGCGCGATCGCGATGAACAATAATTCGGAATTGGCGCGATAGCGCGAGGCCTTGCGCGATCGCGCAGGTTTGTTAAGCTGAACCAGAAACTCGACAGAAAACAGCAGTTTTGGCACACACAACAACCCAAATTCAACTTATTTCAGTTTTCAAGCTTGCAAGAGGCGTTTTCAACTGTGGTAAACAATCCACAATGGTTCTAACACAAAAACAACCATCAAACGACTTGTTTTTCAATGATTTTGTGTCAAGTTCTTCAACTTTTCAAAACCTTCAAAGTTCAAAAGTTCGATTTTCACTACAATACTCCAAACGATGTTATGATGGTATCAAATCAACGGGAAAACTATAGCAAACAATCCCCGATGCCAAACAACCACAAAACCATAACATCAATTGAGTTCTAGATAATTTTGCAAATTCTTCAACCTAGGGTTTAAATTTCCACCCTTTGATTTTCAACTCCAAAACGTGTTTTGTTGGTTCCCAATTGTCGAGATTACATAAACATACAATCCCCGATAATCAATACCAACAAAATCGTAACAACAAACGATTTCCTTCAAATTTTTGGGTTTTCAAGTTTTTGAATTTTTTTCTTCTTTTTTCAATATAACAAGAACAAGAACACGAAAATAAATGCGGAACAAAGATGACAAGCACGAAGAGTAGGACGAGGGCTCGTAAGAACGCAACCCTAGCCTTGCTCTGATACCAACTGATGCAATCGAAAATACGAAAGCGATAAAGAGATAAAAGCGAGACGAGACTTACACTAAAGTTCGAGTAGCAACGAAGAACTAGTTCCGTTACACCCCAAACGATTGGAAAGAATCACCTAACACTATGCAACTATCCTCAAGAGTCACGAGGCTCGAGCAAATAGAATGATCGAAGACGGATTGAAGAACAACTTGGATTCATCCAATTGATTTCAAGCCAAAAGTGTTACAAGGTTCAAGAGCATTGCTCATTTAATGTTTTGTGTTCAAAGTAAGCTAAAAAGGCAATAAATGAGGTAGGGGTGTATTTATAACACCCCAATACAATGTTTACAAGATTCTGGTCCGCTGCTCTTTAAGTTCCCTTCGCGATCGCGTCAGATTATATGCGATCGCGTGGAGAACTTAATGCTGAGGTGCGCGATCGCGCGAGACAGAACGCGAGGGCGAAGAACAAAAGAAGACTCTTCGCGATCGCGAAGGTGATGCACGCGATCGCGAAGAACAAAATTCCAGCGTTAGGCAGTAAGCTCAGCAGACTTCCCCTGTTTTTGCCCTGTTTTGCTCCCCTGCTTCTTGCACTGTTTCCTGCCCTGTTTCCACATAGATTGAGCTCCAATGCATTGTCTTTAAGTCCTCTCCCGAGCTCGTATCATCCATGCCTCTCCAAGCCAAGTGTAGGTGAGCGTCTTGTATATCCTTGGCTTGACTTCGAGTGAATGGTCTCGATGCAATTTGGGTTGCATCAAAGAGTCCAAACCAAGCAAGTGCTAACACTGTTCGAGATTCGAAGAGACCCTTCGAAAGAGGTGTGATCGTTAGCCAGTCGAGAGAAGTGGGAGGTAAAGTTCAACTCAACTCTCCTAGTGCTTCCAATATTCAGTGTCACAAATGCAAAGGTTATGGTCACATGGCAAAAGAGTGTACAACTCGCAAAGTTATACTTCTGCTCGAAGATGGAACCGTCCATGAGCAAGCGAGTGACACCGAGGAGGAATTTATCGAGGAGACTGATCGAGTTGAAGTTGATGATGATCATGAGGCTGCCGAAGCTGATCATCTGGAAATGTTTCTTGTGGTTCGAAGGAATTTGAGCTGCATGACTCTTGAAGAAGAGGACAACCAAAGAGAAAACCTCTTTCATGCCCGATGTCGAGTGAGGGGAAGGGTGTGTTCAATGATCATTGATTCCGGTAGTTGTGCCAATGTAGTGAGCCAAACTTTGGTTTCACAAATGGGATTACCTACGATGAAGCATCCCCACCCTTACAAGTTACAATGGCTGAACGAGTGTGGAGAATTGAGAGTTGTAAAACAAGTGTGGATCAAGTTCAAAATCGGAGAGTATCAAGATGAAATGATATTCGATGTGGTTCCGATGCAAGCTTGTCATTTGCTATTGGGTCGACCATGGCAGTATGACCGAACAGCTGTTCACAATGGCAGATCCAACACTTACACTGTGAAGCTCGACGGGAAGAGTTTCATACTCAAACCCTTGTCTCCAAAACAAGTCACCGAGGACTATAAACGAATGAAAGAATTGAAAGAAGCGGCCAAAGCTAAGCTTCCGATAGGAGCAAAATTGGGGCCCGAAGAGACAAACTCACCGGCCGATGTGAAAGGAATTTGTGCAATCATGCAACCCGGTGAGATCTTACGAGGCAACGACCACGGTCAGATGATGATTTGCCTCGTGCACAAGGGTATCTTTCTAAACTCTAATGATGATTTTTCTAATGATAACCCTTTGCCTTTGTTTGTTCGTAAAGTTTTGCAGGACTTCGAGGACATGTTTCCCAAGGAAATGCCGGGTGGATTACCTCCGTTGAGAGGAATCGAGCACCAAATTGACTTCGTGCCAGGGTCTCAAATCCCTAACAAACCTGCATACCGGTGTAATCCCGAAGACACCAAAGAGCTCCAACGGCAGGTTGATGAATTGCTGAAAAAGGGCCTCATTCGTGAGAGCTTGAGTCCTTGCGCCGTTCCTGTTATCCTTGTCCCGAAGAAGGATGGAACATGGCGAATGTGTGTTGACTGTCGAGCAGTCAACAAAATAACGGTAAAGTATCGTCATCCTATCCCTCGATTAGATGACATGCTAGATGAGTTAAGTGGTTCTTCATGCTTTTCGAAGATAGACCTCAGGTCCGGTTACCACCAGATCCGAATGAAACCCGGGGACGAGTGGAAAACCGCATTCAAGACCAAGTTCGGTCTCTATGAATGGTTGGTGATGCCTTTTGGCTTATCCAATGCACCGAGCACATTCATGCGATTGATGAACCATGTGCTCAAACCGTTCATAAATAAGTTTGTTGTCGTTTATTTCGATGACATACTTGTTTATAGCAGAACCGTGGATGAACATGTCGACCACCTAAGGCAAGTGCTCGAAAAGCTTCGAAAAGAGAAGTTGTATGCCAACTTCAAGAAATGCGCCTTCGGTGTCGATCGTGTAGTCTTTCTTGGATTTGTTGTCAGTGCTAATGGTGTCGAAGTCGACGAATCAAAAGTCGAAGCCATCAAAGATTGGCCAACTCCAACCTCGGTATCACAAATTCGTAGCTTCCATGGCTTAGCTAGTTTTTACCGAAGGTTTGTTCGTGACTTTAGCACCGTGGCAGCTCCTTTAACCGAGCTGGTTAAGAAAGACAATCCATTTGTGTGGGGAGAGTCCCAAGAGAGGGCTTTCCAAGAGTTGAAACGGAGGCTTTGTTCTGCCCCGTTGTTGCAACTCCCTGACTTCGGCAAAGCATTCGAAGTCAAGTTTGATGCGTCTGGAGTTGGGATCGGAGGAGTGCTGATGCAAGATTCGAAGCCGATCGCTTAAGGGTGCAACCTTGAACTACTCTACGTACGACAAGGAACTGTATGCCCTCGTTCGAGCACTCGCCCATTGGCAGCATTATCTGTGGCCTCGAGAGTTTGTGATCAAGAGTGATCATGAATCTTTGAAACATCTCCGAGGTCAGGAGAAATTGAATCGAAGACATGCCAAGTGGGTTGAATTTATTGAAAGCTTTCCCTATGTAATTCATTACAAAAAGGGTAAAGAAAATGTTGTGGCCGATGCGCTATCAAGGAAATTTGCCTTAGCGACCACTCTCGCCTCTAGGCTCATGGGATTCGAAAGCATCAAGTCGATGTACGAGGACGATCCCAAGCTGAAATGTGTTCGAGACGCAATCTTGAGTGGCCGAAAGGTTGAGAAATATCAGTGGCATGATGGCTACCTCTTCAAAAATGGGAGGGTTTGTGTGCCAGTGTCATCGTGGAGAGAGCTCTTGGTTCGAGAAGCTCACTCAGGTGGACTGATGGGGCACTTCGGTGTCGATAAAACTCTTGGTATCATGACCGAGCAGTTCCATTGGCCCAAAATGCGACGAGATGTGGAAAAGCTTTGCAACGCTTGTCTCGTCTGCAAGAAAGCAAAATCGAAGTCCCACCCTCATGGTTTGTACACCCCGTTGCCTGTGCCTGATCGACCTTGGGTTGATATATCCATGGACTTTGTCTTGGGGTTACCGAGGTCGGGGGGAGGACATGATAGCATCTTCGTTGTGGTTGACCGTTTTTCAAAAATGGCTCACTTTATTCCTTGCAAAAAGTGTGATGATGCACAACATGTAGCTACATTGTTTGTGATAAGAATCAAACGTGGAAAAAGTAAAAGATAAGAACGAGACGTAACTCGATCTCTAATCCCAAGTAGCAACGGAGAACTTGTTCCGTTACACCCCGAGAGAAGGACAAGAACACCTACGCTATGCAACTACCCTCGAGCTAACACGAGCACGCAAGTAGAATGGTCGGAGAGGAAAAGTATTCATCTAGATCCGCTAGAAGAACTATAAGTCCAAGACCAAAGGGTTTCATTCAATAACCAAGAGCCATGCTCATGTTCAATGTTCAACATTTATCAAATATCAAAAACTAAGTGTAAATAGGCTAGACTTGGCTATTTATAGTGTTTACCAAGCTTGCACAAAGACTTAAATACCCTTACTAATAAGGTTCATCAAATGAGCCACGTAGGGCAAAACAGTAAAAGAAACATAAGTTCAGCAGCTAGGAGGGGCGCCTGGAACATGCTGAAGCTAGGCGGGGCGCCTGGCTAGGCGGGGCGCCTGGCTTGGCCTTCAGCTAGGCGGGGCGCCTGGCCAGGTGGGGCGCCTGGGTGCTTTTCTGGGCCTTAGGCAGTGAGTTGGCAAGGCGGGGCGCCTGGCTCTGCTGGGCTCTCTTCTTCCTTAGGCGTGAGGCGTAGTTTGAGCACCCGGAATGGCTTCCACTCGCTTCCTTCCTCAAGTCCTCTCCTCTCCAAGTATAAATGCGCCTCTTGGACATCCTTGACTTGGCTCCGAGTGAATGGTCTCCTTGTGGGGGTTTGGTTCTTATCAGTTTGTTTCTAACGTGTTAAAATTGCATGGTGTACCTCGTACTATTGTGAGTGATCGAGACTCGAAGTTCTTGAGTCATTTTTGGAAGTGTTTGTAGGGTGCCCTCGGCACCAAGCTACTATTCTCGACGTCTCACCATCCTCAGACTGATGGACAGACCGAGGTAGTTAACCGAACCTTGGGATCGTTGCTTCGGGCAATGACCAAAGGGAAGGTTGGAAACTGGGCTGATCGTTTGCCCATGATGGAGTTCGCATACAATCGAACGGTGCATAGAATGATCAACATGACCCCGTTTGAATGTGTGTATGGCTTTAATCCTTTGATTCCACTTGATTTAACCCCATTGCCTCGAGATTCTGTTCTTGATTTTGAAGGTACTCGACGAGCAGCTGCCTTGATCGATTTGCATGCAAAGGTGAAGAAGAACCTCGAGGAGGCCTATGCAAAGGTTGCCTTAAAGAAAAACAAGGGGCGTAAAAAGTTGGAATTAAAGAAGGGAGATTGGGTTTGGGTTCACTTCCGAAAGGAACGCTTCCCGAACCAAAGGAAAGGAAAGTTGGCTCCTCGAGGGGATGGTCCATTTCAAGTGTTGACCAAGATCAACAACAATGCCTACGTGATCGACCTCCCTGGTGAGTATAACGTGTCCAACACCTTTAATGTTGCTGACTTAGTTCCTTGTGTTGTAGGTCCAACTTCGGAGGACGAGGAGGGCTTGATTTCGAGGACGAAATCTTCTCAAGAAGGGGAGGATGATGCAGCCCGACCACGTGCTGATCAAGTGATCGATCCACCGAGGAGACCGATGACAAGAAGCAAAGCCAAGCTGCTGCACGATATGCATGTTCACTTAGCCTGGCCGAAGGAAAACAATTGCTCCGAAGCTGAGTGGCCGAGCTCAAGAATCGAAGGCATTATCTTCAGATTTGAGCCCGAAGTTAAAGTGACCAAGGACAATGAGCTCGAAGACAATTGAGCGTCCGAAGGCAACAAGTGTGTTCGAGCAGACAATCAGGAACCGAAGCCAAAGCTTACCGAAGTCAAAGTCTGCCGAATACAATTTAATTCAGCCCTGCGATGCTTATTCCTATTGGTCGCCTGTGACCCTTTTACTAGTTTACCCTTAGTATTTCCTATATAAACCCTGTTTCCTTTCATTGTAGATACCTAGTTTTTGAACATTGAATTGTTAATGAAAGTGCCGAGCACATTTCTAGTCTCCGTCGTGAGCAACCCCTTGTGAGGGCTTTTATGGACTTGTGGCTTTCGGTTAATCCGATTGAACATTCCTCTTTGATCATTCAGTTTGCAAGAGGCATGTTCTCTTGAGGATTGTTGCATAGTTTATGATGCAATATAAATGGGGCCTAAACGACAACCATCAAGAACCAAGCTTGAAGAGCACAAAGGTTACAAGTCAAGGCCTTCGGATGAGGGTTCGAGAGTGATTTGAAGCCATGGACATGAGCACGCTTGAGGGAGGAACGACTACGGACCAAGGGGGAACACTTAGAGTCCATTTTGAGCCGTAACCATACCTCCCAGGAAGAGGCGGAGCGCCTCCCCAAAGAGGCAGACCGCCTAGCAAAGGTCCAGAGAGCAACACAGCAAGAGGCGGCCGCCCCAAGACACAAGGCGGACCGCCCCTCACTGAAGGGTCCTGAGGCGGAGCGCCTCCCTCTCTTAGGCGGAGCGCCTCCACTTGTTAGCCTTGACGGGATTTTGTGTAATTTTCCTATTTTGCCCTTAAGTGGCTTGTATTGTTATAACCCACTTTGGGGGTGTTTTAGACATTTCATTAAGTGTAAGGGAAGACTATAAATACCTTCCTTAGGCCATTTAGCTCATTAGTTAGCCATTGTTTAGAAGATAGAATTGAGAGAGAACATTGAAGAGGCCGAGCCCTTCTTGTTTGAGCCCGAGGCTCGTGTATGTCTCGACTTGGAACCTATGGAGATCGACACCTAGTTTGATTCCATTGTAAGGTTCGAGTTTCACTTTCTCCCTTTGGATAATTAAATTCTCGTTTGAATTGTTTATCCGTTCTTTCTTCTAATTCTTGCCTCCCTAGTCTTGAACTTCTCGACATCTTAGATATCTCATTATCAAATTTACTTGCTTCCGCTCATTTATCGTATAGTTTGTTTCCGCGTATTTTTGCATTGCATCAGTTGGTATCAGAGCACGGATCGGGTGTTGTTCTTACAAACCCTCGTTCCTTGTTCGTAGTATCCTTATCTTTGTTGTTGTTGTGTTTGTTCTTGAAAAAATTGAAGAAAAACAAAAAAAAATTGAAAAACTTGAAAAGTTGAAAAAAATTGGTAGATCGGGTTGGAATCGAATCCCCAAGTGTTAAAAAGTATTGGGGTTTGTTCCTTATAGTATTCCCGTTGTTTTGGTACCCATATATCACATTTTGGTGTTACGATTCAAAAATTTCGAAAATCAAAATCTCAAAGTTTGAAAATTTCTTGAAAACGCTTCAATCTTGATCCGAAGCTTGTTGTTGTTTGTTGGAGGTTTAAAACCATTGGGGAATGGTTATAATAGTTGTATACACCTTTGGGTATCATTAATTTTGTGTATCGGGTCGAAAACGTTGGATTTTTGGGTGCGAAACGAGCCAAAACGCGTTTCGCAAAATTGCAGGAAATTGCCCTAGGCAGAGCGCCTCCATTTTGAGGCGGAGCGCCTCCCTCTGGGCTGCCCTCTGGATTTTCCTGAGGCGGAGCGCCTCATTCCTGAGGCGGAGCGCCTCTTCCTGAAGGGTTTTCCCGGGTAGTTTTTTGCCTAGGTTTCCATTATTAATCGCCCACGGGCTTCTTGGTTAGTGTTTCTAAGGTAATTGGCCTACTTTAGAGACACTATTCCTTTAGTGTATTAGGACATTCGTGCTTAGAGGAGATTAGAAATCAAAGAAGATTCGTAGGACTTTCTTTGGCCTCAAGTGCGCATTTTAAATAACCGTCCGTCCATTGAGTCTCATTAACTCCATTCCGACCTTTTATTTGGACATGCTAGTTGTGATCACCTTGGTTCCCAAGTTGTAAAGGCCTCGCTCTTGAGTGTTCATAAATTGAGTGATACACGTGAGGGAGTGACTTTTGGTAGGTTTTGTGCTTTGGTGTTGCAACGATGTCGGATGTTGATTGTGGAGATTATGGCTCTTGTGAGGATGATGCGAGTTGCTATGGCTCGTATGGTGAAGATGGAGACTATGGTTCCTTTGATGAGGATGATGGCCATTACTATGATGATGGAAACCATGGCTCCTATGAGGATGAAGCGGGTCACTATGACGATCGTGAGATTGATGATGACTATGAGGCTTGTGAGGAAGAATGTGATGCCTATGCTTCTAGTCGAGAACCCGAGGATGGTGACGCTTCAAGGTACATAGATCCTACTCACTCTTCTTGTGAAGAATTTGATATTGATGGTAGTGACATAAATAGAGTTGATGATGATGTTGAACACATGGGTTATTCTTATGCATCTTCTCTTAGTGTTGCTAATGGTGTACAAGGGAGTAGTAGAGGACCTTCCATTAGTATGGGAGGTGGTGGTGGTTGTTCCGTGGGAAGGAAGAAGCTTGCATCTTCTAGGTACGCCAAGCGGCCTAGTGCTTCTAATTCCCATGAGGAGGTTGGTATGATAGATGGTGTTGCTTGATGCAATATAAAATGGCCTAAACGACAACCATCAAAAGCCAAGCTCGAGTGCACAACGGATACAAGTAAAGGCCTCCGGGAACGTCTTGGAAGATCATGCATTGGAGCGCCGAGGACGGAGAAAACAGGGAAGGAAAACAGGCAGCCCAAAACAGGGCAAAACAGGGGAGCACACTGGGAGCTCACTGCCTGAGGAAGAACAAGTGTTCTTCGCGATCGCGACCATGTCTCACGCGATCGCGAAGAGGAATGGTTTAGCCTGCGCGACAGCGCCCCTTGAACGCGAAGGCGAAGGAAAAGTTGATGGAG
The DNA here is from genome assembly GCA_029990575.1 of Petunia axillaris subsp. axillaris. NCBI lineage: Eukaryota > Viridiplantae > Streptophyta > Magnoliopsida > Solanales > Solanaceae > Petunia > Petunia axillaris. Next base: position 98,411,766 of record JARKNS010000004.1, on the reverse strand, counting down.
ATCGTGAGGCTACTGAAGACTTGCGCGATCGCGAGCCTATTGGCGCGATCGCGATGTTGATTATTTTGCTCTACGCGATCGCGATCCTCCCTAGCGCAATCGCGATGAAGAGAAGTTGAGCAGCGGACCAGAATCAGCTTCAAGGGCCATATTGTCCATTTTCAGTGTAAATGTATATATAGCACAATTGCTCTTCATTTCATTAGTTGGAGCTTTAATTGAATAGAGAGAAGAGAGAATTAGAGAAGGCCGAGCCTTTCTAGTCCGAAGCCCGAGGCTTCATGTATCTCATTAACTTGGAACCTATGGCGATCGACACCTAGTTGAGTCCATTGTAAGGTTCGAGTTTCACTTTCTCCCTTTTGACTTCGACTAACGTTAGTAAATTGAATTCGATTCTTTCTTCTATTTCTTGCCTTCCTAGTCTTTAATTTCTCGATATCCTAGATATCTCGTATCTTGTTTTTATCGCTTTCGCATATTTGTAACGTTTGTTGCTTCCGCCTATTTTCCATTGCATCAGTTGGTATCAGAGCACGGCTAGGCTTCGTTCTTACGAATCCTCGGTCTTGTTCTTGTCGTTGTTGTGATTGTGTTGTTTGTTCTTGAAAAGTGAAGAAAAACAACAAAATTGAAAAAAACTAGAAAAGTTGAAAAAAATTGGTGGAGCGGGTTGGATACGAATCCCCGAGGGTTCAAAAATAGAGGGGTTTGTTCCTTGTTATAATCCCGTCGTTTTGATACCCATATCTCGTGTTTTGGTATTACGATTCGAAAATTTCGAAAATCAAAATCCAAAAGTTTGAAAATTCTTGAAAACGCTTCAATCTCGAATCGAAGCTTGTTGTTGTTGTTTGGGGTTGAAAAACTGTTGGGGATTGATGATATTAGTTGTATACACCTTTGGGTATCGTTGGTTTTGTGTTTCGGGTTGATATCGAGCAAAAGTTTTGGCCAAAATCGCCAAAAAAACCCGTTTTTGAGCTGCTGTGAAATCGCAGAAATTAACCCTTCGCGATCGCGAAGAGCAATTTCGCGATAGCGAAGAACAAAATTATTTTTTGAAAAATTAACCCTTCGCGATCGCGCGCGTCTGGTCGCGATAGCGAAGAACAAAAATATTTCAGAATTCCAGTTTTGGGACAGAACGTTCGCAACGGCTTCCGAACAGTTTCCAAACATCCTGACTCCAATTGGACAATTAAATATGATGAGTTTGTAGATCACAAACAAAATTTCATCCGATTCCAAATCCATCTGGTGCCAATTCGAGTCGAATCTTTTGTGTCCCGTTTTCTACCGTACCTCTTGGTTAGTGTTTTGAAGGTAATTGGCCTACTTGAAAGACACTAATCCTTTAGCGTATTAGGTATTCGTGCGTAGAGGAGACTAGAATTCAAAGAAGAGTCGTAGAACTCCTTTTGGCCTCAAGTGCGCACTTTAAATAGCCGTCCGTACATAGAGTCTCATTAATTCCACTCCGAACTTTAACTTGGACATGCTAGTTGTGATTACCTTGGTTCCCAAGTTGATAAGGCCTCACTCTTGAGTGTACATATATTGAGTGATACAGGTGAGGGAGTGACTTTTGGTAGGTTTTGTTCTTTGGTGATTGCAATAATGTCGGATATTGATGATGGAGTAGATTATGGCTCATGTGGCGATGATGCGAGTTGCTATGAATCGTATGGTGATGATGGAGACTATGGTTCCTACGGTGAGGATGATGGCCATTACTTTGATGATGGAAAACATGGCTCCTATGAAGATGAAGAGGTTCACTATGATGATCGTGAGGTTGATGACGACTATGAAGCTCATGAAGATGAATTTGATGAATCTAATGCTTCTAGTCAAGAACCCGAGAATGGTGACGCTTCAAGGTATGATGATCCTACTTACTCTTCTTGTGAAGAATTTGATATTGATGGTAGTGACATAGATAGAGTTGATGATGATGTTGAACATATGGATTATTCTTATGCATCTTCTCTTAGTGTTGCTAACGGTGTACAAGGGAGTAGTAGAGGACCTTCCATTAGTATGGGAGGTGGTGGTGGTTGTTCCGTGGGGAAGGAGAAGCTTGCATCATCTAGGTACGCTAAGCGACCTAATGCTTCTAATTCCCATGTGGAGGTTGGTTTGAGAGATGGTGTTGCCTTTGCTACAACGGGGTTATATGCCGTGAAGGGCGTGGGTAGTTGTAGTAGGAGTAGTACTATGGGCTATGGAACCAAGGCGAGAGGCACTTATGGGTTCCATGGCATGGTTCCTTCCTTGACTTCCAACAACATTGCTAATGTTGGGAGAGTGACGGGAAGAGGAGAATGTTCTAGTGGTGTTGCCACTAGTGGAGGGATAAGGAATACCCAAGTTGTTGGTGTTGACACTTGTGGGCGTCCAAATTCTCATTTGGGTGCCAATGTGCAAGACTTGGGTAGATGTAGGTTCGTTGTTGAGGTAGATGGTATTGGAGGATACTTGCTAAAAATTGGTGGTACCGATGCCAATTTTATTAGCACCTCTTTGGTTGATAGGCTTAGGATACCATGCCACAAGCTAGAGCATCCTTATGAGTATGATGGAGTGTGGGTTTCTAAGGAGGCTCGGGTACTCATATCTCATAGGAACTATAAATGCTATGTGTGGTGTGATGTGTATCCCATGCGTCATATTGATGTGTGGATAGGTGACCGGTGGTTGGAGGGGAAGAGGGTGCAATATAGTGCGGTGAAGGGTGCATATCTTGTGGGCGTAGGGCAAAGAGTTTATGACTTTGTGCCTTACCGGGCGAAGAGCCAAGTGCCTACTAGTGCGCCTTCTTTGGCTAGGCAAAGGAGCAAGGAGCAAGAACTTCATTCCATGGTTGACAATGTGCAAACAAGAAGTCCTACAAACACAAGCAATGGTGGGACATGTGCTAGAAAAGGGTTGATAGACATCAACAAGGTGAACCCGGAACCACAAGTTCCAATTCCAAGTGGTTCACCAACGAAGAAGAAGGAGACGTCAAGTGATGAGTCTCCTAGTCCTAGATTCCGGGTTGACGTGAAAAGTCCACCTACTCCGGCTATGGGCATTCTTGGGCCACGTCCCAATTCGCCCGAATTTGAGAGACAAAAGATTGAGAGGAGTAAGGGAGTGACCGGTGACATTCCTCGAGTGGAAAAAGGAGAGGATGTGTTGAGTGATGTGAGCGGGATGTCACCACCCGAATCTACACCTAGCCTTGAAAGAAAATGGAGGGAAAAGAAAGAGGAAAAAAAGAGTGAGGACACCCCTTATTCTAACCTTAACCCTTTATCTTTTTCTTCTACTTGTTTGAGTACTTGTGTAGGTATTCTTGGAGGCAAACCGGTGGAGCCTCAACCATGTTCCGATATGGAAAGGCAAGGTGAAGGAGAAGCCAAATGTGAGCTACGTGGTGAAGGAACTACCCATGATGCTTCAAGTATATTGAGTGAGCCCGAGTGCGACTCAAAGGTATGTGATAGTTCTTCTTCCCTTAAGCATGAAACTTCCTTGTCTTATGATCTTGTTTGTAACAACTCTATGCTAGTTGATGATTTGCATGAGTATAATGTGTTTGCAACTAGTGTAGAGCCTTCGGGTCAACTTGTGTGTGAAATTGAACCACTAGATGGGAGGGTTGAAAAGCCACATCATGATGTGAGCTCGGTTTTCATTGGACCTCTCTTTAGTGAAGATGTTGTAGTTGACCTTGTTTGTGAACCTTGTTATGACACCCCACCCATATTTGATAAAGGAGAAGATGAATTGCATGATGATCTTATTCTTCCCTTTGATTGCTTAATTGATGGCTGTGGTTCCTTGTGTCGTATTGAGGATGGATGTGACCTTGAGGAGTCCCTCATGTGTGAGATGGATCGATTTATGTTTGATGACTCCTCGAGTGAGAGTGTAGGACCTAGTCTTGATTCTATGCTTTTGTATAACCATGAATTTGAGGTGCATGCTTTTACATTTCTAATGTTTGAAGGCAATCTCATTTGTGGTGGTGAATTGTATCGGACTAGGGTCGGTAGTAGAGTCGAACCTCCATGGTTTGTCAAGTTAGGCTCTGTGGATGATCCAACGTTTGGAACTCCGAGTGAGGAGGGTGGTCTTGGTATTGGTCGTGATGACCTATCTTCTAGTTGTCCTAGCCTTCGTTGTGTGGACTATAATGATGAAGGACCTATTTTGGAGACCTTCCTTTGGAGCTTGTCCAATAAGGAGGATTGTCTTGGGGTTGATTTTGGAGGTGAGGAGGTACCTCTCGGTGTGTGTAAGAATGCTCTTAAGAAGGGGAGAGGAGTAGTCGATGTTAGTTGTGAATTGAACTACTTTACTTACTCCATCCCATATGTTAAGCACACCTTGAGTGTTGAGCATGCCAAAGCCGATGTGTCACTTTGTGATAGAATTGATTTGAAGGCTTGGTGTGATGGTGGGCTTAGGGGTCGTGGGGAATCTAATTGCTACATGCATATCCTTGATCTCTTTGCTTGTTTTGAAAATGAGTGCTTGTTCTTGTCGGGCGAAGACTATGTTGTCTCCTTTGGGGACATAAGCTTTTTCATAGGAATTGATACTTGGCTCTATCACAAGAGCATTTTTTCCACACACCTTGCACTCTTTCTTGTTAAGCTAACCTACTTGTGAAGTAGGAAAATTTTGGTTGTGCTTGCTTTGTTGTAGGTTTTGATGGTTCAATTTCGAGGACGAAATCCTTTCAAGAAGGGGAGGATGATGCAATATAAAATGGCCTAAACGACAACCATCAAAAGCCAAGCTCGAGTGCACAACGGATACGAGTCAAGGCCTCCGGGAACGTCTTGGAAGATCATGCATTGGAGCGCCGAGGACAGAGGAAACAGGGCAAGAAAACAGGCAGCCCAAAACAGGGCAAAACAGGGGAGCACACTGGGAGCTCACTGCCTGAGGAAGAACAAGTGTTCTTCGCGATCGCGACCATGTTTCATGCGATCGCGAAGAGGAATGGTTTAGCCTGCGCGACAGCGCCCCTTGAACGCGAAGGCGAAGGCAAAGTTAATAGAGATCGTGAGGCTGCTGAAGACTTGCGCGATCGCGAGCCTATTGGCGCGATCGCGATGTTGATTATTTTGCTCTACGCGATCGCGATCCTCCCTAGCGCGATCGCGATGAAGAGAAGTTGAGCAGCGGACCAGAATCAGCTTCAAGGGCCATTTTGTCCATTTTCAGTGTAAATGTATATATAGCACAATTGCTCTTCATTTCATTAGTTGGAGCTTGAATTGAATAGAGAGAAGAGAGAATTAGAGAAGGCTGAGCCTTTCTAGTCCGAAGCCCGAGGCTTCATGTATCTCATTAACTTGGAACCTATGGCGATCGACACCTAGTTGAGTCCATTTTAAGGTTCGAGTTTAACTTTCTCCCTTTTGACTTCGATTAACGTTAGTAAATTGAATTCGATTCTTTCTTCTATTTCTTGCCATCCTAGTCTCTAATTTCTCGGTATCCTAGATATCTCGTATCTTGTTTTTATCGCTTCCGCATGTTTGTAACGTTTGTTGCCTCCGCCTATTTTCCATTGCATCATTGCTTTTGCTACAAAGAGGTCATATGCCGTGAGGGGCGTGGATGGTTGTAGTAGGAGTAGTACTATGGGCTATGGAACCAAGGCGAGAGGCACTTATGGGTTCCATGGCAAGGTTCCTTCCTCGACTTCCAACAACATTTCTAATGTTGGGAGAGTGACGGGAAGTGGAGATTGTCCTAGTGGTGTTGCCACTAGTGGAGGGACAAGGAAGACTCAAGTTGTTGGTGTTGACACTTTTATAAGACCCAAATACGCGGAAGCAACAATCACAAGATAACAAGAAAGTAAGGAATTGGGGAGAATAGAAATAGGAGAAAGAGAATGGATAAACGATTCAAACCATGAATTGTTTATCCGAGAGAGGAAGGGAAACTTGAACCATACAAGGATTACGTACTAGTGACGGATCTCCATAGGCTCCAAGCAAAGAGATAATCCGAAGCTTCAAGCTTCTACAAAGAAGAAGGCCTTGCCTCTCTTACTATGTCTATTCTTCAATTCTAAACAAGCTAAGTGAAATAAATGACTAAGTGTGGTATTTATAGGTTCACCACACTTCTAAATAAAATGTCTAAATAGCCCCTAAGTCTAGTCAAAACAATACATGTCACTTAGGGCTATAGTTGGAATTACACTCAAAATAAGTAGGAAACCCGGATAGGCCTTCAGCAAACTAGACGCCCCGCCTTAATAGTAGGCGCCCAGCCTGGAAAATGGGCGGTCCGCCTCTGCAGTAGGCGGCCAGAGATCCTGAGAGGTGTAGTCAACTAGGCGGTCCGCCTAGTCCGATGGGCGGTCCGCCTCCTTCCTGGGAGACTTGGAAACGGCTCAAAATGGACTCTAAGTGTTCCTCCTTGGTCCGTAGCCGGTCCTCCCTCATTGGCGCTCAAGTCCATGACTCCAAATCACTCTAGAACCCTCCTCCGGTGCCCTTGCCTTGTATCCTTTGTGCTCTCATGCTTGGCTCTTGATGGTTGGCGCTTTGGCTCCAATTTGGATCTTATCATCCTCCCCTTCTTGAAAGGATTTCGTCCTCGAAATCAAACCATCAAGCCTACATTCAAAACAAGCACAAACAAAGCTTCCCACTACAAGAGTAGGTTAGTGTCAAAAGTGTGGGAAAACACACTCTTATAGTATAGCCAAGCATCAATAACAATGATAAAGCACATGTTTCCGAAGAAAACAACAAGCACTTGGCTTCCCCAATGGGTACACTCAATGCATGATTCATCAAGGAGATCAATAGGATAGAGAATATGCAAGATCAAGCCATTAAAATCCCTATGATCCCTAAGCCCAATAAGAACACACCAAAACTTCCCACTACGAGAGTAGGAAAGTCCAACAAGAGTGAATACAAGTGATGTGAATATCACACTTTTATGATAGAGCCAAGTATCAATACTAATCAAAAAGCTTATGTTCCCAAAGGAAAGTACAAGTTCTTGGCTCAACAAGGACAAGTACTCACTACCATAACAAGCAAAGAGATCAATAAGATATGGAACATGCAAGATTAAGCAACTAAGTTCCTTATGACCTCCAAGCTTATGGTCATCACATCGAGCTTTGGCATGCTCAACACTCAAGGTGTGATCAACATATGGGATGGAGTAAGCAACATAATTCAAGCGACAACTAACATCGAATACTCCACTCCCCTTCTTGGAAGCACTCTTACACACACCAAGAGTGACTTCCTCACCCTCAAACCCAACTCTAAGACAATCCCTCTCACTAGAGAAACTATCAAGGAAAGCTTCCATAATGGCTTCTTCATCATTGTAGTCCACACAATCAAGATTAGGACTACTAGAAGACGGACCAACATACTCAATTCCAAGACCATTCGTCTCACTTGTCATTTCAAACAATGGATTGTCTATAGAGTTAAACCTATCAAGCAATGGAGGGTTAATTTCACACTCTTCATACACACTTGAGGAGTCATTAAGTATAATCTTATCCATCCCACTCACTAGGGACTCCTCAAGGTCACTACCATCCCCACCACAACACATAGACCCACCATTATCAAGCAATTCATCAAGGGAAAGGATAGGGTATTCATTCAACTCGCCTTCCACTTTATCAAAAATTGGTGGTGTGTCATAGCAAAGGTCACAATCAAGGTCAACTACACAATCTTCACTAAAGAGAGGTTCAATGAAAATCGAGCTCACATCATGATGTGGCTTATCACTCCTCTCAACTAGTGGTTCACAATCATACACAAGTTGACCATTTGATTCCACACTAGTTGCAAACACATTGTAATCATATATATCATAAACTAGTATAGAGGTTTCACAAACACTCTCACATGACAAGGAAGTAACATGTTCAAGGGGAGAACTATCACTTACCTTTGAGTGGCCATCTTGCTCACTCAATGTACTTGAAGTGTCATGGATTGGCTCTCCACCTTGAAGCTCACATTGAAGGTTTGCTTCACCTTGTCCTTCCTTTTTGGAAGATGATTGAGGCTCCAATGGCTTGCCTCCAAGATTTCCTACACAAGAAGTCACACAAGTAGAAGAAAAAGATGAAGGGTTAGGGTTAGAATAAGGGGTGTCCTCACTCTTTACAATTCTTTTTCCCTCTTTCTTTTCCCTCATTTTCTTTTCAAGGTCGGGTGTAGATTCGGGTGGTGACATCCCACTCATGTCACTCATCACATCCTCTCCTTTTTCCACTTGAGGAATGTCACCGGTCACTCCCTTACTCCTCTCAATCTTTTGTCTCTCAAATTCGGGTGAATTGGGACGAGGCCCAAGAATACCCATAGCCGGAGTAGGTGGACTTCTAACATCAACCCGGAATCTAGGACTAAGAGACCCATCACTTGACGTCTCTTTCTTCTTTGTAGGTGAACCACTTTGCTTTGGATCTTGTGGTTCGGGGCTCACCTTGTTGACATATGTCAACTCTCTTTTTGCACTAGTCCCACCATTGATTGCGAGTGTAGGATTTCTCTTCAATGGTGTCCCACTACTTCTCATGTTCATAGGGCTTCTTGATTGCACTCTTTGGAGCATAGGGCTTCTCCTCATTGGTGTCCCACCACTTCTCATGTTCATGGGTGTGCTTGGTTGTATTCCTTCTTTCCTAAGAAAAAGGATTTGAAACTTCCCTTGTGCTTGAACACGGAAGCCAACCACAACTTCTTGTGCGATCTTGAAGTATCTATTGGAAAGCCAAGGCTTTCCCAACATGACATCACATCCCACTAAGGGGCCTACTTTGCACTCCACTTCTTCTTCAAAGTTCCTTTGTGAAATAACTACCCTCGCCATTCCATCAACACAAGGTATTCCCAACCTTCTCACGACAAGATGGCTAATCCAACTTGCCTCACCATTATCCACTTGAAGCACATACCCATGATTCCCATTAAGGCTCACTACGAATTGACACCACATTCTTTCTCTCATGAATTCATCTAGGTAATGCCGTTTACACATCCCATCAATAGTACCATCACTAGTTGGGTACTTCCTCATTTCACCACTACTAGCAATACCATAACCTATAGTGCGACTCATACCATCTCTTCCCTCGGCCTCATTCTCTTTCATCTCATCCTCCAAATGTTGGACCCTAGTGTCCATTGCCTCTATTTGAGCCAAGAGGCTCGGAAGGTAGGCTTCAGCTAACTCCCTCTCAGTTACACCTTTCTCACCACTCCTACTTCCCTCCAAACCTCCCTTATGGCTCCTTGTACCTGCAAAAGACATGTTAAGAAAGTGCAAAGGTTAGTATAAACAACCTCACTTGCTCTCCCTTACCTTTGGTGGTGGCTCTCAACACTCTTTTTTAGGGTGCACCCTCCCAAACCCCCACCCAAAGATGCCTTTATCTCTTTTAGGAACCACAATGGTAAGATAAATCAACTAGTAGATCCAAGTAAAGGTCCGGAATGGAATTTAGGTGACTCGATGTACGGAAGCTAGTTTAGTGCGCACTTGAAGCAAGCAAGATCTACGACTTTAAGTGAATACTCCAAGACACACAACACCCTAGGGAATCAAAGATTAGTGTTAATAAAGTAGGACTAATACCCTAGAAACACTAACCACGAAGTTCGGAAGCAAAGAACAAGCGAAAACCTACAAGAAAACTACCCGAAAAAGGCTTCAAGTGTGAGGCCCTCCGCCCTGAAATTGAGGCCCTCCGCCTAGAAATTGAGGCCCTCCGCCCTGAAATGGAGGCCCTCCACCTCTTCAAAGTAGGCGGTCCGCCTCCTATGCTAGGCGCTCCGCCTCCCAAATTTCCAGAGAGCTAACAAAAATGAGGCGCTCTGCCTCCAAATTGAGGCGCTCCGCCTCCTGCAACTTTCAGCACAGTTCAACAACGTGTTTTTTGACTTTAACACCCAAAAATCCAACAATCCACACGTTGTTTTAGCAATCCAAAGGTACCCAAATGTTGTTTTACCCACAAGGATCAAACCCCAATGATTTTTAACAAACCCCAATCGAAAACAACGAATTCACCATGTTCATCCTCTTCAAGAACACAAGGGTTTATCAAAGGGTTTCAAAATGGATTGTGATTCATCAAAGTAGGTGTTATATAGGTTCAAATCCCACAAAATTGGTACCGATTCGTTTGTTTTTCAATGAAGATCAATCCCCAATATCAAGTTTTCAATCTAACATCACTCCAGCCCAAGAATTAAGCAAAAATTCATCAAGAACAAGTTCATCAAGGGTTTAAGGGCAATTGGGGTTTCAATTTTTCAAACTCCACCAAATCCAACAATTTTGGTACCCAAGTAACGGGGATTCATCCACGATCAAGAATCTATAACACCCATATCAAAAATCATCCAAACCAACAAGATACACCAAATTTTTAGATTTTTCAATTTTTCAATTTTTTTTGTAATTTTCTTCTTTCAATAACAACAAACAAGAAACTAAAGATAGGAATCGACCTAGGCACAAAGAATCAAGGGTCGGGGGTTTGTAGAAACAAAACCCGAGCCTTGCTTTGATACCAAGATGATAAGACCCAAATACGCGGAAGCAACAATCACAAGATAACAAGAAAGTAAGGGATTGGGGAGAATAGAAATAGGAGAAAGAGAATGGATAAACGATTCAAACCATGAATTGATTATCCGAGAGAGGAAGGGAAACTTGAACCATACAAGGATTACGTACTAGTGACGGATCTCCATAGGCTCCAAGCAAAGAGATAATCCGAAGCTTCAAGCTTCTACAAAGAAGAAGGCCTTGCCTCTCTTACTATGTCTATTCTTCAATTCTAAACAAGCTAAGTGAAATAAATGACTAAGTGTGGTATTTATAGGTTCACCACACTTCTAAATAAAATGTCTAAATAGCCCCTAAGTCTAGTCAAAACAGTACATGTCACTTAGGGCTATAGTTGGAATTACACTCAAAATAAGTAGGAAACCCGGATAGGCCTTCAGCAAACTAGACGCCCCGCCTGAATAGTAGGCGCCCAGCCTGGAAAATGGGCGGTCCGCCTCTGCAGTAGGCGGCAAGAGATCCTGAGAGGTGTAGTCAACTAGGCGGTCCGCCTAGTCCGATGGGCGGTCCGCCTCCTTCCTGGGAGACTTGGAAACGGCTCAAAATGGACTCTAAGTGTTCCTCCTTGGTCCGTAGCCGGTCCTCCCTCATTGGCGCTCAAGTCCATGACTCCAAATCACTCTCGAACCCTCCTCCGGTGCCCTTGCCTTGTATCCTTTGTGCTCTCATGCTTGGCTCTTGATGGTTTGCGCTTTGGCTCCAATTTGGATCTTATCACACTTGTGGGCGTCCAAATTCTCATTTGGGTGCCAATGTGCAAGACTTGGGTAGATGTAGGTTTGTTGTTGAGGTAGATGGTATTGGAGGACACTTGCTCAAGATTGGTGATACCGATGCCAATTGTATTAGCACCTCTTTGGTTGATAGGCTTAGGATACCATGCCATAAGCTAGAACATCCTTATGAGTATAAGGGAGTGTGGGTTTCTAAGGAGGCTCGGATACTCATATCTCATGGGAACTATAATTGCTATGTGTGGTGTGATGTGTATCCCATGCGTCATGTGGATGTGTGGATAGGTGACCGGTGGTTGGAGGGGAAGAGGGTGCAATACAATGTAGTGAAGGATGCGTATCTTGTGGGCATAGGGCAAAGAGTTTATGACTTTGTGCCTTACCGGGCGAAGAGCCAAGTGCCTGCTAGTGCACCTTCTTTGGCTAGGCAAAGGAGCAAGGAGCAAGGACTTCATTCCATGGTTTAAAAAGGTGCAAATGAGAAGTCCTACAATTACAAGAAGTGGTGGGACAAGTGCTAGAAAAGAGTTGGCAATTGTCAACAAGGTGAACCAACTACAAGTTTCAATTCCAAGTGGTTCAAGAAGGAGACGTCAAGTGATGAGTCTCCTAGTCCTAGATTCCGGGTTGATGTAAAGAGTCCACCTACTCCGGCTATGGGTATTCTTGGGCCTCGTCCCAATTCGCCCGAATTTGAGAGACAAAAGATAGAGAGGAGTAAGGGAGCGACCGGTGACAACTCTCGAGTGGAAAAAGGAGAGGTTGAGTTGAGTGATGTGAGTGAGTTGTCGCCACCCGAATCTACACCCGACCTTGGAAAGAAAATGAGGGAAAAGAAAGAGGGAAAAAGAAAAATTGAGAGTGAGGGCACCCCTTATTCTAACCTTAACCCTTTATCTTTTTCTTCTATATGTTTGAGTTCTTGTGTAGGAATTCTTGGAGGCAAACCGGTGGAGCCTCAACCATGTTCCAAGATGGAAAGACAAGGTGAAGGAGACGCCGAATGTGAACTACAAGGTGAAGACGTTCATGACACTTCAAAGGTATGTGTTAGTCCTTCTTCCCTTGAGCATGCTACTTCCTTGTCTGTCGATGTTGAAAGTAAGAACTCTAGGCGAGTTTATGATTTACATGACTATAATGTGTTTGCAACTAGCGTAGAGCCTTTGGGTCAACTTGTGTGTGAAAATGAATCACTAGTTGAGAGGGTTGAAAAGCCACATCATGATGTGAGCTCGGTTTTCATTGAACCTCTCTTTAGTGAAAATATTGAAGTTGACCTTGTTTGTGACCCTTGTTATGACACCCCGCCCATGTTTGATAAAGGAGAAGATGAATTGCATGATTATCCTATTCTTCCCTTTGATTGCTTATTTGCTAGCGGTGGTATCTTGTGTCGTAGTGAGGAGTCTCTTGAGAATGAGATAGATCGACTTGTGTTCGATGACTCCTCAAGTGTAGATGTGATCTCTAGTTTGAGAACTTTACCTTTGCTTGCTAGCGAGATTGAGAAGTGCGCCTATACTAATCCTTTGTATGAGGGCCACATCGATGAAAATGGTGAGTTGTATCAAACTAGGGAAGAGTGTGAGTTTGAACCTCCATGGATTGGAATGCCTAACTCTATAGATAATCCGTTATTTGAGACCTCCCTTAGGAGTTTGTCTAGTGGCGAGGATTGTCTTGGAGGGAGATTTGAAGGTGAGGAGGCACCTCTCGGTGTGTATAAGAATGCTCTTAAGAAGGGGAGTGGAGTGGTCGATGTTAGTTGTGAATTGAACTATTTCACTTACTCCATCCCATATGTTGAGCACACCTTGAGTGTTAAACGTGCCAAAGCCGATGTGTCACATTGTGATAAACTTGATTTGAAGGCTTGGTGTGTTGATAGTAATCTTAGGGGTCATAGGACATTTGATTGCTACAAGTTCCATGACTTTGATCTCTTTGCTTGTTATGATCTTGAGTGCTTGTTCTTGTTGAGCCAAGAACTTATTGTCCCCTTTGGGGATATACGCCTTTTAATGGGTGTTGATGCTTGGCTCTATCACAAGAGTGTGTTTTCCACACAAATTGCACTTTTCTTGTTAATGCTAACCTACTTGTGAAGTAGGAAATTTTGGTTGTGCTTGTTTTGATTGTAGGTTTTGATGGTTCGATTTGGAGGACGAAATCCTTTCAAGAAGGGGAGGATGATGCAATATAAATGGGGCCTAAATGACAACCATCAAGAACCAAGCTTGAAGAGCACAAAGGTTACAAGTCAAGGCCTTCGGATGAGGGTTCGAGAGTGATTTGAAGCCATGGACTTGAGCACGCTTGAGGGAGGAACGACTATGGACCAAGGGGGAACACTTAGAGTCCATTTTGAGCCGTAACCATTCCTCCCAGGAAGAGGCGGAGCGCCTCCCCAAAGAGGCGGACCGCCTAGCAAAGGTCCAGAGAGCAACACAGCAAGAGGCGGCCGCCCCAAGACACTAGGCGGACCGCCCCTCACTGAAGGGTCCTGAGGCGGAGCGCCTCCCTCTCTGAGGCGAAGCGCCTCAACTTGTTAGCCTTGACGGGATTTTGTGTAATTTTCCTATTTTGCCCTTAAGTGGCTTGTATTGTTATAACCCACTTTGGGGGTGTTTTAGACATTTCATTAAGTGTAAGGGAAGACTATAAATACCTTCCTTAGGCCATTTAGCTCATTAGTTAGCCATTGTTTAGAAGATAGAATTGAGAGAGAACATTGAAGAGGCCGAGCCCTTCTTGTTTGAGCCCGAGGCTCGTGTATGTCTCGACTTGGAACCTATGGAGATCGACACCTAGTTTGATTCCATTGTAAGGTTCGAGTTTCACTTTCTCCCTTTGGATAATTAAATTCTCGTTTGAATTGTTTATCCGTTCTTTCTTCTAATTCTTGCCTCCCTAGTCTTGAACTTCTCGACATCTTAGATATCTCGTTATCAAATTTACTTGCTTCCGCTCATTTATCGTATAGTTTGTTTCCGCGTATTTTTGCATTGCATCAGTTTAGGTGATTCTTGTATCCCTTTCGATCGAGCTTTGAGACAGGTTCCTCACTGTTCTTTCGAAAGAAGCAAGTTTTGTCTTGCTTCTATTTTTTATCTTTCTTGTTTATCTTCCGCGTTTGTGCTTAGCAATTCCTTCGGGATTTGCATTGCACCAACTTGGTCCATACCTGGTGAACGAGTGAATAATTGTTGCTATGCAGCCAGGTGTTATAGCACGCATTCACGCGTTTGCTTTATCAGTTGAGGAGAGGAAGTAGAAACAGAGAGCCGACAGGGATAGAGGGTTACATAAGAGACGAAGATTGTCTTGTTCATTTAGAGAGACATCTGGAGTGAGTAGGCAGCAGAGTGTTAGACGGCCACCAGCTAGTATACCTCCAGAGTCTCATGGCATGAAATCTAATAGACCTCCTCAATCCAGATCTAGTCACGTATCACAGACCTCAGGATTTAAGCGTCATGGTACTTCTGTACAGGCAAGTCAGACATATCCCTGATGTCCAGATTGTGGTAGACGCCACTTGGGTCCATGTCAGTTAGGAGTTGATACTTGTTATATTTGTCGCGAGGCATGCCATTTCATGAGAGGTTACCCGACTAGGGGTGGTAGTGGTGCAGCCCAGCCAGCTAGATCAGCAGTAGCTTCCTCAGCACCAGCACGCCCTCAGGGGCAAGTTCCTCAGGAACCAGCAGGTCGTGGTAGAGGTCAAAGTGGAGCTCCTACAGTAGGCCGTACTTAGAACCACACCTATTCTCTTATTGGTCGACATGACCAAGAGGCTTCACCAGACGTGGTCACAGGTATTCTATCGGTAAATTCTCTCGATGTGTATGTGTTGATAGATCCGGGTTCTACATTATCATATGTTCCTCCCTTTGTTGCCACTAAATTCAAAATAGTACCAGAGGCTATTGGACCTTTCGAGGTAGCCACTCCCGTTGGTGATTCTATAGTAGCTAAGCGTGTTTATAGAGGTTGCACGGTGATGATGGGCGATTGTAGCACTACAGCTGACTTAATCGAGCTAGAAATGGTTGATTTCGATGTTATTCTCGGTGTGGATTGGTATTCCTCTTGTTATGCTAACGTTGATTGTAGAGCGAAGACAGTTCAGTTTCACTTTACAGAAGAATTAGCCATAGAGTGGCAGGGTGTTACTGCATCGCCAAAGGGTCTATTTATTTCTTACCTTAAGGCAAGGAAGCTAATCACAAAAGGCTGCTTATATCATATTGTTCATGTTCGAGACTCAAAGAAGTAGACGTCTGATGCAATATAAATTGGCCTAAACAACAACCATCAAGAGCCAAGCTTGAGAGCACAAGGAATGCAAGTCAAGGGCTCCAGAAACGACTTGAAGATCATGCAAAGGAGCGCCAAGGAAGGAGGAGCACGTGGGCACCAAAGGAGAGGCTCGGGGTACACATTTTGAGCCATTCCAAGAACCCCCAGGAAGGGGAAGACCGCCTTTTCAACGGGGCAGACCGCCTAGTTGAAGTTGAGCCTTTGGATTTTATGGCGCCTGAAAAAGGGGGCGGACCGCCTGTTTTGGAGCTTGGGCCGCCCACTCTGCAGTGGAGAGAAGTGGGCGGACCGCCTACTCCCACTAGGCGGGGCGCCTGGTTGTTTTGCTTGGACGGGAATTTCATGTATAATTCCTATTTTGGCCATACGAGGCTTGTAATGCTTTTATGACATTTGAGGGCTTTTTAGTCATTTCACAAGGGGTTAGGAAAAACTATAAATACACCCCTTAGCCATTTTCTTCATTAGTTAGTCATTTTGAGAAGATAGAATTGAGAGAGAACATTGAAGAGGCCGAGCCCTTCTTATTTGAGCCCGAGGCTCGTGTATGTCTCGACTTGGAACCTATGGAGATCGACACCTGGTTTGATTCCATTGTAAGGTTCGAGTTTCCTTTCTCCCTTTTGAATTCAATTAACGTTAGTAAATTGAATTCGATTCTTTCTTCTATTTCTTGCCTTCCTAGTCTTGAATTTCTCGATATCTTTAGATATCTCGTTATCAAATTTACTTGCTTCCGCTCGTTTATCGTTTAGTTTGCTTCCGCTATTTTACCCTGCATCAGTTGGTATCAGAGCAAGCCTCGGGTTATGTTCTTACAAACCCCCGTTCCTGGTTCCATATGTTAGTATTATTGTTGTGTTGTTCTTGTTGTTCTTGAAAAAGAAGAAAACAAAAAAATTGAAAAACTTGAAAATTTCACAAAAATTGTTGGAACTTGTTGGATTGGAACACCCATACATTTAAAATTCCCAAATTTCCAAAGAACCCTAGAATTTTGCTCAAGAATCAAAATCGATTCATTGTTGTTTGTTTGGGGTTAAAAACTATTGGGGAATGTTTAGAAACACCATATACACCTTTGGGTATCATTAGAATCAAAAACAAGTCGAAACGTAGGATTTTTGGTTGCAAAACGAGAGAAAAATGCATTTTGCAAAGCTGCTGAGAGAGCAGTAGGCGGACCGCCCACTGTGGGAGGTGGACCGCCTCTTTTTGGGCTGCTCTCTTGATATTGCACTGGGCGGACCGCCCCTTTTACAGAGGCAGGGCGCCCCTTTTCCTGAAAGGTGCCCGGGTAGTTTTTTCGTAGGTTTTCGTGTTTCCGTTGCTTCGGCACCTCTTGGTTAGTGTTTCTAAGGTAATTGGCCTACTCAATTGACACTAACTCTTTAGCGTATTAGGACATTCGTGTGTAGAGGAGATTAGAAATCATAGAAGAGTCGTAGAACTTTCTTTGGCCTCAAGTGCGCACTTTAAATAACCGTCCATCCATAGAGTCTCATTAACTCCATTCCGAACTTTTATTTGGACATACTAGTTGTGATCACCTTGGTTTCCAAGTTGTAAACGAATCGATCTTGAGTGTTCATAAATTGAGTGATACACGTGAGGGAGTGACTTTTGGGAGGTTTTTGTGCTTTGGTGTTTCGATAATGTCGGATGTTGATTGTGGAGACTATGGCTCATGTGGGGATGATGCGAGTTGTTATGACTCGTATGGTGATGGTGGAGACTATGGTTCCTACGATGGTGATGATGGGCATTGCTATGATGATTCGGGGAACTATGGCTCATATGAAGATGAAGCGGCTCGCTATGTTGATCATGAGGTTGAAGAAGACTATGAAGCTCATGAAGATGAATGTGTTGATCCTTATGCTTCTAGTCAAGAAAATGAAGATGGTGACGCTTCAAGGTACATAGATCCCACTTACTCTACTTGTGATGAATATGAGCATGATAGTGACATAGAGGGAATAGATGATGAAGTTGATTATACGCACTATTCTTATGCATCTTCTCTTAGTGTTGCTAACGGTATGCAAGGGAGTAGTAGAGGACCTTCCATTAGTATGGGAGGCGGTGGTGGTTGTTCCGTGGGAAAGAAGAAGCTTTCATCTTCTAGGTACGCTACGCGACCTAATGCTTCTAATTCCCATGAGGAGGTTGGTATGATAGATGGTGTTGCTTTTGCTACAAAGGGGTTATATGCCGTGAGGGGCGTGGATGGTTGTAGTAGGAGTAGTACTATGGGCTATGGAACCAAGGCGAGAGGCATCTATGGGTTCCATGGCAAGGTTCCTTCCTCGACTTCCAACAACATTTCTAATGTTAGGAGAATGACGGGAAGTGGAGAATGTTCTAGTGGTGTTGCCACTAGTGGAGGGATAAGGAAGACCCAAGTTGTCGGAGTTGACACTTGTGGGCATTCAAGTTCTCACTTGGATGCCAATCTACAAAACTTGGGTAGACGTAGGTTCGTTGTTGAGGTAGATGGTATTGGAGGATACTTGCTCAAGATTGGTGATACCGATTCCAATTGCATTAGCACCTCTTTGGTTGATAGGCTTAGGATACCATGCCACAAGCTAGAGCGTCCTTATGAGTATGATGGAGTG
This sequence comes from Petunia axillaris subsp. axillaris, assembly GCA_029990575.1. NCBI lineage: Eukaryota > Viridiplantae > Streptophyta > Magnoliopsida > Solanales > Solanaceae > Petunia > Petunia axillaris. Next base: position 98,393,438 of record JARKNS010000004.1, on the reverse strand, counting down.
TGGGTTTCTACGGAGGCTCGGGTACTCATATCTCATGGGAGTTATAAATGCCATGTGTGGTGTGACGTGTATCCCATGCGCCATGTTGATGTGTGGATAGGTGAGCTGTTGTTGGAGGGGAAGAGGGTGCGATATAGTGTGGTGAAGGATGCGTATCTTGTGGGTGTAGGGCAAAGAGTTTATGACTTTGTGCCTTACCGGGCGAAGAGCCAATTGCCTACTAGTGCACCTTCTTTGGCTAGGCAAAGGAGCAAGGAGCAATAACTTCATTCCATGGTTGACAATTGCAAACAAGAACTCCTACAAACACAAGCAATGGTGAGGACGAAATCCTTTCAAGAAGGGGAGGATGATGCAATATAAATTGGCCTAAACAACAACCATCAAGAGCCAAGCTTGAGAGCACAAGAAATGCAAGTCAAGGGCTCCGGAAACGACTTGAAGATCATGCAAAGGAGCGCCAAGGAAGGAGGAGCACGTGGGCACCAAAGGAGAGGCTCGGGGGACACATTTTGACCCATTCCAAGAACCCCCAGGAAGGGGCGGACCGCCTACTCAAAGGGGCGGACCGCCTAGTTGAAGTTGAGCCTCTGGATTTTGTGGCGCCTGAAAAAGGGGCGGACCGCCTGTTTTGGAGCTTGGGCCGCCCACTCTGCAGTGGAGAGAAGTAGGCGGACCGCCTACTCCCACTAGGCGGGGCGCCTGGTTGTTTTGCTTGGACGGGAATTTCATGTATAATTTCTATTTTGGCCCTACGAGGCTTGTAATGCTTTTGTGACATTTGAGGGCTTTTTAGTCATTTCACAAGGGGTTAGGAAAAACTATAAATACACCCCTTAGCCATTTTCTTCATTAGTTAGTCATTTTGAGAAGATAGAATTGAGAGAGAACATTGAAGAGGCCGAGCCCTTCTTGTTTGAGCCCGAGGCTCGTGTATGTCTCGACTTGGAACCTATGGAGATCGACACCTAGTTTGATTCCATTGTAAGGTTCGAGTTTCCCTTCTCCCTTTTGAATTCAATTAACGTTAGTAAATTGAATTCGATTCTTTCTTCTATTTCTTTCCTTCCTAGTCTTGAATTTCTCGATATCTTTAGATATCTCGTTATCAAATTTACTTGCTTCCGCTCGTTTATCATTTAGTTTGCTTCCGCTATTTTACCCTGCATCAACGTCGACTCTTGAGTTAGTGCTGGTAGTGAATGAGCTCCCTGATGTGTTTCCAGATGAGTTACCTGGTCGTCCTCCAGAGCGAGAGATTGATTTCCCTATTAATATAGTACCAGGTACGCAGCCCATATACATTCCTCCCTATAGAATGGCACTAGCAGAACTGAAAGAACTTAAGGAACAACTGAAGTATTTGTTTGATAAAGGTCTCATCAGACCTAGCATTTCCCCATGGGGAGCCCCGGTTTTGTTTCTGAAAAAGAAAAACTAATCTCTACGCATGTGTATAGATTACAGACAGCTGAATAAAGTCACAATCAAGAATAAGTACTCTCTGCCCAGGATGGATGACTTGTTCGACCAGCTCCAGGGTGCCAAGTGCATCTCGAAGATAGATTTTCAATCAGACTACCATCAGGTTAGAGTTAGAGAATCTGATATACCTAAGACTGCATTCAGGACTAGGTATGGCCATTATGAGTTTTTAGTGATGTCGTTTGGACTCACTAATGCCCCTGCATTATTTATGAATCTGATGAATAGCGTATTCAGGTATTACTTGGATTTATTCTGATTGTATTCATCGATGATATTCTCATCTATTCAAAGTCTGAATCGGTGCATGCAGAGCATCTACGCCTAGTATTGGGTACTCTTCGGGACCAGCAATTATATGCTAAGTTCTCAAAGTGTGAATTCTGGTTAGATTCAGTGGCATTTCTTGGCCATATCGTTTCAGCAGAAGGAATTAAAGTAGATGGCCAGAATGTTGAGGCTGTGAAGAATTGGCCCAGACCTACGACGCCAATTGAAGTATGTAGTTTTCTGGTTTTTGTAGGTTATTACAGAATGTTCTTAGAGGGTTTTTCCTCCATTGCAGCTCCACTGACCAAATTGATATAGAAAATTGCTAAATTTGAGTGGTCTGATTCTTGCGAGCACAGCTTCCAAGAACTAAAGAACAGGTTGATAACAGCTCCAGTACTTACACTTCCAGCTGGATCTAAGGGCTATGTCATTTACTGTGATGCTTCTCGAATTGGCCTTGGTTGTGTATTGATTCAGCATGGAAGAGTCATTTCTTATGCTTCCAGGCAGCTGAAAAGGCACGAGCAGAACTACCCTACTCATTATTTGGAGCTTACAGCAGTCATTCATTATTTGGAGATATTATTTGTACGGTGTTGATGCAATACGAACCAGGCTCACCTGTTCGATTCATCAAGCAAGTCCACCGAGGAGTCACATGGCGCCCACGATCAAAGTGTGGCCGGAATGAAGATACCGAAGACTGCCTCGCCGAGCAGCAACGATGGAAATCCACCGAGCAGACAACAAGTGACTGTGACTGTTGCTGACACTGACTTCGGAGTTGTGAGACCGAGGACAACTTATGGAAACTCAACGATCAAGCTCGAGCCCGAAGCTGAAAGCAACCGAACCAAGGAAGAACGACGCCGATCAAAGAATCGATCGAAGGGCTACAACTGTGTCCGAGGCAGGAGAGCGTTCGATTCCAAATGTGACCGAGGCAAACAAGCGTCCGAAGACAATGTGTTCGAGCTGAGCTGCCGAACACATAAGCTGCTCCAGCCCTGCGTGGCTTTATCTCATTGGTCGCCTGTGACCACTTTACTATTTTGCCCTTTTTATTATCTATATAAACTCCTAGCATAGCTCATTAGGAGATAGTTTTTAGTTGATATTGAATTGAGAGAATAGAGATAGAATTGGTCGAGCCATTCTTGTTTGAAGCCCGAGGCTTCGTTTATGCCTTCTTAGGCTTGGAACCGAAATGGATTTCATCACTAGTATGAATCCTTGTTAGGTTCAAGTTTCATTTTCTCCCTTGGATAATTGGTGCAATGCAAATCCCGAAGGGGTTGCTAGCACAAACGCGGAAGAACAAACAAGAAGATAAAAGATAAAAGCAAGACAAAACTTGCTTCTTTCGAAAGAACAGTGAGGAACCTGTCTCAAAGCTCAATCGAAAGGGATACAAGGATCACCTATACTATGCAACAATCCTCAAGAGAACATTGCCCCTTGCAAACTGAATGATCAAGAGGAATTTTCAATCGGATTAACCGAAGGCCACAAGTCCTTAAAAGCCCTCACCGGGGTTTTGCTCACGACGGAGACAAGAAGAAATGTGCTCAGCACTTTCATTCAATTCATCAATATTCAAAACTAGGTCCTTACAATGAAAGGAAACAAGGTTTATATAGGAAATATTAAGGGTAAACTAGTAAAAGGGTCACAGGCGACCAATAGAAATAAGCCACGCAGGGCTGAGTTAAATTGTGTTCGGCAGACTTTGACTTCGGTAAGCCTTGGCTTCGGTTCTCGATTGTCTGCTCGAACACACTTGTTGCCTTCGGACGCTCAATTGTCTTCGTGCTCATTGTCCTTGGTCACTTTGCCGTCGGGCTCAAATCTGAAGATAATGCCTTCGATTCTTGAGCTCGGCCACTCAGCTTCGGAGCAATTGTTTTCCTTCGGCCAGGCTAAGTGAACGTGCACATCGTGCAGCAGCTTGGCTTGGCTTCTTGTCATCGGTCTCCTCGGTGGATCGATCACTTGATCAGCACGTGATCGGGCTGTATCATCCTCCCCTTCTTGAGAAGATTTCGTCCTCGAAATCAAGCCCTCCTCGTCCTCCGAAGTTTGACCTACAACACAAGGAACTAAGTCAGCAACATTAAAGGTGTTGGACACGTTATACTCACCAGGGAGGTCGATCACATAGGCATTGTTGTTGATCTTGGTCAACACTTGAAATGGACCATCCCCTCGAGGAGCCAACTTTCCTTTCCTTTGGTTCGGGAAACGTTCCTTTCGGAAGTGAACCCAAACCCAATCTCCCTTCTTTAATTCCAACTTTTTACGCCCCTTGTTTTTCTTTAAGGCAACCTTTGCATAGGCCTCCTCGAGGTTCTTCTTCACCTTTGCATGCAATTCGATCAAGGCAGCTGCTCGTCGAGTACCTTCAAAATCAAGAACAGAATCTCGAGGCAATAGGGTTAAATCAAGTGGAATCAAAGGATTAAAGCCATACACACATTCAAACTGGGTCATGTTGATCATTCGATGCACCGTTCGATTGTATGCAAACTCCATCATGGGCAAACGATCAGCCCAGTTTCCAACCTTCCCTTTGGTCATTGCCCGAAGCAAAGATCCCAAGGTTCGGTTAACTACCTCGGTCTGTCCATCAGTCTGAGGATGGTGAGACGTCGAGAATAGTAGCTTGGTGCCGAGGGCACCCCACAAACACTTCCAAAAATGACTCAAGAACTTCGAGTCTCGATCACTTACAATAGTACGAGGTACACCATGCAATTTTAACACATTAGAAACAAACAATGTAGCTACATGCTGTGCATCATCACACTTTTTGCAAGGAATAAAATGAGCCATTTTTGAAAAACGGTCAACCACAACGAAGATGCTATCATGTCCTCCCCCCGACCTCGGTAACCCCAAGACAAAGTCCATGGATATATCAACCCAAGGTCGATCAGGCACAGGCAACGGGGTGTACAAACCATGAGGGTTGGACTTCGATTTTGCTTTCTTGCAAACGAGACAAGCGTTGCAAAGCTTTTCCACATCTCGTCGCATTTTGGGCCAATGGAACTGCTCGGTCAAGATACCAAGAGTTTTATCGACACCGAAGTGCCCCATCAGTCCACCTGAGTGAGCTTCTCGAACCAAGAGCTCTCTCCACGATGACACTGGCACACAAACCCTCCCATTTTTGAAGAGGTAGCCATCATGCCACTGATATTTCTCAACCTTTCGGCCACTCAAGATTGCGTCTCGAACACATTTCAGCTTGGGATCGTCCTCGTACATCGACTTGATGCTTTCGAATCCCATGAGCCTAGAGGCGAGAGTGGTCGCTAAGGCAAATTTGCTTGATAGCGTATCGGCCACAACATTATCTTTACCCTTTTTGTAATGAATTACATAGGGAAAGCTTTCAATAAATTCAACCCACTTGGCATGTCTTCGATTCAATTTCTCCTGACCTCGGAGATGTTTCAAAGATTCATGATCACTCTTGATCACAAACTCTCGAGGCCACAAATAATGCTTCCAATGGGCGAGTGCTCGAACGAGGGCGTACAATTCTTGTCATACGTAGAGTAATTCAAAGTTGCACCCTTAAGCTTTTCGCTAAAGTAAGCGATCGGCTTCGAGTCTTGCATCAGCACTCCTCCGATCCAAACTCCAGACGCATCACACTCGACTTCGAATGCTTTGCCGAAGTCAGGGAGTTGCAACAACGGGGCAGAACAAAGCCTCCGTTTCAACTCTTGGAAAGCCCTCTCTTGGGACTCTCCCCACACAAATGGATTGTCTTTCTTCACCAGCTCGGTTAAAGGAGCTGCCACGGTGCTAAAGTCACGAACAAACCTTCGGTAAAAGCTAGCTAAGCCATGGAAGCTACGAACTTGTGATACCGAGGTTGGAGTTGGCCAATCTTTGATGGCTTCGACTTTTGATTCGTCGACATCGACACCATTAGCACTGACAACAAATCCAAGAAAGACTACACGATCGACACCAAAGGCGCATTTCTTGAAGTTGGCATACAACTCCTCTTCTCGAAGCTTTTCGAGCACTTGCCTTAGGTGGTCGACATGTTCATCCACGGTTCTGCTATAAACAAGTATGTAATCGAAATAAACGACAACAAACTTATTTATGAACGGTTTGAGCACATGGTTCATCAGTCGCATGAATGTGCTCGGTGCATTGGATAAGCCAAAAGGCATCACCAACCATTCATATAGACCGAATTTGGTCTTGAATGCGGTTTTCCACTCGTCTCCGGGTTTCATTCGGATCTGGTGGTAACCGGACCTGAGGTCTATCTTCGAAAAGCATGAAGAACCACTTAACTCATCTAGCATGTCATCTAATCGAGGGATAGGATGACGATACTTTACCGTTATTTTGTTGACTGCTCGACAGTCAACACACATTCGCCATATTCCATCCTTCTTCGGGACAAGGATAACAGGAACGGCGCAAGGACTCAAGCACTCTCGAATGAGGCCCTTGTTCAGCAATTCATCAACCTGCCGTTGGAGCTCTTTGGTGGCTTCGGGATTACACCGGTATGCAGGTTTGTTAGGGATTTGAGACCCTTGCACGAAGTCAATTTGGTGCTCGATTCCCCTCAACAGAGGTAATCCACCTGCCATTTCCTCGGGAAACATGTCCTCGAAGTCCTGCAAAACTTTATGAACAAACAAAGGCAAAGGGTTATCATTAGAAAAATCATCATTAGAGTTTAGAAAGATACCCTTGTGCACGAGGCAAATCATCATCTGACCGTGGTCGTTGCCTCGTAAGATCTCACCGGGTTGCATGATTGCACAAATTCCTTTCACTTCGGTTTGTGAGTTTGTCTCTTCGGGCCCCAATTTTGCTCCCATCGGAAGCTTAGCTTTGGCCGCTTCTTTCAATTCTTTCATCCGTTTATAGTCCTCGGTGACTTGTTTTGGAGACAAGGGTTTGAGTACGAAACTCTTCCCATCAAGCTTCACAGTGTAAGTGTTGGATCTGCCATTGTGAATAGCTGTTCGATCATACTGCCATGGTCGACCCAATAGCAAATGACAAGCTTGCATCGGAACCACATCGAATATCATTTCATCTTGATACTCTCCAATTTTGAACTTGATCCACAGTTGTTTGACAACTCTCAATTCTCCACACTCATTCAGCAATTGTAACTTGTAAGGGTGGGGATGCTTCATCGTAGGTAATCCCATTTGTGAAACCAAAGTTTGGCTCACTACATTGGCACAACTACCGGAATCAATGATCATCGAACACACCTTTCCCCTCACTCGACATCGGGCATGAAAGAGGTTTTCTCTTTGGTTGTCCTCTTCTTCAAGAGTCATGCAGCTCAAATTCCTTCGAACCACAAGAAACATTTCCGGATGATCAGCTTCGGCAGCCTCATGATCATCTTCAACTTCAGCTCGATCAGTCTCCTCGATAATTTCCTCCTCGGTGTCACTCGCTTGCTCATGGACGGTTCCATCTTCGAGCAGAAGCATAACTTTGCGAGTTGGACACTCTTTTGCCATGTGACCATAACCCTTGCATTTGTGACACTGAATATTTGAAGCACTAGGAGAGTTGAGTTGAACTTTACCTCCAACTTCTCTCGACTGGTTAACGGTCACACCTCTTTCGAAGGGTCTCTTCGAATCTCGAACAGTGTTTGCACTTGCTTGGTTTGGACTCTTCCATTCTTTACTTCGGTTCAAAGGAGTAGAAGTAGTGACTCCTCGATACCGGTTTGCCTTGTCGTCCTTCACCAATTTTTCAGCTTCGGTGGCAGCATCAAACAAATCTCCCAACGTGTGGTACACGTGGAGTCTCAACTGAGATGACACATCCCTAGCCAAGCCATATTTGAATCGGATAATGGCTTGCTCTTCGTCTTCGACCAGATCAAGATTCAATCGAACCTTTTCAAATTCATCGTGGTACTCTTGAACTGACTATGACCCTTGTTTCAGCTCATACAATTTTTGCATTTGAGTTTGCCTGTACTTGGCACTCAAATACTTAGCATCCATTGCTCTTCTCAATTGTGGCCAAGTATTGACTTCGGGATAGTCATTCCTTCGTCTATGCCTCTTGTCAGATTCCCACCACGTTGATGCATAAGCTTCGAACGAAGCAATGGCATGGGCAGCTTTTCTCTCATCGGTCATCTCATTGGTTTCAAAGATGCGCTCCATTTTAAGCTTCCATTCAAGATACTCATCGGGATCACTAGTTCCTTTAAAGGGTGGAATAGTGATCTTGACACTGTTCAAGTTTGAGTCTCGAACACCACGAGCCTGTTCGGGATACTCATCTTCTCGATCATCAGCCTCACGCTCAATATTTCTTCCAACATTTGCGCCTCGGCCTCGACCTCGGAAATTTCCTCGACCTCGGTGAGCTTGCCTTCGTTGAGCGAATGGCAGCTCACGCTCATATTCATCCTCGGGAAATTCCTCTTCATCAACCTCCTCGGCAACGGCTCCAAGATCTCTTCGGGCCACTGGAGGTGGTATTCTTTCTCCTCGGGGAATGCCCAAGTTTTGATAAGCAGCTTGGGGATTGCCCAAGTTAAGTTCTCTTCGAATTGCTTCACTCTTCAACTGATATTGTCGTACAAGCTCAGCATACAGCTCAGGTTTCATCGGAGTGGATTCGCTCGTTCCAGCGCCGGACCCATTTTTGGCCACGGACGCACTTCCCTGCTCGAGGTTAGCAACTCGAGCACTCACTCCTCTCACATCGGCACTGATGCCTTGTATCGCAGCCATGAGATCAGCTAACGTCAACTCGGGCTTCTCAATGCTTTTGCCATCGTTTCCAGCCATGGTACCTGCACAAGTCAAAGATCGAACAAATGTTAAGGTTAGAAATCACCTCACACACTCCCTCACCTTTGATGGGTGGCACTCGGGTCCACTCAATTTATGGGTTCGGTTTTTGATCACTCAAGGACTTGTTAACAGTAGCTCGTCTGATTGATCGGTCCTCTAAGATCCTTCAAGTTCGACAATAGTCACTGCCTCTTCGGGAAGAGTGAAGTGATGTTCGACTCGATGGAACGGACGCTTTTTAACTGAGCTCGGGGAGTCAAAGAATTTCTACGAAAGTTTGGACCTCGGTCACCCCCTCGTACGAATTCCTATCAGCTTAAAAGAGTTAGTACGACCTCGAGTAGGATAATTACTCAAAAGATCCACCAACTAGAATTTTGACACGAAAGAAAGTGAGAACCTAGGAGAATCTACCCTTTGATTCCCTTTTGGAATCTTTTTCGATCACACCCACTCCTGTCCGTACAAGAGTGGTCCCTCCTTGGTACGGATAGGGTTTTACCTTATCCACTTTCCTTTTTCAGCCGACAATTTTTACCTGGGGTTTTGATGTTAAAATTTTAACCCCTTTCTTCTTCAATGGAACAGTGACCTTGCTCCGGCGTACGGACGCAACAACTTCGGTTCACTGACCACAAAATTCAACAAGATCTGGGTCGCTCTTTCGACTCAGGTTCCAAACAACAACGGAGGAAATCAAACGAAGTTCCTCGAACTAAAAATCAGCTCGTTCGTGTCGTACACTGTTACGATTTTGTAACAATTTTCCACCGTACGGACAACGATTTAAACTCAGAACTTCGATTTTTAAGCAACAAACAAACCCAAATCACTCAAGAACCACCAATCTTCATCGGTTTCTTCCAAACACAATAGGGTTCGAGTTCAGTCACCAATGAAGCTCAAAACAGTCCAAAAATTCACCAAGAAACCCTAGTCATGAAATTGGTACGTCGGGTACTCGTTGGATTCAGAATTCGATGGTGAACAAGAATTCAATGGTTGTTTTCCCAAACAACCAACAATCAAACACAATTTTTGAATTTTTCTTTTTAACACTATTTTTTTTTTTTTTTGTAAAAATAACAACACCAACAGTAACAAAAACCAAGAACACGAAAAGGAAAACAAAGACACAAACGCACGAAAATAATGAACAGGATTGAGGTTGTAAGAACAAACTCAAACCGTGCTCTGATACCAAGATGGTGCAATGCAAATCCCGAAGGGGTTGCTAGCACAAACGCGGAAGAACAAACATGAAGATAAAAGATAAAAGCAAGACAAAACTTGCTTCTTTCGAAAGAACAGTGAGGAACCGGTCTCAAAGCTCAATCGAAAGGGATACAAGGATCACCTATACTATGCAACAATCCTCAAGAGAACATTGCCCCTTGCAAACTGAATGATCAAGAGGAATGTTCAATCGGATTAACCGAAGGCCACAAGTCCTTAAAAGCCCTCACCGGAGTTTTGCTCACGACGGAGACAAGAAGAAATGTGCTCGACACTTTCATTCAATTCATCAATATTCAAAACTAGGTCCTTACAATGAAAGGAAACAAGGTTTATATAGGAAATATTAAGGGTAAACTAGTAAAAGGGTCACAGGCGACCAATAGAAATAAGCCACGCAGGGCTGAGTTAAATTGTGTTCGGCAGACTTTGACTTCGGTAAGCCTTGGCTTCGGTTCTCGATTGTCTGCTCGAACACACTTGTTGCCTTCGGACGCTCAATTGTCTTCGAGCTCATTGTCCTTGGTCACTTTTCCTTCGAGCTCAAATCTGAAGATAATGCCTTCGATTCTTGAGCTCGGCCACTCAGCTTCGGAGCAATTGTTTTCCTTCGACCAGGCTAAGTGAACGTGCACATCGTGCAGCAGCTTGGCTTGGCTTCTTGTCATCGGTCTCCTCGGTGGATCGATCACTTGATCAGCACGTGATCGGGCTGCATCAATAATCAATCAATGTTTTGACTGTGATTATCCATTCTTTCTTCTATTTCTGTTCTCCCCCTTCCCCGATTTCTTGTTACCCGTGTTAGTTTTATTGCTTCCGCATCTTTACTTCATCGTTTCCGCGTCTTGTTTGTAGTCTCCGATTGCAAAGTGTAAACCCACGGGTTTGCTTGCATCAGTTTGGTATCAGAGCAAGGCTTGGATTTCGTTCCTACGAATCCACGTTTCTTGTTCAATCTATCTTTACTTTCTGTTGGTGTTCTTATTTTTACAAAAAAAAAAAAAAAAGTATAAAGAAGAAAATTCAAAAATTTGAATTGATTGTTGATTGTTTGGATTAGACAATCACATATTTGAATTCACCACTGTCTAAGGAATTGATCGAGTACCCGACGTACAACATTTGTAACTAGGGTTTTTCCATCGTTTTGGACCGTGTTCTTGACGTGGTGTTGTTGAAAATCAAACCCCAGTTGTGTTTTGGTGTTTACCGATGAAAACTGGAGGTTGTTGAGGTATTTGGGTCGATTTTTGTGCTTAAAACCGAAGTTCCACTGCTATAGACACTGTCCGTACGCCAGAAGCGTGTTGACATTGTTGACAGTGTACGGACGACGAGAGCTGTGTTCTTAGCTTCGCTTGGAACTGGAGTGATCTCCGACGTTGTAAAACCGGAGACTACCCAAATCTTGAGCTTAATCTGTTGTTAGTGGACTGTGAACGAATCTTGATACTGTCCGTACACCGGAGTAAAAGTTCACTGTTCCATTGAAGAAGAAAGGGGTAAAATGTCAAATCTAAAACCCCAGGTGAAAAGTTGTCGGCTAGAAAAGGGAAAAACGGATAAGGTTAAACCCTATCTGAACCGAGGAGGAAACACTTGTACCGAGGTCACGTGTTCGGAAAATTCCGAAGCGGAACCGAGGAGGAGGTAGATTCTCTTAGGATTTCACTTTTCTTGTGTCCGAATATTCTCGATAGTGGATCTGTGGAGTAATCCTTTCTACTCGAGGTCGTACTATCGAATCTGAGCTTATAAGAACTCGTGCGTGGGGTGACCGAAGTCCAACTTCGTAGAAATTTCTTTGACTCCCCGTGCGCAGTTAAATAGCTACCGTTCCATCGAGTCATATAAACTCCTTCCGAACCTAAGCTTGGAAAGTACTAGTTGTGATTTATCACTTCGGTTTCCTAATAAGGAGGCAAGGCCAACTTGAGTGGAAAAAGGCTGAGTCGTGAGAACAATAGAGTGAGGTCATAAAAGCCAACGACCTTGAGTGTAAAGAGTGGAAAAAAAATTGAGCGAACATTACTCGAGTGATACACGTGAGGGAGTGAACTTGTGAGGTCCTTTATTCTTGTTTGTTGCAGCTATGTCTTCAGATGATGGTAGCTACGGAGGGTATGATTCGTGTGGAGATGATGGAGACTATGGTTCTGATAAGAATCAAAACGCGGAAAAGATAAAAAGATAGAAAACGAGACGAGGCTCGAACAAAGACCCAAGTAGCACCGGAGAACTAGTTCCGATACACCCCGGGTAGATGTCAAGGATCACCTACGCTATGGAACTACCCTCGAGCCGCACCTGGGACTCGCAAATAGAATGATCGGGGGTGGTTTGGGGTTCAACTAGAATCCACTAGTAAACTCAAACCGTCTCAAAGGGTTTTCATTCAAAGAGAATCCACTCTTGAACATTGTCATTGACAATCAATCATTCATCATAATAGCTAACTTAGGAATAATGCTAAGCTATGGAGTATTTATAGGCCTTTCCTAGACATCAATGAAAAGCCCAAAGTACCCTTAAATAAGTTCTAAAGTCATAAGCCACGTAGGGGCATACTAGGAATTACATAGCAACTTAAAGTCAAAACCCGGTCAAACTTGCACAGGGGGAGGCGCCCAGCCTGAGGCGCTCCGCCCCACACACTGAGGCGCTCCGCCTCCTTGATCCGCCTCTCAAAGTCCTGAGAGCTAGCATCTGCTAGGCGGTCCGCCTCCATTCCAAGGCGGTCCGCCTCTTGCTGAAACTTCTCGAAACACTTCGAAATGTGTATCGGTTGCTCTTCTTTCCATGGCGTCCCAATGTATGACCTTGAAGTGTTCTTCCTTGGCCTTGGATGGTGCTTTTGGATGGTTGCTCGATTTGGGTCTTATCATCCTCCCCTTCTTGAGAAGATTTCGTCCTCGAAATCAAGGCTTGGTCTCTTATGGCTCTATCAACTCTTCGGGGTGGCCAAGAATCTCCTCCTTTGTCCTTCTTGATCGTCACTTTGGCATAGGCTTCTTCTAAGATCTTCCCCGCCTTAGCATGGAGCTTAGAACCTACAAGCAACGACAAGAAAAAACAAGCAAACGTCCCACTTTGAAAGTAGGTTAGTGCAAGAAGTGTGGAAAGCACACTCTTGTGATATAACCAAGCGTCAATAACAATCATGAATATCAAGTCTCCAAAGAGAACCATAAGCACTTGGTTAAAGATCAACATGCACTCAACAAGATGATGAGCAAAGAGGTCATGGGAAGATGGGAAATGCAAGATCAAGCTACCAAAATCCCCTTGAACCTTAAGCTCAAGATCAACACACCATCCTATCCTCGAGGTGTGATCAACATGTGGAGTGGAGTGAGTCAACTAGCCCACCCTACAAGTAGGATTAAGCACTCCACTCCCCTTCTTTAGAGCATACCTACTCACACCAAGGGATTCCTCTTTCCCTTCCATTTCATCAATTAGGCAACCCTCCTCAAAAGTCAAGCTCTCAAGGAAGGTGTTGATGATGGATTCTTCTTCATCAAAACCCACACTAGCAATAGTAGGGTCACTCAAAGAACCATCTAACTCACCCACATTTTCAAGCAATGGGTTGCCTAAGGGGTCAAACCCTTCACACCATGGGGGTTCCATTTGACCACCCACCCTAGTCCGATACAAATCGCTACCACAAATGAGATTATCTTCACACAATGGAAATGTAAAAGCATGCACCTCAAATTCATGGTCAAATACAAGCATGGTATCAAGACTAGGTTCTTCACCCACACTCAAGGAGTCTTCGAAAATAAATCGATCCATCTCACACTCTAGAGACTCCTCAAGGTAACAATCATCCTTGCTACAACACATTGGCTCACAAAATAGAAGAATATCAATTAGGGAATGGTCAACTACCTCATCTTTCCCTATGTCAAATGTTGGCGGTGTGTCATAGCAAAGGTCACCATCATGGTCAACTATCAAATCTACACTAGGGAGGGGTTCAATGAACAATGAACTCACATCATGATGTGGCATAGTGCTCCTCCCAACTAGTGTTTCACATGCAAACTCAAGTTGACAACTAGACTCTTCACTAGTGGTATACTCACTAGATGCATCAAAAACTCCAACTAGTGTTGAGTCATTACAAGACAAGTAGCTAGTAGGCTCATGAAAAGGTGAAGCAACACTTACATTTGTAGTACTTTCTTGATCACTCACAAGATTTGAAGTGTCATATGCAACTCCTCCTTCATGAAGCTCACATTGAGGCTCCAATGACTTGTCTTCAAATGTACCTACACAAGAACTTTCACAAGAAGAGATAGAAGATAAAGAAGGGTTAGAACAATGGGTGCTCTCACTCTCAAATTTTCCTTCCTCACCCCTCATCTCTCTCAATTTTACCTCATGGTCAAGTGTAGTTTGTGGTGACAATCCGCTCACATCACTCCTCAATTCCTCTCCTTTTTCCTCTCTTGGATTGTCACCGGTCACTCCCTCACTTCTCTCTATCTTTTCTCTCTCAATTGGAGTGGAGTGACTCCCATTTTCATCATGCATTGGCAAAACAATGAAATTGTTTGCCTCGGGTTCAACTACAATGGGTGACTTGGCTTTAGCCGCTTCCTTCAACTCCCGCATCCGTTTGTAGTCATCGCTCACTTGCTTGGGAGTTAAGGGTTGGAGCACGAACCTTTTCCCCTCATGCGTCACCGTATAGGTGTTGGCATGGCCATTATGAACTACACGTCGATCAAATTGCCATGCCCTACCAAAGAGGAGGTGGCATGCTTGCATAGGCACAACATCGAACATGTGCTCATCCACATAGTTCCCAATCTTGAATTTGATCAAAAATTGTTTAACCACCCTCAACTCACCACACTCACTAAGCCATTGTAGCCTATAAGGATTTGGGTGTTTCAAGGTAGGTATTTTCAATTGGGTAACTAGTGTTTGGCTAATAACATTAGCACAACTTCCCGAGACAATGATCATAGAGCAAAGGAGTCCCATGACTCGGCATTTGGAGTGAAAAAGGTTCTCTCTTTGTAAGGTCTCAACATCCTCTACACACATGGCTCCTAGGCTTCTCCTCACAACAAGGAAGGCATGGGAATCATCATCTTCTTCTTCCATGGCAACAATCTCCCCAACATCTCCTTCCTCATCACCCTCTGCTCCCTCTTCTTCCTCGGGTTCACTCTCTTGCTCATACACCAAATCACCAACCACAACCATGGTTCTTTTTGTAGTGCATTCCTTAGCAATATGCCCAAAGCCCTTACACTTATAACATTGAGTAGAAGTAGAAATAGGATTACTCAAGCGGGTTTTAGAATTACCTTCCAAGTGTGGTGTAGTCTTCTCATAAGGCTTCTTCACTTCTTTGCTAGCACTTGCACTTGGAAAGTTGGCATTTGGAGTCTTCCACTCTTTTGGCTTGTTTGTGGTAGTAGGAGTGTTTTTTTTGAACCTTTCTCCTTTGAGCCAAGTCTCGGCATCAATTGCGGCTTCAAACATATCTTGAAGTGTGAGATAATGATGTAACCTCAATTGAGAAGCTATACCATAGCTCAAGCCATTCTTGAATCGGATCATGGCTTCTTCTTCACCTTCGGTATCCATATCCAATGCCATCCGGATCTTCTCAAACTCATCATAGTACTCATGCACCGATTTGACACCTTGCTTTAGATCATAGAGCTTCTTGAGTTGCTCTTGCCGATACCTTGGAGTTATGTACTTGGTGTTCATAAGGCCTTTCAACTCATCCCAAGTCACATTCAAATGCAAATTCATCCGTCTCCTAGACCTCTTCATACACTCCCACCAAGTAGAAGCATAGGCCTCAAAGGTAGAAATAGCATAGGTACCCTTTCTCTCCTCGGTCATTTCATTGGTGTCAAACACCCTCTCCATGAGTAGTACCCATTCCATGTATGCCTCCGGATCACAAGTCCCCTTGAAGGATGGAAGATTTAGCTTGACGCTATTGAGGTTGTTGTTGTTGTTGTCACGTACCCCATAGTTAGGCTCCGGTTGGCCTCCATAATGGTCATCATGAGCAACATACTCTCTCCTCGCATTCCCTCTAGCATAGCCCATGGGTGGCCCTCGACCTCGGCCTCTACCCCTATCCACATTTCGACCCCAATGCATTTGCCTCCTAGGTTGATAAGGAACATCATACCCATAGGCCTCATCACCATACCCGAACTCCTCCTCTTCTTGAACTTCATCAATTTGTTCAAGAGGTGGGACATTCCGCACGGGTCTTCTAAGTGGAGCATTTACTTGGGGATTGCCCAAGTTGAGGGGATTGCCCTCTTGTCGGGGATTGCCCAACACACGCTCTCGTGGAGCTTCAACTTTGCTTTGTTCATACCTCTTGTTTAGCTCAACAAAGTGTCCGGGAGTCATAGGAGTGCTATGACTCGTTCCTTCTCCGGATTCAATTTTGACGTTCGGGGTCCTCCTCTCACCGGTCTCAACTTGATTCCTCTCGACGGTTTCAAGTCTCAATGAGATATCCTCCAATTTAGCCATAATGGTGGCCATGAAGTTCTTCATAGGATCATCTCCATCGTTTGCCATGGTACCTACAAAAAGCAACAAACGTTAGCAAAATACCTCTCCCACTCCCTCACAAATGTTTCACTCGGCTCGCTCGTGTTTAGTGGGGGATGGATATTTCACACAAGTTTGAGTCTAAAAGCTTCAAATAATTGACCAACGAACCACAACTCAATCACTCAACTTATCAAGTCCAAATGCACTCCGGGGTGAGTGGATTTAATGGGACTCGATTGGACGATAGGCACTTTAAATGAGGACTTGAATCAAAAGATACTACGGATCTTCTTTGAATTCTAGTCTCCTTTCTATGGCACGATGATCCTAATAGCTCAAAGTAATTAGCACTAATCGAGTAGGATTATACTCTAATAGCATTAACCGGAAGCAATGCAAGCAACAAAACAAGAAATCCTAGAAGTTTCTACCCAATTCCAAAGCTTCAGGAAGTAGGCGCCCCGCCTCAGGAAGTGGGCGGTCCGCCCTGGACAAACCTACAGGGGGAGGCGCTCCGCCTCTTCAGGGGAGGCGCTCCGCCTCAGGAAATCCAGAGAGCTCATCAGTGGGAGGCGCTCCGCCTCTTTGCTAGGCGCTCCGCCTCCTGCTGTGTCCCAGCACAGTTCAAACTCGTTTCAAGTCGATTTCCAAGCCTCAAATCCGATGTTTTCGACTTGTTTTCACAATCCAAGGATACCCAAAGTTGTTTTTGGTCACAAAGATCAAACCCCAATGATTTTTAACAAACCCCAATCGAAAACAACGAATTCACCATGTTCATCCTCTTCAAGAACACAAGGGTTTATCAAAGGGTTTCAAAATGGATTGTGATTCATCAAAGCAGGTGTTATATAGGTCCAAATCCCACGAAATTGGTACCGAATCGTTTGTTTTTCAATGAAGATTAATCCCCAATATCAAGTTTTCAATCCAACATCAACCCAACCCAATAATCAAGCCAAAAATCATCAAGAACAAGTTCATCAAGGGTTTAAGGGCAATTAGGGTTTCGATTTTTTCAAACTTCACCAATTCCAACAATTTTAGTACCCAAGTAACGGGGATTCATCCACGATCAAGAATCTATAACACCCATATCAAAAATCATCCAAACCAACAAGATACACCAAATTTTTAGATTTTTCAATTTTTCAATTTTTTTGTAATTTTCTTCTTTCAATAACAATAAACAAGAAACTAAAGATAGGAATCGACCTAGGCACGAAGAATCAAGGGTCGGGGGTTTGTAGGAACAAAACCCGAGCCTTGCTCTGATACCAAGATGATAAGAATCAAAACGCGGAAAAGATAAAAAGATAGAAAACGAGACGAGGCTCGAACAAAGACCCAAGTAGCACCGGAGAACTAGTTCCGATACACCCCGGGTGGATGTCAAGGATCACCTACGCTATGCAACTACCCTCGAGCCGCACCTGGGACTCGCAAATAGAATGATCGGGGGTGGTTTGGGGTTCAACTAGAATCCACTAGTAAACTCAAACTGTCTCAAAGGGTTTTCATTCAAAGAGAATCCACTCTTGAACATTGTCATTGACAATCAATCATTCATCATAATAGCTAACTTAGGAATAATGCTAAGCTATGGAGTATTTATAGGCCTTTCCTAGACATCAATGAAAAGCCCAAAGTACCCTTAAATAAGTTCTAAAGTCATAAGCCACGTAGGGGCATACTAGGAATTACATAGCAACTTAAAGTCAAAACCCGGTCAAACTTGCACAGGGGGAGGCGCCCAGCCTGAGGCGCTCCGCCCCACACACTGAGGCGCTCCGCCTCCTTGATCCGCCTCTCAAAGTCCTGAGAGCTAGCATCTGCTAGGCGGTCAGCCTCCATTCCTAGGCGGTCCGCCTCTTGCTGAAACTTCTCGAAACACTTCGAAATGTGTCTCGGTTGCTCTTCTTTCCATGGCGTCCCAATGTATGACCTTGAAGTGTTCTTCCATGGCCTTGGATGGTGCTTTTGGATGGTTGCTAGATTTGGGTCTTATCAGGTTCCTACGGAGGTGATGATTGTTATAATGACACCGGGGACTATGGCTCTTACGAGGACGAAGCAGGTCACTATGGTGAATACGAAGACGAAGAAGACTACGAAGCCTGTGAAGATGAACGAGAAGAATCTTTTGCTTCGGGTCAAGAATACGAAGGTAGTGACGCTTCGAGGTACGATGACTCTACTTACTCTCATTGTGATGACCTTGAATATGATGAGTGTGACATCGAGGAGGTCGATGACGAAGTTGACCGAGCAAACTATTTGATGTCTTCTTCTGTCGGTGTCTCGTGTGGAGCACAAGAGAGTGGTAGAACTCCTTTGATGCGGCCCGATCACGTGCTGATCAAGTGATCGATCCACCGAGGAGACCGATGACAAGAAGCCAAGCCAAGCTGCTGCACGATGTGCACGTTCACTTAGCCTGGCCGAAGGAAAACAATTGTTCCGAAGCTGAGTGGCCGAGCTCAAGAATCGAAGGCATTATCTTCAGATTTGAGCCCGAAGGCAAAGTGACCGAGGACAATGAGCTCGAAGACAATTGAGCGTCCGAAGGCAAAAAGTGTGTTCGAGCAGACAATCGAGAACCGAAGCCAAGGCTTACCGAAGTCAAAGTCTGTCGAACACAATTTAATTCAGCCCTGCGTGGCTTATTTCCATTGGTCGCCTGTGACCCTTTTACTAGTTTACCCTTAGTATTTCCTATATAAACCTTGTTTCCTTTCATTGTAGACACCTAGTTTTGAATATTGATGAATTGAATGAAAGTGCCGAGCACATTTCTTCTTGTCTCCGTCGTGAGCAAAACCCCGGTGAGGGCTTTTAAGGACTTGTGGCTTTCGGTTAATCCGATTGAACATTCCTCTTGATCATTCAATTTGCAAGAGGCATGTTCTCTTGAGGATTGTTGCATAGTATAGGTGATCCTTGTATCCCTTTCGATTGAGCTTTGAGACAGGTTCCTCACTGTTCTTTCGAAAGAAGCAAGTTTTGTCTTGCTTCTATCTTTTTATCTCCTTGTTTGTTCTTCCGCGTTTGTGCTAGCAACCCCTTCGGGATTTGCATTGCACCATCTTGGTATCAGAGCACGGTTTGAGTTTGTTCTTACAACCTCAATCCTGTTCATTATCTTTGTGCGTTTTTGTGTCTTTGTTTTCCTTTTTCGTGTTCTTGGTTTTTTGTTACCGTTGGTGTTGTTATTTTACAAAAAAAAAAAAGTGTTAAAAAGAAAATTCAAAAATTGTGTTTGATTGTTGGTTGTTTGGGAAAAACAACCATTGATTCTTGTTCACCATCGAGTTCCGAATCCCACAAGTGCCCGACGTACCAATTTCGTGACTAGGGTTTCTTGGTGAATTTTTGGACTGTTTTGAGCTTCATTGGTGACTGAACTCGAACCCCATTGTGTTTGGAAGAAATCGATGAAGAATGGTGGTTCTTGAGTGATTTGGGTTTGTTTGTTGCTTAAAAATCAAAGTTTAATGGTTTGAATCGTTGTCCGTACACCGGAAATTTGTTACCATCGTAACAGTGTACGGCGCGAATGAACTGTGAAGATTGATTTCCTCCGTTGTTGAGACCGGAGTTGAAAAGCGACCCAGATCTTGTTGAATTTCGTGGTCAGTGAACCGAAGTTGTTGTGTCCGTACGCCGGAGCAAGGTCACTGTTCCACTGAAGAAGAAAGGGGTTAAAATTTGAACATCAAAACCCCAGGTGAAAATTGTCGGCTGAAAAGGGAAAGTGGATAAGGTAAAACCCTATCCGTACCAAGGAGGGACCACTCTTGTACGGACAGGAGTGGGTGTGATCGAAAAAGATTCCAAAAGGGAATCAAAGGGTAGATTCTCCTAGGTTCTCACTTTTCTTTCGTGTCAAATTCTAGTTGGTGGATCTTTGAGTAATTGTCCTACTCGAGGTCGTACTAACTCTTTTAAGCTGATAGGAATTCGTGCGAAGGGGTGACCGAAGTCCAAAATTTCGTAGAAATTCTTTTGACTCCCCGAGCTCAGTTAAAAGGCGTCCGTTCCATCGAGTCGAACATCACTCACTCTTCCCGAAGAGGCAGTGACTATTGTCGAACTTGAAGGATCTTAGAAGACCGATCAATCAGACGAGCCACTGTTACAAGTCCTTGAGTGATCAAAAACTGAACCCATAAATTGAGTGGACCCAAGTGCCACCCATCAAAGGTGAGGGAGTGTGTGAGGTGATTTTTAACCCTTACATTTGTTTGATCTTTGACTTGTGAAGGAACCATGGCTGGAAACGATGGCAAAAGCATTGAGAAGCCCGAGTTGTCGTTAGCCGATCTCATGGCTGCGATACAAGGAATCAGTGCCGAAGTAAGAGGAGTGAGTGCTCGAGTAGCTAACCTCGAGCAGGGAAACGCGTCCGTGGCCAAAAATGGGTCCGGCGCTGGAACGAGCGAATCCACTCCGATGAAACCTGAGTTGTATGCTGAGCTTGTACGACAACATCAGTTGACAAGTGAAGCAATTCGAAGAGAACTTAACTTGGGCAATCCCCAAGCTGCTTATCAAAACTTGGGCAATCCCCAAGCTGCTTATCAAAACTTGGGCATTCCCCGAGGAGAAAGAATACCACCTCCAGTGGCCCAAGAGATCTTGGAGCCGTTGCCGAGGAGGTTGATGAAGAGGAATTTCCCGAAGACGAATATGAGCGTGAGCTGCCATTCGCTCAACGAAGGCAAGCTCACCGAGGTCGAGGAAATTTCCGAGGTCGAGGCCGAGGCGCAAATGTTGGAAGAAATATTGAGCGTGAGGCTGATGATCGAGAAGATGAGTATCCCGAACAGGCTCATGGTGTTCGAGACTCAAACTTAAACAGTGTCAAGATCACTATTCCACTCTTTAAAGGAACTAGTGATCCCGATGAGTATCTTGAATGGAAGCTTAAAATGGAGCGCATCTTTGAAACCAACGAGATGACCGATGAGAGAAAAGCTGCCTATGCCATTGCTTCGTTTGAAGCTTATGCATCAACGTGGTGGGAATCTGACAAGAGGCATAGACGAAGGAATTACTATCCCGAAGTCAATACTTGGCCACAATTGAGAAGAGCAATGGATGCTAAGTATTTGAGTGCCAAGTACAGGCAGACTCAAATGCAAAAGCTCTATGAGTTAAAGCAAGGGTCGAAGTCTGTCCAAGAGTACCACGATGAGTTCGAAAAGGTTCGATTGAATCTTGATCTGGTCGAAGATGAAGAACAAGCCATTATCAGATTCAAAAATAGCTTGGCTAGGGATGTGTCATCTCAATTGAGGCTCCACGTGTATCACACGTTGGGAGATTTGTTCGATGCTGCCACCGAAGCTGAAAAATTGGTGAAGGACGACAAGGCAAACCGGTATCGAGGAGTTACTACTTCTACTCCTTTGAACCGAGGAAAAGAAAGGAAAAGTCCAAACCAAACAAGTGCTAACACTGTTCGAGATTCGAAGAGACCCTTCGAAAGAGGTGTGACCGTTAACCAACCAAGAGAAGTGGGAGGTAAAGTGCAACTAAACTCTCCAAGTGCTTCAAACATTCAGTGTCACAAATGCAAAGGTTATGGTCACATGGCAAAAGAGTGTCCAACTCGCAAGGTTATGCTTCTGCTCGAAGATGGAACCGTCCATGAGCAAGCGAGTGACACCGAGGAGGAACTTATCGAGGATACTGATCGAGCTGAAGTTGATGATGATCATGAGGCTGCCGAAGCTGATCATCCGGGAATGTTTCTTGTGGTTCGAAGGAATTTGAGCTGCATGACTCTTGAAGAAGAGGACAAACAAAGAGAAAACCTCTTTCATGCCCGATGTCGAGTGAGGGGAAAGGTGTGTTCGATGATCATTGATTCCGGTAGTTGTGCCAATGTAGTGAGCCAAACTTTGGTTTCACAAATGGGATTACCTACGATGAAGCATCCCCACCCTTACAAGTTACAATGGCTGAATGAGTGTGGAGAATTGAGAGTTGTCAAACAAGTGTGGATCAAGTTCAAAATCGGAGAGTATCAAGATGAAATGATATTCGATGTGGTTCCGATGCAAGCTTGTCATTTGCTATTGGGTCGACCATGGCAGTATGATCGAATAGCTATTCACAATGGCAGATCCAACACTTACACTATGAAGCTTGATGGGAAGAGTTTCGTACTCAAACCCTTGTCTCCAAAACAAGTCACCGAGGACTATAAACGGATAAAAGAATTGAAAGAAGCGGCCAAAGCTAAGCTTCCGATGGGAGCAAAATTGGGGCCCGAAGAGACAAACTCACCAACCGAAGTGAAAGGAATTTGTGCAATCATGCAACCCGGTGAGATCTTACGAGGCAACGACCACGGTCAGATGATTATTTGCCTCGTGCACAAGGGTATCCTTCTAAACTCTAATGATGATTTTTCTAATGATAACCCTTTGCCTTTGTTTGTTCATAAAGTTTTGCAGGACTTCGAGGACATGTTTCCCGAGGAAATGCCAGGTGGATTACCTCCGTTGAGGGGAATCAAGCACCAAATTGACTTCGTGCCAGGGTCTCAAATCCCTAACAAACCTGCATACCGGTGTAATCCTGAAGACACCAAAGAGCTCCAACGGCAGGTTGATGAATTGCTGAACAAGGGCCTCGTTCGTGAGAGCTTGAGTCCTTGCGCCGTTCCTGTTATCCTTGTCCCGAAGAAGGATGGAACATGGCGAATGTGTGTTGACTGTCGAGCAGTCAACAAAATAACGGTAAAGTATCGTCATCCTATCCCTCGATTAGATGACATGCTAGATGAGTTAAGTGGTTCTTCATGCTTTTCGAAGATAGACCTCAGGTCCGGTTACCACCAGATCCGAATGAAACCCGGGGACGAGTGGAAAACCGCATTCAAGACCAAATTCGGTCTATATGAATGGTTGGTAATGCCTTTTGGCTTATCCAATGCACTGAGCACATTCATGCGACTGATTAACCATGTGCTCAAACCGTTCATAAATAAGTTTGTTGTCGTTTATTTCGATGACATACTTGTTTATAGCAGAACCGTGGATGAACATATCGACCACCTAAGGCAAGTACTTGAAAAGCTCCTAGAAGAGAAGTTGTATGCCAACTTCAAGAAATGCGCCTTTGGTGTCGATCGTGTAGTCTTTCTTGGATTTGTTGTCAGTGCTAATGGTGTCGAAGTCGACGAATCAAAAGTCGAAGCCATCAAAGATTGGCCAACTCCAACCTCGGTATCACAAGTTCGTAGCTTCCATGGCTTAGCTAGCTTTTACCGAAGGTTTGTTCGTGACTTTAGCACCGTGGCTGCTCCTTTAACCGAGCTGGTTAAGAAAGACAATCCATTTGTGTGGGAAGAGTCCCAAGAAAGGGCTTTCCAAGAGTTGAAACGGAGGCTTTGTTCTGCCCCGTTGTTGCAACTCCCTGACTTCGGCAAAGCATTCGAAGTCGAGTGTGATGCGTCTTGAGTTGGGATCGGAGGAGTGCTGATGCAAGAATCGAAGCCGATTGCTTACTTTAGCGAAAAGCTTAAGGGTGCAACTTTGAATTACTCTACGTATAACAAAGAGTTGTATGCCCTCGTTCGAGCACTCGCCCATTGGCAGCATTATTTGTGGCCTCGAGTGTTTGTGATCAAAAGTGATCATGAGTCTTTAAAACATCTCCGAGGTCAGGAGAAATTAAATCGAAGACATGCCAAGTGGGTTGAATTTATTGAAAGCTTTCCCTATGTAATTCATTACAAAAAAGGGAAAAGATAATGTTGTGGCCGATGCGCTATCAAGGAAATTTGCCTTAGCGACCACTCTCGCCTCTAGGCTCTTGGGATTCGAAAGCATAAAGTCGATGTACGAGGACGATCCCAAGCTGAAATGTGTTCGAGACGCAATTTTGAGTGGCCGAAAGGTTGAGAAATATCAGTGGCATGATGGCTACCTCTTCAAAAATGGGAGGGTTTGTGTGCCAGTGTCATCGTGGAGAGAGCTCTTGGTTTGAGAAGCTCACTCAGGTGGACTGATGGGGCACTTCGGTGTCGATAAAACTCTTGGTATCTTGACCGAGCAGTTCCATTGGCCCAAAATGCGACGAGATGTGGAAAAGCTTTGCAACGCTTGTCTCGTTTGCAAGAAAGCAAAATCGAAGTCCAACCCTCATGGTTTGTACACCCCGTTGCCTGTGCCTGATCGACCTTGGGTTGATATATCCATGGACTTTGTCTTGGGGTTACCGAGGTCGGGGGGAGGACATGATAGCATCTTCGTTGTGGTTGACCGTTTTTCAAAAATGGCTCACTTTATTCCTTGCAAAAAGTGTGATGATGCACAGCATGTAGCTACATTGTTTGTTTCTAACGTGTTAAAATTGCATGGTGTACCTCGTACTATTGTAAGTGATCGAGACTCGAAGTTCTTGAGTTATTTTTGGAAGTGTTTGTGGGGTGCCCTCGGCACCAAGCTCCTATTCTCGACGTCTCACCATCCTCAGACTGATGGACAGACCGAGGTAGTTAACCGAACCTTGGGATCTTTGCTTCGGGCAACGACCAAAGGGAAGGTTGGAAACTGGGCTGATCGTTTGCCCATGATGGAGTTCGCATACAATCAAACGGTGCATAGAATGATCAACATGACCCCGTTTGAATGTGTGTATGGCTTTAATCCTTTGATTCCACTTGATTTAACCCCATTGCCTCGAGATTCTGTTCTTGATTTTGAAGGTACTCGATGAGCAGCTGCCTTGATCGAATTGCATGCAAAGGTGAAGAAGAACCTCGAGGAGGCCTATGCAAAGGTTGCCTTAAAGAAAAACCAGGGGCGTAAAAAGTTGGAATTAAAGAAGGGAGATTGGGTTTGGGTTCACTTCCGAAAGGAACGCTTCCCGAACCAAAGGAAAGGATAGTTGGCTCCTCGAGGGGATGGTCCATTTCAAGTGTTGACCAAGATCAACAACAATGCCTACGTGATCGACCTCCCTGGTGAGTATAACGTGTCCAACACCTTTAATGTTGCTGACTTAGTTCCTTGTGTTGTAGGTCCAACTTCGGAGGACGAGGAGGGCTTGATTTCGAGGATGAAATCTTCTCAGGAAGGGGAGGATGATGCAGCCCGATCACGTGCTGATCAAGTGATCGATCCACCGAGGAGACCGATGATAAGAAGCCAAGCCAAGCTGCTGCACGATGTGCACGTTCACTTATCTCCTTGTTTGTTCTTCCGCGTTTGTGCTAGCAACCCCTTCGGGATTTGCATTGCACCATCCTTCCTTCGGGATAGGAGGTGGTGGAGGTTGTTCCATGGGAGGAGGAAGATTTGCAACCTATAGTCGTGGCACACGATTCAATGCTTCCAAGTCCTGTGGAAAGGGTGGCTCGAGGAGCACTGGTGGTTAAGGACCCGAGGAGGGTAGAGGAGGTTTCTACCGAACACCTTCTTCGAGGAGAAGTTCTCACGGGTTCCATGCTAAAACTCCTTCCTCGACTTTCAACAAAACTTCTAATGTTGGAAGAGTGAAAGGAAGTGGGAGTTATTCTAGTGGTGCTACCACTAATGGAGGAATAAGGAGAACCCACGGAATGGGATACTCAAGTTTGATTTTGGATCTTCATATCCGAAACTTGGGTAGAAGTAGGTTCGCTGTTGAGGTGAATGGTTATGGAGGAAATTTTCTCAAGATTGGAGGTACCGATGTCAATTGCATTAGTTCTTACTTGGTTCGGATCGTAAAAATACCATGCTATAAATTGAAGCATCCTTATACATATAAGGGAGTGAGTGTTTCGTATGAGGCTCGAGTACTCATATCTCATGGAGATTATAGAGAATATGTTTGGTGCGATGTGTATTCCATGCCCGATCTTGATGTTTGGCTTGGAGATCCATGGGTGCACGACAAGCAGATGCTATATATCGATGAGAGGGATGTGTACCTTGTGTACAACAGAGAGCTGCAAATGGCTTATACGTTCACACCTCACGGGTTGAAGGGAAAGATGTCCATTAGTGCATATGCTTCGAAGTTACAAATGAGAAAAGAGAAAGAACTCCAATCCAGGATCGAAAGAGTGCCATCGAGGAGTCCTACGACCACAAGGAGCAGTGGGAAGAGTGAACAAAAAGAATCGACCGAAGTCAATACATTGAACCCGAAGCCACAAGCTTCGAAGTCAAGTGGTTCCCCGATAACGGAAGAAGAGACCTCGGTTGATAAGTCTTCGAGTCCTAGACTTAGGGTCGATGTCAAAGGTCCACCTACTCCAGCTATGGGTATTCTTGGTCCCCGACCAAACTCACCCGAATATGAGAGACAAAAGATAGAGAGGAGTAAGGGAGTGACCGGTGACAACTCTCGAGAGGAAAAAGGAGAGGCTGTGAAGAGTGATGTGAGTGAGTTGTCACCACCCAAACCCACACCTGCCCTTGAAAGAAAAATGAGGGAAAAGAAAGAGGGAAAAAGAATCGATGAGAGTGAGGACACCCCTTATTCTAACATTAACCTCTTATCTTCTCCTTCTACTTGTTCGAAATCTTGTGCAGGAACTCTTGGAGGCAAACCGATGGAGCTTCAACTCTGTACCGAAGTAGATAGACAAGGTGAAGAAGATCTTTCATGTGAGCTCCACGAAGAAGAAACTACTTATGAGACTTCGGAGACAGTGAGAGAAACCGAAGGTCACTCCAAGGTAAGTGTTCGATTTCCTTCCCGTGAGCATGATACTTCCTTGTTTTGTGAAATTGTATGTGAAAACTCTATGCTAGTTGATGATTTGTATGATTACAATGTGTTTGCAACTAGTGTAGATTCGAATGGTCAACTTGTTAGTGAATGTGAACCACTAGTTGAGAGAATTGATATGCCACATCATGATGTGAGCTCGATCTTCATCGAATCTCTCTTTAGTGATGAAGTTGTAGTTGACCTTACTTGTGACCCTTGTTATGACACACCACCAATCTTTGATAAAGGGGAAAATGAGTTGTTTGATCATACCCTCGTTGAAATTATTGCCTATGGTGGATCTGTGTGTTGTAGTGAGGAAGATGATACCCTTGAGGAGTCCTTAGTGGATGAGTTGGATCGGATTATATTCGATGACTCCTCAAGTGTGGTCGATGACCTGGGTTCGGATGCGCCTTTGATGGGCAGTGAACTTATTTTCACTAACCCCCTGTTCGAAGGAGATGGTGATGAGCATCCGACTCGAGGAGAACCACCTCGGTTTGAAAGGCTTAACCCCGTAGATAATCCATTATTTGAGACCTTCTTCGGAAGTCTGTCTAAAGAGAAGGGTTGTCTTGGAGTTCATTTGGGAGATGAAAAGCTACCTCTTGGTGTGAATGCGATTGCTTTTAAGAAGGGGAGTGGAGTATTCGATGTCGGTTGTCGAGTCAATCATTTTACTTACTCCATTCCACATGTTGATCACACCTCGAGTATAGTGCATACCGAAGTCCATAAGCCCTATGGTGATAAAAGTGAATTGAGGGCTCGGTATGATGACTACGAGTTTAGAGGTGATAGGGCCTTTGATCGTCACATCTTTCATATAAAGTGTCCTATTGATCTCTTCGTGAACTCATGTGTTCGTTACAGTTCCTACTTGAGCCAAGAACTTGTTGTTTCCTTCGGAGACGTAGGCTGTTTGATCATTATTGATGCTTGGCTCTACCATAAGAGTGTGTTTTCCACTCGTAAATACTAACCTACTTTTGAAGTAGGAAGCTTTGTTTGTCTTTGCCTTGTTGCAGGTCTTGCCGGTTTGATTTCGAGGACGAAATCCTTTCAAGAAGGGGAGGATGATGCAATACGAACCAGGCTCACCTGTTCGATTCATCAAGCAAGTCCACCGAGGAGTCACATGGCGCCCACGATCAAAGTGTGGCCGGAATGAAGATACCGAAGACTACCTCGCCGAGCAGCAACGATGGAAATCCACCGAGCAGACAACAAGTGACTGTGACCGTTGCTGACACTGACTTCGGAGTTGTGAGACCGAGGACAACTTATGGAAAATCAACGATCAAGCTCGAGCCCGACGCTGAAAGCAACCGAACCAAGGAAGAACGACGCCGATCAAAGAATCGATCGAAGGGCTACAACTGTGTCCGAGGCAGGAGAGCGTTCGATTCCAAATGTGACCGAGGCAAACAAGCGTCCGAAGACAATGTGTTCGAGCTGAGCTGCCGAACACATAAGCTGCTCCAGCCCTGCGTGGCTTTATCTCATTGGTCGCCTGTGACCACTTTACTATTTTGCCCTTTTTATTGTCTATATAAACTCCTAGCATAGCTCATTAGGAGATAGTTTTTAGTTGATATTGAATTGAGAGAATAGAGATAGAATTGGCCGAGCCATTCTTGTTTGAAGCCCGAGGCTTCGTTTATGCCTTCTTAGGCTTGGAACCGAAATGGATTTCATCACTAGTATGAATCCTTGTTAGGTTCAAGTTTCATTTTCTTCCTTGGATAATCAATCAATGTTTTGACTGTGATTATCCATTCTTTCTTCTATTTCTGTTCTCCCCCTTACCCAATTTCTTGTTACCCGTGTTACTTTTATTGCTTCCGCATCTTTACTTCATCGTTTCCGCGTCTTGTTTGTTGTCTCCGATTGCAAAGTTTAAACCCACGGGTTTGCTTGCATCAGGTGTTCATGTTTATATTTATACAGATCACAAGAGCCTCCAGTACATATTTAAGCAGAAGGAGCTAAACCTACGATAGAGGTGACGGCTAGAGTTGCTGAAGGACTATAACATAGACATTCTTTGTGATCCGGGTAAAGCGAATGTTGTTGCTGATTCCCTTAATCTCAAGTCTATGGGTAGTGTATCTTATTTACAGCCACAGAAAATAGGGTTAGCTCATACACTCCACCAGTTAGCCAGCATGGGAGTCAGATTAATAGATTCAGGGGGCGCAGGAGTTACAGTTCAGAATGCAACCACTACTTTCCTAGTGACATAAGTAAAGCAGCGAGCATGAGGATCCAGTTCTAGTTCAATACAGGCAAATAGCCAGAAGAAAACCGAAATCACCATACAGGGTTACTAGTGATGGGGTTCTCATGTATAAAGATAGACTTTGTGTTCCTGATGTTGCAGATTTATGTCGACAGATTATGACAGAGGCACATTATTCCAGATACACTGTTCATCCAGGTTCGACTAAGATGTACCATGATCTTAAACAGATTTATTGTTGGGACGGAATAAAGCGAGATATAGCAGAGTTTGTGGCTCAGTGTCCTAACTGCCAGTAGGTTAAAGTCGAGCATCAAAAACCTAGTGGCTTGTTACAGGAAATAGAGATTTCATCATGGAAATGGGAGGAAATGGGAAACAGTAAATATGGACTTCATTACAGTCTTGCCCCGTACGCGGAGCAGGTATGACTCTATTTGGATTATAGTTGACAGGCTTACTAAATCAGCTCATTTCTTACATGTTAGAACTACATATACATCGAAGGATTATGCTAGGCTTTATATCAGAGAGATAGTGGGCCTGCATGGTATTCCAGTATCTATTATTTCCGACAGGGGCGCACCAGTTTACAGCTAATTTCTTGCGATCATTCCAGATAGGTTTAGGGACACAGGTGAATCTGAGTACATCATTTCATCCACAGACAGACGGACAGGCTAAGCGGACCATTCAGATATTAGAAGATAGGCTTAGAGCTTGCGTGTTAGATTTTGGAGGGAGCTGGAGTGATCATCTATGATGCAGGGTAAAACGAGCGGAAGCTAAACACGATACAAATATGCGGAAGTGATAAAACAAGATACGAGATATCTAAAAGATATCGAGAAATTCAAGACGAGGAAGGCAAGAAATAAAAGAAAGAATTGGATAAACGATTCAAAACATGAATGTAATCATCAAAAGGGAGAAGTGAAACTCGAACCTTACAAGGAATTCATATTAGTGGTGAATCTCCATAGATTCCAAGTCGTATAAGATTCTTGAAGCCTCGGGCTTCGGACTAGAAAGGCTCGGCCTTCTTTAATTCTCTCTTCTCAAATGTTCATACAAGCTAAGTTATGAAGGAAAAAGACTAAGTGTCCTATTTATAGTCTTTCATAAGACATGGTGAAATGACTAAAATGCCCCCAAAGTGAAATAAGACATACAAGGCCACTTAAGGGCAAAATAGGAACTTTACACAAAATCTCGTCAAGACAACAGGGGGAGGCGCTCCACCTTAGAAAGGGAGGCGCTCCGCCTCAGGATTCTTCAGTGGGAGGCGCTCCGCCTCGTGCTGATCCGCTCTCTGGACTCTTGTAGGCGTTCCGCCTCATCTGTAGGCGCTCCGCCTCTTCCTGGGAGGTATGGATACGGCTCAAAATAGACTCTAAGTATTCCTCCTTGGTCCGTAGTCGGTCCTCCCTCAAGCGTGCTCAAGTCCATGGCTTCAAATCACTCTCGAACCCTCATCCGAAGGCCTTGACTTGCAACCTTTGTGCTCTTTAAGCTTGGTTCTTGATGGTTGTCGTTTAGGCCAATTTGCCCGGAATCATCCTCCCCTTCTTGAAAGGATTTCATCCTCGAAATCAACTCATCAAAACCTACATTCAAAGCAAGCACAACCAAAACTTCCTACTTCACAAGTAGGTTAGCTTAACAAGAATAAGTGCAAGTTGTGTGGAAAACACACTCTTGTGATAGATCCAAGCATCAATACCTATTAAAAAGCTTATGTCCACAAGGGAGATAACAAGGTCTTGGCTCGACAAGAACATGCACTCATTTTCAAAACAAACAAAGTGATCAAGGATATGCATGTAGCAATTAAATTCCCCACGACCCCTAAGCCCATGACCAACACACCAAGCCTTCAAATCAATTTTATCACAAAGTGACACATCGGCTTTGGCATGCTCAACACTCAAGGTATGCTCAACATATGGGATGGAGTATGTAAAATAGTTCAATTCACAACTAACATCGACTACTTCACTCCTCTTCTTAAAAGCATTCTTACACACACCGAGAGGTACCTCCTCACCCCCTAAATCAACCCCCAAGACAATCCTCGTCACTAGACAAACTCCCAAGGGAGGTCTCAAGCAATGGATTATCTATAGATTTAGGCATTCCAATCCATGGAGGTTCAAACTCATACTCTACCCTAGTTTGATACAATTCACCATTTTCATCGTCGTGGCTCTCATACAAAGGATTAGTATAGGCGCACTTCTCAAGCTCATTAGAAAGCAAAGGTGAAGTTCTCAAACTAGAGACAACATCTACACTTGATAAGGATCAAAATCAATACGCGGAAAAATAAAGATAGGAGTGAGACACTACTCGAACTCCCTACGAAGTAGCCACGGAGAACTTGTTCCGTGATACCCTCGTATCGGCGTCAAGGAGGACCTACACTATGCAACTACCCTCGAGTCACACTTGGGACTCGCAAATAGAATGATCGGGTTTTCGGTTCAAGACTCAACTAGGTTCCACTAGTGAATTCAAGCAACCAAGAGAAGGGTTTCTTCAATAAAGAGATAAACTCTATTCATCATTCATAAGATTCAAAGGTAAGCTAAGGTTTGAATAGGTTTGTGAAGTATTTATAGACTTCACTTACATGTAATGAAAGCTCAAAAATACCCCCAATGTAGGTTTAAACAATAAAGGACTCATAGGGCTATAGTTATCCAAATATAGCAAATAAACTAGGAATCCCGCAACCTTCAGCACACTAGGCGCCCCAAGTAGGCGCCCAGCCTTCTAGGAGTAGGCGCTCAGCCTAGTTGAAGGAGGCGCTGATGCAGCCCGATCACGTGCTGATCAAGTGATCGATCCACCGATGACAAGAAGCTAAGCCAAGCTGCTGCACGATGTGCACGTTCACTTAGCCTTGCCGAAGGAAAACAATTGCTCCGAAGCTGAGTGGCCGAGCTCAAGAATCGAAGGCATTATCTTCAGATTTGAGCCCGAAGGCAAAGTGACCGAGGACAGTGAGCTCGAAGACAATTGAGCGTCCGAAGGCAACAAGTGTGTTCGAGCAGACAATCGAGAACCGAAGCCAAGGCTTACCGAAGTCAAAGTCTGCCGAACACATTATTCAGCCCTGCGTGGCTTATTTCCATTGGTCGCCTGTGACCCTTTTACTAGTTTACCCTTAGTATTTCCTATATAAACCTTGTTTCCTTTCATTGAAGGTACCTAGTTTTTGAATATTGATGAATTGGATGAAAGTGCCGAGCACATTTCTTCTTGTCTCCGTTGTGAGCAAAACCCCGGTGAGGGCTTTTAAGGACTTGTGGCCTTCGGTTAATCCGATTGAACATTCCTCTTGATCATTCAGTTTGCAAGGGGCAATGTTCTCTTGAGGATTGTTGCATAGTATAGGTGATCCTTGTATCCCTTTCGATTGAGCTTTGAGACAGGTTCCTCACTGTTCTTTCGAAAGAAGCAAGTTTTGTCTTGCTTCTATCTTTTATCTTCTTGTTTGTTCTTCCGCATTTGTGCTAGCAACCCCTTCGGGATTTGCATTGCACCATTTTGGTTTCAGAGCACGGTTTGAGTTTGTTCTTACAACCTCAATCCTGTTCATTATTTTCGTGCGTTTGTGTCTTTGTTTTCCTTGTTCGTGTTCTTGGGTTTTGTTACTGTTGGTGTTGTTATCTTTACACAAAAAAAAAAAAAAAAAAGTGTTAAAAATAAAAATTCAAAAATTGTGTTTGATTGTTGGCTGTTTGGGAAAACAACCATTGAATTCTTGTTCACCATCGAATTCTGAATCCAACGAGTACCCGACGTACTGATTTTGTGACTAGGGTTTCTTGGTGAATTTTGGACTGTTTTGAGCTTCATTGGTGACTGAACTCGAACCCCACTGTGTTTGGAAGAAACCGGTGAAGATTGGTGGTTCTTGAGTGATTTGGGTTTGTTTGTTGCTTAAAAAATCGAAGCTCTGAGTTTAAATCGTTGTCCGTACGCCGTAAAATTGTTACGAAATCGTAACAGTGTACTACGCGAACGAGCTGATTTTTAGTTCGAAGAACTTCGTTTGATTTCGTCCGTTCTTGTCTTGAACCGGAGTCGAAAGAGCAACTCAGATCTGTTGAATTTCGTGGTCAGTGAACCGAAGTTGTTGTGTCCGTACGCCGGAGCAAGGTCACTATTCCATTGAAGAAGAAAGGGGTTAAAATTTTAACATCAAAACCCCAGGGGAAAATTGTCGGCTGAAAAAGGAAAGTGGATAAGGTAAAACCCTATCCGTACCAAGGAGGGACCACTCTTGTACGGACAGGAGTGGGTGTGATCGAAAAAGATTCCAAAAGGGAATCAAAGGGTAGATTCTCCTAGGTTCTCGCTTTCTTTCGTGTCAATTTCTAGTTGGTGGATCTTTGAGTAATTGTTCTACTCGAGGTCGTACTAACTCTTTTAAGCTGATAGGAATTCGTGCGAGGGGGTGACCGAAGTCCAAACTTTCGTAGAAATTCATTTGACTCCCCGAGCTCAGTTAAAAGGCGTCCGTTCCATCGAGTCGAACATCACTTCACTCTTCCCGAAGAGGCAGTGACTATTGTCGAACTTGAAGGATCTTAGAGGACCGATCAATCAGACGAGCCACTGTTAACAAGTCCTTGAGTGATCAAAAACCGAACCCATAAATTGAGTGGACCCGAGTGCCACCCATCAAAGGTGAGGGAGTGTGTGAGGTGATTTCTAACCCTAACATTTGTTTGATCTTTGACTTGTGCAGGAACCATGGCTGGAAACGATGGCAAAAGCATTGAGAAGCCCGAGTTGTCGTTAGCC
This sequence comes from Petunia axillaris subsp. axillaris, assembly GCA_029990575.1. Taxonomy (NCBI): domain Eukaryota; kingdom Viridiplantae; phylum Streptophyta; class Magnoliopsida; order Solanales; family Solanaceae; genus Petunia; species Petunia axillaris. The sequence goes on along the minus strand of JARKNS010000004.1, from coordinate 98,359,274 downwards.
GATCTCATGGCTGCGATACAAGGCATCAGTGCCGAAGTAAGAGGAGTGAGTGCTCGAGTATCTAACCTCGAGCAGGGAAGTGCGTCCGAGGCCAAAAATGGGTCCGGCGCTGGAACGAGCGAATCCACTCCGATGAAACCTGAGCTGTATGCTGAGCTTCTTCGACAACATCAGTTGACGAGTGAAGCAATTCGAAGAGAACTTAACTTGGGCAATCCCCAAGCTGCTTACCAAAACTTGGGCAATCCCCAAGCTGCTTATCAAAACTTGGGCAATCCCCAAGCTGCTGATCAAAACTTGGGCATTCCCCGAGAAGAGAGGTTACCACTTCTAAGGGCCCGAAGAAACCTTGGTGCTGTAACCGAAGAGATTGATAAAGAGGAATTTCCCGAGGACGAATATGAGCGTGAGCTGCCGTTCGCTCAACGAAGGCAAGCTCACCGAGGTCGTGGAAATTTCCGAGGTCGAGACCGATGCGCAATTTTTGAAAGAAATATTGAGCGTGAGGCTGATGATCGAAATGATGAGTATGTCGAACAGGTTCGTGGTGTTCGAGACTCAAATTTTAACAGTGTCAGGATCACTATTCCACCCTTTAAAGGAACTAGTGATCCCGATGAGTATCTTGAATGGAAGCTTAAAATGGAGAGCATCTTTGAAACCAATGAGATGACCGAAGAGAGAAAAGCTTCCCATGCCATTGCTTCGTTCGAAGCCTATGCATCAACATGGTGGGAATCTGACAAGAGGCATAGACGAAGGAATGACTATCCCGAAGTCAATACTTGGCCACAATTGAGAAGAGCAATGGATGCTAAGTATTTGAGTGCAAAGTATAGGCAAACTGATAAGACCCAAATCGAGCAACCATCCAAAAAGCACCATCCAAGGCCAAGGAAGAGCACTTCAAGGTCATGCATTGGGACGCCATGGAAAGAAGAGCATCCGGGAAACAATTCGAAGTGCTTCAAGAAGCTTCAGGAAGAGGCGGACCGCCTACGGATTGAGGCGGACCGCCTAAGGATTGCTTTCTCTCTGGATTCCAAGAGGCGGACCAAGGAGGCGGAGCGCCTAGAGGAGCTGAGGCGGACCGCCTAAGGCATGGGGCGGGCGCCTCCCCCTGTGCAAGTTTGACGAGATTTTGACTTTAAGTTGCTATGTAATTCCTAGTATGCCCCTACGTGGCTTATGACTTTAGAACCTATTTTAAGGGTACTTTAGGCCTTTCCTTATGTCTTGAATGAGGCCTATAAATACTCCATAGCTTAGCATTATTCCTTAGTTAAGTTAGCCATTATGATGAATGATTGATTGTGATGCAGCCCGAACACGTGCTGATCAAGTGTTAGATCCACCGAGGAGACCGATGACAAGAAGCCAAGTCAAACTGCTGCACGATGTGCACGTTCACTTAGCCTGGCCGAAGGAAAACAATTGCTCCGAAGCTGAGTGGCCGAGCTCAAGAATCGAAGGCATTATCTTCAGATTTGAGCCCGAAGGCAGAGTGACCGAGGACTGAGCTCGAAGACAATTGAGCGTCCGAAGACAACAAGTGTGTGTTCGAGCAGACAATCGAGAACCGAAGTCAAAGTCTACCGAACACATTTTTAACTCAGCCCTGCGTGGCTTATTTCTATTGGTCAACTGTGACCTATTTACTAGTTTACCGTTAGTATTTCCTATATAAACACTGTTTCCTTTCATTGTAAGTACCTAGTTTTTGAATATTAATGAATTGAATGAAAGTGCCGAGCACATTTCTTCTTGTCTCCGTCGTGAGCAAAACCCCGGTGAGGGCTTTTAAGGACTTGTGGCTTTCGGCAAGTCCGATTGAACATTCCTCTTGATCATTCAATTTGCAAGAGGCAATGTTCTCTTGAGGATTGTTGCATAGTATAGGTGATCCTTGTACCCCTTTCGATTGAGCTTTGAGACAGGTTCCTCACTGTTCTTTTTGAAGAAGCAAGTTTTGTCTTGCTTTTATCTTTTATCCTTTGTTTGTTCTTCTGCGTTTGTGCCAACAATCCCTTCGGGAATTGCATTGCACCATCTTGGTATCAGAGCACGGTTTGAGTTTGTTCTTACAACCTCAATCCTGTTCATTATCTTCGTGCGTTTTGTGTCTTTGTTTTCCTTTCCGTGTTCTTGGTTTTGTTACTGTTGGTGTTGTTGTTCTTACAAAAAAAAAAAAAAAAAAAAGGTGTTAAAAGAAAATTCAAAAATTGTGTTTGATTGTTGGTTGTTTGGGAAAAACAATCTTGGATTCTTGTTCACCATCGAGTTCTGATTCCAACAAATACCCGACGTACTGATTTCGTGACTAGGGTTTCTTGGGGAATTTTTGGACTGTTTTGAGCTTTAATGGTGACTGAAAACTCGAACCCCACTGTGTTTGGAAGAAACCCGTGAAGATTGGTGGTTCTTGAGTGATTTGGGTTTGTTATTGTTTAAAATCAAAGTTCTTAAGTTGGAAACGTTGTCCGTACACCGGAAACTTGTTACAAAATCGTAACAGTGTACGACTCGAACGAGCTGGATCTTAGCTCGAAGAACTCCGTTTGACTTCCTCCGTTGTTGTTTGGAACCGGAGTTGAAAGAGCAACTCAGATCTGTTGAATTTCGTGGTCAGTGAACCGAAGTTGTTGCGTCCGTACACCGGAGCAAGGTCACTGTTCCATTGAAGAGGAAAGGGGTTAAAATTTTAACATCAAAGCCCCAGGTGAAAATTGTCGGCTGAAAAAGGAAAGTGGATAAGGTAAAACCCTATCCGTACCAAGGAGGGACCACTTTTGTACGGACAGGAGTGGGTGTGATCAAAAAAGATTCCTAAAGGGAATCAAAAGGGTAGATTCTCCTAGGTTCTCACTTTCTTTCGTGTCAAATTCTAGTTGGTGGATCTTTTGAGTAATTGTCCTACTCGAGGTCGTACTAACTCTTTTAAGCTAATAGGAATTCGTGCGAAGGGGTGACCGAAGTCCAAACTTTCGTAGAAATTCTCTTGACTCCCCGAGCTCAGTTAAAAAGCGTCCGTTCCATCGAGTCGAACATCACTTCACTCTTCCCGAAGAGGCAGTGACTATTGTCGAACTTGAAGGATCTTAGAGGACCGATCAATCAGACGAGCCACTGTTAACAAGTCCTTGAGTGATCAAAAACCGAACCCATAAATTGAGTGGACCCGAGTGCCACCCATCAAAGGTGAGGGAGTGTGTGAGGTGATTTCTAACCCTAACATTTGTTTGATCTTTGACTTGTGCAGGAACCATGGCTGGAAACGATGGCAAAAGCATTGAAAAGCCTGAATTGTCGTTAGCCGATCTCATTGCTGCGATACAAAGTGTCAGTGCCGATGTAAGAGGAGTGAGTGCTCGAGTAACTCAACTCGAACAAGGAAGTGCGTCCGTGGCCATGCATGGGTCGGGCGCTGGAACGAGCGAATCCACTCCGATGAAACCTGAGCTGTATGCTGAGCTTGTACGACAACATCAGTTGACAAGTGAAGCAATTCAAAGAGAACTTAACTTGGGCAATCCCCAAGCTGCTTATCAAAACTTTGGCATTCCCCGAGGAGAAAGAATACCACCTCCAGTGGCCCGAAGAGATCTTGGAGCTGTTGCCGAGGAGGTTGGTGAAGAGGAATTTCCCGAGGATGAATATGAGCGTGAGCCGCCGTTCGCTCAACGAAGGCAAGCTCACCGAGGACGTGGAAATTTCTGAGGTCGAGGCCGAGGCGCAAATGTTGAGAGAAATATTGAGCGTGAGGCTGATGATCGAGAAGATGAGTTTCCCGAACAGGCTAGAGCTGTTCGAGACTCAAATTTTAACAGTGTCAAGATCACTATTGCACCCTTTAAAGGAACTAGTGACCCCGATGAGTATCTTGAATGGAAGCTTAAAATGGAGCGCATCTTTGAAACCAACGAGATGACCGATGAGAGAAAAGCTGCCCATGCCATTGCTTCGTTCGAAGCTTATGCATCAACATGGTGGGAATCTGACAAGAGGCATAGACGAAGGAATGACTATCCTGTAGTCACTACCTGGCCACAGTTGATGAGAGCGATGGATGGTAAGTACTTGAGTGCCAAGTACAGGCCAACTCAAATGCAAAAGCTCTATGAGTAAAAGCAAGGGTCCAAGTCCGTCCAAGAGTACCACGATGAGTTTGAAAGGGTTCGATTGAATCTTGATCTGGTCGAAGACGAAGAGCAAGCCATTATCAGATTCAAAAATGGCTTGGCTAGGGATGTGTCATCTCAGTTGAGACTCCACGTGTACCACACGTTGGAAGATTTGTTTGATGCTGCCACCGAAGCTGAAAAATTGGTGAAGGACGATAAGGCAAACCGGTATCGAGGAGTTACTACTTCTACTCCTTTGAACCGAGGTAGAGAATGGAAGAGTCCAAACCAAGCAAGTGCTAACGCTGTTCGAGATTCGAAGAGACCCTTCGAAAGAGGTGTGACCGTTAACCAACCAAGAGAAGTGGGAGGTAAAGTTAAACTCAACTCTCCTAGTGCTTCAAATATTCAGTGTCACAAATGCAAAGGTTATGGTCACATGGCAAAAGAGTGTCCAACTCGCAAAGTTATGCTTCTGCTCGAAGATGGAACCGTCCATGAGCAAGCGAGTGACACCAAGGAGGAAATTATCGAGGAGACTGATCGAGCTGAAGTTGATGATGATCATGAGGCTGCCGAAGCTGATCATCCGGAAATATTTCTTGTGGTTCGAAGGAATTTGAGCTGCATGACTCTTAAAGAAGAGGACAACCAAAGAGAAAACCTCTTTCATGCCCGATGTCGAGTGAGGGGAAAGGTGTGTTCGATGATCATTGATTCCGGTAGTTGTGCCAATGTAGTGAGCCAAACTTTGGTTTCACAAATGGGATTACCTACGATGAAGCATCCCCACCCTTACAAGTTACAATGGCTGAATGAGTGTGGAGAATTGAGAGTGTTCAAACAGGTGTGGATCAAGTTCAAAATCGGAGAGTATTAAGATGAGATGATATTCGATGTGGTTCCGATGCAAGCTTGTCATTTGCTATATGGTCGACCATGGCAGTATGACCGAACAGCTGTTCACAATGGCAGATCCAACACTTACACTGTGAAGCTCGACGGGAAGAGTTTCATGCTCAAACCCTTGTCTCCAAAACAAGTCACCGAGGACTATAAACGAATGAAAGAATTGAAAGAAGCAGCCAAAGCTAAGCTTCCGATGGGAGCAAAATTGGGGCCCGAAGAAACAAACTCACCGATCGAAGTGAAAGGAATTTGTGCAATCATGCAACCCGGTGAGATCTTACGAGGCAACGACCACGGTCAGATGATGATTTACCTCGTGCACAAGGGTATCTTTCTAAACTATAATGATGATTTTTCTAATGATAACCCTTTGCCTTTGTTTGTTCGCAAAGTTTTGCAGGACTTCGAGGACATGTTTCCCGAGGAAATGCCAGGTGGATTACCTCCGTTGAGAGGAATCGAGCACCAAATTGACTTCGTACCAGGGTCTCAAATCCCTAACAAACCTGCATACCGGTGTAATCCCGAAGACACCAAAGAGCTCCAACGGCAGGTTGATGAACTGCTGAACAAGGGCCTCGTTCGTGAGAGCTTGAGTCCTTGCGCCGTTCCTGTTATCCTTATCCCGAAGAAGGATGGAACATGGCGAATGTGTGTTGACTGTCGAGCAGTCAACAAAATAATGGTAAAGTATCGTCATCCTATCCCTCGATTAGATGACATGCTAGATGAGTTAAGTGGTTCTTCATGCTTTTCGAAGATAGACCTCAGGTCTGGTTACCATCAGATCCGAATGAAACCCAGGGACGAGTGGAAAACCGCATTCAAGACCAAATTCGGTCTCTATGAATGGTTGGTGATGCCTTTTGGCTTATCCAATGCACCGAGCACATTCATGCGACTGATGAACCATGTGCTCAAACCGTTCATAAATAAGTTTGTTGTCGTCTATTTCGATGACATACTTGTTTATAGCAGAACCGTGGATGAACATGTCGACCACCTAAGGCAAGTACTTGAAAAGCTTCGAGAAGAGAAGTTCTATGCCAACTTCAAGAAATGCGCCTTTGGTGTCGATCGTGTAGTCTTTCTTGGATTTGTTGTCAGTGCTAATGGTGTCGAAGTCGACGAATCAAAAGTCGAAGCCATCAAAGATTGGCCAACTCCAACCTCGGTATCACAAGTTCGTAGCTTCCATGGCTTAGCTAGCTTTTACCGAAGGTTTGTTCGTGACTTTAGCACCGTGGCAGCTCCTTTAACCGAGCTGGTGAAGAAAGACAATCCATTTGTGTGGGGAGAGTCCCAAGAGAGGGCTTTCCAAGAGTTGAAGCGGAGGCTTTGTTCTGCCTCGTTGTTGCAACTCCCTGACTTCGACAAAGCATTCGAAGTCGAGTGTGATGCGTCTGGAGTTGGGATCGGAGGAGTGCTGATGCAAGAATCGAAGCCGATCGCTTACTTTAGAAAAAAGCTTAAGGGTGCAACTTTGAATTACTCTACGTATGACAAAGAGTTGTATGCCCTCGTTCGAGCACTCGCCCATTGGCAGCATTATTTGTGGCCTCGAGAGTTTGTGATCAAAAGTGATCATGAGTCTTTTCAACATCTCCGAGGTCTGGAGAAGTTGAATCGAAGACATGCCAAGTGGGTTGAATTCATTGAAAGCTTTCCCTATGTAATTCATTACAAAAAGGGAAAAGATAATGTTTTGGCCGATGCGCTATCGAGGAAATTTGCCTTAGCGACCACTCTCGCCTCTAGGCTCATGGGATTCGAAAGCATCAAATCGATGTACGAGGACGATCCCAAGCTGAAATGTGTTCGAGACACAATCTTGAGTGGCCGAAAGGTTGAGAAGTATCAGTGGCATGATGGCTACCTCTTCAAAAATGGGAGGGTTTGTGTGCCAGTGTCATCGTGGAGAGAGCTCTTGGTTTGAGAAGCTCACTCAGGTGGACTGATGGGGCACTTCGGTGTCGATAAAACTCTTGGTATCTTGACCGAGCAGTTCCATTGGCCCAAAATGCGACGAGATGTGGAAAAGCTTTGCAACGCTTGTCTCGTTTGCAAGAAAGCAAAATCGAAGTCCAACCCTCATGGATTGTACACCCCGTTGCCTGTGCCTGATCGACCTTGGGTTGATATATCCATGGACTTTGTCTTGGGGTTACCGAGGTCGGGGGGAGGACATGATAGCATCTTCGTTGTGGTTGACCGTTTTTCAAAAATGGCTCACTTTATTCCTTGCAAAAAGTGTGATGATGCACAGCATGTAGCTACATTGTTTGTTTCTAATGTGTTAAAATTGCATGGTGTACCTCTTACTATTGTAAGTGATCGAGACTCGAAGTTCTTGAGTCATTTTTGGAAGTGTTTGTGGGGTGCCCTCGGCACCAAGCTACTATTCTCGACGTCTCACCATCCTCAGACTGATGGACAGACCGAGGTAGTTAACCGAACCTTGGGATCTTTGCTTCGGGCAATGACCAAAGGGAAGGTTGGAAACTGGGCTGATCGTTTGCCCATGATGGAGTTTGCATACAATCGAACGGTGCATAGAATGATCAACATGACCCCGTTTGAATGTGTGTATGGCTTTAATCCTTTGATTCCACTTGATTTAACCCCATTGCCTCGAGATTCTGTTCTTGATTTTGAAGGTACTCGACGCGCAGCTGCCTTGATCGAATTGCATGCAAAGGTGAAGAAGAACCTCGAAGAGGCCTATGCAAAGGTTGCCTTAAAGAAAAACAAGGGGCGTAAAAAGTTGGAATTAAAGAAGGGAGATTGGGTTTGGGTTCACTTCAGAAAGGAACGCTTCCCGAACCAAAGGAAAGGAAAGTTGGCTCCTCGAGGGGATGGTCCATTTCAAGTGTTGACCAAGATCAACAACAATGCCTACGTGATCGACCTCCCTGGTGAGTATAACGTGTCCAACACCTTTAATGTTGCTGACTTAGTTCCTTGTGTTGTAGGTCCAACTTTGGAGGACGAGGAGGGCTTGATTTCGAGGACGAAATCTTCTCAAGAAGGGGAGGATGATGCAGCCCGAACACGTGCTGATCAAGTGTTCGATCCACCGAGGAGACCGATGACAAGAAGCAAAGTCAAACTGCTGCACGATGTGCACGTTCACTTAGCCTGGCCGAAGGAAAAAAATTGCTCCGAAGCTGAGTGGCCGAGCTCAAGAATCGAAGGCATTATCTTCAGATTTGAGCCCGAAGGCAGAGTGACCGAGGACTGAGCTCGAAGACAATTGAGCGTCCGAAGGCAACAAGTGTGTGTTCGAGCAGACAATCGAGAACCGAAGTCAAAGTCTGCCGAACACATTTTTAACTCAGCCCTGCGTGGCTTATTTCTATTGGTCAACTGTGACCTATTTACTAGTTTACCCTTAGTATTTCCTATATAAACACTGTTTCCTTTCATTGTAAGTACCTAGTTTTTGAATATTAATGAATTGAATGAAAGTGCCGAGCACATTTCTTCTTGTCTCCGTCGTGAGCAAAACCCCTGTGAGGGCTTTTAAGGACTTGTGGCTTTCGGCAAGTCCGATTGAACATTCCTCTGGATCATTCAGTTTGCAAGAGGCAATGTTCTCTTGAGGATTGTTGCATAGTATAGGTGATCCTTGTACCCCTTTCGATTGAGCTTTGAGACAGGTTCCTCACTGTTCTTTTGGAAGAAGCAAGTTTTGTCTTGCTTTTATCTTTTATCCTTTGTTTGTTCTTCCGCGTTTGTGCCAACAATCCCTTCGGGAATTGCATTGCACCAGATTGTCAATGACAATGTTCAAGAGTGGATTCTCTTTGAATGAAAACCCTTTGAGACGGTTTGAGTTTACTAGTGGATTCTAGTTGAACCCCAAACCACCCCCGATCATTCTATTTGCGAGTTCCAGGTGCGGCTCGAGGGTAGTTGCATAGTGTAGGTCCTCCTTGACACCGATTCGAGGGTATTATGGAACGAGTTCTCCATAGTTACTTCGTAGGGAGTTCGAGTAGTGTCTCGCTCTTTATCTTTATTTCCGCGTTTCGTTTTTGATTCTTATCATCTTGGTATCAGAGCAAGGCTCGGGTTTTGTTTCTACAAACCCCCGACCCTTGATTCTTCGTGCCTAGGTCGATTCCTATCTTTAGTTTCTTGTTTGTTGTTATTGAAAGAAGAAAATTACAAAAAAATAAAAAAATTGAAAAATCTAAAAATTTGGTGTATCTTGTTGGTTTGGATGATTTATGATATGGGTGTTATAGATTCTTGATCGTGGATGAATTCCCGTTACTTGGGTACCAAAATTGTTGGAATTGGTGAATTTTGAAAAATCGAAGCCCTAATTGCCCTTAAACCCTTGAAGAACTTGTTCTTGATGATTTTTGGCTTGATTCTTGGGTTGGATTGATGTTAGGTTGAAAACTTGATATTGGGGATTGAGCTTCATTGAAAAACAAACGATTCGGTACCAATTTTGTGGGATTTGGACCTATATAACACCTACTTTGATTAATCACAATCCATTTTGAAACCCTTTGATAAACCCTTGTTTTCTTGAAGAGGATGAACATGGTGAATTCGTTGTTTTCGATTGGGGTTTGTTAAAAATCATTGGGGTTTGATCTTTGTGACCAAAAACAACTCTGGGTATCCTTGGATTGTGAAAACAAGTCGAAAACATCGGATTTGAGGCTTGGAAATCGACTTGAAACGAGTTTGAACTGTGCTGAAAAGTTGCAGAGGCGGAGCGCCTCAATTTAGAGGCGGAGCGCCTCAGCTCTGTGAGCTCTCTGGATTTACTGAGGCGGAGCGCCTCCCCTGAAGAGGCGGAGCGCCTCCCCCTGTAGGTTTTCCCAGGGCGGACCGCCCACTTCCTGAGGCGGGGCGCCTACTTCCTGAAGCTTGGGAATTGGGTAGAAACTTCTAGGATTTCTTGTTTTGTTGCTTGCATTGCTTCCGGTTAGTGCTATTAGAGTATAATCCTACTCGATTAGTGCTAATTATTTTGAGCTATTAGGATCATCGTGCCATAGAAAGGAGACTAGAATTCAAAGAAGATCCGTAGTATCTTTTGATTCAAGTCCTCATTTAAAGTGCCTATCGTCCAATCGAGTCCCATTAACTCCACTCACCCCGGAGTGCATTTGGACTTGATAAGTTGAGTGATTGAGTTGTGGTTCGTTGGTCAACTACTTGAAGCTTTTAGACTCAAACTTGTGTGAAATATCCATCCCCCACTAAACACGAGCGAGCCGAGTGAAACATTTGTGAGGGAGTGGGAGAGGTATTTTGCTAACGTTTGTTGCTTTTTGTAGGTACCATGGCAAACGATGGAGATGATCCCATGACGCACTTCATGGCCACCATTATGGCTAAATTGGAGGATATCTCATTGAGACTTGAAACCGTCGAGAGGAATCAAGTTGAGACCGAAGAGAGGAGGACCCCGAGCGTCCAAATTGAATCCGGAGAAGGAACGAGTCATAGCACTCCTATGACACCCGGACACTTTGTTGAGCTAAACAAGAGGTATGAACAAAGCAAATTTGAAGCTCTACGAGAGCGTGGGTTGGGCAATCCCCGACAAGAGGGCAATCCCCTCAAATTGGGCAATCCCCAAGTAAATGCTCCACTTAGAAGACCCGTGCGGAATGTCCCACCTCTTGAACAAATTGATGAAGTTCAAGAAGAGGAGGAGTTCGGGTATGGTGATGAAGCCTATGGGTATGATGTTCCTTATCAACCTAGGAGGCAAATGCATTGGGGTCGAAATGTGGATAGGGGTAGAGGCCGAGGTCGAGGGCCACCCATGGGCTATGCTAGAGGGAATGCGAGGAGAGAGTATGTTGCTCATGATGACCATTATGGAGGCCAACCGGAGCCTAACTATGGGGTACGTGACAACAACAACAACAACCTCAATAGCGTCAAGCTAAATCTTCCATCCTTCAAGGGGACTTGTGATCCGGAGGCATACATGGAATGGGTACTACTCATGGAGAGGGTGTTTGACACCAATGAAATGACCGAGGAGAGAAAGGGTACCTATGCTATTTCTACCTTTGAGGCCTATGCTTCTACTTGGTGGGAGTGTATGAAGAGGTCTAGGAGACGGATGAATTTGCATTTGAATGTGACTTGGGATGAGTTGAAAGGCCTTATGAACACCAAGTACATAACTCCAAGGTATCGGCAAGAGCAACTCAAGAAGCTCTATGATCTAAAGCAAGGTGTCAAATCGGTGCATGAGTACTATGATGAGTTTGAGAAGATCCAGATGGCATTGGACATGGATACCGAAGGTGAAGAAGAAGCCATGATCCGATTCAAGAATGGCTTGAGCTATGGTATAGCTTCTCAATTGAGGTTACATCATTATCTCACACTTCAAGATATGTTTGAAGCCGCAATTGATGCCGAGGCTTGGCTCAAAAGAGAGAAGTTCAAAAACAACACTCCTACTACTACAAGCAAGCCAAAAGAGTGGAAGACTCCAAATGCCAACTTTCCAAGCGCAAGTGCTAGCAAAGAAGTGAAAGGGCCTTATGAGAAGACTACACCACACTTGGAAGGTAATTCTAAAACTCGCTTGAGTAATCCTATTTCTACTTCTACTCAATGTTATAAGTGTAAGGGCTTTGGGCATATTGCTAAGGAATGCACTACAAAAAGAACCATGGTTGTGGTTGGTGATTTGGTCTATGAGCAAGAGAGTGAACCCGAGGAAGAAGAGGGAGTAGAAGGTGATGAGGAAGGAGATGATGGGGAGATTGTCATAGAGGAAGAAGATGATGACGCCCGTGCCTTCCTTGTTGTGAGGAGGAGTCTAGGAGCCATGATGCTGGAGGATAGTGAAACCTTACAAAGGGAAAATCTATTCCATGCTAGGTGCCAGGTCAAAGATGTTGTGTGCTCAATGATCATTGACTCCGGGAGTTGTACTAATGTTGTGAGTCAATGTCTTATATCCCAATTGAAGTTGCCTACCGTGAAGCACCCCAAGCCGTATCGATTACAATGGCTTAGTGAGTGTGGGGAGTTAAAGGTAGTGGAGCAAGCAATGATCAAGTTCAAAATGGGCAGTTATGTGGATGAACACTTGTTCGACGTGGTGCCCATGCAAGCTTGCCACCTTTTCTTTGGAAGGCCTTGGCAATTTGATCGACAAGTGGTTCATGACGGTCGTGTCAATACTTACACGGTCAAACATGAAGGGAAGAGATATGTGCTTAAACCCCTAACTCCCAAGCAAGTGAGTAATGACTACAAACTCATGAAGGAGTTGAAGGAAGCGGCTAAAGCCAAGTCACCCATCGTACTTGAATCCGAGGCAAACAATTTCATTGTTTTGCCAATGCATGATGAAAATGGGAGTCACTCCACTCCAATTGAGAGAGAAAAGATAGAGAGAAGTGAGGGAGTGACCGGTGACAATCCAAGAGAGGAATTGAGGAGTGATGTGAGCGGATTGTCACCACAAACTACACTTGACCATGAGGTAAAATTGAGAGAGATGAGAGGTGAGGAAGAAAAAATTTAGAGTGAGAGCACCCATTGTTCTAACCCTTCTTTATCTTCTATCTCTTCTTGTGAAAGTTCTTGTGTAGGTACATTTGAAGACAGGTCGATGGAGCCCCAATGTGAGCTTCATGAAGGAGGAGTTGCATATGACACTTCAAATCTTGTGAGTGATCAAGAAAGTACTACAAATGTAAGTGTTACTTCACCTTTTCATGAGCCTACTAGCTACTTGTCTTGTAATGACTCAACACTAGTTGGTGTTTTTGATGCATCTAGTGAGTATACCACTAGTGAAGAGTCTAGTTGTCAACTTGAGTTTGCATGTGAAACACTAGTTGGGAAGAGCACTATGCCACATCATGATGTGAGTTCATTGTTCATTGAACCCCTCCCTAGTGTAGATTTGATAGTTGACCATGATTGTGACCTTGGCTATGACACACCGCCAACATTTGACATAGGGAAAGATGAGGTAGTTGACCATTCCCTAATTGATATGCTTCTATTTGGTGGGCCAATGTGTTGTAGCAAGGATGATTGTTACCTTGAGGAGTCTTTAGAGTGTGAGATGGATCGATTTATTTTCAAAGACTCCTTGAGTGTGGGTGAAGAACCTAGTCTTGATACCATGCTTGTATTTGACCATGAATTTGAGGTGCATGCTTTTACATTTCCATTGTGTGAAGATAATCTCATTTGTGGTAGCGATTTGTATCGGACTAGGGTGGGTGGTCAAATAGAACCCCCATGGTGGGAAGGGTTTGACCCCTTAGGCAACCCATTGCTTGAAAATGTGGGTGAGCTAGATGGTTCTTTGAGTGACCCTGCTATTGCTAGTGTGGGTTGTGATGAAGAAGAATCCATCATCAACACCTTCCTTGAGAGCTTGACTTTTGAGGAGGGTTGCCTAGTTGATGAAATGGAAGGGAAGGAGGAAACCCTTGGTGTGAGTAGGTATGCTCTAAAGAAGGGGAGTGGAGTGCTTGATCCTACTTGTAGGTTGGGCTATTTGATTCACTCCACTCCACATGTTGATCACACCTCGAGGATAGGTTGGTGTGTTGATCTTGAGCTTAAGGTTCAAGGGGATTTTGGTAGCTTGATCTTGCATTTTCCATGCCCCCATGACCTCTTTGCTCATTATCTTGTTGAGTGCACGTTGATTTTTAACCAAGTGCTTATGGTTCTCTTTGGAGACTTGATATTCATGATTGTTATTGACGCTTGGTTATATCACAAGAGTGTGTTTTCCACATTTCTTGCACTAACCTACTTTCAAAGTGGGACGTTTGCGTGTTTTTGCTTGTCGTTGCTTGTAGGTTCTAAGCTCCATGCTAAAGCGAGGAAGATCTTGGAAGAAGCCTATGCCAAAGTGACGATCAAGAAGGACAAAGGAGGAGATTCTTGGCCACCCCGAAGAGTTGATAGAACCATGAGAGACCAAGCCTTGATTTCGAGGACGAAATCTTCTCAAGAAGGGGAGGATGATAAGACCCAAATCGAGCAACCATCCAAAAAGCACCATCCAAGGCCAAGGAAGAGCACTTCAAGGTCATGCATTGGGACGCCATGGAAAGAAGAGCATCCGGGACACAATTCGAAGTGCTTCAAGAAGCTTCAGGAAGAGGCGGACCGCCTACGGATTGAGGCGGACCGCCTAAGGATTGCTTGCTCTCTGGATTCCAAGAGGCGGACCAAGGAGGCGGAGCGCCTAGAGGAGCTGAGGCGGACCGCCTAAGGCATGGGGCGGGCGCCTCCCGCTGTGCAAGTTTGACGGGATTTTTACTTTAAGTCGCTATGTAATTCCTAGTATGCCCCTACGTGGCTTATGACTTTAGAACCTATTTTAAGGGTACTTTAGGCCTTTCCTTATGTCTTGAATGAGGCCTATAAATACTCCATAGCTTAGCATTATTCCTTAGTTAAGTTAGCCATTATGATGAATGATTGATTGTCAATGACAATGTTCAAGAGTGGATTCTCTTTGAATGAAAACCCTTTGAGACGGTTTGAGTTTACTAGTGGATTCTAGTTGAACCCCAAACCACCCTGATAAGGATCAAATATGCGGAAGCAAAAAACAAGGATGCGGAAGCAACAATCACAAGATAACAAGAAAGTAAGGGACTGGGGAGAATAGAAATAGAAGAAAGAATTGAATCAAGCTAAACAATTAGATTAATTCAAAGGGAGAAGAGACTTGAACCATTAAACGGGATTCACATTAGCGGTGATCCTCCATGGATTCAATGTAAGAGATACACGAAGTCAACGCTTCAACAAGAAAGGCCTAGCCTATTCTATCCTCTCAATTCTATCTTCAAAACTAGCTAACGAAATAAATGACTAAGTGTGGTATTTATAGGTTCACCACACTTCTAAATGAAATGTCTAAAAGCCCTCAAATGTAATAAAAACAATACAAGCCTCGTAGGGCCAAAATAGGAATTACGCATGGCATTCCCGTGCAAAACAACGCAACTAGGCACCCCGCCTAGTGTAGGTAGGCGCCCCGCCTAGTCTCATCCGGCGTCCCAAGCAGGCCCTCCACCTACTGCAGAGGCGGACTGAGATCCAGAGGTCAGACACAAAGTGGGCGGTCCGCCTAGTCAAAGTGGCGGTCCGCCTAGTCAAAGTGGCGGTCCGCCTGCTTCCTTGAAGGCTTGAAATGTCTCGAAATGTGTCTCCCGAGCCTCTCCTTTGGGGCCTAGGTGGTCCTCCTCCCGTGGCGCTCCTTTGCATGATCTTTAAGTCGCTTTCGGGGGCCTTGGCGGTACTCTTTGTGCTCTCAAGCTTAGCTCTTGATGGTTGGCGATTTGGCTCCAATTTGGGTCTTATCATCCTCCCCTTCTTGAAAGGATTTCGTCCTCGAAATCAAACCATCAAGCCTACATTCAAAACAAGCACAAACAAAGCTTCCCACTACAAGAGTAGGTTAGTGGAAAAAGTGTGGGAAAACACACTCTTATGGTATAGCCAAGCATCAATAACAATGATAAAGCACATGTTTCCAAAGAAAACAACAAGTTCTTGGCTCAACAACGACAAGTACTCACTACCATAATAAGCAAAGAGATCAATAAGATATGGAACATGCAAGATTAAGCATCTAAGTTCCTTATGACCTCCAAGCTTATGGTCATCACATCGAGCTTTGGCATGCTCAACACTCAAGGTTTGATCAACATATGGGATGGAGTAAGCAACATAATTCAAGCGACAACTAACATCGAATACTCCACTCCCCTTCTTGGAAGCACTCTTACACACACTAAGAGTGACTTCCCCTCCTCCTATTCCAACTCCAACACAATCTTCCTCACTAGCCAAACTCCAAAGGAAGGTCTCCAAAATTGGCCCTTCATCATTATAGTCCACACAATGAAGGTTAGGACTACTAGAAGATGGTCTAATACAACCAAAATCAAGACCACTCATACCACTTGGAGTTCCAAACAATGGATCATCCATAGAGTCTAACCTTTCAAACCATGGAGGTTCTATTCTATTGCCAATCCTAGTCCGATACAATTCGCTACCACAAATGAGATCATGTTCACACAATGGAAATGTAAAAGCATGCACTTCAAATTCATGGTTACCCAAAAACATGGTATCAAGACTAGGTTCTTCACTCTCACCCGAGGAGTCATTGAAAACAATTCGATCCATCTCATTCACTAGGGACTCCTCAAGGTCACTACAAACCTCACTACAACACATAGGCCCACCATTATCAAGGGAGAGGATAGGGTATTCATTCAACTCCTTCCCCTTTATCAAATATAGGTGGAGTGTCATAACAAGGATCACAAATAGGGTCAACTACACATTCTTCACTAATGAGAGGTTCAATGAAAACCGAGCTCACATCATGATGTGGCTTATACTCCCACTCAACTAGTGGTTCACAATCACATACAAGTTGACCATTTGACTCTACACTAGTTGCAAACACATTGTAATCATACAAATCATCAACTAGTGTTGAGTTACCACAAACACTACCATAAGACAAGGAAGTAACATGTTCAAGGGAAGAACTATCACTTACCTCTAAGTGGCCATCTTGCACACTCAATGCATTTGAGATGTCATGGATTGTCTCTTCACCTTGAAGCTCACATGGAAGAGTTTCTTCACCTTGTCTATCCTTCTTGGGACATGATTGAGGCTCCATTGCTTTGCCTCCAAGAGTACCTACACAAGCATTCACAAGAATAGGAGAAAAAGATAAAGGGTTAAGGTTAGAATAATGGGGTGTCCTCACTCTTTTTTTCCCTCTTTCTTTTCTCTCATTTTCTTTTCAAGGTTAGGTGTGGATTCGGGTGGTGACATCAGATGCCAGGAAAATTGGCCTAAACGACAACCATCAAGAACCAAGCTTGAAGAGCACAAAGGTTGCAAGTCAAGGCCTTCGGATGAGGGTTCGAGAGCGAATTGAAGCCATGGACTTGAGCACGCTTGAGGGAGGACCGACTACGGGCAAAGGAGGAACACTTAGAGTCCATTTTGAGCCGTATCCATACCTCCCAGGAAGAGGCGGAGCGCCTCCCCAAAGAGGCGGACCGCCTGCCAAAGTCCAGAAGGCTGCACAGCAAGAGGCGGAGCGCCTCCCCCACTGAGGCGGACCGCCCCTCACTGAAGGGCCCTGAGGTGGAGCGCCTCCCCCAATGAGGCGGAGCGCCTCCCCCTGTAAGCTGAGGCGGGATTTTGTGTAAAGTTCCATTTTTGCCCTTAAGTGGCTTGTATTGTTATAACCCACTTTGGGGGTGTTTTAGACATTTACTTTAGTCTTAGAAAGGGCCTATAAATAGAGCCCTTAGGTCTTCATTTCATTTTAACAAATCTTGAATGTAGAATGATGAATTTCTTGAGTGAATCTCAATGAAGAACCCGTGAGCGGGCATGATTTCACTTGGTGGATTCAAAGTTGAACATCGAAACCTCTTTGATCATTCTATTTGCAAGAGCCGGGTGTCTCTTGAGGGTAGTTGCATAGTATAGGTGATCCTTGACTTCACCCGAGGTGTATCGAGACTAGTTCCTCGGTGCTACTTAGGTAAATGTTCAAGCCTCGTCTTGCTCTTTATCTCGATATCTTCATCGATATCGCCTATCTTGTTTTAGCTTCCGCATTTTCATATCGTCTTTAGCTTCCGCTCGTTTTTCCCTGCATCAGTTGGTATCAGAGCACGGCTAGGCTTCGTTCTTACGAATCCTCGGTCTTGTTCTTATTGTTGTTGTGTTTATGTTTTTGTTCTTGAAGATTTGAAGAAAAAACAAAAAAATTGAAAAAAGTTGAAAAGTTGAAAAAATTTAGTAGATCGGGTTTGATTTGATTCCCCAAGCGTTTAAATGTATTGGGGATTGTTCTATATTGTTAACCCGTTGATTTGATACCCTCATAACATGTTTTGGTTTTACGGATTGAAAATCGAAATTCTTGAAATCCCAAATTCTTGAAAACTTTGAAAATTTTGCTTCAAAACTTGAATCAATCTTGTTGTTGGTTGTTTGAAGTTAAAAGCTATTGGGGATTGTTTATCATAGTTGAATACACCATTGGGTATCATTGGAATTGAGTAACGGGCTGAAATCGTTGGAAAATTTGGGTGCAAAAAGCCAAAAACCCGTAGTTGAAAAAGTTGCAGCTTCAGCTTTAGGCGGACCGCCTCACGATTTAGGCGGACCGCCTCAGCAAAAGTCCTTCTCTGGACTTTGGTAGGCGGAGCGCCTCACCCTGTTACTTGTTTCCGGGTAGTTTTTTCGTAGGTTTTCACTTGTTGTTTTCCTCCAGGCTTCTTGGTTAGTGTTTCTAGGGTAATTGGCCTACTCGAAAGACACTAACTCTTGAGCGTATTAGGACATTCGTGCCTAGAGGAGAGTAGAACTCAAAGAAGCCTCGTAGAACATTTTTGCTTCAAGTGCTCACTCATATAGCCGTTCGTCCATCGAGTCCCATCAATTCCACTCTCCCCGAAGAGTATTTGGTTCGTGTGACTTGAGTGGTTATTGAGGTGGTTGTTCAACTACGAGGAAGCCTTTGAAATCAAGCTTGAGTGATCCTACCACCCACTAAATTGAGTGTACCCGAGAAACATTCCAAAGGTGAGGGAGCGAGTGAGGTTTTTACTCTAACCTCTTTCTCTTGTCTTTAATTTTTGTAGGTACATGGCCGGAGACGTATACGATACCGTTGAGGTACCGGTAAGCACTTTGGTCAACCTCTTGGCCGAGGTGAGATCCATAAGTTCGAGGTTTGATCGCCTCATAGAGGAATGGACCCCGAGTGTCCAAAATGGTACCGAAGGGGGTACTAGTGATGAAGTGTTGGGCAATCCCCAATCGTTGGGGACTCCCCAACAAGTGGGCATTCCCCACAACTTGGGCATTCCCCAAGTAAATGTAACTACTCACTCTAGGATTAAGTCTACTACTCCTATGAGCCAACCAATGGCAAATGAGGGAGTTGGGGAAGGTGAGCGAGGTGATGACATTCTTGGACCTCATCCCCACACACTTGCACATGAGAGCGAATTGAAAGAAAGAAAAGGAGAGGAAAAAGAAATTGAGAGTGAGGGCACCCTTCTTCCTAACCCTATGTTATCTTCTTCTTCTTGCCATAGCTTTTGTGTAGGTACTCTCGGAGGCGAGCTAGTGGAGCCTAAACCCTTTGCCTTGGAAGGAAGACAAGAGGACGGAGAGCATCATTGTGAACTTCGTGATGAAGGCATTGAATAGGACACTTCAAGCTATGTGAGTGCTCACGGGAGCAACTCAAATGTAAGTGTTACCTTCCCTTCTCATGAACATGTTGATCCCTTGTCTTGTAGTGACTCAAAGCTAGTTGTTGCTTGTAATGCCAATATTGACCTTGCAACTAGTGAAGAGTCTAATGGTCAACTTGTGTTTACGTGTGACCTAGTAGAGAGGAATGAAACGCCACATCATGATGTGAGCCCGGTATTCAAAGAACCTCTCTCTAGTGGAAATATGTTAGTTGACCTTGCTTGTGAACCTTGTTATGACACCCCACCCATATTTGATAAAGGGGAAGATGAGTTATGTGACTCTACCCTTGTTGGTATAATTGATTTTGGTGGATTTGTGTGTCGTAGTAAGGATGAAAGTGACCTTGAGGAGTCCAAATTGCATGAATTGGACAAGATTGTCTATGATGACTCCTCAAGTGAGAGCGAAGAACCTAGCTTTGATACGTCACCTTTGCTTGACCTTGAGAATGGGATGCGTACTTTTACTAATCCTTTGTTTGAGGGCACCCCTATTGGTTGTGGTGAGTTGTATCGAGCTAGAGTTGGGAATGAGTATGAACCTCCGTGGTGTGAGGGATTTGATCCCATAGACAACTCTTTGTTTGAAGCTTCGAGTAAGGTAGATGATTCTTCTAGTGACCCTACTCTTGTTGGTTTGGGTTATGATGATGAAGAGGCCATTATTAATGCCTCCCTTGAGAGTTTATCATGTGAGGAGGGTTGTCTCGAGGATGAAATTGGAGGTGAGGAGGTATCTCTTAGTGTGAGTATGAGAGCTCTTAAGAAGGGGAGTGGGGTAATTGATGCTAATTGTGCATTGCACTATTTTGCCTATCCCATCCCGCATGTTAACCACACTTTGAGAATTGAGCATGCCGAACCCATTGTGCCACACTGTGAAAGCATTGCGTTAAAGGTTTGGCGTGTCGATCATGAGCTTAGGGGTCATAGGAAACTTGATTGTGTAATCTTGAATATTCTATGTCCTAATGATCTCTTTGCTTGTTATGGTTGTGAGTGCTTGTCATTGGTGAGCCAAGAACTTGTTGTCTCCTTGGGGGACATAAGCTTTTTGATTAGTATTGATACTTGGCTCTATCACAAGAGTGAATTTTCCACACCACTTTCCTTCACTCTTGTTAGACTTGCCTACTCGCATAGTGGGGAATCTTGGTGCACTAATCAACTTAGGGGTCGTAGGGAATTTGATAACTTGATCTTGCATATGCCATGCCCAATTAATCCCTTTGTTTGTTCTTGTGTTGAGTGCACTTCTTTGTTGAACCAAGTACTTGCTAGTTCCTTTGGGAACATGAGCTTCTTTGTTGCCATTGATACTTGGTTGTACCACAAGAGTGTGTTTTCCCACACTTGGCGCACTAACCTACTATTGTAGTAGGAGTTTTGTTTTTTTGTTTGTGCTTGTGTTTGATTGTAGGACTTGATGGTTTGATTTCGAGGACGAAATCCTTTCAAGAAGGGGAGGATGATGCCGGGCAAATTGGCCTAAACGACAACCATCAAGAACCAAGCTTGAAGAGCACAAAGGTTGCAAGTCAAGGCCTTCGGATGAGGGTTCGAGAGCGAATTGAAGCCATGGACTTGAGCACGCTTGAGGGAGGACCGATTACGGGCAAAGGAGGAACACTTAGAGTCCATTTTGAGCCGTTTCCATACCTCCCAGGAAGAGGCGGAGCGCCTCCCCAAAGAGGCGGACCGCCTGCCAAAGTCCAGAAGGCTGCACAGCAAGAGGCGGAGCGCCTCCCCCACTGAGGCGGACCGCCCCTCACTGAAGGGCCCTGAGGCGGAGCGCCTCCCCCAATGAGGCGGAGCGCCTCCCCCTGTAAGCTGAGGCGGGATTTTGTGTAAAGTTCCATTTTTGCCCTTAAGTGGCTTGTATTGTTATAACCCACTTTGGGGGTGTTTTAGACATTTACTTTAGTCTTAGAAAGGGCCTATAAATAGAGCCCTTAGGTCTTCATTTCATTTTAACAAACCTTGAATGTAGAATGATGAATTTCTTGAGTGAATCTCAATGAAGAACCCGTGAGCGGGCATGATTTCACTTGGTGGATTCCAAGTTGAACATCGAAACCTCTTTGATCATTCTATTTGCAAGAGCCGTGTGTCTCTTGAGGGTAGTTGCATAGTATAGGTGATCCTTGACTTCACCCGAGGTGTATCGAGACGAGTTCCTCGGTGCTACTTAGGTAAACGTTCAAGCCTCGTCTTGCTCTTTATCTCGATATCTTCATCGATATCGCCTATCTTGTTTTAGCTTCCGCATTTTCATATCGTCTTTAGCTTCCGCTCGTTTTTCCCTGCATCAACATCCCACTCACATCACTCAACACATCCTCTCCTTTTTCCACTCGAGGGATGTCACCGGTCACTCCCTTACTCCTCTCAATCTTTTGTCTCTCAAATTCGGGTGAATTGGGACGAGGCCCAAGAATACCCATAGCCGGAGTAGGTGGACTTTTAACATCAACCCGGAATCTAGGACTAAGAGACTCATCACTTGAGATCTCTTTCTTCTTTGTTGGTGAACCACTTGGCTTTGGAGCTTGTGGCTTGGGGTTCACCTTGTCGACAATTGTCAACTCTTTTCTTGCACTAGTCCCACCGTTGCTCGTGATTGTAGGACTTCTTGTTTGCACTCTTTCAACCATAGGATGAGGTTCTTGCTCCTTTTCCCTTTGCATAGACCTAGGAGGTACACTAGGAGGTGACTTGATCTTTACCCCAATAGGCTCAAAGTCATAAATCTTTGGGCCTTGGCCGAGGTAATACTTATCATTCACATTACTATATCGCACCTTCTTGCTTTGCAACCATGACTCACCTAACCACACATGACAATGTTGCATGGGGTACACATGACACCACATATAACCCCAATAACCTCCATGAGATATGCACACCCGAGCTTGCTTGGAAACCCACACTCCGTAGTAGTCATAAGGATACTCCAAGGCATAGCAAGGTAGCCTTAGCTCATCAACCACCGAGGTACTAATGCAATTGGTATCGGTGTTACCAATCTTGAGCAAGTACCCTCCAATACTTTCCACCTAAACAAGAAACCTCCTTAGACCCAAGTGTAGTATAGGATCATCCAAGTAAGATCTTGGAACTTCATGATACCCATCACTATCAACTTGGATCTTCCTCAATCCTCCTCTCCTAGCAACACCTCTAGGATAACTTCCACTTCCCGTCACTCTTCCAACACTAGGAGTGTAGTTGAAAGTCGAGGAAGTAGTATCACTATGGAACCCATAATTGCCTCTCGCCTTGGTTCCATAGCCCTTAGCACCACTCCTACCACCACTAGTAGAGCGATGCACCCCCGTAACGGTAAGAGCAAGACCATTTCTCCTTCCACCATTCACATGGGAACTAGAAGATGCAAACCTCCCATTTCCCATGGAACAACCACCACCACCTCCCATACTAATGGAAGGTCCTCTACCACTCTCTTGCACACCACAAGCAACATCAAGAGAAGATGCATATGCATAATCCGCATAATCAACCTCATCATCAATTCTCTCTACGTCACTACCATCATGTTCAAATTCATCACAAGAAGAGTAAGTAGGATCATCATACCTTGAAGCGTCACTATCTTCATATTCTTGACTTGGAGCATAAGATTCTTCACATTCATCTTCGAAAGCCCCATAGTCTTCTTCATCTTCATAATCAACATAGTGACCCGCTTCATCATCATAGGAGCCGTGGTTCCCTGAATCGTCATAGCAATACCCATAATCACCATCATAGGAACCATAGTCTCCATCATCTCCGCATGAGTCATACCCTCCACAATCGTCATCCGATGCCATAGTTGTAACCAAAGAGTTAAGGACCTCACAAGTTCACTCCCTCACGTGTATCACTCAAAAGATGTCACTCAATTTTCTTTCCGCTCGTGTATACACTCAAGGTCGTTGGCTTTTGTGACCACACTCTATTGTTCTCACCACTCAAGCCTTTTTCCACTCAAGACCTTCTTGTCTCTTAGTAATCACAATGGCAAGATCAATCAACTACTGCACCCAAGTAACGGTTCGGAATGGAGTTAATGCGACTCGATGAACGGAAGCTAGTTTAGTGCGCACTTGAAGCAAGCAAATTCTACGACTTTAAGTAAAGACATCAAGACACACAACACCCTAAGGAATCAAAGATTAGTGTTAATAAAGTAGGACTAATACCCTAGAAACACTAACCAAGAGGTACGGAAGCAAACGGAACACAAAAAGACACGAAACGAAGCCAAACGGAGCCTCCCCAAGAGTGGGCGGTCCGCCTCTGTAAAGTGGGCGCCCCGCCTACTCAAAATACAGAGAGCAACAACAAAATGGGCGGACCGCCTACTATTTGGGCGCCCCGCCTACTGGCATTTTCAGCACAGTCCGAAAATCGTTTTTTGGCTCGTTTAGCACTCAAAATCCAACGTTTTCGACTTGTTTTTGATTCTAATGATACCCAAAGGTGTATATGGTGTTTCTAAACATTCCCCAATAGGTTTTAACCCCAAACAAACAACAATCAATCGATTTTGATTCTTGAGCAAAATTCTAGGGTTCTTTGAAAATTTGGGAATTTGATTTCTTCAAATTTTGAAATATACCACCAAATCTTATAATTTTGGTACCAAAAGATCGGGAATACGATATAGAACAAACCCCAATGATTTTAAATGTATGGGTGTTCCAATACAACAAGTTCAAACAATTTTTTTGTGAAATTTTCAAGTTTTTCTATTTTTTTGTTTTTCTTCTTTTCATCAAGAACAAACACAACAACAACAATAATACTAACACGATGAACAAGGAACGAGGGTTTGTAAGAACATAACCCGAGCCTTGCTCTGATACCTAATGATAAGGATCAAATATGCGGAAGCAAATAACAAGGATGCGGAAGCAACAATCACAAGATAACAAGAAAGTAAGGGATTGGGGAGAATAGAAATAGAAGAAAGAATTGAATCAAGCTAAACAATTAGATTAATTCAAAGGGAGAAGAGACTTGAACCATTAAACGGGATTCACATTAGCGGTGATCCTCCATGGATTCAATGTAAGAGATACACGAAGTCAACGCTTCAACAAGAAAGGCCTAGCCTATTCTATCTTCTCAATTCTATCTTCAAAACTAGCTAACGAAATAAATGACTAAGTGTGGTATTTATAGGTTCACCACACTTCTAAATGAAATGTCTAAAAGCCCTCAAATGTAATAAAAAAAATACAAGCCTCGTAGGGCCAAATTAGGAATTACGCATGGCATTCCCGTGCAAAACAACGCAACTAGGCGCCCCGCCTAGTGTAGGTAGGCGCCCCGCCTAGTCTCATCAGGCGTCCCAAGCAGGCCCTCCGCCTACTGCAGAGGCGGACTGAGATCCAGAGGTCAGACACAAAGTGGGCGGTCCGCCTAGTCAAAGGGGCGGTCCGCCTGCTTCCTTGAAGGCTTGAAATGTCTCGAAATGTGTCTCCCGAGCCTCTCCTTTGGGGCCTAGGTGGTCCTCCTCCCGTGGCGCTCCTTTGCATGATCTTTAAGTCGCTTTCGGGGGCCTTGGCGGTACTCTTTGTGCTCTCAAGCTTAGCTCTTGATGGTTGGCGATTTGGCTCCAATTTGGGTCTTATCAGACCCCCGATCATTCTATTTGCGAGTCCCAGGTGCGGCTCGAGGGTAGTTGCATAGTGTAGGTCCTCCTTGACACCGATACGAGGGTATTATCGAACGAGTTCTCCATAGTTACTTCGTAGGGAGTTCGAGTAATGTCTCGCTCTTTATCTTTATTTCCGCGTTTCGTTTTTGATTCTTATCACAAACTCAAATGCAAAAATTGTATGAGCTGAAACAAGGGTCCAAGTCAGTTCAGGAGTACCACGATGAATTTGAAAGGGTTCGATTGAATCTTGATCTGGTCGAAGACGAAGAACAAGCCATTATCCGATTCAAAAATGGCTTGGCTAGGGATGTGTCATCTCAGTTGAGACTCCACGTGTACCACACGTTGGGAGATTTGTTTGATGCTGCCACCGAAGCTGAAAAATTGGTGAAGGACGATAAGGCAAACCTGTATCGAGGAGTCACTACTTCTACTCCTTTGAACCGAAGTAAAGAATGGAAGAGTCCAAACCAAGCAAGTGCTAACACTGTTCGAGATTCGAAGAGACCCTTCGAAAGAGGTGTGACCGTTAACCAGTCGAGAGAAGTGGGAGGTAAAGTTCAACTCAACTCTCCTAGTGCTTCAAATATTCAGTGTCACGAATGCAAAGGTTATGGTCACATGGAAAAAGAGTGTCCAACTCGCAAGGTTATGCTTCTGCTCGAAGATGGAACCGTCCATGAGCAAGTGAGTGACACCGAGGAGGAAATTATCGAGGAGACTGATCGAGCTGAAGTTGATGATGATCATGAGGCTGCCGAAGCTGATCATCCGGAAATGTTTCTTGTGGTTCGAAGGAATTTGAGCTGCATGACTCTTGAAGAAGAGGACAACCAAAGAGAAAACCTCTTTCATGCCCGATGTCGTGTGAGGGGAAAGGTGTGTTCGATGATCATTGATTCCGGTAGTTGTGCCAATGTAGTGAGCCAAACTTTGGTTTCACAAATGGGATTACCTACGATGAAGCAACCCCACCCTTACAAGTTACAATGGCTGAATGAGTGTGGAGAATTGAGAGTTGTCAAACAAGTGTGGATCAAGTTCAAAATCGGAGAGTATCAAGATGAAATGATATTCGATATGGTTCCGATGCAAGCTTGTCATTTGCTATTGGGTCGACCATGGCAGTATGACCGAACAGCTATTCACAATGGCAGATCCAACACTTACACTGTGAAGCTTGATGGGAAGAGTTTCGTACTCAAACCCTTGTGTCACGAATTAAGAGAAGACTTTAGCAACTCCTTACTCGTGCGGCCTTAAGAACCGTTCTTAAGCAGCCTTTCACTCGAACTCTCTTTTAGAACTCAAGAGAAGAACACTTAAAGAGAACTTAAGCTCTTATATTGCTTACAACATTGAGTTGTTGAGTGAGTTACAAATGAGGAGGGGACTCCTATTTATACATGGGTGGAGTCCCTTAAAGAACTATCTAGAACTTTGTGGAGAAACCCAAAATAACTAGGGTTCCCTAGAGTTTTCTACATATCTCTAGAAGTTTCTATACTTCTCTAGAGTACAAGAGGGATTCCGACACAATCCTAGAGACATCTAGAAAGTTCCAGAGGTTAACCATATCATATATATATACAATGAGCCTCCTTGGTGGCGATTATTTCGCATAGAGAACGCCACGTCATCCGCGTCTGTGACATTCTCCCCCACTTAGTCTCGCGACGCCCTTGTCGCGTCTTCGGCATGAAACTTCTCAAGCTGGTCGTGAAACTGCCAAAGAGCTTCCTCCGGCTCCCAACTTGCCTCGCTCTCGGGTAGCCCCTTCCACTTGATGAGGTATTCTCTTCGCGGCTTGCAATGTCTCTCACGAATGACTCGATCGGCAATGATGGTTTCAGCATCTCGATCGTAAGAGACCTTCTTCCCGATAGGCGCCCTCGTACTCTCGTTCCTTGTTGGATCATCCTCATCCCCGTGATATGGCTTCAGCATACTCACGTGAAACACGGGGTGTAACTTGAGCTTGGGAGGGAGCTCAAGCTTGTAGGCCACCTTGCCTACATTCTTAATAACTCTGAAAGGCCCCTCATATCTCCGGATGAGACCCTTGTGCACGTCCTTATATCGAAGGACTTGGTGAAGCTTGGCCAAGACGAGGTCGCCCACTTGATATTCCACATGACGCCTCTTGTTATCTGCCCACTTCTTCATTCTCTTGGCTGCTTTTTGAAGACAAGAGCGTGCTAAGTCCGCCTCTTCATGCCATGACTTGGCGAACTTGAACGCAGCTGGACTACGTCCCTTGTAACCCGAAGCAATCGCACTCGGAGTGAGTGGTTGTTGTCCCATCACTATCTCAAACGGGCTTCTCCCGGTGGACTCACTTCACTGCAAGTTATATGAAAATTGGGCAATATCAAGCAACTTAGCCCAGTTGGTTTGAGTGGTACTTACATAGTGCCGTAAGTAGAGCTCCAACAAAGCATTCACCCTCTCCGTTTGTCCATCAGTTTGGGGATGAAGGCTGGTTGAGAAGTTAAGCTCGGACCCTAATAGCTTGAATAACTCTGTCCAAAATCTCCCAGTGAAGCGCGGGTCTCGGTCGCTCTCAATCGTCTGCGGCACGCCCCAATACTTGACCACGTGCTTGAGGAAAAGTTTTGCAGCTTCTTCCGCCGGGCAATGCTTCGATGCCGGGATAAACGTGGCATACTTGGAGAACCTGTCCACTACCACCATAATCGTCCGACACCCTTCGGACTTTGGCAAATTCACAATGAAATCCATAGAGAGACTCTCCCATGGTCGCTCTGGGATAGGTAGTGGCTCCAAAAGTCCCGCCGGTAAGTGATTATCTACCTTGTCTTGTTGGCAAACAAGACAAGTCTTGACATATGCCTCCACATCGTCGCGCATATTCGGCCAATAGTAGCGATCTTCTACCAATGCCATTGTGCGATGAATGCCAGGATGACCCGCCCATTTTGAATCATGGCATACATGGATGATCTCCTTGCGTAACTTGCCATGTTGTGGTACATATATGCGTTGGCCCTTGGTGAAGAGTAGCCCATCCTCCTACCAGAATCTCCGCGTCTTGCCTTCTTGAGCATGTTGGCAAAGGGCCTTCGCGGTTGGATCATGTTGCAACCCTTCTTTGATGCAGTCGATCAGGGGACTCCCAGGGCTGCTTATGCTAGCAAGCTCCACCTTGCGACTAAGTGCATCTGCAACTGAGTTTGCCTTTCTAGGCTTATACTCCAGCACAAAGTCGAACTCTGCCAGGAAATCCTTCCAACGAGCTTGCTTGGGTGACAACTTCTTTTGTGTTTGGAAGTAGCTCGTGGCAATGTTGTCGGTCTTGACAACGAATGGCGTCCCAAAAAGGTAGTGTCTCCAAGTACGAAGACAATGCACCACTGCGGTCATCTCCTTCTCTTGTACCGTGTAGCGCCGCTCCGTGTCATTCAACTTTCGACTCTCGAATGCCACAGGGTGTCCCTCTTGCATCAGCACCCCTCCAATGGCGAAGTCGGAAGCATCTGTGTGCACTTCATAAGGCTTGGAGTAGTCAGGCAGTGCCAACACCGGCTCTTTTGTAATGGCTTGCTTCAATTGATCGAATGCTGCCTGGCATTTCACCGACCATTCCCATCGGTTCCCCTTCTTAAGCAAGTCCGTGAGTGGTGTGGTGATCTTCGAGTAGTCACGCACGAACCTGCGATAATAGTTAGCCAACCCAAGAAAAGATCTTAACTCGGTTACCTTGGTCGGCGCCTCCCACTCCACGATAGCTCGCACCTTGTTAGGGTCCATTCGGACATGGCCGCCTCCTACGATGTGGCCAAGGAATGGGACTTCCTTTTTGGCAAATGAGCACTTTTCTTTCTTCACAAAGAGTTGGTTGTCCCTAAGGACTTGAAAGACCTGCCTCAAGTGCTAAATATGCTCTTCCAGCGTCTGGCTATACACCACGATGTCATCGAGATACACAACCACAAATTGATCAAGGAAGGGTTGTAGTACCTTATTCATCAATGTGCAGAACAAAGCTGGCGCATTTGTAAGCCCAAACGGCATCACCAGGAATTCATAGGCTCCATAGCGGGTCACACACGCCGTCTTTGGCACATCTTCCTCGGCGATCCGTACTTGGTAGTATCCTGAGCGTAAGTCCAGCTTGGTGAACCACCTTGCTCCCCCTAGCTGGTCGAACAAGTCAGCGATGAGTGGGATGGGGTACTTGTTCTTAATGGTGATTTTGTTGAGCGCCCTGTAGTCGATGCACATTCTCAGTGATCCATCGTGCTTCCTTTTAAAGAGAACGGGTGCTCCATATGGGGACTTGGATGGCTGGATAAACCCAGCGCTGAGTAACTCCTTAAGTTGCCTCCTCAATTCCTCTAACTCAGGAGGTGCCATGCGGTAAGGGGCCATGGCAGGCGGACGAGCTTCTGGCACCAGCTCGATCCGGTGATCAACTTCCCTCTTCGGTGGCAGCTTCTTCGGAAGTTCCTTGGGCATCACATCCTGAAAGGTGTCAAGCACTTGAACCACTTCCTTGGGGACTTCCTCCTCTTGGCTTGATTCCTCACTCTTCAAAGTGGCAAGGATTGTCATCTCGCCCTTCTTCACTCCCTTGGAGAGTTGCATAGCCGAGAGCATTCTCGGCGTGTTCCCCGCCATCCTCATGACGGGCACGACACATTGACACCGTGTGTCGAGTATGCATAAGCAATCGGCGAATGGGATGACTAGGGCATCGATCTTGTCAAGGAAATCAAGACCAACTACAAAGTCGTAGTCATCTAGTGGAATTACCTCAATGGCTTCCCGTCCCTTCCATTGGCCTATGCGGATCTCCACATCCTTCGCCACTCCACACGTCCGGATCTCCTTAGAGTTAACAGTCTTGAGCCATCCCGCTCCTTCCATCTTCACCCCTAACTCCTTGGCAATCTCCTCCTTGATGAAGAGATTGGTCGCACCAGTGTCAACGAGTGCGCTCACGGACTTCCCCGCGACCTCTACATCCACGAACATTAGTCCCTTGTCCCTCTTGGCCTTGCGGGTCTTGACGGCGTTTAGCGTGCGCATGGCACCAAGGCGGATTTCCTCTCGCTCCTGGTCACACTCCTTGGCGAGAGCGGTCAGCTTAGAGCGCTTAGGACACTCCCGTGCATAATGCGGCCCATCACATATGAAGCACTTGGGTGAGGGGCGATCCTTCTTTTGGCTGGTTTCACCTCCCTGGGCATGCTTCTCCTTGTTGAAGTTTGGCTTGTGGCTTGGCCGGCTCACTTGTTTGCCCTTATCCTTATCCACTCCCCCACTAGATCCCTTGCCATGGGACTTGGACTCGGACTTGTCCACCTTCTTGAACTCGATCAAACTCTCAGCGGTGGACATTGCCTTCATGAGGTCTTGAACTCCTCGGCGTTGCAGCTCCATCTTCACCCATGGCTTGAGGCCGTCCATGAATTGGAAGAATGCCTCACTCTCGCTTAAGCTTGGGATTTGTAACATCAGCTCCGAGAAAGCTCTTACGTACTCCTTGATCTCGCCTTTTTGTTCAAGGCGTCGGAGCTTCGCCCGAGCTTCATCCTCTGCATACTCGGGGTAGAATTGCTGACGGAAGGCTTGTTGGAATTCCTCCCAGGTGTTGATAGGGGCTCCATAGCGGCCGTCACTCCGTTGACGCCACCATAACAAAGCAATTTCAGCTAAGTACATAGAAGCAGTACTTACCTTGGACGCATCGTCCACCATGCCGATTGCTCCAAAGTATTGCTCCAGGTGCCATAGGAAGTTGTCGACGTCCTTTGCCGACCTTGAGCCCTTGAACTCCTTGGGCTTTGGGGCATCCTGACGCGGTGCTAAGGGAGCAACAACGCCTCCCCTAGCGAGTGCTCGAAGCTCTCCCTCGAGCCTATCCATCCGTGCCACCAGAGACGTGAGCATAGCTTCCAGGGCATCATCCCGCTCGTCCCCGCGCTTGCTCAAGCTATCCATCGCAACATTAAGGGCTCCTTGCATCTCCTCCCGGAGGTCGTCCACCGTGGACTTTAGCTCCTCGATGCTTTCCTTGGTGCCTTCCAGGTCGTCTTGCATGCTCCCCATGGACTCCCGGAACTTAGACACCTCCCCCTCAATGGTGGACATCATGTCCTTAGAGCTTGCGCGGCTACGCTTCTCTTTCCTCACCTCCTCGACGTGAGTGACATCGGTTTCAGATGTGCCAGCCATGATCTCGGTTGTTTGCTTGGATGGAAACCGAGGCTCTGATACCACTTGTCACGGGTTAAGAGAAGACTTTAGCAACTCCTTACTCGTGCGGCCTTAAGAACCTTTCTTAAGCAGCCTTTCACTCGAACTCTCTTTTAGAACTCAAGAGAAGAACACTTAAAGAGAACTTAAGCTCTTATATTGCTTACCAGATTGAGTTGTTGAGTGAGTTACAAATGAGGAGGGGACTCCTATTTATACATGGGTGGAGTCCCTTAAAGAACTATCTAGAACTTTGTGGAGAAACCCAAGATAACTAGGGTTCCCTAGAGTTCTCCACATATCTCTAGAAGTTTCTATACTTCTCTAGAGTACAAGAGGGATTCCTACACAATCCTAGAGACATCTAGAAAGTTCCAGAGGTTAACCATATCATATATATATACAATGAGCCTCCTTGGTGGCGATTATTTCGCATAGAGAACGCCACGTCATTCGCATCTGTGACACTTGTCTCCAAAACAAGTCACCGAGGACTATAAACGAATGAAAGAATTGAAAGAAGCGGCCAAAGCTAATCTTCCGATAGGAGCAAAATTGGGGCCCGAAGAGACAAACTCACCGATCGAAGTGAAAGGAATTTGTGCAATCATGCAACCCGGTGAGGTCTTACGAGGCAACGACCACGGTCAGATGATGATTTGCCTCGTGCACAAGGGTATCTTTCTAAACTCTAATGATGATTTTTCTAATGATAACCCTTTGCCTTTGTTTGTTCGTAAAGTTTTGCAGGACTTCGAGGACATGTTTCCCGAGGAAATGCCAGGTGGATTACC
This sequence comes from Petunia axillaris subsp. axillaris, assembly GCA_029990575.1. Lineage (NCBI taxonomy): Eukaryota > Viridiplantae > Streptophyta > Magnoliopsida > Solanales > Solanaceae > Petunia > Petunia axillaris. The sequence continues at coordinate 98,327,254 of JARKNS010000004.1, read as the reverse complement.
TCCGTTGAGAGGAATCGAGCACCAAATTGACTTCGTACCAGGGTCTCAAATCCCTAACAAACCTGCATACCGGTGTAATCCCGAAGACAGCAAAGAGCTCCAACGGCAGGTTGATGAACTGCTGAACAAGGGCCTCGTTCGTGAGAGCTTGAGTCCTTGCGCCGTTCCTGTTATCCTTGTCCCGAAGAAGGATGGGACATGGCGAATGTGTGTTGACTGTCGAGCAGTCAACAAAATAACGGTAAAGTATCATCATCCTATTCCTCGATTAGATGACATGCTAGATGAGTTAAGTGGTTCTTCATGCTTTTCGAAGATAGACCTCAGGTCCGGTTACCACCAGATCCGAATGAAACCCGGAGACGAGTGGAAAACCGCATTCAAGACCAAATTCGGTCTCAATGAATGGTTGGTAATGCCTTTTGGCTTATCCAATGCACCGAGCACATTCATGCGACTGATGAACCATGTGGTCAAACCGTTCATAAATAAGTTTGTTGTCGTTTATTTCGATGACATACTTGTTTATAGCAGAACCGTGGATGAACATGTCGACCACCTAAGGCAAGTACTTGAAAAGCTTCTAGAAGAGAAGTTGTATGCCAACTTCAAGAAATGCGCCTTTGGTGTCGATCGTGTAGTCTTTCTTGGATTTGTTGTCAGTGCTAATGGTGTCGAAGTCGACGAATCAAAATTCGAAGCCATCAAAGATTGGCCAACTCCGACCTCGGTATCACAAGTTCGTAGCTTCCATGGCTTAGCTAGCTTTTACCGAAGGTTTGTTCGTGACTTTAGCACCGTGGCAGCTCCTTTAACCGAGCTGGTGAAGAAAGACCATCCATTTGTGTGGGGAGAGTCCCAAGAGAGGGCTTTCCAAGAGTTGAAGCGGAGGCTTTGTTCTGCCCCGTTGTTGGAACTCCCTGACTTCGGCAAAGCATTCGAAGTCGAGTGTGATGCGTCTGGAGTTGGGATCGGAGGAGTGCTGATGCAAGACTCGAAGCCGATTGCTTACTTTAGCGAAAAGCTTAAGGGTGCAACCTTGAACTACTCTACGTATGATGTTTGGCATTTTTATGCCTATATTTCCTTAATATTTCCTCACGTTTTAGTACCTTATTCGCTCGTTTTATAGCTTGTGACTGTGGTTTTACACTGATTTTATGTCGTGTGTGTGTAGGTAGTTGTGCAGTGTAATTGGAGCTTTTAAAAGCATGATTGAGCAAGAAAAGATTGGATTTTGATTGAGGATTGGATCGAGCACACGAAGGCATGACACGAGCGGGCGAAGGAGCAAGAAAACAGAAAAATGGCTGGGCGCCGTGGGCTCCGCGCCGCGCCCCTTACCGCGCGCCCTGGCTGGTGCGGTTTCCCATGCGCCGCGGAGCCAAGGCGTGTGAGTTTCGACGGTCACTGGTTGTCTCAGCGCGATCGTGGGCGCGGGGCGCCCGTTATAGCGCCCCTTGTGCGCGATTTTACTCCCTATTCCTTCTAGGCTTGGGTCTAACTTATTACTAGGCTTTTGTAAATACTATAAATACTCTTTTACTTAGTTTTTCATAGGAGTTCAGACTTTGGAGCAAATTTGAGAGCTCATAACATCAAGAACAAGGGTTTTTCTTCCTTCCATTAATTTATTTCATCATTATTTCATTATTACATCAATTCCTTGTGTTGTTATTATGAGTATGCGTAGCTAAATATATCGTTCTAGGGTTAGAGTATTTCATGAAGGCTGATGTTTGAAGATTGATTTCCACTAATTGAATCCCATTACGGGTTACTTATTCTTTCTTGATTTCACTTGTGTAATTGTCAGGGCCCGATTATTACGCATTATCTATGATTTTTAGATTGAACTCGAAAGAGGGGATTTAATTACGTAATAAGAAAGAATAGGACTAGTTTGTGAACCCGGGCATCGGGGAACCAATTTGTGAGTAGGATAGACATATACTTGCTCGCCTAGTTTAACTAATTACAGAATTCGTTAATGCGTGCACGTGATTCAACCCATAGACATATAGGGATTGGAGTAGCCTGCATAGACCGTGAAGAACTGAAAGGTTTTCACGGGTACATGTAATCTGTTAGTTAGTAACCCGGGATTTAAGAAGTGGAATCAATTGGAAAACTCAACTGGATTGTTCGTAACTCTGACCCTGGATCGTCACCGTATTACTGATAACAACCAAGTTTTGCTCCATTGCTTGAATTCACTTTTACTATTTAATCACTGTTCTTTAGTTAATAAATCCTCACTATTGGAAAAAGATCCCTGAATAGTTTATATAAATTGTTTGCTAGAATTCAGTCTGAATAGTCCTCGTGGGAACGATACTCGATTTATCACTTTATTACTTGTCGACCGCGTATACTTGCGTGTGCGTTTGGGAGCAACAAGTTTTTGGCGCCGTTGCCGGGGACTAATTATTGACTGATTTCTTTTTGAACAGTTTATTACTTACTATTCAGGTTTAATTTTTGTTTTGAGTTTTGTGCTGTTTCAGGTATTAGGTCCTGCTCGATCTTTACCTACAGGAATGGCAGAAGACCAAGCTTTAGCTGTGCGAGATGATGCTCTCCCCAGCCTGGAGGGAGTAGCATCGAGCATAGTTAAGCCCGCTATCACCGGGGGATTTGAGATTAAGTCCGGCATGATTCAGTTGCTGCATGTGACTGGACAATATGGTGGATTACTTCATGAGGATCCGCAGCAACACATTCAGAACTTTCTGGAGATCAGTGATACTTATACACCAGCGGGTGTTCCTACTGATTATGTTCGCTTGACGTTGTTCCCGTTTTCACTGATTGGGGCAGCAAAGAAGTGGTTAAAGGCTGAAAAGTCTGGGTCTATCACTACTTGGGAGGATTTGGCTAAGAAGTTCTTGGCTAAATTTTATCCGTCTGCCAAGACAGCCCGGCTGAGGAGCGAAATTATGTCCTTCAGACAGTTAGAAGGAGAATCCTTGTATTCAGCTTGGGAGCGATTCAAAGCTCTATTGAGAGATTGTCCCCACCACAACCAATCCAATGAGGTTGTTGCACACACTTTTGTTGAGGGGTTGAACCAACACACTAAGATCGTGGTTGATGCTGCTGCTGGAGGCCAAGTACTGGCCTTAAATTTTGATCAAATTTATGATTTACTTGACAAGTTTTCGCAGAGCAATCCTGATTGGCAGGGAGATAGTAGAGCTATTACGCAGAAACCTGCAGGGGTACTTCAGTTAGATGCAGTTTCAGAGCTAAGGGCGAGGATGGATGCTATTTCCAATCAAATTAGCAAGTTAGCGCTGCAAAAGGCTCAGCAACCAGTGGCTCCAGTGCAACAACTCCAGAGCTTTTGTGAGGTTTGTGGTCAAGACCATGCTACAGAGGTTTGCTCTTCTAATCCAGAGTCAGTTTATTACGTGGGTAATCAAAATAGGCTGCAGGGGAAAAACCAGTTTGGTAATGGGTATTATAAAAAGCAATACGAGAGCCCCGAATAATTACCACCCACTTCCAGCTCCACCACAGCAGGTTAGCAGTTCAGTTGAAGATATGCTAAAACAAATAATGGCAGGCCAGCAGAGAATGATAGCTGACACTGCAGCCCATGCACAAGCCATACATGATCTTGCCAATGCTCAAAAGAACCTGGAGCACCAGTTGGGACAGTTGGTGGGAGAAAGAAGCACTGTTAAAAAAGAGCCTAAACAATGTCTTGCAGTGACCTTAATTGAAGGTGGAGAGCTGATGACCAAGTCTGAAGAGAGAGCTGAAATAGAAAAAGTTGAAAAAGTGGAGAAGGTAAAGAAGAAAGAAGAGAGAAAGGAGGCACCTCTGCCACCTCCACCATTCCCGCAGAGACTATTACCATCGAAGGATCTGGCCCAGTATCAGAAATTTGTGAGTATGTTGAAAGAACTTCAAGTTAATATTCCTTTGACTGATGTGTTTGAATTGATGCCCTTTGTGAAGTTCTTAAAAGAGATTTTAATCAAGAAGAAAAAGCCTCAAGAGATAGATACAGTTGAGTTAGTTGAGGAGTGTAGCACAATCTTGAGCAAGCTACCTCCAAAACTTCAAGATCCTGGGAGGTTTACTATTCCTTGTACCATTGGAGGGCATAATATCACTGGTGCCTTGTGTGATTTGGGTGCGAGCATAAATCTCATGCCTCTGTCTGTTTGCAAAAGGTTAGGGCTAGGAGCAATCAAGCCTTCTTCAGTTACTCTTAAGATGGCGGATGGATCACTCACTCACCCTGATGGTAGGTTGGAGGATGTGTTGCTAAAAGTTGGCAAGTTTACATTCTCTGCTGATTTTGTAGTCCTAGATTATGAAGAGGACCGAGAAGCTCCAATCATTTTGGGGAGACCATTCTTAGTCACCTCGAAGGCAATTATTGACATGGAGCTGGGTGAGATGACTGTAAGAGCGCATGGAGAAAAGGTTACTTTCAAGGTTTATAATGAGAAGGAGCACATAACTAAGGTGGAAGAGTGCTCTATGATTGAATGTGTCAAACAAGAAGATGGAAGTAAACCACATGTGAAGTTGAAGATGGGTTCTCTAAAAGAAGGGAAGAAAGCAAAAGTTCGGCGTAAGAAGAGAAGACATAAAGGCTGGAAGTGAGCTAAAAGTGTCGTCGTGCCACGACGTTAACTAAGGCGCTTCTCGGGAGGCAACCCGAGTTTGTACTTGTATTATTTCATTTATAGTGTCACGTAGTTGTTGTTTTTCCTTGGATTGCAGGTTCATGTAATGCCGAGGCTAAGTGTGGGGTGTCCTCACCCTTGCCTAATATTGATGACCTGATGAGGGAAGTCTGAGTACCTCATACTATATGAAATCTTGGAGGATGCTAGCACCAAGGACTAGAATCTTCAGGGAAGTTTTCCTTACCTTGCGCTTGCTTATTTTTAGCCCTGAGGACAGTGCTTAGTATAAGTGTGGGGTGGGGAACTACCCTTTATCTATTTTTGAGGTTAGGGATGTATGTACCATAGGATTTTTTTTTTTTTGTTTTGTCACTTGACTTTATTTTTATTTGTTTCTTGCTTTAAAATATGGAAAAAAAATAAAAAATTAGAAAACCAATGAAAAATTCCAAAAAGATTTTCCTTTTAGTTTAATTTTATTAGTGGTACATGTCATCCACCCCGTGGTTTTTCTTATGACCGCGGTTCTTTTCCACGGGGAGGCCTTTGAATCGGGTAGTTTTTATTTATTTTAGGATTAGAATAGTTAGTATAGGTGACCCTAGACGAAAGAAAGAGGTAGAATGCTAGGTGCCTTTGATGTGTTTGATACCGGTGGACTTGAAGTGATTGCATGTGCTATTTGTGGTGTCCTTGGGTTTTAAATTGAGATGCATGCTTAGAAAAAATGGAACGACCCCCTTGAGATGCTTGAGTCCGCTAGCTTGACTTGATTGTGAACCTTTGTGCATTATTGCTTAAATTTCCACAAGTTGCATTCTAGAAGCTTAGTTGAGAGTTGTTGATGGAACCTTTTTGTGTGGACCATGTGCAATGTGTGTTTTGAGGCATGTTCTTAATTACTCCATGTGCATGTTAATGTCTAGAACTTGCCCCGTGTGTGTGCAAAGCGAAATCCTAGATTTGCTCTAGTCGGGAAATGATACAAGGCCTTCTTTTTGTTAGCCTACCCTTACATATATACCTTGGAAAAAAATTGTTGTGTTGATTTCTTTGATCCTTTCTATTGGTACCCACACCCCGAGCCTACCCATTTATTCTAAATTGTCTCTTTTTGGCCCTTTACTCCTTAAGCACTTTAGTTGTTATTTTGTTGTTGATTGGAGTTGTGGTTGGTTGGGAGGTTTTTGAGTGGAGCTAATGAAGGGGAATACTTGTGAAAATTGTGAAGTAGTGGAAAACATTGGCAAGGATGGAAGTTAAAAGCATTGGAAAAAATGAAATGATAAGAAAAGAAAAAATAGGAAAGTTGAAAAAAATTGTGAAAAGAAAAAAAAGAGAAAGATGTCCATTCCTTGCTAGTGTGTGCTTGAAAATAAAAATGCTACTTATTGGACAGGTGTATGTGCGATACTTGTGATTGGGTGGTTTGATGAGAATTGTGTTTGAAATTAAGTGTGATGTATTAAAGTGCTTAGGGAGGTAGTCACTATTACCATATGTATCCTACCCGCCCCTTAGCCTACGTTACGACCTTTCTAAAGTCCTAGTTAATCCCGATTGGAGTGAGCTTACATTAGTGGAGTCCTACACTACGGGCAAGCCTATGGTACATTGTGCGTGGCATGTGAGATTTTCATGAGAGTGAGTGAATTCATTGCTATTGCCCCCGTTCTAGTCATGATATTGGTTTTGTGTGTGATTTTTGTGGGGCACTCTCTTGCTTCATTTTGGTGAGGGCACATGGTTTGCATGAAATAGGTGAAGTTGGTGGCTTCTTGGTTGAGTAGATAGGTGTGATCTTGTGGGAGCATGGTTGCATTAAGTTGAGTTTGTGCATTTGAGCTATTTTGGGGTGGTTGTTCTCATATTTTTGGTTTTGGTAAATTGTTGGCATGTTTGTGGATCCATAGTAGTCATGTGTGCATTGGTTCAATGGTCGGTATCAACCATAGTCATAGGCAGACCTGTTTTACCTAGGTTGGGAAGTTAGTTGCGACTTGCTCGAGGGCGAGCAAGGGTTCAAGTGTGGGGTGGTGATGTTTGGCATTTTTATGCCTATATTTCCTTAATATTTCCTCACGTTTTAGTACCTTATTCGCTCGTTTTATAGCTTGTGACTGTGGTTTTACACTGATTTTATGTCGTGTGTGTGTAGGTAGTTGTGCAGTGTAATTGGAGCTTTTAAAAGCATGATTGAGCGAGAAAAGATTGGATTTTGATTGAGGATTGGATCGAGCACACGAAGGCATGACACGAGCGGGCGAAGGAGCAAGAAAACAGAAAAATGGCTGGGCGCCGTGGGCTCCGCGCCGCGCCCCTTGCCGCGCGCCCTGGCTGGTGCGGTTTCCCATGCGCCGCGGAGCCAAGGCGTGTGAGTTTCGACGGTCACTGGTTGTGTCAGCGCGATCGTGGGCGCGGGGCGCCCGTTATAGCGCCCCTTGTGCGCGATTTTACTCCCTATTCCTTCTAGGCTTGGGTCTAACTTATTACTAGGCTTTTGTAAACACTATAAATACTCTTTTACTTAGTTTTTCATAGGAGTTCAGACTTTGGAGCAAATTTGAGAGCTCATAACATCAAGAACAAGGGTTTTTCTTCCTTCCATTAATTTATTTCATCATTATTTCATTATTACATCAATTCCTTGTGTTGTTATTATGAGTATGCGTAGCTAAATATATCGTTCTAGGGTTAGAGTATTTCATGAAGGCTGATGTTTGAAGATTGATTTCCATTAATTGAATCCCATTACGGGTTACTTATTCTTTCTTGATTTCACTTGTGTAATTGTCAGGGCCCGATTATTACGCATTATCTATGGTTTTTAGATTGAACTCGAAAGAGGGGATTTAATTACGTAATAAGAAAGAATAGGACTAGTTTGTGAACCCGGGCATCGGGGAACCAATTTGTGAGTAGGATAGACATATACTTGCTCGCCTAGTTTAACTAATTACAGAATTCGTTAATGCGTGCACGTGATTCAACCCATAGACATATAGGGATTGGAGTAGCCTGCATAGACCGTGAAGAACTGAAAGGTTTTCACGGGTACATGTAATCTGTTAGTTAGTAACCCGGGATTTAAGAAGTGGAATCAATTGGAACACTCAACTGGATTGTTCGTAACTCTGACCCTGGATCGTCACCGTATTACTGATAACAACCAAGTTTTGCTCCATTACTTGAATTCACTTTTACTATTTAATCACTGTTCTTTAATTAATAAATCCTCACTATTGGAAAAAGATCCCTGAATAGTTTATATAAATTTTTTGCTAGAATTCAGTCTGAATAGTCCTCGTGGGAACGATACTCGATTTATCACTTTATTACTTGTCGACCGCGTATACTTGCGTGTGCGTTTGGGAGCAACAACGTACGACAAGAAATTGTATGCCCTCGTTCGAGCACTCGCCCATTGGTAGCATTATTTGTGGCCTCGAGAGTTTGTGATCAAGAGTGATCATGATAAGACCCAAACCCCCTCAAGACCATTCACTCGGAGTCAAGCCAAGTTGATCCAAGATACCCATCTTCACTTGATATGGAAGAGTATGGAAGAAGGCCCCGAGAGCAACTTGAAGACCATGCTTTGGTTTGCCGTGGATGGAGGGTCCTCTAGGACACTTGGAGAGGCTCAAGAGACCCAAAATGAGACACCCCAAGGGGCTCCAGAACAAGGCGGAGCGCCTCCCAATTGAGGCGGGGCGCCTCCCAAAATCCAGAGAGCAGGAAGTCAGGAGGCGGAGCGCCTCAGACAAGAGGCGGAGCGCCTCAGGAAAAGTCCAGAGAGTGGAAGGCTGCTAGGCAGACCGCCTACCCACCCTAGGCGGACTGCCTCCCCCTGTGACGAGCTGCGGGATATTTTACTACTTTTGTCTTGGACTTCCAACTTTAGCCCTGCGTGGCCTTATTTGTTTTAACCCACTTTGGGGGTATTTTAGACCTTTTATTACGCCTAAGTGAAGTCTATAAATACTTCACTTAGCCTCTTTGAAACATTAGCTTACCTTTGAATCTTATGAATGATGAATATAGTTTATCTCTTTTTATGAAGAAACCCTTTCTTGGTTGCTTGAATTCACTAGTGGAACCTAGTTGAGTCTTGAACCGAAAATCCGATCATTCTATTTGCGAGCCCCAAGTGTGGCTCGAGGATAGTTGCATAGTGTAGGTCCTCCTTGACACCGATACGAGGGTATTATGGAACGAGTTCTCCATAGTTACTTCGTAGGGAGTTCGAGTAGTGTCTCACTCTTTATCTTTATTTCCGCGTTTCGTTTTTGATTCTTATCATCTTGGTATCAGAGCAAGGCTCGGGTTTTGTTTCTACAAACCCCCGACCCTTGATTCTTCGTGCCTAGGTTAGTTTCTATCTTAGGTTCTTGTGTGTTGTTATTAAAAGAAGAAAACTACAAAAAAAAATTGAAAAATTGAAAATCTAAAAATTTGGTGTAACTTTATGGTTTGGATGATTCATGATATGGGTGTTATAGATTCTTGATCGTGGTTGAAATCCCGTCGTTTTGATACCAAAAACACTTGGATTGGTGAAGATTGAAAATCAAAACCCCAAAACCCCTTTAAACCCTTGATGAACTTGTTCTTGATGACCGTTGATTGATTCTTGGGTTGGATTGATATTGGATTGAGAACTTGATATTGGGGTTTGATCCTTGTGTGATTCCCGTTCTTTTGGTACCTTAAACACCCAATTTGGAGTTGTATTGCATGAATTGAAATTTTGAAACCCTATGAGAATTTGAAAATTTTGAAACCCTAGCTTTGAAGAAGATGATCATGGTGGATTGCTTGATATTGATTGGGGTTTGATAAAAGTTGTTGGGGTTTGATCTTTGTGACTAATACAACATTTGGGTACCTTTGAATTGCTAAAACAACGCTTGATTAGTTGAATTGTTGGGTGAAAAACCAAGAAAACGCGTTGTTGAACAGTGCTGAAGGTTGCAGAGGCGGAGCGCCTATAATCTGAGGCGGAGCGCCTCAAATCTGTGACCTCTCTGGAAATTGCTGAGGCGGAGCGCCTCCCTGCTGAGGCGGAGCGCCTCCACCTGGAACTTTACCCTGGGCGGACCGCCCACTAGCTGAGGCGGGGCGCCTACTTCCTGAACGTTGGGAATTGGGTAGTTTCTTCTAGGTTCTCGTGTTTTATTGTTTGCATTGCTTCTAATTGGTACTATTAGAGTATAATCCTACTTGATTAGTACTAATTACTTCGAGCTAATTAGGATCATCGTGCCTTAGAAAGGAGACTAGAACTCAAAGAAGACCCGTAGTGCCGTTTGACTCAAGTCCTCACTCAAAGTGCTTAGCGTTCCAATCGAGTCCTATTAACTCCACTCACCCCGGAGTGCATTGGGCTTTCGAGTCGAGTGATTAAGTTTAGGTTTACTATTCAACTTCGTGAAACTTTGAGTTCAAGCAAGAGTGAAATAGCCATCACCACCATACGAGTGATCCGAGTGAAAACTTGTGAGGGAGCGAGTGAGGTGTTTTGACTATCTCTTGTTTCTTTCTTTGTAGGTACAATGGCCAACGAGGGTCAAGATTTCATCAAGGATGCCTTGGCTAGCATTCTTGCCAAGATGGACGTCAAAGGATTGAGTCACTTGAAAAGGGTGCCTCAAGTACCCAAGGTGACCAAGGGGCCCCGAGTGTCCCAATTGAAAAGGGGACCCCGAGAGTCCCAATTGAGACCGGCGAAGTCTCAAGTACTCCTAACTTTACCCCGGAACAAGTAAGCCATGTCATTGAGTTGTTCAATCAACAACGGGTAAAGGAGGACCGGGAGAGAATTGAACGAACGGGCATTCCCCGTATCTTGGATAATCCCCCAAGAGACGTTCCATTACCAAGACCCATCCGAAATGTGCAACCTCTTGAGCAAGTCGATGAGGCTCAAGAAGGGGAGGAAGCCGAATATGGTGATGACATATATGGGCTTGATGATCACTTTCAACCGAGACGAGGTATGAATTGGGGTCGTAATGTGGATCGTGGTAGGGGCCGAGGTCGAGGGCCACCTATGGGATATGTTGGAGGGAATGCGCGGAGGAAGTATTGTGTGAATGAAGATCACTATGGGGGCAAACCGGAGCCGTTCCGTGGGGGTCGTGACAACACCAACCTCAATAGTGTGAAACTTAATCTCCCAACCTTCAAAGGGAATTGTGATCCGAATGCTTACATTGAATGGGTGCTACAAATGGAAAGATTGTTTGACACAAACGAGATGTCCGATGAGAAGAAGGGCACCTATGCTATTTCATCCTTTGAATCCTATGCATCTACTTGGTGGGAATCCGTCAAGAGATCAAGGAGAAGGGCGGGAATCCCCGTGAATGTGGGTTGGATCGACTTGAAGGGTATCATGAGTATCAAGTACATCACTCCTCGATATCGTCAAGAGCAACTCAAGAAGCTTTATGAGTTGAAGCAAGGTGTCAAGACGGTGCATGAATATTATGATGAGTTTGAAAGAACTCGAATGGCTTTGGATATGGACACCGAAGATGAGGAGCAAGCCGTGATCCGTTTCATGAATGGGTTGAGCTATGGTATAGCTTCACAATTGAGATTGCGTGCTTATCTATCACTTCAAGAGGTTCTTGATGCCGCTATCCAAGCCGAGCAATGGCTTGAGAAAGAGAAGTCCAACCGTTACAAGAGCAACACTTCTACTTCCATGAACAAACCAAAGGATTGGAAAGCTCCCACAACGAATGCCAAATTCCCAAGTGCAAGTGCTAGCAAGGATGTGAAGAAGCCTTTTGAAAGGTCTACACAACCCGTGGGAGGTAATTCTAGAACTCAATTGAGTAATCCAATCTCTTCTTCTACTCAATGTTTTTAGTGTAAGGGTTATGGTCATCTCTCTAAAGATTGCCCGACCCGGAAAACTATGGTTCTTGTTGGTGACTTGGTCTATGAGCAAGATAGTGAGCCCGAGGAGGGAGAAGAAGAGGGAGTAGAGGGTGAGGAGGAAGGAGATGATGGGGAAATTGCCAAGGAAGAAGATGATGATTCCCATGCCTTCCTTGTTGTGAGGAGGAGCCTAGGAGCCATGTGTGTAGAGGATGTTGAGACCTTACAAAGAGAGAACCTCTTTCACTCCAAATGCCGAGTCATGGGACTCCTTTGCTCTATTATCATTGACTCGGGAAGTTGTGCTAATGTTATTAGCCAAACACTAGTTACCCAATTGAAAATACCTACCTTGAAACACCCAAATCCTTATAGGCTACAATGGCTTAGTGAGTGTGGTAAGTTGAGGGTGGTTAAACAATGTTTGATCAAATTCAAGATTGGGAACTATGTGGATGAGCACATGTTCGATGTCGTACCTATGCAAGCATGCCACCTACTCTTTGGTAGGCCTTGGCAATTTGATCGACGTGTGGTTCATAATGGTCATGCCAACACCTATACGGTGACGCATGAGGGTAAAAAGTTTGTGCTCCCACCCATGACTCCCAAACAAGTGAGCGATGATTACAAACGGATGCGGGAGTTGAGGGAGGTGGAAAAGGCTAAGTCGGTTGTTGAGACTAGCCCTTTGTCCAAAAACTTGGTGGCAATCCCACCTGCTTCTACCGGTGGCATATGTGCCATGATGCAACTGGGCGAGATCCTAAAAGGAAATGATGGCAACAAGCTTCTCATATGCCTAGTGCACAAAGGTATGGTTCTAAACTCTAATTGTGATTTTTCTTCTAACCCTTTGCCTAGTGTGTTTGAGAATGTTTTGAAGGATTTTGGTGACATGTTCCCGGATGAAATGCCGGATGGATTGCCTCCTTTGAGGGGCATTGAGCATCAAATAGACTTTGTCCCGGAATCCCAAATCCCAAACAAACCGGCCTATATGAGCAACCCGGAGGATACAAGGGAATTGCAAAAGCAAGTTGATGAATTGCTCACTAAAGGTTTGGTAAGGGAAAGCTTGAGTCCTTGTGCCGTGCCCATGATCCTTGTTCCCAAAAAGGACGGCACTTGGAGAATGTGTGTTGATTGTCGGGCCGTGAACAAAATAACGGTAAAGTACCGTCATCCTATTCCCCGACTTGATGATATGTTAGATGAATTAAGTGGTTCGTGTGTGTTTAGCAAAATTGACCTTAGGTCCGGCTACCATCAAATCCGGATGAAACCGGGTGATGAATGGAAAACCGCATTCAAGACCATGTTTGGTCTCTATGAATGGTTGGTGATGCCCTTTGGGCTCTCCAACGCACCTAGTACTTTCATGAGGCTGATGAACCATGTTCTAAAGCCATTCATCAACAAGTTTGTGGTCGTCTATTTTGACGATATATTGATCTATAGCAAATCAATAGACGACCATGTTGAACACCTTAGGCTAGTGCTTGAAAAGTTGAGAGCCGAAAAGCTCTATGCTAATTTTAAAAAGTGTGCCTTTGGTGTTGAAAAGGTGGTCTTCCTTGGGTTTGTTGTGAGTGCCCAAGGAGTGGAGGTGGATGAGTCTAAGGTAGAGGCCATACGTGATTGGCCTACTCCTACTACCGTGACTCAAGTGAGGAGCTTTCATGGTCTCGCAAGCTTTTATAGGCGATTTGTGAAGGACTTTAGCTCCATTGCCGCTCCACTCACCGAATTGGTGAAGAAAGACCAACCGTTTGTTTGGGGAGAGCCTCAAGAGAAGGCCTTCCTTGAGTTGAAAAGTAGGTTGAGTACCGCCCCTCTATTGCAATTGCCCGACTTCGGAAAGGCATTTGAGGTTGAGTGTGATGCCTCGGGGGTGGGAATCGGTGGTGTCCTAATGCAAGATAGCAAACCCATCGCCTACTTTAGTGAGAAGTTGAAAGGGGCCTCCTTGAATTATTCGACATATGACAAGGAGTTGTATGCCCTTGTGAGAGCCCTTGCCCATTGGCAACACTATCTTTGGCCTCGTGAGTTTATAATCAAGAGTGACCATGAGTCACTCAAGCATTTGAGAGGCCAAGATAAGCTCAATAAGAGACATGCCAAGTGGGTTGAATTCATCGAGTCTTTTCCCTATGTGATCCAATACAACAAAGGGAAAGACAATGTTGTGGCGGATGCGCTTTCGAGAAAGTTTGCTCTAGCCACCACTCTCACCTCTAAGCTCATGGGTTTTGAGAGCATTAAATTGATGTATGCTCATGACCCAAAGCTAAAGAGTGTCCATGACACTCTAGAGAAAGGGGAGAGAGTTGACAAATACCAATGGGTTAATGGTTATATCTTCAAAAATGGTAGAGTGTGCATTCCGGAGTCCTCTTGGAGAGAGTTGCTTGTTCATGAAGCACATTGCGGGGGACTCATGGGACATTTTGGCACAAGAAAGACTTTGGCCATTCTTCAAGAACAATTCCATTGGCAAAAGATGAGGGTGCATGTGGAAAAGTTTTGCGCTAATTGCCTTGAGTGCAAGCGAGCCAAATCTAAAGCCCACCCTCATGGGTTGTATACCCCTCTCCCCGTACCTACTAGTCCATGGTTGGATATCTCAATGGATTTCGTGATGGGATTACCAAGGACTAGGGGGGCCATGATAGCATTTATGTTGTTGTGGATAGGTTCTCCAAAATGGCTCATTTCATTCCGTGCAAGAAATGTGATGATGCACAACATGTGGAAACTTTGTTTATTGAAAATGTCTTGAAGTTGCATGGTGTGCCTCAAACCATAGTGAGTGATAGGGACACTAAGTTCCTAAGTCATTTTTGGAGGTGTTTATGGGGTGCTTTAGGCACCAAGTTCTTGTTCTCCACGTCCCACCACCCCCAAACCAATGGGCAAACGGAAGTGGTAAACCGAACCTTGGGTGCTCTTCTTAGAGCCATGACTCGAGGCAAGGCCGGGACTTGGATTGATCGTCTTCCTCTTATGGAGTTTGCCTACAATCGCACATTGCATAGCATGATAGGCATGACTCCATTCGAGTGTGTTTATGGATTTAACCCCTTGATTCCTCTTGATCTAACCCCTTTGCCAAGGGAAATGGTTGTTAATTTTGAAGGTAAAGCTAGAGCCAAGGCTTTGGTTGAACTCCATGCAAAGGCAAAGAAGAACTTGGAGGAAGCTTATGCTAAGGTTGCCTCCAAGAAAAACAAAGGCCGCAAGAAGGTGGAACTCAAGAAGGGTGACTATGTGTGGGTGCACTTCCGGAGAGAAAGGTTTCCCAACCTTAGGAACGGGAAGTTGGCACCCCGGGGAGATGGCCCATTCCAAGTGCTCTCGAAGATAAACAACAATGCCTATGTGGTCGACTTGCCAAGTGAGTATCAAGTTTCTAATACTTTCAATGTTTGTGACTTGGTTCCTTTGAATGTAGGTAATGAAGGGGTCGTGCATGATGATGAAGAGGTCGTGAATGACACTTCGATTTCGAGGACGAAATCTTCTCAAGAAGGGGGGGATGATAAGACCCAAACCCCCTCAAGACCATTCACTCGGAGTCAAGCCAAGTTGATCCAAGATACCCATCTTCACTTGATATGGAAGAGTATGGAAGAAGGCCCCGAGAGCAACTTGAAGACCATGCTTTGGTTTGCCGTGGATGGAGGATACTCTAGGACACTTGGAGAGGCTCAAGAGACCCAAAATGAGACACCCCAAGGGGCTCCAGAACAAGGCGGAGCGCCTCCCAACTGAGGCGGGGCGCCTCCCAAAATCCAGAGAGCAGGAAGTCAGGAGGCGGAGCGCCTCAGACAAGAGGCGGAGCGCCTCAGGAAAAGTCCAGAGAGTGGAAGGCTGCTAGGCGGACCGCCTACCCACCCTAGGCGGACCGCCTCCCCCTGTGACGAGCTGCGGGATATTTTACTACTTTTGTCTTGGACTTCCAACTTTAGCCCTGCGTGGCCTTATTTGTTTTAACCCACTTTGGGGGTATTTTAGACCTTTTACTACGCCTAAGTGAAGTCTATAAATACTTCACTTAGCCTCTTTGAAACATTAGCTTACCTTTGAATCTTATGAATGATGAATAGAGTTTATCTCTTTTTATGAAGAAACCCTTTCTTGGTTGCTTGAATTCACTAGTGGAACCTAGTTGAGTCTTGAACCGAAAACCCGATCATTCTATTTGGGAGACCCAAGTGTGTTAGTTGCATAGTGTAGGTCCTCCTTGACACCGATACGAGGGTATTATGGAACGAGTTCTCCATAGTTACTTCGTAGGGAGTTCGAGTAGTGTCTCGCTCTTTATCTTTATTTCCGCGTTTCGTTTTTGATTCTTATCAGATCATGAGTCTTTGAAACATCTCCGAGGTCAGGAGAAATTGAATCGAAGACATGCCAAGTGGGTTGAATTTATTGAAAGCTTTCCCTATGTAATTCATTACAAAAAGGGAAAAGATAATGTTGTGGCCGATGCGCTATCAAGGAAATTTGCCTTAGCGACCACTCTCGCCTCTAGGCTCATGGGATTCGAAAGCATCAAGTCGATGTACGAGGACGATCCCAAGCTGAAATGTGTTCGAGACGCAATCTTGAGTGGCCGAAAGGTTGAGAAATATCAATGGCATGATGGCTACCTCTTCAAGAATGGGAGGGTTTGTGTGCCAGTGTCATCGTGGAGAGAGCTCTTGGTTCGAGAAGCTCACTCTGGTGGACTGATGGGACACTTCGGTGTCGACAAAACTCTTGGTATCTTGACCGAGCAGTTCCATTGGCCAAAAATGCGACGAGATGTTGAAAAGCTTTGCAACGCTTGTCCCGTTTGCAAGAAAGCAAAATCGAAGTCCAACCCTCATGGATTGTACACCCCGTTGCCTGTGCCTGATCGACCTTGGGTTGATATATCCATGGACTTTGTCTTGGGGTTACCGAGGTCGGGGGGAGGACATGATAGCATCTTCGTTGTGGTTGACCCTTTTTGATGCCGGGCAATCCACCACAAGGAGACCATTCACTCGGAGCCAAGCCAAGGATGTCCAAGAAGTGCATTTACACTTGGTGAGGAAGGGTCTTGAAGAAGGAAGCGATTGGAAGCCATTCCGGGTGCTCAAACTAGGCCTCACGCCTAAGGAAGAAGAGAGCCCAGCAGAGCTAGGCGCCCCGCCTACCCCAGGTGCCCCGCCTAGGGAGTCACTGCCTAAGGCCCAGCAGAGCACCAGGCGCCAGGCGCCCCGCCTAGCTTCAGGCGCCCAGCCTAGCTGAAGGCCAAGCCAGGCGCCCCGCCTAGCTCCAGGCGCCCAGCCTAGCTTCAACATGTTCCAGGCGCCCCTCCCAGCCCCAGGCGCCCCACCTAGCTGCTGAACTTATGTTTCTTTTACTATTTTGCCCTACGTGGCTTATTTGATGAACCTTATTAGTAAGGGTAATTAAGTCTTTGTGTAAGCTTGGGAAAACACTATAAATATCCAAGCCTAGCTTATTTTACACTTAGCTTATTATTGATGATTAATGAATGTTGAACATGAGCAAGGCTCTTGATTATTGAATGAAACCTTTTGTTTTGGGACTTGTAGTTCTTCTAGCGGATCTAGATGAACACTCTTCATCTCCGACCATTCTACTTGCGTGCTCGCGTTAGCTCGAGGGTAGTTGCATAGCGTAGGTGTTCTTGTCCTTCTCTCGGGGTGTAACGGAACAAGTTCTCCGTTGCTACTTGGGATTAGAGATCGAGTTACGTCTCGTTCTTTATCTTTTACTTTCCGCGTTTGATTTCCTACATCACTTTTTCAAAAAAGGCTCACTTTATTTCTTGCAAAAAGATTGATGATACACAGCATGTAGCTACATTGTTTGTTTCTAACGTGTTAAAACTGCATGGTGTACCTCGTACTATTGTAAGTGATCGAGACTCGAAGTTCTTGAGTCATTTTTGGAAGTGTTTGTGGGGTGCCCTCGGCACCAAGCTACTATTCTCGACGTCTCACCATCCTCAGACTGATGGACAGACCGAGGTAGTTAACCGAACCTTGGGATCCTTGCTCCGGGCAATGACCAAAGGGAAGGTTGGAAACTGGGCTGATCGTTTGCCCATGATGGAGTTTGCATACAATCGAACGGTGCATCGAATGATCAACATGACCCCGTTTGAATGTGTGTATGACTTTAATCCTTTGATTCCACTTGATTTAACCCCATTGCCTCGAGATTCTGTTCTTTATTTTGAAGGTACTCGACGAGCAGCTGCCTTGATCGAATTGCATGCAAAGGTGAAGAAGAACCTCGAGGAGGCCTATGCAAAGGTTGCCTTAAAGAAAAAAAAGGGGCGTAAAAAGTTGGAATTATAAAAGGGAGATTGGGTTTGGGTTCAACTCCGAAAGGAACGCTTCCCGAACCAAAGGAAAGGAAAGTTGGCTCCTCGAGGGGATGGTCCATTTCAAGTGTTGACCAAGATCAACAACAATGCCTACGTGATCGACCTCCCTGGTGAGTATAACGTGTCCAACACCTTTAATGTTGCTGACTTAGTTCCTTGTGTTGTAGGTCCAACTTCGGAGGACGAGGAGGGCTTGATTTCGAGGACGAAATCTTCTCAAGAAGGGGAGGATGATGCAGCCCGATCACGTGCTGATCAAGTGATCGATCCACCGATGACAAGAAGCCAAGCCAAGCTGCTGCACGATGTGCACGTTCACTTAGCCTGGCCGAAGGAAAACAATTGCTCCGAAGCTGAGTGGCCGAGCTCAAGAATCGAAGGCATTATCTTCAGATTTGAGCCCGAAGGCAAAGTGACCGAGGATAATGAGCTCGAAGACAATTGAGCGTCCGAAGGCAACAAGTGTGTTCGAGCAGACAATCGAGAACCGAAGCCAAGGCTTACCGAAGTCAAAGTCTGCCGAACACAATATTCAGCCCTGCGTGGCTTATTTCCATTGGTCGCCTGTGACCCTTTTACTAGTTTACCCTTAGTATTTCCTATATAAACCTTGTTTCCTTTCATTGAAGGTACCTAGTTTTTGAATATTGATGAATTGAATGAAAGTGCCGAGCACATTTCTTCTTGTCTCCGTCGTGAGCAAAACCCCGGTGAGGGCTTTTAAGGACTTGTGGCCTTCGGTTAATCCGATTGAACATTCCTCTTGATCATTCAGTTTGCAAGGGGCAATGTTCTCTTGAGAATTGTTGCATAGTATAGGTGATCCTTGTATCCCTTTCGATTGAGATTTGAGATAGGTTCCTCACTGTTCTTTCGAAAGAAGCAAGTTTTGTCTTGCTTCTATCTTTTATCTTCTTGTTTGTTCTTCCGCGTTTGTGCTAGCAACCCCTTCGGGATTTGCATTGCACCATGCGCCCCAGCCTTCTAGGGAGTAGGCGGTCCGCCTGTCCTGAGTCCTCTGCAGAGGCGGCGCTGCCTGGTTGGAGATCCAGAGAGTGATAAAAAACTAGGCGGCCGGCCTAGTTGAGTAGGCGGTCCGCCTGTTCCTGTGGCCTCTTGAGTTGCTTCCAAACATGCTCCGGATGCCTCTCCAAGTGTACTAGGAGGTCCTCCATCCATGGGACACAAAAGCATGGTCTTCAAGTCGCTCTTGGGGCCTTCTTCCATGCCCTTCCATATCAAGTGAAGATGGGTATCTTTGATCAACTTGGCTTGACTCCGAGTAAAAGGTCTTGAGGGGGTTTGGGTCTTATCAACACTTGAGGAGTCATCGAACACAAGTCGATCTAGCTCATTCTCAAGAGACTCCTCAAGTGGTGCAATGCAAATCCCGAAGGGGTTGCTAGCACAAACGCGGAAGAACAAACAAGAAGATAAAAGATAGAAGCAAGACAAAACTTGCTTCTTCCGAAAGAACAGTGAGGAACATGTCTCAAAGCTCAATCGAAAGGGATAAGGGGATCACCTATACTATGCAACAATCCTCAAGAGAAAATTGCCCCTTGCAAACTGAATGATCAAGAGGAATGTTCAATCGGATTAACCGAAGGCCACAAGTCCTTAAAAGCCCTCACCGGGGTTTTGCTCACGACGGA
This sequence comes from Petunia axillaris subsp. axillaris, assembly GCA_029990575.1. Classification (NCBI taxonomy): domain Eukaryota; kingdom Viridiplantae; phylum Streptophyta; class Magnoliopsida; order Solanales; family Solanaceae; genus Petunia; species Petunia axillaris. The sequence goes on along the minus strand of JARKNS010000004.1, from coordinate 98,307,665 downwards.
GACAAGAAGAAATGTGCTCGGCACTTTCATTCAATTCATCAATATTCAAAACTAGGTATCTTACAATAAAAGGGAACAAGGTTTATATAGGAAACACTAAGGGTAAACTAGTAAACGGTCACAGGCGACCTATAGAAATAAGCCACGCAGGGCTGAATTAACTTGTGTTCGGAAGACTTTGACTTCGGTAAGCCTTGGTTTCGGTTCTCGATTGTCTGCTCGAACACACTATTTTCCTTCGGACGCTCAATTGTCTTCGAGCTCATTGTCCTCGTTCACTTTGCCTTTGGGCTCAAATCTGAAGATAATGCCTTCGATTCTTGAGCTCGGCCACTCAGCTTCGGAGCAATTGTTTTCCTTCGGCCAGGCTAAGTGAACATTCACATCGTGCAGCAGCTTGGCTTGGCTTCTTGTCATCGGTCTCCTCGGTGGATCGATCACTTGATCAGCACGTGATCGGGCTGCATCATCCTCCCCTTCTTGAGAAGATTTCGTCCTCGAAATCAAGCCCTCCTCGTCCTCCGAAGTTTGACCTACAACACAAGGAACTAAGTCAGCAACATTAAAGGTGTTGGACACGTTATACTCACCAGGGAGGTCGATCACGTAAGCATTGTTGTTGATCTTGGTCAACACTTGAAATGGACCATCCCCTCGAGGAGCCAACTTTCCTTTCCTTTGGTTCGGGAAGCGTTCCTTTCGGAAGTGAACCCAAACCCAATCTCCCTTCTTTAATTCCAACTTTTTACGCCCCTTGTTTTTCTTTAAGGCAACCTTTGCATAGGCCTCCTCGAGGTTCTTCTTCACCTTTGCATGCAATTCGATCAAGGCAGCTGCTCGTCGAGTACCTCAAAATCAAAAACAGAATCTCGAGGCAATGGGGTTAAATCAAGTGGAATCAAAGGATTAAAGCCATACACACATTCAAACGGGGTCATGTTGATCATTCTATGCACCGTCCGATTGTATGCAAACTCCATCATGGGCAAACGATCAGCCCAGTTTCCAACCTTCCCTTTGGTCATTGCCCGAAGCAACGATCCCAAGGTTCGGTTAACTACCTCGGTCTGTCCATCAGTCTGAGGATGGTGAGACGTCGAGAATAGTAGTTTGGTGCCGAGGGCACCCCACAAACATTTCCAAAAATGACTCAAGAACTTCGAGTCTCGATCACTCACAATAGTACGAGGTACACCATGCAATTTTAACACGTTAGAAACAAACAATGTAGCTACATGCTGTGCATCATCACACTTTTTGCAAGGAATAAAGTGAGCCATTTTTGAAAAATGGTCAACCACAACGAAGATGCTATCATGTCCTCCCCCCGACCTCGGTAACCCCAAGACAAAGTCCATGGATATATCAACCCAAGGTCGATCAGGCACAGGCAACGGGGTGTACAAACCATGAGGGTTGGACTTCGATTTTGCTTTCTTGCAAACGAGACAAGCGTTGCAGAGCTTTTCAACATCTCGTCGCATTTTGGGCCAATGGAACTGCTCGGTCAAGATACCAAGAGTTTTATCGACACCGAAGTGCCCCATCAGTCCACCTGAGTGAGCTTCTCGAACCAAGAGCTCTCTCCACGATGACACTGGCACACAAACCCTCCCATTTTTTAAGAGGTAGCTATCATGCCACTGATATTTCTCAACCTTTCGGCCACTCAAGATTGCGTCTCGAACACATTTTAGCTTGGGATCGTCCTCGTACATCGACTTGATGCTTTCGAATCCCATGAGCCTAGAGGCGAGAGTGGTCGCAAAGGCAAATTTCCTTGATAGCGCATCGGCCACAACATTATCTTTTCCCCTTTTGTAATGAATTACATAGGGAAAGCTTTCAATAAATTCAACCCACTTGGCATGTCTTCGATTTAATTTCTCCTGACCTCGGAGATGTTTTAAAGACTCATGATCACTTTTGATCACAAACTCTCGAGGCCACAAATAATGTTGCCAATGGGCGAGTGCTCGAACGAGGGCATACAACTCTTTGTCATACGTAGAGTAATTCAAAGTTGCACCCTTAAGCTTTTCGCTAAAGTAAGCGATCGGCTTCGATTCTTGCATCAGCACTCCTCCGATCCCAACTCCAGACGCATCACACTCGACTTCGAATGCTTTGCCGAAGTCAGGGAGTTGCAACAACGGGGCAGAAGAAAGCCTCCGCTTCAACTCTTGGAAAGCCCTCTCTTGGGACTCTCCCCACACAAATGGATTGTCTTTCTTTACCAGCTCGGTTAAAGGAGCGGCCACGGTGCTAAAGTCACGAACAAACCTTCGGTAAAAGCTAGCTAAGCCATGGAAGCTACGAACTTGTGATACCGAGGTTGGAGTTGGCCAATCTTTGATGGCTTCGACTTTTGATTCGTCGACTTCGACACCATTAGCACTTACAACAAATCCAAGAAAGACTACACGATCGACACCAAAGGCGCATTTCTTGAAGTTGGCATACAACTTCTCTTCTCGATGCTTTTCGAGCACTTGCCTTAGGTGTTCGACATGTTCATCCATGGTTCTGCTATAAACAAGGATGTCATCGAAATAAACGAAAACGAACTTGTTTATGAACGGTTTGAGCACATGGTTCATCAGTCGCATGAATGTGCTCGGTGCATTGGATAAGCCAAAAGGCATCACCAACCATTCATAGAGACCGAATTTGGTCTTGAATGCGGTTTTCCACTCGTCTCCGGGTTTCATTCGGATCTGGTGGTAACCGGACCTGAGGTCTATCTTCGAAAAGCATGAAGAACCACTTAACTCATCTAGCATGTCATCTAATCGAGGGATAGGATGACGATACTTTACCGTTATTTTGTTGACTGCTCGACAGTCAACACACATTCGCCATGTTCCATCCTTCTTCGGGACAAGGATAACAGGGACGGCGCAAGGACTCAAGCTCTCACGAACGAGGCCCTTGTTTAACAATTCATCAACCTGCCGTTGGAGCTCTTTGGTGTCTTCGGGATTACAGCGGTATGCAGGTTTGTTAGGGATTTGAGACCCCGGTACGAAGTCAATTTGGTGCTCGATTCCTCTCAACGGAGGTAATCCATCTGGCATTTCCTCGGGAAACATATCCTCGAAGTCCTGCAAAACTTTACAAACAAACAAAGGCAAAGGGTTATCATTAGAAAAATCATCATTAGAGTTTAGAAAGATACCCTTGTGCACGAGGCAAATGATCATCTGACCGTGGTCGTTGCCTCGTAAGATCTCACCGGGTTGCATGATTGCACAAATTCCTTTCACTTCGGTCGGTGAGTTTGTCTCTTCGGGCCCCAATTTTGCTCCCATCGGAGGCTTAGCTTTGGCCGCTTCTTTCAATTCTTTCATTCGTTTATAGTCCTCGGTGACTTGTTTTGGAGACAAGGGTTTGAGTACGAAACTCTTCCCATCAAGCTTCACAGTGTAAGTGTTGGATCTGCCATTGTGAACAGCTGTTCGGTCATACTGCCATGGTCGACCCAATAGCAAATGACAAGCTTGCATCGGAACCACATCGAATATCATTTCATCTTGATACTCTCCGATTTTGAACTTGATCCACACTTGTTTGACAACTCTCAATTCTCCACACTCATTCAGCCATTGTAACTTGTAAGGGTGGGGATGCTTCATCGTAGGTAATCCCATTTGTGAAACCAAAGTTTGGCTCACTACATTGGCACAACTACCGGAATCAATGATCATCGAACACACCTTTCCCCTCACTCGACATCGGGTATGAAAGAGGTTTTCTCTTTGGTTGTCCTCTTCTTCAAGAGTCATGCAGCTCAAATTCCTTCGAACCACAAGAAACATTTCCGGATGATCAGCTTCGGCAGCCTCATGATCATCATCAACTTCAGCTCGATCAGTCTCCTCGATAATTTCCTCCTCGGTGTCACTCGCTTGCTCATGGACGGTTCCATCTTCGAGCAGAAGCATAACCTTGCGAGTTGGACACTCTTTTGCCATGTGACCATAACCTTTGCATTTGTGACAATGAATGTTTGAAGCACTAGGAGAGTTGAGTTGAACTTTACCTCCCACTTCTCTCGACTGGTTAACGGTCACACCTCTTTCGAAGGGTCTCTTCGAATCTCGAACAGTGTTAGCACTTGCTTGGTTTGGACTCTTCCATTCTTTGCTTCGGTTCAAAGGAGTAGAAGTAGTGACTCCTCGATACCGGTTTGCCTTATCGTCCTTCACCAATTTTTCAGCTTCGGTGGCAGCATCGAACAAATCTACCAACGTGTGATACACGTGGAGCCTCAATTGAGATGACACATCCCTAGCCAAGCCATTTTTGAATCTGATAATGGCTTGCTCTTCGTCTTCGACCAGATCAAGATTCAATCGAACCTTTTCAAATTCATCGTGGTACTCTTGAACTGACTTGGACCCTTGTTTCAGCTCATACAGCTTTTGCATTTGAGTCTGCCTGTACTTGGCACTCAAATACTTAGCATCCATTGCTCTTCTCAATTGTGGCCAAGTATTGACTTCGGGATAGTCATTCCTTCGTCTATGCCTCTTGTCAGATTCCCACCACGTTGATGCATAAGCTTCGAACGAAGCAATGGCATAGATGCGCTCCATTCTAAGCTTCCATTCAAGATACTCATCGGGATCACTAGTTCCTTTAAAGGGTGGAATAGTGATCTTGACACTGTTCAGATTTGAGTCTCGATGAAAAGCCTCAAACGCGGAAAGTAAAAAGGATAAAGAACGAGACCCTCGAGTCAACTAGAACTCGCAAGTAGAATGATCGGGGCGGGGTTGTTAGGCAACTAGAATCCACTAGAAGTAACAAGTCCCAACTAAGGTTGGTTTTCATAAACCAAAAGAGAATCCACTCTTTACAATATTCAATTCATCATTCAACATAAACTAAGTGTAAAATAAGCTAGGCTTGGCTATTTATAGTGTTTCCCAAGCTTACACATTGACTTAAATACCCTTACTAGTAAGATTCACTAAATAAGCCACGTAGGGCAAAACAGTAAAAGAAACATAAGTTCAGCAGCTAGGAGGGGCGCCTGGGGCTGGGAGGGGCGCCTGGATCATGCTGAAGCTAGGCGGGGCGCCTGGGGCTAGGCGGGGCGCCTGGGCTAGGCGGGCGCCTGGGCTGGGGCGCCTAGGCAGGCGGGGGCGCCTGGCACCATTTTGCACACTTAGGCAGTGAGCTTCCTAGGCGGGGCGCCTGGGCTAGGCGGGGCGCCTGGCTGTGCTGGGCCTCCTTCCTCCTCCTTAGGCGTGGAGCCTAATGTTGAAACCATCCGGAACACTTCCAAAGCCCGTGACCTCAAGTCCTTTGTATCTTCCAAGCTTGGTACATGTTGGAAAGTGTTGGAAGGTGTCTTGTCTCGATTTGGGGCTTATCATCCTCCCCTTCTTGAGAAGATTTCGTCCTCGAAATCAATGCAGTCACGTCCATGGCATCTTCTCTTCGGGGTGCCCAGTGCTCTCCTCCTTTGTAACTCTTGATCGTCACCTTGACATAGGTCTCTTCCAAGATCTCCCTTGCCTTAACATGGAGCTCAGAACCTACAAGCAACGACAAGCAACACCAGAATTCCTACTTTAAAAGTAGGTTAGTGCAAGAAGTGTGGAAAACACACTCTTGTGATATAACCAAGGATCAATTAAAAGCACAAATATAAAGTCTCCAAGGAGAACAAAAAGTACTTGGTTAAAGATCATCATGCACCTAACACAATAGTGATCATATAAGCCATGGGGATATGAAAAATGCAAGATCAAGCTATCAAAATCCCCTTGAACCTTGAGTTCAAGATCAACAAACCAATCTATCCTTGAGGTGTGATCAACGTGTGGAGTGGAGTGAGTCAAGTAACCCAACATGCAAGTAACATCAAGTACTCCACTCCCCTTCTTTAGAGCATACTTACTCACACCAAGGGATTCCTTTTCACCTCCAATTTCATCACCTAAGCAACCCTTCTCAAAAGACAAGCTCTCAAGGAAGGCATTGATGATAGATTCTTCTTCATCATAACCCCAACTAGCAATAGTAGGGTTACTCAAAGAACCATCTACCTCACCCAAATTCTCAAATAATGGGTTGCCTAAGGAATCAATTCCTTCCCACCATGGGGGTTTCATCTTACTACCAACACTAGTCCGACACAAATTGCTACCCCAATTAAGATTATCTTCAAATAATGAAAATGTAAAAGCATGCATCTCAACTTCATGGTCACATAAAAGCATGGTATCAAGACTAGGTTCACTTGAGGAGTCATCATAGACAACCTTGTCCAATTCATGCAATTTGGACTCCTCAAGGACAAGACCATCCTCACCACAACACATTGGTCCACCAAATAGAAGCATATCAATTAGGGAATGGTCAACTACCTCATCTTTCCCTATGTCAAAGGTTGGCGGTGCGTCATAGCAAAGGTCACAATCACGATCAACTATCAAATCTACACTAGGGAAGGGTTCAATGAACAATAAGCTCACATCATGCTGTGGCATAGCATCCCTTCCAACTAGTGCTTCACAAGCACATATAAGTTGACAACTAGACTCTACACTAGTGGTATACTCACTAGACGCATCAAAACCACCAACTAGTGTTGAGTCATCACAAGACAAGTAGCTAGTAAGTTCATGAAAAGGTGAAGCAACACTTACATTTGTAGTACTTCCTTGGTCACTCACAAGGTTTGAAGTGTCATATGCAACTCCTCCATCATGAAGCTCACATTGAGGCTCCAATGACTTGTCTCCAAATGTACCTACACAAGAACTTTCACAAGAAAAAGTAGAAGATAAAGAAGGGTTAGAATAATGGGTGCTCTCACTCTCAATTTTTCCTTCCTCACCTCTCATCTCTCTTAATTTTACCTCTTGGTCAAGTGTAGTTTGTGGTGACAATCCACTCACATCACTCCTCAAATCCTCTCCTTTTTCCTCTCTTGGATTGTCACCGGTCACTCCCTCACTTCTCTCTAACTTTTCTCTCTCATTTGAAGTGGAGTGACTCTCATTTTCATCATGCATTGGCAAAACAATAAGATTGTTTGCCTCGGGTTCAAGTACAATGGGTGACTTTGCTTTAGCCTCTTCCCTCAACTCCTTCATCCGTTTGTAGTCTTCCATTACTTGCCTTGGAGTCAAAGGTCTAAGCACATACTTTCTCCCATCTTGCTTGACCGTATAGGAGTTGGTCCGGCCATCATGCACTACACACCTATCATGTTGCCATGGTCTCCCAAACAATAAATGGCATGCTTGCATCGGGACCACGTCAAACATGATCTTATCCTTATAGCTCCCAATGCTAAACTCAATCAACGCTTGTTTCACCACCTTTAGTTCACCACACTCGCTAAGCCATTGTAAACGATATGGTTTTGGATGCTTTAGAGTGGGTAACTTCAATTGGGAAATCAAGGTTTGGCTCACTATGTTGGTACAACTCCCCGAATCAACAACCATTGAGCATACTTGGCCCATTACTCGGCACCTAGCATGAAAGAGGTTTTCCCTTTGATCATTTTCCACCTCCTCTTCCATAACAATGGTACTCAAGCTTCTCCTAACAACCAAGAACATTTGAGGGCCATCATCCTCTTATACGGCCTCCTCACAATCAACTTCCTCATCCACCCCTACTTCCTCCTTTTCGGACTCACTTTCTTGTTCATACACTAAATTGCCAACCACAACCATGTTTCGTTTTGTGGAGCATTCTTTAGCAATATGCCCATAGCCCTTGCACTTATAACATTGAGTAGAAGTAGAAATAGGATAACTCAAGCGAGTTTTAGAAATACCTTCAAAAGGTGGAGTAGTCTTCTCATATGGCTTCTTCACTTCTTTGCTAGCATTGGCACTTGGAAAGCTTGCATTTGGAGTCTTCCACTCTTTCGGTTGGTTCACGGGAGTAGGAGTGCTACTCTTGTACCGGGTGGACTTCTCTCCCTTAAGCCATTGCTCGGCTTCAATAGCGGCTTCCAATAGATCTTGAAGTGAAGGATAACAATTCAACCTCAATTGAGAAGCTATACCATAGCTCAAACCATTTTTGAAACGGATCGTGGCTTGCTCTTCATCCTCGGTCTCCATATCTAAGGCCAATCGGGTCTTCTCAAACTCATCATAGTACTCATGAACCGTCTTGACACCTTGCTTTAGATCATAGAGCTTGTTGAGTTGCTCTTGTCGATATCTAGGAGTCACATACTTGGTATTCATGAGGGCCTTCAATTCATTCCATGTCACATTCACATGCACACCCGCTCTCCTTCTTGTCCTCTTTATGGATTCCCACCAAGTAGAAGCATAAGACTCAAAGGATGAAATAGCATAAGTACCTTTCTTCTCATCGGTCATCTCATTTGTGTCAAACACTCTCTCTATAAGTAGAACCCATTCCATATATGCCTCCGGATCACAAGCTCCCTTAAAGGATGGAAGATTAAGCTTCACACTATTGAGATTGTTGTTGTTGTCACGCACCCCATAGTTAGGCTCCGGTTGGCCTCCATAGTGGTCATCATGAGCAACATATTCTCTCCTAGCATTCCTTCCATCAAATCTCATGGGTGGCCCTCGACCTCGGCCTCTACCCCGATCCACATTTCGACCCCAATTCATGGGCCTCCTAGGTTGATAAGGAGCATCATACCCATAGGCCTCATCACCATACTCGGCTTCCTCCTCTTCTTGAGCCTCAACAACTTGCTCAAGAGGTGGGAGAAACCTAACGGGTCTTCGAAGTGGAACATTTCCTTGGGGATTGCCCAAGTTGAGAGGATTGCTCTCATGTTGGGGATTGCCCAACCCACGCTCTCGTAGAGCTTCAACTTTGCTTTGTTCATACCTCTTGTTTAGCTCAACAAAGTGCCCGGGAGTCATAGGAGTGCTATGACTCGTGCCCTCTCCGGATTCCATTTGGACACTCGGGGTCCTCCTCTCACCGGTCTCAACTTGATTCCTCACGACGGTTTCAAGTCTCAATGAGATATCCTCCAATTTTGCCATAATGGTGGCCATGAAATGCTTCATGGGATCATCTCCATCGTTTGCCATTGTACCTACAAAGAAGCAACAAACGTTAGTAAAAGACCTCACTCACTCCCTCACTTGAGTTCACTCGGATCACTCCTTTAGGGGTGGTGGTGGATATTTCACTCGGACTTGTTACCAAAAGCTTCAAGTAGTTGACTATCAATCCTCAACCCAACCAACTATTCACGAGCTAATTGTACTCCGGGGCGAGTGGAGCTGATATGACTCGATGAACACTAAGCAATTTGAAGTGAGGACTTGAACCAAAAGATACTACGGATCTTCTTTGAATTCTAGTCTCCTTTCTAGGCACGATGATCCTAATAGCTCAAAATGATTAGTACTAATCGAGTAGGATTATACTCTAATAGCACTAACCGGAACTAATGCAATCAAACAAATGGGAATTCCTACGAAATTCTACCCCAAACAACTCGTTCAGCACTCAGGTGGGGCGCCTGAACTCAGGAGGGGCGCCTAAGACTGTGCAGTATTTCAGGCGGGGCGCCTGGGTCTAGGCGGGGCGCCTGAGACTTAGGCAGTAGCCAAGTCAGGCGGGGCGCCTGGCTTAGGCGGGGCGCCTAGCCTGAAGCCTTTCCCAACTCGTTCCAAACTCGTTTCAAGTCAATTTTCAAGCTCCAAATCCGATGCTTTCAACTTGTTTTCACAATCCAATGATACCCAAAGTTGTTTTTGACCTTCCTCAACAAACCCCAATCACATTAACATCCAAACAATCAATCAATTTCAAGATTCAATGCCAAGAACTCAAGAACAAGGGGGTTTTTCAAAGGGTTTTCAAAATGGATTGTGATTCATCAAACTTGGTGTTATACATACTCAAATCCCACAAAATTGGTATCAAATCGATTGTTTTTCAATGAAGTTCAATCCCCAATATCGAGTTTTCAATCAAACATCCATCCAACCCAAGAATCAAGCCAAAATTCATCAAGAAAAAGTTCTTCAAGGGTTTAAGGGGTTTTGGGGTTTCAATTTTTCAAACTTAGCCAATTCCAACAATTTTGGTATCCAAGTAACGGGAAATCAATCACGATCAAGAATCCATAACACCCATATCACCAATCATCCAAATCAACAAGTTACACCAAATTTTTGGATTTTTCAATTTTTCAATTTTTTTGTAATTTTCTTCTTTCAATAACTTCAACAACAAGAAAACTAAAAGAAAAGATACTAGGCACGAAGAACCAAGGGTCGGGGGTTTGTAGAAACAAAACCCGAGCCTTGCTCTGATACCAAACTGATAAGCCTCAAACGCGGAAAGTAAAAAGGATAAAGAACGAGACGTAACTCGATCTCTAATCCCAAGTAGCAACGGAGAACTTGTTCCGTTATACCCCGGGAGAAGGACAAGAACACCTACGCTATGCAACTACCCTCGAGTCAACTAGAACTCGCAAGTAGAATGATCGGGGCGGGGTTGTTAGGCAACTAGAATCCACTAGAAGTAACAAGTCCCAACTAAGGTTGGTTTTCATAAACCCAAAGAGAATCCACTCTTTACAATATTCAATTCATCATTCAACATAAACTAAGTGTAAAATAAGCTAGGCTTGGCTATTTTTAGTGTTTCCCAAGCTTACACATTGACTTAAATACCCTTACTAGTAAGATTCACTAAATAAGCCACGTAGGGCAAAACAGTAAAAGAAACATAAGTTCAGCAGCTAGGAGGGGCGCCTGGGGCTGGGAGGGGCGCCTAGATCATGCTGAAGCTAGGCGGGGTGCCTGGGGCTAGGCGGGGTGCCTGGGCTAGGCGGGCGCCTGGGCTGGGGCGCCTAGGCAGGCGGGGGCGCCTGGCACCATTTTGCACACTTAGGCAGTGAGCTTCATAGGAGGGGCGCCTGGGCTAGGCGGGGCGCCTGGCTGTGCTGGGCCTCCTTCCTCCTCCTTAGGCGTGGAGCCTAATGTTGAAACCATCCGGAACACTTCCAAAGCCCGTGACCTCAAGTCCTTTGTATCTTCCAAGCTTGGTGCATGTTGGAAAGTGTTGGAAGGTGTCTTGTCTCGATTTGGGGCTTATCACTCGAACAGCTCTAGCCTATTCGGGAAACTCATCTTCTCGATCATTAGCCTCACGCTCAATATTTCTTTCAACATTTGCGCCTCGGCCTCGACCTCGAAAATTTCCACGACCTCGGTGAGCTTGCCTTCGTTGAGCGAATGGAGGCTCACACTCATATTCGTCCTCGGGAAATTCCTCTTCATCAACCTCTTCGGCAACGGCTCCAAGATCTCTTCGGGCCACTGGGGGTGGTATTCTTTCTCCTCGGGGAATGCCCAAGTTTTGATAAGCAGCTTGGGGATTGCCCAAGTTTTGATAAGCAGCTTGGGGATTGCCCAAGTAAAGTTCTCTTCGAATTGCTTCACTTGTCAACTGATGTTGTCGTACAAGCTCAGCATACAGCTCAGGTTTCATCGGAGTGGATTGGCTAGTTCCAGCGCCGGACCCATTCATGGCCACGGACGCGTTTCCCTGCTCGAGGTTAGCTACTCAAGCACTCACTCCTCTTACTTCGGCACTGATGCCTTGTATCGCAGCCATGAGATCGGCTAACGACAACTCGGGCTTCTCAATGCTTTTGCCATCGTTTCCAGCCATGGTTCCTGCACAAGTAAAAGATCAAACAAATGTTAGGGTTAGAAATCACCTCACACACTCCCTCACCTTTGATGGGTGGCACTCGGGTCCACTCAATTTATGGGTTCGGTTTTTGATCACTCAAGGACTTGTAACAGTGGCTCGTCCAATTGATCGGTCCTCTAAGATCCTTCAAGTTCGACAATAGTCACTGCCTCTTCGGGAAGAGTGAAGTGATGTTCGACTCGATGGAACGGACGCTTTTTAACTGAGCTCGGGGAGTCAAAAGAATTTCTACGAAAGTTTGGACTTCGGTCACTCCTTCGCACGAATTCCTATCAGCTTAAAAGAGTTAGTACGACCTCGAGTAGGACAATTAGTCAAAAGATCCACCAACTAGAATTTGACACGAAAGAAAGTGAGATCCTAGGAGAATCTACCCTTTGATTCCCCTTATGGAATCTTTTTCGATCACACCCACTCCTGTCCGTACAAGAGTGGCCCCTCCTTGGTACGGATAGGGTTTTACCTTATCCACTTTCCTTTTTAAGCCGACAATTTTCACCTGGGGTTTTGATGTTCAAATTTTTAACCCCTTTCTTCTTCAATGGAACGGTGACCTTGCTCCGGCGTACGGACGCAACAACTTCGGTTCACTGACCACGAAATTCAACAGATTTGAGTTGCTCTTTCGACTCCGGTTCCAAACAACAACGGAGGAAATCAAACGAAGTTCGTCGAACTAAAATCAGCTCGTTCGTGTCGTACACTGTTACGATTTTGTAACAATTTTCCGGCGTACGGACAACGATTTAAACTCAGAACTTCGATTTTTAAGCAACAAACAAACCCAAATCACTCAAGAACCACCAATCTTCACCGGTTTCTTCCAAACACAGTGGGGTTCGAGTTAAGTCACCATTGAAGCTCAAAATCAGTCCAAATTTCACCAAGAAACCCTAGTCACAAAATTAGTACGTCGGGTACTCGTTGGATTCAGAATTCGATGGTGAACAAGAATCAATGGTTGTTTTTCCCAAACAACCTACAATCAAACACAATTTTTGAATTTTTCTTTTTTTTTTTGTAAAATAACAACAGCAACAGTAACAAAAACCAAGAACACGAAAAGGAAAACAAAGACACAAATGCACGAAAATAATGAACAGGATTGAGGTTGTAAGAACAAACTCAAACCGTGCTCTGATACCAAGATGGTGCAATGCAAATCCCGACGGGGTTGCTAGCACAAACGCGGAAGAACAAACAAGAAGATAAAAGATAGAAGCAAGACAAAACTTGCTTCTTCCGAAAGAACAGTGAGGAACCTGTCTCAAAGCTCAATCGAAAGGGATACAAGGATCACCTATACTATGCAACAATCCTCAAGAGAACATTGCCCCTTGCAAACTGAATGATCAAGAGGAATGTTCAATCGGATTAACCGAAGGCCACAAGTCCTTAAAAGCCCTCACCGGGGTTTTGCTCACAACGGAGACAAGAAGAAATGTGCTCGGCACTTTCATTCAATTCATCAATATTCAAAACTAGGTATCTTACAATAAAAGGGAACAAGGTTTATATAGGAAACACTAAGGGTAAACTAGTAAAGGGTCACAGGCGACCAATAGAAATAAGCCACGTAGGGCTGAATTAACTTGTGTTCGGCAGACTTTGACTTCGGTAAGCCTTGGCTTCGGTTCTCGATTGTCTGCTCGAACACACTTGTTGCCTTCGGACGCTCAATTGTCTTCGAGCTCATTGTCCTCGTTCACTTTGCCTTCGGGCTCAAATCTGAAGATAATGCCTTCGATTCTTGAGCTCGGCCACTCAGCTTCGGAGCAATTGTTTTCCTTCGGCCAGGCGAAGTGAACATGCACATCGTGCAGCAGCTTGGCTTGGCTTCTTGACATCGGTCTCCTCGGTGGATCGATCACTTGATCAACACGTGATCGGGCTGCATCATCGTTACAACCCTCCTCACTACGACACAAGAGACTACTACTAGCAATTAAGCCATCAATGGGAAGAATAGGATAATCATGCAATTCATCTTCTCCTTTATCAAATATGGGTGGGGTGTCATAAAAAGGTTCACAAACAAGGTCAACTTCAACATTTTCACTAAAGAGAGGTTCAATGAAAACCGAGCTCACATCTTGATGTGGCTTTTCAACCCTCTCAACTAGTGGTTCATTTACACACATAAGTTGACCCAAAGGCTCTACACTAGTTGCAAGCACATTGTAATCATACAAATCATCAACTAGTGTGGAGTTATCACAAAATCTAACACAAGACAAGGAAGTAATAGGCTTATGGGAAGAAGAACTAACACTTACGCTTGAGTTGCATCCGGGCTCACTCAATGTATTTGAAGCGTCATGGCTAGCTTCTCCTCCTCGTAGCTCACATTTGGCATCTCCTTCACCTTGTATTTCCATCACGGAACATGGTTGAGTGGTGCAAGCAAACCCGAGGGAAATGCTAAACACGAAACGCGGAAGAAAACAACAAGAAAAGTAAAGATAGAAGCAAGACAAATCTTGATTCGATTCGAAAGAACAGTGAGGAACCTGTCTCAAAGCTCGATCGAAGGGAAATCAAGACGCACCTATACTATGCAACAATCCTCAAGAAAGACCCGCTTCTTGCAAATTGAATGATCAAAAAGAAATTGTTCAAACGAGTAACACCGGTTGACACAAGTTCTTTAAAATTCCACGTCGGGGTTCGGCTCCATCAGAGACTCATAATAGAACTTGCTATGTTTTTCATAAACTAAAAACTGTATATCCTACAATGAAATGAAATAGACTATTTATAGGCTACACTAAGGGTAAAGTAGTAAATAGTCACAAGTGACTAATAAGAACAACCCACTAAGGGCTGAGACAAGTTTGTGTTCGGCAGCCTTAACTTCGGTGCTCGGTTTCCTGCTCGAACTCGTTGTCTTCGGACGCTCAATTGTCTTCGAGCTCATTGTCCTCAGTCACTTTGCCTTCGGGCTCAAATCTGAAGATAATGCCTTCGGTTCTTGAGCCCGGCCACTCAGCTTCAGAGCAATTGTTTTCCTTCGGCCAGGCTAAGTGAATGTGCACATCGTGCAGCAGCTTGGCTTGGCTTCTTGTCATCGGTCTCCTCGGTGGATCGAACACTTGATCAGCACGTGTTCGGGCTGCATCATCCTCCCCTTCTTGAGAAGATTTCATCCTCGAAATCGAGCCTTCCTCGTCCTCCGAAGTTTGACCTACAACACAAGGAACTAAGTCAGCAACATTAAAGGTGTTGGACACGTTATACTCACCAGGGAGGTCGATCACGTAAGCATTGTTGTTGATCTTGGTCAACAATTGAAATGGACCATCCCCTCGAGGAGCCAACTTCCCTTTCCTAAGGCTTGGAAACCTTTCTTTCCGGAAGTGCACCCACACATAGTCACCCTTCTTGAGTTCCACCTTCTTGCGTCCTTTGTTTTTCTTGGAGGCAACCTTAGCATAAGCTTCCTCCAAATTCTTCTTCGCCTTTGCATGGAGTTCAACCAAAGCCTTGGCTCTAGCTTTACCTTCAAAATTAACAACCATTTCCCTTGGCAAAGGGGTTAGATCAAGGGGAATCAAGGGGTTAAATCCATAGACACACTCGAATGGAGTCATGCCTATCATGCTATGCAATGTGCGATTGTAGGCAAACTCCATAAGAGGTAGACGATCAATCCAAGTCCCGGCCATACCTCGGGTCATGGCTCTAAGAAGAGCACCCAAGGTTCGATTTACCACTTCCGTTTGCCCATCGGTTTGGGGGTGGTGGGACGTGGAGAACAGGAGCTTGGTGCCTAAAGCACCCCACAAACACCTCCAAAAATGACTTAGGAACTTAGTGTCCCGATCACTCACTATGGTTTGAGGCACGCCATGCAACTTCAAAACATTTTCAATAAACAAAGTTGCAACATGTTGTGCATCATAACATTTCTTGCATGGAATGAAATGAGCCATTTTGGAGAACCTATCCACAACAACATAAATGCTATCATGGCCCCCTCTAGTCTTTGGTAATCCCATCACAAAGTCCATTGAGATATCCAACCATGGACTAGTAGGTACGGGGAGAGGGGTATACAACCCATGAGGGTGGGCTTTAGATTTGGCACGTTTGCACTCAAGGCAATTAGTGCAAAACTTTTCCACATGCACCCTCATCTTTGGCCAGTAGAATTGTTCTTGAAGAATGGCTAAGGTCTTTCTTGTGCCAAAATGTCCCATGAGTCCCCCGCAATGTGCCTCGTGCACAAGCAACTCTCTCCAAGAGGACTCCGGTATGCACACCCTACCATTTTTGAAGATATAACCATCAACCCATTGGTATTTGTAAACTCTCTCCCCTTTCTCTAGAGTGTCATGGACACTCTTTAGCTTTGGGTCATGAGCATACATCATTTTAATGCTCTCAAAACCCATGAGCTTAGAGGTGAGAGTGGTGGCTAGAGCAAACTTTCTCGAAAGCTCATCCGCCACAACATAGTCCTTCCCTTTCTTGTTTTGGACCACATAGGGAAATGACTCAATGAATTCAACCCACTTGGCATGTCTCTTATTGAGCTTCTCTTGGCCTCTCAAATGCTTGAGTGACTCATGGTCACTCTTGATTACAAACTCACGAGGCCAAAGATAGTGTTGCCAATGGGCAAGGGCTCTCACAAGGGCGTACAACTCCTTGTCATATGTAGAATAGTTCAAGAAGGCCCCTTTCAACTTCTCACTAAAGTAGGCGATGGGTTTGCTATCTTGCATTAAGACACCACCAATTCCCACCCCCGAGGCATCACATTCAACCTCAAATGTGATGCAATCGAAAATAGGCGGAAGCGACAAACGATATAAAAGTGCGGAAGCTAAAACAAGATAGGCGATATCGAGAACGATATCGAGATAAAAGCAAGACGAGGCTTGAACGTTTACCTAAGTAGCACCGAGGAACTCGTCTCTATACACCCCGGGTGAAGTCAAGGATCACCTATACTATGCAACTACCCTCAAGAGGCACCCGGCTCTTGCAAATAGAATGATCAGAGAGGTTTCGATGTTCAACTTGGAATCCACCAAGTGAAATCATGCCCGTTAACGGGTTCAACATTGAGATTCACTCAAAGAAAATATCATTCTACATTCAAGGTTTGCTAAAAAGCAATAAATGAACTAAGGGGGTATTTATAGTTTCCCATTACAAGATTTGCCAAGTTTCTGGTCCGCACTGCCAAAGTCTTCATCGCGATTGCGCACAAGGATATGCGATCGCACAGGGTACTAAATTTCAGAGGCTCGCGATCGCGTCATGGTGAGCGCAATCGCGCAAGGTAAATAACTTCTCTTCGCGATCGCGTGAGTGCGGTCGCGATCGCGCAGAGGAAATTTCTTGCGCCAGACAGTGAGCTCATAAATGCTGCCCTGTTTTGCCCTGTTGTGGCTCCCCTGTTTCCTGCACTGGTTTCAGCCCTGTTTCCACTTTGATTGAGCTTCAATGCATGGTCTTCAAGTCATCTCCCGAGCTCATATCATCCATGCCTTGACTCCCGGACCAAGTGTAGGTGTCGATGCAATTTGGGTTGCATCATTCTCCCCTTCTTGAGAAAATTTCGTCCTCGAAATTAATGCGTCCTCCTCCAAGGTAGCATCACCTACATCAAAAGGCAACAAAAACAAAAAGTTCCTACTACAAGAGTAGATTAGTGCACCAAGCGTGGGGAAAACACACTCTTATGATATAACCAAGCATCTATAGCGCTAAAGAAGCCCATGTTCCTAAAGGAACTAGATAGTACTTGGTTCCACAAGTAAGTGCACCCAACACAAGAACAAACAAAGAGATCAATAGGGCATGGCATATGCATGATTAAGCTATCAAAATCCCTATAATCCCCAAGTTCAAGATTAGCACACCAAGATGTCCCACTACGCGAGTAGGCAAGTCCAACAAGAGTGAAAGCAAGTGATGTGGAGAATTCACTCTTGTGATAGAGCCAAGTATCAATACAAATCAAAAGGCTTATGTCTCCATAGGAGACAACAAGTTCTTGGCTCCATAGTGACAAGCACTCACCAACGTGACAAGCAAAGAGATCAATAGGACATGGAACATTCAAGATTAAGCAATCAAAGTTCCTATGACCCCTAAGCTCATGATCAACATACCAAACCATCAATGCAATATTTTCAAAATGCGGCACAATGGTTTTGGCATGCTAAATTCTCAAAGTGTGGTTAACATGTGGAATGGGATAGACAAAGTAAGTCAATTCACAATTAGAATCAATTACCCCACTCCCCCTTTTGAGAGCTCTCATACTCACACTAAGAGATACCTCCTCACCTCCAATTTCATCCTCGAGACAACCCCCCTCACAAGGTAAGCTCTCAAGGAAGGCATTATCAATGGCCTCTTCATCATCATAACCCGCACTAACAAGAGTAGGGTCACTAGAAGAATCATCGACCTCACTTGAAGCTTCAAACGAACAGTTGTCCATGGGATCAAATCCCTCACACCACGGAGGTTCCAACTCACTCCCACCCCTAGCTCGATACATCTCATCACCACAAATAAGAATGCTCTCAAACAATGGGAATGTAAAAGCATGCATCTCAATTTCATGGTCAAGCAAAAGCGTAGTATCATAGCTTGATTCATCATCCGCACTTGAGGAGTCATTGAAAATAAATCGATCCATCTCATACTCTAGAGACTCCTCAATGTCACTACCTTCCCCATTACAACACATAAGTCCACCAATGGCAAGTAAATCAATAAGGGTGGGATCACACATCTCATCCTCCCCTTTATCAAAACTTGGTGGTGTGTCATAACAAGGTTCACAAGCAAGGTGAACTAACACATTTTCACTAGAGAGAGGTTCTTTGAATACCGGGCTCATATCATGATGTGGCTTTTCATTCCTCTCTACTAGGTCACACGCAAACACAAGTTGACCATTAGACTCTTCACTAGTTGCAAGGTCAATATTGGCACCACAAGCAAAAACTAGCTTTGAGTCTCTACAAGACAAGGGATTAACATGTTCACGAGAAGGGAAGGTAACACTTACGTTTGAGTCGCTCCCGTGAGCACTCACATAGCTTGTAGTGTCGCGTTCAAGTCCTCCGTCATGAAGCTCACAATGATGATCTCCATCCTCTTGTCTTCCTTCCAAGGCAAACGGTTGAGGCTCCAATAGCTCGCCTCCAAGAGTACCTACACAAAAGCTATGGCAAGAAGAAGAAGATAACATAGGGTTAGGACAAAGGGTGCCCTCACTCTCAATTTGTTTTTCCTCTCCTCTTCTTTCTTTCAAGTCGCTCTCATGTGTAAGTGTATGGGAACGGGGTCTAATAATGTTATCACCTCGCTCACTTTCCCCAACTCCCTCATTTGCCATCGGTTGGCTCATAGGAGTAGTAGAATTACTCCTAGAGTGAGTACTTACACCTACTTGGGGAATGACCAAGTTGTGGGGAATGCCCACTTGTTTGGGAATTCCCAACGGTTGGGGACTTCCCAACATTTCATCACTAGTACCTCCTTCGGTACCCTTTTGGACACTCGGGGCCCATTCTTTTTCAAGGCTCTCAAGCCTTTGGTCTAAAGATCTCACCTTGGCCAATATGTATGCCAAAGTGCTTACCGGGACCTTATTGGTCTCGTCAACATCTCCAGCCATGTACCTACATAAATCAAAGACAAGAAAGAGGTTAGAGTAAAACCCCTCACTCGCTCCCTCACCTTTGGAGTGTCACTCGGGTACACTCAATTTAGTGGGTTATAGGATCACTCAAGCTTGATCTCAAAGGCTTCCTCGTAGTTGAACAACTACCTCAATAACCACCCAAGTCACAAGAACCAAATACTCTTCGGGGCTTAGTGGAATTGAGGGGACTCGATGGGCGAACGTCTTTATAAGTGAGCACTTGAGCCAAAAAAATATACTACGAGTCTTCTTTGAGCTCTACTCTCCTTCTAGGCACGAGTATCCTATTCGCACAAAGGATTAGTACTAATTGGGTAGAAGTGTTACCCTCAAAGTACCAACCGGAAGTGACGCGATCAAATGTTCAAAGATCGAATCGTCACTAAACGGATTCGGAATTGGATGATTTTTGGTTAGTGATCTAGAAACTCACCATATTTGATGATATAATTGAAGTTTTGGTGAGCAGAAACGCTTTCGAACGCTTTGCGAACAATCTGTCCAGATTCAGGATTTTCTGGAATTAAGTACTCTTCGCTATCGCGTTGATATGCGCGCGATCGCGATGACTTAACTTGGGGAGTTGTCGCGATCGCGTGAAGAAGTGCGCGATCGCGCAGGCTTGCAGTCCAGAACCAGAACCCCGACAGAAAACTCAGTTTTTGGCACACAAATTACCCCAATTCAGTTTGTTGTTCAGTTCTAAGGTTTCCAAAGGGTGTGTTCAACTGAAATAAACAATCCCCAATGGTTTTATCAAACAAACAATGAACGAACAACTCGTTTTCAAGAATTTGGAGTAAGTTCTTCAAATTTTCAAGAACTTCAAATTTTCAAAGTTCGATTTTCAGTCCGCTACTCCAAATGATGATATGGGGATATCAAAATGATGGAAAAACTACATAGAACAATCCCCGATACAAAACAACCAAGAATTCACAGCACAAAACAAGTTTTAGCAAAATTGTGTGAATTCTCAACTTTTGAGATTTGGTTTTCAAGATTTTGATTCACGACTTCAAATCGTGTTTCGTGGGTACCAAATCAATGGGAATATGATAACAAACAATTCCCAGTAACAAACAACAACAAAATCGTTACAACCAACGATTTCTAGCAATTTTTTTTTATGATTTTGAAATTTTTGGATTTTTTTGTTTTTCTTCTAATTTCAAGAACAAACAACACAAGGATAACAACGCTAAGAACAAGACCGAGGATTCGTAAGAACGAAGCCTAGCCGTGCTCTGATACCAACTGATGCAATCAAAAATAGGCGGAAGTGACTGGTGCAATGCAAATCCCAAAGCGGTTGCTAGCACAAATGCGGAAGAACAAACAAGAAGATAAAAGATAGAAGCAAGACAAAACTTGCTTCTTTCGAAAGAACAGTGAGGAACCTGTCTCAAAGCTCAATCGAAAGAGATACAAGGATCACCTATACTATGCAACAATCCTCAAGAGAACATTGCCCCTTGCAAACTGAATGATCAAGAGGAATGTTCAATCGGATTAACCGAAGGCCACAAGTCCTTAAAAGCCCTCAACGGGGTTTTGCTCACGACGGAGACAAGAAGAAATCTGCTCGGCACTTTCATTCAATTCATCAATATTCAAAAACTAGGTACCTTCAATGAAAGGAAACAAGGTTTATATAGGAAATACTAAGGGTAAACTAGTAAAAGGGTCACAGGCGACCAATGGAAATAAGCCACGCAGGGCTGAATTAAATTGTGTTCGACAGACTTTGACTTCGGTAAGCCTTGGCTTCGGCTCCCGATTGTCTGCTCGAACACACTTGTTGCCTTCGGACGCTCAATTGTCTTCGAGCTCATTGTCCTCGGTCACTTTGCCTTCGGGCTCAAATCTGAAGATAATGCCTTCGATTCTTGAGCTCGGCCACTCAGCTTCGGAGCAATTGTTTTCCTTCGGCCAGGCTAAGTGAACATGCACATCGTGCAGCAGCTTTGCTTGGCTTCTTGTCATCGGTCTCCTCGGTGGATCGATCACTTGATCAGCACGTGATCGGGCTGCATCATCCTCCCCTTCTTGAGAAGATTTCGTCCTCGAAATCAAGCCCTCCTCGTCCTCCGAAGTTGGACCTACAACACAAGGAACTAAGTCAGCAACATTAAAGGTGTTGGACACGTTATACTCACCAGGGAGGTCGATCACGTAGGCATTGTTGTTGATCTTGGTCAACACTTGAAATGGACCATCCCCTCGAGGAGCCAACTTTCCTTTCCTTTTGTTCGGAAAGCGTTCCTTTCGGAAGTAAACCCAAACCCAATCTCCCTTCTTTAATTCCAACTTTTTACGCCCCTTGTTTTTCTTTAAGGCAACCTTTGCATAGGCCTCCTCGAGGTTCTTCTTCACCTTTGCATGCAATTCGATCAAGGCAGCTGCTCGTCGAGTACCTTCAAAATCAAGAACAGAATCTCGAGGCAATGGGGTTAAATCAAGTGGAATCAAAGGATTAAAGCCATACACACATTCAAACGGGGTCATGTTAATCATTCGATGCACCGTTCGATTGTATGCAAACTCCATCATGGGCAAACGATCAGCCCAGTTTCCAACCTTCCCTTTGGTCATTGCCCGAAGCAACGATCCCAAGGTTCGGTTAACTACCTCGGTCTGTCCATCAGTCTGAGGATGGTGAGACGTCGAGAATAGTAGCTTGGTGCCGAGGGCACCCCACAAACACTTCCAAAAATGACTCAAGAATTTCGAGTCTCGATCACTCACAATAGTACGAGGTACACCATGCAATTTTAACACGTTAGAAACAAACAATGTAGCTACATGCTGTGCATCATCACACTTTTGGCAAGGAATAAAGTGAGCCATTTTTGAAAAACGGTCAACAACAACGAAGATGCTATCATGTCCTCCCCCCGACCTCGGTAACCCCAAGACAAAGTCCATGGATATATCAACCCAAGGTCGATCAGGCACAGGCAACGGGGTGTACAAACCATGAGGGTTGGACTTCGATTTTTCTTTCTTGCAAACGAGACAAGCGTTGCAAAGCTTTTCCACATCTCGTCGCATTTTGGGCCAATGGAACTTCTCGGTCAAGATACCAAGAGTTTTGTCGACACCGAAGTGTCCCATCACTCCACCAGAGTGAGCTTCTCGAACCAAGAGCTCTCTCCACGATGACACTGGCACACAAACCCTCCCATTCTTGAAGAGGTAGCCATCATGCCATTGATATTTCTCAACCTTTCGGCCACTCAAGATTGAGTCTCGAACACATTTCAGCTTGGGATCGTCCTCGTACATCGACTTGATGCTTTCGAATCCCATGAGCCTAGAGGCGAGAGTGGTCGCTAAGGCAAATTTCCTTGATAGCGCATCGGCCACAACATTATCTTTTCCCTTTTTGTAATGAATTACATAGGGAAAGCTTTCAATAAATTCAACCCACTTGGCATGTCTTCGATTCAATTTCTCCTGACCTCGGAGATGTTTCAAAGACTCATGATCACTCTTGATCACAAACTCTCGAGGCTACAAATAATGCTTCCAATGGGCGAGTGCTCGAACGAGGGCATACAATTCCTTGTCGTACGTGGAGTAGTTCAAGGTTGCACCCTTAAGCTTTTCGCTAAAGTAAGCGATCGTCTTCGAGTCTTGCATCAGCACTCCTCCGATCCCAACTCCAAGCGCATCACAGTCGACTTCGAATGCTTTGCCGAAGGCAGGGAGTTGCAACAACGGGGCAGAACAAAGCCTCCGTTTCAACTCTTGGAAAGCCCTCTCTTGGGACTCTCCCCACACAAATGGATTGTCTTTCTTAACCAGCTCGGTTAAAGGAGCTGCCACGGTGCTAAAGTCACGAACAAACCTTCGGTAAAAGCTAGCTAAGCCATGGAAACTACGAACTTGTGATACCGAGGTTGGAGTTGGCCAATCTTTTATGGCTTCGACTTTTGATTCGTCGACTTCGACACCATTAGCACTGACAACAAATCCAAGAAAGACTACACGATCGACACCAAAGGCGCATTTCTTGAAGTTGGCATACAACTTCTCTTCTCGATGCTTTTCGAGTACTTGCCTTAGGTGGTCGACATGTTCATCCACGGTTCTGCTATAAACAAGTATGTCATCGAAATAAACGACAACGAACTTGTTTATTAACGGTTTGAGCACATGGTTCATCAGTCGCATGAATGTGCTCGGTGCATTGGATAAGCCAAAAGGCATCACCAACCATTCATAGAGACCGAATTTGGTCTTGAATGCGGTTTTCCACTCGTCCCCGGGTTTCATTCGGATCTGGTGGTAACCGGACCTGAGGTCTATCTTCGAAAAGCATGAAGAACCACTTAACTCATCTAGCATGTCATCTAATCGAGGGATAGGATGACGATACTTTACCGTTATTTTGTTGACTGCTCGACAGTCAACACACATTCGCCATGTTCCATCCTTATTCGGGACAAGGATAACAGGAACGGCGCAAGGACTCAAGCTCTCACGAACGAGGCCCTTGTTCAGCAGTTCATCAACCTGCCGTTGGAGCTCTTTGGTGTCTTCGGGATTACACCGGTATGCAGGTTTGTTAGGGATTTGAGACCCTGGTACGAAGTCAATTTGGTGCTCGATTCCTCTCAACGGAGGTAATCCACCTGGCATTTCCTCGGGAAACATGTCCTCGAAGTCCTGCAAAACTTTACGAACAAACAATGGCAAAGGGTTATCATTAGAAAAATCATCATTAGAGTTTAGAAAGATACACCTTGTGCACGATGCAAATCATCATCTGACCGTGGTCGTTGCCTCGTAAGATCTCACCGGGTTGCATGATTGCACAAATTCCTTTCACTTCGATCGGTGAGTTTGTCTCTTCGGGCCCCAATTTTGCTCCCATCGGAAGCTTAGCTTTGGCCGCTTCTTTCAATTCTTTCATTCGTTTATAGTCCTCGGTCACTTGTTTTGGAGACAAGGGTTTGAGTGTAAAACTCTTCCCATCGAGCTTCACAGTGTAAGTGTTGGATCTGCCATTGTGAACAGCTGTTCGGTCATACTGCCATGGTCGACCCAATAGCAAATGACAAGCTTGCATCAGAACCACATCGAATATCATTTCATCTTGATACTCTCTGATTTTGAACTTGATCCACACTTGTTTGACAACTCTCAATTCTCCACACTCATTCAGCCATTGTAACTTGTAAGGGTGGGGATGCTTCATCGTAGGTAATCCCATTTGTGAAACCAAAGTTTGGCTCACTACATTGGCACAACTACCGGAATCAATGATCATCGAACACACCTTTCCCCTCACTCGACATCGGGCATGAAAGAGGTTTTCTCTTTGGTTGTCCTCTTCTTCAAGAGTCATGCAGCTCAAATTCCTTCGAACCACAAGGAACATTTCCGGATGATCAGCTTCGGCAGCCTCATGATCATCATCAACTTCAGCTCGATCAGTCTCCTCGATAATTTCCTCCTCGGTGTCACTCGCTTGCTCATGGACGGTTCCATCTTCGAGCAGAAGCATAACCTTGCGAGTTGGACACTCTTTTGCCATGTGACCATAACCTTTTCATTTGTGACACATCCCTAGCCAAGCCATTTTTGAATCGGATAATGGCTTGCTCTTCGTCTTCGACCAGGTCAAGATTCAATCGAACCTTTTCGAACTCATCGTGGTACTCTTGGACAGACTTGGACCCTTGCTTTAACTCATAGAGCTTTTGCATTTGAGTCTGCCTGTACTTGGCACTCAAATACTTAGCATCCATTGCTCTTCTCAATTGTTGCCAAGTATTGACTTCGGGATAGTCATTCCTTCGTCTATGCCTCTTGTCAGATTCCCACCACGTTGATGCATATGCTTCGAACGAAGCAATGGCATAGGCAGCTTTTCTCTCATCGGTCATCTCGTTGGTTTCAAAGATGCGCTCCATTTTAAGCTTCCATTCAAGATACTCATCGGGATCACTAGTTCCTTTAAAGGGTGGAATAGTGATCTTGACACTGTTCAAGTTTGAGTCTCGAACACCACGAGCCTGTTCGGGATACTCATCTTCTCGATCATCAGCCTCACGCTCAATATTTCTTCCAACATTTGCGCCTCGGCCTCGACCTCGGAAATTTCCACGTCCTCGGTGAGCTTGCCTTCGTTGAGCGAATGGAAGCTAACGCTCATATTCGTCCTCGAGAAATTCCTCTTCATCAACCTCCTCGGCAACGGCTCCAAGATCTCTTCGGGCCACTGGAGGTGGTATTCTTTCTCCTCGGGGAATGCCCAAGTTTTGATAAGCAGCTTTGGGATTGCCCAAGTTAAGTTCTCTTCGAATTGCTTCACTTGTCAACTGATGTTGTCATACAAGCTCAGCATACAGCTCAGGTTTCATCGGAGTGGATTCGCTCGTTCCAGCGCCGGACCCATTTTTGGCCACGGACGCACTTCCCTGCTCGAGGTTAGCTACTCGAGCACTCACTCCTCTTACTTCGGCACTGATGCCTTGTATCGCAGCCATGAGATCGGCTAACGACAACTAGGGCTTCTCAATGCTTTTGCCATCGTTTCCAGCCATGGTACCTGCACAAGTCAAAGATCAAACAAATGTTAGGGTTAGAAATCACCTCACACACTCCCTCACCTTTGATGGGTGGCACTCGGGTCCACTCAATTTATGGGTTCGGTTTTTGATCACTCAAGGACTTGTAACAGTTGCTCGTCTGATTGATCGGTCCTCTAAGATCCTTCAAGTTCGACAATAGTCACTGCCTCTTCGGGAAGAGTGAAGTGATGTTTGACTCGATGGAACGGACGCTTTTTAACTGAGCTCGGGGAGTCAAAAGAATTTCTACGAAAGTTTGGACTTCGGTCACCCCTTTTCACGAATTCCTATCAGCTTAAAAGAGTTAGTACGACCTCGAGTAGGACAATTACTCAAAGATCCACCAACTAGAATTTGACACGAAAGAAAAGTGAGAACCTAGGAGAATCTACCCTTTGATTCCCTTTTGGAATCTTTTTCGATCACACCCACTCCTGTCCGTACAAGAGTGGTCCCTCCTTGGTACGGATAGGGTTTTACCTTATCCACTTTCCTTTTTCAGCCGACAATTTTCACCGGGGGTTTTTATGTTTTAATTTTAACCCCTTTCTTCTTCAATGGAACAGTGACCTTGCTCCGGCGTACGGACGCAACAACTTCGGTTCACTGACCACGAAATTCAACAGATCTGAGTTGCTCTTTCGACTCCGGTTCAAAACAACAACGGAGGAAATCAAACGAAGTTCGTCGAACTAAAATCAGCTCGTTCGTGTCGTACACTGTTACGATTTTGTAACAATTTTCCGGCGTACGGACAACGATTTAAACTCAGAACTTCGATTTTTAAGCAACAAACAAACCCAAATCACTCAAGAACCACCAATCTTCACCGGTTTCTTCCAGACACAGTGGGGTTCGAGTTCAGTCACCATTGAAGCTAAAAATCAGTCCAAATTTCACCAAGAAACCCTAGTCACAAAATTAGTACGTCGGGTACTCGTGTGATTCAGAATTCGATGGTGAACAAGAATCAATGGTTGTTTTTCCCAAACAACCTACAATCAAACACAATTTTTGAATTTTTGTTTTTTTTTTTTTTTTGTAAAATAACAACAGCAACAGTAACAAAAACCAAGAACACGAAAAGGAAAACAAAGACACAAACGCACGAAAATAATGAACAGGATTGAGGTTGTAAGAACAAACTCAAACCGTGCTCTGATACCAAGATGGTGCAATGCAAATCCCGAAGGGGTTGCTAACACAAACGCGGAAGAATAAACAAGAAGATAAAAGATAGAAGCAAGACAAAACTTGCTTCTTTCGAAAGAACAGTGAGGAACCTGTCTCAAAGCTCAATCGAAAGGGATACAAGGATCACCTATACTATGCAACAATCCTCAAGAGAACATTGCCCCTTGCAAACTGAATGATCAAGAGGAATGTTCAATCGAATTAACCGAAGGCCACAAGTCCTCAAAAGCCCTCACCGGGGTTTTGCTCACGACGGAGACAAGAAGAAATGTGCTCGGCACTTTCATTCAATTCATCAATATTCAAAAACTAGGTATCTACAATGAAAAGAAACAAGGTTTATATAGGAAATACTAAGGGTAAACTAGTAAAAGGGTCACAGGCGACCAATGGAAATAAGCCACGCAGGGCTGAATTAAATTGTGTTCGGCAGACTTTGATTTCGGTAAGCCTTGGCTTCGGCTCTCGATTGTCTGCTCGAACACACTTGTTGCCTTCGGACGCTCAATTGTCTTCGAGCTCATTGTCCTCGGTCACTTTGCCTTCGGGCTCAAATCTGAAGATAATGCCTTCGATTCTTGAGCTCGGCCACTCAGCTTCGGAGCGATTGTTTTCCTTCGGCCAGGCTAAGTGAACATGCACATCGTGCAGCAGCTTGGCTTGGCTTCTTGTCATCGGTCTCCTAGGTGGATCGATCACTTGATCAGCACGTGATCGGGCTGCATCAGTGACAAACGATATAAAAGTGCGGAAGCTAAAACAAGATAGGCGATATCGAGAACGATATCGAGATTAAAGCAAGACGAGGCTTGAACGTTTACCTAAGTAGCAGGGTACTAAATTTCAGAGGCTCGCGATCGCGTCATGGTGAGCGCAATTGATAAGAATCAAAAACGAAACGCGGAAATAAAGATAAAGAGCGAGACACTACTCGAACTCCCTACGAAGTAACTATTGAGAACTCGTTCCATAATACCCTCGTATCGGTGTCAAGGAGGACCTACACTATGCAACTACCCTCGAGTCTGATGCCGGGCAAATTGGCCTAAACGACAACCATCAAGAACCGCCTTTGATGGGCGGACCGCCCACTTTTGGAAGCCTCTCTGGATCTGCACTGGGCAGACCGCCCCTGTGCAATGGGCGGACCGCCTACTCTATGGTGGTGGAGCGCCTGGTTCTCTGCATGGTGTCCATGCGGGGCGCCTCTTCTGGCTAGGCGGGGCGCCTACTTACGGGCCAATTGAAGACTAGTTTTTGAGGTGTAATTCCTATTTTGTCCCTAAGTGATTCTAATGTATTAACTAGACCTAGGGGCTTTTAGTCATTTCACATTTATGTATGGGAAAACTATATAAGCTTCCCTTAACCATTTCATTCAGAAGTTAGCTTTGAACATAGAAATTGAGAAGAGAGAATTAAGAGAAGGCCGAGCCTTTCTTGTTGAAGCCCGAGGCTTCATGTATCTTGTACGACTTGGAGCCTATGGAGATTCATCGCTAGTGTGAATTCCTTGTAAGGTTCGAGTTTCACTTTCTCCCTTTGGATAATTAAATTCTTGTTTGAATTGTTTATCCGTTCTTTCTTCTAATTCTTGTCTTCCTAGTCTTGAACTTCTCGATATCGTTGATATCACGTTATCAAATTTACTTGCTTCCGCTCGTTTATAGTTTAGTTAGCTTCCGCGTGGTTTTCCCTACATCAGTTGGTATCAGAGCAAGGCTCGGGTTATGTTCTTACAAACCCCCGTTCCTTGTTCATCGTATTAGTGTTGTTGTGTTGTGTTTGTTCTTGAAAAATTGAAGAAAAACAAAAAAATTGAAAAACTTGAAAATTGAACAAAATTTGGTGGAACTTGTTGGATTGGAACACCCATTCATTAAAAATCATTGGGGTTTGTTCCTTATTGTATTCCCGTTCTTTTGATACCAAAATTACAAGATTTGGTGGTGTATTTCAAAATTTGAAGAAATCAAACTCCCAAAATTTTCAAAGAACCCTAGAACTTGCTCAAGAATCAAAATTGATTTGTTGTTGCTGGATTGGGGTTTAAACCTATTGGGGATTGTTTAGAATCATCAAATACATCTTTGGGTATCATTAGAATCGAAAACGAGTCGAAAACGTTGGATTTTGAGTGCAAAACGAGCCAAAAAACGATTTTCGGACTGTGCTGAAAAATGCCAGTAGGCGGGGCGCCCAAATAGTAGGCGGTCCGCCCATTTTGTTGTTGCTCTCTGTATTTTGAGTAGGCGCCCGCCCACTCCTGGGGTGGCTCCGTTTGGCTTCGTTTCGTGTATTTTACTGTCCCGTTTGCTTCCGTACCTCTTGGTTAGTGTTTCTAGGGTAATTGGCCTACTCAATTGACACTAATCCTTTAGCGTATTAGGACATTCGTGCTTAGAGGAGATTAGAAATCAAAGAAGATTCGTAGAACTTTCTTTGGCCTCAAGTGCGCATTTTAAATAACCGTCCGTCCATAGAGTCTCATTAACTCCATTCCGAACTTTTATTTGGACATACTAGTTGTGATCACCTTGGTTCCCAAGTTGTAAAGGCCTCGCTCTTGAGTGTTCATAAATTGAGTGATACACGTGAGGGAGTGACTTTCGGGAGGTTTTGATCTTTTGGTGTTGCAACTATGTCGGATAATGAATGTGGAGGTTATGGCTCATGTGGAGACGAGGGAGACTATGGTTCCTACGATGGTGATGATGGGTCTTACTATGGTGACTCGGGGAACTATGGCTCCTATGATGATGAAGCGGTTCACTATGATGATCGTGAGGTTGAAGACTATGAAGCTTGTGATGATGAATTTGATGAATCTAATGCTTCAAGTCAAGAATACGAAGATGGTGACGCTTCAAGGTACATTGATCCTACTTACTCTACTTGTGATGAATTTGAGCATGATAGTGACATAGATAGAGTTGATGATGATGTTGAGTATATGAATTGTTCTTATGCATCTTCTCTTGGTGTTGCTGATGGAGTACAAGGGAGTAGTAGAGCACCTTCCATTAGTATGGGAGGTGGTGGTGGTTGTTTCGTGGGAAAGAAGAAGCTTGCATCTTCTAGGTACGCTAAGCGGCCTAATGCTTCTAATTCCCATGAGGAGGTTGGTATGATAGATGGTGTTGCTTTTGCTACAAAGGGGTTATATGCCGTGAGGGGCGTGGATGGTTGTAGTAGGAGTAGTACTATGGGCTATGGAACCAAGGCGAGAGGCACTTATGGGTTCCATGGCGAGGTTCCTTCCTTGACTTCCAACAACATTGTTAATGTTGGGAGAGTGACGGGAAGAGGAGATTGTTCTAGTGGTGTTGCCACTAGTGGAGGGATAAGGAAGACCCAAGTTGTCGGAGTTGACACTTGTGGGCATTCAAGTTCTCACTTGGATGCCAATCTACAACACTTGGGTAGGTGTAGGTTCGTTGTTGAGGTAGATGGTATTGGAGGATACTTGCTCAAGATTGGTGGTACCGATGCCAATTGTATTAGCACCTCTTTGGTTGATAGGCTTAGGATACGATGCCGCAAGCTAGAGCATCCTTATGAGTATGATGGAGTGTGGGTTTCTAAGGAGGCTCGGGTACTCATATCTCATGGGAACTATAAATGCTATGTGTGGTGTGATGTGTATCCCATGCGTCATATTGATGTGTGGATAGGTGACCGGTGGTTGGAGGGGAAGAGGGTGCAATATAGTGCGGTGAAGGGTGCATATCTTGTGGGCATAGGGCAAAGAGTTTATGACTTTGTGCCTTACCGGGCGAAGAGCCAAGTGCCTACTAGTGCGCCTTCTTATCCTAGGCAAAGGAGCAAGGAGCAAGAACTTCATTCCATGGTTGACAATGTGCAAACAAGAAGTCCTACAAACACAAGCAATGGTGGGACATGTGCTAGAAAAGGGTTGATAGACATCAACAAGGTGAACCCGAAACCACAAGTTCCAATTCCGAGTGGTTCACCAAAGAAGAAGGAGACGTCAAGTGATGAGTCTCCTAGTCCTAGATTCTGGGTTGACGTGAAGAGTCCACCTACTCCGGCTATGGGTATTCTTGGGCCTCGTCCCAATTCACCCGAATTTGAGAGACAAAAGATAGAGAGGAGTAAGGGAGTGACCGGTGAAAACTCTCGAGTGGAAAAAGGAGAGATTGTGTTGAGTGATGTGAGTGAGTTGTCGCCACCCGAATCTACACCCGACCTTGAAAAGAAAATGAGGGAAAAGAAAGAGGGAAAAAGAAAAATTGAGAGAGAGGACACCCTTTATTCTAACCTTAACCCTTTATCTTTTTCTTCTACTTGTTTGAGTACTTGTGTAGGTATTCTTGGAGGCAAACCGATGGAGCCTCAACCATGTTCCAAGATGGAAAGACAAGGTGAAGGAGATGCCGAATGTGAGCTACAAGGTGGAGACATTCATGACACTTCAACGGTATGTGTTAGTTCTTCCCTCCTTGAGCATGATACTTCCTTGTCTTGTGATATTGTTAGTGAAAACTCTAGGCTAGTTGATGATTTGCATGAGTATAACGTTTTTGCAACTAGTGTAGAGCCTTTGGGTCAACTTGTGTGTGAAAATGAACCACTAGTTGAGAGGGTTGAAAAGCCACATCATGATGTGAGCTCGGTTTTCATTGAACCTCTCTTTAGTGAAAATATTGAAGTTGACCTTGTTTGTGACCCTTGTTATGACACCCCACCCATGTTTGATAAAGGAGAAGATGAATTGCATGATTATCCTATTCTTCCCTTTGATTGCTTATTTGCTAGCGGTGGTATCTTGTGTCGTAGTGAGGAAGTTTGTAACCTTGAGGAGTCTCTTGAGAATGAGATTGATCGACTTGTGTTCGATGACTCCTCAAGTGTCGATGTTGTCTCTAATTTGAGAACTTCACCTTTGCTTGCCAATGAACTTGAGAAGTGTGCCTATACTAATCCTTTGTATGAGAGCAACTTCAATGAAAATGGTGAATTGTATCAAGCTAGAGTGAGTGTGAGTTTGGACCTCCATGGATTGGAATGCCTAACTCTAGGGATAACACATTGTTTGAGACCTCCCTTGGGAGTTTTTCCAATATGGGGGATTGTCTTGGGGTTGATTTGGGAGGTGAGGAGGTACCTCTCGGTGTGTGTATGACTGCTATTAAGAAGGGGAGTGGAGTAGTCGATGTTAGTTGTGAGTTGAACTATTTTACTCACTCCATCCCATATGTCGAGCAAACCTTGAGTATTGAGCATGCCAAAGCCAATGTGTCACTTTGTGATGAAATTGATTTGAAGGCTTGGTATGTTGGTCATGGGCTTAGGGGTCGTGGGGGATTTAATAGCTACATGGATATCCTTGATCTCTTTGCTTGTTTTGGAAATGAGTGCTTGTTCTTGTCGAGCCAAGACTTTGTTGTATCCTTTGGGGACATAAGCTTTTTAATAGGTATTGATGCTTGGCTCTATCACAAGAGTGTGTTTTCCACACCACTTGCACTTATTCTTGTTAAGCTAACCAACTTGTGAAGTAGGAAGTTTTGTTGTGCTTGTTTTGATTGTAGGTTTTGATGGTTCGATTTCGAGGACGAAATCCTTTCAAGAAGGGGAGGATGATGCCGGGCAAATTGGCCTAAACGACAACCATCAAGAACCAAGCTTGAAGAGCACAAAGGTTGCAAGTGAAGGGCTCCGGAAACGTCTTGAAGATCATGCATCGGAGCGCCAAGGAAGGAGGAGCACCTAGGCACCAAAGGAGAGGCTCGAGGGACGCAATTTGAAGCATTTCAAGAGCCCACAGCAATAGGCGGAGCGCCTACTTTGATGGGCGGACCGCCCACTTTTGGAAGCCTCTCTGGATCTGCACTGGGCGAACCGCCCCTGTGCAGTGGGCGGACCGCCTACTCTATGGTGGTGGAGCGCCTGGTTCTCTGCATGGTGTCCAGGCGGGGCGCTTCTTCTGGCTAGGCGGGGCGCCTACTTACGGGCCAATTGAAGACTAGTTTTTGAGGTGTAATTCCTATTTTGTCCCTAAGTGATTCTAATGTATTAACTAGACCTAGGGGCTTTTAGTCATTTCACATTTATGTATGGGAAAACTATATAAGCTTCCCTTAGCCATTTCATTCAGAAGTTAGCTTTGAACATAGAAATTGAGAAGAGAGAATTAAGAGAAGGCCAAGCCTTTCTTGTTGAAGCCCGAGGCTTCATGTATCTTGTACGACTTGGAGCCTATGGAGATTCATCGCTAGTGTGAATTCGTTGTAAGGTTCGAGTTTCACTTTCTCCCTTTGGATAATTAAATTTTTGTTTTAATTGTTTATCCGTTCTTTCTTCTAATTCTTGTCTTCCTAGTCTTGAACTTCTCGATATCGTTGATATCACGTTATCAAATTTACTTGCTTCCGCTCGTTTATAGTTTAGTTAGCTTCCGCGTGGTTTTCCCTACATCAGAGTCACACTTGGGACTCGCAAATAGAATGATCGGGTTTTCGGTTCAACACTCAACTAGGTTCCACTAGTGAATTCAAGCAACCAAGACAAAGGGTTCTCCAAACAAGAGATAGTTTCTTTTCATCATTCATAAAATTCAAGGTAGACTAAGGTTTGAATAGGTTTGTGAAGTATTTATAGACTTCACTTACATGTAATGAAAGCTCAAAAATACCCCAAAAGTGGGTTAAAACAATAAAGGCCTCATAGGGCTATAGTTGTCCAAAACATAGCAAATAAACTAGGAATCCCGCATCCTTCAGCTCACTAGGCGCCCAAGTAGGCGCCCAGCCTAGTAGAGTAGGCGGTCAGCCTACTTGGAGTGGGCGGTCAGCCCCTTTGGAGTAGGCGGTCCGCCCATTTTACAGAGGCGGTCCGCCTAGAGGAGATCCAGAGAGTGCTAAAAAACTAGGCGGCCGGCCTAGTTGAGTAGGCGGTCCGCCTGGTGCTGTGGCCTCTTGAGTTGCTTCCAAAAGTGCTCCGGATGCCTCGTCAAGTGTACTAGAAGGTCCTCCATCCATGGCGCACCAAAGCATAGTCTTCAAGTCGCTCCCGAGGCCTTCTTCCATACCCTTCCATATCAAGTGAAGATGGGTATCTTGGATCAACTTGGCTTGACTCCGAGTGAAGGGTCTTGAGGGGGTTTGGGTCTTATCATCCTCCCCTTTTTGAGAAGATTTCGTCCTCGAAATCGAAGCATCATCCACGACCTCTTCATCATTATGCACAGCCTCTTCAGTACCTACATTCAAAGGAACCAAGTCACTAACATTGAAAGTATTAGAGACTTGATACTCACTTGGCAATTCGACCACATAAGCATTGTTGTTTATCTTCGAGAGCACTTGGAATGGGCCATCTCCTCGGGGTGCCAACTTCCCTTTCCTAAGGTTTGGAAACCTTTCTTTCCGGAAGTGCACCCACACATAGTCACCCTTCTTGAGTTCCACCTTCTTGCGTCCCTTGTTCTTTTTGGCGGCAACCTTAGCATAAGCTTCCTCCAAGTTCTTCTTCGCCTTTGCATGGAGTTCAACCAAAGCCTTGGCTCTAGCTGTACCTTCAAAATTAACAACCATTTCCCTTGGCAAAGGGGTTAGATCAAGGGGAATCAAGGAGTTAAATCCATAAACACACTCGAATGGAGTCATGCCTATCATGCTATGCAATGTGCGATTGTAGGCAAACTCCATAAGAGGTAGACAATCAATCGAAGTCCCGGCCTTGCCTCGAGTCATGGCTCTAAGAAGAGCACCCAAGGTTCGGTTTACCACTTCCGATTTCCCATCGGTTTGGGGGTGGTGGGACGTGGAGAACAAGAGCTTGGTGCCTAAAGCACCCCATAAACACCTCCAAAAATGACTTAGGAACTTAGTGTCCCTATCACTCACTATGGTTCGAGGCACACCATGCAACTTCAAAACATTTTCAATAAACAAAGTTGCCACATGTTGTGCATCATCACATTTCTTGCATGGAATGAAATGAGCCATTTTGGAGAACCTATCCACAACAACATAAATGCTATCATGGCCCCCTCTAGTCTTTGGTAATCCCATCACAAAATCCATTGAGATATCCAACCATGGACTAGTAGGTACGGGGAGAGGGGTATACAACCCATGAGGGTGGGCTTTAGATTTGGCTCGCTTGAACTCAAGGAAATTAGCGCAAAACTTTTCCACATGCACCCTCATCTTTGGCCAATGGAATTGTTCTTGAAGAATGGCCAAAGTCTTTCTTGTGCCAAAATGTCCCATGAGTCCCCCGCAATGTGCTTCATGCACAAGCAACTCTCTCCAAGAGGACTCCGGAATGCACACTCTACCATTTTTTAAGATATAACCATTAACCCATTGGTATTTGTCAACTCTCTCCCCTTTCTCTAGAGTGTCATGGACACTCTTTAGCTTTGGGTCATGAGCATACATCAATTTAATGCTCTCAAAACCCATGAGCTTAGAGGTGAGAGTGGTGGCTAGGGCAAACTTTCTTGAAAGCGCATCCGCCACAACATTGTCTTTCCCTTTCTTGTATTGGATCACATAGGGAAAAGACTCAATGAATTCAACCCACTTGGCATGTCTCTTATTGAGCTTCTCTTGGCCTCTCAAATGCTTGAGTGACTCATGGTCACTCTTGATTACAAACTCACGAGGCCAAAGATAGTGTTGCCAATGGGCAAGGGCTCTCACAAGGGCATACAACTCCTTGTCATATGTAGAATAATTCAAGGAGGCCCCTTTCAACTTTTCACTAAAGTAGGCGATGGGTTTGCTATCTTGCATTAAAACACCACCAATTCCCACCCCCGAGGCATCACATTCAACCTCAAATGCCTTTCCGAAGTCGGGCAATTGCAATAGAGGGGCGTTACTCAAGCTACTTTTCAACTCAAGGAAGGCCTTCTCTTGAGGCTCTCCCCAAACAAACGGTTGGTCTTTCTTCACCAATTCGGTGAGTGGGGCGGCAATGGAGCTAAAGTCCCTCACAAATCGCCTATAAAAGCTTGCGAGACCATGAAATCTCCTTACTTGAGTCACGGTAGTGGGAGTAGGCCAATCACGTATGGCCTCTACCTTAGACTCATCCACCTGCACTCCTTGGGCACTCACAACAAACCCAAGGAAGACCACCTTCTCAACACCAAAGGCACACTTTTTAAAATTAGCATAGAGCTTTTCGGCTCTCAACTTTTCAAGCACTAGCCTAAGGTGTTCAACATGGTCGTCTATTGATTTTCTATAGATCAATATATCATCAAAATAGACGACCACAAACTTGTTGATGAATGGCTTTAGAACATGGTTCATTAGCCTCATGAAAGTGCTAGGTGCATTGGAGAGCCCAAAGGGCATCACCAACCATTCGTAGAGACCAAATTTGGTCTTGAATGCGGTTTTCCATTCATCACCGGGTTTCATCCGGATTTGATGGTAGCCGGACCTAAGGTCAATTTTGCTAAACACACATGAACCGCTCAATTCATCTAACATATCATCAAGTCGGGGAATAGGATGACGGTACTTTACCGTTATTTTGTTCACGGCCCGACAATCAACACACATTCTCCAAGTGCCGTCCTTTTTGGGAACAAGGATCACGGGCACGGCACATGGACTCAAGCTTTCCCTCACCAAGCCTTTAGTGAGCAATTCATCAACTTGCCTTTGCAACTCCCTTGTATCCTCCGGGTTGCTCCTATAGGCCGGCTTGTTCGGGATTTGGGATCCCGGGAAAAAGTCTATTTGATGCTCAATGCCCCTCAAAGAAGGCAATCCATCCGGCATTTCATCCGGGAACATGTCACCAAAATCCTTCAAAACATTCTCAAACACACTAGGCAAAGGGTTAGAAGAAAAATCACAATTAGAGTTTAGAACCATACCTTTGTGCACTAGGCATATGAGAAGCTTGTTGCCATCATTTTCCTTTAGGATCTCGCCCGGTTGAATCATGGCACATATGCCACCGGTAGAAGTAGGTGGGATTGCCACCAAGCTTTTGGACAAAGGGCTAGTCTCAACAACCGACTTAGCCTTTGCCACTTCTCTCAACTCCCGCATCCGTTTGTAATCATCGCTCACTTGTTTGGGAGTCATAGGTTGGAGTACAAACTTCTTCCCCTCATGCGTCACCGTATAGGTGTTGGCATGACCATTATGAACCACACGTCAATCAAATTGCCAAGGCCTACCAAAGAGTAGGTGGCATGCTTGCATAGGCACGACATCGAACATGTGTTCATCCACATAGTTCCCAATCTTGAAGTTGATCAAACATTGCTTAACCACCCTAAACTCACCACACTCACTAAGCCATTGAAGCCTATAAGGATTTGGGTGTTTCAAGGTAGGTATTTTCAATTGGGTAACTAGTGTTTGGCTAATAACATTAGCACAACTTCCCGAGTCAATGATCATAGAGCAAATGAGACCCATGACTCGGCATTTGGAATGAAAAAGGTTCTCTCGTTGTAAGGTCTCAACATCCTCTACACACATGGCTCCTAGACTCCTCCTCACAACAAGGAAGGCATGGGAATCATCATCTTGGATCATAGTAATCTCCCCTTCATCTCCCTCATCCTCATCACCCTCTACTCCCTCTTCTTCCACGGGCTCACTATCTTGCTCATAGACCAAGTCACCAACAAGAACCATAGTTTTCCGAGTAGGGCAATCTTTAGAGAGATGACCATATCCCTTACACTTAAAGCATTGAGTAGAAGAAGAGATTGGATTACTCAATTGAGTTCTAGAATTACCTCCCACGGGTTGTGTCGACCTTTCAAAAGGCTTTTTCACTTCCTTGCTAGCACTTGCACCACTTGCACTTGGGAATTTGGCATTAGTTGTAGGAGACTTCCAATCCTTTGGCTTGTTCAATGGAGTAATAGCATTACTCTTGTAGCGAAGGGATTTCTCCTCTTTGAGCCACTTCTCGGCTTCAACCGCATCCTCAAATAGCTTGTAGTGATCATTGTACTTGTGAAACTTCAAAAGTGAAGCTATGTCTCGGTTTAAGCCCCCTTTGAAACGGATCATGGCCGTCTCATTGTCTTCCTCATCCAAGTCTAGAGTCATTCGGACTTGTTCAAACTCATTGAAGTACTCCCCAACCGACTTGGAACCTTGTTTCAATTCATAGAGACGCTTTTGTTGGTCCACCCGGTATTGGTTAGTCAAGTACTTTTCATCCATCACACGGATCAACTCATCCCAAGTAAGATTAAGAACCATCCCCATCCTCTTTCTACTCCTCTTTACCGACTCCCACCATGTAGAAGCAAAGGACTCAAAGGTAGAGATAGCATACTTAGTCTTCTTCACTTCGGGCATGTCATTGGTGTCAAATATACGTTCCATGGACAACTTCCAATCAATGTACTCCACCGGATCACTACTCCCTTTGAAAGGAGGAATAGTAATCTTCACACTATTAAGATTGTTGTTGTTGTCACGACCCCCACGGAATGGCTCCGGTTGGCCCCCATAGTGGTCTTCATTCACACCATACTCCCTCCTTGCATTCCCTCCAACAAATCCCATAGGTGGCCCTCGACCTCGGCCCCTACCTCGATCCACATTACGACCCCAATTCATACCACGTCTTGGTTGAAAGTGATCATCAAAACCATACACATCGTCACCATAATCAACTTCCTCCCCTTCTTGAGCTTCATCGACTTGCTCATGAGGTTGCACGTTTCGGATGGGTCTTGGTAATGGGTTGTGTCTTGGGGGATTATCCAAGATACGGGGAATGCCCGTTCGTTCAATTCTCTCTCGATCTTCCTTTACCCGTTGTTGATTGAGCAATTCAACAACTTGCTCCGGGGTAAAGGTAGGGCTACTCGAGCCTTCACCGGTCTCAATTTTGACACTCGGGGTCCCCTTTTCAATTGGGACACTCGGGGTCCCTTGGTCTCCTTGGGTACTTGAGGCACCCTTTTCAAGTGACTCAATCCTTTGAGTCATAACATCCATCTTGGCAAGAAGGCTAGCCAAGGCCTCCTTGATGAAATCTTGACCTTCGTTGGCCATTGTACCTACAAAGAAAAGAAACAAGAGTTAGTTAAAACACCTCACTCGCTCCCTCACTTGTGTTCACTCGGATCACTCGTATGATTGTGATGGCTATTTCACTCTTGCTTGAACTCAAAGCTGCACGAAGTTGAATAGTAAACCTAAACCTAATCACTCGACTCAAAAGCCAAATGTACTCCGGGGTGAGTGGAGTTAATAGGACTCGATTGGAACGCTAAGCACTTTTTGAGTCAAAAGGCACTACGGGTCTTCTTTGAGTTCTAGTCTCTGTTCTAAGGCACGATAATCCTAGTAGCTTGAAGTAATTAGTACTAATCGAGTACGATTATACTCTAATAATACTAATTAGAAGCAATGCAAACAACAAAACAAGCGATCCTAGAAGAAACTACCCGATTCCCAACTTTCAGAAAAGTAGGCGCCCCACCTGTTTAGACTAGGTGGTCCGCCTGGTGTCTGCAGTGGGGAGTAGGCGGTCAGCCTACTCTAAGTAGGCGGTCCGCCACTGTAAAGTCCAGAGAACAAGAAAAATTCAGGCGGTCCGCCCGTTTCCCTAGGCGCTCCGCCTACTGTAGGTTTCAGCACAGTTCAAACACGATTTTCTTGGTTTTGCACCCAAAAATTCATCAATCCACACGTTGTTTTAGCAATTCAAAGGTACCCCAATGTTGTTTCAAGCACAGAGATCAAACCCCAATCAATTTTATCAAATCCCAATCAAAGTTCAACATTCCACCATGTTCATAGCTAGGGTTTCAAATTTTCAAATTCTTCAAGGGTTTCAAATTTTCAATCCTTGTGTTTCTACTTCAAATTCGATGCTCAGGGTACCAAAAGAATGGGTTTCCAACAAGGAACAAACCCCAATATCAATCAAGCAATGGGTCCAACAAACCAAGATTCGATGATCAATTTTTTGTGTTTTTTCAACCTTTTCTATTTTTTTTTGTGTTTTCTTCTTTTTCTTCAACAACAAATAAGAACCTAAGATAGAAACCAACCTAGGCACGAAGAATCAAGGGTCGGGGGTTTGTAGAAACAAAACCCGAGCCTTGCTCTGATACCTAGATGATAAGAATCAAAAACGAAACGCGGAAATAAAGATAAAGAGCGAGACACTACTCGAACTCCCTACGAAGTAACTATGGAGAACTCGTTCCATAATACCCTCGTATCGGTGTCAAGGAGGACCTACACTATGCAACTACCCTCGAGTCACACTTGGGACTCGCAAATAGAATGATCGGGTTTTCGTTTCAAGACTCAACTAGGTTCCACTAGTGAATTCAAGCAACCAAGACAAAGGGTTCTCCAAACAAGAGATAGTTTCTTTTCATCATTCATATAATTCAAGGTAGACTAAGGTTTGAATAGGTTTGTGAAGTATTTATAGACTTCACTTACATGTAATGAAAGCTCAAAAATACCCCCAAAGTGGGTTAAAACAATAAAGGCCTCATAGGGCTATAGTTGTCCAAAACATAGCAAGTAAACTAGGCATCCCGCATCCTTCAGCTCACTAGGCGCCCAAGTAGGCGCCCAGCCTAGTAGAGTAGGCGGTCAGCCTACTTGGAGTGGGCGGTCAGCCCCTTTGGAGTAGGCGGTCCGCCCGTTTTACAGAGGCGGTCCGCCTAGAGGAGATCCAGAGAGTGCTAAAAAACTAGGCGGCCGGCCTAGTTGAGTAGGCGGTCCGTGATGCAGGGAAAAACGAGCCCACTCCCCTTCTTAAAAGCCCTCATACTCACACTAAGAGATTCCTCCTCACCTCTAATCTCATCCTCAAGACAACCCTCCTCACAAGGTAAACTTTCAAGGAAGGTAAGGAAGATCAAAAACAACTTTGGGTATCTTTGGATTGTGAAAACAAGTTGAAAACATCGGATTTGAGGCTTGAAAATCGACTTGAAACGAGTTTGGAACGAGTTGGAAAAGGCTTCAGGCCAGGCGCCCCGCCTGACTTGGCTACTGCCTAAGTCTCAGGCGCCCCGCCTAGACCCAGGCGCCCCGCCTAGAATACTGCACAGTCTAGGCGCCCCTCCTGAGTTTCAGGCGCCCCTCCTGAGTGCTGAACGTATTGTTTCGGGTAGATTTTCGTAGGTATTTCCCTTTATTTGATAACATAACATCTAGTTAGTGCTAATTTGAGTAACCGATCTACTTGAATAGTGCTAACCCTTTGATTGCTCTTAAGTGATTCGTGCCTAGCAAGGAGAGTAGACTTCTAAGGAAAAGCGTAGAACCTTTTAACTCAAGTCCTTCACTTCAAAGTGCCTAGCGTTCATTGAGTCCCATTAACTCCACTCACCCCGGAGTGTGCGTGACTCGTGAATAGTTTAGTTGAGTTGAGGAGTTGCTAATCATCTACGTGAAGCTTTGGAACTACAAGTTGAGTGAAATATCCACCGCCACCCAAAAAAGTGATCCGAGTGAACACAAGTGAGGGAGCGAGTGAGGTGTTTTAACTAACCCTTGTTTCTTTTCTTTGTAGGTACAATGGCCAACGAAGGTCAAGATTTCATTAAGGAGGCCTTGGCTAATCTTCTTGCCAAGATGGACCTCATGAACCAAAGGATTGATTCTCTTGAAAAGGGAGCCTCGAGTACTCAAGGTGAACATGGGACCCCGAGTGTCCCAATTGAAAAGGGGACCCCGAGTGTCCAAATTGAGACCGGTGAAGGCTCAAGTAGCCC
Organism: Petunia axillaris subsp. axillaris; assembly: GCA_029990575.1. Lineage (NCBI taxonomy): Eukaryota > Viridiplantae > Streptophyta > Magnoliopsida > Solanales > Solanaceae > Petunia > Petunia axillaris. Next base: position 98,265,778 of record JARKNS010000004.1, on the reverse strand, counting down.
TACCTTTACCCCGGAGCAAGTTGTTGAATTGCTCAATCAACAACGGGTAAAGGAGGATCGAGAGAGAATTGAACGAACGGGCATTCCCCGTATGTTGGATAATCCCCCAAGAAACTTTCCACTACCAAGACCCGTCCGAAATGTGCAACCTCTTGAGCAAGTTGTTGAGGCTCAAGAAGGGGAGGAAGTTGATTATGGTGACGATGTGTATGGGTTTGATGATCACTTTCAACCAAGGCGAGCTATGAATTGGGGTCGAAATGTGGATCGGGGTAGAGGCCGAGGTCGAGGGCCACCCTTAGGATATGGAGGGAGGAATGCTAGAAGGGACTATGTTGCTTATCATGATCACCATGGAGGCCAACCGGAGCCATTCCAAGGGGGTCGTGACAACAACAACAACCTTAATAGTGTGAAGCTCACTATTCCTTCTTTCAAAGGAAGTAGTGACCCGGTGGAGTACATTGATTGGAAATTGGCTATGGAGCGTATCTTTGACACCAATGATATGCCCGATGTGAAGAAGACCAAGTATGCAATATCCTCCTTTGAATCTTTTGCTTCTACTTGGTGGGAGTCGGTGAAGAGGAATAGAAGGAGGACGGGTATGGCTATTAATCTTACTTGGGAAGAGTTGATCCGTGTGATGGATGAGAAGTATTTGACCAACCAATACCGGGTTGAACAACAAAGGCGTCTATATGATTTGAAGCAAGGTTACAAATCGGTTGGTGAATATTTCAATGAATTTGAGCAAATCCGAATGATCCTTGACTTAGATGATGAAGACAATGAGACGGCCATGATCCGTTTCAAAGGGGGCTTGAACCAAGACATAGCTTCACAATTGAAGTTCCACAAATATGATGATCATTACAAGCTATGTGAAGATGCGGTTGAGGCCGAGAAATGGCTCAAGGAGGAGAAATCCCTTCGCTACAAGAGTAGCACTCCTACTCCAACAAGCAAACCAAAGGATTGGAAGCCTCCTACTACAAATGCAAGGTTCCCAAGTGCAAGTGGAACATGTGGTGCAAATGCTACCAAGGATGTGAAAAAGCCGTTTGAGAAGAACACACCTAATGTGGGAGGTAACTCTAAAACTCAACTACATGCTCCTACTTCTTCTTCAATACAATGCCACAAGTGCAAGGGCTATGGTCACTTTGCTAGGGAATGTCCTACAAAGAGGACCATGATTGTTGTTGGTAATGATGCATATGAGAAAGAGAGTGAATCGGAAGATGAGGGAGTAGAGGGAGTAGAGGGAGATGAGGGAGTGGAGGAGAATGATTTGCTTGATGACACGGTGGAGGAGGAGGATCCTCATACTTTCTTGGTTGTGAGAAGGAGCCTAGGGGCTATGATTGTGGAAGATAGTGAAACCTTGCAACGGGAAAATCTTTTCCATGCTAGGTGCCGGGTCAAAGATGTTGTTTGCTCTATGATAATTGATTCCGGAAGTTGTGCAAATATAGTGAGTCAATCACTAGTGGCTCAATTGAAGTTAACTACCATGAAGCATCCTAAACCTTACCGGTTACAATGGCTTAGTGAATGTGGAGAGCTTAAGGTAATGAAACAAGCCTTGATCAAGTTTAGAATGGGTAGTTATGTTGATGAGCATTTGTTTAACGTTGTGCCTATGCAAGCATGCCACCTACTCTTAGGGAGGCCATGGCAATTCGATAGGCAAGTGGTGCATGATGGTCGTGTCAACACTTACACGGTCAAACATGAAGGGAAGAGATTTGTGCTTAAACCTCTCACTCCTAAGCAAGTAAGTGATGACTACAAGAAAATGAAGGAGTTGAGGGAGGTGGCAAAGGCTAAGTCACTCATTGAGACTAGCCCTTTGTCCAAAAGCATGGTGGCAATCCCACCTACTTCATCTACCGGTGGCATGTGTGCCATGATGCAACCGGGCGAGCTCTTGAAAGGTAATGATGGCACCAAGTTTCTCCTATGCCTAGTGCACAAAGGTATGATCCTTAACTCTAATTGTGATTTTTCTTCTAACCCTTTGCCTAGTGTGTTTGAGAATGTTTTGAAGGATTTTGGTGACATGTTCCCGGATGAAATGCCGGATGGATTGCCTCCTTTGAGGGGCATTGAGCATCAAATAGACTTTGTCCCGGGATCCCAAATCCCAAACAAACCGGCCTATAGGAGCAACCCGAAGGATACAAGGGAATTGCAAAAGCAAGTTGATGAATTGCTCACTAAAGGTTTGGTAAGGGAAAGCTTGAGTCCTTGTTCCGTGCCCGTGATCCTTGTTCCCAAAAAGGACGGCACTTGCAGAATGTGTGTTGATTGTCGGGCCGTGAACAAAATAACGGTAAAGTACCGTCATCCTATTCCCCGACTTGATGATATGTTAGATGAATTGAGCGGTTCATGTGTGTTTAGCAAAATTGACCTTAGGTCCGGCTACCATCAAATCCGGATGAAACCCGGTGATGAGTGGAAAACCGCATTCAAGACAAAATTTGGTCTCTATGAATGGTTGGTGATGCCCTTTGGGCTCTCCAATGCACCTAGCACTTTCATGAGGCTAATGAACCATGTTCTAAAGCCATTCATCAACAAGTTTGTGGTCGTCTATTTTGACGATATATTGATCTATAGCAAATCAATAGACGACCATGTTGAACACCTTAGGCTAGTGCTTGAGAAGTTGAGAGCCGAAAAGCTCTATGCTAATTTTAAAAAGTGTGCCTTTGGTGTTGAGAAGGTGGTCTTCCTTGGGTTTGTTGTGAGTTCCCAAGGAGTGGAGGTGGATGAGTCTAAGGTACAGGCCATACGTGATTGGCCTACCCCTACTACCGTGACTCAAGTGAGGAGCTTTCATGGTCTCGCAAGCTTTTATAGGCGATTTGTGAAGGACTTTAGGTCCATTGCCGCTCCACTCACCGAATTGGTGAAGAAAGACCAACCGTTTGTTTGGGGAGAGCCTCAAGAGAAGGCCTTCCATGAATTGAAAAGTAGGTTGAGTACCGCCCCTCTATTGCAATTGCCCGACTTCGGAAAGGCATTTGAGGTTGAATGTGATTCCTCGGGGGTGGGAATTGGTGGTGTATTAATGCAAGATAGCAAACCCATCGCCTACTTTAGTGAGAAATTGAAAGGGGCCTCCTTGAACTATTCGACATATGACAAGGAGTTGTATGCCCTTGTGAGAGCCCTTGCCCATTGGCAACACTATCTTTGGCCTCGTGAGTTTGTAATCAAGAGTGACCATGAGTCACTCAAGCATTTGAGAGGCCAAGAGAAGCTCAATAAGAGACATGCCAAGTGGGTTGAATTCATTGAGTCCTTTCCCTATGTGATCCAATATAAGAAAGGGAAGGACAATGTTGTGGCGGATGCGCTTTCGAGAAAGTTTGCTCTAGCCACCACTCTCACCTCTAAGCTCATGGGTTTTTAGAGCATTAAATTGATGTATGCTCATGACCCAAAGCTAAAGAGTGTCCATGACGCTCTAGAGAAGGGGGAGAGAGTTGAAAAATACCAATGGGTTAATGGATATATCTTCAAAAATGGTAGGGTGTGCATCCCGGAGTCCTCTTGGAGGGAGTTGCTTGTGCATGAGGCACATTGCGGGGGACTCATGGGACATTTTGGCACAAGAAAGACTTTGGCTATTCTTAAAGAACAATTTCATTGGCCAAAGATGGGGGTGCAAGTGGAAAAGTTTTGCAACAATTGCCTTGAATGCAAGCGTGCTAAATCGAAAGCCCACCCGCATGGGTTGTATACCCCTCTCCCCGTACCTACTAGTCCTTGGTTGGATATCTCAATGGATTTCGTGATGGGATTACCTAGGACTAGGGGGGGCCATGACAGCATTTATGTTGTTGTGGATAGGTTCTCCAAGATGGCTCATTTCATTCCATGCAAGAAATGCGATGATGCCCAACATGTAGCTTCTTTGTTTGTTGAAAATGTTTTGAAGCTACATGGTGTGCCTCAAACTATAGTGAGTGATAGGGACCCTAAGTTCCTAAGCCATTTTTGGCGAAGTTTATGGGGTGCTTTAGGCACCAAGCTCTTGTTCTCCACGTCCCACCACCCACAAACCGATGGGCAAACGGAAGTGGTAAACCGAACCTTGGGTGCTCTTCTTAGAGCCATGACCCGAGGTAAGGCCGGGACTTGGATTGATCGTCTACCTTTTATGGAGTTTGCCTACAATCGCACATTGCATAGCATGATAAGTATGACTCCATTCGAGTGTGTCTATGGATTTAACCCCTTGATTCCCCTTGATCTAACCCCTTTGCCAAGGGAAATGGTTGTTAATTTTGAAGGTAAAGCTAGAGCCAAGGCTTTGATGGAGGTTCATGCCAAGGCGAAGAAGAACTTGGAGGAAGCCTATGCAAAGGTAGCCGCCAAGAAAAACAAGGGACACAAGAAGGTGGAATTCAAGAAGGGTGACTATGTGTGGGTGCACTTCCGGAAAGAAAGGTTTCCAAACCTTAGAAAAGGAAAGTTGGCACCCCGTGGAGATGGCCCATTCCAAGTGCTTTCAAAGATAAACAACAACGCCTATGTGGTCGACTTGCCAAGTGAGTATCAAGTTTCTAATATTTTCAATGTTTGTGACTTGGTTCCTTTGGATGTAGGTGATGACGAGGTCGTGGGTGATGATGCTTCAATTTCGAGGACGAAATCTTCTCAAGAAGGGGAGGATGATAAGAACCAAACCCCCACAAGGAGACCATTCACTCGGAGCCAAGTCAAGGATGTCCAAGAGGCGCATTTATACTTTGAGAGGAGAGGACTTGAGGAAGGAAGCGAGTGGAAGCCATTCCGGGTGCTCAAACTAGGCCTCACGCCTAAGGAAGAAGAGAGCCCAGCAGAGCCAGGTGCCCCGCCTGAGCCAGGCGCCCCGCCTGGCCAACTCACTGCCTAAGGCCCAGAAAAACACCCAGGCGCCCCACCTGGCCAGGCGCCCCACCTAGCTGAAGGCCAAGCAAGGTGCCCCGCCTAGCCAGGCGCCCCGCCTAGCTTCAGCATGTTCCAGGCGCCCCTCCCAGCCCCAGGCGCCCCTCCTAGCTGTTGAACTTATGTTTCTTTTACTGTTTTGCCCTACGTGGCTCATTTGATGAACCTTATTAGTAAGGGTATTTAAGTCTTTGTGCAAGCTTGGTAAACACTATAAATAGCCAAGTCTAGCCTTTTTACACTTAGTTTTTGATATTTGATAAATGTTGAACATTGAACATGAGCATGGCTCTTGGTTATTGAATGAAACCCTTTGATCTTGGACTTGTAGTTCTTCTAGCGGATCTAGATGAATACTTTTCCTCTCCGACCATTCTACTTGCGTGCTCGCGTTAGCTCAAGGGTAGTTGCATAGCGTAGGTGTTCTTGTCCTTCTCTCGGGGTGTAACGGAACAAGTTCTCCATTGCTACTTGGGATTAGAGATCGAGTTACGTCTCGTTCTTATCTTTTACTTTTTCCGCGTTTGATTCTTATCACGTTGTGTGATTGTTGTTGGGATTTGTTCCTTATTGGAAACCCGTTCTTTTGGTACCCTAAGCGCCCAATTTGAAGTTGAAACACAAGAATTGAAAATTTGAAACTGATGCAATCGAAAATACGAAAGCGATAAAGAGATAAAATCGAGACGAGACTCACACGAAAGTTCAAGTAGCAACGAAGAACTTGTTCCGTTACACCCCAAACGATTGGAAAGAATCACCTAATGCTATGCAACTATCCTCAAGAGTCACGTGGCTTGAGCAAATAGAATGATCAGAGACGGATAAGAGCAACTTGGATTCATCCAATTGATTCAAGCCAAAATGGTTACAAGGTTCAAGAGCAATGCTCATTAATGTTTTTGTGTTCAAAGTAAGCTAAAAAGCAATAAATGAGAGAGGGGTGTATTTATAACACCCCTTTACAATGTTTTCCTACATTCTGGTCCGCAACTACTAAAGTGTTCATCGCGATCGTGCAGGAGTATATGTGATCGCGAGGCACACTTAAAAGCTTGGCGCGCTATCTCGCGAGACAAGACGCGAAGGCGAAGACAAAAAGTTTACTCTTCGCGATCGCGAAGGTGGTGCACGCGATCGTGATGAACAAAAGTTCTTCGTCAGGCAGTAAGCTCAGCAGGTGTTCCCCTGTTTTGCCCTGTTTTGCTCCCCTGCTTCCTGCACTGTTTCCTACTCAGTTTCCACGTTGATTGAGCTCCAATGCATTGTCTTTAAGTCCTCTCTCGAGCTCATATCATCTAGGCCTCTCGAAACCAAGTGTAGGTGAGCGTCTTGTATATCCTTGGCTTGACTTCGAGTGAATGGTCTCGATGCAATTTGGGTTGCATCATCCTCCCCTTCTTGAGAAGATTTCATCCTCGAAATTAAGGCGTCCTCCTCCAAGGTATCATCACCTACATCAAAAGAAGTCAAGTCACTAACATAGAAAGTGGTCGATACATTGTACTCACCGGGCAAATCTATCACATAGGCATTGTTGTTGATCTTCGACAACACTTGGAATGGGCCATCGCCCCTTGGTGCCAACTTCCCTTTCCGTTGGTTGGGAAACCTTTCCTTGCGGAAAAGCACCCAAACCCAATCCCCCTTCTTGAAGTCCACCTTCTTTCTTCCCTTGTTTTTCTTGGTTGCTATCTTCTCATAGGCCTCCTCCAAAGTCTTCCGCACCTTGGCGTAAAGCTCAAGCAATGCCTTGGCCCGAGCTTTACCTTCAAAATCAACAACCACATCCCTTGGCAAAGGGGTAAGATCAAGAGGAATCAAAGGGTTAAAACCATAAACACACTCGAATGGAGTCATGCTAATCATGCGATGTAAAGTGCGGTTATATGCAAACTCCATGAGTGGTAGCTTATCAATCCAAGTCCCGGCCTTTCCTTTGGTCATAGCTCTAAGTAGAGCTCCCAAAGTCCGGTTGACCACCTCGGTTTGCCCATCGGTTTGAGGGTGGTGGGACGTGGAGAAGAGCAACTTGGTGCCAAGAGCACCCCACAAAGACTTCAAAAAATGGCTAAGGAACATGGAGTCCCTATCACTAACAATGGTGCGAGGAACCCCATGCAATTTCAAAACATTATCAATAAACAAGGAAGCTACATGTTGTGCATCATTAGTCTTTTTGCACGGAATGAAGTGAGCCATTTTGGAGAAACGGTCAACGACAACATAAATGCTATCGTGTCCTCCTCTAGTCCGGGGCAAGGCCATAACAAAATCCATAGAAAGATCAACCCACGGACTAGTAGGTATGGGTAAAGAAGTGTATAAACCATGGTTGTTGGATCTAGACTTGGCCTTCTTGCAATCCAAGCAAGAATTGCAAAAGTTTAGCACAAGAGGCCTCATTTTTGGCCAATGGAATTGTTCTTTAAGTATGGCCAAAGTCTTGTCCACCCCAAAGTGACCCATTAAGCCCCCGCAATGTGCTTCTTGAACTAGCACGTCTCTCCAAGAGGTCTCGGGGACACGCACTCTCCCATTCTTGAAAATGTAGTCATCTATCCATTGGTACTTCTTCACTCTTTCCCCACTCACTAGAGCATCATGAATGCTCTTAAGCTTTGGGTCATGAGCATACAATGATTTGATGCTTTCAAAACCCATATGTCTAGAAGCGAGAGTGGTGGAAAGAGCGAATTTTCTAGAAAGCGCATCGGCCACAACATTGTCCTTACCCTTTTTGTAATGGATCACATAAGGGAAAGACTCAATGAACTTCACCCACTTGGCATGTCTCTTGTTCAACTTTTCTTGGCCTCTTAGATGCTTGAGTGACTCATGGTCACTCTTGATCACAAATTCCCGAGGCCATAGATAGTGTTGCCAATGGGCTAGAGCTCTCAAGAGGGCATACAACTCCTTGTCATACGTGGAGTAATTCAAGGTTGCGCCCTTCAACTTCTCACTAAAGTAGGGGACGGGTTTCCCTTATTTCATGAGAACACCCCCGATTCCAACCCCCGAGGCATCACATTCAACCTCAAAATCCTTCCCGAAGTCGGGCAATTGTAACAAGGGGGCGGTACTCAACCTACTTTTAAATTCTTGGAAAGCTCTCTCTTGAGGCTCTCCCCACACAAAGGATTTATCTTTCTTCACCAACTCGGTGAGTGGAGCGGCAATGGAGCTAAAGTCTTTCACAAATCGCCTATAAAAGCTAGCAAGACCATGGAAGCTCCTCACTTGAGTCACGGTAGTAGGAGTAGTCCAATCACGAATGGCCTCTACCTTAGACTCATCTACCTCCACTCCTTGGGAACTCACAACAAACCCAAGAAAGACTACCTTTTCAACACCAAAGGCACACTTCTTAAAATTAGCATAGAGCTTTTCGGCTCTCAAAACTTCAAGCACTTGCCTTAAGTGACCAACATGGTCGTCTATTGATTTGCTATATATCAATATATCGTCAAAGTAGACGACCACAAACTTGTTGATGAATGACTTTAGCACATGGTTCATTAGCCTCATGAAAGTGCTAGGTGCGTTGGAGAGGCCAAAGGGCATAACCTACCATTCATATAGACCAAACTTGGTCTTGAATGCGGTTTTCCATTCATCTCCGGGTTTCATCCAGATTTGATGGTAACCGGACCTAAGGTCTATCTTCGAAAAGATGCTAGAACCACTAAGCTCATCTAACATGTCATCCAAACGAGGTATGGGATGTTGATACTTTACCGTAATCTTGTTGATCACACGACAATCCACACACATCCTCCAAGTGTCATCCTTCTTTGGAACAAGGATCACGGGTACAACACAAGGACTCAAGCTCTCCCTCACCAAGCCCTTGGTAAGTAATACATCCACTTGCTTTTGCAACTCCCTTGTGTCCTCGGGATTGCTCCTATATGCCGGCTTGTTTGGGATTTGAGATCCCGGGACAAAGTCAATTTAATGTTCAATACCCCTCAAGGGAGGTAATCCATCGGGCATCTCATCCGGGAAAATGTCCCCATAATCCTTCAAAACATTTTCAGAAGCACTAGGCAAAGGGTTAGAAGAATAATCAAACTCGGAAGTAAGAATCATACCTTTGTACACTAGGCAAATGAGTAGTTTGTCGCCATCATTTCCTCTTAAAAGTTCACCCGGTTGCATCATGGCAGAAATGCCACCGGTAGAAGATGGTGGAGCCACCACCAAGCTCTCGGCCAAAGGGTTAGTCTCAACAACCGACTTAGCTTTTGCCGCTTCCCTCAATTCCCTCATGCGCTTGTAATCGTCACTTACTTGTTTGGGCGATAAGGGCTTGAGAACAAACTTTCTCCCTTCATGCTTCACCGTGTAGGTGTTGGCACAGCCATCATGAACCACATGTCGATCAAATTGCCATGGCCTTCCAAAGAGAAGGTGGCATGCTTGCATGGGCACAACATCGAACATGTGTTCATCCACATAGTTCCCTATCTTGAACTTGATCATGCATTGTTTGACCACCCTCAATTCACCACACTCACTAAGCCATTGCAAACGGTAAGGACTTGGGTATTTTCAATTGGGAAACTAGTGTTTGGCTAATGACATTGGCACAACTTCCCGAGTCAATAATCATGGAACAAAGGAGACCCATGACTCGGCATTTAGAATGGAAGAGGTTCTCTCTTTGCAAGGTTTCACTATCCTCTACACACTTGACTCCTAAACTCCTCCTCACAACAAGGAAGGCATGGGTGTCATCATCATCCTCCATTGCAACCTCCCCCTCATCAACCTCCTCATAACCCTCTACTCCCTCATCCTCGGGTTCACTATCATTGTTCATACACCAACTCACCCACATCAACCATAGTTTTCTGGGTAGGGCAATCTTTGGAGAGATGTCCGTAACCCTTACATCTATAGCATTGAGTAGAAGTAGAAATAGGATTGCTCAAATGAGTTTTAGAGTTACCTCCTACATGTGGTGTGGACTTCTCATAAGGCTTCTTCACATCCTTGCTAGCAATTGTACCACTTGAGTTTGGAAACCTTGCATTTGGTGTAGGGGTCTTCCACTCCTTTGGCTTACTCATGGGAGTAGTATTGCTACTCTTGTAGCGAGCGGACTTCTCCTCTTTGAGCCATTTCTCGGCTTCAACCGCATCATCATAGAGGTCATAGTGGTTGTCATACTTGTGGAACTTCAATTGAGAGGCTATGTCTCGATTCAAACCACTTCTAAAACGGATCTCGGCCGGCCCATTATCTTCCCAATCCAAGTCTAAGGTCATACGAATTTGCTAAAACTCATTGAAGTATTCCCCAACCGTCTTGTACCCTTGCTTCAACTCATAGAGGCGTTTGTACTGGGCATGACGGTATTGCTCGGTCAAATACTTCTCATCCATCATTCGAAGCAATTCTCCCCAAGTAAAATTGATAGCCATGGCATTTCTCCTTCTACTCCTCTTGACCGACTCCCACCAAGTAGAAGCAAAGGATTCAAAAGAAGATATGGCATACTTGGCCTTCCTCTCCTCGTTCATGTCATTGGTGTCAAATATTCGCTCCATGGTCAACTTCCAATCAATGTACTCCATCGGGTCACTACTCCCTTTTAAAGAAGGAATAGTAAGCTTCACACTATTAAGGTTGTATTTTCTCGACCCCCTTTGTACGGCTCCGGTTGGCCTCCAAAGTTATCCCCATAACCACCATAATCCCTCCTAGCATTTCCTCCAACATACCCTATGGGCGGCCCTCGACCTCGACCTCTACCCCTATCCACATTGCGATCCCAATTCATAGCTCTCCCATTCGGATTAGGAGCCCCATATTCACTACCACCATACTCATCCTCCTCCCCTTCTTGAGCTTGATCAACTTGCTCAAGAGGTTGAACATGTCGAATAGGTCCGGGAAGCGGAACATTTCTTTGGGGATTGCCCACTATGTGAGGAATGCTCACTCGTTGGGTATTGCCCAACACTTGTTCATTTCTTTCACGATCTTCCTTTACCCGTTGTTGCCTAAGCAACTCAACAACTTGTTCCGGGGTAAAGGTGGAGCTTGAAGTACCTTCACCGGCTTCAACTTGGACACTCGAGGTCCCTTTCTCAACTTGGACACTCGGGGTCTCTTTCTCGGTTTGGATACTCGAAGTCACCTTCTCGAGGTTCTCAATCCTTAGGCTCATACTATCCAATTTGGCAAGGATAGTAGCCAAGGCATTTTTCGTGGTATCATCTCCTTCGTTGGACATTGTACCTACAACAATAAAAAACAAGCAAAGAGATTAGAGTAAAAATCCTCACTCACTCCCTCACTTTTATTTGTCGCTCGGGTTCACTCAAGTTGGGTTAGGTCCACACAAGCTTGAGATCAATGGCCTCCTCGTAGTTGCACCACCTCCTCAATGATCAATCCAAAATACAAGAACCAAATGCTCTTCGGGAAGAGTGGATTCAATGGGACTCGATAAACGCTAAGCTATTTGGTGTGCACTTGAACCAAACAATTAACTACGAATCTTCTTTGAATTCTACTCTCCTTCTAGGCACGAGTATCCTATTCGCACAATGGATTAGTACTAATTGGGTAGAAGTGTTACCCTCAAAGTACTAACCGGAAGTGATGCGATCAAATGTCCAAAGATCGAATCGTCACTAAACGGATTCGGAATTGGAGGAATTTTTGTTTGTGATCTAGAAACTTACCATATTTGATGATGCTATGGGAGTTTTGGTGGTTGGAAGCTGTTACGATACCTTTGCGAACATTCTGTCCCAGTTCAGGAAATTCTGGAAATTGTTACCCTTCGCGATCGCGTGCAGAGGGGCGCGATCGCGATGAACAAAAGTGCAGAAATGACGCGATAGCGTGAGGCCTTGTACGATCGCGCAGGTCTGTGCAGCAGAACCAGAAACTCGACTGAAAACTGTAGTTTTGGCACACAAACAACCCAAATTCAACTTGTTTTCAGTTTTCAAGCTTTCAAATGGTGTTTTCAACTGTAGTAAACAATCCTCACCGGTTTTATCAAACAAACATCCAACAAACAACTTGTTTCAATGATTTTGGACAAGTTTCTTCAAAAATTTTCAAAACATTCAAGAACCAAAATTTTGATTTTCACTACAACACTCCAAATGATGTTATGGTGGTATCAAAACGACGGGAAATCTATAAGGAGTAAACCCCGATACCAAACAACCAAGAGTTCATAACATCAATCGAGTTCTAGCAAATTTTGCAAAATATTCAACCTAGGGTTCAAATTTTCCAACCTTTGATTCTCAACTCCAAAACGTGCTTTGTTGGTTCCCAATTGTCGAGTTTACGTAAACAAACAATCCCTGATAATCAACACCAACAAAATCGTATCAACAAATGATTTCTAGCAATTTTTTTGTGATTTTCCAATTTTTGAATTTTTTTCTTCCTTTTCAAATAAGAAGAGAATGAACAAGGAAACAAACAAGAAACAAAGATGACAAGCACGAAGTGTAGGACAAGGGTTCGTAAGAACGCAACCTCATGCAATCGAAAATACGAAAGCGATAAAGAGATAAAAGTGAGACGAGACTTACACTAAAGTCGAGTAGCAACGGAGAACTTGTTCCGTTACACCCCGAACGATTGGAAAGAATCACCTAATACTATGCAACTATCCTCAAGAATCACGTGGTTCTTGCAAATAGAATGGTCGGTGATAAGACCCAAACCCCCTCAAGACCATTCACTCGGAGTCAAGCCAAGTTTATCCAAGATACCCATCTTCACTTGGTATGGAAGAGTATGGAAGAAGGCCCCGAGAGCAACTTGAAGACCATGCTTTGGTGTGCCGTGGATGGAGGATCCTCTAGGACACTTGGGGAGGCTCAAGAGACCCAAAATGAGACACCCCAAGGGGCTCCAGAACAAGGCGGAGCGCCTCCCAGCTGAGGCGGGGCGCCTTCCACATGCGGGATTTTAATTACTTTTGTCTTGGACTTCCAACTTTAGCCCTGCGCGGCCTTATTTGTTTTAACCCACTTTGGGGGTATTTTAGACCTTTTATTACGCCCAAGTGAAGCCTATAAATACTTCACTTAGCCTCCTCAAACATTAGCTTACCTTTTGAATCTTATGAATGATGAATAGAGTTTATCTCTTTTTATGAAGAAACCCTTTCTTGGTTGCTTGAATTCACTAGTGGAACCTAGTTGAGTCTTGAACCGAAAACCCGATCATTCTATTTGCGAGTCCCAAGTGTGGCTCGAGGGTAGTTGCATAGTGTAGGTCCTCCTTGACACCGATACGAGGGTATTATGGAATGAGTTCTCCATAGTTACTTCGTAGGGAGTTCGAGTAGTGTCTCGCTCTTTATCCTTATTTCCGCGTTTCGTTTTTGATTCTTATCATTTTGGTATCAGAGCAAGGCTCGGGTTTTGTTTCTACAAACCCCCGACCCTTGATTCTTCGTGCCTAGGTTAGTTTCTATCTTAGGTTCTTGTTTGTTGTTATTAAAACAAGAAAACTACAAAAAAATTGAAAAAAAAATTGAAAATCTAAAATTTTGGTGTAACTTGTTGGTTTGAATGATTCATGATATGGGTGTTATAGATTCTTGATCGTGGTTGAAATCCCGTCGTTTGGATACCAAAAACACTTGGATTGGGGAAGATTGAAAATCAAAACCCCAAAACCCCTTAAAGCCCTTGATGAACTTGTTCTTGATGATTTTTGATTGATTCTTGGGTTGGATTGAAGTGGAATTGAGAACTTGATATTGGGGTTTGATCCTTGTGTGATTCTCGTTCTTTTGGTAGCTTAAACACCCAATTTGGAGTTGTATTGCATGAATTGAAGCTTTGAAACCCTATGAGAATTTGAAAATTTTGAAACCCTAGCTTTGAAGAAGATGATCATGGTGGATTATTTGTTTTATATTTGGGTTTGATAAAAGTTGTTGGGGTTTGATCTTTGTGATTAATACAACATTTGGGTACCTTTGAATTGCTAAAACAACGTTTGATTAGTTGAATTGTTGGGTGAAAAACCAAGAAAACACGTTGTTGAACTGTGCTGAAGGTTGCAGAGGCGGAGCGCCTCAAATCTGTGACCTCTCTGGAAATTGCTGAGGCGGAGCGCCTCCCTGCTGAGGCGGAGAGCCTCCACCTGGCACTTTACCCTGGGCGGACCGCCCACTAGCTGAGGCGGGGCGCCTACTTCCTGAACGTTGGGAATTGGGTAGTTTCTTCTAGGTTCTCGTGTTTTGTTGTTTGCATTGCTTCTAATTGGTGCTATTAGAGTATAATCCTACTTCATTAGTACTAATTACTTCGAGCTAATTAGGATCATCGTGCCTTAGAAAGGATACTAGAACTCAAAGAAGACCCGTAGTGCCTTTTGACTCAAGTCCTCACTCAAAGTGCTTAGCGTTCCAATCGAGTCCTATTAACTCCACTCACCCCGGAGTGCATTGGGCTTTCGAGTCGAGTGATTAAGTTTAGGTTTACTATTCAACTTCGTGAAGCTTTGAGTTCAAGCAAGAGTGAAATAGCCATCACCACCATACGAGTGATCCGAGTGAAAACTTGTGAGGGAGCGAGTGAGGTGTTTTGACTAACTCTTGTTTCTTTCTTTGTAGGTACAATGGCCAACGAGGGTCAAGATTTCATCAAGGATGCCTTGGCTAGCATTCTTGCCAAGATGGACGTCATGACTCAAAGGATTGAGTCACTTGAAAAGGGTGCCTCAAGTACCCAAGGTGACCAAGGGGCCCCGAGTGTCCCAACTGAAAAGGGGACCCCGAGTGTCCCAATTGAGACCGGTGAAGTCTCAAGTACTCCTAACTTTACCCCGGAACAAGTAAGCCATGTCATTGAGTTGTTCAATCAACAACGGGTAAAGGAGGACCGGGAGAGAATTGAACGAACGGGCATTCCCCGCATCTTGGATAATCCCCCAAGAGACGTTCCATTACCAAGACCCATCCGAAATGTGCAACCTCTTGAGCAAGTCGATGAGGCTCAAGAAGGGGAGGAAGCCAAATATGGTGATGATATGTATGGGTTTGATGATCACTTTCAACCGAGACGAGGTATGAATTGGGGTCGTAATGTGGATCGTGGTAGGGGCCGAGGTCGAGGGCCACCTATGGGATATGTTGGAGGGAATGCAAGGAGGGAGTATGGTGTGAATGAAGATCACTATGGGGGCCAACCGGAGCCGTTCCGTGGGGGTCGTGACAACACCAACCTCAATAGTGTGAAACTTAATCTCCCAACCTTCAAAGGGAATTGTGATCCGAATGCTTACATTGAATGGGTGCTACAAATGGAAAGATTGTTTGACACAAACGAGATGTCCGATGAGAAGAAAGGCACCTATGCTATTTCTTCCTTTGAATCCTATGCATCTACTTGGTGGGAATCCGTCAAGAGATCAAGGAGAAGGGCGGGAATCCCCGTGAATGTGGGTTGGATCGACTTGAAGAGTATCAAGTACATTACTCCTCGATATCGTCAAGAGCAACTCAAGAAGCTTTATGAGTTGAAGCAAGGTGTTAAGACGTTGCATGAATATTATGATGAGTTTGAAAGAACTCGAATGGCTTTGGATATGGACACCGAAGATGAGGAGAAAGCCGTGATCCGTTTCATGAATGGGTTGAGCTATGGTATAGCTTCACAATTGAGATTGCGTGCTTATCTATCACTTCAAGAGGTTCTTGATGCCGCTATCCAAGCCGAGCAATGGCTTGAGAAAGAGAAGTCCAACCGTTACAAGAGCAACACTTCTACTTCCATGAACAAACCAAAGGATTTGAAAGCTCCCACAACGAATGCAAAATTCCCAAGTGCAAGTGCTAGCAAGGATGTGAAGAAGCCTTTTGAAAGGTCTACACAACCCTTGGGAGGTAATTCTAGAACTCAATTGAGTAATCCAATCTCTTCTTCTACTCAATGCTTTAAGTGTAAGGGTTATGGTCATCTCTCTAAAGATTGCCCGACCCGGAAAACTATGGTTCTTATTGGTGACTTGGTCTATGAGCAAGATAGTGAGCCCGAGGAGGGAGAAGAAGTGGGAGTAGAGGGTGAGGAGGAAGGAGATGATGGGGAGATTGCCAAGGAAGAAGATGATGATTCCCATGCCTTCCTTGTTGTGAGGAGAAGCCTAGGAGCCATGTGTGTTGAGGATGTTGAGACCTTACAAAGAGAGAACCTTTTTCACTCCAAATGCCGAGTCATGGGCCTCCTTTGCTCCATGATCATTGACTCGGGAAGTTGTGCTAATGTTATTAGCCAAACACTAGTTGCCCAATTGAAAATACCCACCTTAAAACACCCAAATCCTTATAGGCTACAATGGCTTAGTGAGTGTGGTGAGTTGAGGGTGGTTAAACAATGTTTGATCAAATTCAAGATTGGGAACTATGTGGATGAGCACATGTTCGATGTCGTGCCTATGCAAGCATGCCACCTACTCTTTGGTAGGCCTTGGCAATTTGATCGACGTGTGGTTCATAATGGTCATGCCAACACCTATACGGTGACCCATGAGGGGAAAAATTTTGTGCTCCCACCCATGACTCCCAAACAAGTGAGCGATGATTACAAACGGGTGCGGGAGTTGAGAGAAGTGGCCAAGGCTAAGTTGGTTGTTGAGACTAGCCCTTTGTCCAAAAGCTTGGTGGCAATACCACCTACTTCTACCGGTGGCATATGTGCCATGATGCAACCGGGAGAGATCCTAAAAGGAAATGATGGCAACAAGCTTCTCATATGCCTAGTGCACAAAGGTATGGTTCTAAACTCTAATTGTGATTTTTCTTCTAACCCTTTGCCTAGTGTGTTTGAGAATGTTTTGAAGGATTTTGGCGACATGTTCCCGGATGAAATGCCGGATGGATTGCCTCCTTTGAGGGGCATTGAGCATCAAATAGATTTTGTCCCGGGATCCCAAATCCCGAACAAACCGGCCTATAGGAGCAACCTGGAGGATACAAGGGAGTTGCAAAAGCAAGTTGATGAATTGCTCACTAAAGGCTTGGTGAGGGAAAGCTTGAGTCCTTGTGCCGTGCCCGTGATCCTTGTTCCCAAAAAGGACGGCACGTTGAGAATGTGTGTTGATTGTCGGGCCGTGAACAAAATAACGGTAAAGTACCGTCATCCTATTCCCCGACTTGATGATATGTTAGATGAATTAAGTGGTTCATGTGTGTTTAGCAAAATTGACCTTAGGTCCGTCTACCATCAAATCCGGATGAAACCGGGTGATGAATGGAAAACCGCATTCAAGACCAAGTTTGGTCTCTATGAATGGTTGGTGATGCCCTTTGGGCTCTCCAATGCACCTAGTACTTTCATGAGGCTAATGAACCATGTTCTAAAGCCATTCATCAACAAGTTTGTGGTCCTCTATTTTGACGATATATTGATCTATAGCAAATCAATAGACGACCATGTTGAACACCTTAGGCTAGTGCTTGAAAAGTTGAGAGCCGAAAAGCTCTATGCTAATTTTAAAAAGTGTGCCTTTGGTGTTGAGAAGGTGGTCTTCCTTGGGTTTGTTGCGAGTGCCCAAGGAGTGGAGGTGGATGAGTCTAAGGTAGAGGCCATACGTGATTGGCCTACTCCTACTACCGTGACTCAAGTGAGGAGCTTTCGTGGTCTCGCAAGCTTTTATAGGCGATTCGTGAAGGACTTTAGCTCCATTGCCGCTCCACTAACCGAATTGGTGAAGAAAGACCAACCGTTTGTTTGGGGAGAGCCTCAAGAGAAGGCCTTCCTAGAGTTGAAAGGTAGGTTGAGTACCGCCCCGCTATTGCAATTGCCCGACTTCGAAAAGGCATTTGAGGTTGAGTGTAATGCCTCGGGGGTGGGAATTGGTGGTGTCTTAATGCAAGATAGCAAACCCATCGCCTACTTTAGTGAGAAGTTGAAAGGGGCCTCCTTGAATTATTCTACATATGACAAGGAGTTGTATGCCCTTGTGAGAGCCCTTGCCCATTGGCAACACTACCTTTGGCCTCATGAGTTTGTAATCAAGAGTGACCATGAGTCACTCAAGCATTTGAGAGGGCAAGAGAAGCTCAATAAGAGACATGCCAAGTGGGTTGAATTCATTGAGTCCTTTCCCTATGTGATCCAATACAAGAAAGGGAAGGACAATGTTGTGGCGGATGCGCTTTCAAGAAAGTTTGCTCTAGCCACCACTCTCACCTCTAAGCTCATGGGTTTTGAGAGCATTAAATTGATGTATGCTCATGACCCAAAGCTAAAGAGTGTCCATGACACTCTAGAGAAAGGGGAGAGAGTTGACAAATACCAATGGGTTAATGGTTATATCTTCAAAAATGGTAGAGTGTGCATTCCGGAGTCCTCTTGGAGAGAGTTGCTTGTGCAAGAAACACATTACGGGGGACTCATGGGACATTTTGGCACAAGAAAGACTTTGGCCATTCATCAAGAACAATTCCATTGGCCAAAGATGAGGGTGCAGGTGGAAAAGTTTTGCGCTAATTGCCTTGAGTGCAAGCGAGCCAAATCTAAAGCCCACCCTCATGGGTTGTATACCCCTCTCCCCGTACCTACTAATCCATGGTTGGATATCTCAATGGACTTCGTGATGGGGTTACCAAGGACTGGGGGGGACATGATAGCATTTCGGTTGTTGTGGATAGGTTCTCCAAAATGGCTCATTTCATTCCGTGCAAGAAATGTGATGATGCACAACATGTGGCAACTTTGTTTATTGAAAATGTCTTGAAGTTGCATGGTGTGCCTCAAACCATAGTGAGTGATAGGGACACTAAGTTCCTAAGTCATTTTTGGAGGTGTTTATGGGGTGCTTTAGGCACCAAGCTCTTGTTCTCCACTTACCACCACCCCCAATCCGATGGGCAAACGGAAGTGGTAAACCGAACCTTGGGAGCTCTTCTTAGAGCCATGACCCGAGGGAAGGCCGGGACTTGGATTGATCGTCTACCTCTTATGGAGTTTTCCTATAATCGCACATTGCATAGCATGATAGGCATGACTCCATTCGAGTGTGTTTATGGATTTAACCCCTTGATTCCCCTTGATATAACCCCTTTGCCAAGGGAAATGGTTGTTAATTTTGAAGGTAAAGCTAGAGCCAAGGCTTTGGTTGAACTCCATGCCAAGGCGAAGAAGAATTTTGAGGAAGCTTATGCTAAGGTTGCCTCCAAGAAAAACAAGGGACGCAAGAAGGTGGAACTCAAGAAGGGTGATTATGTGTGGGTGCACTTCCGGGGAGAAAGGTTTCCAAACCTTCGGAAAGGGAAGTTGGCACCCCGGGGAGATGGTCCATTCCAAGTGCTCTCGAAGATAAACAACAATGCCTATGTGGTCGACTTGCCAAGTGAGTATCAAGTCTCTAATACTTTCAATGTTTCTGACTTGGTTCCTTTGAATGTAGGTAATGAAGGGGTCGTGCATGATGATGAAGAGTTCGTAAATGACACTTCGATTTCGAGGACGAAATCTTCTCAAGAAGGGGAGGATGATAAGACCCAAACCCCCTCAAGACCATTCACTCGGAGTCAAGCCAAGTTGATCCAAGATACCCATCTTCACTTGGTATGGAAGAGTATGGAAGAAGGCCCCGAGAGCAACTTGAAGACCATGCTTTGGTGTGCCGTGGATGGAGGATCCTCTAGGACACTTGGGGAGGCTCAACATCCTGAGGCCACCAGTAAAGGAGGCGGTCCGCCTCTCCCAAAATCCAGAGAGTGCACAACTTCTAGGCGGTCCGCCTCTTCAGGTAGGCGGTCCACCTCTTCCTGAAGCCTCTTGGGGTGTTTCCATTTGTGTCTCTTGAGCCTCTCCAAGTGTCCTAGGTGGTCCTCCTTCCATGGTGCTCCATTGCATGATCTTCAAAGTGGTTCCGGAGCTCTCAACATCCATGCCTTTCCAAACCAAGTGTAGGTGAGTGTCTTGTATCTCCTTAGCTTGACTTCGACTGAATGGCCTTGATGCAATTTGGGTTGCATCATCCTCCCCTTCTTGAGAAGATTTCGTCCTCGAAATTAAGGCGTCCTCCTCCAAGGTATCATTACCTACATCAAAAGAAGTCAAGTCACTAACATTGAAAGTGGTGGAAACATTATACTCACCGGGAAAATCTATCACATATGCATTGTTGTTGATCTTGGACAACACTTGGAAAGGGCCATCTCCTCTTGGTGCCAACTTCCCCTTCCTATAATTTGGAAATCTTTCCTTGCGGAAGTGCACCCATACCCAATCTCCCTTCTTGAAATCCACCTTCTTTCATCCTTTGTTTTTCTTGGATGCTATCTTCTCATAGGCCTCCTCCAAAGTCTTCCGCGCCTTGGCATGAAGTTCAAGCAATGCCTTGGCCCGAGCTTTACCTTCAAAATCAACAACCACATCCCTTGGCAAAGGGGTAAGATCAAGGGGAATCAAGGGGTTAAAACCATAAACACACTCAAAAGGAGTCATGCCAATCATACGATGCAAAGTTCGGTTATATGCAAACTCCATGAGTGGTAGCTTATCAATCCAAGTCCCGGCCTTTCCTTTGGTCATAGCTCTAAGTAGAGCTCCCAAAGTCTGGTTCACCACCTCGGTTTGCCCGTCGGTTTGAGGGTGGTGGGACGTGGAAAAGAGCAATTTGGTGCCAAGAGCACCCCACAAACACTTCCAAAAATGGCTAAGGAACTTTGAGTCCCTATCACTAACAATGGTGCGAGGCACCCCATGCAATTTCAAGACATTATCAATAAACAAAGAAGCTACATGTTGAGCATCATTAGTCTTTTTGCAAGGAATGAAGTGAGCCATCTTGGAGAACCTATCAACGACAACATAAATGCTATCGTGTCCTCCTCTAGTCCGGGGTAAAGCCATCACGAAATCCATAGAGATATCAACCCACGGACTAGTAGGTACGGGTAAAGGAGTGTACAAGCCATGGTTGTTGGACTTAGACTTGGCCTTCTTGCAATCCAAGCAAGCATTGCAAAAACGTTCCACAAGAGGCCTCATTTTCGGCCAATGGAATTGTTCTTTAAGTATGGCCATAGTCTTGTCCACCCCAAAGTGACCCATCAAGCCCCCGCAATGTGCTTCTTGCACTAGCACATCTCTCCAAGAGGATTCGGGGACACACACTCTCCCGTTCTTGAAGATGTAGCTATCCACCCATTGATACTTTTCCACCCTTTCCCCACTCACTAGAGCATCATGAATCCTCTTGAGCTTTGGGTCATGCTCATACAAAGATTTTATACTTTCAAAACCCATGAGTCTAGAAGCTAAAGTTGTAGCAAGGGCGAACTTCCTAGAAAGCGCATCGGCTACAACATTGTCCTTACCCTTCTTGTAATGAATTACATAGGGAAAGGACTCAATAAACTCCACCCACTTGGCATGTCTCTTATTCAACTTCTCTTGACCTCTTAGATGCTTGAGTGACTCATGGTCACTCTTGATCACGAATTCCCGAGGCCATAGATAGTGTTGCCAATGGGCCAAAGCTCTCACGAGTGCATACAACTCCTTGTCATACGTGGAGTAATTCAAGGTTGCGCCCTTCAACTTCTCACTAAAGTAGGCAACGGGTTTCCCTTATGCATGAGGACACCCCCAATTCCCACCCCCGAGGCATCACATTCTACCTCAAAAGCCTTCCCGATGTCGGGCAATTGCAAAAATGGGGCGGTACTTAGCTTACTTTTCAATTCTTGGAAAGCCTTGTCTTGCGGCTCTCCCCAAACAAAGGGCTTGTCTTTTTTCACCAACTCGGTGAGTGGTGCGGCGATGGTGCTAAAGTCTCTAACAAAGCGCCTATAGAAACTAGCTAGGCCATGGAAACTCCTCACATGAGAAACGGTGGTAGGAGTTGGCCAATCTCTAATGGCTTCAACTTTGGACTCATCAACTTCTACACCATCGGCACTAACAACAAAGCCCAAAAAGACAACATTTTCAACACAAAAGGCGCACTTCTTAAAGTTGGCATAGAGCTTTTCGGCTCGTAGCACTTCAAGCACTTGACTCAAGTGGCCCACATGGTCGTCTATTTACTTACTATAAATCAATATGTCATCAAAGTAGACGACCACGAATTTGTTGATGAATGGCTAAAGCACGTGGTTCATTAATCGCATGAAAGTGCTAGGTGCGTTGGAGAGGCCGAAGGGCATCACCAACCATTCATATAGACCAAACTTGGTCTTGAATGCGGTTTTCCACTCATCCCCGGGTTTCATCCGGATTTGATGGTAGCCGGACCTAAGGTCTATTTTAGAAAAGACACTAGAACCACTAAGCTCATCCAACATATCATCCAAACGAGGTATGGGATGTCGATACTTTACCGTGATCTTGTTGACCGCTCGACAATCCACACACATCCTCCAAGTACAATCCTTCTTTGGAACGAGGATCACGGGCACGGCACAAGGACTCAAGCTTTCCCTCACCAAATGGTGCAATGCAAATCCCGAAGGGGTTGCTAGAACAAACGCGGAAGAACAAACAAGAAGATAAAAGATAGAAGCAAGACAAAACTTGCTTCTTTCGAAAGAACAGTGAGGAACCTGTCTCAAAGCTCAATCGAAAGGGATACAAGGATCACCTATACTATGCAAAAATCCTCAAGAGAACATTGCCCCTTGCAAACTGAATGATCAAGAGGAATGTTCAGTCGGATTAACCGAAGGCCACAAGTCCTTAAAAGCCCTCACCGGGGTTTTGCTCACGACGGAGACAAGAAGAAATGTGCTCGGCACTTTCATTCAATTCATCAATATTCAAAACTAGCTATCTACAATGAAAGGAAACAAGGTTTATATAGGAAATACTAAGGGTAAACTAGTAAAAGGGTCACAGGCGACCAATGGAAATAAGCCACGCAGGGCTGAATTAAATTGTGTTCGGCAGATTTTGACTTCGGTAAGCCTTGGCTTCGGTTCTCGATTGTCTGCTCGAACACACTTGTTGCCTTCGGACGCTCAATTGTCTTCGAGCTCATTGTCCTCGGTCACTTTGCCTTCGGGCTCAAATCTGAAGATAATGCCTTCGATTCTTGAGCTCGGCCACTCAGCTTCGGAGCAATTGTTTTCCTTCGGCCAAGCTAAGTGAACGTGCACATCGTGCAGCAGCTTGGCTTGGCTTCTTGTCACCGGTCTCCTCACTGGATCGATCACTTGATCAGCACGTGATCGGGCTGCATCATCCTCCCCTTCTTGAGAGGATTTCGTCCTCGAAATCAAGCCCTCGTCGTCCTCCGAAGTTGGACCTACAACACAAGGAACTAAGTCAGCAACATTAAAGGTGTTGGACACGTTATACTCACCAGGGAGGTCGATCACGTAGGCATTGTTGTTGATTTTGGTCAACACTTGAAATGGACCATCCCCTCGAGGAGCTAACTTTCCTTTCCTTTGGTTCGGGAAGCGTTCCTTTCGGAAGTGAACCCAAACCCAATCTCCCTTCTTTAATTCCAAATTTTTACGCCCCTTGTTTTTCTTTAAGGCAACCTTTGCATAGGCCTCCTCGAGGTTCTTCTTCACCTTTGCATGCAATTCGATCAAGGCGGCTGCTCGTCGAGTACCTTCAAAATCAAGAACAGAATCTCGAGGCAATGGGGTTAAATCAAGTGGAATCAAAGGATTAAAGCCATACACACATTCAAACGGGGTCATGTTGATCATTCTATGCACCGTTCGATTGTATGCAAACTCCATTATGGGCAAACGATCAGCCCAGTTTCCAACCTTCCCTTTGGTCATTGCCCGAAACAATGATCCCAAAGTTCGATTAACTACATTGGTCTGTCCATCAGTCTGAGGATGGTGAGACGTCGAGAATAGTAGCTTGGTGCCGAGGGCACCCCACAAACATTTCCAAAAATGACTCAAAAACTTCGACTCTCGATCACTCACAATAGTACGAGGTACACCATGCAATTTTAACACGTTAGAAACAAACAATGTAGCTACATGCTGTGCATCATCACACTTTTTGCAAGGAATAAAGTGAGCCATTTTTGAAAAACGGTCAACCACAACGAAGATGCTATCATGTCCTCCCCCCGACCTCGGTAACCCCAAGACAAAGTCCATGGATATATCAACCCAAGGTCGATCAGGCACAGGCAACGGGGTGTACAAACCATGAGGGTATGACTTCGATTTTGCTTTCTTGCAAACGAGACAAGCGTTGCAAAGCTTTTCCACATCTCGTCGCATTTTGGGCCAATGGAACTGCTCGGTCAAGATACCAAGAGTTTTATCGACACCGAAGTGCCCCATCAGTCCACCTGAGTGAGCTTCTCGAACCAAGAGCTCTCTCCACGATGACACTGGCACACAAACCCTCCCATTTTTGAAGAGGTAGCCATCATGCCACTGATATTTCTCAACCTTTCGGCCACTCAAGATTGCGTCTCGAAGACATTTCAGCTTTGGATCGTCCTCGTACATCGACTTGATGCTTTCGAATCCAATGAGCCTAGAGGCGAAAGTGGTCGCTAAGGCAAATTTCCTTGATAGCGCATCGGCCACAACATTATCTTTTCCCTTTTTGTAATGAATTACATAGGGAAAGCTTTCAATAAATTCAACCCACTTGGCATGTCTTTGATTTAATTTCTCCTGACCTCGGAGATGTTTTAAAGACTCATGATCACTTTTGATCACAAACTCTTGAGGCCACAAATAATGCTGCCAATGGGTGAGTGCTCGAACGAGGGCGTACAATTCTTAGTCATACGTTGAGTAATTCAAAGTTGCACCCTTAAGCTTTTCGATAAAGTAAGCGATCGGCTTCGAGTCTTGCATCAGCACTCCTCCGATCCCAACTCCAGACGCATCACACTCGACTTCGAATGCTTTGCCGAAGTCAGGGAGTTGCAACAACGGGGCAGAACAAAGCCTCCGTTTCAACTCTTGGAAAGCCCTCTCTTGGGACTCTCCCCACACAAATGGATTGTCCTTCTTCACCAGCTCGGTTAAAGGAGCTGCCACGGTGCTAAAGTCACGAACAAACCTTCGGTAAAATCTAGCTAAGCCATGGAAGCTACGAACTTGTGATACCGAGGTTGGAGTTGGCCAATCTTTGATGGCTTCGACTTTTGATTCGTCGACTTCGACACCATTAGCACTGACAACAAATCCAAGAAAGACTACACGATCGACACCAAAGGCGCATTTCTTGAAGTTGGCATACAACTTCTCTTCTCGAAGCTTTTCAAGTACTTGCCTTAGGTGGTCGATATGTTCATCCACGGTTCTGCTATAAACAAGTATGTCATCGAAATAAACGACAACAAACTTATTTATGAACGGTTTGAGCACATGGTTCATCAGTCGCATGAATTTGCTCGGTGCATTGGATAAGCCAAAAGGCATTACCAACCATTCATATAGACCGAATTTGGTCTTGAATGCGGTTTTCCACTCGTCCCCGGGTTTCATTCGGATCTGGTGGTAACCGGACCTGAGGTCTATCTTCGAAAAGCATGAAGAACCACTTAACTCATCTAGCATGTCATCTAATCGAGGGATAGGATGACGATACTTTACCGTTATTTTGTTGACTGCTCGACAGTCAACACACATTCGCCATGTTCCATCCTTCTTCGGGACAAGGATAACAGGAACGACGCAAGGACTCAAGCTCTCTCGAACGAGGCCCTTGTTCAGCAGTTCATCAACCTGCCGTTGGAGCTCTTTGGTGTCTTCGGGGTTACACTGGTATGCAGGTTTGTTAGGGATTTGAGACCCTGGTACGAAGTCAATTTGGTGCTTGATTCCTCTCAACGGAGGTAATCCACCTGGCATTTCCTCGGGAAACATGTCCTCGAAGTCCTGCAAAACTTTACGAACAAACAAAGGCAAAGGGTTATCATTAGAAAAATCATCATTAGAGTTTAGAAAGATACCCTTGTGCACGAGGCAAATCATCATCTGACCGTGGTCGTTGCCTCGTAAGATCTCACCGGGTTGCATGATTGTACAAATTCCTTTCACTTCGGCCGGTGAGTTTGTCTCTTCGGGCCCCAATTTTGCTCCTATCGGAAGCTTAGCTTTGGCCGCTTCTTTCAATTCTTTCATCCGTTTATAGTCCTCGGTGACTTGTTTTGGAGACAAGGGTTTGAGTACGAAACTCTTCCCATCAAGCTTCACAGTGTAAGTGTTGGATCTGCCATTGTGAATGGCTGTTCGATCATACTGCCATGGTCGACCCAATAGCAAATGACAAGCTTGCATCGGAACCACATCGAATATCATTTCATCTTGATACTCTCCGATTTTGAACTTGATCCACACTTGTTTGACAACTCTCAATTCTCCACACTCATTCAGCCATTGTAACTTGTAAGGGTGGGGATGCTTCATCGTAGGTAATCCCATTTGTGAAACCAAAGTTTGGCTCACTACATTGGCAGAACTACCGGAATCAATGATCATTGAACACACCTTTCCCCTTACTCGACATCGGGCATGAAAGAGGTTTTCTCTTTGGTTGTCCTCTTCTTCAAAAGTCATGCAGCTCAAATTCCTTCGAACCACAAGAAACATTTCCGGATGATCAGCTTCGGCAGCCTCATGATCATCATCAACTTCAGCTCGATCAGTCTCCTCGATAATTTCCTCCTCGGTGTCACTCGCTTGCTCATGGACGGTTCCATCTTCGAGCAGAAGCATAACCTTGCGAGTTGGACATTCTTTTGCCATGTTACCATAACCTTTGCATTTGTGACACTGAATATTTTAAGCACTAGGAGAGTTGAGTTGAACTTTACCTCCCACTTCTCTCAACTGGTTAACGGTCACACCTCCTTTGAAGGGTCTCTTCGAATCTCGAACAGTGTTAGCACTTGCTTGGTTTGGACTCTTCCATTCTTTACTTCGGTTCAAAGGAGTAGAAGTAGTGACTCCTCGATACCGGTTTGCCTTATCGTCCTTCACCAATTTTTCAGCTTCGGTGGCAGCATCAAACAAATCTCCCAACGTGTGGTACACGTGGAGTCTCAACTGAGATGACACATCCCTAGCCAAGCCATTTTTGAATCGGATAATGGCTTGCTCTTCGTCTTCGACCAGGTCAAGATTCAATCGAACCTTTTCAAATTCATCGTGGTACTCTTGAACTGACTTTGACCCTTGTTTCAACTCATACAATTTTTGCATTTGAGTTTGCCTGTACTTGGCACTCAAATACTTAGCATCCATTGCTCTTCTCAATTGTGGCCAAGTATTGACTTCGGGATAGTCATTCCTTCGTCTATGCCTCTTGTCGGATTCCCACCACGTTGATGCATAAGCTTCGAACGAAGCAATGGCATAGGATGCTTTTCTCTCATCGGTCATCTCGTTGGTTTAAAAGATGCGCTCTATTTTAAGCTTCAATTCAAGATACTCATCGGGATCACTAGTTCCTTTAAAGGGTGGAATAGTTATCTTGACACTGTTCAAGTTTGAGTCTCGAACACCACGAGCCTGTTCGGGATACTCATCTTCTCGATCATCAGCCTCACGCTCAATATTTCTTCCAACATTTGCGCCTCGGCCTCGACCTCAGAAATTTCCTCGACCTCGGTGAGCTTGCGTTCGTTGAGCGAATGGCAGCTCACGCTCATATTCGTCCTCGGGAAATTCCTCTTCATCAACCTCCTCGGCAACGGCTCCAAGATCTCTTCGGGCCACTGGAGGTGGTATTCTTTCTCCTCGGGGAATTCCCAAGTTTTGATAAGCAGCTTGGGGATTGCCCAAGTTAAGTTCTCTTCGAATTGCTTCACTTGTCAACTGATGTTGTCGTACAAGCTCAGCATAAAGCTCAGGTTTCATCGGAGTGGATTCGCTCGTTCCAGCGCCGGACCCATTTTTGGCCACGGACGCACTTCCCTGCTCGAGGTTAGCTACTCGAGCACTCACTCCTCTCACTTCGGCACTGATGCCTTGTATCACAGCCATGAGATCGGCTAACGACAACTCGGGCTTCTCAATGCTTTTGCCATCGTTTCCATCCATGGTACCTGCACAAGTCAAAGATCAAACAAATGTTAGGGTTAGAAATCACCTCACACACTCCCTCACCGTTGATGGGTGGCACTCGGGTCCACTCAATTTATGGGTTCGGTTTTTGATCACTCAAGGACTTGTAACAGTGGCACGTCTGATTGATCGGTCCTCTAAGATCCTTCAAGTTCGACAATAGTCACTGCCTCTTCGGGAAGAGTGAAGTGATGTTCGACTCGATGGAACGGACGCTTTTTAACTGAGCTCGGGGAGTCAAAAGAATTTCTACGAAAGTTTGGACTTCGGTCACCCCTTCGCACGAATTCCTATCAGCTTAAAAGAGTTAGTACGACCTCGAGTAGGACAATTACTCAAAAGATCCACCAACTAGAATTTGACACGAAAGAAAGTGAGAACCTAAGAGGACAATTACTCAAGAGAACATTGCCCCTTGCAAACTGAATGATCAAGAGGAATGTTCAGTCAGATTAACCGAAGGCCACAAGTCCTTAAAAGCCCTCACCGGGGTTTTGCTCACGACGGAGACAAGAAGAAATGTGCTCGGCACTTTCATTCAATTCATCAATATTCAAAACTAGCTATCTACAATGAAAGGAAACAAGGTTTATATAGGAAATACTAAGGGTAAACTAGTAAAAGGGTCACAGGCGACCAATGGAAATAAGCCACGCAGGGCTGAATTAAATTGTGTTCGGCAGATTTTGACTTCGGTAAGCCTTGGCTTCGGTTCTCGATTGTCTGCTCGAACACACTTGTTGCTTTCGGACGCTCAATTGTCTTCGAGCTCATTGTCCTCGGTCACTTTGCCTTCGGGCTCAAATCTGAAGATAATGCCTTCGATTCTTGAGCTCGGCCACTCAGCTTCAGAGCAATTATTTTCCTTCGGCCAGGCTAAGTGAACGTGCACATCGTGCAGCAGCTTGGCTTGGCTTCTTGTCATCGGTCTCCTCGGTGGATCGATCACTTGATCAGCACGTGATCGGGCTTCATCACCAAGCCCTTTGTAAGCAATTCATCAATTTGTTTTTGCAACTCCCTCGTGTCCTCGGGATTGCTTCTATATTGATGCAATACGAACCAGGCTCACCTGTTCGATTCATCAAGCAAGTCCACCGAGGAGTCACATGGCGCCCACGATCAAAGTGTGGCCGGAATGAAGATACCGAAGACTGCCTCGCCGAGCAGCAATGATGGAAATCCACCGAGCAGACAAGAAGTGACTGTGACCGTTGCTGACACTGACTTCGGAGTTGTGAGACCGAGGACAACTTATGGAAACTCAACGATCAAGCTCGAGCCCGAAGCTGAAAGCAACCGAACCAAGGAAGAACGACGCCGATCAAAGAATCGATCAAAGGGCTACAAATGTGTCCGAGGCAGGAGAGCGTTCGATTCCAAATGTGATCGAGGCAAACAAGCGACCGAATCCAATATGTTCGGGCTGAGCTGCCGAACACACAAGCTACTCCAGCCCTGCGTGGCTTTATCTCATTGGTCGCCTGTGACCACTTTACTATCTTGCCCTTTTTATTGTCTATATAAACTCCTAGCATCGCTCATTAGTTGATGGTTTTTAGTTGATATTGAATTGAGAGAATAGAGATAGAATTGGCCGAGCCATTCTTGTTTGAAGCCCGAGGCTTCGTTTATGCCTTCTTAGGCTTGGAACCGAAATGGATTTCATCACTAGTATGAATCCTTGTTAGGTTCAAGTTTCATTTTCTCCCTTGGATAATCAATCAACGTTTGACTGTGATTATCCATTCTTTCTTCTATTTCTGTTCTCCCCCTTCCCCGATTTCTTATTATCTTGTTTCTTGTTGCTTCCGCACCTTATCTTCATCGTTTCCGCGTCTTGTTTGTTGTCTCCGATTGCAAGGTGTAAACCACGGGTTTGCATTGCATCAGTTTGGTATCAGAGCAAGACTTGGATTTCGTTCCTACGAATCCACGTTCCTTGTTCATCTTATCTTTAATTTTCTGTCTGTTCTTATTTTACAAAAAAAAAAAAAAAAGTAAAAAGAAGAAAATTCAAAAATTTGTGTTGACTGATTGATTGTTGATTGTTTGGATTAGACAATCACATATTTGAATTCACCACTGTCTAAGGAATTGATCGAGTACCCGACGTACAACATTTGTAACTAGGGTTTTTCCATCGTTTTGGGCCGTGTTCTTGATGTGGTGTAGTTGAAAATCGAACCCCAGTTGTGTTTTGGTGTTTACCGATGAAAACTGGAGGTTGTTGAGGTATTTGGGTCGATTTTTGTGGTTAAAATCGAAGTTCCACTGTTATAGACACTGTCCGTACGCCGGAAGCTTGTTGACATTGTTGACAGTGTACGGGCGACGAGAGCTGTGTTCTTAGCTTCGCTTGGAACTGGAGTGATCTCCGACGTTGTAAAACCGGAGACGACCCAAATCTTGAGCTTAATCTGTTGTTAGTGGACTGTGAACGAATCTTGATATTGTCCGTACACCGGAGTAAAAGTTCACTGTTCCATTGAAGAAGAAAGGGGTAAACTGTCGAATCTAAAACACCAGGTGAAAAGTTGTCGGCTAGAAAAGGGAAAGCGGATAAGGTTAAACCCTATCTGTACCGAGGAGGAAACACTTGTACCGAGGTCACGTGTTCGGAAAATTCCGAAGCGGAACCGAGGAGGAGGTAGATTCTCTTAGGACTTCACTTTTCTTGTGTCCGAATATTCTCGATAGTGGATCTCTGGAGTAATCCTTTCTACTCGAGGTCGTACTATCGAATCTGAGCTTATAAGAACTCCTGCGTGGGGTGACCGAAGTCCAACTTCGTAGAAATTTCTTTGACTCCCCGTGCGCAGTTAAATAGCTACCGTTCCATCGAGTCATATAAACTCCTTCCGAATCTAAGTTTGGAAAGTACTAGTTGTGATTTATCACTTCGGTTTCCTAACAAGGAGGCAAGGCCAACTTGAGTGGAAAAAGGCTAAGTGGTGAGAACAATAGAGTGAGGTCACAAAAGCCAACGACCTTGAGTGTAAACACGAGTGGAAAGAAACTGAGTGAACATTGCTCGAGTGATACACGTGAGGGAGTGAACTTGTGAGGTCCTTTATTCTTGTTTGTTGCAGCTATGTCTTCGGATGATGGTAGCTACGGAGGGTATGATTCGTGTGGAGATGATGGAGACTATGGTTCCTACGGAGGTGATGATTGTTATAATGACACCGGGGACTATGGCTCTTACGAGGACGAAGCAGGTCACTATGGTGAATACGAAGACGAAGAAGACTACGAAGCCTGTGAAGATGAACGAGAAGAATCTTTTGCTTCGGGTCAAGAATACGAAGGTAGTGACGCTTCGAGGTACGATGACTCTACTTACTCTCATTGTGATGACCTTGAATATGATGAGTGTGACATCGAGGAGGTCGATGACGAAGTTGACCGAGCAAACTATTTGATGTCTTCTTCTGTCGGTGTCTCGTGTGGAGCACAAGAGAGTTGTAGAACTCCTTCCTTCGGGATAGGAGGTGGTGGAGGTTGTTCCATGGGAGGAGGAAGATTTGCAACGTATAGTCGTGGTACACGATTCAATGCTTCCAAGTCCTATGGAAAGGGTGGCTCGAGGAGCACTGGTGGTTATGGACCCGAGGAGGGTAGAGGAGGTTTCTACCGAACACCTTCTTCGAGGAGAAGGTCTCACGGGTTCCATGCTAAAACTCCTTCCTCGACTTTCAACAAAACTTCTAATGTTGGAAGAGTGAAAGGAAGTGGGAGTTATCATAGTGGTGCTACCACTAATGGAGGAATAAGGAGAACCCACGGAATGGGATACTCAAGTTCGATTTTGGATCTTCATATCCGAAACTTGGGTAGAAGTAGGTTCGCTGTTGAGGTGAATAGTTATGGAGGAAATTTGCTCAAGATTGGAGGGACCGATGTCAATTGCATTAGTGCTTACTTGGTTCGGATCCTAAAAATACCATGCTATAAATCGAAGCATCCTTATACGTATAAGGGAGTGAGTGTTTCGTATGAGGCTCGAGTACTCATATCTCATGGAGATTATAGAGAATATGTTTGGTGCGATGTGTATTCCATGCCCGATCTTGATGTTTGGCTGGGAGACCCATGGGTGCACAGCAAGCAGATGCTATATATCTCGATGAGAGGGATATGTACCTTGTGTACAACAGAAAGCTGCAAATGGCTTATACGTTCACACCTCACGGGTTGAAGGGAAAGATGTCCGTTAGTGCATATGCTTCGAAGTTACAAATGAGAAAAGAGCAAGAACTCCAATCCAGGATCGAAAGGGTGCCATCGAGGAGTCCTACGATCACAAGGAGTAGTGGGAAAAGTGCAAGAAAAGAACCGACCGAAGTCAATACTGTGAACCCGAAGCCACAAGCTTCGAAGTCAAGTGGTTCCCCCATAACGGAAGAAGAGACCTCGGTTGATGAGTCTTCGAGTCCAAGACTTCGGGTCGATGTTAAAGGTCCACCTACTCCAGCTATGGGTATTCTTGGTCCCCGACCAAACTCACCCGAATATGAGAGACAAAAGATCGAGAGGAGTAAGGGAGTGACCGGTGACAACTCTCGAGAGGAAAAAGGAGAGGCTGTGAAGAGTGATGTGAGTGAGTTGTCACCACCCAAACCCACACCTGCCCTTGAAAGAAAAATGAGGGAAAAGAAAGAGGGAAAAAGAATCGATGAGAGTGAGGACACCCCTTATTCTAACATTGACCTTTTATCTTTTCCTTCTACTTGTTCGAAATCTTGTGCAGGAACTCTTGGAGGCAAACCGATGGAGCCTCAACCATTTGCCGAAGCAAATAGGCAAGGTGAAGAAAATCTTTCATGTGAGCTCCACGAAGAAGAAACTACTTATGAGACTTCGGAGACAGTGAGAGAAACCGAAGGTCACTCCGAGGTAAGTGTTCGATTTCCTTCCCGTGAGCATGATACTTCCTTGTCTTGTGAAATTGTATGTGAAAACTCTATGCTAGTTGATGATTTGTATGATTACAATGTGTTTGCAACTAGTGTAGATTCGAATGGTCAACTTGTGAGTGAATGTGAACCACTAGTTGATAGAATTGATATGCCACATCATGATGTGAGCTCGATCTTCATCGAATCTCTCTTTAGTGATGAAGTTGTAGTTGACCTTACTTGTGACCCTTGTTATGACACACCACCAATCTTTGATAAAGAGGAAAATGAGTTGTTTGATCATACCCTTGTTTAAATTATTGCCTATGGTTGATCTGTGTGTTGTGGTGAGGAAGATGATACCCTTGAGGAGTCCTTAGTGGATGAGTTGGATCGGATTATATTCGATGACTCCTCAAGTGTGGTCGATGACCTGGGTTCGGATGCACCTTTGATGGGCAGTGAACTTATTTTTACTAACCCCCTGTTCGAAGGAGATGGTGATGAGCATCCGACTCGAGGAGAACCACCTCGGTTTGAAAGGCTTAACCCCGTAGATAATCCATTATTTGAGACCTTCTTCGGAAGTCTGTCTAAAGAGAAGGATTGTCTTGGAGTTCATTGGGGAGGTGAAAAGCTCTCTCTTGGTGTGAATAAGATTGTTTTTAAGAAGGGGAGTGGAGTATTCGATATTAGTTGTCGAGTCAATCATTTTACTTACTCCATTCCACATGTTGATCACACCTCGAGTATAGTACATACCGAAGTCTATAAGCCCCATGGTGATAAAAGTGAATTTAGGGCTCGGTATGATGACTACGAGTTTAGAGGTGATAAGGCCTTTGATCATCACATCTTTCATATAAAATGTCCTATTGATCTCTTCGTGTACTCATGTGTTCGTTACAGTTCCTACTTGAGCCAAGAACTTGTTGTTTCCTTCGGAGACATAGGCTATTTGATAATTATTGATGCTTGGCTCTACCATAAGAGTGTGTTTTCCACTCGTAAATACTAACCTACTTTCGAAGAAGGAAGCTTTGTTTGTCTCTGCCTTGTTTGCAGGTCTTGCCGGTTTGATTTCGAGGACGAAATCCTTTCAAGAAGGGGAGGATGATGCAATACGAACCAGGCTCACCTGTTCGATTCATCAAGCAAGTCCACCGAGGAGTCACATGGCGCCCACGACCAAAGTGTGGCCGGAATGAAGATACCGAAGACTGCCTCGCCGAGCAGCAATGATGGAAATCCACCGAGCAGACAAGAAGTGACTGTGACCGTTGCTGACACTGACTTCGGAGTTGTGAGACCGAGGACAACTTATGGAAACTCAACGATCAAGCTCGAGCCCGAAGCTGAAAGCAACCGAACCAAGGAAGAACGACGCCGATCAAAGAATCGATCAAAGGGCTACAAATGTGTCCGAGGCAGGAGAGCGTTCGATTCCAAATGTGATCGAGGCAAACAAGCGACCGAATCCAATATGTTCGGGCTGAGCTGCCGAACACACAAGCTACTCCAGCCCTGCGTGGCTTTATCTCATTGGTCGCCTGTGACCACTTTACTATCTTGCCCTTTTTATTGTCTATATAAACTCCTAGCATCGCTCATTAGTTGATGGTTTTTAGTTGATATTGAATTGAGAGAATAGAGATAGAATTGGCCGAGCCATTCTTGTTTGAAGCCCGAGGCTTCGTTTATGCCTTCTTAGGCTTGGAACCGAAATGGATTTCATCACTAGTATGAATCCTTGTTAGGTTCAAGTTTCATTTTCTCCCTTGGATAATCAATCAACGTTTGACTGTGATTATCCATTCTTTCTTCTATTTCTGTTCTCCCCCTTCCCCGATTTCTTATTATCTTGTTTCTTGTTGCTTCCGCACCTTATCTTCATCGTTTCCGCGTCTTGTTTGTTGTCTCCGATTGCAAGGTGTAAACCACGGGTTTGCATTGCATCATATATGCCGGCTTGTTGGGAATTTGAGATTCCGGGACAAAGTCAATTTGATGCTCAATACCCCTCAAGGGAGGTAATCCATCCGGCATCTCCTCCGGGAACATGTCCTCATAGACCTTTAAAACATTTTCAATGGCACTAGGCAAAGGGTTAGG
Organism: Petunia axillaris subsp. axillaris; assembly: GCA_029990575.1. Lineage (NCBI taxonomy): Eukaryota > Viridiplantae > Streptophyta > Magnoliopsida > Solanales > Solanaceae > Petunia > Petunia axillaris. Next base: position 98,230,795 of record JARKNS010000004.1, on the reverse strand, counting down.
GTTAGATAAATAATCACTTTCGGAATTTAAAACCATACCTTTGTGCACTAGGCATATGAGCATCTTGGTGCCATCATTACTTTTCAAAATCTCACCCGGTTGCATCATGGCACACATGCGACCGGTGGAAGAAGGTGGAGTCTCGGCCAAAGGTTTTGCCACAACCGGGGACTTGGCCTTAGCCGCTTCCCTCAACTCTTTCATGCGCCGATAGTCTTCACTTACTTGCTTTGGGGACAAGGGTGTGAGCACAAACTTCTTCCCCTCATGTCTAACCGTGTAAGTGTTGGCCCGGCCATCATGAACCACTTGTTTGTCGTATTGCCACGGCCTACCAAATAAAAGGTGGCATGCTTGCATTGGCACCACGTCAAACATGTGTTCATCTTGATAGTTCCCAATCTTGAACCTAATCAAGACTTGTTTCAATACCCTCAATTCCCCACACTCACTCAACCATTGCAAACGGTAGGGATTAGGGTGCTTTTGGGTGGTCAATTTCAATTGTGAGACCAAGGATTGACTCACCACATTCGCACAACTACCCGAGTCTATGATCATGGAACACACTTGCCCCTTCACTCTACACCGAGCATGGAACAAGTTTTCCCTTTGCTCATCTTCCCTCTCTTCACTTACCATGGTCCCCAAAATGCGGCGAACCACAAGGAACATATTAGGGTCATCCCCCTCCGTCACTCTCTCTTCACCCTCACCCTCAACTTCCTCACTCTCCTCCTCAACTTCTCCCTCGGACTCACTTTCCCCCTCATAGACCAACCCATCATCCATCACAATCATTGTTTTCCGGGTAGGGCACTCTTTTGCAAAGTGGCCATAACCCTTGCATTTATGACATTGGAAAGAAGAAGAAGAAGGAGTATTTAAAGTAGTTTTAGAAGTACCTCCAACCTCTTTGTGGTCGCTTCTCGGGGTAGCCTTCTCAAAAGGCTTCTTGACATCTCGACTCCCTCTTGCACCACTTGTGTATGGGGCCTTCCATTCTTTGGGGCGAGTTGTTGGAGTGGTAGTGGTAGTACTCCTATAGCGAGGAGCCTTCTCTTCTTTGAGCCACTTCTCGGCCTCAACCGCGGCATCACACACATCTTGTAGAGAGTGGAAGATGTGTAGCCTCAATTGGGAAGCAATCTCCCTACTCAAGCCACTTTTGAAACGGATGATAGCTTGTTCCTCATCCTCCGTTTCCATATCAAGAGCCATCCGGTTCTTCTCAAAGTCGTTGAAATATTCATCAACGGACTTGTAGCCTTGTTTCAATTCATAGAGCCTTTTGAGTTGCTCTTGTCGATACTTGGGAGTGACATACTGATGTAGGGAAAACTAGGCGGAAGCGATAAACTATGATGCGGAAGCGATAATCATAAGATAACAAGAAATAAGGGAAGGGGAAGAACAGAAATTAGAAGAAAAGAATGAATCAACTAAACACATAGATTGATTCAAAAGGGAGAAGAGACTTGAACCATTAAACGGGACTAACACTAGCGGTGATCCACCATGGATTCAACGTAAGAGATACAGGAAGTCAACGCTTCAACAAGAAAGGCCAAGCCTATTCTATCTCCTCAATTCTATCTTCCCAACTAGCTAAGGAATAAGACTAGCTATCTAGCTATTTTATAGATGTTTTTAGACACTAAGTAAAAGGTCTAAAGTGCCCACACTTAGGCTTAGGAATAAAAGACCACATAGGGTCAAAACAGTAAAAGCCTAATAAATCTGCGCGCTGGGAGGGGCGCCTGGCTTGTGCTGAGTCTGGGCGGGGCGCCTGGGGCTAGGCGGGGCGCCTGGGGTAGGCGGGGCACCTGGGCTGGGGCCTAGGCAGGCGGGGCGCCTGTGCACCATTTTAATCCTTAGGCAGTGAGCTTCCCAGGCGGGGCGCCTGGGCTAGGCGGGGTGCCTCAGCCTGGTTCTTCCGGACGGCTTCAATTCATCTCCGATGCTCTTGACCTCTCGTCCCTTGCATCCTCCAACCCCGGCTCTTGATGGTAAGTGCCTTAGGCTCGATTTGCCCTGCATCATCCTCACCTTCTTGAAAGGATTTCGTCCTCGAAATCAAACCATCAAGACCTACATCCAAAGACAAGCACATCAAAAAGCTCCTACTACAAGAGTAGGTTAGTGCAAGTAGTGTGGAAAACACACTCTTATGGTATAGCCAAGCATCAATAACGATGATAAAGCACATGTTCCCAAAGAAAACAACAAGTACTTGGCCTCCCCAATGGGTACACTCAACAAATGATTCATCAAGGAGATCAATAGGATAGAGAATATGCAAGATCAAGCCATTAAAATTCCTATGATCCCTAAGCCCAATAAGAACACACCAAAACTTCCCACTACAAGAGTAGGAAAGTCCAACAAGAGTGAATACAAGTGATGTGAAAATAACACTTTTGTGGTAGAGCCAAGTATCAACGCTAATCAAAAGGCTTATGTCTCCGAAAGAAACAACAAGTTCTTGGCTCAACAACGACAAGTACTCACTACCATAACAAACAAAGAGATCAATAAGATAAGGAACACGCAAGATTAAGCAACTAAGTTCCTTATGACCTCCAAGCTTATGGTCATCACATCGAGCTTTGGCATGCTTAACACTCAAGGTGTGATCAACATATGGGATGGAGTAAGCAACATAATTCAAGCGACAACTAACATCGAATACTCCACTCCCCTTCTTTGAAGCACTCTTACACACACCAAGAGTGTCCTCCTCACCTCCAAATCCATCTCTAAAACAATCTCCCTCACTAGACAAACTCCAAAGGAAGGTCTCCAAAATCAGCCCTTCATCATTATAGTCCACACAATGAAGGCTAGGACTACTAGAAGATGGTTCAACACAACCAATATCAAGGCCATTCATCCCACCCTGAGTTCCAAACAATGTATCATCCTTAGAGTCTATCTTTACATACCATGGAGGTTCTATTTTACTATCAATTCTAGTCCGATACAATTCACTACCACAAATGAGATTATCTTCACACAATGGAAATGGAAATGTAAAAGCATGCACCTCAAATTCATGGTCACATACAAACATGGTATCAAGACTAGGTTCTTCACTCTCACCCGATGAGTCATTGAAGACAATTATATCCATCTCATACTCTAGAGACTCCTCAAGGTCACAACCATCCTCACTACGACACATAGGTCCACTATTATCAAGCAAGTCATCAAGGGAAAGAATAGAGCATTCATTCAACTCACCTTCTTCTTTATCAAATATAGGTGGGGTGTCATAACAAGGGTCACAAATAGGGTCAACCACACAATCTTCACTAGAGAGAGGTTCAATGAATATCGAGCTCACATCATGATGTGGCTTGTCAATCCTCTCAACTAATGGTTCACAATCACTCACAAGTTGACCATTTGACTCTACACTAGTTGCAAACACATTGTATTCATACAAATCATCAACTAGTGTTGAGTTTTCACAAACACCATCATAAGACAAGGAAGTAACATTTTCAAGGGAAGAACTTTCACAAACCTTTGAGTGGCCATCTAGCGCACTCAATGCACTTGAAGTGTCATGAGTTGTTCCTCCACCTTGAAGCTCACATTGAAGATCTTCTTCACCTTGTCCTTCAATCTCGGAACATGATTGAGGCTCCATTGACTGGCCTCCAAGAGTACCTACACAAGCATTCACAAAAGTAGGAGGAAAAGATAAAGGGTTAAGGTTAGAATAAGTGGTGTCCTCACTCTTTTTTCCCTCTTTCTTTTCTCTCATTTTCTTTTCAAGGTTAGGTGTAGATTCGGGTGGTGACATCCCACTCACATCACTCATCACATCCTCTCCTTTTCCCACTCGAGGAATGTCACCGGTCACTCCCTTACTCCTCTCAATCTTTTGTCTCACAAATTCGGGTGAGTTGGGACGAGGCCCAAGAATACCCATAGCCGGAGTAGGTGGACTTTTTACATCAACCCGGAACCTAGGACTAAGAGACTCATCACTTGAGGTCTCTTTCTTCTTTGTTGGTGAACCACTCGGCTTTGGATCTTGTGGCTTGGGGTTCACCTTGTTGACAATTGTCAACTCTTTTCTTGCACTAGTCCCACCGTCGCTTGTGATTGTAGGACTTCTTGTTTGCTTTCTTGCATTCTTAGATTGAGATACTTGCTCCTTTCCCTTTTTCATAGGCCAAGAGTATGTGCTAGGGTAGAACTTAAACTTTGCCCGGCAAGGTTCAATGTCATAAGTTCTTTGCCCCGTGCTCACTTTGTACACATCCTTCACGATATCATACCGCACCCTCTTACCTTGCAACCATGGTTGTCCTAGCCAAACACCATAATACTCCATAGGACACACATCACACCAAATATATTCCTTGTAACTCCCTTGAGATATGAGTACCCGAGCTTCACTAGTAATCCAAACTCCTTGATACTCATAAGGATATTTCAATTTGTAGCATGGTACCTTTAGTCTATTAACCCAAGAGACATTTACAAAATTAGCATAGGCTTCACTAACCTTGAGCAAGCATCCTCCTCTACCATTCACCTCAAAAATGAACCTACACTCACACATGTCTTGTATAGGATCAAGTCCAAGAAAACCATCACCCCCAAGTCGGGTGCTCCTTATCTCTCCACTAGTAGCAACACCACTAAAATAACCTCCACTTCCCGTCACTCTTCCAACATTAGAAGTGTTGTTGAAAGTCGAGGAAGTAATACCACTATGGAACCCATAATTGCCTCTCGCCTTGGTTCCATAGCCCATAGCACCACTCCTACCACCACTACTAGAACAATGCACCCCCATAACGGTAAGAGCAATACCATTTCTCCTTCCACCCTTCACATGGGAACTAGAAGATGCAAACCTCCCATTTCCCATGGAACAACCACCACCACCTCCCATACTATTGGAAGGTTCTCTACTACTCTCTTGCTCACCACAAGCAACATCAAGAGAAGATGCAAATGAACAATTCTCATAATCAACCTCATCACCAATTCTCTCTATGTCACTATCATCATGCACAAATTCATCACAAGAAGAGTAAGTAGGGTCGTCATCCCTTGAAGCGTCACTATCTTCATATTCTTGACTTGGAGCATAAGATTCTTCACACTCGTCTTCGCAAGCCCCATAGTCTTCTTCATCTTCATAATCAACATAGTGACCCGCTTCTTCATCATATGAGCCTTGGTTCCCCGAATCGTCATAGCAATACCCATCATCATTACCATAGGAACAATAGTCTCCATCATCTCCACATGAGTCGTACCCTCCACAATCGTCATCCGAAGCCATAGTTGTAACCAAAGAGTTAAGGACCTCACAAGTTCACTCCCTCACGTGTATCACTCAAAAGATGCCACTCAATTTTCTTTCCACTCGTGTATACACTCAAGGTCGTTGGCTTTTGTGACCACACTCTATTGTTCTCACCACTCAAGCCTTTTTTCCACTCAAGACCATCTTGTCTCTTAGTAATCACAATGGCAAGATCAATCAACTAATGCACCCAAGTAATGGTTCGGAATGGAGTTTAAGTGACTCGATGTACGTTAAGCACATGGAAGTGAGGACTTGAATCAAAAGATACTACGGATCTTCTTTGAATTCTAGTCTCTTTTCTAGGAACGATGATCCTAATAGCTCAAAGTGATTAGTACTAATCGAGTAGGATTATACTCTAATAGCACTAACCGGAAGCAATGCAATCAAACAAATGGGAATACCTACGAAATTCTACCCCAAACAACTTGTTTCAGCAGCAGGTGGGGCGCCTGAAACTCAGGTGGGGCGCCTAGACTGTGCAGTATTCCAGGCGGGGCGCCTGGATCTAGGCGGGGCGCCTGAGACTTAGGCAGTAGCCAAGTCAGGCGGGGCGCCTGGCTTAGGCGGGGCGCCTGGCCTGAAGCCTTTTCCAACTCGTTCCAAACTCGTTTCAAGTCGATTTTCAAGCCTCAAATCCGATGTTTTCAACTTGTTTTCACAATCCAATGATACCCAAAGTTGTTTTTGATCTTCCTTAACAAAACCCAATCAAATTATCAACCAAACAATCAATCAAATCAAGGTTTAATATCAAGAACTTCAAGAACAAAGGGTTTTTCAAAGGGTCTTCCAAATGGATTGTGATTCATCAAGCTTGGTGTTATACATACTCAAATCCCACAAAATTGGTATCAAATCGTTTGTTTTTCAATGAAGTTCAATCCCCAATAACAAATTTCAATCAAGCATCAATCCAACCCAAGAATCAAGCCAAAATTCATCAAGAACAAGTTCATCAAGGGTTTAAGGGGTTTTGGGGTTTCAAATTTTCAAACTCCACCAATCCAAACAATTTTGGTATCTAAGTAACGGGAAATCAATCACGATCAAGAATCCATAACACCCATATCATAAATCATCCAAATCAACAAGTTACACCCAATTTTTGGATTTTTCAATTTTTCAATTTTTTTTTTGTAATTTTCTTCTTTCAGTAACTTCAACAACAAGAAAACTAAAAGAAAAGATACTAGGCACGAAGAATCAAGGGTCGGGGGTTTGTAGAAACAAAGCCCGAACCTTGCTCTGATACCAAATGATGTAGGGAAAACTAGGCGGAAGCAATAAACTATGATGCGGAAGCGATAATCATAAGATAACAAGAAATAAGGGAAGGGGAAGAACAGAAATTAGAAGAAAAGAATGAATCAACTAAACACATAGATTGATTAAAAAGGGAGAAGACACTTGAACCATTAAACGGGACTCACACTAGCGGTGATCCACCATGGATTCAACGTAAGAGATACATGAAGTCAACGCTTCAACAAGAAAGGCCAAGCCTATTCTATCTCCTCAATTCTATCTTCCCAACTAGCTAAGGAATAAGACTAGCTATCTAGCTATTTATAGATGTTTTTAGACACTAAGTAAAAGGTCTAAAGTGCCCACACTTAGGCTTAGGAATAAAAGACCACATAGGGTCAAAACAGTAAAAGCCTAATAAATCTGCGCGCTGGGAGGGGCGCCTGAAGCTGGGAGGGGCGCCTGGCTTGTGCTGAGTCTGGGCGGGGCGCCTGGGGCTAGGCGGGGCGCCTGGGGTAGGCGGGGTGCCTGGGCTGGGGTCTAGGCAGGCGGGGCGCCTGTGCACCATTTTAATCCTTAGGCAGTGAGCTTCCCAGGCGGGGCGCCTGGGCTAGGCGGGGCGCCTCAGCCTGGTTCTTCCGGACGGCTTCAATTCATCTCCGATGCTCTTGACCTCTCGTCCCTTGCATCCTCCAACCCCGGCTCTTGATGGTAAGTGCCTTAGGCTCGATTTGCCCTGCATCACATACTTGTTGCTCATTACTTCTTTCAACTCTTCCCAAGTGATGTTCATCCGCAACCCAAGTCGTCTCCTTGATCGCTTCATGGATTCCCACCATGTAGAGGCATAAGATTCAAAGGAAGCAATGGCATATGTAGCCTTCTTCTCCTCGGACATATCATTCGTGTCAAAGACCCGCTCCAATTGAACCTTCCATTCTAAGAAAGCCTCCGGATCACTAGTCCCCTTGAAGGGTGGGATAGTGATCTTTACACTATTGATGTTAGTGTCACGACCCCCACGATGTGGTCCCGGTTGACCCCCGTAGTAGTCTTCAACCTCATCATACTCCCTTCTCAAGTCCCTTCCCATGAAAGCCCTTGGAGGTCATCGACCTCGCCCACGACCTCCATCCACTCCTCGGCCTCCGTTCATCGCTCTCCTAGGTGGATAATGAGCATCAAAATCATCATCTAAACCGAGGCCCTCCCCTTCTTGAGCTTCATCTACTTGCTCAAGAGGAATCACATTTCTTCGGGGCCTTAATAGTGGGACATCTCCTTGGGGATTGCCCAAGGGTTGGGGAGTGCCCTACGATCTTTCTCTAGCAAGAGTCTCATCCCTCAGCCGTTGTCGACGAACTAACTCCGCATATTGATCCGGCTTCATGATTGAATCATCACTCGTGCCTTCATTGGCATCCTTTTGGACACTCGGGGTCCTTTCCTTTTCAAAGACTTCCATTCTAAGGTTCAAGGTTTTCACCTCGGCCAATAGACTAGCCAAGACGTCAACGGGAACCTCAATGGTTGATTTGGCCTTCTCATCCGCCATTGTACCTACAACAATCAAAACCAAGTAAAGAGATTAGAGTAAAAGTCCTCACTCACTCCCTCACCTTTTGATTGTCCCTCGGGTTCACTCTTGTTTTTGGGGTAGGTTCACTCAAGCTCGAATTCAAAAGTCTTCCTCGGAGTTGAACAACTACCTCAACAACCAAACAATCCAACAAGTTCCCAATGCTCTTCGGGAAGAGTGGAGTTAATGGGACTCTATGGGCGTTCGGCTTTTAAGTGAGCACTTGAGCCAAAGAAATTCTACGAGTCTTCTTTGAAGTTATCAACACCAACACGCACGAATATCCTAAGCGCTCAATGAGTTAGTACTCTTTGAGTAGGAGAATTACTCACAAAGTACTAACCGGAAGTAACGGAAGCAAAGAAAACACGAAAACTTACGAAACAAACTACCCGGACACCTTCCCAGTGGGAGGCGGTCCGCCTATGGACTGAGGCGGAGGGCCTCAAAAATTTTCCAGAGAGCAAGCAGTGGGGAGGCGGTCCGCCTATGGGAGGGGCGGTCCGCCTATGACCTGTTCCTGCAAACTTTCAACTCCGTTTCTTGGTTTTTGGCACCCGATTTTCCAATGTTTTCAAGGACTTTTTGATATGTAATGGTACCCAAAGTTGTTTTGGACTATAACAAGCAAACCCCAATGGTTTAATCCAACAAACAACCAACAACAACTTGTTTCAAGGAATTGGAGCAAGTTCTTCAAAATTTTCAAAACTTCAAGACTTTAAAATTTCGATTTTCACTCCGCTACTCCAAATGATGTTATAAGGGTATTAAAACGACGGGGTAACTATAAGGAACAATCCCCGATACCACACAACCACAAAATCATAACATCAAACAAGTTTTAGCAAATTTTGCAAAATACCCAACCTAGGGTTCAAATTTTCCAACTTTTGATTTTCAACTCCAAAACGTGTTTTGTTGGTACCCAATTGTCGGGTTCACGTAAACAAACAATCCCCGATAATCAAAACCAACAAAATCGTAACAACCAACGATTTCTAGCAAATTTTTTGGTTTTCTAATTTTTGAATTTTTTTCTTCTTTTTCAATAAAACAAGAACAAGAACATGAAAATAAACACGGAACATAAAAGAAAAGCACGAAGAGTAGGACGAGGGCTCGTAAGAACGCAACCCTAGCCTTGCTCTGATACCAACTGATGCAATCGAAAATACGAAAGCGATAAAGAGATAAAAGTTAGACGAGACTTACACTAAAGTCGAGTAGCAACAGAGAACTTGTTCCGTTACACCCCGAACGATTGGAAAGAATCACCTAACACTATGCAACTATCCTCAAGAATCACGTGGTTCTTGCAAATAGAATGGTCGGGGAGGTTTGAGGTTCAACTTGGAATCGTCCAATTGAAATTCAAGCCAAGAATCAAGGTTTCAATAGAGAGTATTTCTCTTGTGTTTTTGTATTCAAAGATAGGTTAAATGAGTTCAAGACCTAATGAAGGCTTTTATAGCCTTTTACAACATGTAATGAAGTGTCTAACATACCCCTAAGTGGGTTTAAACAATAGAAGCCACTTAGGGCCAAAGTTGGAATTACACACACAAAATAACAAAAATTCGGATGGGTTCACAACAGGGGTAGGCGGTCCGCCCACCCCTAGTAGGCGCTCCGCCCTGTTCAGCATCCTGAGGCCACCAGTAAAGGAGGCGGTCCGCCTCTGTGAGGTAGGCGGTCCGCCTCTCCCAAAATCCAGAGAGTGCACAACTTCTAGGCGGTCCGCCTCTTCAGGTAGGCGGTCCGCCTCTTCCTGAAGCCTCTTGGGGTGTTTCCATTTGTGTCTCTTGAGCCTCTCCAAGTGTCCTAGGTGGTCCTCCTTCCATGGTGCTCCATTGCATGATCTTCAAAGTGGTTCCGGAGCTCTCAACATCCATGCCTTTCCAAACCAAGTGTAGGTGAGTGTCTTGTATCTCCTTAGCTTGACTTCGAGTTAATGGCCTTGATGCAATTTGGGTTGCATCACAACCCTAGCCTTCCTCTGATACCAACTGATGCAATCGAAAATACGAAAGCGATAAAGTGATAAAAACGAGACGAGACTCACACGAAAGTTCAAATAGCAACGAAGAACTTGTTCCGTTACACCCCAAACGATTGAAAAGAATCACCATACGCTATGCAACTATCCTTAAGAGTCACGTGGCTCGAGCAAATAGAATGATCAGAGACGGATTGAAGAGCAACTTGGATTCATCCAATTGATTCATGCCAAAATGGTTACAAGGTTCAAGAGCAATACTCATTAATGTTTTTGTGTTCAAAGTAAGCTAAAAAGCAATAAATCAGAGAGGGCTGTATTTATAACACCCCTTTACAATGTTTTCCTACATTCTGGTCCGCAACTGCTAAAGTGTTCATCGCGATCGCGCAGGAGTATATGCGATCACGAGGCACACTTAAAAGCTTGGCGCGCGATCGCGCGAGAAAAGACGTGAAGGCGAAGACAAAAAGTTTACTCTTCGCGATCGCGAACGTGGTGCACGCGATCGCGAAGAACAAAAGTTCTTCGTCAGGCAGTAAGCTCAGCAGGTGTTCCCCTGTTTTGCCCTGTTTTGCTCCTCTGCTTCCTGCACTGTTTCCTGCCCAGTTTCCACGTTGATTGAGCTCCAATGCATTGTCTTTAAGTCCTCTCCCGAGCTCATATCATCCAGTCCTCTCCAAACCAAGTGTAGGTGATCATCTTCTATATCCTTGGCTTGACTTCGAGTGAATGGTCTCGATGCAATTTGGGTTGCATCAGAAACCCCTTGAAAATTTGAAAGTTTGAAAACCCTAAGCTTGAAGTTGATGAACATGGTAAATTACTTGTTTTTGATTGGGGTTTGATAAAAGTTGTTGGGGTTGGTTCTTTGTGATTGAAACAACATTGGGGTACCTTTGAATTGCTAAAACAACGTGAGAATTGTTGAATTTTGGGGTGCAAAACCAAGAAAATCGTGTTTGAAACTGTGCTGAAGCTTGCAGTGGGCGGAGCGCCTAGTCTGAGGGCGGACCACCTCTTTTTTGTGAACTCTCTGGATTCTGCACTAGGCGGGGCGCCTACTAGAGAGGGCGGACCGCCTACTCTCCTCTTGCAGAGATTCAGGCGGACCACCTACTGAAAACAGGTGGGGCGCCTACTTCTGTTGGGTGTGGTTTCGGGTAGTTCTTCGTAGGATCTCTTGTTTCTTTGATTGCATTGCATCTAGCTAGTACTTCTTTGAGTAATCTTACCTACTTAAATTGCACTAGCCCTTCTAAGCTAATAGGAAACTCAAGCCTGGACCGGAGACTAGAATTCAAAGAAGACTCGTAGTCTCGTTTGGCTCAACTCCGCACTTAAAAAGCTTATCGTTACAATAGAGTCATATCAACTCCACTCACCCCGGAGTGCATTTGGCTTTTGAGTCGAGTGATTAAGTTGAGGTTTGCTATTCAACTTAGTGAAGCTTTGGATTCAAGAAAGAGTGAAATAGCCACCACCACTAAACGAGTGATCCGAGTGAAACACTTGTGAGGGAGTGAGTGAGGTTGTTTTGCTAACGTTTGTTTCTTGTGTAGGTACAATGTCCACCGAAGGCGAAGATTTGGCTAAGAGCGCCCTTGCTACTATCCTTTCCAAGTTGGATAGTATGAACTTGAGGATTGAAAGCCTCAAGAGGGTGACATCAAGTGCCCTAATTGAGCAAGGGACTTCAAATGTCCATTCGGAGAAAGGGACCCCGAGTGTCCAAGTTGAGAAAGGGGCCCCGAGTGCCAAAGTTGATGTTGGAGAAGGCACAAGTAGTCCGACCTTTACCCCCGAACAAGTTGCGGAATTGCTTCATCACCAACAACGGGTTAGGGAGGATCGTGATCGAATTGACCTATTGTTGGGCAATACCCAACGAGTGACTATTCCAAACCTTATGGGCAATCCCCAAAGGAATGCTCCACTTCCCGGACCAATCCGAAATGTTCAACCTCTTGAGCAAGTTGCACAAGCTCAAGAAGGGGAGGAGGATAATTATGGTGATGATGGGTATGATGCTCATTATCAATTTAGGGGACGGAATGTGGATAGGGGTCGAGGCCGAGGTCGACGGCCACCCCATGGGCACTTTGGAGGGAATGCTAGGAGGGATCTTGGTGGATATGGGGAACACTTTGGAGGCCAACCGGAGCCTTTCCAAGGGGGTTGTGACAACAACAACAATCTTAATAGTGTGAAGCTCACTATTCCTCCTTTCAAAGGAAGTAGTGACCCAGCGGAATACCTTGATTGGAAGTTGTCCATGGAGCGTATATTTGACACCAATGATATGCCCGAAGTGAAGAAGACCAAGTATGCTATCTCTACCTTTGAGTCCTTTGCTTCTACTTGGTGGGAGTCGGTGAAGAGGAATAGAAGGAGGATGGGGATGGTTATTAATCTTACTTGGGAAGAGTTGATCCGTGTGATGGATGAAAAGTACTTGACTAACCAATACCGAGTGGAACAACAAAAGCGACTCTATGAGTTGAAACAAGGTTACAAATCGGTTGGGGAGTACTTCAATGAGTTTGAACAAGTCCGGATGACTCTAGACTTGGATGAGGAAGATAACGAGACGGCCATGATCCGTTTCAAAGGAGGCTTAAACCGAGACATAGCTTCACTCTTGAAGTTTCACAAGTACAATGATTACTACAAGCTATATGAAGATGCGGTTGAAGCCGAGAAGTGGCTCAAATAGGAGAAATCCCTTCGTTATAAGAGTAGTACTACTACTCCATTGAACAAGCCAAAGGATTGGAAAGCTCCTACAACAAATGCCAAACTCCCAAGCACAAGTGGTGCAAGTGCTAGCAAGGATATGAAGAAGCCTTTTGAAAGGTGATTCAGTATAAAATGGCCTAATCAACAACCATCAAGAACCAAGCTTGAGAGCACAATGAATACAAAGGAAAGGGCTCCGGAAACGTCTTGAAGATCATGCATTGGAGCGCCGAGGAAGGAGGAGCACATAGGCACCAAAGGAGAGGCTCGGGGGGACACATTTTGAGCCATTCCAAGAACCCCCACGAAGGGGCGGACCGCCTACTCAAAGGGGCGGACCGCCTAGTTGATTGCAAGCCTATGGACTTTGGGGCGCCTGAAAAGGGGGCGGACCGCCCAGTTTTTAGGCTGGGGCGCCTACTTCAGCAGGTGGGGCGCCTACTCTCAGCAGGTGGGGCGCCTACTCCCCTCTATTCAGCACCAGGCGGGGCGCCTAGTTCCGGAATATTTCAAGACTTGTTTTTGTGGTGTAATTCCTATTTTGCCCTTAAGTGGCTTGTATGTCTTGACCCAACCTATGGGCATTTTAGTCATTTCACATTGTCTTAGGAAAGACTATAAGTAGGAACCTTAGCCATTTTCATACTTAGTTAGCCATTGCTTAGAAGAGAGAATTGAGAAAGAACAATTAAGAGGCCGAGCCCTTCTTGTTTGAGCCCGAGGCTCGTGTATGTCTCGACTTAGAACCTATGGAGATCGACACCTAGTTTGATTCCATTGTAAGGTTCGAGTTTCCCTTCTCCCTTTTGAATTCAATTAACGTTAGTAAATTGAATTCGATTCTTTCTTATACTTTCTTGCCTTCCTAGTCTCGATTTCTTGTTATCTTTTATCGCTTCCGCATTGTTTGTATCGTGTTTAGCTTCCGCGTATTTTCCATTGCATCAGTTGGTATCAGATCAAGGTTCGGGTTATGTTCTTACAAACCCCCGTTCCTTGTTCCATATGTTAGTATTGTTGTTGTGCTGTTCTTGAAAAAAAAGAAAAAAAAAATTGGAAAACTTGAAAATTTCACAAAAATATTGTTGGAACTTGTTGGATTGGAACATCCATACATTTAAAATCATTGGGGTTTGTTCTATATCGTATTCCCTATCTTTTGGTACCAAAATTACAAGATTTGGTAGTGTATTTCGAAACTTGAAGAAATCAAATTCCCAAATTTTCAAAGAACCCTAGAATTTTGCTCAAGAATCGAAATCGATTGATTGTTGTTTGTTTGTGGTTAAAACCTATTGGGAAATGTTTAGAAACATCATACACATCTTTGGGTATCATTAGGATCTAAAACAAGTCGAAAACGTTGGATTTTGAGTGCTAAACGAGCCAAAAACCCATTTTCGGACTGTGCTGAAAATGCCAGTAGGCGGGGCGCCCAAATAGTAGGCGGTCCGCCCATTTTTCTTCAGCTCTCTGGATTTTGGAGTAGGCGGACCGCCCACTTTACAGAGGCGGGGCGCCCACTCCTGGGGTGACTCCGTTTGGCTTTGTTTCGTGTGTTTTTGTGTTCCGTTTGCTTCCGTGCCTCTTGGTTAGTGTTTCTAGGGTAATTGGCCTACTCAATTGACACTAATCCTTTAGCGTATTAGGTATTCGTGCGTAGGGGAGATTAGAACTCAAAGAAGAGTCGTAGGACTCCTTTTGGCCTCAAGTGCGCACTTTAAATAGCCGTCCGTACATTGAGTCTCATTAATTCCATTCCGAACTTTAACTTGGACATGCTAGTTGTGATTTCCTTGGTTCCCAAGTTGATAAGGCCTCTCGCTCTTGAGTGTACATATATCGAGTGATACACGTGAGGGAGTGACTTTTGGGAGGTTTTGTTCTTTGGTGATTGCAACAATGTCGGATATTGATGATGGAGTAGATTATGGCTCACGTGGCGATGATGCGAGTTGCTATGACTCGTATGGTGATGATGGAGACTATGGTTCCTACGAGGGTGATGATGGCCATTACTATGATGATGGAAACCATGGCTCCTATGCTGATGAAGCGGTTCACTATGATGATCATGAGATTGATGAAGACTATGAGGCTTGTGATGAAGATTGTGATGATGCCTATGCTTCTAGTCAAGAAATCGAAGATCGTGACGCTTCAAGGTACATTGATCCTACTTACTCTTCTTGTGAAGAATTTGATATTGATGATGTTGACATAGATAGATTTGATGATGATGTTGAGCATGTGGGTTATTCTTATGCATCTTCTCTTAGTGTTGCTAACGGTGTGCAAGGGAGTAGTAGTGGACCTTTCATTAGTATGGGAGACGGTAGTGGTTGTTCCGTGGGAAAGAAGAAGCTTGCATCTTCTAGGTACGCTAAGCGACCTAATGCTTCTAATTCCCATGACGAGGTTGGTGTGATAGATGGTGTTGCTTTTGCTACAAATGGGTTATATGCCGTGAGGGGTGATGCAGCCCGAACACGTGCTGATCAAGTGTTTGATCCACCGAGGAGACCGATGACAAGAAGCCAAGCCAAGCTGCTGCACGATGTGCACATTCACTTAGCCTGGCCGAAGGAAAACAATTGCTCCGAAGCTGAGTGGCCGGGCTCAAGAATCGAAGACATTATCTTCAGATTTTGAGCCCGAAGGCAAAGTGACCGAGGACAATGGGCTCGAAGACAATTGAGCGTCCAAAGACAATGAGTGTGTTCGAGAAGACAATTGAGAACCGAAGCCAAGGCTTACTGAAGTCAAATTCTGTCGAACACAATTTAACTCAGCCCTGCGTGGCTTATTTCGATTGGTCGCCTGTGACCCTTTTACTAGTTTACCCTTAGTATTTCCTATATAAACCTTGTTTCCTTTCATTGTACATACCTAGTTTTTGAGCAATGATAAATTAATCAAAGTGCCGAGCACCTTTCTCTTGTCTCCGTCGTGAGCAAAACCCTGTGAGGGATTTATGGACTTGTGGCTTTCGGTTAATCCGATTGAACATTCCTCGTTGATATATTCAGTTTGCAAGAGGCAATGTTCTCTTGAGGATTGTTGCATAGTTAGGGTGATTCTTGTGCCCCTTTCGATCGAGCTTTGAGACAGGTTCCTCACTGTTCTTTCGAAAGAAGCAAGTTTTGTCTTGCTTCTATCTTTTATCTTTCTTGTTTATCTTCCGCGTTTGTGCTTAGCAACTCCTTCGGGTTTGCATTGCACCATCTTGGTATCAGAGCACGGTTTGGGCTTGTTTCTACAACCCCAAATCCTGTTCAAGTTATCTTATCTTCGTGCGTTGTGTCTTTGTTTTCCATTTCGTTATCTTGATTTGGTTGTGTTACTGTTGGTGTTATTACTTTACAAAAAAAAAAAGTGTTAAAAAGAAAATTCAAAAATTGTGTTTTATTGTTGGTTGTTTGGGATAAACAACCATTGATTCTTGTTCACCATTGTTTCCTGATTCCAACAAGTACCCGACGTACTGATTTCGTGACTAGGGTTTCTTGGTGAAATTTTGGACTGTTTTGAGCTTTAATGGTGGCTGGAACTTGAACCCCATTTTGTTTGATTGAAACCGATGAAGATTGGTGGTTCTTGAGTGATTTGGGTTTGTTTGTTGCTTAAAAAGTCGAAGTTCTAAGTTTAAATCGTAGTCCGTACACCGGAAAATTGTTACAAAATCGTAACAGTGTACGACTCGAACGAGCTGGTTCTTAGCTCGAAGAACTTGAACTGAATTCCTCCGATGCTGTTGAAACCGGAGCTGAAAGAGCAACCCAGATCTGTTGAAATTTGTGATCAGTGAACCGAAGTTGATTTGTCCGTACGCCGGAGTAAAGGTCACTGTTCCATTGAAGAAGAAGGGGTAAAAGTTTAAACATCCAAACCCCAGGTGAAAATTGTCGGCTGAGAAAAGGAAAGTGGATAAGGTAAAAATCCTATCCGTACCAAGGAGGGACCACTCTTGTACGGACAAGAGTTGGTGTGATTGAAAAAGATTCCACAGATTCCAAAAGGGAATCAAAGGGTAGAATCTCCTAGGTTCTCACTTTCTTTCGTGTCAAATTTCTAGTTAGTGGATCTTCTTGAGTAATTGTCCTACTCGAGGTCGTACTAACTCGTTTGAGCTAATAGGAACTCGTGCGAAGGGATGACCGAAGTCCAAACTTTCGTAGAAATTTCTTTTGACTTCCCGAGCTCAGTTAAAAGCGTCCGTTCCATCGAGTCGAACATCACTTCACTCTTCCCGAAGAGACAGTGACTATTGTCAAACTTGAAGGATCTTAGAGGACTGATCAATCAGACGAGCCAGTGTTAACAAGTCCTGGAGCGACCAAAACCGATCCCATAAATTGAGTGGACCTGAGTGCCACCCATCAAAGGTGAGGGAGTGTGTGAGGAGATCTATAACTCTTAACATTTGTTTGATCTTTGACTTGTGCAGGTACCATGGCTGGGAACGATGGCAAAAGCCTTGAGAAGCCCGAAGTGTCGTTAGCCGATCTCATGGCTGTGATACAAGGTGTCAGTGCCGAAGTAAGAGGAGTGAGTGTTCGAGTAGCTCAACTCGAACAGGGAAGCGCGTCCGTGACCATGAATGGATCCGGCGCTGGAACTAGCCAATCTACTCCGATGAAACCTGAGCTGTATGCTGAGCTTGTACGACAACATCAGTTGACAAGTGAAGCCATTCGAAGAGAGCTTAACTTGGGCAATCCCCAAGCTGCTTATCAAAACTTGGGCATTCCCCGAGGAGAAAGGATACCACTTCCAAAGGCCCGAAGAGATCTTGGAGCCGTTGCCGAAGAGGTTGATGAAGAGGAATTTCCCGAGGACGAATATGAGCGTGAGCCGCCATTTGCTCAACGAAGGCAAGCTCACCGAGGTCGTGGAAATTTCCGAGGTCGAGGCCGAGGCGCAAATGTTGAAAGAAATATTGAGCGTGAGGCTGATGATCGTGGTGATGAGTTTCCCGAACAGGCTCGTGGTGTTCGAGACTCAAATTTGAACAGTGTCAAGATCACTATTCCACCCTTTAAATGAACTAGTGATCCCGATGAGTATCTTGAATGGAAGCTTAAAATGGAGCGCATCTTTGAAACCAATGAGAAGACCGATGAGAGAAAAGCTGCCCATGCCATTGCTTCGTTCGAAGCCTATGCATCTACATGGTGGGAATCTGACAAGAGGCATAGAAGAAGAAATGACTATCCGATAGTCCATACTTGGCCACAGTTGATGAGAGCTATGGTTGCTAAGTATTTGAGTGCCACGTACAGGCAAACTCAAATGCAAAAACTCTATGAGCTAAAACAAGGGTCCAAGTCTGTCCAAGAGTACCATGATGAGTTCGAAAAGGTTCGATTGAATCTTGATCTGGTAGAGGATGAAGAGCAAGCAATTATCAGATTCAAAAATGGCTTGGCTAGGGATGTGTCATCTCAATTGAGGCTCCACGTGTATCGCACGTTGGAAGATCTGTTCGATGCTGCCACCGAAGCTGAAAAATTGGTGAAGGACGATAAGGCAAACCGGTATCGAGGAGTCACTACTTCTACTCCTTTGAACTGAGGTAAAGAATGGAAGAGTCCAAACCAAACAAGTGCTAACACTGTTCGAGATTCGAAGAGACCCTTCGAAAGAGGTGTGACCGTTAAACAGTCGAGAGAAGTGGGGGGTAAAGTTCAACTTAACTCTCCTAGTGCTTCAAATATTCAGTGTCACAAGTGCAAAGGTTATGATCACATGGCAAAAGAGGGTCCAACTCGCAAAGTTATGCTTCTACTCGAAGACGGAACCGTCCATGAGCAAGTGAGTGACACCGAGGAGGAATTTATCGAGGAGACTGACCGAGATGAAGGTGATGATGATCGTGAGGCTACCGAAGTTGATCATCCGGAAATGTTTCTTGTGGTTCGAAGGAATTTGAGCTGCATGACTCTTGAAGAAGAGGACAACCAAAGAGAAAACCTCTTTCATGCCCGATGTCGAGTAAGGGGAAAGGTGTGTTCGATGATCATTGATTCTGGTAGTTGTGCGAATGTGGTGAGCCAAACTTTGGTCTCACAAATGGGACTAACTACTTTGAAGCACCCCCACCCTTACAAATTACAATGGCTGAATGAGTGTGGAGAATTGAGAGTTGTCAAACAAGTGTGGATCAAGTTTAGAATCGGAGAGTATCAAGATGAAGTGATATTCGATGTGGTTCCGATGCAAGCTTGTCATTTGCTATTGGGTCGACCGTGGCAATATGACCGGACAGCTGTTCACAATGGCAGATCCAACACTTACACTGTAAAGATCGAGGGGAAGAGTTTCATACTCAAACCCCTTTCTCCAAAACAAGTCACCGAGGACTATAAATGGATGAAAGAACTGAAAGAAGCGGCCAAAGCTAAGCTTCCGATGGGAGCAAAATTGGGGCCCAAAGAAACAAACATTCTGCCCGAAGAAAAAGGAATCTGTGCAATCATGCAACCGGGTGAGTTACTACGAGGCAACGACAACGGTCAGATGATGATTTGCCTCGTGCATAAGGGTATCTTTCTAAACTCTAATGATGATTTTTCTAACGATAACCCTTTGCCTTTGTTTGTTCGTAATGTTTTGCAGGACTTCGAGGACATGTTTCCCGAGGAAATGCCAGGTGGATTACCTCCGTTGAGAGGAATCGAGCACCAAATTGACTTCGTACCGGGGTCTCAAATCCCCAACAAACCTGCATACCGGTGTAATCCCGAAGACACCAAAGAGCTCCAACGGCAAGTTGATGAGTTGATGAACAAGGGCCTCGTTCGTGAGAGCTTGAGTCCTTGCGCCGTTCCTGTTATCCTTGTCCCGAAGAAGGATGGAACATGGCGAATGTGTGTTGACTGCCGAGCAGTCAACAAAATAACGGTAAAGTATCGTCATCCTATCCCTCGATTAGATGACATGCTAGATGAGTTAAGTGGTTCTTCATGCTTTTCGAAGATAGACCTCAGGTCCGGTTACCACCAGATCCGAATGAAACCCGGAGACGAGTGGAAAACCGCATTCAAGACCAAGTTCGGTCTCTATGAATGGTTGGTGATGCCTTTTGGCTTATCCAATGCACCGAGCACATTCATACGATTAATGAACCATGTGCTCAAACCGTTCATAAACAAGTTCGTTGTCGTTTATTTCGATGACATACTTGTTTATAGCAGAACCGTGGATGAACATGTCGAACACCTAAGGAAAGTGCTTGAAAAGCTGCGAGAAGAGAAGTTGTATGCCAACTTCAAGAAATGCGCCTTCGGTGTCGATCGTGTAGTCTTTCTTGGATTTGTTGTCAGTGTTAATGGTGTCGAAGTCGACGAATCAAAAGTTGAGGCCATCAAAGATTGGCCAAATCCAACCTCGGTATCCCAAGTTCGTAGCTTCCATGGTTTAGCTAGCTTTTACCGAAGGTTTGTTCGTGACTTTAGCACCGTGGCAGCTCCTTTAACCGAGCTGGTGAAGAAAGACCATCCATTTGTGTGGGGAGAGTCCCAAGAGAGGGCTTTCCAAGAATTGAAACGGAGGCTTTGCTCTGCCCCGTTGTTGCAACTCCCTGACTTCGGCAAAGCATTCGAAGTCGAGTGTGATGCATCTGAAGTTGGGATCGGAGGAGTGCTGATGCAAGAATCGAAGCCAATCTCTTATTTTAGCGAAAAGCTTAAGGGTGCAACTTTGAATTACTCTACGTATGACAAAGAATTGTATGCCCTCGTTCCAGCACTCGCCCATTGGCAGTATTATTTGTGGCCTCGAGAGTTTGTGATCAAGAGTGATCATGAGTCTTTGAAAGCATCAAGTCGATGTACGAAGACGATCCCAAGCTGAAATGCGTTAGAGACGCAATTTTGAGTGGCCGAAGGGTTGAGAAATATCAATGGCATGATGGCTACCTCTTCAAAAATGGGAGGGTTTGTGTGCCCGTGTCATCGTGGAGAGAGCTCTTAGTTCGAGAAGCTCACTCCGGTGGATTGATGGGACACTTCGGTGTCGACAAAACTCTTGGTATCTTGACAGAGCAGTTCCATTGGCCCAAAATGCGACGAGATGTGGAAAAGCTTTGCAACACATGTCTCGCTTGCAAGAAAGCAAAATCGAAGTCCAACCCTCATGGTTTGTACACCCCGTTACCTGTGCCTGATCGACCTTGGGTTGATATATCTATGGACTTTGTCTTGGGGTTACCGAGATCGGGGGGAGGGCATTATAGCATCTTCGTTTTGGTTGACTGTTTTTCAAAAATGGCTCACTTTATTCCTTGCAAAAAGTGTGATGATGCCCAGCATGTAGCTACATTATTTATTTCAAATGTGTTAAAATTGCATGGTGTACCTCGCACTATTGTGAGTGATCGAGACTCAAAATTCTTGAGTCATTTTTGGAAGTGTTTGTGGGGTGCCCTCGGCACCAAGCTACTATTCTCGACGTCTCACCATCCTCAGACTGATGGACAGACCGAGGTAGTTAACCGAACCTTGGGATCTTTGCTTCGAGCAATGATCAAAGGCAAAGTTTGAAACTGGGCTGATCGTTTGCCCATGATGGAGTTTGCATACAATCGAACGGTGCATAGAATGATCAACATGACCCCGTTTGAATGTGTGTATGGCTTTAATCCTTTAATTCCACTTGATTTAACCCCATTGCCTCGAGATTCTGTTCTTGATTTTGAAGGTACTCGACGAGCAGCTGCCTTGATCGAATTGCATGCAAAGGTGAAGAAGAACCTCGAGGAGGCCTATGCAAAGGTTGCCTTAAAGAAAAACAAGGGGCGTAAAAAGTTGGAATTAAAGAAGGGAGATTGGGTTTGGGTTCACTTCCAAAAGGAACGCTTCCCGAACCAAAGGAAAGGAAAGTTGGCTCCTCGAGGGGATGGTCCATTTCAAGTTCTGACTAAGATCAACAACAATGCTTACGTGATCGACCTCCCTGGTGAGTATAACGTGTCCAACACCTTTAATGTTGCTGACTTAGTTCCTTGTGTTGTAGGTCCAACTTCGGAGGACGAGGAGGGCTTGATTTTGAGGACGAAATCTTCTCAAGAAGGGGAGGATGATGCAGCCCGAACACGTGCTGATCAAGTGTTTGATCCACCGAGGAGACCGATGACAAGAAGCCAAGCCAAGCTGCTGCACGATGTGCACATTCACTTAGCCTGGCCGAAGGAAAACAATTGCTCCGAAGCTGAGTGGCCGAGCTCAAGAACCGAAGGAATTATCTTCAGATTTGAGCCCGAAGGCAAAGTGACCGAGGACAATGGGCTCGAAGACAATTGAGCGTCCAAAGACAATGAGTGTGTTCGAGCAGACAATCGAGAACCGAAGCCAAGGCTTACCGAAGTCAAACTCTGCCGAACACAATTTTACTCAGCCCTGCGTGGCTTATTTCGATTGGTCGCCTGTGACCCTTTTACTAGTTTACCCTTAGTATTTCCTATATAAACCTTGTTTCCTTTCATTGTACATACCTAGTTTTTGAGCAATGATAAATTAATGAAAGTGCCGAGCACCTTTCTCTTGTCTCCGTCGTGAGCAAAACCCTGTGAGGGATTTATGGACTTGTGGCTTTCGGTTATTCCGATTGAACATTCCTCTTTGATCATTCATTTTGCAAGAGGCGATGTTCTCTTGAGGATTGTTGCATAGTTAGGGTGATTCTTGTGCCCCTTCCGATCGAGCTTTGAGACAGGTTCCTCACTGTTCTTTCGAAAGAAGCAAGTTTTGTCTTGCTTCTATCTTTTATCTTTCTTGTTTATCTTCCGCGTTTGTGCTTAGCAACTCCTTCGGGTTTGCATTGCACCAAGGGGCGTGGATTGTTGTAGTAGGAGTAGTACTATGGGCTATGGAACCGAGGCTAGAGGCACTTATGGGTTCCATAGCAAGATTCCTTCCTTGACTTCCAACAACATTGCTAATGTTGGAAGAGTGACAGGAAGTGGAGATTGTTCTAGTGGTGTTGCCACTAGTGGAGGGATAAGGAAGACCCAAGTTGTTGGTGTTGACACTTGTGGGCGTCCAAATTCTCATTTGGGTGCCAATGTGCAAGACTTGGGTAGGCGTAGGTTCGTTGTTGAGGTAGATGGTATTGGAGGATACTTGCTCAAGATTGGTGGTATCGATGCCAATTGTATTAGCACCTCTTTGGTTGATAGGCTTAGGATACCATGCCATAAGCTAGAACACCCTTATGAGTATGATGGAGTGTGGGTTTCTAAGGAGGCTCGAGTACTCATATCTCATATGAATTATAAATGCTATGTGTGGTGTGATGTATATCCCATGCGTCATGTTGATGTGTGGATAAATGACCGGTGGTTGGAAGGGAAGAGGGTGCAATATAGTGTGGTGAAGGATGCGTATCTTGTGGGCGTAGGGCAAAGAGTTTATGACTTTGAGCCTTACCGGGCGAGGAGCCAAGTGCCTTCTAGTAGGCCTTCTTTGGCTATGCAAAGGAGCAAGGAGCAAGAACTTCATTCCATGGTTGACAATGTGAAAACAAGAAGTCCTACAAACACAAGCAATGGTGGGACATGTGCTAGAAAAGGGTTGATAGACATCAACAAGGTGAACCCGAAGCCACAAGTTTCAATTCCAAGTGGTTCACCAACGAAGAAGAAGGAGACATCAAGTGATGAGTCTCCTAGTCCTAGATTCCGGGTTGACGTGAAGAGTCCACCTACTCTGGCTATGGGTATTCTTGGGCCTCGTCCCAATTCGCCCGAATTTGAGAGACAAAATATAGAGAGGAGTAAGGGAGTGACCGGTGACAACTCTCGAGTGGAAAAAGGAGAGGTTGTGATGAGTGATGTGAGTGAGTTGTCGCCACCCGAATCTACACCCGACCTTGAAAAGAAAATGAGGGAAAAGAAAGAGGGAAAAAGAAAAAATTGAGAGTGAGGACACCCCTTATTCTAACCTTAACCCTTTATCTTTTTCTTCTACTTGTTTGAGTACTTGTGTAGGTATTCTTGGAGGCAAACCGATGGAGCCTCAACCATGTTCCGAGATGGATAGATAAGGTGAAGGAGAAGCCAAATATGAGCTACGAGGTGAAGGAACTACCCATGATGCTTCAAGTACATTGAGTGAGCCCGAGTGCGACTCAAAGGTATGTGTTAGTTCTTCTATCCTTGAGCATAATACTTCCTTGTCTTGTAATGTTGTTTGTGAAAACTCTAGGCTAGTTGATGATTTGCATGAGTACAATGTGTTTGCAACTAGTGTAGAGCCATTTGGTCAACTTGTGTGTGAAAATGAACCACTAGTTGAGAGGGTTGAAATGCCACATCATGATGTGAGCTCGATTTTCATTGAACCTCTCTTTAGTGAAAATATTGAAGTTGACCTTGTTTGTGAACCTTGTTATGACACCTCACCTATATTTGATAAAGGAGAAGATGAATTGCATGAAAATCTTATTCTTCCCTTTGATTGCTTAATTGATAGTGGTGGTCTCTTGTGTCGTAGTGAGGGTGGAGTTTATCTTGAGGAGTCTCTAGAGTGTGAGATGGATCGATTTATTTTCGATGACTCCTTGAGTGAGAGTGAAGGACCTACTCTTGATTCTATGCTTTTGTGTAACCATGAATTTGAGGTGCATGCTTTTACATTTCCAATGTTTGAAGGCAATCTCATTTGTGGTGGTGAATTGTATCGGACTAGGGTTGGTAGTAGAGTCGAACCTCTATGGTTTGTCAAGTTAGGCTCTATGGATGATCCAATGTTTGGAACTCCGAGTGAGGAGAGTGGTCTTGGTATTGGTCATGTTGACCTATCTTCTAGTAGTCCTAGCCCTCGTTGTGTGGACTATAATGATGAAGGACCTATTTTGGAGACCTTCCTTTGGAGTTTGTCCAATAAGGGGGATTTTCTTGGGGTTGATTTGGGAGGTGAGAAGGTACCTCTCGGTGTGTGCAAGAATGCTCTTAAGAAGGGGAGTGGAGTAGTCAATGTTAGTTGTAACTTGAACTATTTTACTTACTCCCTCCCACATGTTGAGCACACCTTGAGTGTTGGTCATGCCAAAGCCGATGTGTCACATTGTGATAAAATTTATTTGAAGGCTTGGTGTGTTGATAGTAAGCTTAGGGGTCATCGGACATTTGATTGCTACATGTTGCATGACTTTGATCTCTTTGCTTGTTTTGAAAATGAGTGCTTGTTTTTGTCGAGCCAAGAATTTGTTGTCTTCTTTGGGGACATAAGCTTTTTCATTGGTATTGATGCTTGGCTCTATCACAAGAGTGTGTTTTCCACACTACTTGCGCTTATTCTTGTTAAGCTAACCTACTTGTGAAGTAGGAAAATTTTGGTTGTGCTTGCTTTGATTGTAGGTTTTGATGGTTTGATTTCGAGGACTAAATCCTTTCAAGAAGGGGAGGATGATGCAGTATAAAATGGCCTAATCAACAACCATCAAGAACCAAGCTTAAGAGCATAATGAACACAAGGAAAGGGCTCCGAAAACGTCTTGAAGATCATGCATTGGAGCGCCGAGGAAGGAGGAGCACATAGGCACCAAAGGAGAGGCTCGGGGGGACACATTTTGAGCCATTCCAAGAACCCCCAGGAAGGGGCGGACCGCCTACTCAAAGGGGCGGACCGCCTAGTTGATTGCAAGCCTCTGGACTTTGGGGCGTCTGAAAAGGGGGCAGACCGCCCAGTTTTTAGGCTGGGGCGCCTACTTCAGCAGGTGGGGCACCTACTCTCAGCAGGTGGGGCACCTACTCCCCTCTATTCAGCACCAGGCGGGGCGCCTGTTTCACTAGGTGGGGCGCCTAGTTCCGGAATATTTCAAGACTTGTGTTTTGTGGTGTAATTTCTATTTTGCCCTTAAGTGGCTTGTATGTCTTGACCTAACCCATGGGCATTTTAGTCATTTCACATTGTCTTAGGAAAGACTATAAATAGGAACCTTAGCCATTTTCATACTTAGTTAGCCATTGCTTAGAAGAGAGAATTGAGAGAGAACATTGAAGAGGCCGAGCCCTTCTTGTTTGAGCCCGAGGCTCGTGTATGTCTCGACTTGGAACCTATGGAGATCGACACCTAGTTTGATTCCATTGTAAGGTTCGAGTT
Organism: Petunia axillaris subsp. axillaris; assembly: GCA_029990575.1. Taxonomy (NCBI): domain Eukaryota; kingdom Viridiplantae; phylum Streptophyta; class Magnoliopsida; order Solanales; family Solanaceae; genus Petunia; species Petunia axillaris. Next base: position 98,204,789 of record JARKNS010000004.1, on the reverse strand, counting down.
TCCCTTCTCCCTTTTGAATTCAATTAACGTTAGTAAATTGAATTCGATTCTTTCTTCTACTTTCTTGCCTTCCTAGTCTCGATTTCTTGTTATCTTTTATCGCTTCCGCATTGTTTGTATCGTGTTTAGCTTCCGCGTATTTTCCATTGCATCAAAAGTTCTACACAACACGTGGGAGGTAACTCTAGAACTCACTTGAGTAATCAAATCTCTTCTTCTACTCAATGCTTTAAGTGTAAGGGTTATGGTCATCTCTCCAAAGATTTCCCTACCCAAAAAACTATGGTTCTTCTGGGTGACTTGGTCTATGAACAAGATAGTGAACCCGAGGAAGAAGAGGGAGTAGAGGGTAATGATGAGGGAGATGATGGGGAGGTTGCCATGGAGGAAGATGATGATGCCCATGCCTTCCTTGTTGTGAGGAGGAGTTTAGGAGCCATATGTGTGGAGGATGCTGGTGCAATGCAAACCCGAAGGAATTGCTAAGCACAAACGCGGAAGATAAACTAGAAAGATAAAAGATAGAAGCAAGACAAAACTTGCTTCTTTCGAAAGAACAGTGAGGAACCTGTCTCAAAGCTCGATCGAAAGGGATACAAGAATCACCTAAACTATGCAACAATCCTCAAGAGAACATGCCTCTTGCAAACTGAATGATCAAAGAGGAATGTTCAATCGGATTAACCGAAAGCCACAAGTCCATAAAAGCCCTCACCGGGGTTTTGCTCACGACGGAGACAAGAAGAAATGTGCTCGGCACTTTCATTCAATTCATCAATCTTCAAAAACTAGGTATCTACAATGAAAGGAAACAAGGTTTATATAGGAAATACTAAGGGTAAACTAGTAAAAGGGTCACAGGCGACCAATAGAAATAAGCCACACAGGGCTGAATTAAATTGTGTTCGGCAGACTTTGACTTCGGTAAGCCTTGGCTTCGGTTCTCGATTGTCTGCTCGAACACACTTGTTGCCTTCGGATGCTCAATTGTCTTCGAGCTCATTGTCCTCGGTCACTTTGCCTTCGGGCTCAAATCTGAAGATAATGCTTTCGATTCTTGAGCTCGGCCACTCAGCTTCGGAGCAATTGTTTTCCTTCGGCCAGGCTAAGTGAACATGCACATCGTGCAGCAGCTTGGCTTGGCTTCTTGTCATCGGTCTCCTCGGTGGATCGATCACTTGATCAGCACGTGATCGGGCTGCATCATCCTCCCCTTCTTGAGAAGATTTCGTCCTCGAAATCAAGCCCTCCTCGTCCTCCGAAGTTTGACCTACAACACAAGGAACTAAGTCAGCAACATTAAAGGTGTTGGACACGTTATACTCACCAGGGAGGTCGATCACGTAAGCATTGTTGTTGATCTTGGTCAACACTTGAAATGGACCATCCCCTCGAGGAGCCAACTTTCCTTTCCTTTGGTTCGGGAAGCGTTCCTTTCGGAAGTGAACCCAAACCCAATCTCCCTTCTTTAATTCCAACTTTTTACGCCCCTTGTTTTTCTTTAAGGCAACCTTTGCATAGGCCTCCTCGAGGTTCTTCTTCACCTTTGCATGCAATTCGATCAAGGCAGCTGCTCGTCGAGTACCTCAAAATCAAAAACAGAATCTCGAGGCAATGGGGTTAAATCAAGTGGAATCAAAGGATTAAAGCCATACACACATTCAAACGGGGTCATGTTGATCATTCTATGCACCGTCCGATTGTATGCAAACTCCATCATGGGCAAACGATCAGCCCAGTTTCCAACCTTCCCTTTGGTCATTGCCCGAAGCAAAGATCCCAAGGTTCGGTTAACTACCTCGGTCTGTCCATCAGTCTGAGGATGTTGAGACGTCGAGAATAGTAGCTTGGTGCCGAGGGCACCCCACAAACACTTCCAAAAATGACTCAAGAACTTCGAGTCTCGATCACTTACAATAGTACGAGGTACACCATGCAATTTTAACACGTTAGAAACAAACAATGTAGCTACATGATGTGCATCATCACACTTTTTGCAAGGAATAAAGTGAGCCATTTTTGAAATACGGTCAACCACAACGAAGATGCTATCATGTCCTCCCCCCGACCTCGGTAACCCCAAGACAAAGTCCATGGATATATCAACCCAAGGTCGATCAGGCACAGGCAACGGGGTGTACAATCCATGAGGGTTGGACTTCGATTTTGCTTTCTTGCAAACGAGACAAGCGTTGCAAAGCTTTTCCACATCTCGTCGCATTTTGGGCCAATGCAACTGCTCGGTCAAGATGCCAAGAGTTTTATCGACACCGAAGTGTCCCATCAGTCCACCTGAGTGAGCTTCTCTAACCAAGAGCTCTCTCCACGATGACACTGGCACACAAACCCTCCCATTTTTGAAGAGGTAGCCATCATGCCACTGATATTTCTCAACCTTTCGGCCACTCAAGATTGCGTCTCGAACATATTTCAGCTTGGGATCGTCCTCGTACATCGACTTGATGCTTTCGAATCCCATGAGCCTAGAGGCGAGAGTGGTCGCTAAGGCAAATTTCCTTGATAGCGCATCGGCCACAACATTATCTTTTCCCTTTTTATAATGAATTACATAGGGAAAGCTTTCAATAAATTCAACCCACTTGGCATGTCTTCGATTCAATTTCTCCTGACCTCGGAGATGCTTAAAGGACTCATGATCGTTTTTGATCACAAATTCTCGAGGCCACAAATAATGCTGCCAATGGGCGAGTGCTCGAACGAGGGCATACAGTTCCTTGTCGTACGTTGAGTAATTCAAGGCTGCACCCTTAAGCTTTTCGCTAAAGTAAGCGATCGGCTTCGAGTCTTGCATCAGCACTCCTCCGATCCCAACTCCAGATGCATCACACTCGACTTCGAATGCTTTGCCGAAGACAGGGAGTTGCAACAACGGGGCAGAACAAAGCCTCCGTTTCAACTCTTGGAAAGCCCTTTCTTGGGACTCTTCCCACACAAATGGATGGTCTTTCTTCACCAGCTCGGTTAAAGGAGCAGCCACGGTGCTAAAGTCACGAACAAACCTTCGGTAAAAGCTAGCTAAGCCATGGAAGCTACGAACTTGTGATACCGAGGTCGGAGTTGGCCAATCTTTGATGGCTTCGACTTTTGATTCGTCGACTTCGACACCATTAGTTCTGACAACAAATCCAAGAAAGACTACACGATCGACACCAAAGGCGCATTTCTTGAAGTTGGCATACAACTTCTCTTCTCGAAGCTTTTCGAGCACTTGCCTTAGGTGGTCGACATGTTCATCCACGGTTCTGCTATAAACAAGTATGTCATCGAAATAAACGACAACAAACTTATTTATGAACGGTTTGAGCACATGGTTCATCAGTCGCATGAATGTGCTCGGTGCATTGGATAAGCCAAAAGGCATCACCAACCATTCATAGAGACCGAACTTGGTCTTGAATGCGGTTTTCCACTCGTCTCCGGGTTTCATTCGGATCTGGTGGTAACCGGACCTGAGGTCTATCTTCGAAAAGCATGAAGAACCACTTAACTCATCTAGCATGTCATCTAATCGAGGGATAGGATGACGATACTTTACCGTTATTTTGTTGACTGCTCGACAGTCAACACACATTCGCCATGTTCCATCCTTCTTCGGGACAGGGATAACAGGAACGGCGCAAGGACTCAAGCTCTCTCGAACGAGGCCCTTGTTTAACAATTCATCAACCTGCCGTTGGAGCTCTTTGGTGTCTTCGGGATTACACCGGTATGCAGGTTTGTTAGGGATTTGAGACCCTGGTACGAAGTCAATTTGGTGCTCGATTCCTCTCAACGGAGGTAATCCACCTGGCATTTCCTCGGGAAATATGTCCTCGAAGTCCTGCAAAACTTTACGAACAAACCAAGGAAAAGGGTTATCATTAGAAAAATCATCAATAGAGTTTAGAAAGATACCCTTGTGCACGAGGCAAATCATCATCTGACCGTGGTCGTTGCCTCGTAAGATCTCACCGGGTTGCATGATTGCACAAATTCCTTTCACTTCGGTCGGTGAATTTGTCTCTTCGGGCCCCAATTTTGCTCCCATCAAAAGCTTAGCTTTGGCCGCTTCTTTCAATTCTTTCATTCGTTTATAGTCCTCGGTGACTTGTTTTGGAGACAAGGGTTTGAGTACAAAACTCTTCCCGTCGAGCTTCACAGTGTAAGTGTTGGATCTGCCATTGTGAACAGCTGTTCGGTCATACTGCCATGGTCGACCCAATAGCAAATGACAAGCTTCCATCGGAACCACATCGAATATCATTTCATCTTGATACTCTCCGATTTTGAACTTGATCCACACTTGTTTGACAACTCTCAATTCTCCACACTCATTCAGCCATTGTAACTTGTAAGGGTGGGGATGCTTCATCGTAGGTAATCCCATTTGTGAAACCAAAGTTTTGCTCACTACATTGGCACAACTACCAGAATCAATGATCATCGAACACACCTTTCCCCTTCACTCGACATCGGGCATGAAAGAGGTTTTCTCTTTGGTTGTCCTCTTCTTCAAGAGTCATGCAGCTCAAATTCCTTCGAACCACAAGAAACATTTCCGGATGATCAGCTTCGGCAGCCTCATGATCATCATCAACTTCAGCTCGATCAGTCTCCTCGATAAATTCCTCCTCGGTGTCACTCGCTTGCTCATGGACGGTTCCATCTTCGAGCAGAAGCATATCTTTGCGAGTTGGACACTCTTTTTCCATGTGACCATAACCTTTGCATTTGTGACACTGAATATTTGAAGCACTAGGAGAGTTGAGTTGAACTTTACCTCCCACTTCTCTCGACTGGTTAACGGTCACACCTCTTTCAAAGGGTTTCTTCGAATCTCGAACAGTGTTAGCACTTGTTTTGTTTGGACTTTTCCATTCTTTTCCTCGGTTCAAAGGAGTAGAAGTAGTGACTCCTCGATACCGGTTTGCCTTGTCGTCCTTCACCAATTTTTCAGCTTCGGTGGCAGCATCGAACAGATCTTCCAACGTGTGGTACACGTAGAGTCTCAACTGAGATGATACATCCCTAGCCAAGCCATTTTTGAATCTGATAATGGCTTGTTCTTCGTCTTCGACCAGATCAAGATTCAATCGAACCTTTTCGAACTCATCGTGGTACTCTTGGACAGACTTGGACCCTTGCTTTAACTCATAGAGCTTTTGCATTTGAGTCTGCCTGTACTTGGCATTCAAATACTTAGCATCCATTGCTCTTCTCAATTGCGGCCAGGTAGTGACTTCAGGATAGTCATTCCTTCGTCTATGTCTCTTGTCAGATTCCCACCATGTTGATGCATAGGCTTCGAACGAAGCAATGGCATGGGCAGCCTTCCTCTCATCGGTCATCTCATTGGTTTCAAAGATGCGCTCCATTTTAAGCTTCCATTCAAGATACTCATCGGGATCACTAGTTCCTTTAAAGGGTGGAATAGTGATCTTGACACTGTTCAAATTTGAGTCTCGAACAGCTCTAGCCTGTTCGGGAAACTCATCTTCCCGATCATTAGCCTCACGCTAAATATTTCTTCCAACATTTGCGCCTCGGCCTCGACCTCGGAAATTTCCACGTCCTCGGTGAGCTTGCCTTCGTTGAGCGAATGGCGGCTCACGCTCATATTCGTCCTCGGGAAATTCCTCTCTATCAACCTCCTCGGCAACGGCTCAAAGATCTCTTCGGGCCACTGGAAGTGGTATTCTTTCTCCTCGGGGAATGCCCAAGTTTTGATAAGCAGCTTGGGGATTGCCCAAGTTTTGATAAGCAGCTTGGGGATTGCCCAAGTTAAGTTCTCTTCGAATTGCTTCACTTGTCAACTGATGTTGTCGTACAAGCTCAACATACAGCTCGGGTTTCATCGGAGTGGATTCGCTAGTTCCAGCGCCGGACCCATTTTTGGCCACGGACGCACTTCCCTGCTCGAGGTTAGCTACTCGAGCACTCACTCCTCTCACATCGGCACTGATGCCTTGTATCGCAGCCATGAGATCGGCTAACGACAACTCGGGCTTCTCAATGCTTTTGCCATCGTTTCCAGCCATGGTACCTGCACAAGTCAAAGATCAAACAAATGTTAGGGTTAGTAATCACCTCACACACTCCCTCACCTTTGATGGGTGGCACTCGGGTCCACTCAGTCTATGGGTTCGGTTTCTGATCACTCAAGGACTTGTTAACAGTGGCTCGTCTGATTGATCGGTCCTCTAAGATCCTTCAAGTTCGACAATAGTCACTGCCTCTTCGGGAAGAGTGAAGTGATGTTCGACTCGATGGAACGGACGCTTTTTAACTAGCTCGGGGAGTCAAAAGAATTTCTACGAAAGTTTGGACTTCGGTCACCCCTTCGCACGAATTCCTATCAGCTCAAAAAAGTTAGTACGACCTCGAGCAGAACAATTACTCAAAAGATCCACCAACTAGAATTTGATACGAAAGAAAAGTGAGAACCTAGGAGAATCTACCCTTTGATTCCCTTTTGGAATCTTTTTCGATCGCACCCACTCCTGTCCGTACAAGAGTGGTCCCTCCTTGGTACGGATAGGGTTTTACCTTATCCACTTTCCCTTTTCAGCCGACAATTTTCACCTGGGGTTTTGATGTTAAAACTTTAACCCCTTTCTTCTTCAATGGAACAGTGACCTTGCTCCGGCGTACGGACACAACAACTTCGGTTCACTGACCACGAAACTCAACAGATCTGAGTTGCTCTTTCGACTCCGGTTCCAGACAACAACGGAGGAAATCAAATGAAGTTCTTCGAACTAAAAATCAGCTCGTTCGTGTCGTACACTGTAACGATTTTGTAACAATTTCCCGGCGTACAGACAACGATTTAAACTCAAAGCTTCGATTTTTAAGCAACAAACAAACCCAAATAACTCAAGAACCACCAATCTTCACCGGTTTCTTCCAAACACAGTGGGGTTCGAGTTTTCAGTCACCATTAAAGCTCAAAACAGTCCAAAAATTCACCAAGAAACCCTAGTCACGAAATTGGTACGTCGGGTACTTGTTAGATTCGGAACTCGATGGTGAACAAGAATCTATGGTTGTTTTTCCCAAACAACCAACAATCAAACACAATTTTTGAATTTTCTTTTTAACACTTTTTTTTTTTTTCTAAAAATAACAACACCAACAGTAACAAAATCAAATCAAGAACACGAAACGGAAAACAGAGACACAAACGCACGAAAATAAAGATAACGTAAACAGGATTTGGGGTTGTAGAAACAAGCCCAAACCGTTCTCTGATACCAAGATGGTGCAATGCAAACCCGAAGGAATTGCTAAGCACAAACGCGGAAGATAAACAAGAAAGATAAAAGATAGAAGCAAGACAAAACTTGCTTCTTTTGAAAGAACAGTGAGGAACCTGTCTCAAAGCTCGATCGAAAGGGATAAAAGAATCACCTAAACTATGAAACAATCCTCAAGAGAACATGCCTCTTGCAAACTGAATGATCAAAGAGGAATGTTCAATCGGATTAACCGAAAGCCACAAGTCCATAAAAGCCCTCACCGGGGTTTTGCTCACGACGGAGACAAGAAGAAATGTGCTCGGCACTTTCATTCAATTCATCAATCTTCAAAAACTAGGTATCTACAATGAAAGGAAACAAGGTTTATATAGGAAATACTAAGGGTAAACTAGTAAAAGGGTCATAGGCGACCAATAGAAATAAGCCACACAGGGCTGAATTAAATTGTGTTCGGCAGACTTTGACTTCGGTAAGCCTTGCCTTCGGTTCTCGATTGTCTGCTCGAACACACTTGTTGCCTTCGGACGCTCAATTGTCTTCGACCTCATTGTCCTCGGTCACTTTGCCTTCGGGCTCAAATCTGAAGATAATGCCTTCGATTCTTGAGCTCGGCCACTCAGCTTTGGAGCAATTGTTTTACTTCGGCCAGGCTAAGTGAACATGCACATCGTGCAGCAGCTTGGCTTGGCTTCTTGTCATCGGTCTCCTCGGTGGATCGATCACTTGATCAGCACGTGATCGGGCTGCATCAGATGCTGAGACCTTACAAAGAGAGAACCTTTTTCATTCCAAATTCCGAGTCATGGGTCTCCTTTGCTCTATGATCATTGACTCGGGGAGTTGTGCTGATGTTATTAGCCAAACACTAGTTGCCCAATTGAAAATGCCCACCCTAAAACACCCAAATCCTTACCGGCTACAATGGCTTAGTGAGTGTGGTGAGTTGAAGGTGGTTAAACAATGTTTGATCAAGTTCAAGATTGGGAACTATGTGGATGAGCACATGTTCGATGTTGTGCCTATGCAAGCATGCCACCTTCTCTTTGGGAGGCCATGGCAATTTGATCGACGTGTGGTTCATAATGGCCATGCCAACACCTACACGGTGACGCATGAGGGGAAAAAGTTCGTGCTCCAACCCTTGACTCCTAAACAAGTGAGCGATGATTACAAACGGATGCGGGAGTTGAGAGAAGCGGCAAAGGCTAAGTCGGTTGTTGAGACTAGCCCTTTTCCCAAAAGCTTGGTGGCAATCCCACCAACTTCTACCGGTGGCATATATGCCATGATGCAACCGGGCGAGGTCCTAAAAGGAAATGATGGCAACAAGCTTCTCATATGCCTAGTGCACAAAGGTATGGTTCTAACCTCCGATCTTGATTTTTCTACTAACCTTTTGCCTAGTGTGTTTGAGAATGTTTTGAAGGATTTTGGTGACATGTTCCCGGATGAGATGCCGGATGGATTACCTCCTTTGAGGGGTATTGAGTACCAAATCGACTTTGTCCTGGGATCCCAAATCACAAACAAACCGGCCTATAGGAGCAATCCGGAGGACACAAGAGAATTGCAAAAGCAAGTTGATGACTTGCTCACTAAATGCTTGGTGAGGGAAAGCTTGAGTCCTTGTGCCGTACCCGTGATCCTTGTTCCCAAAAAGGATGGCACTTGGAGGATGTGTGTTGATTGTCAGGCCGTGAACAAAATAACGGTAAAGTACCGTCACCCTATTCCCCGACTTGATGATATGTTAGATGAACTAAGTGGTTCATGTGTTTTTAGCAAAATAGACCTTAGGTCCGGCTACCATCAAATCCGGATGAAACCCAGAGATGAGTGAAAAACTGCATTCAAGACCAAATTTGGTCTCTATGAATGGTTGGTGATGCCCTTTGGGCTATCCAATGCACCTGGTACTTTCATGAGGCTAATGAACCTTGTTATAGAGCCATTCATCAACAAGTTTGTGGTCATCTACTTTGACGATATATTTATCTATAGTAAATCAATAGACGACCATGTTGATCACCTTAGGAACTGCTTGAAGTGTTGAGAGCCGAAAAGCTCTATGCTAATTTTAAAAAGTGTTCCTTTGGTGTTGAGAAGGTAGTATTTCTTGGGTTTGTTGTTAGTGCCCAAGGAGTGAAAGTGGATGAGTCTAAGGTAGAGGCCATACGTGATTCGCCTACTCCTACTACCGTGACTCAAGTGAGGAGCTTTCATGGTCTTGCTAGTTTTTATAGACGATTTGTGAAAGACTTTAGCTCCATTGCCGCTCCATTCACCGAATTGGTGAAGAAGGACAAACCTTTTGTTTGGGGAGAGCCTCAAGAGAAGGCCTTCCAAGAATTGAAAAGTAGGTTGAGTACCGCCCCTCTATTGAAATTGCCCGACTTCGAAAAGGCATTTGAGGTTGAATGTGATGCCTCGGGGGTGGGAATTGGTGGTGTTTTAATGCAAGATGGCAAACCCATCGCCTACTTTAGTGAGAAATTGAAGTGTGTGTTCCCGAGTCCTCTTGGAGGGAATTGTTGATTTGTGAAGCTCATTGTGGGGGCTTGATGGGACACTTTGGGAGAAACAAGACCTTGGCTATTCTCATGGAGCAATTCAATTTTCCAAAGATGGGGGTACAAGTTGAAAAGCTTTGCAAAAATTGCCTTGAGTGCAAGCATGCGAAATCTAAGGCTAACCCCCATGGTTTGTATACTCCTCTCCCCGTGCCTACTAGTCCGTGGATTGATATATCAATGGATTTTGTGATGGGCTTGCCACGGTCTAGGGGGGGCCATGATAGCATTTATGTTGTCGTGGATAGGTTCTCCAAAATGGCTCACTTCATTCCTTGTAAGAAGTGTGATGACGCATAACATGTTGCCTCTTTATTCATTGACAATGTCTTGAAATTGCATTGTGTGCCACAAACCATTGTAAGTGATAGGGACACCAAGTTCCTAAGCCACTTTTGGAGAAGTTTGTGGGGTGCCCTTGGCACCAAGCTCTTGTTCTCTACGTCCCACCACCCACAAACAGATGGGAAAACTGAGGTGGTAAACCGGACTTTGGGTGCTCTTCTAAGGGCCATGACCCGAGGTTAGGCCGGGACGTGGGTTGATAATTACCTCTCATGGAGTTTGCCTACAATCGTACTTTGCATAGCTTGATTGGCATGACTCCGTTCGAATGTGTGTATGGTTTTAATCCCTTAATTCCCCTTGATCTAACTCCTTTGCCAAGGGAAATGGTTGCTAATTTTGAAGGGAAAAGCCGCGCAAAGGCTATGATTGAACTTCATGCTAAAGCCAAGAAGAACTTGGAGGAAGCCAATGCAAAGGTTGCTTCCAAGAAGAACAAGGGAAGAAAGAAGCTTGAGCTCAAAAAGGGAGATTGGGTGTGGGTGCACTTCCGTAAAGAAAGTTCCCAAACCTCAGGAAAGGGATGTTGGCACCCCGTGGTGATGGACCTTTCAAGTGCTTTCCAAGATCAACAACAATGCCTACGTGATTGATCTACCCGGTAAGTACAATGTGTCAAATACTTTCAATGTGATTAACTTGACCCCTTTTGATGTAGGGGATGGTGATGCCGGTGAGGAGGAAGCCATGGTTTCAAGGACGAAACCTGATGCAATACGAACCAGGCTCACCTGTTCGATTCATCAAGCAAGTCCACCGAGGAGTCACATGGCGCCCACGATCAAAGTGTGGCCGGAATGGAAGATGCCGAAGACTGCCTCGCTGAGCAGCAACGATGGAAATCCACCGAGCAGACAACAAGTGACTGTGACCGTTGCTGACACTGACTTCGGAGTTGTGAGACCGAGGACAACTTATGGAAACTCAACGATCAAGCTCAAGCCCGAAGCTGAAAGCAACCGAACCAAGGAAGAACGACGCCGATCAAAGAATCGATCGAAGGATTCCAAATGTGACCGAGGCAAACAAGCGACCGAAGAATATGTGTTCGAGCTAAGGTGCCGAACACATAAGCTACTCCAGCCCTGCGTGGCTTTATCTCATTGGTCGCCTGTGACCACTTTACTATTTTGCCCTTTTTAATGTTGTCTATATAAACTCCTAGCATAGCTCATTCGTAGATAGTTTTTAGTTGATATTGAATTGATAAAATAGAGATAGAATTGGCCGAGCCATTCTTGTTTGAAGCCCGAGGCTTCGTGTATGCCTTCTATGGCTTGGAACGGAAATGGATTTCATCACTAGTATGAATCCTTGTTAGGTTCAAGTTTCATTTTCTCCCTTGGATAATCAATCAATGTTTTGACCGTGATTATCCATTCTTTCTTCTATTTCTGTTCTCCCCCTTCCCCGATTTCTTATTATCCGTGTTACTTTTATTGCTTCCGCATCTTTACTTCATCGTTTCCGCGTCTTGTTTGTTGTCTCCGATTGCAAGGTGTAAACCACGGGTTTGCTTGCATCAGTTTGGTATCAGAGCAAGGCTTGGATTTCGTTCCTACGAATCCACGTTTCTTGTTCAATCTATCTTTACTTTCTGTTGGTGTTCATATTTTTACAAAAAAAAAAAAAAGTATAAACAAGAAAATTCAAAAATTTGAATTGATTGTTCATTGTTTGGATATTTGAATTCACCACTGTCCAAGGAATTGATCGAGTACCCGACGTACAACATTTGTAACTAGGGTTTTTCCATCATTTTGGACCGTGTTCTTGACGTGGTGTTGTTGAAACTCGAACCCCAGTTGTGTTTTGGTGTTTACCGATGAAAACTGGAGGTTGTTGAGGTATTTGGGTCGATTTTTGTGCTTAAAATTGAAGTTCCACTGCTATAGACACTGTCCGTACGCCGGAAGCTTGTTGACATTGTTGACAGTGTACGGGCGACGAGAGCTGTGTTCTTAGCTTCGCTTGGAACTGGAGTGATCTCCGACGTTGTAAAACCGGAGACGACCCAAATCTTGAGCTTAATCTGTTGTTAGTAGACTGTGAACGAATCTTGATATTGTCCGTACACCGGAGTAAAAGTTCACTGTTCCATTGAAGAAGAAAGGGGTAAACTGTCAAATCTAAAACCCCAGGTGAAAAGTTGTCGGCTAGAAAGGGGAAAAACGGATAAGGTTAAACCCTATCTGTACCGAGGAGGAAACACTTGTACCGAGGTCACGTGTTTGGAAAATTCCGAAGCGGAACCGAGGAGGAGGTAGATTCTCTTAGGATTTCACTTTTCTTGTGTCCGAATATTCTCGATAGTGGATCTCTGGAGTAATTCTTTCTACTCGAGGTCGTACTATCGAATCTGAGCTTATAGGAACTCGTGCGTGGGGTGACCGAAGTCAAATTTCGTAAATAATTCTTTGACTCCCCGTGCGCAGTTAAAATAGCTACCGTTCCATCGAGTCATATAAACTCCTTCCGAACCTAAGCTTGGAAAGTACTAGTTGTGATTTATCACTTCGGTTTCCTAACAAGGAGGCAAGGCTAACTTGAGTGGAAAAAGGCTGAGTGGTGAGAACAATAGAGTGAGGTCACAAAAGCCAACGACTGATGTAAGGAATCAAACGGGGAAAGTAAAAAGATAAGAACGAAACGTAACTCGATCTCTAATCCCAAGTAGCAATGGAGAACTTGTTCCGTTACACCCCGAGAGAAGGACAAGAACACCTACGCTATGCAACTACCCTCGAGCTAACGCGAGCACGCAAGTAGAATGGTCGGAGAGGAAAAGTATTCATCTAGATCCGCTATAAGAACTACAAGTCCCAAAACAAAGGGTTTCATTCAATAACCAAGAGCCTTGCTCATGTTCAATATTCATCAACTATCAATAATAAACTAAGTTCAAAATAGGCTAAGCATGGCTATTTATAGTGTTTCCCAAGATTGCACAATGGCTAAAATACCCTTACTAATAAGGTTCACAAAATAGGCCACGTAGGGCAAAACGGTAAAATAGACATAGGCCTTCTAAGCTGGGAGGGGCGCCTGGGATCTGGGAGGGGCGCCTGGGAATGCTGTCAGCTAGGCGGGGCGCCTGGCTTGGCCTTCAGCTAGGCGGGGCGCCTGTGCACTTTTCAGCTCCTTAGGCAGTAAGCTTGCCAGGCGGGGCGCCTGGCTCTGCTGGGCTCTCTTCTTCCTTAGGCGTGAGGCCTAGTTTGAGCACCCGGAATGGCTTCCACTCGCTTCCTTCCTCAAGTCCTCTCCTCTCCAAGTATAAATGCACCTCTTGGACATCCTTGGCTTGGCTCCGAGTGAATGGTCTCCTTGTGGTGGATTGCCCGGCATCATCCTCCCCTTCTTGAGAAGATTTCGTCCTCGAAATCGAAGCATCATCATCCACGACCCCTTTATTACCTACATTTAAAGGAACCAAGTCACAAACATTGAAAGTATTAGAAACTTGATACTCACTTGGCAAGTCGACCACATAGGCGTTGTTGTTTATCTTTGAAAGCACTTGGAATGGGCCATCTCCACGGGGTGCTAACTTTCCTTTTCTAATGCTTGGGAACCTTTCTTTCCGGAAGTGCACCCACACATAGTCACCCTTCTTGAGTTCCACCTTCTTGCGTCCCTTGTTCTTCTTAGAGGCTACCTTTGCATAGGCTTCCTCCAAGTTCTTCTTCGCCTTAGCATGTATTTCCATCAAGGCCTTGGCTCTAGTTTTACCTTCAAAATTAACAACCATTTCCCTTGGCAAAGGGGTTAGATCAAGGGGAATCAAGGGATTAAAACCATACACACACTCGAATGGAGTCATACCAATCATCCGATGCACGGTTCGATTGCAGGAAAACTCCATAAGAGGTAGCTTATCTATCCAAGTCCCACCCTTACCTCGGGTCATGGCTCTAAGAAGAGCACCCAAGGTCCGGTTCACCACTTCGGTTTGCCCATCGGTTTGGGGGTGGTGGGACGTAGAAAACAAGAGTTTGGTGCCAAGGGCACCCCATAAACTCCTCCAAAAATGACTTAGGAACTTAGTGTCCCTATCACTCACTATTAGTGTCCCTATCACTCACTATGGTTTGAGGCACACCATGCAATTTCAAGATATTATCAATAAACAAGGTAGCAACATGTTGTGCATCATCACATTTACGACATGGAATGAAATGCGTCATTTTGGAGAACCTATCCACGACAACATAAATGCTATCATGGCCCCCCCTAGTCCTTGGTAATCCCATCACAAAATCCATCGAGATATCCAACCATGGACTAGTAGGTACGGGGAGTGGGGTATACAAACCATGGGGATTCGACTTGGACTTAGCAACCTTGCATTCAAGACAAGAGTTGCAAAGTTTCTCAACATGGGTCCCCATTTTTGGCCAATGGAATTGTTCCCGAAGGATGGCCAAGGTCTTGTCCCGACCAAAATGACCCATGAGTCCTCCACAATGTGCCTCTCGCAAAAGCAATTCCCTCCATGAGGACTCGGGTATGCACACTTTACCATTCTTAAATATATATCCATTAACCCATTGGTATTTCTCAACTCTCTCCCCCTTCTCTAGAGCGTCAAGGACACTCTTTAGCTTTAGGTCATGAGCATACATCAATTTAATGCTCTCAAACCCCATGAGCTTAGAGGTGAGAGTGGTGGCTAGAGCAAACTTTCTCGAAAGCGCATCCGCCACAACATTGTCCTTCCCTTTCTTGTATTAGATAACATAGGGAAAGGACTCAATGAATTCAACCCACTTGGCATGTCTCTTATTGAGCTTCTCATGGCCTCTCAAATGCTTGAGTGACTCATGGTCACTCTTGATTACAAACTCACGATGCCAAAGATAGTGTTGCCAATGGGCAAGGGCTCTCACAAGGGCATACAACTCCTTGTCATATGTAGAATAGTTCAAGGAGGCCCCTTTCAATTTCTCACTAAAGTAGGCGATGGGTTTGCTATCTTGCATAAATACACCACCAATTCCCACCCCCGAGGCATCACATTCAACCTCAAATGCCTTTCCGAAGTCGGGCAATTGCAATAGAGGGGCGGTACTCAACCTACTTTTCAATTCATGGAAGGCCTTCTCTTGAGGCTCTCCCCAAACAAACGGTTGGTCTTTCTTCACCAATTCGGTGAGTGGAGCGGCAATGGAGCTAAAGTCCTTCACAAATCGCCTATAAAAGCTTGCGAGACCATGAAAGCTCCTCACTTGAGTCACGGTAGTAGGAGTAGGCCAATCACGTATGGCCTCTACCTTAGACTCATCCACCTCCACTCCTTGGGCACTCACAACAAACCCAAGGAAGACCACCTTCTAAACACCAAAGGCACACTTTTTAAAATTAGCATAGAGCTTTTCGGCTCTAAACTTCTCAAGCACTAGCCTAAGGTGTTCAACATGGTCGTCTATTGATTTGCTATAGATCAATATATCGTCAAAATAGACGACCACGAACTTGTTGATGAATGGCTTTAGAACATGGTTCATTAGCCTCATGAAAGTGCTAGGTGCATTGGAGAGCCCAAAGGGCATCACCAACCATTCATAGAGACCAAATTTGGTCTTGAATGCGGTTTTCCACTCATCACCGGATTTCATCCGGATTTGATGGTAGCCGGACCTAAGGTCAATTTTGCTAAACACACATGAACCGCTCAATTCATCTAACATATCGTCAAGTCGGGGAATAGGATGACGGTACTTTACCGTTATTTTGTTCACGGCTCGACAATCAACACACATTCTCCAAGTGCCGTCCTTTTTGGGAACAAGGATCACGGGCACGGCACAAGGACTCAAGCTTTCCCTTACCAAACCTTTAGTGAGCAATTCATCAACTTGCTTTTGCAATTCCCTTGTATCCTCCGGGTTTCTCCTATAGGCCGGTTTGTTTGGGATTTGGGATCCCTGGACAAAGTCTATTTGATGCTCAATGCCCCTCAAAGGAGGCAATCCATCCGGCATTTCATCCGGGAACATGTCACCAAAATCCTTCAAAACATTCTCAAACACACTAGGCAAAGGGTTAGAAGAAAAATCACAATTAGAGTTAAGGATCATAACTTTGTGCACTAGGCATAGGAGAAACTTGGTGCCATCATTACCTTTCAAGAGCTCGCCCGGTTGCATCATGGCACACATGCCACCGGTAGATGAAGTAGGTGGGATTGCCACCATGCTTTTGGACAAAGGGCTAGTCTCAATGAGTGACTTAGCCTTTGCCACCTCCCTCAACTCCTTCATTTTCTTGTAGTCATCACTTACTTGCTTAGGAGTGAGAGCTTTAAGCACAAATCTCTTCCCTTCATGTTTGACCGTGTAAGTGTTGACACGACCATCATGCACCACTTGCCTATCGAATTGCCATGGCCTCCCTAAGAGTAGGTGGCATGCTTGCATAGGCACAATGTCAAACAAATGCTCATCAACATAACTAATCATTCTAAACTTGATCATGGCTTGTTTCATCACCTTAAGCTCTCCACATTCACTAAGCCATTGTAACCGGTAAGGTTTAGGATGTTTCATGGTAGTTAACTTCAATTGAGCCACTAGTGATTGACTCACTACATTTGCACAACTTCCGGAATCAATTATCATAGAGCAAACAACATCTTTGACCCGGCACCTAGCATGGAAAAGATTTTCCCGTTGCAAGGTTTCACTATCTTCCACAATCATAGCCCCTAGGCTCCTTCTCACAACCAAGAAAGTATGAGGATCCTCCTCCTCCACCGTGTCATCAAGCAAATCATTCTCCTCCACTCCCTCATCTCCCTCTACTCCCTCTACTCCCTCATCTTCCGATTCACTCTCTTTCTCATATGCATCATTACCAACAACAATCATGGTCCTCTTTGTAGGACATTCCCTAGCAAAGTGACCATAGCCCTTGCACTTGTGGCATTGTATTGAAGAAGAAGTAGGAGCATGTAGTTGAGTTTTAGAGTTACCTCCCACGTTAGGTGTGTTCATCTCATACGGCTTTTTCACATCCTTGGTAGCATTTGCACCACTTGTTCCACTTGCACTTGGGAACCTTGCATTTGTAGTAGGAGGCTTCCAATCCTTTGGTTTGCTTGTTGGAGTAGTAGTGCTACTCTTGTAGCGAAGGGATTTCTCCTCCTTGAGCCATTTCTCGGCCTCAACCGCATCTTCACATAGCTTGTAATGATCATCATATTTTTGGAACTTCAATTGTGAAGCTATGTCTCGGTTCAAGCCCCGTTTGAAACGGATCATGGCCGTCTCATTGTCTTCATCATCTAAGTCAAGGATCATTCGGATTTGCTCAAATTCATTGAAATATTCACCAACCGATTTGTAACCTTGCTTCAAATCATATAGACGCCTTTGTTGTTCAACCCGGTATTGGTTAGTCAAGTACTTCTCATCCATCACACGGATCAACTCTTCTCAAGTAAGATTAATAGCCATACCCGTCCTCCTTCTATTCCTCTTCACCGACTCCCACCAAGTAGAAGCAAAAGATTCAAAGGAGGATATTGCATACTTGGTCTTCTTCACATCGGGCATATCATTGGTGTCAAAGATACGCTCCATAGCCAATTTCCAATCAATGTACTCCACCGGGTCACTACTTCCTTTGAAAGAAGGAATAGTGAGCTTCACACTATTAAGGTTGTTGTCGTTGTCACGACCCCCTTGGAATGGCTCCGGTTGGCCTCCATGGTGATCATCATAAGCAACATAGTCCCTTCTAGCATTCCTCCCTCCATATCCTAAGGGTGGCCCTCGACCTCGGCCTCTACCCCGATCCACATTTCGACCCCAATTCATAGCTCGCCTTGGTTGAAAGTGATCATCAAACCCATACACATCGTCACCATAATCAACTTCCTCCCCTTCTTGAGCCTCAACAACTTGCTCAAGAGGTTGCACATTTCGGACGGGTCCTCGTAGTGGAAAGTTTCTTGGGGGATTATCCAAGATACGGGGAATGCCCGTTCGTTCAATTCTCTCTCGATCCTCCTTTACCCGTTGTTGATTGAGCAATTCAACAACTTGCTCCGGGGTAAAGGTAGGGCTACTTGAGCCTTCACCGGTCTCAATTTGGACACTCGGGGTCCCCTTTTCAATTGGGACGCGCGGGGTCCCATGTTCACCTTGAGTACTCGAGGCTCCTTTTTCAAGAAAATCAATCCTTTGGTTCATGAGGTCCATCTTGGCAAGAATATTAGCTAAGGCCTCCTTAATGAAATCTTGACCTTCATTGGCCATTGTACCTACAAAGAAAGAAACAAGAGTTAGTTAAAACACCTCACTCGCTCCCTCAATTGTGTTCACTCGGATCACTCTTTTGGGTGGCGGTGGATATTTCACTCAACTTGTAGTTCCAAAGCTTCACGTAGATGATTAGCAACTCCTCAACTCAACTAAACTATTCACGAGTCACGCACACTCCGGGGTGAGTGGAGTTAATGGGACTCAATGAACACTAGGCACTTTGAAGTGAAGGACTTGAGTAAAAAGGTTCTACGCTTTTCCTTAGAAGTCTACTCTCCTTGCTAGGCACGAATCACTTAAGAGCAATCAAAGGGTTAGCACTATTCAAGTAGATCGGTTACTCAAAGTAGTACTAACTAGATGTTATGTTATCAAACAAAGGGAAATTCCTACGAAAATCTACCCGAAACAATACGTTCAGCACCCAGGAGGGGCGCCTGGACTGTGCAGTATTTCAGGCGGGGCGCCTGGGTCTAGGCGGGGCGCCTGAGACTTAGGCAGTAGCCAAGTCAGGCGGGGCGCCTGGCTTAGGCGGGGCGCCTGGCCTGAAGCCTTTTCCAACTCGTTCCAAACTCGTTTCAAGTCGATTTTCAAGCCTCAAATCCGATGTTTTCAACTTGTGTTCACAATCCAAAGATACCCAAAGTTGTTTTTGATCTTCCTTAACAAAACCCAATCAAATTTTCAATCAAATAATCAATCAAATCAGGATTCAATCTCAAGAACTCAAGAACACAAGGGTTTAACAAAAGGGTTTCAACAAGGATTGTGATTCATCAAAGTAGGTGTTATACATGTTCAAATCCCATAAAATTGGTACCGAATCGTTTGTTTTTCAATGAAGATCAATCCCCAATATCAAGTTTTCAATCAAACATCAATCCAACCCAAGAATCAAGCCAAAATCATCAAGAACAAGTTCTTCAAGGGTTTAAGGGGTTTTGGGGTTTCAAATTTTCAAACTTCACCAATTCCAACAATTTTGGTACCCAAGTAACGGGAAATCAATCACGATCAAGAATCCATAACACCCATATCACAAATCATCCAAATCAACAAGTTACACCAAATTTTTGTATTTTTCAATTTTTTTCAATTTTTTTGTAATTTTCTCCTTTCTAATAACTTCAACAACAAGAAAAACTAAAAAGGGATACTAGGCACGAAGAATCAAGGGTCGGGGGTTTGTAGAAACAAAACCCGAGCCTTGCTCTGATACCAAACTGATGAGACTCAAAATCGCGGAAGCAAGTAAAGTAGAGGCGGAAGCAATTAAGACACGATAACCAAGAAATAGGGATGGGGAAGGAAAGAAAATAGAAGAAAAGAATGAATCAAACTAAAACACAAAGATTGATTCAATAGGGAGAAGAGACTTGAACCATTAACAGGACTCACACTAGCGGTGATCCACCATGGATTCAACGTAAGAGATACATGAAGCCGAGCTTAAACAAGAATGGCCAAGCCTATTCTATCTTCTATTCTCTCAATTCAACATTAACTAACTAAGTGTAAAATAAGCTAGGCTTGGTTATTTTTAGTGTTTCCCAAGCTTACACAATGACTTAAATACCCTTACTAATAAGGTTCACCAAATAAGCCACGTAGGGCAAAACAATAAAAGAAACATAAATTCAGTAGCTAGGAGGGGCGCCTGGGGCTGGGAGGGGCGCCTGGATCATGCTGAAGCTAGGCGGGGCGCCTGGGGCTAGGCGGGGCGCCTGGGCTGCGGCGCCTGGCACCATTTTGCACACTTAGGCAGTGAGCTTCCCAGGCGGGGCGCCTGGCTGTGCTGGGCCTTCTTCCTCTTCCTTAGGCGTGCAGCCTAATGTTGAAACCATCCGGAACACTTCCAAAGCCCGTGACCTCAAGTCCACTGTATCTTCCAAGCTTGGCACATGTCGAAAAGTGTTGGAAGGTGTCTTGGCACGATTTGGGTCTCATCTCCTGATGCCGGGCAATCCACCACAAGGAGACCATTCACTCGGAGCCAAGCCAAGGATGTCCAAGAGGTGCATTTCTACTTGGAGAGGAGAGGACTTGAGGAAGGAAGCGAGTGGAAGCCATTCCGGGTGCTCAAACTAGGCCTCACGCCTAAGGAAGAAGAGAGCCCAGCAGAGCCAGGCGCCCCGCTTGAGCCAGGCGCCCCGCCTGGCAAGCTCACTGCCTAAGGAGCTGAAAAGTGCACAGGCTCCCCGCCTAGCTGAAGGCCAAGCCAGGTGCCCCGCCTAGCTGACAGCATTCCCAGGCGCCCCTCCCAGATCCCAGGCGCCCCTCCTAGCTGAGAAGGCCTATGTCTATTTTACCGTTTTGCCCTACGTGGCCTATTTTGTGAACCTTATTAGTAAGGGTATTTTAGCCATTGTGCAAGCTTGGGAAACACTATAAATAGCCATGCTTAGCCTATTTTGAACTTAGTTTATTATTGATAGTTGATGAATATTGAACATGAGCAAGGCTCTTGGTTATTGAATGAAACCCTTTGTTTTGGGACTTGTTGTTCTTCTAGCGGATCTAGATGAATTGATGAGAATCAAACGCGGAAAAAGTAAAAGATAAGAACGAGACGTAACCCGATCTCTAATCCAAAGTAGCAACGAAGAACTTGTTCCGTTACACCCCGAGAGAAGGACAAGAACACCTACGCTATGCAACTACCCTCGAGCTAACGCGAGCACGCAAGTAGAATGGTCGGAGAGGAAAAGTATTCATCTAGATCCGCTAGAAGAACTACAAGTCCAAGATCAAAGGGTTTCATTCAATAACCAAGAGCCATGCTCATGTTCAATGTTTAACATTCATTCAATATCAAAAACTAAGTGTAAAATAAGCTAGGCTTGGCTATTTATAGTGTTTCCCAAGCTTACACAATGACTTAAATACCCTTACTAATAAGGTTCATCAAATAAGCCACGTAGGGCAAAACAGTAAAAGAAACATAAGTTCAGCAGCTAGGAGGGGCGCCTGGGGCTGGGAGGGGCGCCTGGAACATGCTGAAGCTAGGCGGGGCGCCTGGAGCTAGGCGGGGCGCCTGTCTTTGCCTTCAGCTAGGCGGGGCGCCTGAAGCTAGGCGGGGCGCCTGGGCACTTTTCAGCTCTTAAGCAGTGAGCTTGCCAGGCGGGGCGCCTGGCTCTGCTGGGCTCTCTCCTTCCTTAGGCGTGAGGCCTAGTTTGAGCACCCGGAATGGCTTCCAATCGCTTCCTTCTTCAAGGCCCTTCCTCACCAAGTGTATGTGTACTCCTGTGATCTCCTTAGCTTGACTCCGGGTGAATGGTCTTGTGGAGGTTTGAGTTTCATCATCCTCCCCTTCTTGAGAAGATTTCGTCCTCGAAATTGAGGCATCATCACCCACGACCTCATCATCACCTACATCCAAAGGAACCAAGTCACAAACATTAAAAGTATTAGAAACTTGATACTCACTTGGCAAGTCGACCACATAGGCGTTGTTGTTTATCTTTGAAAGCACTTGGAATGGGCAATCGCCACGGGGTGCTAACTTCCCTTTTCTAAGGTTTGGAAACCTTTCTTTCCGGAAGTGCACCCACACATAGTCACCCTTCTTGAGTTCCACCTTCTTGCGTCCTTTGTTTTTCTTGGAAGCAACCTTAGCATAGGCTTCCTCCAAATTCTTCTTCGCCTTTGCATGGAGTTCCATCATTGCCTTCGCTCTAGCTTTACCTTCAAAATTAACAACCATTTCCCTTGGCAAAGGGGTTAGATCAAGGGGAATCAAGGGGTTAAACCCATAAACACACTCGAATGGAGTCATGCCAATCATTCTATGCACGGTTCGATTGTAGGCAAACTCCATAAGAGGTAAACGATCAATCCAAGTCCCGGCCTTACCTCGGGTCATGGCTCTAAGAAGAGCACCCAAGGTTCGGTTTACCACTTCCGTTTGCCCATCGGTTTGTGGGTGGTGGGACGTGGAGAACAAGAGCTTGGTTCCTAAAGCACCCCATAAACTTCGCCAAAAATGGCTTAGGAACTTAGTGTCCCTATCACTCACTATAGTTTGAGGCACACCATGTAGCTTCAAAACATTTTCAACAAACAAGGAAGCTACATGTTGGGCATCATCGCATTTCTTGCATGGAATGAAATGAGCCATCTTTGAGAACCTATCCACAACAACATAAATGCTATCATGGCCCCCCCTAGTCCTAGGTAATCCCATCACGAAATCCATTGAGATATCCAACCAAGGGCTAGTAGGTACGGGGAGAGGGCTATACAACCCATGGGGGTGGGCTTTCGATTTAGCACGCTTGCACTCAAGGCAATTGTTGCAAAACTTTTCCACTTGCACCCCCATCTTTGGCCAATGAACTTGTTCCTTAAGAATAGCCAAAGTCTTTCTTGTGCCAAAATGTCCCATGAGTCCCCCGCAATGTGCCTCTTGCACAAGCAACTCCCTCCAAGAGGACTCCGGAATGCACACTCTACCATTTTTGAAGATATAACCATTAACCCATTGGTATTTTTCAACTCTCTCCCCCTTCTCTAGAGCATCATGGACACTCTTTAGCTTTGGGTCCGCCACAACATTGTCCTTCCCTTTCTTATATTGAATCACATAGGGAAAGGACTCAATGAATTCAACCCACTTGGCATGCCTCTTATTGAGCTTCTCTTGGCCTCTCAAAAACTTGAGTGACTCATGGTCACTCTTGATTACAAACTCACGAGGCCAAAGATAGTGTTGCCAATGGGCAAGGGCTCTCACAAGGGCATACAACTCCTTGTCATAGGTCGAATAATTCAAGGAGGCCCCTTTCAACTTTTCACTAAAGTAGGCGATGGGTTTGCTATCTTGCATTAAGACACCACCAATTCCCACCCCCGAGGCATCACATTCAACCTCAAATGCCTTTCCGAAGTCGGGCAATTGCAATAGAGGGGCGGTACTCAACCTACTTTTCAATTTATGGAAGGCCTTCTCTTGAGGCTCTCCCCAAACAAACGGTGAGTGGAGCGGTGAGTGGAGCGGCAATGGAGCTAAAGTCCCTCACAAATCGCCTATAAAAGCTTGCGAGACCATGAAAGCTCCTCACTTGAGTCACGGTAGTAGGGGTAGGCCAATCACGTATGGCCTCTACCTTAGACTCATCCACCTCCACTCCTTGGGCACTCACAACAAACCCAAGGAAGACCACCTTCTCAACACCAAAGGCACACTTTTTAAAATTAGCATAGAGCTTTTCGGCTCTAAACTTCTCAAGATCTAGCCTAAGGTGTTCAACATGGTCGTCTATTGATTTGCTATAGATCAATATATCGTCAAAATAGACGACCTCAAACTTGTTGATGAATGGCTTTAGAACATGGTTCATTAGCCTCATGAAGGTGCTAGGTGCATTGGAGAGCCCAAAGGGCATCACCAACCATTCATAGAGACCAAATTTGGTCTTGAATGCGGTTTTCCATTCATCACCGGGTTTCATCCGGATTTGATGGTAGCCGGACCTAAGGTCAATTTTGCTAAACACACATGAACCGCTCAATTCATCTAACATATCATCAAGTCGGGGAATAGGATGACGGTACTTTACCGTTATTTTGTTCACGGCCCGACAATCAACACACATTCTCCAAGTGCCGTCCTTTTTGGGAACAAGGATCACGGGCACGGCACAAGGACTCAAGCTTTCCCTTACCAAACCTTTAGTGAGCAATTCATCAACTTGCTTTTGCAATTCCCTTGTATCCTCCGGGTTGCTCCTATAGGCCGGTTTGTTTGGGATTTGGGATCCCGGGACAAAGTCTATTTGATGCTCAATGCCCCTCAAAGGAGGCAATCCATCCGGCATTTCATCCGGGAACATGTCACCAAAATCCTTCAAAACATTCTCAAACACACTAGGCAAAGGGTTAGAAGAAAAATCACAATTAGAGTTAAGGATCATACCTTTGTGCACTAGGCATAGGAGAAACTTGGTGCCATCATTACCTTTCAAGAGCTCGCCCGGTTGCATCATGGCACACATGCCACCGGTAGATGAAGTAGGTGGGATTGCCACCATGCTTTTGGACAAAGGGCTAGTCTCAAGGAGTGACTTAGCCTTTGCCACCTCCCTCAACTCCTTCATTTTCTTTTAGTCATCACTTACTTGCTTAGGAGTGAGAGGTTTAAGCACAAATCTCTTCCCTTCATGTTTGACCGTGTAAGTGTTGACACGACCATCATGCACCACTTGCCTATCGAATTGCCATGGCCTCCCTAAGAGTAGGGGGCATGCTTGCATAGGCACAACGTCAAACAAATGCTCATCAACATAACTACCCATTCTAAACTTGATCATGGCTTGTTTCATCACCTTAAGCTCTCCACATTCACTAAGCCATTGTAACCGGTAAGGTTTAGGATGCTTCATGGTAGTTACCTTCAATTGAGCCACTAGTGATTGACTCACTACATTTTCACAACTTCCGGAATCAATTATCATAGAGCAAACAACATCTTTGACCCGGCACCTAGCATGGAAAAGATTTTCCCTTTGCAAGGTTTCACTATCTTCCACAATCATAGCCCCTAGGCTCCTTCTCACAACAAAGAAAGTATGAGGATCCTCCTCCTCCACCGTGTCATCAAGCAAATCATTCTCCTCATCTCCCTCTTCTCTCTCTACTCCCTCATCTTCCGATTCACTCTCTTTCTCATATGCATCATTACCAACAACAATCATGGTCCTCTTTGTAGGACATTCCCTAGCAAAGTGACCATAGCCCTTGCACTTGTGGCATTGTATTGAAGAAGAAGTAGGAGCATGTAATTGAGCTTTAGAGTTACCTCCCACATTAGGTGTGTTCTTCTCATACGGCTTTTTCACATCCTTGGTAGCATTTGCACCACTTGTTCCACTTGCACTTGGGAACCTTGCATTTGTAGTAGGAGGCTTCCAATCCTTTGGTTTGCTTGTTGGAGTAGTAGTGCTACTCTTGTAGCGAAGGGATTTCTCCTCCTTGAGCCATTTCTCGGCCTCAACCGCATCTTCACATAGCTTGTAATGATCATAATATTTGTGGAACTTCAATTGTGAAGCTATGTCTCGGTTCAAGCCCCCTTTGAAACGGATCATGGCCGTCTCATTGTCTTCATCATCTAAGTCAAGAATCATTCGGATTTGCTCAAATTCATTGAAATATTCACCAACCGATTTGTAACCTTGCTTCAAATCATATAGACGCCTTTGTTGTTCAACCCGGTATTGGTTGGTCAAATACTTCTCATCCATCACACGGATCAACTCTTCCCAAGTAAGATTAATAGCCATACCCGTCCTTCTTCTATTCCTCTTCACCGACTCCCGCCAAGTAGAAGCAAAAGATTCAAAGGAGGATATTGCATACTTGGTCTTCTTCACATCGGGCATATCATTGGTGTCAAAGATACGCTCCATAGCCAATTTCCAATCAATGTACTCCACCGGGTCACTACTTCCTTTGAAAGAAGGAATAGTGAGCTTCACACTATTAAGATTGTTGTCGTTGTCACGACCCCCTTGGAATGGCTCCGGTTGGCCTCCATGGTGATCATCATAAGCAATATAGTCCCTTCTAGCATTCCTCCCTCCATATCCTAAGGGTGGCCCTCGACCTCGGCCTCTACCCCGATCCAAATTTCGACCCCAATTCATAGCTCGCCTTGGTTGAAAGTGTTCATCAAACCCATACACATCGTCACCATAATCAACTTCCTCCCCTTCTTGAGCCTCAACAACTTGCTCAAGAGGTTTCACATTTCGGACGGGTCTTGGTAGTGGAATGTTTCTTGGGGGATTATCCAAGATACGGGGAATGCCCGTTCGTTCAATTCTCTCTCGATCCTCCTTTACCCGTTGTTGATTGAGCAATTCAACAACTTGCTCTGGGGTAAAGGTAGGGCTACTTGAGCCTTCACCGGTCTCAATTTGGACACTCGGGGTCCCCTTTTCAATTGGGACACTCGGGGTCCCATGTTCACCTTGAGTACTCGAGGCTCCCTTTTCAAGAGAGTCAATCCTTTGGTTCATGAGGTCCATCTTGGCAAGAAGATTAGCCAAGGCCTCCTTAATGAAATCTTGACCTTCGTTGGCCATTGTACCTACAAGAAAGAAACAAGAGTTAGTTAAAACACCTCACTCGCTCCCTCACTTGTGTTCACTCGGATCACTCTTTTGGGTGGCGGTGGATATTTCACTCAACTTGTAGTTCAAAAGCTTCACGTAGATGATTAGCAACTCCTTAACTCAACTAAACTATTCACGAGTCACGCACACTCCGGGGTGAGTGGAGTTAATGGGACTCAATGAACACTAGGCACTTTGAAGTGAAGGACTTGAGTAAAAAGGTTCTACGCTTTTCCTTAGAAGTCTACTCTCCTTGCTAGGCACGAATCACTTAAGAGCAATCAAAGGGTTAGCACTATTCAAGTAGATCGGTTACTCAAAGTAGTACTAACTAGATGTTATGTTATCAAACAAAGGGAAATTCCTACGAAAATCTACCCGAAACAATACGTTCAGCACCCAAGAGGGGCGCCTGGACTGTGCAGTATTTCAGGCGGGGCGCCTGGGTCTAGGCGGGGTGCCTGAGACTTAGGCAGTAGCAAAGTCAGGCGGGGCGCCTGGCCTGAAGCCTTTTCCAACTCGTTCCAAACTCGTTTCAAGTCGATTTTTAAGCTCCAAATTCGATGTTTTCAACTTGTTTTCACAATCCAAAGATACCTAAAGTTGTTTTTGATCTTCCTTAACAAAACCCAATCAAATTTTCAATCAAACAATCAATCAAATCAAGGTTCAATCTCAAGAACTCAAGAACACAAGGGTTTTACAAAAGGGTTTCAACAAGGATTGTTATTCATCAAAGTAGGTGTTAAACATGTTCAAATCCCACAAAATTGGTACCGAATTGTTTGTTTTTCAATGAAGATCAATCCCCAATAACAAGTTTTCTATCAAACTTCAATCCAACCCAAGAATCAAGCCAAAATTCATCAAGAACAAGTTCATCAAGGGTTTAAGGGGTTTTGGGGTTTCAATTTTTCAAACTTCACCAATTAAAACAATTTTGGTACCCAAGTAACTGGAATTCAATCACGATCAAGAATCCATAACACCCATATCACAAATCATCCAAATCAACAAGTTACACCAAATTTTTGTATTTTTCAATTTTTCAATTTTTTGTAATTTTCTCCTTTTTAATAACTTCAACAACAAGAAAAACTAAAAGAGGATACTAGGCACGAAGAACAAAGGGTCGGGGGTTTGTAGAAACAAAACCCGAGCCTTGCTCTGATACCAAACTGATGAGAATCAAACGCGGAAAAAGTAAAAGATAAGAACGAGACGTAACCCGATCTCTAATCCCAAGTAGCAACGGAGAACTTGTTCGTTACACCCCGAGAGAAGGACAAGAACACCTACGCTATGCAACTACCCTCGAGCTAACGCGAGCACGCAAGTAGAATGGTCGGAGAGGAAAAGTATTCATCTAGATCCGCTAGAAGAACTACAAGTCAAAGATCAAAGGGTTTCATTCAATAACCAAGAGCCATGCTCATGTTCAATGTTTAACATTCATTCAATATCAAAAACTAAGTGTAAAATAAGCTAGGCTTGGCTATTTATAGTGTTTCCCAAGCTTACACAATGACTTAAATACCCTTACTAATAAGGTTCATCAAATAAGCCACGTAGGGCAAAACAGTAAAAGAAACATAAGTTCAGCAGCTAGGAGGGGCGCCTGGGGCTGGGAGGGGCGCCTGGAACATGCTGAAGCTAGGCGGGGCGCCTGAAGCTAGGCGGGGCGCCTGGGCACTTTTCAGCTCTTAGGCAGTGAGCTTGCCAGGCGGGGCGCCTGGCTCAGGCGGGTTGCCTGGCTCTGCTGGGCTCTCTCCTTCCTTAGGCGTGAGGCCTAGTTTGAGCACCCGAAATGGCTTCCAATCGCTTCCTTCTTCAAGGCCCTTCCTAACCAAGTGTATGTGTACTCCTTGGATCTCCTTAGCTTGACTCCAGGTGAATGGTTTGAGTCTCATCATGAATACTTTTCCTCTCCGACCATTTTACTTGCGTGCTCGCGTTAGCTCGAGGGTAGTTGCATAGCGTAGGTGTTCTTGTCCTTCTCTCGGGGTGTAACGGAACAAGTTCTCCGTTGCTACTTGGGATTAGAGATCGAGTTACTTCTCGTTCTTATCTTTTTTCTTTCCGCGTTTGATTCCCTACATCAACGACCTTGAGTGTAAACACGAGCGGAAAGAAACTGAGTGAACATTGCTCGAGTGATACACGTGAGGGAGTGAACTTGTGAGGTCCTTTACTTTGTTTATTGCAGCTATGTCTTCGGATGATGATGACTACGGAGGGTATGATTCGTGTGGAGATGATGGAGACTATGGTTCCTACGGAGGTGATGATTGTTATAATGACACCGGGGACTATGGCTCTTACGAGGACGAAGCAGGTCACTATGGTGAATACGAAGACGAAGAAGACTACGAAGCCTGTGAAGACGAACGAGAAGAATCTTTTGCTTCGGGTCAAGAATACGAAGGTAGTGACGCTTCGAGATATGATGACTCTACTTACTCTCATTGTGATGACCTTGAATATGATGAGTGTGACATCGAGGAGGTCGATGACGAAGTTGACCAAGCAAACTATTTGATGTCTTCTTCCGTCGGTGTCTCGTGTGGAACACAAGAGAGTGGTAGAACTCCTTCCTTCGGGATAGGAGGTGGTGGAGGTTGTTCCATGGGAGGAGGAAGATTTGCAACTTATAGTCGTGGTACACGATTCAATGCTTCCAAGTCCTATGGAAAGGGTGGCTCGAGGAGCGCTGGTGGTTATGGACCCGAGGAGGGTAGAGGAGGATTCTACCGAACACCTTCTTCGAGGAGAAATTCTCACGGGTTCCAGGCTAAAACTCCTTCCTCGACTTTCAACAAAACTTCTAAAGTTGGAAGAGTGAAAGGAAGTGGGAGTTACTCTAGTGGTGCTACCACTAATGGAGGAAATTCTGTACTTGGAAAGGTGCCAACGAAGAGTCCTACGAGCGCAAGAAGTGGTGGGAAAATTGCAAGAAAAGAGTCGACCGAAGTTAACAAGGTTAATGTCTTAAAGGGACATCGAATGGCGAGCAAGCCTCAGGTCACCGTGGCCGATGTTATGGCTGAACTAAAGGGGCTCGTAACCGAACTTCAGAGTTTGGATGGCCGATTTGCTAACCTTGATCCAGCAAGGTTCCCGAGGACACCAGCTTCGGAACCATGTTCGACAGCAAAAGAGGAGACCTCGGTTGATGAGTCTTCGAGTCATAAACTTCGGGTCGATGTTAAAGGTCCACCTACTCCAGCTATGGGTATTCTTGGTCCCCGACCAAACTCACCCAAATATGAGAGACAAAAGATCGAGAGGAGTAAGGGAGTGACCGGTGACAACTCTCGAGAGGAAAAAGGAGAGGCTGTGAAGAGTGATTTGAGTGAGTTGTCACCACCCAAACCCACACCTACCCTTGAAAGAAAAATGAGGGAAAAGAAAGAGGGAAAAAGAATCGATGAGAGTAAGGACACCCCTTATTCTAACATTAACCTCTTATCTTCTCCTTCTACTTGTTCGAAATCTTGTGCAGGAACTCTTGGAGGCAAACTGATAGAACCTCAACTCTGTACCGAAGTAGATAGACAAGGTGAAGAAGATCTTTCATGTGAGCTCCACGAAGAAGAAACTACTTATGAGACTTCGGAGGCAGTGAGAGAAACCGAAGGTCACTCCGAGGTAAGTGTTCGATTTCCTTCCCGTGAGCATGATACTTCCTTGTCTTGTGAAATTGTATGTGAAAACTCTATGCTAGTTGATGATTTGTATGATTACAATGTGTTTGCAACTAGTGTAGATTCGAATGGTCAACTTGTGAGTGAATGTGAACCACTAGTTGAGAGAATTGATATGCCACATCACGATGTGAGCTCGATCTTCATCGAATCTCTCTTTAGTGATGAAGTTGTAGTTGACCTTACTTGTGACCCTTGTTATGACACACCACCAATCTTTGATAAAGGGGAAAATGAGTTGTTTGATCATTCCCTTGTTGAAATTATTGCCTATGGTGGATCTGTGTGTTGTAGTGAGGAAGATGATACCCTTAAGAAGTCCTTAGTGGATGAGTTGGATCAGATTTTATTCGATGACTCCTCAAGTGTTGTCGATGACCTGGGTTCGGATGCACCTTTGATGGGCAGTGGACTTATTTTCACTAACCCTCTGTTTGAAGGAGATGGTGATTAGCATCCGACTCGAGGAGAACCACCTCGGTTTGAAAGGCTTAACCCCGTAGATAATCCATTATTTGAGACCTTCTTCGGAAGTCTGTCTAAAGAGAAGGATTGTCTTGGAGTTCATTTGGGAGGTGAAAATCTCTCTCTTGGTGTGAATAAGATTGCTTTTAAGAAGGGGAGTGGAGTATTCGATGTTAGTTGTCGAGTCAATCATTTTACTTACTCCATTCCACATGTTGATCACACCTCGAGTATAGTACATACCGAAGTCTATAAGCCCCATGGTGATAAAAGTGAATTTAGGGCTCGGTATGATGACTACGAGTTTAGAGGTGATAGGGCCTTTGATCGTCACATCTTTCATATAAAGTGTCCTATTGATCTCTTCGTGTACTCATGTGTTCGTTACAGTTCCTACTTGAGCCTAGAACTTGTTGTTTCCTTTGGAGACATAGGCTGTTTGATCATTATTGATGCTTGGCTCTACCATAAGAGTGTGTTTTCCACTCGTAAATACTAACCTACTTTCGAAGTAGGAAGCTTTGTTTGTCTTTGCCTTGTTGCAGGTCTTGCCGGTTTGATTTCGAGGACGAAATCCTTTCAAGAAGGGGAGGATGATGCAATACGAACCAGGCTCACCTGTTCGATTCATCAAGCAAGTCCACCGAGGAGTCACATGGCGCCCACGATCAAAGTGTGGCCGGAATGGAAGATGCCGAAGACTGCCTCGCCGAGCAGCAACGATGGAAATCCACCGAGCAGACAACAAGTGACTGTGACCGTTGCTGACACTGACTTCGGAGTTGTGAGACCGAGGACAACTTATGGAAACTCAACGATCAAGCTCAAGCCCGAAGCTGAAAGCAACCGAACCAAGGAAGAATGACGCCGATCAAAGAATCGATCGAAGGATTCCAAATGTGACCGAGGCAAACAAGCGACCGAAGACAATGTGTTCGAGCTAAGCTGCCGAACACATAAGCTACTCCAGCCCTGCGTGGCTTTATCTCATTGGTCGCCTGTGACCACTTTACTATTTTGCCCTTTTTAATGTTGTCTATATAAACTCCTAGCATAGCTCATTCCGAGATAGTTTTTAGTTGATATTGAATTGAGAAAATAGAGATAGAATTGGCCGAGCCATTCTTGTTTGAAGCCTGAGGCTTCGTGTATGCCTTCTATGGCTTGGAACCGAAATGGATTTCATCACTAGTATGAATCCTTGTAAGGTTCAAGTTTCATTTTCTCCCTTGGATAATCAATCAATGTTTTGACCGTGATTATCCATTCTTTCTTCTATTTCTGTTCTCCCCCTTCCCCGATTTCTTATTATCCGTGTTACTTTTATTGCTTCCGCATCTTTACTTCATCGTTTCCGCATCTTGTTTGTTGTCTCCGATTGCAAGGTGTAAACCACGGGTTTGCTTGCATCAAAACCTTCCCAAGAAGGGGAGGATGATGCGGGGCATACCTCAAGGCCGTTCACTAGGAGTCAAGCCAAGTTGATTCAAGACATCTATCTTCACTTGACTTGGAGGGACATGGATGAAGTCTCCGAGAGTAGCTTGAAGATCATGCTTTTGAGTGCCATGGATGGTGGATCACTTAGGCCACTTGAAGAGGCATCCGGGGCACATTTAGAAGCAAATTAAGAAGCTACAGGAACGGGCGGACCGCCTACTCAACTAGGCGGGCCGCCTACTTTTGGTGAGCTCTCTGGAAATTTACCAGGCGGACCGCCTCTGCAAGGTGGGCGGACCGCCTACTCCAAGTGGGCTGGGTGCCTACTCCAAGTAGGCTGAGCGCCTACTCCCAGAAGGCTGGGAGCCTGCTCCAACTAGGCCGGGCGCCTAGTTTGCTGAAGGGTTGCGGGATTCCTAGTTTTATGCTATGTTTTTTACAACTATAGCCCTACGTGGCCTTTATTGTTTCAACCCACTTTAGGGGTATTTTAGAGCTTTGATTATGTGTAAGTGAACTCTATAAATACTTCACAAACCTCTTCAAACCTTAGCTTACCTTTGAATCTTATGAATGATGAATAGAGTTTATCTCTTTATTGAAGAAACCCTTCCTTTGGTTGCTTGAATTCACTAGTGGAACCTAGTTAAGTCTTGAACCGAAAACCCGATCATTCTACTTGCGAGTCCCGGGTGTGACTCGAGGGTGGTTACATAGTGTAGGTCCTTCTAGACGCCGATTCGAGGGTATCACAGGACAAGTTCCCCGGGGTTACTTCGAAGGGAGTTCGAGAAGTGTCTCGCTCTCCTATCTTTATTGTTTTGTCGTATTGATCCTTATCAATCTCCCATAGGATGGTTCGAGGTTGGCAAATCTCAATTGATAGGTCCAGATTTAATCCAGCAAGCAGTTGATAAAGTCAAGTTAATCAGGGAAAGATTATTAGCAGCACAGAGTAGACAGAAGTCCTATACAGATAACCAACGTTGAGATTTAGAATTTCAATTTGGCGATTGGGTATTCCTGAAAGTATCACCTATGAAAGGCGTTATGAGATTTGGAAAGAAAGGAAAGCTTAGCCCTATATTTATTGCTCCATATCAGGTTATCAGGCGAGTTGGACATGTAGTCTGCGAGTTAGAACTTCCAGTAGACCTTCAGCAGGCACATCTAGTATTCCATGTTTCTATACTCAAAAAATGTGTTGGAGATCATTCTAGAGTTGTACCAGTAGATGATATACCGATCATAGAGCAATTAACTTATGAAGAGGTGCCAGTTGCAATTTTAGATAGCCAGATTCGTCGACTAAGGACGAAAGACATTCCTTCAGTTAAGGTGTTATGGCGAAGCAATAACGTAGAAGAAATAACTTGGAAAGCTGAAAATGGCATGAGAACCAAATATACACATCTCTTCATTACTACAAGTATGTAACAGATTGTTGCTTAATGCTTCTACATACTTCATTTAACACTCGAGGACGAATATTCCTAACGGGAGAAGATTGTTACACCATGTATGTCTAAAGTGACGTATATCATTCTAATGACATGTTAAGAATGATTTAAGTGAGTTTAAAGTCATAATATGACCATAAATGATGTTTATATGTTGAATATAAAGTTTGGTAAAAATCGGATTTAAGTTGCGGAAAACCCGACTAAGGAATTGCCTTGTAACGAAGCTTTTTCAGCAATTAATTTCATGTGTTATATGAGGTCTTTTAGGGATATATCATATATCAAATTGAAGGTCTTGGAGTGTATTTTTGGTGCAAGCAATCCTGAAGGAAATTCTAAACACGATACGCGGAAGAAAACAACAAGAAAGTAAACGATAGAAGCAAGACAAATGTTGATTCGATTCAAAAGAACAGTGAGGAACCTGTCTCAAAGCTCGATTGAAGGGAAATCAAGATGCACCTATACTATGCAACAATCCTCAAGAAAGACCCGCTTCTTGCAAATTAAATGATCAAGAAGAAATTGTTCAAACGAATAACACCGGTTGACACAAGTTCTTTAAAAGCCCACGTCAGGGTTCGGCTCCATCGGAGTCTCAAAATAGCATTTGCTATGTTTTTCATATACTAAAAACTGTCTATCTACAATGAAATTGAAATGGATTATTTATAGGCTATACTAAGGATAAAGTAGTAAATAGTCACAAGTGACTAATAAAAACAAGCCACGCAGGGCTGAGCTAAAGTGCGTGTTTGGCAGCCTTGACTTCGGTGGGTGGTTGCTTGCTCCAACTCATTGTCCTCAGATGCTCACTTGTCTTCGAGCTCATTGTCCTCGGTCATTTTGCCTTCGGGCTCAAATCTGAAAATAACGCCTTCGGTTCTTGAGCCTGGCCACTCAGCTTCGGAGCATTTGCTTCCCTTCGAACAGGCTAAGTGAATGTGCACATCGTGCAGCAGCTTGGCTTGACTTCGTGTCATCGGTCTCCTCGGTGGATCGAACACTTGATCAGCACGTGATCGGGCTACATCATCCTCCCCTTCTTGAGAAGATTTCGTCCTCGAAATCGAGCCCTCCTCGTCCTTTGAAGTTTGACCTACAACACAAGGAACTAAGTCATCAACATTAAAGGTGTTGGACACGTTATACTCACCAGGGAGGTCGATCACGTAAGCATTGTTGTTGATCTTGGTCAACACTTGTAATGGACCATCCCCTCGAGGAGCCGACTTTCCTTTCCTTTGGTTCGGAAAGCGTTCCTTTCGGAAGTAAACCCAAACCCAATCCCGCTTTTTTAATTCAAACTTTTTATGCCCCTTGTTTTTCTTCAAGGCAACCTTTGAATAGGCTTCCTCGAGGTTCTTCTTCACCCTTGCATGCAATTCGATCAAAGCAGCTGCATGTCGAGTACCTTCAAAATCAAGAACAGAATCTCGAGGCAATGGGGTTAAATCAAGAGGAATCAAAGGATAAAAAACATACACACATTCAAACGGGGTCATATTTATCATTCTATGTACTGTTTGATTGTATGCAAACTCCATCATGGGCAAACGATCAGCCCAGTTTCCAACCTTACCTTTGGTCATTACCCGAAGCAAAGATCGCAAAGTTCTGTGAAAAATCAGGCGGGGGGCCTGTTTACAGAGGCGGGGGGGGGGGGGGGGGGGGGAGGGGGGAGGGCCTGTTTTTGGAAGTTGTCCGGGTAGTTGTTTTTAGTAGGTTTTCGCTTTTTGTTGGCTTGTATCCCTTCCGGGTAGTACTTTTCAACTAACACTCCTACTTTACTAGTATTAGTTCATTAAGCGTTTAGGATACTCGTGCTTAGTGTTGATTAGAAAATCAAAGAAGACTCGTAGTACATTTTGCTTCAAGTGCTCACCTATATAGCCTAGCGTTCATTGAGTCCCATCAACTCCACTCTTCCCGAAGAGTATTTGGTTCTTGTGAACTTGGTTGGTTATCGAGGAGGTTGTTCAACTACGAGGAAGCCATGGAATCAAGTTTGAGTGATAAATCCCTCACCACTAAACGAGTGACCCGAGTGACATTCCAAAGGTGAGGGAGCGAGTGAGGTTTTTACTCTAACCTCTTTCTCTTGTCTTTAATCTTTGTAGGTACATGGCCGGAGACGTATACGATACCGTTGAGGTCCTGGTAAGCACTTTGGCCTACCTCTTGGCCGAGGTGAAATCTATAAGTTCGAGGTTTGATTGCCTCAAAGAGGAATGGACCCCGAGTGTCAAAAAGGATGCCGGAGAAGGCATTAGTAAAGAAAAGTTGGGCATTCCCCAACCGTTGGGCACTCCCCAACAAGTGGGCATTCCCCACGACTTGGGCAACCCCAAAGTAGAAGTAAGTACTCACTCTAGGAGTAATTCTACTACTCCTATGAGCCAACCAATGGCAAATAAGGGAGTTGGGGAAAGTGAGAGAGGTGATAACATTATTAGACCTCATCCCCACACACATGCACATGAGAGCGAATTGAAAGAAAGAAGAGGAGAGGAAAAACAAATTGAGAGTGAGGGCACCCTTTGTCCTAACCATATGTTATCTTCTTCTTCTTGCCATAGCTTTTGTGTAGGTAATCTTAGAGGTGAGCTATTGGAGCCTCAACCGTTTGCCTTGGATGGAAGACAAGAGAATGGAGATCTTCATTGTGAGTTTCATGAAGGAGGACTTGAACATGACACTTCAAGCGATGCGAGTACTCATGGGAGCGACTCAAATGTAAGTGTTACTTCACCCTTTCATGAACATGCTAATCCCTTGTCTTGTGAAGACTCAATGCTAGTTGGCACTTTTAATGCCTTTAATGAAATTGCAACTAGCATAGAGTCGATTAGTCAACTTTTGTGTGTGTGTGTGAACCACTAGTTGAGAGGATTGATAAGCCACATCATGATGTGAACTCGATATTCAATGAACCTCTCTTTAGTGAGGAAATGGTAGTTGACTATGCTTGTGAACCTTGTTATGTCACACCACCAATTTTTGATAAAGGGGAGTATGAGATGTGTGATCACACCCTTATTGATTTACTTGCCATTGGTGGACCTATGTGTCGTAGTGGGGAAGGTAGTGACCTTGAGGAGTCTCTAGAGTATGAGATGGATCGATTTGTTTTCGATGACTCCTCAAGTGCGGATGATGAACCTAGCTATGATACTATGCTTTTGCTTGACCATGAAATTGAGGTGTATGCTTTTACATTCCCATTGTTTGAGAGCATGCTTATTTGTGGTAATGAGTTGTATCGAGCTAGGGTTGGGAGTGAGTTGGAACCTCCGTGGTGTGAGGGATTTGATCCCATAGACAACTCTTTGTTTGAAGCTTCGAGTGAGGTAGATGTTTCTTCTAGTGACCCTACGCATGTTGGTTCGGGTTATGATGATGAAGAGGCCATTATTAATGCCTTCCTTGAGAGCTTACCTTGTGAGAGGGGCTGTCTTGAGGATGAAATTAGAGGTGATGGTGCAAGCAAACCCGAGGGAAATGCTAAACACAATGCGCGGAAGAAAATGACAAGAAAGTAAAGGTAGAAGCACGACAAATCTTGCTTCGATTCGAAAGAACAGTGAGGAACCTGTCTCAAAGCTCGATCGAAGGGAAATCAAGACGCACCTATACTATGCAACAATCCTCAAGAAAGACCCGCTTCTTGCAAATTGAATGATCAAGAAGAAATTGTTCAAACGAATAACACCAGTTGACACAAGTTCTTTAAAAGCCCACGTCGGGGTTCGACTCCATCGGAGGCTCACAATAGAACTTGCTATGTTTTCTTAAACTAAAAACTGGATCCCTTACAATGAAGTAAAA
The DNA here is from genome assembly GCA_029990575.1 of Petunia axillaris subsp. axillaris. NCBI lineage: Eukaryota > Viridiplantae > Streptophyta > Magnoliopsida > Solanales > Solanaceae > Petunia > Petunia axillaris. The sequence continues at coordinate 98,167,337 of JARKNS010000004.1, read as the reverse complement.
ACAAGTATTTATAGGCTATGCTAAGGGCTGAATAGTAAATAGTCACAAGTGACTAATAAAAACAAGCCACGCAGGGCTGAGACAAGTTTGTGTTCGGCAGCCTTGACTTCGGTGCTCGGTTGCTTGCTCGAACTCATTGTCCTCGGACGCTCACTTGTCCTCGAGCTCATTGTCCTCGGTCACTTTGCCTTCGGGCTCAAATCTGAAGATAACGCCTTCGGTCCGTGAGCTCGGCCACTCAGCTTCGGAGCAATTGTTTTCCTTCGGCCAGGCTAAGTGAATGTGCACATCATGCAGCAGCTTGGCTTGGCTTGTTGTCATCGGTCTCCTCGGTGGATCGAACTCTTGATCAGCACGTGTTCGGGCTGCATCATCCTCCCCTTCTTGAGAAGATTTCGTCCCCGAAATCGAGCCCTCCTCGTCCTCCGATGTTTGACCTACAACACAAGGAACTAAGTCAACAACATTGAAGGTGTTGGACACATTATACTCACCAGGGAGGTCGATCACGTAAGCATTGTTGTTGATCTTGGTCAACACTTGAAATGGACCATCCCCTCGAGGAGCCAACTTCCCTTTTCTTTGGTTCGGGAAGCGTTCCTTTCGGAAGTGAACCCAAACCCAATCTCTCTTCTTTAATTCCAGCTTTTTACGCCCCTTATTTTTCTTTAAGGAAACCTTTGAATAGGCCTCCTCGAGGTTCTTCTTCACCTTTGCGTGCAGTTCGATCAAAGCAGCTGCTCGTCGAGTACCTTCAAAATCAAGAACAGAATATCGAGGCAATAGGGTTAAATCAAGTGGAATCAAAGGATTAAAACCATACATACATTCGAACGGGGTCATGTTGATCATTCGATGCACTGTTCGATTGTATGCAAACTCCATCATGGGCAAACGATCAGCCCAGTTCCCAGCCTTACCTTTGGTCATTGCTCGAAGCAAAGATCCCAAGGTTCGTTAACTACCCCGGTCTGTCCATCAGTCTGAGGATGGTGAGACGTCGAGAATAGTAACTTGGTGCCGAGGGCACCCCACAAACACTTCCAAAAATGACTCAAGAACTTTGAGTCTCGATCAGTCACAATAGTACGAGGTACACCATGCAATTTCAACACATTAGAAACAAACAATGTAGCTACATGCTGTGCATCATCACACTTTTTGCAAGGAATAAAGTGAGCCATTTTTGAAAAACGGTCAACCACAACGAAGATGCTATCATGTCCTCCCCCCGACCTCGGTAACCCTAGCACAAAGTCCATGGATATATCAACCCAAGGTCGATTAGACACAGGCAATGGGGTGTACAAACCATGAGGGTTGGACTTCGATTTAGCTTTCTTGCAAACGAGACAAGCGTTGCAAAGCTTTTCCACATTTCGTCGCATTTTGGGCCAATGGAACTGCTCGGTCAAGATACCAAGAGTTTTGTCGACACCTAAATGTCCCAGTAGTCCACCGGAGTGAGCTTCTCGAACTAAGAGCTCTCTCCACGATGACACTGGCACGCAAACCCTCCCATTTTTGAAGAGGTAGCCATCATGCCATTGATATTTCTCAACCCTTCGGCCACTCAAGATTCCGTCACGGCCGCATTTCACCTTGGGATCGTCTTCGTACATCGACTTGATGCTTTCAAATCCCATGAGCCTAGAGGCGAGAGTGGTCGGTAAGGCAAATTTTCGTGATAGCGCATCGGCCACAACATTGTCTTTACCCTTTTTGTAATGAATTACATAGGGAAAGCTCTCAATGAATTCAACCCACTTGGCATGTCTTCGGTTCAACTTCTCCTGTCCTCGGAGATGCTTCAAGGACTCGTGATCACTTCTAATCACAAATTCTCAAGGCCACAAATAATGCTGCCAATGGGCGAGTGCTCGAACGAGGGCATACAATTCCTTGTCGTACGTCGAGTAGTTAAAGGTTGCACCATTAAGCTTTTCGCTAAACTAAGCGATTGGCTTCGATTCTTGCATTAGCACTCCTCCGATCCCAACTCCAGATGCATCACACTCGACTTCGAATGCTTTGCCGAAGTCAGGGAGTTGCAACAACGGGGCAGAACAAAGCCTCCGCTTCAACTCTTGAAAAGCCCTCTCTTGGGACTCTCCCCATACAAATGGATGGTCTTTCTTAACCAGCTCGGTTAAAGGAGCTGCCACGGTGCTAAAGTCACGAACAAACCTTCGGTAAAAGCTAGCTAAGCCATGGAAGCTACGAACTTTGGATACCGAGGTTGGAGTTGGCCAATCTTTGATGGATTCGACTTTTGACTCGTCGACTTCAACACCATTAGTGATGCAGCTGGTGATGCAGCCCGAACACGTGCTGATCAAGTGTTCGATCCACCGAGGAGACCGATGACAAGAAGCCACACGTGCTGATCAAGAACCGAAGGCATTATCTTCAGATTTTAGCCCGATGGCAAAGTGACCGAGGACAAGGAGTTCGAAGACAATTGAGCGTCCGAAGGCAACAAGTGTGTGTTCGAGCAGACAATCGAGAACCGAAGCCAAGGCTTACCGAAGTCAAAGTCTGCCGAACACAATTTAACTCAGCCCTGCATGGCTTATTTCTATTGGTCGCCTGTGACCCTTTTACTAGTTTACCCCTAGTATTTCCTATATAAACCTTGTTTCCTTTCATTATAGATAGTTAGTTTTTGAATATTGATGAATTGAATGAAAGTGCCGAGCACATTTCTTCTTGTCTCCGTCGTGAGCAAAACCCCGGTGAGGGCTTTTAAGGACTTGTGGCTTTCGGTTAGTCCGATTGAACATTCCTCTTGATCATTCAGTTTGCAAGAGGTAATGTTCTCTTGAGGATTGTTGCATATAGGTGATCCTTGTATCCCTTTCGATTGAGCTTTGAGACAGGTTCCTCACTGTTCTTTCGAAAGAAGCAAGTTTTGTCTTGCTTCTATCTTTATCCTTCTTGTTTGTTCTTCCGCGTTTGTGCTAGCAACCCCTTCGGGAATTGCATTGCACCAGCTGGGCTATCAAGGATTGGGCCCGGGGCTATAAAGGATTGGGCTCGCATCATAAGGAGCCGCCCGTAGTGGGGTCCACCCCCTGGAGGAGTTGCGTTGCTCGAGGTGGTCATGGTGGTGTCAGGGACGGACCTCGATTTGGGGTTTATCCGGCGGTATAAGAGTTGCGCTGCGCCTCTACCATCAGCTATGGCTTTTGGTAGAAATGGTTGCAGTGCACTCTTAAAGTTTGGTATCAGAGCCAACCCGGGTACGATTCCTGGCTACACCATGCGAAGTTCGGGGACGAACTTGCTTTAAAAAAAGGGGGGATGATGCAGCTGGGCTATCAAGGATTGGGCCCGCATCATAAGGAGCCGCCCGTAGTGGGGTCCACCCCCTGGAGGAGTTGCGTTGCTCGAGGTGGTCATGGTGGTGTCAGGGACGGACCTCGATTTGGGGTTGATCCGGCTGTATAAGAGTTGCGTTGCGCCTCTACCATCAGCTATGGCTTTTGGTAGAAATGGTTGCAGTGCACTCTTAAAGTTTGTGGTGTTGCAGTGCCTTCTGGACTTGAGCACGCTTGAGGGAGGACCGACTACGGGCCAAGGAGGAACACTTAGAGTCCATTTTGAGCCGTATCCATATCTCCCAGGAAGAGGCGGAGCGCCGCCCCAAAGAGGCGGACCGCCTGCCAAAGTCCAGAAGGCTGCACAGCAAGAGGCGGAGCGCCTCCCCCACTGAGGCGGACCGTCCCTCACTGAAGAGCCCTGAGGCGGAGCGCCTCCCCCTGTAAGCTTAGACGGGATTTTGTGTAATTTTCCTGTTTTGCCCTTAAGTGGCCTTTTAAGTGTAAGTTTGGTATCACAACCAACCCGGGTTCGATTCCTGGCTACACCATGCGAAGTTCGGGGACGAACTTGCTTTACAAAAAGGGGGGATGATGCAGCTGGGCTATCAAGGATTGGGCCCGGGGCTATCAAGGATTGGGCCCGCATCATAAGGAGCCGCCCGTAGTGGGGTCCACCCCCTGGAGGAGTTGCGTTGCTCGAGGTGGTCATGGTGGTGTCAGGGACGGACCTCGATTTGGGGTTGATCCGGCTGTATAAGAGTTGCGTTGCGCCTCTACCATCAGCTATGGCTTTTGGTAGAAATGGTTGCAGTGCACTCTTAAAGTTTGTGGTGTTGCAGTGCCTTCTGGACTTGAGCACGCTTGAGGGAGGACCGACTACGGGCCAAGGAGGAACACTTAGAGTCCATTTTGAGCCGTATCCATATCTCCCAGGAAGAGGCGGAGCGCCACCCCAAAGAGGCGGACCGCCTGCCAAAGTCCAGAAGGCTGCACAGCAAGAGGCGGAGCGCCTCCCCCACTGAGGCGGATCGTCCCTCACTGAAGAGCCCTGAGGCGGAGCGCCTCCCCCAATGAGGCGGAGCGCCTCCCCCTGTAAGCTTAGACGGGATTTTGTGTAATTTTCCTGTTTTGCCCTTAAGTGGCCTTTTATGTCTTTGGGGGCATTTTAGTCATTATGCAAGGGGTTAGGAAAAACTATAAATACACCCCTTAGCCATTTCATTCATTAGTTAGCTTTGAACATTGAAATTGAGAAGAGAGAATTAAGAGAAGGCCGAGCCTTTTTTGTTGAAGCCCGAGGCTTCATGTATCTTGTACGACTTGGAACCTATGGAGATTCATCGCTAGTGTGAATTCCTTGTAAGGTTCGAGTTTCACTTTCTCCCTTTGGATAATTAAATTCTTGTTTGAATTGTTTATCCGTTCTTTCTTCTAATTCTTGTCTTCCTAGTCTTGAACTTCTCGATATCGTTGATAACACGTTATCAAAATTTACTTGCTTCCGCTCGTTTATCGTATAGTTTGCTTCCGCGTATTTTGCCCTGCATCAGTTGGTATCAGAGCAAGGCTCGGGTTATGTTCTTACAAACCCCCGTTCCTTGTTCATCGTGTTAGTATTGTTGTGATTGTTGTGTTTGTTCTTGAAAAATTGAAGAAAAACAAAAAAATTGAAAAACTTGAAAACTTGAAAAAAATTGGTAGATCGGGTTGGATTCGAATCCCTAAGTGTTAAAAAGTATTGGGGTTTGTTCCTTATAGTATTCCCGTTGTTTTGGTACCCATATATCACGTTTTGGTGTTACGAATCAAAATTTCGAAAATCAAAATCCCAAAAGTTTGAAAATTTTTTCAAAACGCTTCAATCTTGAATCGAAGCTTGTTGTTGTTTGTTTGGAGTTGAAAACCATTAGGGATTGGTTAATATAGTTGTATACACCTTTGGGTATCATTAATTTTGTGTATCGGGTCGAAAACGTTGGATTTTTTGGTGCGAAACGAGCCAAAACGCGTTTCGCAAAATTGCAGGAAATTGCCCTAGGCGGAGCGCCTCCATTTTGAGGCGGAGCGCCTCCCTCTGGGCTGCCCTCTGGATTTTCCTGAGGCGGAGCGCCTCATTCCTGAGGCGGAGCGCCTCTTCCTGAAGGGTTTTCCCGGGTAGTTTTTTTCCTAGGTTTCCATTGTTATTCGCCCACGGGCTTCTTGGTTTGTGTTTCTAAGGTAATTGGCCTACTTGAAAGACACTAATCCTTTAGCGTATTAGGACATTCGTGCTTAGAGGAGATTAGAAATCAAAGAAGATTCGTAGAACTTTCTTTGGCCTCAAGTGCGCATTTTAAATAACCGTCCGTCCATTGAGTCTCATTAACTCCATTCCGAACTTTTATTTGGACATGCTAGTTGTGATCACCTTGGTTCCCAAGTTGTAAAGGCCTCGCTCTTGAGTGTTCATAAATTGAGTGATACACGTGAGGGAGTGACTTTTGGGAGGTTTTGTGCTTTGGTGTTTGCAACCATGTCGGATGATGAATGTGGGGGATATGACTCATGTGGGGATGATGCGAGTTGCTATGACTCGTATGGTGATGATGGAGACTATGGTTCCTATGGTGAGGATGATGGCCATTACTATGATGATGGAAACCATGGCTCCTATGAAGATGAAGCGGTTCACTATGATGATCGTGAGGTTGATGACGACTATGAAGCCCATGAAGATGAATTTGATGAATCTAATGCTTCTAGTCAAGAACCCGAGAATGGTGACGCTTCAAGGTATGATGATCCTACTTACTCTTCTTGTGAAGAATTTGATATTGATGATAGTGACATAGATAGAGTTGATGATGATGTTGAACATATGGGTTATTCTTATGCATCTTCTCTTAGTGTTGCTAACGGTGTACAAGGGAGTAGTAGAGGACCTTCCATTAGTATGGGAGGTGGTGGTGGTTGTTCCGTGGGGAAGGAGAAGCTTGCATCTTCTAGGTACGCTAAGCGACCTAATGCTTCTAATTCCCATGTGGAGGTTGGTTTGAGAGATGGTGTTGCTTTTGCTACAACGGGGTTATATGCCGTGAAGGGCGTGGGTGGTTGTAGTAGGAGTAGTACTATGGGCTATGGAACCAAGGCGAGATGCACTTGTGGGTTCCATGGCATGGTTCCTTCCTTGACTTCCAACAACATTGCTAATGTTGGGAGAGTGACGGGAAGAGGAGAATGTTCTAGTGGTGTTGCCACTAGTGGAGAGATAAGGGAGACCCAAGTTGTCGGAGTTGACACTTGTGGGCGTTCAAGTTCTCACTTGGATGCCAATCTACAACACTTGGGTAGATGTAGGTTCGTTGTTGAGGTAGATGGTATTGGAGGATACTTGCTCAAGATTGGTGGTACCGATGCCAATTGTATTAGCACCTCTTTGGTTGATAGGCTTAGGATACCATGCCATAAGCTAGCGCATCCTTATAAGTATGATGGAGTGTGGGTTTCTAAGGAGGCTCGGGTACTCATATCTCATGGGAGTTATAGATGCTATGTGTGGTGTGACGTGTATCCCATGCGTCATGTTGATGTGTGGATGGGTGAGCCGTGGTTGGAGGGGAAGAGGGTGCAATATAGTGTGGTGAAGGGTGCATATCTTGTGGGCGTAGGGCAAAGAGTCTATGACTTTGTGCCTTACCGGGCGAAGAGCCGAGTGCCTACTAGTGCCCTTTCTTTGGCTATGCAAAGGAGCAAGGAGGAAGAACTTCATTCCATGGGCAACAATGTGCAAATAAGAAGTCCTACAAACACAAGCAATGGTGGGACTAGTGCTACAAAAGAGTTGGCAAATGTCAACAAGGTGAGCCCGAAGCCACTTCCAAAGCCGAGTGGTTCACCAACAAAGAAAAAGGAGACATCAAGAGATGAGTCTCCTAGTCCTAGATTCCGGGTTGACGTGAAAAGTCCACCTACTCCGGCTATGGGCGTTCTTGGGCCTCGTCCCAATTCGCCCGAATTTGAGAGACAAAAGATAGAGAGGAGTAAGGGAGTGACCGGTGACATTCCTCGAGTGGAAAAAGGAGAGGATGTGTTGAGTGATGTGAGCGGGATGTCACCACCCGAATCTATACCTAGCCTTGAAAGAAAAATGAGGGAAAAGAAAGAGGGAAAAAAGAGTGAGGACACCCCTTATTCTAACCTTAACCCTTTTGCTTTTTCTTCTACTTGTGTGAGTGCTTGTGTAGGTATTCTTGGAGGCAAGCCGATGGAGCCTCAACCATGTTCCAAGATGGAAAGACAAGGTGAAGGAGATGTCGAATGTGAGCTACGAGGTGAAGGAACTACCCATGACGCTTGAAGAATATTGAGTGAGCCCGAGTGCGACTCAAAGGTATGTGTTAGTTCTTCTTACCTTAAGCATGAAACTTCCTTGTCTTGTGATCTTGTTTGTAACAACTCTATGCTAGTTGATGATTTGCATGAGTATAATGTGTTTGCAACTAGTGTAGAGCCTTCGGGTCAACTTGTGTGTGAAATTGAACCACTAGTTGAGAGGGTTGAAAAGCCACATCATGATGTGAGCTCGATTTTCATTGAACCTCTCTTTAGTGAAAATGTTGAAGTTGACCTTGTGTGTGAACCTTGTTATGACACCCCACCCATATTTGATAAAGGAGAAGACGAATTGCATGATGATCTTATTCTTCCCTTTGATTGCTTAATTGATAGCGGTGGTCCCTTCTGTCGTAGTGAGGGTGGATTTGACCTTGAGGAGTCTCTTGAGTGTGAGATGGATCGATTTATTTTCGATGATTCCTTGAGTGAGAGTGAAGGACCTAGTCTTGATTCTATGCTTTTGTGTAACCATGAATTTGAGGTGCATGCCTTTACATTTCTAGTGTTTGAAGGCGATCTCATTTGTGGTGGTGAATTATATCGGACTAGGGTCGGTAGTAGAGTTGAACCTCCATGGTTTGTCAAGTTAGGCTCTATGGATGATCCGACGTTTGGAACTCCGAGTGAGGAGAGTGGTCCTGGTATTGGTCATGTTGACATATCTTCTAGTAGTCCTAGCCTTCGTTGTGTGGACTATAATTATGAAGGGCCAATTTTGGAGACCTTCCTTTGGAGCTTGTCCAATAAGGAGGATTGTCTTGGGGTTGATTTGGGGGGTGAGGAGGAACCTCTCGGTGTGTGTAAGAATGCACTTAAGAAGGGGAGTGGAGTAGTCGATGTGAGTTGTGAATTGAACTACTTTACTTACTCCATCCCATATGTTGAGCACACCTTGAGTGTTGGGCATGCCGAAGCCGATGTGTCATATTGTGATAACAGTGATTTGAAGGCTTGGTGTGTTGATGGTAAGCTTAGGGGTCATAGGACATTTGAGTGCTATATGTTGCATGACTTTGATCTCTTTGCTTGTTTTGATGATGAGTGCTTGTTCTTTGAGAGCCAAGAATTTATTGTTTCCTTTGGGAACATGCGCTTTTCAATTGGCATTGATGCTTGGCTTTATCACAAGAGTGTGTTTTCCACACTACTTGTACTTATTCTTGTTAAGCTAACCTACTTGTGAAGTAGGAAATTTTGGTTGTGCTTGTTTTGAATGTAGGTTTTGATGGTTTGATTTCGAGGACAAAATCCTTTCAAGAAGGGGAGGATGATGCCGGGCAAATTGGCCTAAACGACAACCATCAAGAACCAAGCTTGGAGAGCACAAAGGTTGCAAGTCAAGGCCTTCGGATGAGGGTTCGAGAGTGATTTGAAGCCATGGACTTGAGCACGCTCGAGGGAGGACCGACTACGGGCAAAGGAGGAACACTTAGAGTCCATTTTGAGCCGTATCCATATCTCCCAGGAAGAGGCGGAGCGCCGCCTCAAAGAGGCGGACCGCCTGCCAAAGTCCAGAAGGCTGCACAGCAAGAGGCGGAGCGCCTCCCCCACTGAGGTGGACCGCCCCTCACTGAAGAGCCCTGAGGCGGAGCGCCTCCCCCTATAAGCTTAGACGGGATTTTGTGTAATTTTCCTGTTTTGCCCTTAAGTGGCCTTTTATGTCTTAGCCCACTTTGGGGGAATTTTAGTCATTATGCAAGGGGTTAGGAAAAACTATAAATACACCCCTTAGCCATTTCATTCATTAGTTAGCTTTGAACATAGAAATTGAGAAGAGAGAATTAAGAGAAGGCCGAGCCTTTTTTGTTGAAGCCCGAAGCTTCATGTATCTTGTACGACTTGGAACCTATGGAGATTCATAGCTAGTGTGAATTCCTTGTAAGGTTCGAGTTTCACTTTCTCCCTTTGGATAGTTAAATTCTTGTTTGAATTGTTTATCCGTTCTTTCTTCTAATTCTTGTCTTCCTAGTCTTGAACTTCTCGATATCGTTGATAACACGTTATCAAATTTACTTGCTTCCGCTCGTTTATCGTATAGTTTGTGATGCAGCTCAAAGTGCTGATCAAGGACCCGATGACAATCAATCGAGGAGATCTCCACCGAAGGCAATGACTGATCTACCGGGGAGACGAATCACTCGAAGCCAAGCTAAGCTGCTCCATGACATGCACGTACAGCTGACCATGATGGGAAGTAGCATGTGTTCGGAGAGGGAATTGCAAGGTATTGAAACCAAGGGCCACATCTTCAAAATTGAGCCCGAGGACAAGGTTACCGAACAGCAGCTCTTGGCCCCGGGCAGCATAGAGCCGAACACATTTTAGTTCAGCCCCCGATGAGGTGTGTGTTCGAGCAGACAATCGAGAATCGAAGCCAAGGCTGACCAAAGTCAAAGGCTGCCGAACACATTTTAGTTCAGCCCTGCGTGGCTTATTTCTATTGGTCGCTTGTGACCCTTTTACTAGTTTACCCTTAGTAGTCCCTATATAAGCCTTATTCCCTTACACTGTAAGTAGCTAGTTTTTGGATATTGAAACTGAATGAAAGTGCCGAGCACATTTCTTGTCTCCGTCGTGAGCAAAACCCCGGTGAGGGCTTTTAAGGACTTGTGGCTTTCGGTTAGTCCGATTGAACATTCCTCTTGATCATTAAGTTTGCAAGAGGCAATGTTCTCTTGAGGATTGTTGCATAGTTAGGGTGATTCTTGTCTCCCTTTTGATCGAGCTTTGGGACAGGTTCCCCTCTGTTCTTTCGAAAGAAGCAAGTTTTGTCTTGCTTTTATCTTCTTCTTTATTGTTCTTGTTCCGCGTTTGTGCTAAGCAACCCCTTCGGGAATTGCATTGCACCATCTTGGTATCAGAGCACGACTTGGGCTTGTTTCTACAACCCCAATCCTGTTCAAGTTATCTTTATTTTCGTGCGTTGAGTCTTTGTTTTCCATTTCGTGTTCCTGTTTGTTTTGTTACTGTCGGTGTTTTTACAAAAAAAAAAAAAAAAGAAGAAAAGTGTTAAAAGAAAAATTCAAAAATTGTGTTTGATTGTTGGTTGTTTGGGAAAAACAATCTTGGATTCTTGTTCACCATCGAGTTCTGATCCCAACGAATACCCGACGTACTGATTTCGTGACTAGGGTTTCTTGGTGAATTTTTGGACTGTTTTGAGCTTTAATGGTGACTGAACTCGAACCCCACTGTGTCTGGAAGGAACCGGTGAAGATTGGTGGTTCTTGAGTGATTTGGGTTTGTTTGTTGCGTAAGAATCGAAGTTCTAGGTTCAATTCGAAGTCCGTACGCCGAAAACTTGTTACAAATCGTAACAGTGTACGACTCGAACGAGCTGGATCTTAGCTCGAAGAACTTCGTTTGATTTCCTCCGTTGTTGTTTGGAACCGGAGTTGAAAGAAGCAACTCAGATCTGTTGAATTTCGTGGTCAGTGAACCGAAGTCGTTGTGTCCGTACGCCGGAGCAAGGTCACTGTTCCATTGAAGAAGAAAGGGGTTAAAATTTTAACATCAAAGCCCCAGGTGAAAATTGTCGGCTGAAAAAGGAAAGTGGATAAGGTAAAACCCTATCCGTACCAAGGAGGGACCACTTTTGTACGGACAGGAGTGAGTGTGATCGAAAAAGATTCCAAAGGGAATCAAAGGGTAGATTCTTCTAGGTTCTCACTTTCTTTCGTGTCAAATTCTAGTTGGTGGATCTTTTGAGTACTTGTCCTACTCGAGGTCGTACCAACTCATTTGAGCTGATAGGAACTCGTGCGAAGGGGTGACCGAAGTCCAAACTTTCGTAGAAATTCTTTTGACTCCCCGAGCTCAGTTGAAAAGCGTCCGTTCCATCGAGTCGAACATCACTTCACTCTTCCCGAAGAGGCAGTGACTATTGTCGAACTTGAAGGATCTTAGAGGACCGATCGATTGGACGAGCCACTGTTAACAAGTCCTTGAGTGATCAAAAACCGAACCCATAAATTGAGTGGACCCGAGTGCCACCCATCAAAGGTGAGGGAGTGTGTCAGGTGATTTCTAACTCTAATCTTTTTTTGATCTTTGACTTGTGCAGGAACAATGGCTGGAAACGATGGTAAAGGTATTGAAAAGCCTGAATTGTCGTTAGCCGATCTCATGGCTGCAATACAAGGCATCAGTGCCGAAGTAAGAGGAGTGAGTGCTCGAGTAGCTAACATCGAGCAGGGAAACGCGTCCGTGGCCATGCATGGGTCCGGCGCTGGAACAAGCCAATCCACTCCGATGAAACCTGAGCTGTATGCTGAGCTTGTACGACAACATCAGTTGACAAGTGAAGCAATTCGAAGGGAACTTAACTTGGGCAATCCCCAAGCTGCTTATCAAAACTTGGGCATTCCCCGAGGAGAAAGAATACCACCTCCAAGGACCCGAAGAGATCTTGGAGCTGTGACCGAAGAGGTTGATGAAGAGGAATTTCCCGAGGACGAATATGAGCGTGAGCCGCCATTCGCTCAACGAAGGCAAGCTCCCCGAGGACGTGGAAATTTCCGAGGTCGAGGTCGAGGCGAAAATGTTGAAAGAAATATTGGGCGTGAGGCTGATGATCGAGAAGATGAGATTCCCGAACAGGCTAGAGCTGTTCGAGACTCAAATTTGAACAGTGTCAAGATCACTATTCCACCCTTTAAAGGAACTAGTGATCCCGATGAGTATCTTGAATGGAAGCTTAAAATGGAGCGCATCTTCGAAACAAATGAGATGACCGATGAGAGAAAAGCTGCCCATGCCATTGCTTCGTTCGAAGCTTATGCATCAACATGGTGGGAATCTGACAAGAGGCATAGAAGAAGAAATGACTATCCAGCAGTCAATACATGGCCACAGTTGAAGAGAGCGATGGATGGTAAGTACTTAAGTGCCAAATACAGGCAGACTCAGATGCAAAAACTCTATGAGTTAAAGCAAGGGTCTAAGTCCGTCCAAGAGTACCACGATGAGTTTGAAAAGGTTCGATTGAATCTTGATCTGGTCGAAGACGAAGAGCAAGCCATTATCAGATTTAAAAATGGCTTGGCTAGGGATGTGTCGTCTCAGTTGAGACTCCACGTGTATCACACGTTGGAAGATTTGTTTGATGCTGCCACCGAAGCAGAAAAGTTGGTGAAGGACGACAAGGCAAACCGGTATCGAGGAGTCACTACTTCTACTCCTTTGAACCGAAGTAAAGAATGGAAGAGTCCAAACCAAGCAAGTGCTAACACTGTTCGAGACTCGAAGAGACCCTTCGAAAGAGGTGTGACCGTTAACCCACCAAGAGAAGTGGGGGGTAAAGTTCAACTCAACTCTCCTAGTGCTTCAAATATTCAGTGTCACAAATGCAAGGGTTATGGTCACATGGCAAAAGAGTGTCCAACTCGCAAAGTTATGCTTCTGCTCGAAGATGGAACCGTCCATGAGCAAGCGAGTGACACCGAGGAGGAAATTATCGAGGAGACTGATCGAGCTGAAGATGATGGTGATCATGAGGCTGCCGAAGCTGATCATCCGGAAATGTTTCTTGTGGTTCGAAGGAATTTGAGCTGCATGACTCTTGGAGAAGAGGACAACCAAAGAGAAAACCTCTTTCATGCCCGATGTCGAGTGAGGGGAAAGGTGTGTTCGATGATCATTGACTCTGGTAGCTGTGCAAATGTGGTGAGCCAAACTTTGGTTTCACAAATGGGACTACCTACGATGAAGCATCCCCTCCCTTACAAATTACAATGGCTGAATGAGTGTGGAGAATTGAGGGTTGTCAAACAAGTGTGGATCAAGTTTAGAATCGGCGAATATCAAGATGAAATGGTATTCGATGTGGTGCCGATGCAAGCTTGTCATTTGCTACTGGGTCGACCGTGGCAATATGACCGAACAGCTGTTCACAATGGCAGATCCAACACTTACACCGTAAAGCTTGATGGGAAGAGTTTCATCCTCAAACCATTGTCTCCGAAACAAGTCTCCGAGGACTATAAACGGATGAAAGAATTGAAAGAAGCGGCCAAGGCTAAGCTTCCGATGGGAGCAAAATTGGGGCCCGACGAGATAAACTCACCGACCGAAGTGAAAGGAATTTGTGCAATCATGCAACCCGGTGAGATCTTACGAGGCAACGACCACGGTCAGATGATGATTTGCCTCGTGCACAAGGGTATCTTTCTAAACTCTAATGATGATTTTTCCAATGATAACCCTTTGCCTTTGTTTGTTCAAAAAGTTTTGCAGGACTTCGAGGACATGTTTCCCGAGGAAATGCCAGGTGGATTACCTCCATTGAGAGGAATCGAGCACCAAATTGACTTCGTACCAGGGTCTCAAATCCCTAACAAACCTGCATACCGGTGTAATCCCGAAGACACCAAAGAGCTCCAACGGCAGGTTGATGAATTGCTGAACAAGGGCCTCGTTCGTGAGAGCTTGAGTCCTTGCGCCGTTCCTGTTATCCTTGTTCCGAAGAAGGATGGAACATAGCGAATGTGTGTTGACTGTCGAGCCGTCAACAAAATAACGGTAAAGTATCGTCATCCTATCCCTCGATTAGATGACATGCTAGATGAGTTAAGTGGTTCTTCATGCTTTTCGAAGATAGACCTCAGGTCCGGTTACCATCAGATCCGAATGAAACCCGGGGACGAGTGGAAAACCGCATTCAAGACCAAATTCGGTCTCTATGAATGGTTGGTGATGCCTTTTGGCTTATCCAATGCACCGAGCACATTCATGCGACTGATGAACCATGTGCTCAAACCGTTCATAAATAAGTTTGTTGTCGTTTATTTCGATGACATACTTGTTTATAGTAGAACCGTGGATGAACATGTCGACCACCAAAGGCAAGTACTTGAAAAGCTTCGAGAAGAGAAGTTGTATGCCAACTTCAAGAAATGCGCCTTTGGTGTCGATCGTGTAGTCTTTCTTGGATTTGTTGTCAGTGCTAATGGTGTCGAAGTCGACGACTCTAAAGTCGAAGCCATCAAAGATTGGCCAACTCCAACCTCGGTATCACAAGTTCGTAGCTTCCATGGCTTAGCTAGCTTTTACCGAAGGTTTGTTCGTGACTTTAGCACCGTGGCAGCTCCTTTAACCGAGCTGGTGAAGAAAGACAATCCATTTGTGTGGGGAGAGTCCCAAGAGAGGGCTTTCCAAGAGTTGAAGCGGAGGCTTTGTTCTGCCCCGTTGTTGCAACTCCCTGACTTCGGCAAAGCATTCGAAGTCGAGTGTGATGCGTCTGGAGTTGGGATCGGAGGAGTGCTGATGCAAGAATCAAAGCCGATCGCTTACTTTAGCGAAAAGCTTAAGGGTGCAACCTTGAACTACTCTACGTACGACAAGGAGTTGTATGCCCTCGTTCGAGCACTCGCCCATTGGCAGCATTATTTGTGGCCTCGAGAGTTTGTGATCAAAAGTGATCATGAGTCTTTGAAACATCTCCGAGGTCAGGAGAAATTGAATCGAAGACATGCCAAGTGGGTTGAATTCATTGAAAGCTTTCCCTATGTAATTCATTACAAAAAGGGAAAGGATAATGTTGTGGCCGATGCGCTATCAAGGAAATTTGCCTTAGCGACCACTCTCGCCTCGAGGCTCATGGGATTCGAAAGCATCAAGCTAATGTACGATGACGATCCCAAGCTGAAATGCGTTCGTGACGCAATCTTGAGTGGCTGAAGGGTTGAGAAGTATCAGTGGCACGATGGCTACCTCTTCAAGAATGGGAGGGTTTGTGTGCCAGTGTCATCGTGGAGAGAGCTCCTTGTTCGGGAAGCTCACTCCAGTGGACTGATGGGGCACTTCGGTGTCGACAAAACTCTTGGTATCTTGACCGAGCAGTTCCATTGGCCCAAAATGCGACGAGATGTGGAAAAGCTTTGCAACGCTTGTCTCGTTTGCAAGAAAGCTAAATCGAAGTCCAACCCTCATGGTTTGTACACCCCATTACCTGTGCCTGATCGACCGTGGGTTGATATATCAATGGACTTTGTCTTGGGGTTACCGAGGTCGGGGGGAGGACATGATAGCATCTTCGTTGTGGTTGATCGATTTTCGAAAATGGCTCACTTTATTCCTTGCAAGAAGTGTGATGATGCACAGCATGTAGCTACATTGTTTGTTTCTAATGTGTTGAAATTGCATGGTGTACCTCGTACTATTGTGAGTGATCGAGACACAAAATTCTTGAGTCATTTTTGGAAGTGTCTATGGGGTGCCCTCGGCACCAAACTACTCTTCTCGACGTCTCACCATCCACAGACTGATGGACAGACCGAGGTAGTTAACTGAACCTTGGGATCTTTGCTTCGGGCAATGACCAAAGGGAAGGTTGGAAACTGGGCTGATCGTTTGCCCATGATGGAGTTTGCGTACAATCGAACGGTGCATAGAATGATCAACATGACCCCGTTTGAATGTGTGTATGGCTTTAATCCTTTGATTCCACTTGATCTAACCCCATTGCCTCGAGATTCTGTTCTTGATTTTGAAGGTACTCAACGAGCAGCTGCCTTGATCGAGTTGCATGCAAAGGTGAAGAAGAACCTCGAGGACGCTTATGCAAAGGTTGCCTTGAAGAAAAACAAGGGGCGTAGAAAGCTGGAATTAAAGAAGGGAGATTGGGTTTGGGTTCACTTCCGAAAGGAACGTTTCCCGAACCTAAGGAAAGGGAAGTTGGCTCCTCGAGGGGATGGTCCATTTCAAGTCCTGAGCAAAATAAACAACAATGCTTATGTTATTGACCTCCCAGGTGAGTATACCGTGTCCAACACTTTCAATGTTGCTGATTTAGCTCCTTGTGCTGTAGGTCCAGTATCGGAGATAGAGCATGACTCGATTTCGAGGAAGAAATCCTCTCAAGAAGGGGAGGATGATGTAGCTCAAAGTGCTGATCAAGGACCCGATGACAATCAATCGAGGAGATCTCCACCGAAGGCAATGACTGATCTACCGGGTAGACGAATCACTCGAAGCCAAGCTAAGCTGCTCCATGACATGCACGTACAGCTGACCATGATGGGAAGTAGCATGTGTTCGGAGAGGGAATTGCAAGGTGTTGAAACCAAGGGCCACATCTTCAAAATTGAGCCCGAGGACAAGGTTACCGAACAGCAGCTCTTGGCCCCGGGCAGCATAGAGCCGAACACATTTTAGTTCAGCCCCCGATGAGGTGTGTGTTCGAGCAGACAATCGAGAATCGAAGCCAAGGCTGACCAAAGTCAAAGGCTGCCGAACACATTTTAGTTCAGCCCTGCGTGGCTTATTTCTATTGGTCGCTTGTGACCCTTTTACTAGTTTACCCTTAGTAGTCCCTATATAAACCTTATTCCCTTACACTGTAAGTAGCTAGTTTTTGGATATTGAAATTGAATGAAAGTGCCGAGCACATTTCTTGTCTCCGTCGTGAGCAAAACCCCGGTGAGGGCTTTTAAGGACTTGTGGCTTTCGGTTAGTCCGATTGAACATTCCTCTTGATCATTCAGTTTGCAAGAGGCAATGTTCTCTTGAGGATTGTTGCATAGTTAGGGTGATTCTTGTCTCCCTTTTGATCGAGCTTTGGGACAGGTTCCCCTCTGTTCTTTCGAAAGAAGCAAGTTTTGTCTTGCTTTTATCTTCTTCTTTATTGTTCTTGTTCCGCGTTTGTGCTAAGCAACCCCTTCGGGAATTGCATTGCACCAGTTTGCTTCCGCGTATTTTGCCCTGCATCAATTAGCACTGACAACGAATCCAAGAAAGACTACACGCTCGACACAAAAGGCACATTTCTTGAAGTTAGCATATAACTTCTCTTCTCTAAGCTTATCAAGCACTAGCCTTAGGTGTTCATCATGTTCATCCACAGATTTGTTATAAACAAGTATGTCATCGAAATACATGACAACAAACTTATTTATGAACGGTTTGAGCACATGGTTCATTAGTCGCATGAATGTGCTCGGTGCGTTGGATAAGCCAAATGGTATTACCAACCATTCATAGAGACCGAATTTGGTCTTGAATGCGGTTTTCCACTCGTCTCCGGGTTTCATTCGGATTTGGTGGTAACCGGACCTGAGGTCTATCTTCGTATAGCATGACGAACCACTTAACTCATCTAGCATGTGATGCAATACGAACCAGGCTCACCTGTTCGATTCATCAAGCAAATCCACCGAGGAGTCACATGGCGCCCACGATCAAAGTGTGGCCGGAATGAAAGATACCGAAGACTGCCTCGCCGAGCAGCAACGATGGAAATCCACCGAGCAGACAACAAGTGACTGTGACCGTTGCTGACACTGACTTCGGAGTTGTGAGACCGAGGACAACTTATGAAAACTCAACGATCAAGCTCAAGCCCGAAGCTGAAAGCAACCGAACCAAGGAAGAACGACGCCGATCAAAGAATCGATCGAAGGACTACAAATGTGTCCGAGGCAGGAGAGCGTTCGATTCCAAATGTGACCGAGGCAAACAAGCGACCGAAGACAATGTGTTCGAGCTGAGCTGCCGAACACATAAGCTACTCCAGCCTTGCGTGGCTTTATCTCATTGGTCGCTTGTGACCACTTTACTATTTTGCCCTTTTTAATGTTGTCTATATAAACTCCTAGCATAGCTCATTCGGAAAAAGTTTAGAGTTGATATTGAATTGAGAGAATAGAGATAGAATTGGCCGAGCCATTCTTGTTTGAAGCCCGAGGCTTCGTGTATGCCTCCTTAGGCTTGGAACCGAAATGGATTTCATCACTAGTATGAATCCTTGTTAGGTTCAAATTTCATTTTCTCCCTTGGATAATCAATCAATGTCTTGACTGTGATTATCCGTTCTTTCTTCTATTTCTGTTCTTCCCCTTCCCCGATTTATTGTTATCTTTGTTTCTTACGGCTTCCGCATCTTTACTTCATCGTTTCCGCGTCTTGTTTGTTGTCTCCGATTGCAAGGTGTAAACCAACGGTTTTGCTTGCATCAGTTTGGTATCAGAGCAAGACTTGGATTTCGTTCCTACGAATCCACGTTCCTTGTTCAATCTATCTTTACTTTCTGTTGGTGTTCTTATTTTACCAAAAAAAAAAAAAAGTAAAAAGAAGAAAATTCAAAAATTTGAATTGATTGTTGATTGTTTGGATTAAACAATCACATATTTGAATTCACCACTGTCTAAGGAATTGATCGAGTACCCGACGTACAACATTTGTAACTAGGGTTTTTCCATCGATTTGGACCGTGTTCTTTACGTGGTGTTGTTGAAAATCGAACCCCAGTTGTGTTTTGGTGTTTACCGATGAAAACTGGAGGTTGTTGAGGTATTTGGGTCGATTTTTGTGCTTAAAATCGAAGTTCCACTGCTATAGACACTACCCGTACGCCGGAAGCGTGTTGACATTGTTGACAGTGTACGGACGACGTGAGCTGCGTTCTTAGCTTCGCTTGGAACTGGAGTGATCTCCGACGTTGTAAAACCGGAGACGACCCAAATCTTGAGCTTAATCTGTTGTTAGTGGACTGTGAACGAATCTTGATATTGTCCGTACACCGGAGTAAAAGTTCACTGTTCCATTGAAGAAGAAAGGGGTAAACTGTCAAATCTAAGACCCCAGGTGAAAAGTTGTCGGCTAGAAAAGGGAAAAATGGATAAGGTTAAACCCTATCTGAACCGAGGAGGAAACACTTGTACCGAGGTCACGTGTTCGGAAAATTCTGAAGCGGAATCGAGGAGGAGGTAGATTCTCTTAGGATTTCACTTTTCTTGTGTCCGAATATTCTCGATAGTGGATCTCTGGAGTAACTCTTTCTACTCGAGGTCGTACTATCGAATCTGAGCTTATAGGAACTCGTGCGTGGGGTGACCGATGTCCAATTTCGTAGAAAATTCTTTGACTCCCCGTGCGCAGTTAAATAGCTACCGTTCCATCGAGTCATATAAACTCCTTCCGAACCTAAGCTTTGAAAGTACTAGTTGTGATTTATAACTTCGGTTTCCTAACAAGGAGGCAAGGCCAACTTGAGTGGAAAAAGGCTGAGTGGTGAGAACAATAGAGTGAGGTCACAAAAGCCAACGACCTTGAGTGTAAACACGAGTGGAAAGAAAATTGAGTGAACATTACTCGAGTGATACACGTGAGGGAGTGAACTTGTGAGGCCCTTTACTCTTGTTTGTTGCAGCTATGTCTTCGGATGATGGTAGCTACGGAGGGTATGATTCGTGTGGAGATGATGGAGACTATGGTTCCTACGGAGGTGATGATTGTTATAACGACACCGGGGACTATGGCTCTTACGAGAACGAAGCAGGTCACTATGGTGAATACGAAGACGAAGAAGACTATGAAGCCTGTGAAGACGAACGAGAAGAATCTTTTGTTTCGGGTCAAGAATATGAAGGTAGTGACGCTTCGAGATATGATGACTCTACTTACTCTCATTGTGATGACCTTGAATATGATGAGTGTGACATCGAGGAGGTCAATGACGAAGTTGACAGAGAAAACTATTTGATGTCTTCTTCCGTCGGTGTCTCGTGTGGAACACAAGAGAGTGGTAGAACTCCTTCCTTCGGGATAGGAGGTGGTGGAGGTTGTTCCATGGGAGGAGGAAGATTTGCAACTTATAGTCGTGGTACACGATTCAATGCTTCCAAGTCCTATGGAAAGGGTGGCTCGAGGAGCGCTGGTGGTTATGGACCCGAGGAGGGTAGAGGAGGTTTCTACCGAACACCTTCTTCGAGGAGAAATTCTCACGGGTTCCATGCTAAAACTCCTTCCTCGACTTTCAACAAAACTTCTAATGTTGGAAGAGTGAAAGGAAGTGGGAGTTACTCTAGTGGTGCTACCACTAATGGAGGAAATTCTGTACTTGGAAAGGTGCCAACGAAGAGTCCTATGAGCGCAAGAAGTGGTGGGAAAATTGCAAGAAAAGAGTCGACCGAAGTTAACAAGGTTATCACAACGGCCGATATCATGTCTGAACTATTGGGGATCATAGCCGAACTGCGAGGTGTGGATGTGAGACTTGTTAACCTTGATCCTGCCGGGATTCCGAGGACAACAGCTTCGGAGCCATACTCGGCAACGAAGAATGAGACCTCGGTTGATGAGTCTTCGATTCCTAAACTTCGGGTCGATGTCAAAGGTCCACCTACTCCAGCTATGGGTATTCTTGGTCCCCGACCTAACTCACCCGAATATGAGAGACAAAAGATCGAGAGGAGTAAGGGAGTGACCGGTGACAACTCTCGAGAGGAAAAAGGAGAGGCTGTGAAGAGTGATGTGAGTGAGTTGTCACCACCCAAACCCACACCTGCCCTTGAAAGAAAAATGAGGGAAAAGAAAGAGGGAAAAAGAATTGATGAGAGTGAGGACACCCCTTATTCTAACATTAACCTCTTATCTTCTCCTTCTACTTGTTCGAACTCTTGTGCAGGAACTCTTGGAGGCAAACTGATAGAACCTCAACTCTGTACCGAAGTAGATAGACAAGGTGAAGAAGATCTTTCATGTGAGCTCCACGAAGAAGAAACTACTTATGAGACTTCGGAGGCAGTGAGAGAAACCGAAGGTCACTCCGAGGTAAGTGTTCGATTTCCTTCCCGTGAGCATGATACTTCCTTGTCTTGTGAAATTGTATGTGAAAACTCTATGCTAGTTGATGATTTGTATGATTACAATGTGTTTGCAACTAGTGTAGATTCGAATGGTCAACTTGTGAGTGAATGTGAACCACTAGTTGAGAGAATTGATATGCCACATCATGATGTGAGCTCGATCTTCATCGAATCTCTCTTCAGTGATGAAGTTGTAGTTGACCTTACTTGTGACCCTTGTTATGACACACCACCAATCTTTGATAAAGGGGAAAATGAGTTGTTTGATCATGCCCTTGTTGAAATTATTGCCTATGGTGGATCTGTGTGTTGTAGTGAGGAAGATGATACCCTTGAGGAGTCCTTAGTGGATGAGTTGGATCGGATTATATTCGATGACTCCTCAAGTGTGGTCGATGACCTGGGTTCGGATGCACCTTTGATGGGCAGTGGACTTATTTTCACTAACCCTCTGTTCGAAGGAGATGGTGATGAGCATCCGACTCGAGGAGAACCACCTCGGTTTGAAAGGCTTAACCCCGTAGATAATCCATTATTTGAGACCTTCTTCGGAAGTCTGTCTAAAGAGAAGGATTGTCTTGGAGTTCATTTGGGAGGTGAAAAGCTCTCTCTTGGTGTGAATAAGATTGCTTTTAAGAAGGGGAGTGGAGTATTCGATGTTATTTGTCGAGTCAATCATTTTACTTACTCCGTTCCACATGTTGATCACACCTCGAGTATAGTACATACCGAAGTCTATAAGCCCCATGGTGATAAAAGTGAATTTAGGGCTCGGTATGATGACTACGAGTTTAGAGGTGATAGGGCCTTTGATCGTCACATCTTTCATATAAAGTGTCCTATTGATCTCTTCGTGTACTCATGTGTTCGTTACAGTTCCTACTTGAGCCAAGAACTTGTTGTTTCCTTCGGAGACATAGGCTGTTTGATCATTATTGATGCTTGGCTCTACCATAAGAGTGTGTTTTCCACTCGTAAATACTAACCTACTTTCGAAGTAGGAAGCTTTGTTTGTCTTTGCCTTGTTGCAGATCTTGCCGGTTTGATTTCGAGGACGAAATCCTTCAAGAAGGGGAGGATAATGCAATACGAACCAGGCTCACCTGTTCGATTCATCAAGCAAGTCCACCGAGGAGTCACATGGCGCCCACGATCAAAGTGTGGCCGGAATGAAAGATACTTCCTGCCTCGCCGAGCAGCAACGATGGAAATCCACCGAGCAGACAACAAGTGACTGTGACCGTTGCTGACACTGACTTCGGAGTTTTGAGACCGAGGACAACTTATGGAAACTCAACGATCAAGCTCAAGCCCGAAGCTGAAAGCAACCGAACCAAGGAAGAACGACGCCGATCAAAGAATCGATCGAAGGACTACAAATGTGTCCGAGGCAGGAGAGCGTTCGATTCCAAATGTGACCGAGGCAAACAAGCGACCGAAGACAATGTGTTCGAGCTGAGCTGCCGAACACATAAGCTACTCCAGCCCTGCGTGGCTTTATCTCATTGGTCGCCTGTGACCACTTTACTATTTTGCCCTTTTTAATGTTGTCTATATAAACTCCTAGCATAGCTCATTCGGAAAAAGTTTAGAGTTGATATTGAATTGAGAGAATAGAGATAGAATTGGCCGAGCCATTCTTGTTTGAAGCCCGAGGCTTCGTGTATGCCTTCTTAGGCTTGGAACCGAAATGGATTTCATCACTAGTATGAATCCTTGTTAGGTTCAAGTTTCATTTTCTCCCTTGAATAATCAATCAATGTCTTGACTGTGATTATCCGTTCTTTCTTCTATTTCTGTTCTCCCCCTTCCCCGATTTCTTGTTATCTTTGTTTCTTACGGCTTCCGCATCTTTACTTCATCGTTTCCGCGTCTTGTTTGTTGTCTCCGATTGCAAGGTGTAAACCCACGGTTTTTCTTGCATCAGCATGTCATCTAATCGAGGGATAGGATGACGATACTTTACCGTTATTTTGTTCACTGCTCGGCAATCAACACACATTCGCCATGTTCCATCTTTCTTTGGGACAAGTATAACAGGAACGGCGCAAGGACTCAAGATCTCTCGAACGAGGCCCTTGTTTAACAACTCATCAACCTGCCTTTGGAGCTCTTTGGGGTCTTCGGGATTACAGCGGTATGCAGGTTTTTTGGGGATTTGTGACCCCGGTACGAAGTGAATTTGGTGCTCGATTCCTCTCAATGGAGGTAATCCACCTGGCATTTCTTTAGGGAACATGTCTCCAAAGTCCTGCAAAACACTGTGTACAGCACTAGGCAAAGGGTTATCGTTAGAAAAATCATCATTAGAGTTTAGAAAGATACCCTTGTGCACGAGGCAAATCAGCATCTGATCGTCGTCGTTGCCTCGTAGTAACTCACCCGGTTGCATGATTGCACAGATTTCATTCACTTCGGGCGGTGAGTTTGTCTCTTCGGGCCCCAATTTTGCTCCCATCGGAAGCTTGGCTTTGGCCGCTTCTTTCAATTCTTTCATCCGTTTATAGTCCTCGGTTACTTGTTTTGGAGACAAGGGTTTGAGTATGAAACTCTTCCAATCGAGCTTTACAGTGTAAGTGTTG
Source organism: Petunia axillaris subsp. axillaris (assembly GCA_029990575.1). NCBI lineage: Eukaryota > Viridiplantae > Streptophyta > Magnoliopsida > Solanales > Solanaceae > Petunia > Petunia axillaris. The sequence continues at coordinate 98,143,475 of JARKNS010000004.1, read as the reverse complement.
GATGTGCCATTGTGAACAGCTGTTCGGTCATATTGCCATGGTCGTCCCAATAGCAAATGACAGGCTTGCATTGGCACCACATCGAATATCATTTCATCTTGATACTCTCCGATTTTGAACTTGATCCACACTTGTTTGACAACTCTTAATTCTCCACACTCATTCAGCCATTGTAATTTGTAAGGGTGGGGATGCTTCAAGGTAGTTAGTCCCATTTGTCAAACTAAAGTTTTGCTCACCACATTTGCACAACTACCAGAATCAATGATCATCGAACACACCTTTCCCCTCACTCGACATCGGGCATGAAAGAGGTTTTTTCTTTGGTTGTCCTCTTCTTCAAGAGTCATGCAGCTCAAATTCCTTCGAACTACAAGAAACATTTCTAGATGATCAGCTTCGGTAGCTTCTCGATCATCATCACCTTCAGCTCGGTTAGTCTCCTCGATAATTTCCTCCTCGGTGTCACTCGCTTGCTCATGGACGGTTCCATCATCGAGCAGAAGCATAACTTTGCGAGTTGGACACTCTTTTGCCATGTGACCATAACCTTTGCATTTGTGATACTGAATATTTGAAGCACTAGGAGAGTTTAGCTGAACTTTACCACCCACTTCTCTTGATTGGCTAATGGTCACACTTCTTTCGAAGGGTCTCTTCGAATCTCGAACAGTGTTGGCACTTGTTTGGTGTGGACTCTTCCATTCTTTACCTCGGTTCAAGGGAGTAGAAGTAGTGACTCCTCGATACCGGTTTGCCTTATCGTCCTTCACCAATCTTTCAGCTTCGGTGGCAGCATCGAACAAATCTTCTAACGTGTGATACACGTGGAGCCTCAATTGAGATGACACATCCCTAGCCAAGCCATTTTTGAACCGTATAATGGCTTGCTCTTCATCCTCTACCAGATCAAGATCAATCGAACCTTTTCGAACTCATCATGGTACTCTTGGACTGACTTGGTCCCTTGCTTTAGCTCATAGAGCTTTTGCATTTGAGTTTGCCTGTATTTGGCGCTCAAATACTTGGCATCCATTGCTCTCATCAACTGTGGCCAAGTATTGACTACTGGATAGTCATTTCTTCTTCTATGCCTCTTGTCGGATTCCCACCATGTTGATGCATAAGCTTCGAACGAAGCAATCGCAAGGGCAGCCTTTCTCTGTTCGGTCATCTCATTGGTTTCAAAGATGCGCTCCATCTTAAGCTTCCATTCAAGATATTCATCTAGATCACTAGTTCCTTTAAAGGGTGGAATAGTGATCTTGACAATGTTCAAGTTTGAGTCTCGAACTCCACGAACCTGTTCGGGATACTCATCACCACGATCATCAGCCTCTCGCTCAATATTTCATTCAACATTTGTGCCTCGGCCTCGACCTAAGAAATTTCCACGTCCTCGGTGAGCTTGCCTTCGTTGAGCAAAGGGCGGCTCATTCACATATTCTTCTTCGGGAAATTCTTCTTCGACAACCTCTTCGACAACGGCTCCAAGATCTCTTCGGGCCTTTGGAAGTGGTATCCTTTCTCCTCGGGGAATGCTCAAGTTTTGATAACCAGCTTGGGGATTGCCCAAGTTTTGTTGTGCTTGGGGATTGTCCAAGTTAAGCTCTCTTCAAATTGCTTCACTCGTCAACTGATGTTGTCAAACAAGCTCAGCATACAGCTCAGGTTTCATTGGAGTGGAATGGCTAGTTCCAGCGCCAGACCCATTCATGGCCACGGACGCGCTTCCTTGCTCGAGTAGAGTCACTCGAGCAGTCACTCCTCTTACTTCGGCACTGACGCCTTGTATCGCAGCTATGAGATCAACTAACGACACTTCGGGCTTCTCAATGCCTTTGCCATCGCCTACATTCCCAGCGATGGTACCTGCTCAAATCAAAGACCAAACAAATTGTTAAGGTTAGAAATCACCTCACACACTCCCTCACCTTTAATGGGTGGCACTCGGGTCCACTCAATTTGTGGGTTCGGTTTTTTTTTGGTCACACAAGAACATGTAGCATATGGCTTCCTCGGTTGATCAACCTCTCTCAATTCCTTCGAATTTGACAATCTACGATGTCTTACTTCGGGAAGAGTGAGTTGATTTGACTCAATAGAACGGACAGTTATTTACTCTTGCGCTTCGGGAAGTCAAAGAATTTTCTACGAAGTTGGACTTCGGTCACCCGCGCACGAGTTCCTATCAGCTCAAAAGAGTTAGTACGACCTCGAGTAGAACAATTACTCAAAAGATCCACTAACTAGAATTTCGGACAGAAAAAGTGAAAACCTAGGAGAATCTACCCTTTGATTCCCTTTTGGAATCTTTTCGTACACACCAACTCTTGTCCGTACAAGAGTGGTCCCTCCTTGGTACGGATAGGGTTTTACCTTATCCACTTTCCTTTTCTCAGACGACAACTTGTCACCTGGGGTTTTGATGTTTACACTTTACCCCTTTCTTCTTCAATGGAACAGTGAAGCTTGCTCCGGTGTACGGAAAAATTTGCTTTGGTTCACTGACCACGAATTTTATCAAGATCTACGTTGCTTCTTCAACTCCGGTTTCATACAACAAAGGAGGAGTTCAAACAAAGTTCCTGAGCTAAGATTTTATCTCCTTCGTGTTGCGCACTGTTACAAATCGTAACAAGTTTCTGGCATATGGACAATGAATCAAACTCAGAAGTTCGATTTTCAAGCACCAAACAAACCTAAATCACCAATCTTCATCGGTTTCAACCAAACACAATGGGGTTCGAGTTCCAGTCACCATTGAAGCTCAAAACAGTCCAAAATTTCACGAAGAAACCCTAGTCACGAAATCAGTACGTCGGGTACTTGTTGGAATCAGGAAAAAATGGTGAACAAGAATCAATGGTTGTTTAATCCAAACAACCAACAATCAAACACAATTTTTGAAATTTTGTTTTTCTAATTTTTTTTTTTTTTATAAACGCTCAGCAACAACAATCAAACACATGGAAGAAAGCTGAAACTGAAGACACAAGCACGATTTTAGTGAATAGGATTTGAGGTTGTAAGAACAAACTCAAACCTTGCTCTGATACCAAGATGGTGCAAGCAAACCCGAGGGAAATGCTAAACACAATGCGCGGAAGAAAATGACAAGAAAGTAAAGGTAGAAGCAAGACAAATCTTACTTCGATTCGAAAGAACAGTGAGGAACCTGTCTCAAAGCTCGATCGAAGGGAAATCAAGACGCACCTATACTATGCAACAATCCTCAAGAAAGACCCGCTTCTTGCAAATTGAATGATCAAGAATAAATTGTTCAAACGAATAACACCGGTTGACACAAGTTCTTTAAAAGCCCACGTCGGGGTTCGGCTCCATCGGAGGCTCACAATAGCACTTGCTATGTTTTTTTAAACTAAAAACTGGATCCCTTACAATGAAGTAAAAACAAGTATTTATAGGCTATGCTAAGGGCTAAATAGTAAATAGTCACAAGTGACTAATAAAAACAAGCCACGCAGGGCTGAGACAAGTTTGTGTTCGGCAGCCTTGACTTCGGTGCTCGTTTGCTTGCTCGAACTCATTGTCCTCGGACGCTCACTTGTCCTCGAGCTCATTGTCCTCGGTCACTTTGCCTTCGGGCTCAAATCTGAAGATAACGCCTTCGGTCCGTGAGCTCAGCCACTCAGCTTCGGAGCAATTATTTTCCTTCGGCCAGGCTAAGTGAATGTGCACATCGTGCAGCAGCTTGGCTTGGCTTCTTGTCATCGGTCTCCTCGGTGGATCGAACTCTTGATCATCACGTGTTCGGGCTGCATCAGGTGAGGAGGTATCTCTTAGTGTGAGTATGCGAGCTTTTAAGAAGGGGAGTGGGTTGTTTGATGCTAAATGTGAATTGCTCTACTTTACCTATCCCATTCCACATGTTAACCACACTTTGAGAATTGAGCATGCCGAACCCATTGTGCCACATTGTGAAAGCATTGCAATAAAGGTTTGGCGTGTCGATCATGAGCTTAGGGGTCATAGGAAACTTGATTGTGTAATCTTGAATATTCTATGCCCTAATGATCTCTTTGCTTGTTATGGTTGTGAGTGCTTGTCATTGGTGAGCCAAGAACTTGTTGTCTCCTTTGGGGATGGTGCAATGCAAATCCCGAGGGGGTTGCTAGCACAAACGCGGAAGAACGAACAAGAAGATAAAAGATAGAAGCAAGACAAACCTTGCTTTTTTTTCGAAAGAACAGTGAGGAACCTGTCTCAAAGCTCAATCGAAAGGATACAAGGATCACCTATACTATGCAACAATCCTCAAGAGAACATTGCCCCTTGCAAACTGAATGATCAAGAGGAATGTTCAATCGGATTAACCGAAAGCCACAAGTCCTTAAAAGCCCTCACCGGGGTTTTGCTCACGACGGAGACAAGAAGAAATGTGCTCGGCACTTTCATTCAATTCATCAATATTAAAAAACTAGCTACCTACAATGAAAGGAAACAAGGTTTATATAAGAAATACTAAGGGTAAACTAGTAAAAGGGTCACAGGCGACCAATGGAAATAGGCCACGAAGGGCTGAATTAAATTGTGTTCGGCAGACTTTGACTTCGGTAAGCCTTGGCTTCGGTTCTCGATTGTCTGCTCGAACACACTTGTTGCCTTCGGACGCTCAATTGTCTTCGAGCTCATTGTCCTCGGTCACTTTGCCTTCGGGCTCAAATCTGAAGATAATGCCTTCGATTCTTGAGCTCGGCCACTCAGCTTCGATGCAATTGTTTTCCTTCGGCCAGGCTAAGTGAACATGCACATCGTGCAGCAGCTTGGCTTGGCTTCTTGTCATCGGTCTCCTCGGTGGATCGATCACTTGATCAGCACGTGATCGGGCTGCATCATCCTCCCCTTCTTGAGAAGATTTCGTCCTCGAAATCAAGCCCTCCTCGTTTTTCGAAGTTGGACCTACAACACAAGGAACTAAGTCAGCAACATTAAAGGTGTTGGACACGTTATACTCACCAGGGAGGTCGATCACGTAGGCATTGTTGTTGATCTTGGTCAACACTTGAAATGGACCATCCCCTCGAGGAGCCAACTTTCCTTTCCTTTGGTTCGGGAAGCGTTCCTTTCGGAAGTGAACCGAAACCCAATCTCCCTTCTTTAATTCCAACTTTTTACGCCCCTTGTTTTTCTTTAAGGCAACCTTTGCATAGGCCTCCTCGAGGTTCTTCTTCACCTTTGCATGCAATTCGATCAAGGCAGCTGCTCGTCGAGTACCTTCAAAATCAAGAACAGAATCTCGAGGCAATGGGGTTAAATCAAGTGGAATCAGAGGATTAAAGCCATACACACATTCAAACGGGGTCATGTTGATCATTCGATGCACCGTTCGATTGTATGCAAACTCCATCATGGGCAAACGATCAGCCCAGTTTCCAACCTTCCCTTTGGTCATTGCCCGAAGCAACGATCCCAAGGTTCGGTTAACTACCTCGGTCTGTCAATCAGTCTGAGGATGGTGAGACGTCGAGAATAGTAGCTTGGTGCCGAGGGCACCCCACAAACACTTCCAAAAATGACTCAAGAACTTCGAGTCTCGATCACTCACAATAGTACGAGGTACACCATGCAATTTTAACACGTTAGAAACAAACAATGTAGCTACATGCTGTGCATCATCACACATTTTGCAAGGAATAAAGTGAGCCATTTTTGAAAAACGGTCAACCACAACGAAGATGCTATCATGTCCTCCCCCCGACCTCGGTAATCCTAAGACAAAGTCCATGGATATATCAACCCAAGGTCGATCAGGCGCACGCAACGGGGTGTACAAACCATGAGGGTTGGACTTCGATTTTGCTTTCTTGCAAACGAGACAAGCGTTCCAAAGCTTTTCCACATCTCGTCGCATTTTGGGCCAATCGAACTGCTCGGTCAAGATACCAAGAGTTTTATCGACACCGAAGTGCCCCATCAGTCCACCTGAGTGAGCTTCTCGAACCAAGAGCTCTCTCCATGATGACACTGGCACACAAACCCTCCCATTTTTGAAGAGGTAGCCATCATGCCACTGATATTTCTCAACCTTTCGGCCACTCAAGATTACGTCTCGAACACATTTCAGCTTGGGATCGTCCTCGTACATGGACTTGATGCTTTCGAATCCCATGAGCCTAGAGGCGAGAGTGGTCGCTAAGGCAAATTTCCTTGATAGCGCATCGGCCACAACATTTTCTTTTCCCTTTTTGTAATGAATTACATAGGGAAAGCTTTCAATAAATTCAACCCACTTGGCATGTCTTCGATTCAATTTCTCCTAACCTCGGAGATGTTTCAAAGACTCATGATCACTTTTGATCACAAACTCTCGAGGCCACAAATAATGTTGCCAATGGGTGAGTGCTCGAACGAGGGCATACAACTCTTTGTCATACGTAGAGTAATTCAAAGTTGCACCCTTAAGCTTTTCGCTAAAGTAAGCGATCGGCTTCGATTCTTGCATCAGCACTCCTCCGATCCCAACTCCAGACGCATCACACTCGACTTCGAATGCTTTGCCGAAGTCAGGGAGTTGCAACAACGGGGCAGAACAAAGCCTCCGTTTCAACTCTTGGAAAGCCCTTTCTTGGGACTCTCCCCACACAAATGGATTGTCTTTCTTCACCAGCTCGGTTAAAGTAGCTGCCACGGTGCTAAAGTCACGAACAAACCTTCGGTAAAAGCTGGCTAAGCCATGGAAGCTACGAACTTGTGATACCGAGGTTGGAGTTGGCCAATCTTTGATGGCTTCGACTTTTGATTCGTCGACTTCGACACCATTAGCACTGACAACAAATCTAAGAAAGACTACACGATCGACACCAAAGGCGCATTTCTTGAAGTTGGCATACAACTTCTCTTCTCGAAGCTTTTCGAGCACTTGCCTTAGGTGGTCGACATGTTCATCCACGGTTCTGCTATAAACAAGTATGTCATCCAAATAAACGACAACAAACTTATTTATGAACGGTTTGATCACATGGTTCATCAATCGCATGAATGTGCTCGGTGCATTGGATAAGCCAAAAGGCATCACCAACCATTCATAGAGACCGAATTTGGTCTTGAATGCGGTTTTCCACTCGTCCCCGGGTTTCATTCGGATCTGATGGTAACCAGACCTGAGGTCTATCTTCGAAAAACATGAAGAACCACTTAACTCATCTAAAATGTCATCTAATCGAGGGATAGGATGACGATACTTTACCGTTATTTTGTTGACTGCTCGACAGTCAACACACATTCGCCATGTTCCATCCTTCTTCGGGACAAGGATAACTGGAACGGCGCAAGGACTCAAGCTCTCACGAACGAGGCCCTTGTTCAGCAAGGATAACGGTAAAGTATCGTCATCCTATCCCTCGATTAGATGACATGCTAGATGAGTTAAGTGGTTCTTCATATTTTTCGAAGATAGACCTCAGGTCCGGTTACCACCAGATCCGAATGAAACCCGGGGATGAGTGGAAAACCTCATTCAAGACCAAATTCGGTCTATATGAATGGTTGGTGATGCCTTTTGGCTTATCCAATGCACCGAGCACATTCATGCGACTGATGAACCATGTGCTTAAACCGTTCATAAATAAGTTTGTTGTCGTTTATTTCGATGACATACTTGTTTATAGCAGAACCGTGGATGAACATGTCGACCACCTAAGGCAAGTGCTCGAAAAGCTTCGAGAAGAGAAGTTGTATGCCAACTTCAAGAAATGCGCCTTTGGTGTAGATCGTGTAGTCTTTCTTGGATTTGTTGTCAGTGCTAATGGTGTCGAAGTCGACGAATCAAAAGTCGAAGCCATCAAAGATTGGCCAACTCCAACCTCGGTATCACAAGTTCGTAGCTTCCATGGAATAGCTAGCTTTTACTGAAGGTTTGTTCACGACTTTAGCACCGTGGCAGCTCCTTTAACCGAGCTGGTGAAGAAAGACAATCCATTTGTGTGGGGAGAGTCCCAAGAGAGGGCTTTCCAAGAGTTGAAACGGAGGCTTTGCTCTGCCCCGTTGTTGCAACTCCCTAACTTCAGCAAAGCATTCGAAGTCGAGTGTGATGCGTCTGGAGTTGGGATCGGAGGAGTGCTGATGCAAGAATGACACGACCCGGAATTCGGTTAGGCCGTGCGGGCACCCGACATCCTCCCCCAGACCCGTCGGGCGAACCCTTACCAAATAAATTAGGAAAATGATTATAATAATTCATAAATGAGGACAAAACTTAGAAAAAAAAAAACAAACATACTGATACCTCTAAGCTGTACAAAAGAAATTACAGCTGACTACCCAACATACAAGGTTTAGGGCTATCCAGACTGGACATCTGAGAATACAGAAGAAGACAGATACCTCCTGAAGGGAGCAAAATGCAACTGAAATAATGAACAATAAACTGGTGGCCATCCGGAATAAATCTGGCTCACCCTGACAGCTGAAGTCGTCTTCGCTCCTGAACAACGCGGCGAACTCAATCCTGGAGCGAACCTGCCGAAACGAAATAGATAGACAAGAAACAAACAACAAACAAGGGTGAGTCAAAAGGACTCAATAAGTGGGGCAGACTAGCCACCTCAAAGAATAGGATAGCTAGCCAGGGAGAAAAGAAACAAATAAACCATATTTCTCTTATTTAAATTATGAAAAGGCAGAGCCAGATAATAATTAGAAACACGTATGGAATCGCAAACTATTCAATAACCAGGAACGTAATACAGCCAGAACATATAGGTATCCCGAACACATCAACAATTAGAAATACATCCTGTTGCGGCGTGCAACCTGATCTATATATTCATCCTGTTGCGGCGTGCAACCCGATCCATATATTCATCCTGTTGCGGCGTGCAACCCGGTCCATAAATTATACTGCTGCGACGTGCAACCCGGTCCATATATTTATACCGTTGCGGCACACAACTCGATTCCCGCAACCCAGAATACGAGCCAGAAATATATAGACAAATAAGCAATGCACATATAAGCAGAACAGTAGTTATGTACCACAAGTCTACACAATGGTATGAAATGAGATGAAATGAAATGATGCAAAGGGTCACATGTGCCCGTCGTCCCATCTCGAAGCGGAATACTCCTGCATTCGAGGGGAATCCAATCTGATAACCAACTGGAGTGGAATACTCCTGCTCCTGGGGCGGAATACTCCTGCACCCGATATAATATAAACCAGAGGCGGAATACTCCTGCACTCTCTTGGGGCGGAATACTCCTGCACCCGATATAATATAATGGAGCGGAATACTCCTGCTCCTGGGGCGGAATACTGCTGCCCTCAATATGATACAATGGAGCGGAATCCTCCTGCTCCTGGGGCGGAATACTCCTGCCCTCAATATGATATGCAATGTAATGCATATGAATGCAATGTGATGCAATAACCCTTCACCGGCGCGGGACTCTCATCGACAACCGGGAAGTAGATGCCAACTCGCAGCCAGGGTACAATGCTCAAATCCTCAATACAATACCAACAATAGGACATAACATATAATATATAATATAAATCCAAAGCTAAGGCGTAATGAGTACGCCTATCGGCAGCTACACACGTAAGGAATACGTGGTAGAAAATCCACGAGGCCAGGTGCCTCCAAAGAAATGGATATAAACACTTACCTCTCTCAAAAGTTAGCATTGCGACCAACAACCGCGTTATTTTTGAATTCATTGCCAAACGATCCCACTGTGGTCAATAAGCAGAAAAATATATCAAATTAGGCTAAAGGCTTCATTCCTCACATCTCGGGGTAATCCAGGTAGGAACCTGATACCCTATTCGCATACGCAATACGCAGGCCAGGCCTATGTACAGGGTTTAAGGCCACATAACCAAACCCCAAATAAATTACATTTATATGTTGCCCATAACTCCCTGAGTACGAATATATAATCAATTTCATTATCAGGGTCCATTTGACCCTTTAAACTATTAATTGAACTTATTAAAACGATGTATAATATTCCAAGTTTTACCGTTAAAACATATTCAGACACACGTAATAAACTCAAATAATGCATTAAGATCATTACCTTAATGTTCTGGGATGAAAATACTATTTTTCTCCGGCCCCTTTTCTCATTTTCTGGCATTTTTTTCCACTGCGTTATTTCCTTTCCTCTGTTTCTGAATTGTTTGTTACTGCTTTCGTACTTGATATGCTAAGTAGCATATATGTATGCCACCCCACCGCCATTCTTTGATCTTTAGTCTATTTTGTCCTTTTTCTCTTTTTTTTTTTTTTTTTTTTCTTTTATTATATTTTCTTTTCTTAACGAAAATTAAAATAGTACCCTACGATATTCGAAATAATTCCAACTTTTGCATACAAGTTGTACAAAATATATGTAATATACTCGCGAAGGCGGATCTCAAATTGGACTCCCGAAACTCAAGATGCGAATTTAAATGAAAAGAAGTCAAATTATTTAACTTTCGGCATTTTAGCGGAAACTAGCCGAACAACATCGAAATTCACTTTCGAAAGTTCACAAAAGTCATAAATAATCATACGAACCCAACGACGCTTTCGGATTTCGAATCGGAGCTCATTCGGCAAAAACCGAGCTCGAAAATCTCCTTTTAATATTAATTGCCAATAAAAATTGAAACCTTCTTCCGATGCCTACCAAACGAGGTCTAATTTAGCTCAAATTTTACAGACATGTCCTAATGGACATTATGAATATTTTAAAATTATCGGCACGCCAATCAGAGTCCTAACTTCTGAAACGACTGACCGAGGTCGTTTCATTCTCCTCCACTTAAACTCTCGTTCGTCCTCGAACGAGCCTAAATCTAAAGAAAAATTCGCACAGATAACAAAAGAACTTGCACGACCTTCGTAAGCTACTCCACAGACCTTATCTCTTGAGTACAGGATCAGACTTATAACACGCATATTGAACTTTTAAAATAAAATATATCTGGATAATATGATAACACCATTGCCCGGATTATTCTGACTAAGATGATCCTTCCTCGATCACGAGAGGAGAGTTCTACATTTTCAAAGCAAAGATACACGGAACTTTGAATGGGTTAACATGATTCAGCCGATAATCACCTCTTCAATATACCTTTCGATTTAGAACAGGTTGATGGAACTAAGAATTAGCTCACGCTTGATGCAATAGGGGAAGCTTTTGAAGTACCTTGTCACTACTCACTATAGAAGATCTGATGCAAGTTTTATCATATTTTTACGAACGCACTATGCAACATCTCAGCTGATGTTAGTGTTGTTCCGCAAGCTCCTTGTGGGAATGTAGTTACTCATATCCCAATGTATGTCGAAGGTTCATCTGAACAGGGTCTATCGTATAAGAATAAGGATCACACAACTACTACTGGATAGTATGATGTAGACCAAGAATGATCTTCAGACTGAACATCTATCTCAGGGTATTGTCTTTGAATTGGAATTATTATGACTTGAAAAAGTAAATATAAAAGAGACATGTAGTTGGACCTTCAATTGAGGCAGAATACCCGCAACATAGTTGATTACATGTGCACTAATAACGCTATAGTAACTTCTCAAAGAGTGGAGGTGTGAAAAAGATATATGATGGATTGTCGACAAGCCGCACTAAACCTTTAACTCTAAATTTCCATGAAGTAAAACAACATCAGTATGAGGATCCACTTCTAGTTGAATACAGACAGATAGCCAGAAGAAAACCGGAGTCACCATACAGGGTTATTACTGACAGTGTTCTCATGTATAAAGATAGACTTTGAGTTTCTGATGTTGCAGATTTATGTGGATAGATTATGATGGAGACACATTATTCCAAATACAGTATTTATCCAGGTTCGACTAAGACGTACCATGATCTTAAGCAGATTATTGGTGGGATAGAATGAAGGGTGACATAGCAGGATTTGTGGCTCAGTGTTCTAATTGCCAGCAGGTTAAAGTCATGTCATCTTTTCAGACTTTATATTTTCAGCAGATAGATACGTATATATGATCAGGTTGCCAGCTTATCCCTATCATTAATAGATTATTAGTGGGTTTAGCAATGATCGACACTCATTGTAGATTTCTACCGTAGCCTTACTTTGGGTCGTGAGAAAAGTGATATCAACACCTCAGAGATTTAATATTACCATTCAGTATTTGGAGGAAGACTCCTCCACTTAAAGCACAAACTCATGTAGCCATTTGTATAGGAATAACCATCCTCGCACAGTCTGCTGGACTAAAGAAGATTTGGCTAAAAGCTGAACGTAAGCAGACCGAAGCTACCAACTACCCTTTCGAGTTGCCAAACAGCTGCAACTCTCAAGTTCACAACTCCATACCTTTGCCGTAAACACCACCGCCCGATGGATGGTACTTCTATATAAAAATTTCGGCAGAGTTTCCCCTGAAACTGGACGATCCGCAAAAACAGAACCAACACTATACTATACATGGGAATGGATACCCGGATAAACTGATAACATAAACATGTTAAACGGATAACAAGATGAGACAACTGGACCAAAACAATAATATGCTTCCAAAATAATAATATGCTTACCCGGCCACAATAACACGTACTCTGGCTCAACACAGGGAACGTCACAAGCGGCTACCAATCGCCCAAGCTCACTAGTGCCGGACGAAGAAGAAATGGAAGTGGATCGAGGATAGAAATAATTAGAGCTTCAGGAAGTTCATCTTCTTATTTGCTTGGCTACCAAAGCTAGACTACTTTCGCGTCAAGCGAGCCAAAAAATCGCAATTGAAGAGATAGACATTAAATAAGCTTTATGGAAAAACATCCATACCAATTTTAACCTTCCAATAAGAACGAAATTCTGACAATTTATCAGTAAACTCTTTTACAACTGAGAGAAGCTCATGGAATAACATGACTCTACTAGCATCTTGAACCAAGAGGAGACACATAGATCGAGTATTACTTATTGATCACTTTACACCAGAAGAAACAATGACACTTCCTGATGGTGATAAATAAGAATCCCATCATCCTACCAGCACTGAGTTCCAAAGAGAGGTAGACTGACTTGACATTATAACAGAAGGTGGCACAACAGGATGCCAAGCAAACAATAGCGACACTCACTGTCAAATCTCTCATATTTAGATTAGATAAACTAGTAGGGTCTCATAAATGCCAGGAATAAATCGTATCAGAAACTCACCCCTCTACCGCAACCAATTCTTAATTACGACAATATCCAAGGAAACCGTCGAAACATGATAAGACATACCATTTCCAGATCGATCGGAAAGATAAATCTTACTTACAGATAAGGGAAGAAGAAACACATGGGCCTACTACATCGGATGCCTCAGCATCCTGCCAGACTGGCAGTTCATAAAACTGTCTTTGCGGCTGAACTAAGCCGCTACACTGATAATTACTTCTAGAAGAACCACTACCACTGCGCTCTCGACCTCTACTGGATGGTGGCATTTCTCTGATTAATTAAAATTTACATGAAATTCCTGCGACTGTGCAGGTGCCTGAGGGAAAGAAGAAGGACGATTGTCTACTTGCTGGAGTAAGGAAAAACTCCTCAAAGGATAACCAGACTCATGACAGTGATAACACCCTTTTCCCTGAAAATGGTAGCTGGAAAGATTGTCGATAGCTATAAAGAGAAAAACTGGGTCTAATCTTGATGAACTACTTGCACACTTTGAGAATCACGCTCTACAAGCTGAGTTAACCTGGAAGGTGACTTCAAAAAATAATCAGAACACTTACCTCCAAATGAGGTACCATGGTTGCCCACCAGGGCCACGAGATTTCTTGCTCTCCCGCTCTAACTTACGGTATGCCTCGAGCCTTCGAGCAATATCAACAACAATATCAAATGAAATCCCGACCTCAATCTCTCGAGCCATCTGGGATCTCAAGGAAAAGAAAGGTCATCAATAAATCTTTGAATCTCTCGAAAGGCTCATGAACTAATTCAAATGCATATTCGGCCATTCTATAGAATTCAATCTCATATTATGAAACACCAACAGGCTAACCGACAGGCTACCCTGTCCAATCCACTTGAACTGACAACATTTTTCATCTTGTTAGCTACTCGAAAGGAACTTTTTCCACGAACCTAGAAGAAAAATCGAACCACGTTAGCTAATAAAAGAGAGGCCCACCAATTCAAGGCTGGACCCCTGAAACTGGAAAGAAGAATAATCAACACCATACCGCTTGATATAATCAAAAGCCTGAAGGATACGCTGGCATTATTTTATTTTTAAAAAAAATCACGAGGTTTATCTGATGCATTGCTTAAGAATATCGGAAGGTTCAACCGCGTAAAATAATGCAACCTCTTTAGGCACTCGGACCGAACTGATACCTCGGCTAACTAACCAGCCAGAACAATTAGAGGCACAACACATGCTGCCTCCGAAACATACTTTATTGCGGCAACATTAAGAACTGGAATAGGAGCTCCCTGAGATCGAACGTCTCCATTTGCGGCAACCTGATATGCTGCCTAACGAATAATAGGTTCTAGCGGTATCTGCATCGCTAAGATTCTCATAAAGCATCGTAGAGAGCCAAGGGAGCTACAAGGCCCTGCTCCCTTGCCCATCGCGAGCTCGTACAGTTGGGACCTCCGTGACTAGACCGTCAGCACGATGAAAACTCTCGGGGCTTCGTCAGTGCTAGCCCCAGGCTAGACTGCTTCGTCCTTAACTCATACCATTTGCTGATTTATCACACGAGGGTTACCACGAAGGAATTAACAAAAATATTTTTGTATAATAGACTGATGCACGATCAGAAAAGAAGGAAGTGAAACTTCCTAAATGCCATCATAGCCCCTCGTAGATAAGTACGGACGTCAACATACCCATCAGCGAGACTCTACTAGACACTGTCTTAGTCTGGATAGACTCTAAACATGGCTCTGATACCAACTGACACGACCCGGAATTCGGTTAGGCCGTGCGGGCACCCGACATCCTCCCCCAGACCCGTCGGGCGAACCCTTACCAAATAAATTAGGAAAATGATTATAATAATTCATAAATGAGGACAAAACTTAGAAAAAAAAAAACAAACATACTGATACCTCTAAGCTGTACAAAAGAAATTACAGCTGACTACCCAACATACAAGGTTTAGGGCTATCCAGACTGGACATCTGAGAATACAGAAGAAGACAGATACCTCCTGAAGGGAGCAAAATGCAACTGAAATAATGAACAATAAACTGGTGGCCATCCGGAATAAATCTGGCTCACCCTGACAGCTGAAGTCGTCTTCGCTCCTGAACAACGCGGCGAACTCAATCCTGGAGCGAACCTGCCGAAACGAAATAGATAGACAAGAAACAAACAACAAACAAGGGTGAGTCAAAAGGACTCAATAAGTGGGGCAGACTAGCCACCTCAAAGAATAGGATAGCTAGCCAGGGAGAAAAGAAACAAATAAACCATATTTCTCTTATTTAAATTATGAAAAGGCAGAGCCAGATAATAATTAGAAACACGTATGGAATCGCAAACTATTCAATAACCAGGAACGTAATACAGCCAGAACATATAGGTATCCCGAACACATCAACAATTAGAAATACATCCTGTTGCGGCGTGCAACCTGATCTATATATTCATCCTGTTGCGGCGTGCAACCCGATCCATATATTCATCCTGTTGCGGCGTGCAACCCGGTCCATAAATTATACTGCTGCGACGTGCAACCCGGTCCATATATTTATACCGTTGCGGCACACAACTCGATTCCCGCAACCCAGAATACGAGCCAGAAATATATAGACAAATAAGCAATGCACATATAAGCAGAACAGTAGTTATGTACCACAAGTCTACACAATGGTATGAAATGAGATGAAATGAAATGATGCAAAGGGTCACATGTGCCCGTCGTCCCATCTCGAAGCGGAATACTCCTGCATTCGAGGGGAATCCAATCTGATAACCAACTGGAGCGGAATACTCCTGCTCCTGGGGCGGAATACTCCTGCACCCGATATAATATAAACCAGAGGCGGAATACTCCTGCACTCTCTTGGGGCGGAATACTCCTGCACCCGATATAATATAATGGAGCGGAATACTCCTGCTCCTGGGGCGGAATACTGCTGCCCTCAATATGATACAATGGAGCGGAATCCTCCTGCTCCTGGGGCGGAATACTCCTGCCCTCAATATGATATGCAATGTAATGCATATGAATGCAATGTGATGCAATAACCCTTCACCGGCGCGGGACTCTCATCGACAACCGGGAAGTAGATGCCAACTCGCAGCCAGGGTACAATGCTCAAATCCTCAATACAATACCAACAATAGGACATAACATGTAATATATAATATAAATCCAAAGCTAAGGCGTAATGAGTACGCCTATCGGCAGCTACACACGTAAGGAATACGTGGTAGAAAATCCACGAGGCCAGGTGCCTCCAAAGAAATGGATATAAACACTTACCTCTCTCAAAAGTTAGCATTGCGACCAACAACCGCGTTATTTTTGAATTCATTGCCAAACGATCCCACTGTGGTCAATAAGCAGAAAAATATATCAAATTAGGCTAAAGGCTTCATTCCTCACATCTCGGGGTAATCCAGGTAGGAACCTGATACCCTATTCGCATACGCAATACGCAGGCCAGGCCTATGTACAGGGTTTAAGGCCACATAACCAAACCCCAAATAAATTACATTTATATGTTGCCCATAACTCCCTGAGTACGAATATATAATCAATTTCATTATCAGGGTCCATTTGACCCTTTAAACTATTAATTGAACTTATTAAAACGATGTATAATATTCCAAGTTTTACCGTTAAAACATATTTAGACACACGTAATAAACTCAAATAATGCATTAAGATCATTACCTTAATGTTCTGGGATGAAAATACTATTTTTCTCCGGCCCCTTTTCTCATTTTCTGGCATTTTTTTCCACTGCGTTATTTCCTTTCCTCTGTTTCTGAATTGTTTGTTACTGCTTTCGTACTTGATATGCTAAGTAGCATATATGTATGCCACCCCACCGCCATTCTTTGATCTTTAGTCTATTTTGTCCTTTTTCTCTTTTTTTTTTTTTTTTTTTTCTTTTATTATATTTTCTTTTCTTAACGAAAATTAAAATAGTACCCTACGATATTCGAAATAATTCCAACTTTTGCATACAAGTTGTACAAAATATATGTAATATACTCGCGAAGGCGGATCTCAAATTGGACTCCCGAAACTCAAGATGCGAATTTAAATGAAAAGAAGTCAAATTATTTAACTTTCGGCATTTTAGCGGAAACTAGCCGAACAACATCGAAATTCACTTTCGAAAGTTCACAAAAGTCATAAATAATCATACGAACCCAACGACGCTTTCGGATTTCGAATCGGAGCTCATTCGGCAAAAACCGAGCTCGAAAATCTCCTTTTAATATTAATTGCCAATAAAAACTGAAACCTTCTTCCGATGCCTACCAAACGAGGTCTAATTTAGCTCAAATTTTACAGACATGTCCTAATGGACATTATGAATATTTTAAAATTATCGGCACGCCAATCAGAGTCCTAACTTCTGAAACGACTGACCGAGGTCGTTTCAAAGAATCAAAGCCGATCGCTTACTTTAGCGAAAAGCTTAAGGGTGCAACTTTGAATTACTCTACGTATGACAAAGAGTTGTATGCCCTCGTTCGAGCACTCGCCCATTGGCAGCATTATTTGTGGCCTCGAGAGTTTGTGATCAAGAGTGATCATGAGTCTTTGAAACATCTCCGAGGTCAGGAGAAATTGAATCGAAGACACGCCAAGTGGGTTGAATTTATTGAAAGCTTCCCCTATGTAATTCATTACAAAAAGGGAAAAGATAATGTTGTGGCCGATGCGCTATCAAGGAAATTTGCCTTAGCGACCACTCTCGCCTCTAGGCTCATGGGATTCGAAAGCATCAAGTCGATGTACGAGGACGATCCCAAGCTGAAATGTGTTCGAGACAAAATCTTGAGTGGCCGAAAGGTTGAGAAATATCAATGGCATGATGGCTACCTCTTCAAGAATGGGAGGGTTTGTGTGCCAGTGTCATCGTGGAGAGAGCTCTTGGTTCGAGAAGCTCACTCCGGTGGACTGATGGGACACTTCGGTGTCGACAAAACTCTTGGTATCTTGACCGAGCAGTTCCATTGGCCCAAAATGCGACGACATGTGGAAAAGCTTTGCAACGCTTGTCTCGTTTGCAAGAAAGAAAAATCGAAGTCCAACCCTCATGGTTTGTACACCCCGTTGCCTGTACCTGATCGACCTTGGGTTGATATATCCATGGACTTTGTCTTGGGGTTACCGAGATCGGGGGGAGGACATGATAGCATCTTCGTTGTGGTTGACCGTTTTTCAAAAATGGCTCACTTTATTCCTTGCAAAAAGTGTGATTATGCACAGCATGTAGCTACATTGTTTGTTTCTAACGTGTTAAAATTGCATGGCGTACCTCGTACTATTGTGAGTGATCGAGACTCGAAGTTCTTGAGTCATTTTTGGAAATGTTTGTGGGGTGCCCTCGGCACCAACCTACTATTCTCGACGTCTCACCATCCTCAGACTGATGGACAGACCGAGGTAGTTAACCGAACCTTGGGATCGTTGCTTCGGGCAATGACCAAAGGGAAGGTTGGAAACTGGGCTGATCGTTTGCCCATAATGGAGTTTGCATACAATCGAACGGTGCATAGAATGATCAACATGACCCCGTTTGAATGTGTGTATGGCTTTAATCCTTTGATTCCACTTGATTTAACCCCATTGCCTCGAGATTCTGTTCTTGATTTTGAAGGTACTCGACGAGCAACTGCCTTGATCGAATTGCATGCAAAGGTAAAGAAGAACCTCGAGGAGGCCTATGAAAAGGTTTCCTTAAAGAAAAACAAGGGGCGTAAAAAGTTGGAATTAAAGAAGGGAGATTGGGTTTGGGTTCACTTCCGAAAGGAACGCTTCCCGAACCAAAGGAAAGGAAAGTTGGCTCCTCGAGGGGATGGTCCATTTCAAGTGTTGACCAAAATCAACAACAATGCCTACGTGATCGACCTCCCTGGTGAGTATAACGTGTCCAACACCTTTAATGTTGCTGACTTAGTTCCTTGTGTTGTAGGTCCAACTTCAGAGGATGACGAGGGCTTGATTTCGAGGACGAAATCTTCTCAAGAAGGGGAGGATGATGCAGCCCGATCACGTGCTGATCAAGTGATCGATCCACCGAGGAGACCGATGACAAGAAGCCAAGCCAAGCTGCTGCACGATGTGCATGTTCACTTAGCCTGGCCGAAGGAAAACAATTGCTCCGAAGCTGAGTGGCCGAGCTCAAGAATCGAAGGCATTATCTTCAGATTTGAGCCCGAAGGCAAAGTGACCGAGGACAATGAGCTCGAAGACAATTGAGCGTCCGAAGGCAACAAGTGTGTTCGAGCAGACAATCGAGAACCGAAGCCAAGGCTTACCGAAGTCAAAGTCTGCCGAACACAATTTAATTCAGCCCTGCGTGGCTTATTTCTATTTGGTCGCCTATGACCCTTTTACTAGTTTACCCTTAGTGTTTCCTATATAAACCTTGTTCCCTTTTATTTGTAAGGTACCTAGTTTTTGAATATTGATGAATTGAATGAAAGTGCCGAGCACATTTCTTCTTGTCTCCGTCGTGAGCAAAACCCTGTGAGGGCTTTTATGGACTTTTGGCTTTCGGTTAATCCGATTGAAGATTCCTCTTTGATCATTCAGTTTGCAAGAGGCATGTTCTCTTGAGGATTGTTTCATAGTTTAGGTGATTCTTGTATCCCTTTCGATCGAGCTTTGAGACAGGTTCCTCACTGTTCTTTCGAAAGAAGCAAGTGTTGTCTTGCTTCTATCTTTTATCTTTCTTGTTTATCTTCCGCGTTTGTGCTTAGAAATTCCTTCGGGTTTGCATTGCACCAGTCTCAACTGAGATGACACATCCCTAGCCAAGCCATTTTTGAATCTGATAATGGCTTGTTCTTCGTCTTCGACCAGATCAAGATTCAATCCAACCTTTTCAAATTCATCGTGGTACTCTTGAACTGACTTGGACCCTTGTTTCAGATCATACAACTTTTGCATTTGAGTTTGCCTGTACTTGGCACTCAAATACTTAGCATCCATTGCTCTTCTCAATTGTGGCCAAGTAGTGACTTCGGGATAGTCATTCCTTTGTCTATGCCTCTTGTCAGATTCCCACCATGTTGATGCATAAGTTTCGAATGAAGCAATGGCATGGGCAGCTTTTCTCTCATCGGTCATCTCATTGGTTTCAAAGATGCGCTCCATTCTAAGCTTCCATTCAAGATACTCATCGGGATCACTAGTTCCTTTAAAGGGTGGAATAGTGATCTTGACACTGTTCAAGTTTGAGTCTCGAACGCCTCTAGCCTGTTCGGGAAACTCATCATCTCGATCATTGGCTTCACGCTCTATATTTCTTTCAACATTTGCGCCTCGGCCTCGACCTCGGAAATTTCCACGACCTCGGTGAGGTTGCCTTCGTTGAGCGAATGGCGGCTCATGCTCATATTCGTCCTCGGGAAATTCCTCTTCATCAATCTCTTCGGTTACAGCACCAAGGTCTCTTCGGGCCCTTGGAAGTGGTAACCTCTCTCCTCAGGGAATGCCCAAGTTTTGATCAGCAGCTTGGGGATTGCCCAAGTTTTGATAAGCAGCTTGGGGATTGCCCAAGTTTTGGTAAGTAGCTTGGGGATTGCCCAAGTTAAGTTCTCTTTGAATTGCTTCACTCGTCAACTGATGTTGTCGAAGAAGCTCAGCATACAGCTCAGGTTTCATCGGAGTGGATTCGCTCGTTCCGGCGCCGGACCCATTTCTTGCCACGGACGCACTTCCCTGCTCGAGGTTAGCTACTCGAGCACTCACTCCTCTCACATCGGCACTGATGCCTTGTATCGCAACCATGAGATCGGCTAACGACAATTCGGGCTTCTCAATGCTTTTGCCATCATTTCCAGCCATGGTACCTGCACAAGTCAAAGATCAAACAAATGTTAGGGTTAGAAATCACCTCACACACTCCCTCACCTTTGATGGGTGGCACTCGGGTCCACTCAATTTATGGGTTCGGTTTTTGATCACTCAAGGACTTGTTAACAGTGGCTCGTCTAATTGATCAGTCCTCTAAGATCCTTCAAGTTCGACAATAGTCACTGCCTCTTCGGGAAGAGTGAAGTGATGTTCGACTCGATGGAACGGACGCTTTTAAACTGAGCTCGGGGAGTCAAAAGAATTTCTACGAAAGTTTGGACTTCGGTCACCCCTTCGCACGAATTCCTATCAGCTTAAAAGAGTTAGTACGACCTCGAGTAGGACAATTACTCAAAGATCCACCAACTAGAATTTGACACGAAAGAAAGTGAAAACCTAGGAGAATCTACCCTTTGATTCCCTTTTGGAATCTTTTTCGATCACACCCACTCCTTTCCGTACAAGAGTGGTCCCTCCTTGGTACGGATAGGGTTTTACCTTATCCACTTTCCTTTTTCAGCCGACAATTTTCACCTGGGGTTTTTGATGTTAAAATTTTAACCCCTTTCTTCTTCAATGGAACAGTGACCTTTTCTCCGGCGTACGGACACAACAACTTCGGTTCACTGACCACAAAATTCAACAAGATCTCGGTCGCCTTTCAGCTCCGGTTTCATCGACGGAGTAAATCAAAGTTCTTTGAGCTAAAACCCAGCTCGTCGCGTCGTACACTGTTACGATTGTAACAACTTTCCGGCGTACGGACAACGATTGTAAACTGAGAACTTCGATTTTCAAGCAACAATCAAACCCAAATCACTCAAGAACCACCACTCTTCACCGGTTTCTTCCAAACACAGTGGGGTTCGAGTTTTCAGTCACCATTAAAGCTCAAAACAGTCCAAAAATTCACCAAGAAACCCTAGTCACGAAATTGGTACGTCGGGTACTCGTTGGATTCAGAACTCGATGGGGAACAAGAATCAATGGTTGTTTTTCCCAAACAACCAACAATCAAACACAATTATTGAATTTTTTTTTTTTTTTGTAAAATAACAACACCAACAGAAACAAAACCAAATCAAGAACACGAAAAGGAAACAAAGACACAAAAATGCACGAAGATAATGAGGAGGATTGAGGTTGTAAGAACAAACTCAAGCGGTGCTCTGATACCAAGATGGTGCAATGCAAATCCCGAGGGGGTTGCTAGCACAAACGCGGAAGAACGAACAAGAAGATAAAAGATAGAAGCAAGACAAAACTTGCTTTTTTTCGAAAGAACAGTGAGGAACCTGTCTCAAAGCTCAATCGAAAGGGATACAAGAATCACCTATACTATGCAACAATCCTCAAGAGAACATTGCCCCTTGCAAACTGAATGATCAAGAGGAATGTTCAATCGGATTAATCGAAAGCCACAAGTCCTTAAAAGCCCTCACCGGGGTTTTGCTAACGACGGAGACAAGAAGAAATGTGCTCGGCACTTTCATTCAATTCATCAATATTCAAAAACTAGCTACCTACATTGAAAGGAAACAAGGTTTATATAAGAAATACTAAGGGTAAACTAGTAAAAGGGTCACAGGCGACCAATGGAAATAGGCCACGCAGGGCTGAATTAAATTATGTTCGGCAGACTTTGACTTCGGTAAGCCTTGGCTTCGGTTCTCGATTGTCTGCTCGAACACACTTGTTGCCTTCGGACGCTCAATTGTCTTCGAGCTCATTGTCCTCGGTCACTTTGCCTTCGGGCTCAAATCTGAAGATAATGCCTTCGATTCTTGAGCTCGGCCACTCAGCTTCGATGCAATTGTTTTCCTTCGGCCAGGCTAAGTGAACATGCACATCGTGCAGCAGCTTGGCTTGGCTTCTTGTTATCGGTCTCCTCGGTGGATCGATCACTTGATCAGCACGTGATCGGCCTGCATCAGGGGACATAAGCTTTTTGATTAGTATTGATACTTGGTTCTATCACAAGAGTGAATTTTCCACATCACTTGCATTCATTCTTATTTGACTTGCCTACTCGTGTAGTGGGACGTTTTGGTGTGCTAATCTTGAACTTAGGGATCATAGGGATTTTGATAGCTTGCTTTTGTATATCTCACGCGCTATTGATCTCTTTGTTTGTTCTTGTGTTGGGTGCACTTCTTTGTTGGACCAAGTAATTGCTAGTTCCCTTGGGAACATGAACTTCTTTATGGCTATTGATACTTCGTTATACCATAAGAGTGTGTTTTCCCACACTTGTGGCACTAACCTACTCTTGTAGTAGGAGTTTTGTTTTTGTTTGTGCTTGTCTTTGATTGTAGGACTTGATGGTTTGATTTCAATGACGAAATCCTTCCAAGAAGGGGAGGATGATGCCGGGCAAATTGGAGCCAAAGCGCCAACCATCAAGAGCCAAGCTCAAGAGCACAAGGAGTATACATCAAAGGCTCCCGAGGAGGGTCCGAGAGTGATTTGAAGTCATGAACTTGATCACCATTGAGGGGGGAAAAAATACGGACCAAGGAGTAATATCCAGAGTCCATTTTGAGCCATTTCAAGACCTCCCAGGATGAGGCGAACGGCCTACACAAAGAGGCGGACCGCCTACACAAATTCGAGCCTTAGGATCAAGGGAGGCGGACCGCCTAAGGGCACTAGGCGGACCGCCTAGTGTGAAGCCAGCCTCAGGAAGTTGAAAACAGGCGGAGCGCCTAGAGGGGGAGGCGGACCGCCTACCCCTGTGTTAGCATGACAGGATTTTCCTTCATTTTGATGTGTATTTCCTACTTTAGCCCTACGTGGCTTTTATTGTTTTAAACCACTTTGGGGGTATTTTAGGCATTACATTAGGCATAGGAGAAGACTATAAAAGTCTTTCTTAGTCTTTCATTTCATTTACACAACCTTGAATATTGAAGAAACTTGAGCTATGCTCTGTTTGAACCCTTGTTGAGAACTTGAATTCAATTGGTGGATTCCAATTTGAACTTCATCCATCTTTGATCATTCTATTTGCAAGGGTCGAGTATCTCTTGAGGATAGTTGCATAGCATAGGTGATTCCTTGACATTCACTTGAGGTGTAGCGAGACAAGTTCCTCGTTGCTCCTTAGGTAATCGTTCGAGTCTCGTCTCATTTTTATCTTTATCTTTATCACTTCCGCTTTTTCATATCGTTTCTAGCTTCCACTCGTTTTTCCCTGCATCATGTTTCTTGTGGTTCGAAGGAATTTGAGCTGCATGACTCTTGAAGAAGTGGACAACCAAAGAGAAAACTTCTTTCATGCCCAATATCGAGTAAGGGGAAAGGTGTGTTCGATGATCATTGATTCTGGTAGTTGTGCAAATGTGGTGAGCCAAACTTTGGTTTCACAAATTGGACTAACTACTTTGAAGCATCCCCACCCTTACAAATTACAATGGCTGAATGAGTGTGGAGAATTGAGAGTTGTAAAACAAGTGTGGATCAAGTTCAGAATTGGAGAGTATCAAGATGAGATGATATTCGATGTGGTGCCGATGCAAGCTTTTCATTTGCTATTGGGTCGACCATGGCAATATGACCGAACAACTGTTAATAATGGCAGATCCAACACTTACACTATAAGGCTCGATGGGAAGAGTTTCATACTCAAACCCTTGTCTCCAAAACAAGTCACCGAGGACTATAAACGGATGAAAGAATTGAAAGAAGCGGCCAAAGCTAAGCTTCCGATGGGAGCAAAATTGGGGCCTGAAGAGACAAACTCACTGCCCGAAGTGAAAGGAATCTGTGCAATCATGCAACCGGGTAAGTTACTACGAGGAAACGACAACGATCAGATGATGCTTTGCCTCGTTCACAAGGGTATCTTTCTAAACTCTGACGATGATTTTTCTAACGATAACCCTTTGCCTAGTGCTGTACAAAGTGTTTTGCAGGACTTCAGAGACATGTTCACTGAAGAAATGCCAGGTGGATTACCTCCGTTGAGAGGAATCGAGCACCAAATTGACTTCTTACCGGGGTCACAAATCCCCAACAAACCTGCATACCGGTGTAATCCCAAAGACACGAAAGAGCTCCAAAGGCAGGTTGATGAGTTTTTGAACAAGGGCCTTGTTCGAGAGAGCTTGAGTCCTTGTGCCGTTCCTGTTATACTTGTCCCAAAGAAAGATGGAATATGGTGAATGTGTGTTGATTGCCGAGCTAAACGAGATGCTGATCAAGTGTTTGATCCACCGAGGAGATCGATGACACGAAGCCAAGCCAAGCTGCTGCACGATGTGCACATTCACTTAGCCTGGCCGAAGGAAAATAATTGCCCCGAAGTTGAGTGGATGACGATAGTTTACCGTTATTTTGTTGACTTCTCGGCAATCAACACACATTCGCCATGTTCCATCTTTCTTTGGGACAAGTATAACAGGAACGGTGCAAGGACTCAAGCTCTTTCGAACAAGGCCCTTGTTGAACAACTCATCAACCTGCCGTTGGAGCTCTTTGGTGTCTTCGGGATTACACCGGTATGCAGGTTTGTTGGGGATTATTGACCCCGGTACGAAGTCAATTTGGTGCTCGATTCCTCTCATTGGAGGTAATCCACCTGGCATTTCTTCAGGGAACATGTCTCCGAAGTCCTGCAAAACACTTTGTACAGCACTAGGCAAAGGGTTATCATTAGAAAAATCATCATTAGAGTTAAGAAAGATACCCTTGTGCACGAGGAAAATCATCATCTGGTCGTTGTCGTTGCCTCGTAGTAACTCACCCGGTTGCATGATTGCACATATTCCTTTCACTTTGGGCAGTGAGTTTGTCTCTTCGGGCCCCAGTTTTGTTCCCATCGGAAGCTTAGCTTTGGCCGCTTCTTTCAATTCTTTCATCCCTTTACAGTCCTCGGTGACTTGTTTTGGAGACAAGGGTTTGAGTACGAAACTCTTCCCATCGAGCTTTACAGTGTACGTGTTGGATCTGCCATTGTGAACAGCTGTTCGGTCATATTGCTATGGTCGACCCAATAGCAAATGACAAGCTTGCATCGGCACCACATCGAATATCATTTCATCTTGATACTTTCCGATTCTGAACTTGATCCACACTTGTTTGATAACTCTCAATTCTCCACACTCATTCAGCCATTATAATTTGTAAGGGTGGGGATGCTTCAAAGTAGTTAGTCCCATTTGTGAAACCAAAGTTTGGCTCACCACATTTGCACAACTACCAGAATCAATGATCATTGAACACACCTTTCCCCTCACTCGACATCGGGCATGAAAGAGGTTTTCTCTTTGGTTGTCCTCTTCTTCAAGGGTCATGCAGCTCAAATTCCTTCGAACCACAAGAAACATTTCCGAATGATCAGCTTCGGCAGCTTCACGATCATCATCACCTTCAGCTCGGTCAATCTCCTCGATAAAATCCTCCTCGGTGTCACTCGCTTGCTCATGGACGGTTCCATCTTCGAGCAGAAGCATAACTTTGCGAGTTGGACCCTCTTTTGCCATCTGACCATAACCCTTGCATTTATGACATTGAATATTTGAAGCACTAGGAGAGTTGAGTTGAACTTTACCTCCCACGTCTCTTGATTGGTTAACGGTCACACCCCTCTCGAAGGGTCTCTTCGAATCTCGAACAGTGTTGGCACTTGTTTGGTTTGGACTCTTCCATTCTTTACCTCGGTTCAAGGGGGTAGAAGTAGTGACTCCTTGATACCGGTTTGCCTTATCGTCCTTCACCAATTTTTCAGCTTCGGTGGCAGCATCGAACAGATCTTCCAACGTGTGATACACGTGGAGCCTCAATTGAGATGACACATCCCTAGCCAAGCCATTTTTGAATCGGATAATGGCTTGTTCTTCGTCTTCGGTTAGATCATGATTTAGCCGAATCTTTTCGAACTCATCATGATACTCTTGAACTGACTTGGACCCTTGGTTCAGCTCATAGAGCTTTTGCATTTGAGTTTTCCTGTACTTACCACTCAAATACTTAGAATTCATCGTCTCATCAATTGTGGCCAAGTATTGACTACTGGATAGTCATTTCTTCCTCTATGCCTCTTGTCAGATTCCCACCATGTTGATGCATATGCTTCGAACGAAGCAATAGCATGGGCAGCTTTTCTCTCTTCGGTCATCTCATTGGTTTCAAAGATGCGCTCCATCTTAAGCTTCAATTCAAGATATTCATCTGGGTCACTAGTTCCTTTAAAGGGTGGAATAGTGATCTTGACACTGTTCAAGTTTGAGTTTCGAACACCACGAACCTATTCGGGATACTCATCATTTCGATCATCAGCCTCACGCTCAATATTTCTTTCAACATTTGCGACTCGACCTCAACCTCGGAAATTTCCACGATCTCGGTGAGCTTGTGATGCAGGGCATACCTCAAGGCCGTTCACTAGGAGTCAAGCCAAGTTGATTCAAGACACCCATCTTCACTTGACTTGGAGGGACATGGATGAAGGCTCCGAGAGTAGCCTGAAGATCATGCTTATGAGTGCCATGGATGGTGGATCACCTAGGCCACTTGAAGAGGCATCCGGGGCACGTTTGGAAGCAAATCAAGAAGCTACAGGAACGGGCGGACGGCCTACTCAACTAGGCGGACGGCCTACTTTTTGACAACTCTCTGGAAATTGACCAGTCGGACCGCCTCTGCAAGATGGGCGGACCGCCTACTCCAAGTGGGCTGGGCGCCTACTCCAAGTAGGCTGAGCGCCTACTCCAAGTAGGCCGGGCGCCTAGTTTGCTGAAGGGTTGCGAGATTCCTAGTTTTATGCTATGTTTTTGACAACTATTGATAAGACCCAAATTGGAGCCAAAGCGCCAACCATCAAGAGCCAAGCATGAGAGCACAAAGGATACAAGGCAAAGGCACCGAGGAGGGTTCGAGAGTGATTTGGAGTCATGGACTTGAGCGCCAATGGGGGAGGACCGGCTACGGACCAAGGAACACTTAGAGTCCATTTTGAGCCGTTTCCAAGTCTCCCAGGAAGGAGGCGGACCGCCCATTGGACTAGGCGGACCGCCTAGTTGACTACACCTCTCAGGATCTCTGGCCGCCTACTGCAGAGGCGGACCGCCCATTTTCCAGGCTGGGCGCCTACTCTGGGCGCCTACTAGTCAGGCGGGGCGCCTAGTTTGCTGAAGGCCCATTCGGGTTTCCTACTTATTTTGAGTGTAATTCCAACTATAGCCTTAAGTGACATGTATTGTTTTGATTAGACTAGTTTGGATCACCGCTAGTATGAGTCCCGTTTAATGGTTCAAGTCTCTTCTCCCTTTTGAATCAATCTAATTGTTTAGTTTGATTCGTTCTTTCTTCTATTTCTATTCTCCCCAATCCCTTACTTTCTTGTTATCTTGTGATTGTTGCTTCCGCATCCTCGTTATTTGCTTCCGCATATTTGGGTCTTATCATTTGGTATCAGAGCAAGGCTCGGGTTTCGTTCTTACGAATCCACGTTCCTTGTTCATCGTATCTTTACTTTATTGTTATTGTTCTTGTTCTTGAAGAAAAGAAGAAAAACAAAATAAAATTTAAAAAAAAGTGAAAATTACAAAAAATTCTTATTGTTGATTGGATTTGATGATTCCTTTGGTGTTTGATATCGGGGATTGATCTATGATGATTACCCGTTGATTTGGTACCCTTGTTATATGATTTGGTGTTGAGAATCAAAAGTTGAAAAAAAATTAAAAAAAAAAAAACCCCAAAATTGAAAAACCCTTGAATTTGATTGAAATTCCTTGATTTGGATTCGTTATGGATTGGGTGTTGTTATAAATCATTGGGGATTGATTGGAGTAGTTGAAAACACCATTGGGTACCTTCGGATTGGAAAAAAACACCTTGGAACATCGAAATTTGGGTGCAAAAGGGCCAAAAACCCGTTTTCGGACTGTGCTGAAAGCACCAGTAGGCGGGGCGCCCAAAATAGTAGGTGGTCCGCCTATTTTTTGGTTACTCTCTGTATTTTGAGTAGGCGGGGCGCCCACCCTAAGTAGGCGGACCGCCCACTCCTGGGAGGCCTCCGTTTGGCTTCGTTTCGTGTCTTTTTGTGTTCCGTTTGCTTCCGTACCTCTTGGTTAGTGTTTCTAGGGTATTAGGCCTACTTTATTAACACTAATCTTTGATTCCTTAGGGTGTTGTGTGTCTTGAAGTCTTTACTAAAAGTCGTAGAATTTGCTTGCTTCAAGTGCGCATTAAATTAGCTTCCGTACATCGAGTCACTTAAACTCCATTCCGAACCATTACTTGGGTGCATTAGTTGATTGATCTTGCCATTGTGATTACTAAGAGACAAGAAGGTCTTGAGTGGAAAAAGGCTTGAGTGGTGAGAACAATAGAGTGTGGTCACAAAAGCCAACGACCTTGAGTGTATACACGAGTGGAAAGAAAATTGAGTGACATCTCTTGAGTGATACACGTGAGGGAGTGAACTTGTGAGGTCCTTAACTCTTTGGTTACAACTATGGCTTCGGATGACGATTGTGGAGGATATGACTCATGCGGAGATGATGGAGGCTATGGTTCCTATGATGGTGATGATGGGCATTGCTATGACGATTCGGGGAACCAAGGCTCCTATGATGATGAAGCGGGTCACTATGTTGATTATGAAGATGAAGAAGACTATGGAGCTTGCGAAGATGAGTGTGAAGAATCTTATGCTCCAAGTCAAGAATGTGGAGATAGTGACGCTTCAAGGTATGATGATCCTACTTACTCTTCTTGTGATGAATTTGAACATGATGATAGTGACATAGAGAGAATGGATGATGAGGTTGATTATACGAATTGTGCATATGCATCTTCTCTTGGTGTTGCTTGTGGTGAGCAAGAGAGTAGTAGAGGACCTTCCATTAGTATGGGAGGTGGTGGTGGTTGTTCCATGGGAAATGGGAGGTTGGCATCTTCTAGTTCCCATGTGAATGGTGGAAGGAGGAATGGTATTGCTCTTATCGTTACGGGGGTGCACCGCTCTAGTAGTGGTGGTAGGAGTGGTGTTAAGGGCTATGGAACCAAGGCGAGAGGCAATTATGGGTTCCATAGTGATACTACTTCCTCGACTTTCAACTACACTTCTAGTGTTGGAAGAGTGACGGGAAGTGGAAGTTATCCTAGTGGTGTTGCTAGGAGAGGAGGATTGAGGAAGATCCAAGTTGATAGTGATGGATATCATGAAGTTACAAGATCTTACTTGGATGATCTATACTACACTTGGGTCTAAGGAGGTTTCTTGTTGAGGTGGAAGGTATTGGAGGGTACTTGCTCAAGATTGGTAACACCGATACCAATTGCATTAGTACCTCGGTGGTTGATGAGCTAAGGCTACCTTTCTATGCCTTGGAGTATCCTTATGACTACTACGGAGTGTGGGTTTCCAAGCAAGCTCGGGTGTGCATATCTCATGGAGGTTATTGGGGATATATGTGGTGTCATGTGTACCCCATGCAACATTGTCATGTGTGGTTAGGTGAGTCATGGTTGCAAAGCAAGAAGGTGCGATATAGTGATGTGAATGATAAGTATTACCTCGGCCAAGGCCCAAAGATTTATTACTTTGAGCCTATTGGGGTAAAGATCAAGTCACCTCCTAGTGTACCTTCTAGGTCTATGCAAAGGGAAAAGGAGCAAAAACCTCATTCTATGGTTGAAAGAGTGCAAACAAGAAGTCCTACAATCACGAGCAACGGTGGGACTAGTGCAAGAAAAGAGTTGACAATTGTCAACAAGGTGAACCCCAAGCCACAAGCTCCAAAGCCAAGTGGTTCACCAACAAAGAAGAAAGAGATCTCAAGTGATGAGTCTCTTAGTCCTAGATTCCGGGTTGATGTTAAAAGTCCACCTACTCCGGCTATGGGTATTCTTGGGCCTCGTCCCAATTCACCCGAATTTGAGAGACAAAAGATTGAGAGGAGTAAGGGAGTGACCGGTAAAATTCCTCGAGTGGAAAAAGGAAAGGATGTGTTGAGTGATGTGAGTGGGATGTCACCACCCGAATCTACACCTAACCTTGAAAAGAAAATGAGAGAAAAGAAAGAGGGAAAAAAGAGTGAGGACACCCCTTATTCTAACCTTAACCCTTTATCTTTTTCTCCTACTCTTGTGAATGCTTGTGTAGGTACTCTTGGAGGCAAAGCAATGGAGCCTCAAACATGTCCCAAGAAGGATAGACAAGGTGAAGAAACTCTTCAATGTGAGCTTCAAGGTGAAGAGACAATTCATGACACTTCAAATGCATTGAGTGAGCAAGATAGCCACTCAAAGGTAAGTGATAGTTCCTCCCTTGAACATGTTACTTCCTTGTCTTATGGTAGTGTTTGTGGTAATTCAACACTAGTTGATGACTTGTATGATTACAATGTGTTTGCAACTAGTGTAGAGTCAAATGGTCAACTTGTGTGTAATTGTGAACCATTAGTTGAGAGGTATGATAAGCCACGTCATGATGTGAGCTCGATATTCATTGAACCTCTCTCTAGTGAAGATTGTGTGGTTGACCCTATTTGTGACCCTTGTTATGACACCCCACCTATATTTGATAAAGGGGAAGATGAGTTGAATGAATGCCCTATTCTTACCCTTGATGAATTGCTTGATAATGGTGGACCTATGTGTTGTAGTGAGGTTGGTAGTGACCTTGAGGAGTCCCTAGTGAATGAGATGGATCGAATTGTTTTCAATGACTCCTCGGGAGAGAGTGAAGAACCTAGTCTTGATGCTATGTTTTTGAGTGACCATGAATTTGAGGTGCATGCTTTTACATTTCCATTGTGTTAACATGGTCTCATTTGTGAAGGCGAATTGTATCGGACTAGGATTGGTAATAGAATAGAACCTCCATGGTTTGAAAGGTTAGACTCTATAGACGATCCATTGTTTGGAGCTCCAAGTGGGATGAATGGTCTTGATTTTGGTTGTGTTAAACCATCTTCTAGTAGTCCTAACCTTCATTGTGTGGACTATAATGATGAAGGGCCAATTTTGGAGACCTTCCTTTGGAGTTTGGCTAGTGAGGAAGATTGTCTTGGAGTTGGAATTGGAGGAGAGGAAGTCACTCTTGGTGTGTGTAAGAGTGCTTCCAAGAAGGGGAGTGGAGTATTCGATGTTAGTTGTCGCTTGAATTATGTTTCTTACTCCATCCCATATGTTGATCGCACCTTGAGTGTTGAGCATGCCAAAGCTCGATGTGATGACCATAAGCTTGGAGGTCATAAGGAACTTAGTTGCTTAATCTTGCATGTTCCATATCTTATTGATCTCTTTGCTTGTTATGGTAGTGAGTACTTGTCGTTGTTGAGCAAAGAACTTGTTGTTTCCTTTGGGAACATAAGCTTTTTGATTAGTATTGATACTTGGCTCTATCATAAAAGTGTGATTTTCACATCACTTGTACTCACTCTTGTTGGACTTTCCTACTCTTGTAGTGGGAAGTTTTGGTGTGTTCTTATTGGGCTTAGGGATCATAGGAATTTTAATGGCTTGATCTTGCATATTCTCTATCCTATTGATCTCCTTGATGAATCATGCATTGAGTGTACCCATTGGGGAAGCCAAGTGCTTGTTGTTTTCTTCGGAAACATGTGCTTTATCATTGTTATTGATGCTTGGCTATACCATAAGAGTGTGTTTTCCCACACTTTTGACACTAACCTACTCTTGTAGTGGGAAGCTTTGTTTTTGCTTGTTTTGAATGTAGGCTTGATGGTTTGATTTCGAGGACGAAATCCTTTCAAGAAGGGGAGGATGATAAGACCCAAATTGGAGCCAAAGCGCCAACCATCAAGAGCCAAGTATGAGAGCACAAAGGATACAAGGCAAAGGCACCGAGGAGGGTTCGAGAGTGATTTGGAGTCATGGACTTGAGCGCCAATGGGGGAGGACCGGCTACGGACCAAGGAACACTTAGAGTCCATTTTGAGCCGTTTTCAAGTCTCCCAGGAAGGAGGCGGACCGCCCATTGGACTAGGCGGACCGCCTAGTTGACTACACCTCTTAGGATCTCTGGCCGCCTACTGCAGAGGCGGACCGCCCATTTTCCAGGCTGGGCGCCTACTCTGGGCTCCTACTAGTCAGGCGGGGCGCCTAGTTTGCTGAAGGCCCATTCGGGTTTCCTACTTATTTTGAGTGTAATTCCAACTATAGTCTTAAGTGACATGTATTGTTTTGACTAGACTAGGGGGCTATTTAGACATTTTATTTAGAAGTGTGGTGAACCTATAAATACCACACTTAGTCAACTATTTGAATTAGCTAGTTTTGAAGATAGAATTGAGAAGATAGAATAGGCTTGGCCTTTCTTGTTGAAGCGTTGACTTCATGTATCTCTTACGATGAATCCATGGTGGATCACCGCTAGTGTGAGTCCCGTTTAATGGTTCAAGTCTCTTCTCCCTTTTGAATCAATCTAATTGTTTAGTTTGATTCGTTCTTTCTTCTATTTCTATTCTCCCCAATCCCTTACTTTCTTGTTATCTTGTGATTGTTGCTTCCGCATCCTTGTTATTTGCTTCCGCATATTTGGGTCTTATCAACTATAGCCCTACGTGGCCTTTTTTGTTTTAACCCACTTTAGGGGTGTTTTAGAGCTTTCATTATGTGTAAGTGAAGTCTATAAATACTTCACAAAACCTCTTCAAACCTTAGCTTACCTTTGAATCTTATGAATGATGAATAGAGTTAATCTCTTATTTGAAGAAACCCTTCTCTTGGTTGCATGAATTCACTAGAGGAACCTAGTTGAGCCTTGAACCGAAAACACGATCATTCTACTTGCTAGTCCCGGGTGCGACTCGAGGGTGGTTGAGTAGTGTAGGTCCTTCTAGACACCGATTCAGGGGTATCTCGGGACAAGTTCTCCGGGGTTACTTTGTAGGGAGTTCGAGAAGTGTCTCACTCTCCTATGGTTCTTTGTTTTGTCGTATTGATCCTTATCATCTTGGTATCAGAGCAAGGCTTGGGTTTTGTTTCTACAAACCCCCGACCCTTTATTCTTCGTGCCTAGGTTAGTTTCGATATTAGGTTATTGTTTGTTATTGAAGAAAAGAAGAAAAAACACAAAAAAATATGATCATGGATTCTTGGTTTGATAGACCCGTTGTGTGATTGTTATTGGGGTTTGTTGCTTATTGGAAACCCGTTCTTTTGGTACCATAAGCACCCAATTTGAAGTTGAAACACAAGAACTGAAAATTTGAAAGCCCCTTGAAAATTTGAAAATTTGAAACCCTATGCTTGAGATTGATGAACATGGTAGATTACTTGTTTTTGATTGGGGGTTGATAAAAATTGTTGGGGTTGGTTCTCTGTGACTGAAACAGCATTGGGGTACCCTTTAATTGCTAAAACAACGTAAGAATTGTTGAATTTTTGGGTGCAAAACCAAGAAAATCGTGTTTGAAACTGTGCTGAAGCTTGATGTGGGCGGAGCGCCTGGTGCAATGTGCGGACCGCCTCTTTTTGTTGAACTCTTTTGATTTTGCAGAGGCGGGGCGCCTACTAGAGATGATGCCGGGCAAACTAGCTCGAGACCATTCTGATGCAGCCCGATCACGTGCTGATCAAGTGATCGATCCACCGAGGAGACCGATGACAAGAAGCCAAGCCAATCTGCTGCACGATGTGCACGTTCACTTAGCCTGGCCGAAGGAAAACAATTGCTCCGAAGCTGAGTGGCCGAGCTCAAGAATCGAAGGCATTATCTTCAGATTTTAGCCCGAAGGCAAAGTGACCGAGGACAATGAGCTCGAAGACAATTGAGCATCCGAAGGCAACAAGTGTGTTCGAGCAGACAATCGAGAACCGAAGCCAAGGCTTCCCAAAGTCAAAGTCTGCCGAACACAATTTAATTCAGCCCTGCGTGGCTTATTTCCATTGGTCACCTGTGACCCTTTTACTAGTTTACCCTTAGTATTTCCTATATAAACCTTGTTTCCTTTCATTGTAGATAGCTAGTTTTGAATATTGATGAATTGAATGAAAGTGCCGAGCATATTTCTTCTTGTCTCCGTCGTGAGCAAAACCCCGGTGAGGGCTTTTAAGGACTTGTGGCCTTCGGTTAATCCGACTGAACATTCCTCTTGATCATTCAGTTTGCAAGGGGCAATGTTCTCTTGAGGATTGTTGCATAGTATAGGTAATCCTTGTATCCCTTTCGATTGAGCTTTGAGACAAGTTCCTCACTGTTCTTTCGAAAGAAGCAAGTTTTGTCTTGCTTCTATCTTTTATCTTCTTGTTTGTTCTTCCGCGTTTGTGCTAGCAACCCCTTCGGGATTTGCATTGCACCATCTTGGTATCAGAGCACGGTTTGAGTTTGTTCTTACAACCTCAATCCTGTTCATTATTTTCGTGCGTTTGTGTCTTTGTTTTCCTTGTTCGTGTTCTTTGTTTTTGTTACTGTTGGTGTTGTTGTTTTACAAAAAAAAAAAAAAAGTGTTAAAAAGAAAAATTCAAAAATTGTGTTTGATTGTTGGTTGTTTGGGAAAACAACCATTGAATTCTTGTTCACCATCGAATTCTGAATCCAACGAGTACCCGACGTACTAATTTTGTGACTAGGGTTTCTTGGTGAATTTTGGACTGTTTTGAGCTTCATTGGTGACTGAACTCGAACCCTACTGTGTTTGGAAGAAACCGGTGAAGATTGGTGGTTCTTGAGTGATTTGGGTTTGTTTGTTGCTTAAAAATCGAAGCTCTGAGTTTAAATCGTTGTCCGTACGCCGGAAAATTGTTACAAAATCGTAACAGTGTACGACACGAACGTGCTGATTTTTAGTTCGAAGAACTTCGTTTGATTTCCTCCGTTGTTGTCTGGAACCGGAGTCGAAAGAGCAACTCAGATCTGTTGAATTTCGTGGTCAGTGAACCGAAGTTGTTGTGCCCGTACGCCGGAGCAAGGTCACTGTTCCATTGAAGAAGAAAGGGGTTAAAATTTTAACATCAAAACCCCAGGTGAAAATTGTCGGCTTAAAAAGGAAAGTGGATAAGGTAAAACGCTATCCGTACCAAGGAGGGACCACTCTTGTACGGACAGGAGTGGGTGTGATCGAAAAAGATTCCAAAAGGGAATCAAAAGGGTAGATTCTCCTAGGTTCTCCCTTTCTTTCGTGTCAAAATTCTATTGGTGGATCTTTTGAGTTATTGTTCTACTCGAGGTCGTACTAACTCTTTTGAGCTGATAGGAAACTCGTGCGAAGGGGTGACCGAAGTCCCATCTGTCGTAGAAATTTCTTTTGACTCCCCGAGCTCAGTTAAAAAGCGTTCGTTCCATCGAGTCGAACATCACTTCACTCTTCCCGAAGAGGCAGTGACTATTGTCGAACTTGAAGGATCTTAGAGGACCGATCAATCAAACGAGCCACTGTTACAAGTCCTTGAGTGATCAAAAACCGAACCCATAAATTGAGTGGACCCGAGTGCCACCCATCAAAGGTGAGGGAGTGTGTGAGGTGATTTCTAACCCTAACATTTGTTTGATCTTTGACTTGTGCAGGTACCATGGCTGGAAACGATGGCAAAAGCATTGAGAAGCCCGAGTTGTCGTTAGCCGATCTCATGGCTGCGATACAAGGCATCAGTGCCGAAGTAAGAGGAGTGAGTGCTCGAGTAGCTAACCTCGAGCAGGGAAGTGCGCCCGTGGCCAAAAATGGGTCCGGCGCTGGAACGAGCGAATCCACTCCGATGAAACCTGAGCTGTATGCTGAGCTGGTACGACAACATCAGTTGACAAGTGAAGCAATTCGAAGAGAACTTAACTTGGGCAATCCTCAAGCTGCTTATCAAAACTTGGGCAATCCCCAAGCTGCTTATCAAAACTTGGGCATTCCCCGAGGAGAAAGAATACCACCTCCAGTGGCCCGAAGAGATCTTGGAGCCGTTGCCGAGGAGGTTGATGAAGAGGAATTTCCCGAGGACGAATATGAGCGTGAGCTGCCATTCGCTCAACGAAGGCAAGCTCAGCGAGGTCGAGGAAATTTCCGAGGTCGAGGCCGAGGCGCAAATGTTGGAAGAAATATTGAGCGTGAGGCTGATGATCGAGAAGAGGAGTATCCCGAACAGGCTCGTGGTGTTCGAGACTCAAACTTGAACAGTGTCAAGATCACTATTCCACCCTTTAAAGGAACTAGTGATCCCGATGAGTATCTTGAATTGAAGCTTAAAATGGAGCGCATCTTTGAAACCAACGAGATGACCGATGAGAGAAAAGCTGCCTATGCCATTGCTTCGTTCGAAGCTTATGCATCAACGTGGTGGGAATCCGACAAGAGGCATAGACAAAGGAATGACTATCCCGAAGTCAATACTTGGCCACAATTGAGAAGAGCAATGGATGCTAAGTATTTGAGTGCCAAGTACAGGCAGACTCAAATGAAAAAGCTCTATGAGTTAAAGCAAGGGTCCAAGTCTGTCCAAGAGTACCACGATGAGTTCGAAAAGGTTCGATTGAATCTTGATCGTGTCGAAGACGAAGAGCAAGCCATTATCCGATTCAAAAATGGCTTGGCTAGGGATGTGTCATCTCAGTTGAGACTCCACGTGTACCACACGTTGGGAGATTTGTTTGATGCTGCCACCGAAGCTGAAAAAATTGGTGAAGGACGATATGGCAAACCGGTATCGAGGAGTCACTACTTCTACTCCTTTGAACCGAAGTAAAGAATGGAAGAGTCCAAACCAAGCAAGTGCTAACACTGTTCGAGATTCGAAGAGACCCTTCGAAAGAGGTGTGACCGTTAACTAGTCGAGAGAAGTGGGAGGTAAAGTTCAACTCAACTCTCCTAGTGCTTCAAATATTCAGTGTCACAAATGCAAAGGTTATGGTCACATGGCAAAAGAGTGTCCAACTCGCAAGGTTATGCTTCTTCTCGAAGATGGAACCGTCCATGAGCAAGCGAGTGACACCGAGGAGGAAATTATAGAGGAGACTGATCTAGCTGAAGTTGATGATGATCATGAGGCTGCCGAAGGTGATCATCCGGAAATGTTTATTGTGATTCGAAGGAATTTGAGCTGCATGACTCTTGAAGAAGAGGACAACCAAAGAGAAAACCTCTTTCATGCCCGATGTCGAGTGAGGGGAAAGGTGTGTTCGATGATCATTGATTCCGGTAGTTGTGCCAATGTAGTAAGCCAAACTTTGGTTTCACAAATGGGATTACCTACGATGAAGCATCCCCACCCTTACAAGTTACAATGGCTGAATGAGTGTGGAGAATTGAGAGATGTCAAACAAGTGTGGATCAAGTTCAAAATCGGAGAGTATCAAGATGAAATGATATTGGATGTGGTTCCGATGCAAGCTTGTCATTTGCTATTGGGTCGACCATGGCAGTATGACCGAACAGCTGTTCACAATGGCAGATCCAACACTTACACTGTGAAGCTTGATGGGAAGAATTTCGTACTCAAACCCTTGTCTCCAAAACAAGTCACCGAGGACTATAAACGGATGAAAGAATTGAAAGAAGCGGCCAAAGCTAAGCTTCCGATAGGAGCAAAATTGGGGCCCGAAGAGACAAACTCACCGATCAAAGTGAAAGGAATTTGTGCAATCATGCAACCCGGTGAGATCTTATGCGGCAACGACCACGGTTAGATGATGATTTGCCTCGTGCACAAGGGTATCTTTCTAAACTCTAATGATGATTTTTATAATGATAACCCTTTGCCTTTGTTTGTTCGTAAAGTTTTGCAGGACTTCGAGGACATGTTTCCCGAGGAAATGCCTGGTGGATTACCTCCGTTCAGGGGAATCGAGTACCAAATTGACTTCGTGCCAGGGTCTCAAATCCCTAACAAACCTGCATACCGGTGTAATCCCGAAGACACCAAAGAGCTCCAACGGCAGGTTGATGAATTGCTGAACAAGGGCCTCGTTCGTGAGAGCTTGAGTCCTTGCGCCGTTCCTGTTATCCTTGTCCCGAAGAAGGATGGAACATGGCGAATGTGTGTTGACTGTCGCGCAGTCAACAAAATAACGGTAAAGTATCGTCATCTTATCCCTCGATTAGATGACATGCTAGATGAGTTAAGTGGTTCTTCATGCTTTTCGAAGATAGACCTCAGTACCGGTTACCACCAGATCCGGATGAAACCCGGGGACGAGTGGAAAACCGCATTCAAGACCAAATTCGGTCTATATGAATGGTTGCTGATGCCTTTTGGCTTATCCAATGCACCGAGCACATTCATGCGACTGATGAACCATGTGCTCAAACCGTTCATAAATAAGTTTGTTGTTCGTTTATTTCGATGACATACTTGTTTATAGCAGAACCGTGGATGAACATGTCGACCACCTAAGGCAAGTGCTCGAAAAGCTTCGAGAAGAGAAGTTGTATGCCAACTTCAAGAAATGCGCCTTTGGTGTCGATCGTGTAGTCTTTCTTGGATTTGTTCTCAGTGCTAATGGTGTCGAAGTCGACGAATCAAAAGTCGAAGCCATCAAAGATTGGCCAACTCCAACCTCGGTATCACAAGTTCGTAGCTTCCATGGCTTAGCTAGCTTTTACCGAAGGTTTGTTCGTGACTTTAGCACCGTGGCAGCTCCTTTAACCGAGCTGGTGAAGAAAGACAATCCATTTGTGTGGGGAGAGTCCCAAGAGAGGGCTTTCCAAGAGTTGAAACAGAGGCTTTGTTCTGCCCCGTTGTTGCAACTCCCTGACTTCGGCAAAGCATGCGAAGTCGAGTGTGATGCATCTGGAGTTGGGATCGGAGGAGTGCTGATGCAAGACTCGAAGCCGATCGCTTACTTTAGCGAAAAGCTTAAGGGTGCAGCTTTGAATTACTCTACGTATGACAAAGAGTTGTATGCCCTCGTTCGAGCACTCGCCCATTGGCAGCATTATTTGTGGCCTCGAGAGTTTGTGATCAAGAGTGATCATGAGTCTTTGAAACATCTCCGAGGTCAGGAGAAATTGAATCGAAGACATGCCAAGTGGGTTGAATTTATTGAAAGCTTTCCCTATGTAATTCATTACAAAAAGGGAACAGATAATGTTGTGGCCGATGCGCTATCAAGGAAATTTGCCTTAGCAACCACTCTCGCCTCTAGGCTCATGGGATTCGAAAGCATCAAGTCGATGTACGAGGACGATCCCAAGCTGAAATGTGTTCGAGACGCAATCTTGAGTGGCCGAAAGGTTGAGAAATATCAGTGGCATGATGGCTACCTCTTCAAAAATGGGAGGGTTTGTGTGCCAGTGTCATCGTGGAGAGAGCTCTTGGTTCGAGAAGCTCACTCAGGTGGACTGATGGGGCACTTCGGTGTCGATAAAACTCTTGGTATCTTGACCGAGCAGTTCCATTGGCCCAAAATGCGACGAGCTGTGGAAAAACTTTGCAACGCTTATCTCGTTTGCATGAAAGCAAAATCGAAGTCCAACCCTCATGGATTGTACACCCCGTTGCCTGTGCCTGATCGACCTTGGGTTGATATATCCATGGACTTTGTCTTGGGGTTACCGAGGTCGGGGGGAGGACATGATAGCATCTTCGTTGTGGTTGACCATTTTTCAAAAATGGCTCACTTTATTCCTTGCAAAAAGTGTGATGATGCACAGCATGTAGCTACATTGTTTGTTTCTAACGTGTTAAAATTGCATGGTGTACCTCGTACTATTGTGAGTGATCGAGACTCGAAGTTCTTGAGTCATTTTTGGAAATGTTTGTGGGGTGCCCTCGGCACCAAGCTACTATTCTCGACGTCTCACCATCCTCAGACTGATGGACAGACCGAGGTAGTTAACCGAACCTTGGGATCGTTGCTTCGGGCAATGACCAAAGGGAAGGTTAGAAACTGGGCTGATCGTTTGCCCATGATGGAGTTCGCATACAATCGAACGGTGCATAGAATGATCAACATGACCCCGTTTGAATGTGTGTATGGCTTTAATCCTTTGATTCCACTTGATTTAACCCCATTGCCTCGAGATTCTGTTCTTGATTTTGAAGGTACTCGACGAGCAGCTGCCTTGATCGAATTGCATGCAAAGGTGAAGAAGAACCTCGAGGAGGCCTATGCAAAGGTTGCCTTAAAGAAAAACAAGAAGCGTAAAAAGTTGGAATTAAAGAAGGGAAATTGGGTTTGGGTTCACTTCCGAAAGGAACGCTTCCCGAACCAAAGGAAAGGAAAGTTGGCTCCTCGAGGGGATGGTCCATTTCAAGTGTTGACCAAGATCAACAACAATGCCTACGTGATCGACCTCCCTGGTGAGTATAACGTGTCCAACACCTTTAATGTTGCTGACTTAGTTCCTTGTGTTGTAGGTCCAACTTTGGAGGACGAGGAGGGCTTGATTTCGAGGACGAAATCTTCTCAAGAAGGGGAGGATGATGCAGCCCGATCACGTGCTGATCAAGTGATCGATCCACCGAGGAGACCGATGACAAGAAGCCAAGCCAAGCTGCTGCACGATGTGCACGTTCACTTAGCTTGGCCGAAGGAAAACAATTGCTCCGAATCTGAGTGGCCGAGCTCAAGAATCGAAGGCATTATATTCAGATTTGAGCCCGAAGGCAAAGTGACCGAGGACAATGAGCTCGAAGACAATTGACCGTCCGAAGGCAACAAGTGTGTTCGAGCAGACAATCGAGAACCGAAGCCAAGGCTTCCCGAAGTCAAAGTCTGCCGAACACAATTTAATTCAGCTCTGCGTGGCTTATTTCCATTGGTCGCCTGTGACCCTTTTACTAGTTTACCCTTAGTATTTCCTATATAAACCTTGTTTCCTTTCATTGTAGATAGCTAGTTTTGAATATTGATGAATTGAATGAAAGTGTTGAGCACATTTCTTCTTGTCTCCGTCGTGAGCAAAACCCCGGTGAGGGCTTTTAAGGACTTGTGGCCTTCGGTTAATCCGACTGAACATTCCTCTTGATCATTCAGTTTGCAAGGGGAAATGTTCTCTTGAGGATTGTTGCATAGTATAGGTGATCCTTGTATCCCTTTCGATTGAGCTTTGAGACAGGTTCCTCACTGTTCTTTCGAAAGAAGCAAGTTTTGTCTTGCTTCTATCTTTTATCTTCTTGTTTGTTTTTCCGCGTTTGTGCTAGCAACCCCTTCGGGATTTGCATTGCACCACATTCACTCGAAGTCAAGCCAAGAATATACAAGCGGACCAAAATCTTGTAAACATTGTATTGGGGTGTTATAAATATGCCCCTACTTCATTTATTGCTTTCTTACATTAGCTTGAACACAAAACACATTAAATGAGCTTTGCTCTTGACATTGTAACCATTTTGGCTTGAATCAATTGGATGAATCCAAGTTGCTCTTCAATCCGTCTTCGATCATTCTATTTACTAGAGCCTCGTGTCTCTTGAGGATAGTTGCTTAGCGTAGGTGATTCTTTCCAATCGTTTGGGGTGTAACGGAAAAGTTCTTCGTTGCTACTCGAACTTTAGTGTAATTCTCGTCTCGTTTTTATCTCTTTATCGCTTTCGTAGGTTTACCCTGCATCAGTTGGTATCAGAGCCAATCCGGGTTCGATTCCTGGCTATACCATGCGAAGTTCGGGGACGAACTTGCTTTAAAGAAAGGGGGGATGATAAGGGGCTATCAAGGATTGGGTCAAAACTCATAAGGAGCCGCCCGTTGTGGGGTCCACCCCCTGGAGGAGTTGCGTTGCTCGGGGTGGTCATGGTGGTTTCAGGGACGGACCTCGATTTGGGGTTGATCCAGCGGTATAAGATGTGTGTTCAGCCTCTACCATCAGCTATGGCTTTTGGTAGAAATGGTTGCAGTGCACTCTTAAAGTTTGGTATCAGAGCAAGGCTAGGGTTGCGTTCTTACGAACCCTCGTCCTACTCTTCGTGCTTGTCATCTTTGTTTCATGTTTATTTTCTTGTTCTTGTTCTTGTTATATTGAAAAAGAAGAAAAAAAATTAAAAAAAAACTTGAAAACCCAAAAATTTGATAGAAATCGCTTGTTGTTACGATTTTGTTGGTGTTGATTATGGGGGATTGATTGTTTATGTAATCTCGACAATTGGGAACCAAAAAAACATGTTTTGGAGTTGAAAATCAAAGGTTGGAAAATTTGAACCCTAGGTTGAGAATTTGCCAAAAGTTGCTAGAACTCAATTGTTGTTATGAATTCTTGTGTGTTTGGTATCGGGGTTTACTCGTTATAGTTTTTCCGTTGTTTTGACATCACAATAACATCATTTGGAGTCTTGGAGTGACAATCGAAATTTTGAACTTTCAAGGTTTTGAACATTTTGAAGAACTCGATCAAAATTCATTGAAAAACTAGTTGGTGTTGGTTGTTCGTGTGTTAAAACCAATGGGAATTGTTTACTACAGTTGGGAACACCATTTGGAAGCTTGAAAACCGAAATTAATTGAATTTGGGTTGTTGTGAGTGCCAAAACTGCAGTTTTCTGTCGAGTTTCTGGTTCTGCTGCACAGACCTGCGCGATCGCGCGAGGTCTCACGCTATCGCGTCCCTTCTGAATTTTTGTTCATCGCGATCACGCCACTCTGCACGCGATCGCGAAGGGTAACAATTTCCAGAATTTCCTGAACTGGGACAGAACGTTCGCAAAGCTATCGTAACAGTTTCCAACCACCAAAACTCCCATAGCATCATCAAATATGTTGAGTTTCTAGATCACAAACCAAAATTCATCCAATTCCGAATCCGTTTAGTGACGATTTGATCGTTGATCATGATAAGAATCAAAATGCGAAAAAAGTAAAAGATAAAAGCGAGACGTAACTCGTACGATAATCTCAAGTAGCAACGGAGAACTTGTTCCGTTACACCCCGAGAGAATGACAAGAACACCTACACTAGGAAACTACCCTCGAGCTAACGTGAGCACGCAAGTAGAATGATCGGGGGGGATTGGAATTCATCTAGATCCGCTAGAGGAAGAACAA
The DNA here is from genome assembly GCA_029990575.1 of Petunia axillaris subsp. axillaris. Lineage (NCBI taxonomy): Eukaryota > Viridiplantae > Streptophyta > Magnoliopsida > Solanales > Solanaceae > Petunia > Petunia axillaris. Next base: position 98,099,581 of record JARKNS010000004.1, on the reverse strand, counting down.
GTCCCATCAAGGTTTCATTCATTCAATCAAAGAGTTCAACTCTCAACACAAGTGTTTGTTTAATCATCAAAGTTAGCTAATGATTTGAAGAGGCTAAGTGAAGTATTTATAGGCTTCACTTAGGTCTAATAAAAGGTCTAAAATACCCCCAAAGTGGGCTTAAAACAAATAAGGCCACGCAGGGCTAAAGTTGGAAGTTCAAGCAAAAGTAATTAAAATCCCGCATGTGGGTCTCAGGGGTAGGCGGTCCGCCTAGTAGGGGGAGGCGGCCGCCTAGTAGCCTTCAGCTTCTCTGGATCTGAGGGAGGCGGTCCACCTAGGTTGGGAGGCGGCCCGCCCTGCAGCCTTCAAGCCTCTGGATTTTGGGAGGCGCCCCGCCTCAGCTGGGAGGCGCTCCGCCTTGTTCTGGAGCCCCTTGAGATGTCTCATTCTGTGCCTCTTGAGCCTCACCAAGCGTCCTAGAGGATCCTCCATCCATGGCACACCAAAGCATGGTCTTCAAGTTGCTCTCGGGGCCTCCTTCCATACCCTTCCATATCAAGTGAAGATGGGTATCTTGGATCAACTTGGCTTGACTCCGAGTGAAGGGTCTTGAGGGGGTTTGGGTCTTGTCATCCTCCCCCTTCTTGAGAGGATTTCGTCCTCGAAATCGAAGCATCATCCACAACCTCTTCATCATCATGCACGACCTCTTCATTACCTACATCCAAAGGAACCAAGTCACAAACATTGAAAGTATTAGAAACTTGATACTCACTTGGCAAGTCGACCACATAGGCATTGTTGTTTATCTTCGAGAGCACTTGGAATGGTCCATCTCCCCGGGGTGCCAACTTCCCTTTCCTAAGGTTTGGAAACCTTTCTTTCTGGAAGTGCACCCAAACATAGTCACCCTTCTTGAGTTCCACCTTCTTGCGGCCTTTGTTTTTCTTGGAGGCAACTTTAGCATAAGCTTCCTCCAAGCTCTTCTTCGCCTTTGCATGGAGCTCAACCAAAGCCTTGGCTCTAGCTTTACCTTCAAAATTAACAACCATTTCCCTTGGCAAAGGGGTTAGATCAAGGGGAATCAAGGGGTTAAATCCATAAACACACTCGAATGGAGTCATGCCTATCATACTATGCAATGTGCGATTGTAGGCAAACTCCATAAGAGGTAGACGATCAATCCAAGTCCCGGCCTTCCCTCGGGTCATGGCTCTAAGAAGAGCTCCTAAGGTTCGGTTTACCACTTCTGTTTGCCCATCGGTTTGGGGGTGGTGGGACGTGGAGAACAAGAGCTTGGTGCCTAAAGCACCCCATAAACACCTCCAAAAATGACTTAGGAACTTGGTGTCCCTATCACTCACTATGGTTTGAGGCACACCATGCAACTTCAAAACATTTTCAATAAACAAAGTTGCCACATGTTGTGCATCATCACATTTCTTGCACGGAATGAAATGAGCCATTTTGGAGAACCTATCCACCACAACATAAATGCTATCATGGCCCCCCCTAGTCCTTGGTAATCCCATCACAAAATCCATTGAGATATCCAACCATGGACTAGTAGGTACGGGGAGAGGGGTATACAACCCATGAGGGTGGGTTTTAGATTTGGCACGTTTGCACTCAAGGCAATTAGTGCAAAACTTTTCCACATGCACCCTCATCTTTGGCCAATAGAATTGTTCTTGAAGAATGGCTAAGGTCTTTCTTGTGCCAAAATGTCCCATGAGTCCCCCGCAATGTGCCTCGTGCACAAGCAACTCTCTCCAAGAGGACTCCGGTATGCACACCCTACCATTTTTGAAGATATAACCATCAACCCATTGGTATTTGTCAACTCTCTCCCCTTTCTCTAGAGTGTCATGGACACTCTTTAGCCTTGGGTCATGAGCATACATCAATTTAATGCTCTCAAAACCCATGAGCTTAGAGGTGAGAGTGGTGGCTAGAGCAAACTTTCTCGAAAGCGCATCTGCCACAACATTGTCCTTCCCTTTCTTGTATTGGATAACGTAGGGAAAATATTCAATGAATTCAACCCACTTGGCATGTCTCTTATTGAGCTTCTCTTGGCCTCTCAAATGCTTGAGTGACTCATGGTCACTCTTGATTACAAACTCACGAGGCCAAAGGTAGTGTTGCCAATGGGCAAGGGCTCTCACAAGGGCATACAACTCCTTGTCATATGTAGAATAATTCAAGGAGGCCCCTTTCAACTTCTCACTAAAGTAGGCGATGGGTTTGCTATCTTGCATTAAGACACCACCAATTCCCACCCCCGAGGCATCACACTCAACCTCAAATGCCTTTCCGAAGTCGGGCAATTGCAATAGCGGGGCGGTACTCAACCTACTTTTCAACTCAAGGAAGGCCTTCTCTTGAGGCTCTCCCCAAACAAACGGTTGGTCCTTCTTCACCAATACGGTGAGTGGAGCGGCAATGGAGCTAAAGTCCTTCACAAATCGCCTATAAAAGCTTGCAAGACCATGAAAGCTCCTCACTTGAGTCACGGTAGTAGGAGTAGGCCAATCACGTATGGCCTCTACCTTAGACTCATCCACCTCCACTCCTTGGGCACTCACAAAAAACCCAAGGAAGACCACCTTCTCAACACCAAAGGCACACTTTTTAAAATTAGCATAGAGCTTTTCGGCTCTCAACTTCTCAAGCACTAGCCTAAGGTGTTCAACATGGTCGTCTATTGATTTGCTATAGATCAATATATCGTCAAAATAGACGACCACAAACTTGTTGATGAATGGCTTTAGAACATGGTTCATTAGCCTCATGAAAGTACTAGGTGCATTGGAGAGCCCAAAGGGCATCACCAACCATTCATAGAGACCAAACTTGGTCTTGAATGCGGTTTTCCATTCATCACCCGGTTTCATCCGGATTTGATGGTAGCCGGACCTAAGGTCAATTTTGCTAAACACACATGAACCACTTAATTCATCTAACATATCATCAAGTCGGGGAATAGGATGACGGTACTTTACCGTTATTTTGTTCACGGCCCGACAATCAACACACATTCTCCAAGTGCCGTCCTTTTTGGGAACAAGGATCACGGGCACAGCACAAGGACTCAAGCTTTCCCTTACCAAACCTTAGTGAGCAATTCATCAACTTACTTTTTCAATTCCCTTGTATCCTCCGGGTTGCTCCTATAGGCCGGTTTGTTCGGGATTTGGGATCCCGGGACAAAGTCTATTTGATGCTCAATGCCCCTCAAAGGAGGCAATCCATCCGGCATTTCATCTGGGAACATGTCACCAAAATACTTCAAAACATTCTCAAACACACTAGGCAAAGGGTTATGGTGCAATGCAAATCCCGAAGGGGTTGTGATGCAGCCCGATCACGTGCTGATCAAGTGATCGATCCACCGAGGAGACTTATGACAAGAAGCCAAGCCAAGCTGCTGCACGATGTGCATGTTCACTTAGCCTGGCCGAAGGAAAACAATTGCTCCGAAGCTGAGTGGCCGAGCTCAAGAATCGAAGGCATTATCTTCAGATTTGAGCCCGAAGGCAAAGTGACCGAGGACAATGAGCTCGAAGACAATTGAGCGTCCGAAGGCAACAAGTGTGTTCGAGCAAGCAATCGAGAACCGAAGCCAGGGCTTACCGAAGTCAAAGTCTGCCGAACACAATTTAATTCAGCCCTGCGTGGCTTATTTCTATTTGGTCGCCTGTGACCCTTTTACTAGTTTACCCTTAGTGTTTCCTATATAAACCTTGTTCCCTTTTATTTGTAAGGTACCTAGTTTTTGAATATTGATGAATTGAATGAAAGTGCCGAGCACATTTCTTCTTGTCTCCGTCGTGAGCAAAACCCTGTGAGGGCTTTTATGGACTTGTGGCTTTCGGTTAATCCGATTGAACATTCCTCTTTAATCATTCAGTTTGCAAGAGGCATGTTCTCTTGAGGATTGTTGCATAGTTTAGGTGATTCTTGTATCCCTTTCGATCGAGCTTTGAGACAGGTTCCTCACTGTTCTTTCGAAAGAAGCAAGTTTTGTCTTGCTTCTATCTTTTATCTTTCTTGTTTATCTTCCGCGTTTGTGCTTAGCAATTCCTTCGGGTTTGCATTGCACCATCTTGGTATCAGAGCACGGTTTGGGCTTGTTTCTACAACCCCAAATCCTGTTTACGTTATCTTTATTTTCGTGCGTTTGTGTCTCTGTTTTCCATTTCGTGTTCTTGATTTGATTTTGTTACTGTTTGTGTTGTTATTTTTACAAAAAAAAAAAAAAGTGTTAAAAAGAAAATTCAAAAATTGTGTTTGATTGTTGGCTGTTTGGGAAAAACAACCATAGATTCTTGTTCACCATCGAGTTCCGAATCTAACAAGTACCCGACGTACCAATTTCGTGACTAGGGTTTCTTGGTATATTTTTGGACTGTTTTGAGCTTTAATGGTGACTGAAAACTCGAACCCCACTGTGTTTGGAAGAAACCGATGAAGATTGGTGGTTCTTGAGTGATTTGGGTTTGTTTGTTGCTTAAAAATTGAAGTTCTGAGTTTAAATCGAAGTCCGTACGCCGGAAACTTGTTACCAAAATCGTAACAGTGTACGACTCGAACGAGCTGGTTCTTAGCTCGAAGAACTTGAACTGAATTCCTCCGATGCTGTGAAACCGGAGTCGATAAAGCAACCCAGATCTGTTGAATTTCGTGGTCAGTAAACCAAAGTTGTTGTGTCCGTACGCTGGAGCAAGGTCACTGTTCCATTGAAGAAGAAAGGGGTTAAAATTTTAACATCAAAACCCCAGGTGAAAATTGTCGGCTGAAAAGGGAAAGTGGATAAGGTAAAACCCTATCCGTACCAAGGAGGGACCACTCTTGTACGGACAGGAGTGGGTGTGATTGAAAAAGATTCCAAAAGGGAATCAAAGGGTAGATTCTCCTAGGTTATCACTTTTCTTTCGTATCAAATTCTAGTTGGTGGATATTTTGAGTAATTGTTCTGCTCGAGGTCGTACTAACTCTTTTGAGCTGATAGGAAACTCGTGCGAAGGGGGGGTGACCGAAGTCCCATCTGTCGTAGAAATTTCTTTTGACTCCCCGAGCTCAGTTAAAAAGCGTCCGTTCCATCGAGTCGAACATCACTTCACTCTTCCCGAAGAGGCAGTGACTATTGTCGAACTTGAAGGATCTTAGAGGACCGATCAATCAGGCGAGCCACTGTTACAAGTCCTTGAGTGATCAAAACCCGAACGCATAAATTGAGTGGACCCGAGTGCCACCCATCAAAGGTGATTGGTGGTGACTGAAAACTCGAACCCCACTGTGTTTGGAAGAAACCGGTGAAGATTGGTGGTTCTTGAGTGATTTGGGTTTGTTTGTTGCTTAAAAATCGAAGTTCTGAGTTTAAATCGAAGTCCGTACGCCGGAAACTTGTTACCAAAATCGTAACAGTGTACGACTCGAACGAGCTGGTTCTTAGCTCGAAGAACTTGAACTGAATTCCTCCGATGCTGTGAAACCGGAGTCGATAAAGCAACCCAGATCTGTTGAATTTCGTGGTCAGTAAACCGAAGTTGTTGTGTCCGTACGCTGGAGCAAGGTCACTGTTCCATTGAAGAAGAAAGGGGTTAAAATTTTAACATCAAAACCCTAGGTGAAAATTGTCGGCTGAAAAGGGAAAGTGGATAAGGTAAAACCCTATCCGTACCAAGGAGGGACCACTCTTGTACGGACAGGAGTGGGTGTGATTGAAAAAGATTCCAAAAGGGAATCAAAGGGTAGATTCTCCTAGGTTATCACTTTTCTTTCGTATCAAATTCTAGTTGGTGGATCTTTTGAGTAATTGTTCTGCTCGAGGTCGTACTAACTCTTTTGAGCTGATAGGAAACTCGTGCGAAGGGGGGGTGACCGAAGTCCCATCTGTCGTAGAAATTTCTTTTGACTCCCCGAGCTCAGTTAAAAAGCGTCCGTTCCATCGAGTCGAACATCACTTCACTCTTCCCGAAGAGGCAGTGACTATTGTCGAACTTGAAGGATCTTAGAGGACCGATCAATCAGGCGAGCCACTGTTACAAGTCCTTGAGTGATCAAAACCCGAACGCATAAATTGAGTGGACCCGAGTGCCACCCATCAAAGGTGAGGGAGTGTGTGAGGTGATTTCTAACCCTAACATTTGTTTGATCTTTGACTTGTGCAGGTACCATGGCTGGAAACGATGGCAAAAGCATTGAGAAGCCCGAGTTGTCGTTAGCCGATCTCATGGCTGCGATACAAGGCATCAGTGCCGAAGTAAGTGGAGTAAGTGCTCGAGTAGCTAACCTCGAGCAGGGAAACGCATCCGTGGCCATGAATGGGTCCGGCGCTGGAACTAGCCAATCCACTCCGGTGAAACCTGAGCTGTATGCTGAGCTTGTACGACAACATTAGTTGACAAGTGAAGCAATTCGAAGAGAACTTAACTTGGGCAATCCCCAAGCTGCTTATCAAAACTTGGGCATTCCCCGAGGAGAAAGAATACCACCTCCAGTGGCCCGAAGAGATCTTGGAGCCGTTGCCGAGGAGGTTGATGGAGAGGAATTTCCCGAGGACGAATATGAGCGTGAGCCGCCATTCGCTCAACGAAGGCAAGCTCACCGAGGTCGTGGAAATTTCCGAGGTCGAGGCCGAGGCGCAAATGTTGAAAGAAATATTGGGCATGAGGCTGATGATCGAGAAGATGAGTTTCTCGAACAGGCTAGAGCTGTTCGAGACTCAAATTTGAACAGTGTCAAGATCACTATTCCACCCTTTAAAGGAACTAGTGATGCCGATGAGTATCTTGAATGGAAGCTTAAAATGGAGCGCATCTTTGAAACCAATGAGATGACCGATGAGAGAAAAGCTGCCCATGCCATTGCTTCGTTCGAAGCTTATGCATCAACATGGTGGGAATCTGACAAGAGACATAGAAGGAGAAATGCCTATCCAGTAGTCAATACTTGGCCACAATTGAGAAGAGCAATGGATGCTAAGTATTTGAGTGCCAAGTGCAGGCAGACTCAAATGCAAAAGCACTATGAGTTAAAGCAAGGGTCCAATTCTGTCCAAGAGTACCACGATGAGTTCGAAAAGGTTCGATTGAATCTTGATCTGGTCGAAGACGAAGAACAAGCCATTATCAGATTCAAAAATGGCTTGGCTAGGGATGTGTCATCTCACTTGAGGCTCCACGTGTATCACACGCTGGAAGATTTGTTTGATGCTGCCACCGAAGCTGAAAAATTGGTGAAGGACGATAAGGCAAACCGGTATCGAGGAGTCACTACTTCTACTCCTTTGACCCGAAGTAAAGAATGGAAGAGTCCCAACCAAGCAAGTGCTAACACTGTTCGAGATTCGAAGAAAACCTTCGAAAGAGGTGTGACCGGTAACCAACCAAGAGAAGTGGGAGGTAAAGTGCAACTAAACTCTCCAAGTGCTTCAAACATTCAGTGTCATAAATGTAGAGGTTATGGTCAGATGACAAAAGAATGTCCAACTCGCAAAGTTATGCTTCTGCTCGAAGATGGAACCGTCCATGACCAAGCGAGTGAAATCGAGGAGGAAATTATCGAGGAGACTGATCGAGCTGAACTTGATGATGATCATGAGGCTGCCGAAGCTGATCATCCGGAAATGTTTCTTGTGGTCCGAAGGAATTTGAGCTGAATGACTCTTGAAGAAGAGGACAACCAAAGAGAAAACCTCTTTCATGCCCGATGTCGAGTGAGGGGAAAGGTGTGTTCGATGATCATTGATTCCGGTAGTTGTGCTAATGTAGTGAGCCAAACGTTGGTTTCACAAATGGGATTACCTACGATGAAGCATCCCCACCCTTACAAGTTACAATGGCTGAATGAGTGTGGAGAATTGAGAGTTGTCAAACAAGTGTGGATCAAGTTCAAAATCGGAGAGTATCAAGATGAAATGATATTCGATGTGGTTCCGATGCAAGCTTGTCATTTGCTATTGGGTCGACCATGGCAGTATTACCGAACAGCTGTTCACAATGGCAGATCCAACACTTACACTGTGAAGCTCGATGGGAAGAGTTTTATACTCAAACCCTTGTCTCCAAAACAAGTCACCGAGGACTATAAACGGATGAAAGAATTGAAAGAAGCGGCCAAAGCTAAGCTTCCGATGGGAGCAAAATTGGGGCCCGAAGAGACAAACTCACCGACCGAAGTGAAAGGAATTTGTGCAATCATGCAACCCGGTGAGATCTTACGAGGCAACGACCACGGTCAGATGATGATTTGCCTCGTGCACAAGGGTATCCTTCTAAACTCTAATGATGATTTTTCTAATGATAACCCTTTGCCTTTGTTTGTTCGTAAAGTTTTGCAGGACTTCGAGGACATATTTCCCGAGGAAATACCAGGTGGATTACCTCCGTTGAGAGGAATCGAGCACCAAATTGACTTCGTACCAGGGTCTCAAATCCCTAACAAACCTGCATACCGGTGTAATCCCGAAGACACCAAAGAGCTCCAACGGCAGGTTGATGAATTGCTGAACAAGGGCCTCGTTCGTGAGAGCTTGAGTCCTTGCGCCGTTCCTGTTATCCTTGTCCCGAAAAAGGATGGAACATGGCGAATGTGTGTTGACTGTCGAGCAGTCAACAAAATAACGGTAAAGTATCGTCATCCTATCCCTCGATTAGATGACATGCTAGATGAGTTAAGTGGTTCTTCATATTTTTCGAAGATAGACCTCAGGTCCGGTTACCACCAGATCCGAATGAAACCCGGGGACGAGTGGAAAACCGCATTCAAGACCAAATTCGGTCTATATGAATGGTTGGTGATGCCTTTTGGCTTATCCAATGCACCGAGCACATTCATGCGACTGATGAACCATGTGCTCAAACCGTTCATAAATAAGTTTGTTGTCGTTTATTTCGATGACATACTTGTTTATAGCAGAACCGTGGATGAACATGTCGACCACCTAAGGCAAGTGCTCGAAAAGCTTCGAGAAGAGAAGTTGTATGCCAACTTCAAGAAATGCGCCTTTGGTGTCGATCGTGTAGTCTTTCTTGGATTTGTTGTCAGTGCTAATGGTGTCGAAGTCGACGAATCAAAAGTCGAAGCCATCAAAGATTGGCCAACTCCAACCTCGGTATCACAAGTTCGTAGCTTCCATGGCTTAGCTAGCTTTTACCGAAGGTTTGTTCGCGACTTTAGCACCGTGGCAGCTCCTTTAACCGAGGTGGTGAAGAAAGACAATCCATTTGTGTGGGGAGAGTCCCAAGAGAGGGCTTTCCAAGAGTTGAAACGGAGGCTTTGCCCTGCCCCGTTGTTGCAACTCCCTAACTTCGGCAAAGCATTCGAAGTCGAGTGTGATGCGTCTGGAGTTGGGATCGGAGGAGTGCTGATGCAAGAATCGAAGCCGATAGCTTACTTTAGCGAAAAGCTTAAGGGTGCAGCTTTGAATTACCCTACGTATGACAAAGAGTTGTATGCCCTCGTTCGAGCACTCGCCCATTGGCAGCATTATTTGTGGCCTCGAGAGTTTGTGATCAAGAGTGATCATGAGTCTTTGAAACATCTCCGAGGTCAGGAGAAATTGAATCGAAGACACGCCAAGTGGGTTGAATTTATTGAAAGCTTCCCCTATGTAATTCATTACAAAAAGGGAAAAGATAATGTTGTGGCCGATGCGCTATCAAGGAAATTTGCCTTAGCGACCACTCTCGCCTCTAGGCTCATGGGATTCGAAAGCATCAAGTCGATGTACGAGGACGATCCCAAGCTGAAATGTGTTCGAGACGCAATCTTGAGTGGCCGAAAGGTTGAGAAATATCAATGGCATGATGGATACCTCTTCAAGAATGGGAGGGTTTGTGTGCCAGTGTCATCGTGGAGAGAGCTCTTGGTTCGAGAAGCTCACTCCGGTGGACTGATGGGACACTTCTGTGTCGACAAAACTCTTGGTATCTTGACCGAGCAGTTCCATTGGCCCAAAATACGACGAGATGTGGAAAAGCTTTGCAACGCTTGTCTCGTTTACAAGAAAGCAAAATCGAAGTCCAACCCTTATGGTTTGTACACCCCGTTGCCTGTACCTGATCGACCTTGGGTTGATATATCCATGGACTTTGTCTTGGGGTTACCGAGATCGGGGGGAGGATGATGCGGGGCAAATTGGCCTAAACGACAACCATCAAGAACCAAGCTTGAAGAGCACAAAGGTTGCAAGTCAAGGGCTCCGGAAACGTTTTGAAGATCATGCATTGGAGCGCCAAGGAAGGAGGACCACTTAGGCTACAAAGGAGAAGCGACCGGAGCACATTTTGAGGCATTTCAAGAAGCTTCAGGAAGAGGCGGACCGCCTACTCAAAGAGGCGGACCGCCTACATTGCTTCAGCTCTCAGGAACTCAAGAGGCGGACCGCCTCAAGCCTAGGGCGGACCGCCTAGGTGGCTGCCACTCTCTGGATTTGCAACAAGAGGCGGAGCGCCTAGAGGGGGTGGGAGGACCGCCTCCCCCTGATGGTTGCACACGGGATTTTGTGTAGTTTTCCTATTTTGCCCTTAAGTGACCTTGTATGTCTTATTTCACTTTGGGGGCATTTTAGACATTTCACCATATCTTATGAAAGACTATAAATAGGACACTTAGTCATTTTTCTTCATAATTTTTACATTGTATGAACATTTGAGAAGAGAGAATTAGAGAAGAGGCCGAGCCCTTCTAGTCCGAAGCCCGAGGCTTCATGTATCTCGTTAACTTGGAACCTATGGCGATCGACACCTAGTTTGATTCCATTGTAAGGTTCGAGTTTAATTTCTCCCTTTTTGGATTATTAATTCATGTCTTGAATTCATTAATCCGTTCTTTCTTCTCGTTTCTTGACTCCCCAATCCTTGTTTCCCGATATCTTTGATATCACCTATCTTGTTATTTATCGCTTCCGCATAGTTTATCGTATAGTTTGCTTCCGCGTATTTTACCCTGCATCAGTTGGTATCAGAGCACGGATCGGGTGTTGTTCTTACAAACCCTCGTTCCTTGTTCGTAGTATCCTTATCTTTGTTGTTGTTGTGTTTGTTCTTGAAAAATTGAAGAAAAACAAAAAAATTGAAAAAGTTGAAAAGTTGAAAAAAAAATTGGTAGATCTGGTTGGAATCGAATCCCCAAGTGTTAGAAAGTATTGGGGTTTGTTCCTTATAGTATTCCCGTTGTTTTGGTACCCATATATCACATTTTGGTGTTACGATCCAAAAATTTCGAAAATCAAAATCTCAAAGTTTTAAAATTTCTTGAAAACGCTTCAATCTTGATCCGAAGCTTGTTGTTGTTTGTTGGAGGTTTAAAACCATTGGGGATTGGTTATAATAGTTGTATACACCTTTGGGTATCATTAATTTTGTGTATCGGGTCGAAAACGTTGGATTTTTGGGTGCGAAACGAGCCAAAACGCGTTTCGCAAAATTGCAGGAAATTGCCCTAGGCGGAGCGCCTCCATTTTGAGGCGGAGCGCCTCCCTCTGGGCTGCCCTCTGGATTTTCCTGAGGCGGAGCGCCTCATTCCTGAGGCGGAGCGCCTCTTCCTGAAGGGTTTTCCCGGGTAGTTTTTTGCCTAGGTTTCCAATGTTAATCGCCCACGGGCTTCTTGGTTAGTGTTTCTAAGGTAATTGGCCTACTTGAAAGACACTAACCCTTTAGCGTATTAGGACATTCGTGCTTAGAGGAGATTAGAAATCAAAGAAGATTCGTAGAACTTTCTTTGGCCTCAAGTGCGCATTTTAAATAACCGTCCGTCCATTGAGTCTCATTAACTCCATTCCGAACTTTTATTTGGACATGCTAGTTGTGATCACCTTGGTTCCCAAGTTGTAAAGGCCTCGCTCTTGAGTGTTCATATATTGAGTGATACACGTGAGGGAGTGACTTTTAGGAGGTTTTGTGCTTTGGTGTTGCAACAATGTCGGATGTTGATTGTGGAGATTATGGCTCGTGTGGGGATGATGCGAGTTGCTATGACTCGTATGGTGATGATGGAGACTATGGTTCCTACGAGGGTGAAGATGGCCATTACTATGATGATGGAAACCATGGCTCCTATGATGATGAAGCGGTTCACTATGGTGATCGAGAGGTTGATGACGACTATGAAGCTCATGAAGATGAATTTGATGAATCTAATGCTTCTAGTCAAGAACCCGAGGATGGTGACGCTTCAAGGTACATTGATCCTACTTACTCTACTTGTGATGAATTTGAGCATGATAGTGACATAGATAGAGTTGATGATGATGTTTAGTATATGAATTGTTCTTATGCATCTTCTCTTGGTGTTGCTAATGGAGTACAAGGGAGTAGTGGAGGACCTTCCATTAGTATGGGAGGTGGTGGTGGTTGTTCCATGGGGAAGGAGAAGCTTGCATCTTCTAGGTACGCTAAGCGGCCTAATGCTTCTAATTCCCATGTGGAGGTTGGTTTGAGAGATGGTGTTGCTTTTGCTACAAAGGGGTTATATGCCGTGAAGGGCGTGGATAGTTGTAGTAGGAGTAGTGCTATGGACCATGGAACCAAGGCGAGAGGCACTTATGGGTTCCATGGCAAGGTTCGCACTTATGGGTTCCATAGCGAGGTTCCTTCCTCGACTTCCAACAACATTTCTAATGTTGGGAGAGTGACGGGAAGTGGAGATTGTCCTAGTGGTGTTGCCGCCACTAGTGGAGGGATAAGGAAGACCCAAGTAGATGGTGATGACACTTGTGGGCGTCCAAATTCTCATTTGGGTTCCAATGTGCAAGACTTGGGTAGATGTAGGTTCGTTGTTGAGGTAGATGGTATTGGAGGATACTTGCTCAAGATTGGTGATACCGATGCCAATTGTATTAGCACCTCTTTGGTTGATAGGCTTAGGATACCATGCCACAAGCTAGAGCATCCTTATGAGTATGATGGAGTGTGGGTTTCTAAGGAGGCTCGGGTACTCATATCTCATAGGAATTATAAATGCTATGTGTGGTGTGATGTGTATCCCATGCGTCATATCGATGTGTGGATAGGTGACCGGTAGTTGGAGGGGAAGAGGGTGCAATATAGTGTGGTGAAGGGTGCGTATTTTGTGGGCATAGGGCAAAGAGTTTATGACTTTGTGCCTTACCGGGCGAAGAGCCAAGTGCCTACTAGTGCGCCTTCTTTGGCTAGGCAAAGGAGCAAGGAGCAAGAACTTCATTCCATGGTTGACAATGTGCAAACAAGAAGTCCTACAAACACAAGCAATGGTGGGACATGTGCTAGAAAAGGGTTGATAGACATCAACAAGGTGTACCCAAAACCACAAGTTTCAATTCCAAGTGGTTCACCAGCGAAGAAGAAGGAGACGTCAAGTGATGAGTCTCCTAGTCCTAGATTCCGGGTTGACGTTAAAAGTCCACCTACTCCGGCTATGGGTATTCTTGGGCCTCGTCCCAATTCACCCGAATTTGAGAGACAAAAGATAGAGAGGAGCAAGGGAGCGACCGGCGACAACTCTCGAGTGGAAAAAGGAGAGATTGTGATGAGTGATGTGAGTGGGTTGTCACCACCCGAATCTACACCTGACCTTGGAAAAAAAATAAGGGAAAAGAAAGAGGGGAAAAGAAAAATTGAGAGTGAGGACACCCCTTATTCTAACCTTAACCCTTTATCCTTTTCTTCTATGTGCTTGAATTCTTTTGTAGGGATTCTTGGAGGCAAACCGATGGAGCCTCAACCATGTTCCAAGATGGAAAGACAAGGTGAAGGAGATGCCGAATGTGAGCTACAAGGTGGAGATATTCATGACACTTCAACGGTATGTGTTAGTTCTTCCCTCCTTGAGCATGATACTTCCTTGTCTTGTGATGTTGTTAGTGAAAACTCTAGGCTAGTTGATGATTTGCATGCCTATAATGTGTTTGCAACTAGCGTAGAGCCTTTGGGTCAACTTGTGTGTGAAAACGAACCACTAGTTGAGAGGGTTGAAAAGCCACATCATGATGTGAGCTCGGTTTTTATTGAACCTCTCTTTAGTGAAAATGTTGAAGTTGACCTTATTTGTGGACCTTGCTATGACACCCCACCCATGTTTGATAAAGGAGAAGATGAATTGCATGATTATCCTATTCTTCCCTTTGATTGTTTATTTGATAGTGGTGGTATCTTGTGTCGTAGTGAGGAAGGTTGTAACCTTGAGGAGTGGTGCAATGCAAATCCCGAAGGGGTTGCTAGCACAAACGCGGAAGAACAAACAAGAAGATAAAAGATAGAAGCAAGACAAAACTTGCTTCTTTCGAAAGAACAGTGAGGAACCTGTCTCAAAGCTCGATCGAAAGGGATACAAGAATCACCTAAACTATGCAACAATCCTCAAGAGAACATTGCCTCTTGCAAACTGAATGATCAAGAGGAATGTTCAATCGAACTAACCGAAAGCCACAAGTCCTTAAAAGCCCTCACAGGGGTTTTGCTCACGACGGAGACAAGGAGAAATGTGCTCGGCACTTTCATTCAATTCATCAAAATTCAAAACTAGGTACTTACAATGAAAGGAAGCAATGTTTATATAGGAAATACTAAGGGTAAACTAGTAAATAGGTCACAGTTGACCAATAGAAATAAGCCACGCAGGGCTGAGTTAAAATGTGTTCGGCAGACTTTGACTTCGGTAAGCCTTGGCTTCGGTTCTCGATTGTCTGCTCGAACACACACTTGTTGCCTTCGGACGCTCAATTGTCTTCGAGCTCAGTCCTCGGTCACTTTGCCTTCGGGCTCAAATCTGAAGATAATGCCTTCGATTCTTGAGCTCGGCCACTCAGCTTCGGAGCAATTGTTTTCCTTCGGCCAGGCTAAGTGAACGTGCACATCGTGCAGCAGTTTGGCTTGGCTTCTTGTCATCGGTCTCCTCGGTGGATCGAACACTTGATCAGCACGTGTTCGGGCTGCATCATCCTCCCCTTCTTGAGAAGATTTCGTCCTCGAAATCAAGCCCTCCTCGTCCTCCGAAGTTGGACCTACAACAAAAGGAACTAAGTCAGCAACATTAAAGGTGTTGGACACATTATACTCACCAGGGAGGTCGATCACGTAGGCATTGTTGTTGATCTTGGTCAGCACTTGAAATGGACCATCCCCTCGAGGAGCCAACTTTCCTTTCCTTTGGTTCGGGAAGCGTTCCTTTCGGAAGTGAACCCAAACCCAATCTCCCTTCTTTAATTCCAACTTTTTACGCCCCTTGTTTTTCTTTAAGGCAACCTTTGCATAGGCCTCCTCGAGGTTCTTCTTCACCCTTGCATGCAATTCGATCAAGGCAGCTGCTCGTCGAGTACCTTCAAAATCAAGAACAGAATCTCGAGGCAATGGGGTTAAATCAAGTGGAATCAAAGGGTTAAAGCCATACACACATTCAAACGGGGTCATGTTGATCATGGTATGCACCGTTCGATTGTAGGCAAACTCCATCATGGGCAAACGATCAGCCCAGTTTCCAACCTTCCCTTTGGTCATTGCCCGAAGCAACGATCCCAATGTTCGGTTAACTACCTCGGTCTGTCCATCAGACTGAGGATGGTGAGAGGTCGAGAATAGTAGCTTGGTGCCGAGGGCACCCCACAAACACTTCCAAAAATGACTCAAGAACTTCGAGTCTCGATCACTTACAATAGTACGAGGTACACCATGCAATTTTAACACATTAGAAACAAACAATGTAGCTACATGCTGTGCATCATCACACTTTCTGCAAGGAATAAAGTGAGCCATTTTTGAAAAACGGTCAACCACAACGAAGATGCTATCATGTCCTCCCCCCGCACTCAGGTAACCCCAAGACAAAGTCCATGGATATATCAACCCAAGGTCGATCAGGCACAGGCAACGGGGTGTACAATCCATGAGGGTTGGACTTCGATTTTGCTTTCTTGCAAACGAGACAAGCGTTGCAAAGCTTTTCAACATCTCGTCGCATTTTGGGCCAATGGAACTGCTCGGTTAAGATACCAAGAGTTTTATCGACACCGAAGTGCCCCATCAGTCCACCTGAGTGAGCTTCTCGAACCAAGAGCTCTCTCCACGATGACACTGGCACACAAACCCTCCCATTTTTGAAGAGGTAGCCATCATGCCACTGATATTTCTCAACCTTTCGGCCACTCAAGATTGCGTCTCGAACATATTTCAGCTTGGGATCGTCCTCGTACATCGACTTGATGCTTTCGAATCCCATGAGCCTAGAGGCAAGAGTGGTCGCTAAGGCAAATTTCCTTGATAGCGCATCGGCCACAACATTATCTTTTCCCTTTTTGTAATGAATTACATAGGGAAAGCTTTCAATAAATTCAACCCACTTGGCATGTCTTCGATTCAATTTCTCCTGACCTCGGAGATGTTTCAAAGATTCATGATCACTCTTGATCACAAACTCTCGAGGCCACAAATAATGCTGCCCATGGGCGAGTGCTCGAACGAGGGCATACAACTCTTTGTCATATGTAGAGTAATTCAAAGTTGCACCCTTAAGCTTTTCGCTAAAGTAAGCGATCGGCTTCGAGTCTTGCATCAGCACTCCTCCGATCCCAACTCCAGACGCATCACACTCGACTTCGAATGCTTTGCGGAAGTCAGGGAGTTGTAACAACGGGGCAGAACAAAGCCTCCATTTAAACTCTTGGAAAGCCCTTTCTTGGGACTCTCCCCACACAAATGGATTGTCTTTCTTCACCAGCTCGGTTAAAGGAGCTGCCACGGTGCTAAAGTAACGAACAAACCTTCGGTAAAAGCTATCTAAGCCATGGAAGCTACGAACTTGTGATACCGAGGTTGGAGTTGGCCAATCTTTGATGGCTTCGACTTTTGATTCGTCGACTTCGACACCATTAGCACTGACAACAAATCCAAGAAAGACTACACGATCGACACCAAAGGCGCATTTCTTGAAGTTGGCATACAACTTCTCTTCTCGAAGCTTTTCAAGTACTTGCCTTAGGTGGTCGACATGTTCATCCACGGTTCTGCTATAAACAAGTATGTCATCGAAATAAACGACAACGAACTTGTTTATGAATGGTTTGAGCACATGGTTCATCAGTCGCATGAATGTTCTCGGTGCATTGGATAAGCCAAAAGGCATCACCAACCATTCATAGAGACCGAATTTGGTCTTGAATGCGGTTTTCCACTCGTCTCCGGGTTTCATTCGGATCTGGTGGTAACCGGACCTGAGGTCTATCTTCGAAAAGCATGAAGAACAACTTAACTCATCTAGCATGTCATCTAGTCGAGGGATAGGATGACGATACTTTACCGTTATTTTGTTGACTGCTCGACAGTCAACACACATTCGCCATGTTCCATCCTTCTTCGGGACAAGGATAACTGGAACGGCGCAAGGACTCAAGCTCTCACGAACGAGGCCCTTGTTCAGCAATTCATCAACCTGCCGTTGGAGCTCTTTGGTGTCTTCGGGATTACACCGGTATGCAGGTTTGTTAGGGATTTGAGACCCTGGCACAAAGTCAATTTGGTGCTCGATTCCTCTCATCGGAGGTAATCCACCTAGCATTTCCTCGGGAAACATGTCCTCGAAGTCCTGCAAAACTTTATGAACAAACAAAGGCAAAGGGTTTTCATTAGAAAAATCATCATTTGAGTTTAGAAGGATACCCTTGTGCACGAGGCAAATCATCATCTGACTGTGGTCGTTGCCTCGTAAGATCTCACCGGGTTGCATGATTGCACAAATTCCTTTCACTTCGGTCGGTGAGTTTGTCTCTTCGGGCCCCAATTTTGCTCCTATCGGAAGCTTAGCTTTGGCCGCTTCTTTCAATTCTTTCATCCGTTTATAGTCCTCGGTGAATTGTTTTGGAGACAAGGGTTTGAGTACGAAACTCTTCCCATCGAGCTTCACAGTGTAAGTGTTGGATCTGCCATTGTGAACAGCTGTTCGGTCATACTGCCATGGTCGACCCAATAGCAAATGACAAGCTTGCATTGGGACCACATCGAAGATCATTTCATCTTGATACTCTCCGATTTTGAAATTGATCCACACTTGTTTGACAACTCTCAATTCTCCACACTCATTCAGCCATTGTAACTTGTAAGGGTGGGGATGCTTCATCGTAGGTAATCCCATTTGTGAAACCAAAGTTTGGCTCACTACATTGGCACAACTACCAGAATCAATGATCATCGAACACACCTTTCCCCTCACTCGACATCGGGCATGAAAGAGGTTTTCTCTTTGGTTGTCCTCTTCTTCAAGAGTCATGCAGCTCAAATTCCTTCGAACCACAAGAAACATTTCCGGATGATCAGCTTCGGCAGCCTCATGATCATCATCATCTTCAGCTCGATCAGTCTCCTCGATAATTTCCTCCTCGGTGTCACTCGCTTGCTCATGGATGGTTCCATCTTCGAGCAGAAGCATAACTTTGCGAGTTGGACACTCTTTTGCCATGTGACCATAACCTTTGCATTTGTGACACTGAATGTTTGAAGCACTAGGAGAGTTGAGTTGAACTTTACCTCCCGCTTCTCTTGGTTGGTTATCGGTCACACCTCTTTCGAAGGGTCTCTTCGAATCTCGAACAGTGTTAGCACTTGCTTGGTTTGGACTCTTCCATTCTTTACTTCGGTTCAAAGGAGTAGAAGTAGTGACTCCTCGATACCGGTTTGCCTTAACGTCCTTCACCAATTTTTCAGCTTCGGTGGCAGCATCAAACAAATCTCCCAACGTGTGGTACACGTGGAGTCTCAACTGAGATGACACATCCCTAGCCAAGCCATTTTTGAATCTGATAATGGCTTGTTCTTCGTCTTCGACCAGATCAAGATTCAATCGAACCTTTTCGAACTCATCGTGGTACTCTTGGACAGACTTGGACCCTTGCTTTAACTCATAGAGCTTTTGCATTTGAGTCTGCCTGTACTTGGCACTCAAATACTTAGCATCCATTGCTCTTCTTAATTGTGGCCAAGTATTGACTTCGGGATAGTCATTCCTTCGTCTATGCCTTTTGTCAGATTCCCACCATGTTGATGCATAAGCTTCGAACGAAGCAATGGCATGGGCCGCTTTTCTCTCATCGGTCATCTCATTGGTTTCAAAGATGCGCTCCATTTTAAGCTTCCATTCAAGATACTCATCGGGGTCACTAGTTCCTTTAAAGGGTGGAATAGTGATCTTGACACTGTTCAAGTTTGAGTCTCGAACACCACGAACCTGTTCGACATACTCATCATTTCGATCATCAGCCTCACGCTCAATATTTCTTTCAACATTTGCGCCTCGGCCTCGACCTCGGAAATTTCCACGTCCTCGGTGAGCTTGCCTTCGTTGAGCGAATGGCGGCTCACGCTCATATTCGTCCTCGGGAATTTCCTCTTCATCAACCTCTTCGGCAACAGCTCCAAGATCTCTTCGGGCCACTGGAGGTGGTATTCTTTCTCCTCGGGGAACGCCCAAGTTTTGGTAAGCAGCTTGGGGATTGCCCAAGTTAAGTTCTCTTCGAATTGCTTCACTTGTCAACTGATGTTGTCGTACAAGCTCAGCATACAGCTCAGGTTTAATCGGAGTGGTTTGGCTAGTTCCAGCGCCGGACCCATTCATGGCCACGGACGCACTTCCTTGTTCGAGTTGAGTTACTCGAGCACTCACTCCTCTCACATCGGCACTGACACTTTGGATCACAGCCATGAGATCGGCTAATGACACTTCGGGCTTCTCAATGCTTTTACCATCGTTTCCAGCCATGGTACCTGCACAAGTCAAAGATCAAACAAATGTGAGGGTTAGAAATCACCTCACACACTCCCTCACCTTTGATGGGTGGCACTCGGGTCCACTCAATTTATGGGTTCGGTTTTTGATCACTCAAGGACTTGGTAACAGTGGCTCGTCCAATTGATCGGTCCTCTAAGATCCTTCAAATTCGACAATAGTCACTGCCTCTTCGGGAAGAGTGAAGTGAAGTTCGACTCGATGGAACGGACGCTTTTTTTTTTTTTTTTAACAGAGCTCGGGGAGTCAAAAAAAAATGTCTACGAAAGTTTGGACTTCGGTCACCCCTTCGCACGAATTCCTATCAGCTTAAAAGAGTTAGTATGACCTCGAGTAGGACAATTACTCAAAAGATCCACCAACTAGAATTTTGACACGAAAGAAAGTGAGAACCTAGGAGAATCTACCCTTTGATTCCCTTTTGGAATCTTTTTCAATCACACCCACTCCTGTCCGTACAAGAGTGGTCCCTCCTTGGTACGGATAGGGTTTTACCTTATCCACTTTCCTTTTTCAGCCGACAATTTTCACCTGGGGTTTTGATGTTAAAATTTTAACCCCTTTCTTCTTCAATGGAACAGTGACCTTGCTCCGGCGTACGGACACAACAACTTCGGTTCACTGACCACGAAATTCAACAGATCTGGGTTGCTTTATCGACTCCGGTTTCATCAGCATCGGAGGAATTCAGTTCAAGTTCTTCGAGCTAAGAACCAGCTCGTTCGAGTCGTACACCGTTACGATTTTGTAACAAGTTTCCGGCGTACGGATTTCGATTTTTAAATTCAGAACTTCGATTTTTAAGCAACAAACAAACCCAAATCACTCAAGAACCACCAATCTTCACCGGTTTCTTCCAAACACAGTGGGGTTCGAGTTTTCAGTCACCATTAAAGCTCAAAACAGTCCAAAAATTCACCAAGAAACCCTAGTCACGAAATTGGTACGTCGGGTACTTGTTGGATTCGGAACTCGATGGTGAACAAGAATCTATGGTTGTTTTCCCAAACAACCAACAATCAAACACAATTTTTGAATTTTCTTTTTAACACTTTTTTTTTTTTTTTTGTAAAATAACAACACCAACAGTAACAAACCAAATCAAGAACACGAAACGGAAAACAGAGACACAATCGCACGAAAATAAAGATAACGTGAACAGGATTTGGGGTTGTAGAAACAAGCCCAAACCGTGCTCTGATACCAAGATGGTGCAATGCAAATCCCGAAGGGGTTACTAGCACAAACGCGGAAGAACAAACAAGAAGATAAAAGATAGAAGCAAGACAAAACTTGCTTCTTTCGAAAGAACAGTGAGGAACCTGTCTCAAAGCTCGATCGAAAGGGATACAAGAATCACCTAAACTATGCAACAATCCTCAAGAGAACATTGCCTCTTGCAAACTGAATGATCAAGAGGAATGTTCAATCGGACTAACCGAAAGCCACAAGTCCTTAAAAGCCCTCACAGGGGTTTTGCTCACGACGGAGACAAGGAGAAATGTGCTCGGCACTTTCATTCAATTCATCAATATTCAAAACTAGGTACTTACAATGAAAGGAAGCAATGTTTATATAGGAAATACTAAGGGTAAACTAGTAAATAGGTCACAGTTGACCAATAGAAATAAGCCACGCAGGGCTGAGTTAAAATGTGTTCGGCAAACTTTGACTTCGGTAAGCCTTGGCTTCGGTTCTCGATTGTCTGCTCGAACACACACTTGTTGCCTTCGGACGCTCAATTGTCTTCGAGCTCAGTCCTCGGTCACTTTGCCTTCGGGCTCAAATCTGAAGATAATGCCTTCGATTCTTGAGCTCGGCCACTCAGCTTCGGAGCAATTGTTTTCCTTCGGCCAGGCTAAGTGAACGTGCACATCGTGCAGCAGTTTGGCTTGGCTTCTTGTCATCGGTCTCCTCGGTGGATCGAACACTTGATCAGCACGTGTTCGGGCTGCATCAAGGAGTCTCTTGAGAATGAGATTGATCGACTTGTGTTCGATGACTCCTCAAGTGTCGATGTTGTCTCTAGTTTGAGAACTTCACCTTTGCTTGCAAATGAACTTGAGAAGTGTGCCTATACTAATCCTTTGTATGAGAGCAACTTCAATGAAAATGGTGAATTGTATCAAGCTAGAGTCGAGTGTGAGTTTGGACCTCCCTGGATTGGAATGCCTAACTCTATGGATAACCCATTGTTTGAGACCTCCCTTGGGAGTTTGTCTAGTGACGAGGGTTGTCTTGGAGGAGTATTTGGAGGTGAGGAGGTACCTCTTGGTGTGTATAAGAATGCTCGTAAGAAGGGGAGTGGAGTAATCGATGTTAGTTGTGAATTGAACTATTTCACTTACTCCATCCCACATGTTGAGCACACCTTGAGTGTTGGTCATGCCAAAGCCAATGTGTCACATTGTGATAAAATTGATGTGAAGGCTTGGTGTGTTGGTAGTAAGCTTAGGGGTCATAGGAAATATAATTGCTACATGCATACCCTTGATCTCTTTGTTTGTTATAATGATGAGTGCTTGTTCTTGTCGAGCCAAGAATTTATTGTCTCTTTTGGGGACATAAGCTTTTTAATGGGTATTGATGCTTGGCTCTATCACAAGAGTGTGTTTTCCACACCACCTGCACTTATTCTTGTTAAGCTAACCTACTTGTGAAGTAGGAAGTTTTTGTTGTGCTTGTTTTGATTGTAGGTTTTGATGGTTAGATTTCGAGGACGAAATCCTTTCAAGAAGGAGAGGATGATGCCGGGCAAATTGGCCTAAACGACAACCATCAAGAACCAAGCTTGAAGAGCACAAAGGTTGCAAGTCAAGGGCTCCGGAAATGTTTTGAAGATCATGCATTGGAGCGCCAAGGAAGGAGGACCACTTAGGCTACAAAGGAGAAGCGACCGGAGCACATTTTGAGGCATTTCAAGAAGCTTCAGGAAGAGGCGGACCGCCTACTCAAAAAGGCGGACCGCCTACATTGCTTCAGCTCTAAGGAACTCAAGAGGCGGACCGCCTCAAGCCTAGGGCGGACCGCCTAGGTGGCTGCCACTCTCTGGATTTGCAACAAGAGGCGGAGCGCCTAGAGGGGGTGGGCGGACCGCCTCCCCCTGATGGTTGCGCACGAGATTTTGTGTAGTTTTCCTATTTTGCCCTTAAGTGACCTTGTATGTCTTATTTCACTTTGGGGGCATTTTAGACATTTCACCATATCTTATGAAAGACTATAAATAGGACACTTAGTCATTTTTCTTCATAAGTTTTACATTGTATGAACATTTGAGAAGAGAGAATTAGAGAAGAGGCCGAGCCCTTCTAGTCCGAAGCCCGAGGCTTCATGTATCTCGTTAACTTGGAACCTATGGCGATCGACACCTAGTTTGATTCCATTGTAAGGTTCGAGTTTCATTTCTCCCTTTTTGGATTATTAATTCATGTCGATGATGCCGGGTAAATTGGCCTAAACGACAACCATCAAGAACCAAGCTTGAAGAGCACAAAGGTTGCAAGTCAAGTGCTCCATTGGAGCGCGAAGGAAGGAGGACCACTTAGGCTACAAAGGAGAAGCGACCGGAGCACATTTTGAGGCATTTCAAGAAGCTTCAGGAAGAGGCGGACCGCCTACTCAAAGAGGCGGACCGCCTACATTGCTTCAGCCCTCAGGAACTCAAGAGGCGGACCGCCTCAAGCCTAGGGCGGACCGCCTAGGTGGCTGCCACTCTCTGGATTTGCAACAAGAGGCGGAGCGCCTAGAGGGGGTGGGCGGACCGCCTCCCCCTGATGGTTGCACACGGGATTTTGTGTAGTTTTCCTATTTTGCCCTTAAGTGACCTTGTATGTCTTATTTCACTTTGGGGGCATTTTAGACATTTCACCATATCTTATGAAAGACTATAAATAGGACACTTAGTCATTTTTCTTCATAAGTTTTACATTGTATGAACATTTGAGAAGAGAGAATTAGAGAAGAGGCCGAGCCCTTCTAGTCCGAAGCCCGAGGCTTCATGTATCTCGTTAACTTGGAACCTATGGCGATCGACACCTAGTTTGATTCCATTGTAAGGTTCGAGTTTCATTTCTCCCTTTTTGGATTATTAATTCATGTCTTGAATTCATTAATCCGTTCTTTCTTCTCGTTTCTTGACTCCCCAATCCTTGTTTCCCGATATCTTTGATATCACCTATCTTGTTATTTATCGCTTCCGCATAGTTTATCGTATAGTTTGCTTCCGCGTATTCTGCCCTGCATCAGAGGACATGATAGCATCTTCGTTGTGGTTGACCGTTTTTCAAAAATGGCTCACTTTATTCCTTGCAAAAAGTGTGATGATGCACAGCATGTAGCTACATTGTTTGTTTCTAACGTGTTAAAATTGCATGGTGTACCTCGTACTATTGTGAGTGATCGAGACTCGAAGTTCTTGAGTCATTTTTGGAAATGTTTGTGGGGTGCCCTCGGCACCAAGCTACTATTCTCGACGTCTCACCATCCTCAGACTGATGGACAGACCGAGGTAGTTAACCGAACCTTGGGATCGTTGCTTCGGGCAATGACCAAAGGGAAGGTTGGCAACTGGGCTGATCGTTTGCCCATAATGGAGTTTGCATACAATCGAACGGTGCATAGAATGATCAACATGACCCCGTTTGAATGTGTGTATGGCTTTAATCCTTTGATTCCACTTGATTTAACCCCATTGCCTCGAGATTCTGTTCTTGATTTTGAAGGTACTCGACGAGCAACTGCCTTGATCGAATTGCATGCAAAGGTAAAGAAGAACCTCGAGGAGGCCTATGCAAAGGTTACCTTAAAGAAAAACAAGGGGCGTAAAAAGTTGGAATTAAAGAAGGGAGATTGGGTTTGGGTTCACTTCCGAAAGGAACGCTTCCCGAACCAAAGGAAAGGAAAGTTGGCTCCTCGAGGGGATGGTCCATTTCAATTGTTGACCTAAATCAACAACAATGCCTACGTGATCGACCTCCCTAGTGAGTATAACGTGTCCAACACCTTTAATGTTGCTGACTTAGTTCCTTGTATTGTAGGTCCAACTTCGGAGGACGACGAGGGCTTGATTTCGAGGACGAAATCTTCTCAAGAAGGGGAGGATGATGCAGCCCGATCACGTGCTGATCAAGTGATCGATCCACCGAGGAGACCGATGACAAGAAGCAAAGCCAAGCTGCAGCACGATGTGCATGTTCACTTAGCCTGGCCGAAGGAAAACAATTGCTCCGAAGCTGAGTGGCCGAGCTCAAGAATCGAAGGCATTATCTTAAGATTTGAGCCCGAAGGCAAAGTGACCGAGGACAATGAGCTCGAAGACAATTGAGCGTCCGAAGGCAACAAGTGTGTTCGAGCAGACAATCGAGAACCGAAGCCAAGGCTTACCGAAGTCAAAGTCTGCCGAACACAATTTAATTCAGCCCTGCGTGGCTTATTTCTATTTGGTCGCCTGTGACCCTTTTACTAGTTTACCCTTAGTGTTTCCTATATAAACCTTGTTCCCTTTTATTTGTAAGGTACCTAGTTTTTTAATATTGATGAATTGAATGAAAGTGCCGAGCACATTTCTTCTTGTCTCCGTCGTGACCAAAACCCTGTGAGGGCTTTTACGGACTTGTTGCTTTCGGTTAATCCGATTGAACATTCCTCTTTCATCATTCAGTTTGCAAGAGGCATGTTCTCTTGAGGATTGTTGCATAGTTTAGGTGATTCTTGTATCCCTTTCGATCGAGCTTTGAGACAGGTTCCTCACTGTTCTTTAGAAAGAAGACAGTTTTGTCTTGCTTCTATCTTTTATCTTTCTTGTTTATCTTCCGCGTTTGTCCTTAGCAATTCCTTCGGGTTTGCATTGCACCAGGTTGCTAGCACAAACGCGGAAGAACAAACAAGAAGATAAAAGATAGAAGCAAGACAAAACTTGCTTCTTTCGAAAGAACAGTGAGGAACCTGTCTCAAAGCTCAATCGAAAGGGATACAAGAATCACCTATACTATGAAACAATCCTCAAGAGAACATTGCCTCTTGCAAACTGAATGATCAAGAGGAATGTTCAATCGGATTAACCGAAAGCCACAAGTCCTTAAAAGCCCTCACCGGGGTTTTGCTCACGACGGAGACAAGAAGAAATGTGCTCGGCACTTTCATTCAATTCATCAATATTCAAAAACTAGCTATCCACAATGAAAGGAAACAAGGTTTATATAGGAAATACAAAGGGTAAACTAGTAAAAGGGTCACAGGCGACCAATGGAAATAAGCCACGCAGGGCTGAATTAAATTGTGTTCGGCAGACTTTTACTTCGGGAAGCCTTGGCTTCGGTTCTCGATTGTCTGCTCGAACACACTTGTTGCCTTCGGACGCTCAATTGTCTTCGACCTCATTGTCCTCGGTCACTTTGCCTTCGGGCTCAAATCTGAAGATAAAGCCTTCGATTCTTGAGCACGGCCACTCAGCTTCGGAGCAATTGTTTTCCTTCGGCCAGGCTAAGTGAACGTGCACATCGTGCAGCAGCTTGGCTTGGCTTCTTGTCATCGGTCTCCTTGGTGGATCGATCACTTGATCAGCACGTGATCGGGCTGCATCATCCTCCCCTTCTTGAGAAGATTTCGTCCTCAAAATCAAGCCCTCCTCGTCCTCCGAAGTTGGACCTACAACACAAGGAACTAAGTCAGCAACATTAAAGGTGTTGGACACGTTATACTCACCAGGGAGGTCGATCACGTAGGCATTGTTGTTGATCTTGGTCAACACTTGAAATGGACCATCCCCTCGAGGAGCCAACTTTCCTTTCCTTTGGTTCGGGAAGCGTTCCTTTCGGAAGTGAACCCAAACCCAATCTCCCTTCTTTAATTCCAACTTTTTACGCCCCTTGTTTTTCTTTAAGACAACCTTTGCATAGTCCTCCTCGAGGTTCTTCTTCACCTTTGCATGCAATTCGATCAAGGCAGCTGCTCGTCGAGTACCTTCAAAATCAAGAACAGAATCTCGAGGCAATGGGGTTAAATCAAGTGGAATCAAAGGATTAAAGCCATACACACATTCAAACGGGGTCATGTTGATCATTCTATGCACCGTTCGATTGTATGCGAACTCCATCATGGGAAAACGATCAGCCCAGTTTCCAACCTTCCCTTTGGTCATTGCCCGAAGCAACGATCCCAAGGTTCGGTTAACTACCTCGGTCTGTCCATCAGTCTGAGGATGGTGAGACGTCGAGAATAGTAGCTTGGTGCCGAGGGCACCCCACAAGCACTTCCAAAAATGACTCAAGAACTTCGAGTCTCGATCACTCACAATAGTACGAGGTACACCATGCAATTTTAACACGTTAGAAACAAACAATGTAGCTACATGCTGTGCATCATCACACTTTTTGCAAGGAATAAAGTGAGCCATTTTTGAAAAACGGTCAACCACAACGAAGTTGCTATCATGTCCTCCCCCCGACCTCGGTAACCCCAAGACAAAGTCCATGGATATATCAACCCAAGGTCGATCAGGCACAGGCAACGGGGTGTACAAACCATGAGGGTTGGACTTCGATTTTGCTTTCTTGCAAACGAGGCAAGCGTTGCAAAGCTTTTCCACATCTCGTCGCATTTTGGGCCAATGGAACTGCTCGGTCAAGATACCAAGAGTTTTATCGACACCGAAGTGTCCCATCAGTCCACCGGAATGAGCTTCTCGAACTAAGAGCTCTCTCCACGATGACACTGGTACACAAACCCTCCCATTTTTAAAGAGGTAGCCATCATGCCACTGATATTTCTCAACCTTTCGGCCACTCAAGATTGTGTCTCGAACACATTTCAGCTTGGGATCGTCCTCGTACATCGACTTGATGCTTTCGAATCCCATGAGCCTAGAGGCGAGAGTGGTTTCTAAGGCAAATTTCCTTGATAGCGCATCGGCCACAACATTATCTTTTCCCTTTTTGTAATGAATTACATAGGGAAAGCTTTCAATAAATTCAACCCACTTGGCATGTCTTCGATTCAATTTCTCCTGACCTCGGAGATGTTTCAAAGATTCATGATCACTCTTGATCACAAACTCTCGAGGCCACAAATAATGCTGCCAATGGGCGAGTGCTCGAACGAGGGCATACAACTCTTTGTCATACGTAGAGTAATTCAAAGTTCACCCTTAAGCTTTTTGCTAAAGTAAGCGATCGGCTTTGATTCTTGCATCAGTACTCCTCCGATCCCAACTCCAGACGCATCACACTCGACTTCGAATGCTTTCCCGAAGTCAGGGAGTTGCAACAACGGGGCAGAACAAAGCCTCCGCTTCAACTCTTTGAAATCCCTCTCTTGGGACTCTCCCCACACAAATGGATTGTCTTTCTTCACCAGCTCGGTTAAAGGAGCTGCCACGGTGCTAAAGTCACGAACAAACCTTCGGTAAAAGCTAGCTAAGCCATGGAAGCTACGAACTTGTGATACCGAGGTCGGAGTTGGCCAATCTTTGATGGCTTCGACTTTTGATTCGTCGACTTCGACACCACTAGCACTGACAACAAATCCAAGAAAGACTACACGATCGACACCAAAGGCGCATTTCTTGAAGTTGGCATACAACTTCTCTTCTCAAAGTTTTTCGAGTACTTGCCTTAGGTGGTCGACATGTTCATCCACGTATCTGCTATAAACAAGTATGTCATCGAAATAAACGACAACGAACTTGTTTATGAACGGTTTGAGCACATGGTTCATCAGTCGCATGAATGTGCTCGGTGCATTGGATAAGCCAAAAGGCATCACCAACCATTCATAGAGACCGAATTTGGTCTTGAATGCGGTTTTCCACTCTTCCCCGGGTTTCATTCGGATCTGGTGGTAACCGGACCTGAGGTCTATCTTAGAAAAGCATGAAGAACCACTTAACTCATCTAGCATGTCATCTAATCGAGGGATAGGATGACGATACTTTACCGTTATTTTTTTGACTGCTCGACAGTCAACACACATTCGCCATGTTCCATCCTTCTTCGGGACAAGGATAACAGGAACGGCGCAAGGACTCAAGCTCTCACGAACGAGGCCCTTGTTCAGCAGTTCATCAACCTGCCGTTGGAGCTCTTTGGTGTCTTCGGGATTACACCGGTATGCAGGTTTGTTAGGGATTTGAGACCCTGGTACGAAGTCAATTTGGTGCTCGATTCCTCTCAACGGATGTAATCCACCTGGCATTTCCTCGGGAAACATGTCCTCGAAGTCCTGCAAAACTTTACGAACAAACAATGGTAAAGGGTTATCATTAGAAAAATCATCATTAGAGTTTAGAAAGATACCCTTGTGCACGAGGTAAATCATCATCTGACCGTGGTCGTTGCCTCGTAAGATCTCACCGGGTTGCATGATTGCACAAATTCCTTTCACTTCGATCGGTGAGTTTGTCTCTTCGGGCCCCAATTTTGCTCCCATCGAAAGCTTAGCTTTGGCAGCTTCTTTCAATTCTTTTATTCGTTTATAGTCCTCGGTGACTTGTTTTGGAGAAAAGGGTTTGAGTGTAAAACTCTTCCCATCGAGCTTCACAGTGTAAGTGTTGGATCTGCCATTGTGAACAGCTGTTCGGTCATACTGCCATGGTCGACCCAATAGCAAATGACAAGCTTGCATCAGAACCACATCGAATATCATTTCATCTTGATACTCTCCGATTTTGAACTTGATCCACACTTGTTTGACAACTCTCAATTCTCCACACTCATTCAGCCATTGTAACTTGTAAGGGTGGGGATGCTTCATCGTAGGTAATCCCATTTGTGAAACCAAAGTTTGGCTCACTACATTGGCACAACTACCGGAATCAATGATCATCGAACACACCTTTCCCCTCACTCGACATCGGGCATGAAAGAGGTTTTCTCCTTGGTTGTCCTCTTCTTCAAGAGTCATGCAGCTCAAATTCCTTCGAACCACAAGGAACATTTCCGGATGATCAGCTTCGGCAGCCTCATGATCATCATCAACTTCAGCTCGATCAGTCTCCTCGATAATTTCCTCCTCGGTGTCACTCGCTTGCTCATGGACGGTTCCATCTTCGAGCAGAAGCATAACCTTGCGAGTTGGACACTCTTTTGCCATGTGACCATAACCTTTGCATTTGTGACACTGAATATTTGAAGCACTAGGAGAGTTGAGTTGAACTTTACCTCCCACTTCTCTCGACTGGTTAACGGTCACACCTCTTTCGAAGGGTCTCTTCGAATCTCGAACAGTGTTGGCACTTGCTTGGTTTGGACTCTTCCATTCTTTACTTCGGTTCAAAGGAGTAGAAGTAGTGACTCCTCGATACCGGTTTGCCTTATCGTCCTTCACCAATTTTTCAGCTTCGGTGGCAGCATCAGACAAATCTCCCAACGTGTGGTACACGTGGAGTCTCAACTGAGATGACACATCCCTAGCCAAGCCATTTTTGAATCGAATAATGGCTTGCTCTTCGTCTTCGACCAGATCAAGATTCAATCGAACCTTTTCGAACTCATCGTGGTACTCTTGGACAGACTTGGACCCTTGCTTTTAACTCATAGAGCTTTTGCATTTGAGTCTGCCTGTACTTGGCACTCAAATACTTAGCATCCATTGCTCTTCTTAATTGTGGCCAAGTATTGACTTCGGGATAGTCATTCCTTCGTCTATGCCTCTTGTCAGATTCCCACCACGTTGATGCATAAGCTTCGAACGAAGCAATGGCATAGGCAGCTTTTCTCTCATCGGTCATCTCGTTGGTTTCAAAGATGCGCTCCATTTTAAGCTTCAATTCAAGATACTCATCGGGATCACTAGTTCCTTTAAAGGGTGGAATAGTGATCTTGACACTGTTCAAGTTTGAGTCTCGAACACCACGAGCCTGTTCGGGATACTCATCTTCTCGATCATCAGCCTCACGCTCAATATTTCTTCCAACATTTGCGCCTCGGCCTCGACCTCGGAAATTTCCTCGACCTCGGTGAGCTTGCCTTCGTTGAGCGAATGGCAGCTCACGCTCATATTCGTCCTCGGGAAATTCCTCTTCATCAACCTCCTCGGCAACGGCTCCAAGATCTCTTCGGGCCACTGGAGGTGGTATTCTTTCTCCTCGGGGAATGCCAAAGTTTTGATAAGCAGCTTGGGGATTGCCCAAGTTTTGATAAGCAGCTTGGGGATTGCCCAAGTTAAGTTCTCTTCATTGCTTCACTTGTCAACTGATGTTGTCGTACAAGCTCAGCATACAGCTCAGGTTTCATCGGAGTGGATTGGCTAGTTCCAGCGCCGGACCCATTCATGGCCACGGACGCGTTTCCCTGCTCGAGGTTAGCTACTCGAGCACTCACTCCTCTTACTTCGGCACTGATGCCTTGTATCGCAGCCATGAGATCGGCTAACGACAACTCGGGCTTCTCAATGCTTTTGCCATCGTTTCCACCCATGGTACCTGCACAAGTAAAAGATAAAACAAATGTTAGGGTTAGAAATCACCTCACACACTCCCTCACCTTTGATGGGTGGCACTCGGGTCCACTCAGTTTATGGGTTCGGTTTTTGATCATTCAAGGACTTGTAACAGTGGCTCGTCTGATTGATCGGTCCTCTAAGATCCTTCAAGTTCGACAATAGTCACTGCCTCTTCGGGAAGAGTGAAGTGATGTTCGAGTCGATGGAACAGACGCTTTTTAACTGAGCTCGGGGAGTCAAAAGAAATTTCTACGACAGATGGGACTTCGGTCGCCCCTTCGCACGAGTTTCCTATCAGCTCAAAAGAGTTAGTACGACCTCGAGTAGAACAATTACTCAAAAGATCCACCAACTAGAATTTTGACACGAAAGAAAGTGAGAACCTAGGAGAATCTACCCTTTTGATTCCCTTTTGGAATCTTTTTCGATCACACCCACTCCTGTCCGTACAAGAGTGGTCCCTCCTTGGTACGGATAGGGTTTTACCTTATCCACTTTCCCTTTTCAGCCGACAATTTTCACCTGGGGTTTTGATGTTCAAATTTTAACCCCTTTCTTCTTCAATGGAACAGTGACCTTGCTCCGGCGTACGGACACAACAACTTCGGTTCACTGACCACAAAATTCAACAAGATCTGGGTCGCTCTTTCGACTCCGGTTCCAAACAACAACGGAGGAAATAAAACGAAGTTCTTCGAACTAAAAATCAGCTCGTTCGTGTCGTACACTGTTACGATTTTGTAACAATTTTCCGGCGTACGGACAACGATTTAAACTCAGAGCTTCGATTTTAAGAAACAAACAAACCCAAATCACTCAAGAACCACCAATCTTCACCGGTTTCTTCCAATGAAGCTCAAAACAGTCCAAAATTCACCAAGAAACCCTAGTCATAAAAATCAGTACGTCGGGTACTCGATGGATTCAGAATTCGATGGTGAACAAGAATTCATTGGTTGTTTTCCCAAACAACCAACAATCAAACACAATTTTTGAATTTTTCTTTTTAACACTTTTTTTTTTTTTTGTAAAACAACAACACCAACAGTAACAAAAACCAAGAACACGAACAAGGAAAACAAAGACACAAACGCACGAAAATAATGAACAGGATTGAGGTTGTAAGAACAAACTCAAACCGGGCTCTGATACCAAGATGGTGCAATGCAAATCCCGAAGGGGTTGCTAGCAAAAACGCGGAAGAACAAACAAGAAGATAAAAGATAGAAGCAAGACAAAACTTGCTTCTTTCGAAAGAACAGTGAGGAACCTGTCTCAAAGCTCAATCGAAAGGGATACAAGGATCACCTATACTATGCAACAATCCTCAAGAGAACATTGCCTCTTGCAAACTGAATGATCAAGAGGAATGTTCAATCGGATTAACCGAAAGCCACAAGTCCTTAAAAGCCCTCACCGGGGTTTTGCTCACGACGGAGACAAGAAGAAATGTGCTCGGCACTTTCATTCAATTCATCAATATTCAAAAACTAGCTATCCACAATGAAAGGAAATAAGGTTTATATAGGAAATACTAAGGGTAAACTAGTAAAAGGGTCACAGGCGACCAATTGAAATAAGCCAC
This sequence comes from Petunia axillaris subsp. axillaris, assembly GCA_029990575.1. Lineage (NCBI taxonomy): Eukaryota > Viridiplantae > Streptophyta > Magnoliopsida > Solanales > Solanaceae > Petunia > Petunia axillaris. The sequence continues at coordinate 98,066,823 of JARKNS010000004.1, read as the reverse complement.
GCAGGGCTGAATTAAATTGTGTTCGGCAGACTTTGACTTCGGGAAGCTTTGGCTTCGGTTCTCGATTGTCTGCTCGAACACACTTGTTGCCTTCGGACGCTCAATTGTCTTCGAGCTCATTGTCCTCGGTCACTTTGCCTTCGGGCTCAAATCTGAAGATAATTCCTTCGATTCTTGAGCTCGGCTACTCGGCTTCGGAGCAATTTTTTTCCTTCGGCCAGGCTAAGTGAACGTGCACATCGTGCAGCAGCTTGGCTTGGCTTCTTGTCATCGGTCTCCTTGGTGGATCGATCACATGATCAGCACGTGATCGGGCTGCATCAGGTTAGAAGAAAAATCACAATTAGAGTTAAGGATAATACCTTTGTGCACTAGGCATAGGAGAAACTTGGTGCCATCATTACCTCTCAAGAGCTCGCCCGGTTGCATCATGGCACAAATGCCACCGTAGATGAGGTAGGTGGGATTGCCACCATACTTTTGGACAAAGGGCTAGTTTCCATGATTGACATAGCCTTTGCCACCTCTCTCAACTCCTTCATTTTCTTGTAGTCATCACTCACTTGCTTAGGAGTGAGAGGTTTAAGCACATATCTCTTCCCTTCATTTTTGACCGTGTAAGTATTGACACGACCGTCATGCACCACTTGCCTATTGAATTGCCAAGGCCTCCCTAAGAGTAGGTGGCACGCTTGCATGGGCACAACGTCAAACAAATGCTCATCTACATAACTCCCCATTTTGAATCGAATCATCACTTGCTTTACCACTTTAAGCTCCCCACATTCGCTTAGCCATTGTAGCCGGTAAGGTTTAGGATTCTTCACGGCCGTCAACTTCAATTGAGACACAAGTGATTGACTCACTACATTTGCACAACTCCCGGAATCAATTATCATAGAGCAAACAACATCTTTGACCCAGCACCTAGCATGGAATAGATTTTCCCTTTGCAAGGTTTCACTATCTTCCACAATCATAACCCCTAGGCTCCTTCTCACAACCAAGAAAGTATGAGGATCCTCCTCCTCCCCCGTGTCATCAAGCAAATCATCCTCCTCTACTCCCTCATCTCCCTCTACTCCCTCTACCCCCTCATCTTCCGATTCACTCTCTTTCTCATATGCATCATTACCAACAACAATCATGGTCCTCTTTGTTGGAAATTCCCTAGCAAAGTGACCATAGCCCTTGCACTTGTGGCATTGCATGGAAGAAGAAGTAGGAGCATGTAATTGAGTTTTAGAGTTACCTCCCACATTAGGTGTGTTCTTCTCATACGGCTTTTTCACATCCTTGGTAGCATTGGCACCACTTGTTCCACTTGCACTTGGGAACCTTGCATTTGTAGTAGGAGGCTTCCAATCCTTTGGTTTGCTTGTTGGAGTAGTAGTGCTACTCTTGTAGCGAAGGGATTTCTCCTCCTTGAGCCATTTCTCGGCCTCAACCTCATCTTCACATAGCTTGTAATGATCATCATATTTGTGGAACTTCAATTGCGAAGCTATGTCTCGGTTCAAGCCCCCTTTGAAACGGATCATGGCCGACTCATTGTCCTTATCATCTAAGTCAAGGATCATTCGGATTTGCTCAAATTCATTGAAATATTCACCAACCGATTTGTAACCTTGCTTCAACTCATAGAGACGCTTTTGTTGTTAAACCCGGTATTGGTTAGTCAAGTACTTCTCATCCATCACACGGATCAACTCTTCCCAAGTAAGATTAATAACCATACCCGTCCTCCTTCTATTCCTTTTCACCGACTCCCACCAAGTAGAAGCAAAAGATTCAAAAGAGGATATTGCATACTTGGTCTTCTTCACTTCGGGCATATCATTGGTGTCAAAGATACGCTCCATAGCCAATTTCCAACCAATGTACTCCACCGGGTCACTACTTCCTTTGAAAGAAGGAATAGTGAGCTTCACACTATTAAGATTGTTTTTGTTATCACGACCCCCTTGGAATGGCTCCGGTTGGCCCCCATAGTGATCATCATAAGCAACATAGTCCCTTCTCGCATTCCTTCCTCCATATCCTAAGGGTGGCCCTCGACCTCAGGCCTCTACCCGATCCACATTTCGACCCCAATTCATTCCTCGTCTCGGTTGAAGTTGATCATCATAACCATAAGCCTCATCATCATACTCGGCTTCCTCCCCTTCTTGAGCCTCATCGGCTTGCCCAAGAGGTTGCACGTTTCGGATGGGTCTTGGTAATGGGATGTTTCTTGGAGGATTATCCAAGATACGGGGAATGCCCGTTCGTTCAATCCTCTCTCGATCCTCCTTCACCCGTTGTTGATTGAGCAATTCAACAACTTGCTCCGGGGTAAAGGTAGGGCTACTCGAGCCTTCACCGGCCTCAATTTGGACACTCGGGGTCCCCTTTTCAATTGGGACACTCGGGGTCCCTTGGTCACCTTGGGTACTTGAGGCACCCTTTTCAAGTGACTCAATCCTTTGGTTCATGAGGTCCATCTTGGCAAGAAGATTAGCCAAGGCCTCCTTAATGAAATCTTGACCTTCGTTGGCCATTGTACCTACAAAGAAAAGAAACAAGCATTAGTTAAAACACCTCACTCGCTCCCTCACTTGTGTTCACTCGGATCACTCTTTTGGGTGGCGGTGGATATTTCACTCGACTTGTAATTCCAAAGCTTCCCGTAGATGACTAACAATCCCTCTACTCAACCAAACTATTCACGAGTCAAGCACACTCCGGGGTGAGTGGAGTTAATGGGACTCGATGAACGCTAGGCACTTTGAAGTAAAGGACTTGAATCAAAAGAAACTACGGATCTTCTTTGAATTCTAGTCTCCTTCCTAAGGCACGATGATCCTAGTAGCTCGAAGTAATTAGTACTAATCAAGTAGGATTATACTCTAATAGTACTAATTAGAAGCAATGCAAACAACAAAACAAGGAATCCTAGAAGAAACTACCCGATTCCCAACCTTCAGGAAGTAGGCGCCCCGCCTCAGGATAAGAGGCGACCGCCCAGAGCAGGGTGCAGGTGGAAGGCGCTCCGCCCTCTCAGGGAAGCGCTCCGCCTCAGACAATTCCTGCAAGCTCACCAGTGGGAGGCGCTCCGCCTCTTTGTTAGGCGCTCCGCCTCCTGCTGTGTTCCAGCACAGTTCAATTCGCGTTTTGTCGATTTTTCACCCACAAATCCAACTATTCAATCGTTGTTTTAGCAATTCAAAGGTACCCAAATGTTGTATTAGTCACAAAGAGCAAACCCCAACAACTTTTATCAAACCCCAATCAATATCAAGCAATCCACCATGATCATCATCTTCAAAGCTAGGGTTTTAAAATTTTCAAATTTTTTTCAAGGGTTTCAAATTCTCAATTCATGTAATACAACTCAAAATTGGGTGTTTAAGGTACCAAAAGAACGGGAATCACACAAGGATCAAACCCCAATATCAAGTTCTCAATCCCACTTCAATCCAACCCAAGAATCAATCAAAATTAATCAAGAACAAGTTCATCAAGGGTTTTAAGGGGTTTTGGGGTTTTGATTTTCAATCTTCACCAATCCAAGTGTTTTTGGTATCCAAACGACAGGATTTCAACCACGATCAAGAATCTATAACACCCATTTCATGAATCATTCAAACCAACAAGTTACACCAAATTTTTAGATTTTCAATTTTTCAATTTTTTTGTAGTTTTCTTCTTTTAATAACAACAAACAAGAACCTAAAGATAGAAATCAACCTAGGCATGAAGAATCAAGGGTCGGGGGTTTGTAGAAACAAAACCCGAGCCTTGCTTTGATACCAAGATGATAAGAATCAAAATGCGAAAAAAGTAAAAGATAAAAGCGAGACGTAACTCGTACGATAATCTCAAGTAGCAACGGAGAACTTGTTCCGTTACACCCCGAGAGAATGACAAGAACACCTACACTTGGCAACTACCCTCGAGCTAACGTGAGCACGCAAGTAGAATGATCGGGGGGATTGGAATTCATCTAGATCCGCTAGAGGAAGAACAAGTCCCATCAAGGTTTCATTCATTCAATCAAAGAGTTCAACTCTCAACACAAGTGTTTGTTTAATCATCAAAGTTAGCTAATGATTTGAAGAGGCTAAGTGAAGTATTTATAGGCTTCACTTAGGTCTAATAAAACGTCTAAAATACCCCCAAAGTGGGCTTAAAACAAATAAGGCCACGCAAGGCTAAAGTTGGAAGTTCAAGCAAAAGTAATTAAAATCCCGCATGTGGGTCTCAGGGGTAGGCGGTCTGCCTAGTAGGGGGAGGCGGCCGCCTAGTAGCCTTCAGCTTCTCTGGATCTGAGGGAGGCGGTCCGCCTAGGTTGGGAGGCGGTCCGCCCTGCAGCCTTCAAGCCTCTGGATTTTGGGAGGTGCCCCGCCTCAGCTGGGAGGCACTCCGCCTTGTTCTGGGGCCCCTTGAGATGTCTCATTCTGTGCCTCTTGAGCCTCACCAAGCGTCCTAGAGGATCCTCCATCCATGGCACACCAAAGCATGGTCTTCAAGTTGCTCTCGGGGCCTCCTTCCATACCCTTCCATATCAAGTGAAGATGGGTATCTTGGATCAACTTGGCTTGACTCCGAGTGAAGGGTCTTGAGGGGGTTTGGGTCTTATCAGATCATTTGATCGCGTCACTTCCGGTTAGTACTTTGAGGGTAACACTTCTACCTAATTAGTACTAATCCATTGTGCGAATAGGATCCTCGTGCCTAGATGGAGAGTAGAATTCAAATAACATTCGTAGTTAATTGTTTGGTTCAAGTGCGCACCAAATAGCTTAGCGTTTATCGAGTCCCATTGAATCCACTCTTTCCGAAGAGCATTTGGTTCTTGTATTTTGGTTTGATCATTGAGGAGGTTGCGCAACTACGAGGAGGCCATTGATCTCAAGCTTGTGTGAACCTAACCCCAACTTGAGTGAACCCGAGCGACAAACAAAAGTGAGGGAGTGAGTAAGGACTTTTACTCTAATCTCGTTTCCTGTTTTTGATTGTTGTAGGTACATGGCGGAGGAGAAAGCAAAGAGTACCATTGAGGTTCCAACCGATGTCTTGGCTAGTTTGCTAGCCGAGGTGAAGGCCTTAAACCTTAAGATGGAAACTTTTGAAAAGGAGAGGACCCCGAGTGTCCCAAAAGATACCGGTGAAGGTACTAGTGATGATTCAATCATGAAACCGGATCAAAATGCGGAGCTAGTTCGTCGACAACGGTTGAGGGATGAGGCTCTTGCTAGAGAAAGATTGTTGGGCAATCCCCAACCCTTGGGCAATCCCCAAGGAGATGTTCCATTCCTAAGGCCTCGGAGAAACATTGCACCTCTTGAGCAAGTTGATGAAGCTCAAGAAGGGGAGGGCCTCGGACTCGATGATGATTACTTTGATGCTCCCTATCCAAATAGGAGAGCGATGAATGGAGGCCGAGGTGTAGATAGAGGTCGTGGGAGAGGTCGAGGACCTCCAAGAGCTTACATGGGAAGAAACTTGGGAAGGGAATATGATGAAGTTGATGATAACTATCGGGTTCAAGCGGAACCAAACCGAGGGGGTAATGACACTAATCTCAATAGTGTCAAGATCACTATTCCTCCTTTCAAAGGAAGTAGTGATCCGGAAGCATTTCTTGAATGGAAGGTCCAATTGGAGCGGGTTTGACACAAATGATATGACCGAGGAGAAGAAGGCCACTTATGCTATATCATCGTTTGAGTCCTATGCCTCTGCTTGGTGGGAATCCATCAAGCGTTCAAGGGGAAGACTTGGGTTGCGGATGAACATCACTTGGGAAGAGTTGAAAGAATTTATGAACAACAAGTATGTGACTCCCAAGTATCGACAAGAGCAACTCAAAAAGCTCTATGAATTGAAGCAAGGTTACAAGTCCGATGATGAATATTTCAACAACTTTGAGAAAAACCGGATGGCTCTTGATATGGAAACGGAAGATGAGGAACAAGCTATCATCCGTTTCAAAAGTGGCTTGAGTAGGAAGATTGCCTCCTAATTGAGACTTCACATCTTCCATTCCTTACAAGATGTTTGTGATGCCGCGGTTGAAGCCGAGAAATGGCTCAAAGAAGAGAAGGCTCCTCGCTATAGGAGTACTACCACTACCACTCCATCAACCCGCACCAAAGAATGGAAAAGCCCATATGCTAGTGGAGCAAGTGGGAGTCGAGAAGTGAAGAAGCCTTTTGAAAAGGCCACCCCGAAAAGCGACCACAAAGAGGTTGGAGGTATTTCTAAAACTACTTTAAATACTCCTTCTTCTTTTTCTTTCCAATGTCATAAATGTAAGGGTTAAGGACAATTTGCCAAAGAGTGCCCTACTCGGAAAACAATGATTGTGATGGATGATGGGTTGGTCTATGAGGGTGAAAGTGAGTCCGAGGGTGAAGTTGAAGAGGAGAGTGAGGAAGTTGAGGGTGTGGAGAGAGCGACGGAGGGGGATGATCCTAATATGTTCCTTGTGGTACGCCACATTTTGGGAACCATGTTGAGTGAGGAGAGGGAAGATGAGCAAAGGGAGAACTTGTTCCATGCCCGTTGTAGAGTGAAGGGGCAAGTTTGTTCCATGATTATTGACTCGGGTAGTTGTGCAAATGTGGTGAGCCAATCCTTGGTCTCACAATTGAAACTGACTACCATTAAACACCCTAGTCCCTACCGTTTGCAATGGCTAAGTGAGTGTGGGGAATTGAGGGTAGTGAAGCAAGTCTTGATTAGGTTCAAGATTGGGAACTATCAAGATGAACACATGTTTGACGTGGTGCCAATGCAAGCTTGCCACCTTTTGTTTGGAAGGCCTTGACAATTCGACAAACAAGTGGTTCATGATGGCCGGGCCAACACTTACACAGTTAAGCATGAGGGGAAGAGGTTTGTGCTTACACCTTTGACCCCAAAACAAGTAAGTGAAGACTATCGGCGCATGAAAGAGTTGAGGGAAGCGGCTAAGGCCAAGTCCCGGTTGTGGCCAAACCTTTGGCCGAGACTCTATCATCTTCCACCGATCGCATGTGTGCCATGATGCAACCAGGTAAATATTTGAGAGGTAATGATGGCACCAAGATGCTCATATGCCTAGTGCAGAAAGGTATGGTTTTAAATTCCGAAAGTGATTATTTATCTAACCCTAACCCTTTGCCTAGTGCCATTGACAATGTTTTGAAGGTCTATGAGGACATGTTCCCGGAAGAGATGCCGGATGGATTACCTCCCTTGAGTGGTATTGAACACCAAATTGACTTCGTCCCGGGATCTCAAATTTCCAACAAGCCGGCATATAGAAGTAATCCCGAGGACACAAGGGAGTTACAAAAGCAAATTGATGAATTGCTTACCAAAGGCTTGGTGAGGGAGAGCTTGAGCCCTTGTGCCGTGCCCGTGATCCTCGTTCCAAAGAAGGATGGCACTTGGAGGATGTGTGTGGATTGTCGAGCGGTCAACAAGATCACGGTAAAGTATCGACATCCCATACCTCGTTTGGATGATATGTTGGATGAGCTTAGTGGTTCTAGTGTCTTTTCTAAAATAGACCTTAGGTCCGGCTACCATCAAATCCGGATGAAACCCAGGGATGAATGGGAAACCGCATTCAAGACCAAGTTTAGTCTATATGAATGGTTGGTGATGCCCTTTGGCCTCTCCAACGCACCTAGCACTTTCATGAGATTAATGAACCACGTGCTTAAGCCATTCATCACAAATTCGTGGTCGTCTACTTTGATGACATATTGATTTATAGAAAGTCAATAGACGACCATGTGGGCCACTAGAGTCAAGTGCTTGAAGTGCTACGAGCCGAAAGGCTCTATGCCAACTTTAAGAAGTGTGCCTTTTGTGTTGAAAAGGTTGAATTTTTGGGCTTTGTTGTTAGTGTCAATGGTGTGGAAGTTGATGAGTCCAAAGTTGAAGCCATTAGAGATTGGCCTACTCCTACCACCGTTTCTCTTGTGAGGAGTTTCCATGGCCTTGCTAGTTTCTATAGGCGCTTTGTTAGAGACTTTAGCACCATTGCCGCACCACTCACCGAGTTGGTGAAGAAAGATAAATCCTTTGTGTGGGGAGAGCCTCAAGAGAGAGCTTTCCAAGAATTGAAAAGTAGGTTGAGTACCACCCCCTTGCTACAATTGCCCGACTTTGGGAAGGCTTTTGAGGTTGAGTGTGATGCCTCGGGGGTGGGAATTTGAGGTGTTCTCATGCAAGAAGGGAAACCCGTTGCCTATTTTAGTGAGAAGTTGAAGGGCGCAACCTTGAATTACTCCACGTATGACAAGGAGTTGTATGCCCTAGTGAGAGCTTTGGCCCATTGGCAACACTATCTATGCCCTCGGGAATTTGTGATCAAGAGTGACCATGAGTCACTCAAGCATCTAAGAGGCCAAGAGAAGTTGAACAAAAGACATGCCAAGTGGGTGGAGTTCATTGAGTCTTTTCCCTATCTAATTCATTACAAGAAGGGCAAGGACAATGTTGTAGCCGATGCGCTTTCTAGGAAGTTTGCCCTTGCTACCACTCTTGCTTCTAGACTTATGGGTTTTGAGAGTATAAAATCCTTGTACGAACATGACCCAAAGTTCAAGAGCATTCATGATGCTCTAGTGAGTGGGAAGCGAGTGGAGAAGTACCAATGGGTATATGGCTACTGATAAGAATCAAACGCGGAAAAAGTAAAAGATAAGAACGAGACGTAACTCGATCTCTAATCCCAAGTAGCAACGGAGAACTTGTTCCGTTACACCCCGAGAGAAGGACAAAAACACCTACGCTATGCAACTACCCTCGAGCTAACGCGAGCATGCAAGTAGAATGGTCGGAGAGGAAAAGTATTCATCTAGATCCGCTAGAAGAACTACAAGTCCAAGATCAAAGGGTTTCATTCAATAACCAAGAGCCATGCTCATGTTCAATGTTTAACATTCATCAAATATCAAAAACTAGGTGTAAAATAAACTAGGCTTGGCTATTTATAGTGTTTCCCAAGCTTACACAATGACTTAAATACCCTTACTAATAAAGTTCATCAAATAAGCCACGTAGGGCAAAACAGTAAAAGAAACATAAGTTCAGCAGCTAGGAGAGGCGCCTGGGGCTGGGAGGGGCGCCTGGAACATGCTGAAGCTAGGCGGGGCGCCTGGAGCTAGGCGGGGCGCCTGGCTTGGCCTTCAGCTAGGCGGGGCGCCTGGAGCTAGGCGGGGCGCCTGGGCACTTTTCAGCTATTAGGCAGTGAGCTTGCCAGGCGGGGCGCCTGGCTTTGCTGGGCTCTCTTCTTCCTTAGGCGTGAGGCCTAGTTTGAGCATCCGGAATGGCTTCCACTCGCCTCCTTCCTCAAGTCCTCTCCTCTCCAAGTATAAATGCGCCTCTTGGACATCCTTGACTTGGCTCCGAGTGAATGGTCTCCTTGTGGGGGTTTGGTTCTTATCATCCTCCCCTTCTTGAGAAGATTTCGTCCTCGAAATTGAAGCATCATCACCCACGACCTCGTCACCACCTACATCCAAAGGAACCAAGTCACAAACATTGAAAGTATTAGAAACTTGATACTCACAAGGCTTACCGAAGTCAAAGTCTGCCGAACACAATTTAATTCAGCCCTGCGTGGCTTATTTCCATTGGTCGCCTGTGACCCTTTTACTAGTTTACCCTTAGTATTTCCTATATAAACCTTGTTTCCTTTCATTGTAGACACCTAGTTTGAATATTGATGAATTGAATGAAAGTGCCGATCACATTTCTTCTTGTCTCTGTCGTGAGCAAAACCCCGGTGAAGGCTTTTAAGGACTTGTGGCCTTCGGTTAATCCGATTGAACATTCCTCTTGATTGTTTGATTGTTTGTTGTTTGGGACAACAACCATTGAATTCTTGTTCACCATCGAATTCTGAATCCAACGAGTACCCGACGTACTAATTTTGTGACTAGGGTTTCTTGGTGAATTTTTGACTGTTTTGAGCTTCATTGGTGACTGAACTCGAACCCCACTGTGTTTGGAAGAAACCGGTGAAGATTGGTGGTTCTTGAGTGATTTGGGTTTGTTTGTTGCTTAAAAATCGAAGTTCCGAGTTTAAATCGTTGTCCGTACGCCGGAAAATTGTTACAAAATCGTAACAGTATACGACACGAACGAGCTGATTTTAGTTCGACGAACTTCGTTTGATTTCCTCCGTTGTTGTTTGGAACCGGAGTCGAAAGAGCAACTCAGATCTGTTGAATTTCGTTGTCAGTGAACCGAAGTTGTTGTGTCCGTACGCCGGAGCAAGGTCACTGTTCCATTGAAGAAGAAAGGGGTTAAAATTTGAACATCAAAACCCCAGGTGAAAATTGTCGGCTGAAAAGGGAAAGTGGATAAGGTAAAACCCTATCCGTACCAAGGAGGGACCACTCTTGTACGGACAGGAGTGGGTGTGATCGAAAAAGATTCCAAAAGGGAATCAAAGGGTAGATTCTCCTAGGTTCTCACTTTCTTTCGTGTCAAAATTCTAGTTGGTGGATCTTTTGAGTAATTGTTCTACTCGAGGTCGTACTAACTCTTTTAAGCTGATAGGAATTCGTGCGAAGGGGTGACCGAAGTCCAAACTTTCGTAGAAAACTCTTTTGACTCCCCGAGCTCAGTTAAAAAGCGTCTGTTCCATCGAGTCGAACATCACTTCACTCTTCCCGAAGAGGCAGTGACTATTGTCGAACTTGAAGGATCTTAGAGGACCGATCAATCAGACGAGCCACTGTTACAAGTCCTTGAGTGATCAAAAACCGAACCCATAAATTGAGTGGACCCGAGTGCCACCCATCAAAGGTGAGGGAGTGTGTGAGGTGATTTCTAACCTTAACATTTGTTTGATCTTTGACTTGTGCAGGTACCATGGCTGGAAATGATGGCAAAAGCATTGAGAAGCCCGAGTTGTCGATAGCCGATCTCATGGCTGCGATACAAGGCATCAGTGCCGAAGTAAGAGGAGTGAGTGCTCGAGTAGCTAACCTCGAGCAGGGAAACGCGTCCGTGGCCATGAATGGGTCCGGCGCTGGAACTAGCCAATCCACTCCGATGAAACCTGAGCTGTATGCTGAGCTTGTACGACAACATCAGTTGACAAGTGAAGCAATTCGAAGAGAACTTAACTTGGGCAATCCCCAAGCTGCTTATCAAAACTTGGGCATTCCCCAAGGAGAAAGAATACCACCTCCACTGGCCCGAAGAGATCTTGGAGCCGTTGCCGAGGAGGTTGATGAAGAGGAATTTCCCGAGGACGAATATGAGCATGAGCTGCCGTTCGCTCAACGAAGGCAAGCTCACCGAGGACGTGGAAATTTCCGAGGTCGAGGCCGAGGCGCAAATGTTGGAAGAAATATTGAGCGTGAGGCTGATGATCGAGAAGATGAGTACCCCGAACAGGCTCGTGGTGTTCAACACTCAAACTTGAACAGTGTCAAGATCACTATTCCACCCTTTAAAGGAACTAGTGATCCCGATGAGTATCTTGAATGGAAGCTTAAAATGGAGCGCATCTTTGAAACCAACGAGATGACCGATGAGAGAAAAGCTGCCCATGCCATTGCTTCGTTCGAAGCTTATGCATCAACGTGGTGGGAATCTGACAAGAGGCATAGACGAAGGAATGACTATCCCGAAGTCAATACTTGGCCACAATTGAGAAGAGCAATGGATGCTAAGTATTTGAGTTCCAAGTACAGGCAGACTCAAATGCAAAAGCTCTATGAGTTAAAGCAAGGGTCTAAGTCTGTCCAAGAGTACCACGATGAGTTCGAAAAGGTTCGATTGAATCTTGATCTGGTCGAAGACGAAGAGCAAGCCATTATCCGATTCAAAAATGGCTTGGCTAGGGATGTGTCATCTCAGTTGAGACTCCACGTGTACCACACGTTGGGAGATTTGTTTGATGCTGCCACCGAGGCTGAAAAATTGGTGAAGGACGATAAGGCAAACCGGTATCGAGGAGTCACTACTTCTACTCCTTTGAACCGAAGTAAAGAATGGAAAAGTCCAAACCAAGCAAGTGCTAGCACTGTTCGAGATTCGAAGAGACCCTTCGAAAAAGGTGTGACCGTTAACCAGTCGAGAGAAGTGGGAGGTAAAGTTCAACTCAACTCTCCTAGTGCTTCAAATATTCAGTGTCACAAATGCAAAGGTTATGGTCACATGGCAAAAGAGTGTCCAACTCGCAAGGTTATGCTTCTGCTCGAAGATGGAACCGTCCATGAGCAAGCGAGTGACACCGAGGATGAAATTATCGAGGAGACTAATCGAGCTGAAGTTGATGATGATCATGAGGCTGCCGAAGCTGATCATCCGGAAATGTTTCTTGTGGTTCGAAGGAATTTGAGCTGCATGACTCTTGAAGAAGAGGACAACCAAAGAGAAAACCTCTTTCATGCCCGATGTCGAGTGAGGGGAAAGGTGTGTTCGATGATCATTGATTCCGGTAGTTGTGCCAATGTAGTGAGCCAAACTTTGGTTTCACAAATGGGATTACCTACGATGAAGCATCCCCATCCTTACAAGTTACAATGGCTGAATGAGTGTGGAGAATTGAGAGTTGTCAAACAAGTGTGGATCAAGTTCAAAATCGGAGAGTATCAAGATGAAATGATATTCGATGTGGTTCCGATGCAAGCTTGTCATTTGCTATTGGGTCGACCATGGCAGTATGATCGAACAGCTATTCACAATGGCAGATCCAACACTTACACTGTGAAGCTTGATGGGAAGAATTTCGTACTCAAACCCTTGTCTCCAAAACAAGTCACCGAGGACTATAAACGGATGAAAGAATTGAAAGAAGCGGCCAAAGCTAAGCTTCCGATGGGAGCAAAATTGGGGCCCGAAGAGACAAACTCACCGGTCGAAGTGAAAGGAATTTTTGCAATCATGCAACCCGGTGAGATCTTACGAGGCAACGACCACGGTCAGATGATGATTTGCCTCGTGCACAAGGGTATCTTTCTAAACTCTAATGATGATTTTTCTAATGATAACCCTTTGCCTTTGTTTGTTCGTAAAGTTTTGCAGGACTTCGAGGACATGTTTCCCGAGGAAATGCCAGGTGGATTACCTCCGTTGAGAGGAATCGAGCACCAAATTGACTTCGTACCAGGGTCTCAAATCCCTAACAAACCTGCATACCGGTGTAATCCCGAAGACACCAAAGAGCTCCAACGGCAGGTTGATGAACTGCTGAACAAGGGCCTCGTTCGTGAGAGCTTGAGTCCTTGCACCGTTCCTGTTATCCTTGTCCCGAAGAAGGATGGAACATGGCGAATGTGTGTTGACTGTCGAGCAGTCAACAAAATAACGGTAAAGGATCGTCATCCTATCCCTCGATTAGATGACATGCTAGATGAGTTAAGTGGTTCTTCATGCTTTTCGAAGATAGACCTCAGGTCCGGTTACCACCAGATCCGAATGAAACCCGGAGACGAGTGGAAAACCGCATTCAAGACCAAATTCGGTCTCTATGAATGGTTGGTGATGCCTTTTGGCTTATCCAATGCACCGAGCACATTCATGCGGCTGATGAACCATGTGCTCAAACCGTTCATAAACAAGTTCGTTGTCGTTTATTTCGATGACATACTTGTTTATAGCAGAACCGTGGATGAACATATCGAACACCTAAGGCAAGTGCTCGAAAGGCTTCGAGAAGAGAAGTTGTATGCCAACTTCAAGAAATGCGCCTTTGGTGTCGATCGTGTAGTCTTTCTTGGATTTGTTGTCAGTGCTAGTGGTGCCGAAGTCGACGAATCAAAAGTCGAAGCCATCAAAGATTGGCCAACTCCGACCTCGGTATCACAAGTTCGTAGCTTCCATGGCTTAGCTAGCTTTTACCGAAGGTTTGTTCGTGACTTTAGCACCGTGGCAGCTCCTTTAACCGAGCTGGTGAAGAAAGACCATCCATTTGTGTGGGGAGAGTCCCAAGAGAGGGCTTTCCAAGAGTTGAAGCGGAGGCTTTGTTCTGCCCCGTTGTTGCAGTTCCCTGACTTCGGCAAAGCATTCGAAGTCGAGTGTGATGCGTCTGGAGTTGGGATCGGAGGAGTACTGATGCAAGAATCGAAGCCGATCGCTTACTTTAGCGAAAAGCTTAAGGGTGCAACTTTGAATTACTCTACGTATGACAAAGAGTTGTATGCCCTCGTTCGAGCACTCGCCCATTGGCAGCATTATTTGTGGCCTCGAGAGTTTGTGATCAAAAGTGATCATGAGTCTTTAAAACATCTCCGAGGTCAGGAGAAATTAAATCGCAGACATGCCAAGTGGGTTGAATTTATTGAAAGCTTTCCCTATGTAATTCATTACAAAAAGGGAAAAGATAATGTTGTGGCCGATGCGCTATCAAGGAAATTTGCCTTAGCGACCACTCTCACCTCTAGGCTCATGGGATTCGAAAGCATCAAGTCGATGTACGAGGATGATCCCAAGCTGAAATGTGTTCGAGACGCAATCTTGAGTGGCCGAAAGGTTGAGAAATATCAATGGCATGATAGCTACCTCTTCAAGAATGGGAGGGTTTGTGTGCCAGTGTCATCATGGAGAGAGCTCTTAGTTCGAGAAGCTCATTCCAGTGGACTGATGGGACACTTCGGTGTCGATAAAACTCTTGGTATCTTGACCGAGCAGTTCCATTGGCCCAAAATGCGACGAGATGTGGAAAAGCTTTGCAACGCTTGTCTCGTTTGCAAGAAAGCAAAATCGAAGTCCAACCCTCATGGTTTGTACACCCCGTTGCCTGTGCCTGATCGACCTTGGGTTGATATATCCACGGACTTTGTCTTGGGGTTACCGAGGTCGGGGGGAGGACATGATAGCATCTTCGTTGTGGTTGACCGTTTTTCAAAAAGGGCTCACTTTATTCCTTGCAAAAAGTGTGATGATGCACAGCATGTAGCTACATTGTTTGTTTCTAACGTGTTAAAATTGCATGGTGTACCTCGTACTATTGTGAGTGATCGAGACTCGAAGTTCTTGTGTCATTTTTGGAAATGTTTGTGGGGTGCCCTCGGCACCAAGCTCCTATTCTCGACGTCTCACCATCCTCAGACTGATGGACAGACCGAGGTAGTTAACCGAACCTTGGGATCTTTGCTTCGGGCAATGACCAAAGGGAAGGTTGGAAACTGGGCTGATCGTTTGCCCATGATGGAGTTTGCATACAATCGAACGGTGCATCGAATGATCAACATGACCCCGTTTGAATGTATGTATGGCTTTAATCCTTTGATTCCACTTGATTTAACCCCGTTGCCTCGAGATTCTGTTCTTGATTTTGAAGGTACTCGAAGAGCAGCTGCCTTGATCGAATTGCATGCAAAAGTGAAGAAGAACCTCGAGGAGGCCTATGCAAAGGTTGCCTTAAAGAAAAACAAGGGGCGTAAAAAGTTGGAATTAAAGAAGGGAGATTGGGTTTGGGTTCACTTCCGAAAGGAACGCTTCCCGAACAAAAGGAAAGGAAAGTTGGCTCCTCGAGGGGATGGTCCATTTCAAGTGTTGACCAAGATCAACAACAATACCTACGTGATCGACCTCCCTGGTGAGTATAACGTGTCCAACACCTTTAATGTTGCTGACTTAGTTCCTTGTGTTGTAGGTCCAACTTCGGAGGACGAGGAGGGCTTGATTTCGAGGATGAAATCTTCTCAAGAAGGGGAGGATGATGCAGCCCGATCACGTGCTGATCAAGTGATCGATCCACCGAGGAGACCGATGACAAGAAGCCAAGCCAAGCTGCTGCACGATGTGCATGTTCACTTAGCCTGGCCGAAGGAAAACAATTGCTCCGAAGCTGAGTGGCCGAGCTCAAGAATCGAAGGCATTATCTTCAGATTTGAGCCCGAAGGCAAAGTGACCGAGGACAATGAGCTCGAAGACAATTGAGCGTCCGAAGGCAACAAGTGTGTTCGAGCAGACAATCGAGAACCGAAGCCAAGGCTTACCGAAGTCAAAGTCTGTCGAACACAATTTAATTCAGCCCTGCGTGGCTTATTTCCATTGGTCGCCTGTGACCCTTTTACTAGTTTACCCTTAGTATTTCCTATATAAACCTTGTTTCCTTTCATTGTAGACACCTAGTTTGAATATTGATGAATTGAATGAAAGTGCCGAGCACATTTCTTCTTGTCTCCATCGTGAGCAAAACCCCGGTGAGGGCTTTTAAGGACTTGTGGCCTTCGGTTAATCCGATTGAACATTCCTCTTGATCATTCAGTTTGCAAGGGGCAATGTTCTCTTGAGGATTGTTGCATAGTATAGGTGATCCTTGTATCCCTTTCGATTGAGCTTTGAGACAGGTTCTTGACTGTTCTTTCGAAAGAAGCAAGTTTTGTCTTGCTTCTATCTTTTATCTTCTTGTTTGTTCTTCCGCGTTTGTGCTAACAACCCCTTCGGGATTTGCATTGCACCAGACCCCGAATGTCCAAGTTGAGAAAGGGACCCCGAGTGTCCAAGTTGAAGTCTCAAGTACTTCTAACTTTACCCCGGAGCAAGTTAGCCATGTCATTGAATTGCTCAATCAACAACGGGTAAAGGAGGATCGAGAGAGACTTGATCAAATGTTGGGCAATACCCAACGAACGGGCATTCCCCGTATCTTGGACAACCCCCCAAGAAACATTCCACTACCAAGACCCATCCGAAATGTGCAACCTCTTGAGCAAGTCGATGAAGCTCAAGAAGAGGAGGAAGCCGAATATGGTGATGATATGTATGGGTTTGATGACCACTTTCAAACAAGGCGCGGTATGAATTGGGGTCGAAACGTGGATCGAGGTAGGGGCCGAGGTCGAGGTCGAGGGCCACCTATGGGGTATGTTGGAGGGAATGCAAGGAGGGAGTATGGTGTGAGTGAAGATCACTATGGGGGCCAACCGGAGCCTTTCCGTGGGGGCCGTGACAACACCAACCTCAATAGTGTGAAGCTTAATCTCCCAATCTTTAAAGGGAATTGTGATCCGAGTGCCTACATTGAATTGGTACTACTCATGGAAATGATGTTTGACACAAATGACATGACCGATGACAAGAAGGGTACTTATGCTATTTCATCCTTTGAGTCCTATGCATCTACTTGGTGGGAATCCGTCAAGAGATCAAGGAGAAGAGCGGGAATTCCCGTAAATGTGGGTTGGAATGATGCATCCCAAAATGGCTTAAATGACAACCATCAAAAGCCAAGCTCGAGAGCACAAGGGATACGAGTCAAGGCCTCCAGAAACATCTTGAAGATCGTGCATTGGAGCACCAAGGACGGAGGAAAACAGGGCAGGAAACTGGGCAGCCCAAAACAGGGCAAAACAGGGGAGCACACTGGGAGCTCACTGCCTGACGAAGGACAAGTGTTCTTCGCGATCGCGACCATCACTGCGCGATCGCGAAGGGTATTTCATTGCCTTGCGCGTCAGCGTTCGAGCTCGCGCGATCGCGAGGAGTTGAAGCCCAGTCCAATTGATCTTTGCGCGACAGCGTCTCAACTAGCGCGATCGCGATGCTTTGAGGAGTGCTCTGCGCGATCGCGAGCCTCCTGGTGCGATCGCGATGAGGAGGACCTGAGCAGCGGACCAGAATCAGCTTTAGGGGCCATTTTTGTTTATTTAACAATGTAAATGTATATATAGCACATTTTCTCTTCATTTCATTGGTTAGCCATTTTAGAAGATAGAATTTGAGAGATAACATTGAAGAGGTCGAGCCCTTCTTGTTTGAGCCCGAGGCTCGTGTATGTCTCGACTTGGAACCTACGGAGATCGACACCTAGTTTGATTCCATTGTAAGGTTCGAGTTTCTCTTCTCCCTTTTGAATTCAATTAACGTTAGTAAATTGAATTCGATTCTTTCTTCTATTTCTTGCCTTCCTAGTCTTCGATTTCTTGTTATCTTTATCGCTTCCGCATAGTGTATATCGTGTTTAGCTTTCGCTTATTTTGGGTTGCATCAGTTGGTATCAGAGCAAGGCTCGGGTTATGTTCTTACAAACCCCCGTTCCTTATTCATCGTGTTAGTATTGTTGTTGTTGTTGTGTTTGTTCTTGAAGAAAAGAAGAAAAAACAAAAAAATTGAAAAACTAGAAAACTTGACAAAATTTGGTCAAGCGGGTTGGATACGAATCCCCGAGTGTTAAAAAGTAGTGGGGTTTGTTCCTTGTTGTTTTCTCGTCATTTTGATACCTATATCTCGTGTTTTGGTGTTGCGATTCAAAAACTCAAAAATCAAATTCGAAAGTTTAAAATTTCTTGAAAACGCTTCAAACTTGAATCGAAGCTTTGTTGTTGTTTTTTAGAGGTTTAAACTCATTAGAAATTGGTTGTTATATTTGAAAACACCATTGGGTATCGTTGGGACTGAGTAAAAGTCGAGTCGAGGTAGTTTTGTTTGCCAAAAACTGAAGTTGCAGTCTTGATTCTGGTTCTGCACTGCAGACCTGTGTGATCGCGCGAGGTCTAGCGCAATCGCGCTGAGGGAAGCTTTTGCCTTCGCGATCGCGACCCCTTGCACGTGATAGCGAAGCACAGTTTATCCAGGAAATTCCAGTTTTGGACAGAATGTTCGCAACGACTTCTAAACAGTTTCCAGTCATCTAAACTCCAATTGGACCATTAAATATGATGAGTTTGTAGATCACAAACAAAATTTCATCCGATTCCAAATCCGTTTGGTGCCAATTCGAGTCAAATCTTTTGTGTCCCGTTTTCTTCCATACCTCTTGGTTAGTGTTTTGAAGGTAATTGGCCTACTTGAAAGACACTAATCCTTTAGCGTATAGGGTATTCGTGCGTAGAAGAGACTAGAATTCAAAGAAGAGTCGTAGAACTCCTTTGGCCTCAAGTGCGCACTTTAAATAACCGTCCGTTCATAGAGTCTCATTAATTCCACTCCGAACTTTAACTTGGACATGCTAGTTGTGATTACCTTGGTTCCCAAGTTGATAAGGCCTCGCTCTTGAGTGTACATATATTGAGTGATACACATGAGGGAGTGACTTTTGGGAGGTTTTGTTAATTGGTGATTGCAACGATGTCGGATAATGATGATGGAGTAGATTATGGCTCATGCGGAGATGATGCGAGTTGCTATGGCTCGTATGGTGATGATGGAGACTATGGTTCCTACGAAGGTGATGATGGTCATTACTATGATGATGGAAACCATGGCTCCTATGTTGATGAAGCGGTTCACTATGATGATCGTGAGGTTGGTGACGACTATGAAGCTCAAGAAGATGAATTTGATAAATCTAATGCTTCTAGTCAAGAAATCGAAGATGGTGACGCTTCAAGGTATGATGATCCTACTTACTCTTCTTGTGAAGAATTTGATATTGATGGTAGCAACCTTGATAAGACCCAAACCCCCACAAGACCCTTTACTCGGAGCCAAGCTAAGGACATCCAAGGAGTACACCTACACTTGATGAGGAAGGGCCTAGAAGAAGGAAGCGATTGGAAGCCGTTTCGAGTGCTCAAAGTACAAGAGGAGCAGCCCAGTGCCTTGGGCGGGCCCGCCTGGCATTCCAGGCGCTCCGCCTGAAGAAGCCTAGGCTGAGGCGCTCTGCCCCAACTCTGGGCGCCCCGCCTAGGCCACCCCACTGATCATTTGGCCGGGCGCTCCGCCGGGAAAGCTGAAGGACGAGATTCCTAGTTATGTTAAGACTATTTTGACCCTACGTGGTCCTATGTTCCTAAGCCTAAGTGTGGGCGTATTAGATCTTTCATATGGTGTCTAAGAACACCTATAAATAGCAAGATTGCTTGTTATTTTCATTAGCTTACTTTTGATGAAAAACAAACACTTGTGTTGAAGAGTTGAACTCTTATTGAATGAAAAACCTTGAATTTGGACTTGTTCTTTCTCTAGCGGATCTAGATGAATTCCAATCCCCCCGACCATTCTACTTGCGTGCTCACGTTAGCTCGAGGGTAGTTGCCTAGCGTAGGTGTTCTTGACCTCCTCTCGGGGTGTAACGGAACAAGTTCTCCGTTGCTACTTGAGATTTGTGATCGAGATATGTCTCGTTCTTATCCTTTTTATTTTTCGCGTTTGATTCTTATCAGTTTGGTATCAGAGCAAGGTTCGGGTATCGTTCCTACGAACCCCGACCCTTGATTCTTCGTACTTAGGTTAGTTTGTTTAGATTTTTTGTTGTTGAAGTTATTGCAAAAGGAAAATTACAAAAACAATTGAAAAAATTTAAAAATTCAAAAATTGGTGTAACTTTTTGGTGTTTGTGATTCTTGAAGTGGGTGTTATAGATTATTAATCCTTGTTGAAAACTTGACGATTGGGTACCAAATTTGTTGGGATTGGATTGAATTGAAAATTGAAAACCCCAATTGTTGATAAACCCTACCAAACCCTTGTTCTTGAGGTATTTGATTGATTTTGGGTTGTGTGTTTATGGGGTTTTGGAATTGATTATTGGGGATGGATCTCTATTGAAAACCGAACAAATTGCAATAAGAATCGTGTGATTCGGAGTTCGGTAACATAGTTTTTGAAGAATCGAAACCCATGTTGAAACCCCAAACTTGAAAACTTTGAATCTTGATTGAGCGTTATTTGTTGGTTGTTTGGGTGTGAAATTGATTGGGGATTGTAGGTTGTATCAAGGAGCAACTTTGGGTACCTTGGATTTGGCCAAAACACCTTGGAATCGGCCTAGAAATTGGATTGAAAACGAAGAACACGGAGTAGAAAACCCAGGTGTTCTTCGTCCAGGCGCTCCGCCTAGACCTTTGGGCGCCCCGCCTGAACTACCCTTGCTCCAGGCACTCCGCCTAACATCTGGGCGCCCCGCCTGCCCGACCTCACTGACAAATTTTTCAGGCGCTCCGCCCCAAGTCTTAGGCGCTCCGCCTAACATCCTGAAGGGTTGTTTTGGGTAGTTTCCTCTAGGTTTGCTTGTTCTTTGTTGCATAATCTCTTATTAGTGCCTATCTAAGTAATCTTTCTACTTAATTAGCACTAATCTTTCATTGCTTTTAGGTTGATTCGTGCATTAGTTGGAGAGTAGAATTCCAAGAAGATTCCTAGATTCTTTTTGATTCAAGTCCTCACTTCAAAGTGCCTAGCTTTCATTGAGTCCCATTAACTCCACTCACCCCGGAGTGTGCTTTACTCGTGAATAGTTTGGTTGAGTTGAGGAGTTGCTACTCATCTACGTGAAGCTTTGGAACTACAAGTCGAGTGAAATAGCCACCACCACTAAATGAGAGAACCGAGTGATCTCAAGTGAGGGAGTGTGTGAGGTTGTTTGCTAACGTTTGTTACTTGTGTAGGTACAATGTCTTCAGAAGGAGAGGATTTTGCTAAGAGTGCTCTAGCTACTATCCTTACCAGATTGGATAGTATGAACTTGAGGATTGAAAGCCTCGAGAGGGTGAACTCTAGTGCTCTGGTTGAGCAAGGGACTTCTAATGTCCAATCGGAGAAAGGGACCCCGAGTGTCCGAGTCGAGAAAGGGACCCCGAGTGTCCAAGTTGAAGTCTCAAGTACTCCTAACTTTACCCCGGAGCAAGTTAGCCATGTCATTGAATTACTCAATCAACAACAGGCAAAGGAGGAGCGAGAGAGACTTGATCAAGTGTTTGGCAATACCCAACGAACGGGCATTCCCCGTATCTTGGATAACCCCCCAAGAAATATTCCACTACGAAGACCCATCCGAAATGTGCAACCTCTTGAGCAAGCCGATGAAGCTCAAGAAGGGGAGGAAGCCGATTATGGAGATGATATGTATGGGTTTGATAATCACTTTCAACCAAGGCGAGGTATGAATTATGGTCGAAATGTGGATAGAGGTAGGGGCCGAGGTCGAGGGCCACCTATGGGGTATGTTGGAGGGAATGCGAGGAGGGAGTATGGTGTGAATGAAGACTACTATGGGGGCCAACCGGAGCCTTTCCGTGGAGGTCGTGACAACACCAACATCAATAGTGTGAAGCTTAATCTCCCAACCTTTAAAGGGAATTTTGATCCGGCGGCTTACATTGAATGGGTGCTACACATGGAGAGATTGTTTGACACAAATGAGATGACCGATGAGAAGAAAGGTACTTATGCTATTTCATCCTTTGAATCCTATGCATCTACTTGGTGGGAATCCATCAAGAGATCTAGAAGGAGAGCGGGAGTTCCCGTAAATGTGGGTTGGAATGACTTGAAGGGTATCATGAGTATCAAGTACATCACTCCAAGATATCGGAAAGAGCAACTCAAGAAACTTTATGAGTTGAAGCAAGGTGTCAAGACGGTGCATGAATACTTTGATGAGTTTGAAAGAACTCGAATGGCCTTAGATATTGACACCGAAGATGAAGAGCAAGCCGTGATCCGTTTCATGAATGGTTTGAGCTATGGTATAGCTTCACAATTGAGATTGCATGCTTATCTTTCACTTCAAGAAGGTCTTGATGCCGCTATTCAAGCTGAGCAATGGCTTGAGAAAGAGAAGTCCAACCGTTACAAGAGCAACACTTCCACCTCCATGAACAAGTCAAAGGATTGGAAAATCCAACTCCCAATGCAAAATTCACAAATGCAAGTGGCCCGAGTGGAGCAAGTGCTAGCAAAGATGTGAAGAAGCCGTTTGAGAAGTACACACCCAACGTGGGAGGTAATTCTAAAACTCAATTGAATACTCCTACTTCTTCTTCTATTCAATGTCACAAATGCAAGGGGTATGGACACTTTGGTAAGGAGTGTCCTACGAAGAGGACTATGTTTCTTGTTGGTGAAAATCCATATGAACAAGAGAGTGAACCGGAGGAAGATGAGGGGGTAGATGGAGATGAGGGAGTAGAGGAGGATGACCTAGGTGACACGGTGGAGGATGAGGAACCTCATACTTTTCTAGTAGTGAGGAGGAGCTTAGGAGCTATGATTGTGGAGGATGGTGAAACCTTGCAAAGAGAAAACCTTTTCCATGCTAGGTGTCGTGTTAAGGGTGTTGTATGCTCTATGATCATTGACTCCGGGAGTTGTGCTAATGTTGTGAGTCAATCTCTTTTAACCCAATTGAAGTTGCCTACCGTGAAGCATCCCAAGCCATATCGATTGCAATGGCTTAGTGAATGTTTGGAGCTAAAGGTAGTGAAGCAAGAAATGATCAAGTTCAAAATGGGTAGTTATGTTGATGAACACTTGTTCGACGTTGTGCCCATGCAAGCTTGCCACCTTCTCTTTGGAAGGCCTTGGCAATTTGATCGACAAGCGGTCCATGATGGGTGTGTCAACACTTACACGCTCCAACATGAAGGGAGGAAATTTGTGTTGAAGCCCCTAACTCCCAAACAAGTGAGTGATGACTACAATAGGATGAGGGAGTTGAGGGAGGTGGCAAAGGCCAAGTCAATCATTGAGACTAGCCCTTTGTCCAAAAGCATGGTGGCAATCCGACCTTCTTCTTCTACCGGTGGCATTTGTGCCATGATGCAACCGGGCGAGATCCTAAAATGAAATGATGGCACCAAATTTCTCCTATGCCTAGTGCACAAAGGTATGATCCTAAACTCTAATTGTGATTTTTCTTCTAACCCTTTGCCTATTGTGTTTGAGAATGTGATGAGACCCAAACCCCCAGAAGACCATTCACACGGAGTCAAGCTAAGGAGATCCAAGGAGTACACATACACTTGGTGAGGAAGGGCCTTGAAGAAGGAAGCGAGTGGAAGCCATTCCGGGTGCTCAAACTAGGCCTCACGCCTAAGGAAGAAATCGGCACAGAAGAGCCAGGCGCCCCGCCTGGCCAACTCACTGCCTAAGGATAAGAAAAGCACCCAGGCGCCCCGCCTAGCTGAAGGCCTAGCCAGGCGCCCCGCCTAGTTGCCTGCAAATCCAGGCGCCCCACCTGCAGCCCAGGCGCCCCTCCCAGCTGTGAAGGCCTATGTTTCTTTTACCGTTTTGCCCTACGTGGCCTATTTTGTAAACCTTATTAGTAAGGGTATTTTAGTCTTTGTGCAAGCTTGGTAAACACTATAAATAGCCAAGTCTAGCCTATTTACACTTAGTTTATAATATTTGATGAATGTTGAACATTGAACATGAGCATGGCTCTTGGTTATTGAATGAAACCCTTTGATTTTGCACTTGTAGTTCTTCTAGCGGATCTAGATGAATACTTTTCCTCTCCGACCATTCTACTTGCGTGCTCGCGTTAGCTCGAGGGTAGTTGCATAGCGTAGGTGTTCTTGTCCTTCTCCCGGGGTGTAACGGAACAAGTTCTCTGTTGCTACTTGGGATTAGAGATCGAGTTACGTCTCGTTCTTATCTTTTACTTTTTCCGCGTTTGATTCTCATCAATTTGGTATCAGAGCAAGGCTCGGGTTTTGTTTCTACAAACCCCCGACCCTTGATTCTTCGTGCCTAGTATCCTCTTTTAGTTTTCTTGTTGTTGAAGTTATTAGAAAGGAGAAAATTACAAAAAAATTCAAAAAAAATTGAAAAATACAAAATTTGGTGTAACTTGTTGATTTGGATGATTTGTGATATGGGTGTTATGGATTCTTGATCGTGATTGATTTCCCGTTACTTGGGTACCAAAATTGTTTGAATTGGTGAAGTTTGAAAAATTTAAACCCCAAAACCCCTTAAACCCTTGATGAACTTGTTCTTGATGAATTTTTGCTTGACTCTATGGTTGGATTGATGTTTGATTGAAAACTTGTTATTGGGGATTGATCTTCATTGAAAAACAAACAATTCGGTACCAATTTTGTGGGATTTGAACATGTATAACACCAAGTTTGATGAATCACAATCCTTGTTGAAACCCTTTTGATAAACCCTTGTGTTCTTGAGTTCTTGAGATTGAACCTTGATTTGATTGATTGTTTGATTGAAAATTTGATTGGGTTTTGTTAAGGAAGAACAAAAACAACTTTGGGTATCATTGGATTGTGAAAACAAGTTGAAAACATCGGATTTGGAGCTTGAAAATCGACTTGAAACGAGTTTGGAACGAATTGGGAAAGGCTTCAGGCCAGGCGCCCCGCCTGACTTGGCTACTGCCTAAGACCTCAGGCGCCCCGCCTAGGTCCCAGGCGCCCCGCCTGGAATACTGCACAGTCTGGGCGCCCCACCTGAGTTTCAGGCGCCCCTCCTGAGTGCTGAACGTATTGTTTCGGGTAGATTTTCGTAGGTATTTCCCTTTGTTTGATAACATAACATCTAGTTAGTACTAATTTGAGTAACCGATCTACTTGAATAGTGCTAATCCTTTTATTGCTCTTAGGTGAATCGTGCCTAGCAAGGAGAGTAGACTTCTAAGGAGAAGCGTAGAACCTTTTAACTCAAGTCCTTCACTTCAAAGTGCCTAGCGTTCATTGAGTCCCATTAACTCAACTCACCCCGGAGTGTGCGTGACTCGTGAATAGTTTAGTTGAGTTGAGGAGTTGATAATCATCTACGTGAAGCTTTGGAACTACAAGTTGAGTGAAATATCCACCGCCACCCAAAAGAGTGATCCGAGTGAACACAAGTGAGGGAGCGAGTGAGGTATTTTAACTAACTCTTGTTTCTTTCTTTGTAGGTACAATGGCCAACGAAGGTCAAGATTTCATTAAGGAGGCCTTGGCTACTCTTCTTGCCAAGATGGACCTCATGAACCAAAGGATTGATTCTCTTGAAAAGGGAGCCTCGAGTACTCAAGGTGAACATGGGACCCCGAGTGTCCCAATTGAAAAGGGGACCCCGTGTGTCCAAATTGAGACCGGTGAAGGCTCAAGTAGCCCTACCTTTACCCCGGAGCAAGTTGTTGAATTGCTCAATCAACAACGGGTAAAGGAGGATCGAGAGAGAATTGAACAAACGGGCATTCCCCGTATCTTGGATAATCCCCCAAGAAACTTTCCACTACCAAGACCCGTCCAAAATGTGAAACCTCTTGAGCAAGTTGTTGAGGCTCAAGAAGGGGAGGAAGTTGATTATGGTGACAATGTGTATGGGTTTGACGATCACTTCCAACCAAGGCGAGCTATGAATTGGGGTCGAAATGTGGATCGGGGTAGAGGCCGAGGTCGAGGGCCACCCTTAGGATATAGAGGGAGGAATGCTAGAAGGGACTATGTTGTTTATGATGATCACCATGGAGGCCAACCGGAGCCATTCCAAGGGGGTCGTGACAACAACAACAACCTTAATAGTGTGAAGCTCACTATTCCTTCTTTCAAAGGAAGTAGTGACCCGGTGGAGTACATTGATTGGAAATTGGCTATGGAGCGTATCTTTGACACCAATGATATGCCCGAAGTGAAGAAAACCAAGTATGCAATATCCTCCTTTGAATATTTTTCTTCTACTTGGTGGGAGTCGGTGAAGAGGAATAGAAGGAGGACGGGTATGGCTATTAATCTTACTTGGGAAGAGTTGATCCGTGTGATGGATGAGAAGTACTTTACTAACCAATACCGGGTTGAACAACAAAGGCGTCTATATGATTTGAAACAAGGTTACAAATCGGTTGGAGAATATTTCAATGAATTTGAGCAAATCCGAATGATCCTTGACTTAGATGATGAAGACAATGAGACGGCCATGATCCGTTTAAAAGGGGGCTTGAACCGAGACATAGCTTCACAATTGAAGTTCCACAAATATGATGATCATTACAAGCTATGTGAAGATGCGGTTGAGGCCGAGAAATGGCTCAAGGAGGAGAAATCCCTTCGCTACAAGAGTAACACTACTACTCCAACAAGCAAACCAAAGGATTGGAAGCCTCCTACTACAAATGCAAGGTTCCCAAGTGCAAGTGGAACAAGTGGTGCAAATGCTACCAAGGATGTGAAAAAGTCGTATGAGAAGAACGCACCTAATGTGGGAGGTAACTCTAAAACTCAATTACATGCTCCTACTTCTTCTTCAATACAATGCCACAAGTGCAAGGGCTATGGTCACTTTGCTAGGGAATTTCCTACAAAGAGGACCATGATTGTTGTTGGTAATGATGCATATGAGAAAGAGAGTGAATCGGAAGATGAGGGAGTAGAGGGAGTAGAGGGAGATGAGGGAGTATAGGAGAATGATTTTCTTGATGACACGGTAGAGGAGGAGGATCCTCATACTTTCTTGGTTGTGAGAAGGAGCCTAGGGGCTATGATTGTGGAAGATAGTGAAACCTTGCAAAGGGAAAATCTTTTCCATGCTAGGTGCCGGGTCAAAGATGTTGTTTGCTCTATGATAATTGATTCCGGAAGTTGTGCAAATGTAGTGAGTCAATCACTTGTGTCTCAATTGAAGTTGACTACCATGAAGCATCCTAAACCTTACCGGTTACAATGGCTTAGTGAATGTGGAGAGCTTAAGGTAATGAAGCAAGCCATGATCAAGTTTAGAATGGGTAGTGATGCCGGGCAAATCGGCCTAAACGACAACCATCAAGAACCAAGCTTGAAGAGCACAAAGGTTGCAAGTCAAGGCCTTCGGATGAGGGTTCGAGAGCGAATTGAAGCCATGGACTTGAGCACGCTTGAGGGAGGACCGACTACGGGCCAAGGAGGAACACTTAGAGTCCATTTTGAGCCGTATCCATACCTCCCAGGAAGAGGCGGAGCGCCTCCCCAAAGAGGCGGACCGCCTGCCAAAGTCCAGAAGGCTGCACAGCAAGAGGCGGAGCGCCTCCCCCACTGAGGCGGACCGCCCCTCACTGAAGGGCCCTGAGGCGGAGCGCCTCCCCCAATGAGGCGGAGCGCCTCCCCCTGTAAGCTTAGACGGGATTTTGTGTAAAGTTCCATTTTTGCCCTTAAGTGGCTTGTATTGTTATAACCCACTTTGGGGGTGTTTTAGACATTTACTTTAGTCTTAGAAAGGGCCTATAAATAGAGCCCTTAGGTCTTCATTTCATTTTTGAACAAACCTTGAATGTAGAATGATGAATTTCTTGAGTGAATCTCAATGAAGAACCCGTGAGCGGGCATGATTTCACTTGGTGGATTCCAAGTTGAACATCGAAACCTCTTTGATCATTCTATTTGCAAGAGCCGGGTGCCTCTTGAGGGTAGTTGCATAGTATAGGTGATCCTTGACTTCACCCGGGGTGTATCGAGACGAGTTCCTCGGTGCTACTTAGGTAAACGTTCAAGCCTCGTCTTGCTCTTTATCTCGATATCTTCATCGATATCGCCTATCTTGTTTTAACTTCCGCATTTTCATATCGTTTCTAGCTTCCGCTCGTTTTTTCCCTGCATCAGTTGGTATCAGAGCACGACTAGGCTTCGTTCTTACGAATCCTCGGTCTTGTTCTTGTTGTTGACGTGATTGTGTTGTTCGTTCTTGAAAATTTGAAGAAAAACAAAAAAATTGAAAAAGTTGAAAAGTTGAAAAAAAATTTAGTAGATCGGGTTGGATTTGATTCCCCAAGCGTTTAAATGTATTGGGGATTGTTCTATATTGTTAACCCGTTGATTTGATACCCTCATAACATGTTTTGGAGTTACGGATTGAAAATCGAAATTCTTGAAATCCCAAATTCTTGAAAACTTTGAAAATTTTGCTTCAAAACTTGAATCAATCTTGTTATTGGTTGTTTGAAGTTAAAAACTATTGGGGATTGTTTATCATAGTTTAATACACCATTGGGTATCATTGGAATTGAGTAACGGGTTGAAATCGTTGGAAAATTTGGGTGCAAAAAGCCAAAAACCCGTAGTTGAAAAAGTTGCAGCTTCAGCTTTAGGCGGACCGCCTCACGATTTAGGCGGACCGCCTCAGCAAAAGTCCTTCTCTGGACTTTGGTAGGCGGAGCGCCTCCACCTCTGGGCGGAGCGCCTCCCCCTGTTACTTGTTTTCGGGTAGTTTTTACGTAGGTTTTCACTTGTTGTTTGCCTCCGGGCTTCTTGGTTAGTGTTTCTAGGGTAATTGGCCTACTCGAAAGACACTAACTCTTGAGCGTATTAGGACATTCGTGCCTAGAGGAGAGTAGAATTCAAAGAAGCCTCGTAGAACATTTTTGCTTCAAGTGCTCACTCATATAGCCGTTCGTCCATCGAGTCCCATCGATTCCACTCACCCCGAAGAGTATTTGGTTCATGTGACTTGAGTGGTTATTGAGGTGGTTGTTCAACTACGAGGAAGCCTTTGAAATCAAGCTTGAGTGATCCTACCACCCACTAAATTGAGTGTACCCGAGAGACATTCCAAAGGTGAGGGAGCGAGTGAGGTTTTTACTCTAACCTCTTTCTCTTGTCTTTAAATTTTGTAGGTACATGGCCGGAGACGTATACGATACCATTAAGGTACCGGTAAGCACTTTGGTCAACCTCTTGGCTGAGGTGAGATCCATAAGCGCGAGGTTTGATCGCCTCATAGAGGAATGGACCCCGAGTGTCCAAAATGGTACCGAAGGGGGTACTAGTGATGAAGTGTTGGGCAATCCCCAACCGTTGGGCACTCCCCAACAAGTGGGCATTCCCCACAACTTGGGCATTCTCCAAGTAAATGTAACTACTCACTCTAGGTGTAATTCTACTACTCCTATGAGCCAACCAATGGCAAATGAGGGAGTTGGGGAAGGTGAGCGAGGTGATGACATTCTTTGACCTCATCCCCACACACTTGCACATGAGAGCGAATTGAAAGAAAGAAGAGGAGAGGAAAAACAAATTGAGAGTGAGGGCACCCTTCTTCCTAACCCTATGTTATCTTCTTCTTCTTGCCATAGCTTTTGTGTAGGTACTCTCGGAGGCGAGCTAGTGGAGCCTCAACCCTTTGCCTTGGAAGGAAGACAAGAGGACGGAGAGAATCATTGTGAACTTCGTGATGAAGGCATTGAATGCGACACTTCAAGCTATGTGAGTGCTCACGGGAGCAACTCAAATGTAAGTGTTACCTTCCCTTCTCATGAACATGTTGATCCCTTGTCTTGTAGCGACTCAAAGCTAGTTGTTGCTTGTAATACCAATATTGACCTTGCAACTAGTGAAGAGTCTAATGGTCAACTTGTGTTTAGGTGTGACCTAGTAGAGAGGAATGAAACGCCACATCATGATGTGAGCCCGGTATTCAAAGAACCTCTCTCTAGTGGAAATATGTTAGTTGACCTTGCTTGTGAACCTTGTTATGACACCCCACCCATATTTGATAAAGGGGAAGATGAGTTATGTGACTCTACCCTTATTGGTATAATTGATGTTGGTGGATTTGTGTGTCGTAGTAAGGATGAAAGTGACCTTGAGGAGTCCAAATTGCATGAATTGGACAAGATTGTCTATGATGACTCCTCAAGTGAGAGCGAAGAACCTAGCTTTGATACGTCACCTTTGCTTGACCTTGAAAATGGGATGCGTACTTTTACTAATCCTTTGTTTGAGGGCACCCATATTGGTTGTGGTGAGTTGTATCGAGCTAGAGTTGAGAATGAGTATGAACCTCCGTGGTGTGAGGGATTTGATCCCATAGACAACTCTTTGTTTGAAGCTTCGAGTGAGGTAGATGATTCTTCTAGTGACCCTACTCTTGTTGGTTTGGGTTATGATGATGAAGAGGCCATTATTAATGCCTCCCTTGAGAGTTTATCATGTGAGGAGGGTTGTCTCGAGGATGAAATTGGAGGTGAGGAGGTATCTCTTAGTGTGAGTATGAGAGCTCTTAAGAAGGGGAGTGGGGTAATTGATGCTAATTGTGCATTGCACTATTTTGCCTATCCCATCCCGCATGTTAACCACATTTTGAGAATTGAGCATGCCGAACCCATTGTGCCACACTGTGAAAGCATTGCGTTAAAGGTTTGGCGTGTCGATCATGAGCTTAGGGGTCATAGGAAACTTGATTGTGTAATCTTGAATATTCTATGTCCTAATGATCTCTTTGTTTGTTATGGTTGTGAGTGCTTGTCATTGGTGAGCCAAGAACTTGTTGTCTCCTTGGGGGACATAAGCTTTTTGATTAGTATTGATAGTTGGCTCTATCACAAGAGTGAATTTTCCACACCACTTGCCTTCACTCTTGTTAGACTTGCCTACTCGCATAGTGGGGAATCTTGGTGCACTAATCAACTTAGGGGTCGTAGGGAGTTTGATAACTTGATCTTGCATATGCCATGCCCAATTAATCCCTTTGTTTATTCTTGTGTTGAGTGCACTTCTTTGTTGAACCAAGTACGTGCTAGTTCCTTTGGGAACATGAGCTTCTTTGTTGCCATTGATACTTGGTTGTACCATAAGAGTGTGTTTTCCCACACATGGCGCACTAACCTACTATTGTACTAGGAGTTTTGTTTTTTGTTTGTGCTTGTGTTTGATTGTAGGACTTGATGGTTTGATTTTGAGGACGAAATCCTTTCAAGAAGGGGAGGATGATGCCGGGAAAATCGGCCTAAACGACAACCATCAAGAACCAAGCTTGAAGAGCACAAAGGTTGCAAGTCAAGGCCTTCGGATGAGGGTTCGAGAGCGAATTGAAGCCATGGACTTGAGCACGCTTGAGGGAGTACCGACTACGGGCCAAGGAGGAACACTTAGAGTCCATTTTGAGCCGTATCCATACCTCCCAGGAAGAGGCGGAGCGCCTCCCCAAAGAGGCGGACCGCCTGCCAAAGTCCAGAAGGCTGCACAGCAAGAGGCGGAGCGCCTCCCCCACTGAGGCGGACCGCCCCTCACTGAAGGGCCCTGAGGCGGAGCGCCTCCCCCAATGAGGCGGAGCGCCTCCCCCTGTAAGCTTAGACGGGATTTTGTGTAAAGTTCCATTTTTGCCCTTAAGTGGCTTGTATTGTTATAACCCACTTTGGGGATGTTTTAGACATTTACTTTAGTCTTAGAAAGGGCCTATAAATAGAGCCCTTAGGTCTTCATTTCATTTTTGAACAAACCTTGAATGTAGAATGATGAATTTCTTGAGTGAATCTCAATGAAGAACCCGTGAGCGGGCATGATTTCACTTGGTGGATTCCAAGTTGAACATCGAAACCTCTTTGATCATTCTATTTGCAAGAGCCGGGTGCCTCTTGAGGGTAGTTGCATAGTATAGGTGATCCTTGACTTCACCCGGGGTGTATCGAGACGAGTTCCTCGGTGCTACTTAGGTAAACGTTCAAGCCTCGTCTTGCTCTTTATCTCGATATCTTCATCGATATCGCCTATCTTGTTTTAGCTTCCGCATTTTCATATCGTTTCTAGCTTCCGCTCGTTTTTTCCCTGCATCAGGTAGTTATGTTGATGAGCATTTGTTTGACGTTGTGCCTATGCAAGCATGCCACCTACTCTTAGGGAGGCCATGGCAATTCGATAGGCAAGAGGTGCATGATGGTCGTGTCAACACTTACATGGTCAAACATGAAGGGAAGAGATTTGTGCTTAAACCACTCACTCCTAAGCAAGTAAGTGATGACTACAAGAAAATGAAGGAGTTGAGGGAGGTGGCGAAGGCTAAGTCACTCATTGAGACTAGCCCTTTGTCCAAAAGCATGGTGGCAGTCCTACCTACTTCATCTACCGGTAGCATGTGTGCCATGATGCAACCGGGCGAGCTCTTGAAAGGTAATGATGGCACCAAGTTTCTCCTATGCCTAGTGCACAAAGGTATGATCCTTAACTCTAATTGTGATTTTTCTTCTAGCCCTATGCCTAGTGCTTTGAAAAATGTCTTGGATAACTTTG
The DNA here is from genome assembly GCA_029990575.1 of Petunia axillaris subsp. axillaris. Lineage (NCBI taxonomy): Eukaryota > Viridiplantae > Streptophyta > Magnoliopsida > Solanales > Solanaceae > Petunia > Petunia axillaris. The sequence continues at coordinate 98,034,232 of JARKNS010000004.1, read as the reverse complement.
GGGACATGTTCCCGGATGAGATGCCCGATGGCTTACCTCCCTTGAGAGGTATTGAACATCAAATTGATTTTATTCCGGGCTCTCAAATCCCAAATAAGCCGGCCTATAGAAGCAATCCCGAGGATACAAGGGAGTTGCAAAAACAAGTTGATGACTTGCTTTCCAAAGGCTTGGTAAGGGAGAGTTTGAGTCCTTGTGCCGTACCGGTCATTCTTGTTCCAAAGAAGGACGGCACTTGGAGAATGTGCGTAGATTGCCGAGCCGTGAATCAGATAACGGTCAAGTACCGTCACCCTATTCCACGGCTTGATGACATGTTGGATGAATTGAGTGGGTCGTGTGTCTTTTCCAAAATCGACCTTAAGTCCGGTTACCATCAAATCCGGATGAAACCCGGGGATGAATGGAAAACCGTATTCAAAACCAAATTCGGTCTCTATGAATTGTTGGTAATGCCCTTCGGGCTTTCCAACGCACCTAGCACTTTCATGCGACTCATGAATCATGTTTTGAAGTCTTTTATCAACAAGTTTGTTGTTGTCTACTTTGATGATATCTTGATATATAGTAAGACAATTGATGAACATGTTGACCACCTTAGGCAAGTGCTTGAAACTTTGAGAGCCGAAAAGCTCTATGCTAATTTTAAAAAGTGTGCCTTTGGTGTTGAGAAGGTGGTCTTCCTTAGGTTTGTTGTGAGTGCCCAAGGAGTGGAGGTGGATGAGTCTAAGGTAGAGGCCATACGTGATTGGCCTACTCCTACTACCGTGACTCAAGTGAGGAGCTTTCATGGTCTCGCAATCTTTTATAGGCGATTTATGAAGAACTTTAGCTCCATTGCCGCTCCACTCACCGAATTGGTGAAGAAAGACCAACCGTTTGTTTGGGGAGAGCCTCAAGAGAAGGCCTTCCTTGAGTTGAAAAGTAGGTTGAGTACCGCCCCTCTATTGCAATTGCCCGACTTCGAGTGTGATGCCTCAGGGGTGGGAATTGGTGGTGTCTTAATGCAAGATAGCAAACCCATCGCCTACTTTAGTGAAAAGTTGAAAGGGGCCTCCTTGAACTATTCTACATATGACAAGGAGTTGTATGCCCTTGTGAGAGCCCTTGCCCATTGGCAACACTATCTTTGGCCTCGTGAGTTTGTAATCAAGAGTGACCATGAGTCACTCAAGCATTTGAGAGGCCAAGAGAAGCTCAATAAGAGACATGCCAAGTGGGTTGAATTCATTGAGTCCTTTCCCTATGTGATCCAATATAAGAAAGGGAAGGACAATGTTGTGGCGGATGCGCTTTCGAGAAAGTTTGCTCTAGCCACCACTCTCACCTCTAAGCTCATGGGTTTTGAGAGCATTGAATTGATGTATTGATGCCGGGCAAATTGGAGCCAAAGCGCCAACCATCAAGAGCCAAGCTCAAGAGCACAAGGAGTATACATCAAAGGCTCCCGAGGAGGATCCGAGAGTGATTTGAAGTCATGAACTTGATCACGCTTGAGGGAGGACAAACTACGGAGCAAGGAGGAACATCTAGAGTCCATTTTGAGCCATTTCAAGACCTCCCAGGATGAGGCGGACCGCCTACACAAAGAGGCGGACCGCCTAAACAAAGTCAAGCTTCAGGATCAAGGAGGCGGACCGCCTGAAGTCACCAGGCGGACCGGCTAGTGGGCTGCCACTCTCTGGAAGTTGAAGACAGGCGGAGCGCCTAGAGGGGGAGGCGGACCGCCTACCCCTGTGTGTGCATTACGGGATTTTCCTACATTTTGATGTGTATTTCCTACTTTAGCCTAAGTGGCCTTTATTGTTTTAACCCACTTTGGGGGCATTTTTAGATATTACATAGGGCATAGGAGAAGACTATAAATAGCTTCCTTAGGCTTTCATTTCATGGACACAATCTTGAATATTGAAGAAACTTGAGCAATGCTCTCATTTGAACCCTTGTTGGGAACTTGAATTCAATTGGTGGAATCCAATTTGAACTTCATCCATCTTTGATCATTCTATTTGCAAGAGCCGGGTGCCTCTTGAGGATAGTTGCATAGTATAGGTGATCCTTGACTTCACCCGGGGTGTATCGAGACGAGTTCCTCGGTGCTACTTAGGTAAACGTTCAAGCCTCGTCTTGCTCTTTATCTCGATATCTTCATCGATATCGCCTATCTTGTTTTAGCTTCCGCATTTTCATATCGTCTTTAGCTTCCGCTCGTTTTTCCCTGCATCAGTTGGTATCAGAGCACGGCTAGGGTTCGTTCTTACGAATCCTCGGTCTTGTTCTTATCGTTGTTGTGTTCTTGTTGTTTGTTCTTGAAATTTGAAGAAAAACAAAAAAATCCAAAAATTTGAAAATCACAAAAAAATTGCTAGAAATTGTTCGTTGTTACGATTTTGTTGGTTTTGATTATCGGGGATTGTTTGTTTATGCATTCTCGACAATTGGGTACCAACAAAACACGTTTTGGAGTTGAAAATCAAATTTGTGAAAATCAAACCCAAAAGTTGAAATTTCACAAAATTGACAAAAACTGGTTGGATTCAAACACCCAAATATTGAAAATCATTGGGGTTCGATATATTTTTGATTCCCGTTCTTTTGGTACCAAAATATCTTGATTTGGTGTTGTGATTCGAAAATTTGAAGAATCAAATCTCAAAATTTTCAAAACCCTTGAAACTTGGCTTCAAGAATCGAAATCGATTATTTGTTGTTTGATTGGGGTTAAAAACTATTGGGGTTTGTTTGTAATCATCCTATACACCTTTGGGTACCATTAGATTGGAAAAACAATGTGTTTTGGTTGGAAATTTGGGTGCTAAAAGATCAAAAATGCGGAGTGCAACGTTGCAGGAAATGCAAGTAGGCGGACCGCCTACATTTTGAGGCAGACCGCCTCCCTCTGATAAGCTCTCTGGAATTCTCTGGGCGGACCGCCCACCTGTGGAGGCGGAGCGCCTCTTTCTGGAGCGTGCCTGGATTGTAGTTTTTCGTAGGTTTTCGCTTTTTGTTGGCTTGTATCCCTTCCGGCTAGTACTTTACAAGTAACACTCCTACTTTACTAGTACTAGTTCATTGAGCGTATAGGGTTCTCGTGCTTAGAGGAGAGTAGACCTCAAAGAAGACTCGTAGTTTGATTTTGCTTCAAGTGCGCACCTAAATAGCCTAGCGTTCATCGAGTCCCATCAATTCCACTCTTCCCGAAGAGTATTTGGTTCTTGTGAACTTGGTTGGTTATCGAGGAGGTTGTTCAACTACGAGGAAGCCATTGAATCAAGTTTGAGTGATAAATCCCCCACCACTAAACGAGTGATCCGAGTGACATTCAAAAGTGAGGGAGCGAGTGAGGTTTTTACTCTAACTTCTTTCTTGTCTTTGATTTATATAGGTACATGGCCGGAGACGTGTACGATACCATTGAGGTCCCGGTAAGCACTTTGGTCAACCTTTTGGCCGAGGTGAGATCCATAAGCTCGAGGTTTGATCGCCTCAAAGAGGAATGGAGCTCGAGTGTCCAAAAGGGTACTGAAAGAGGTACTAGTGATGAAGTGTTGGGCAATCCCCAACCGTTGGGCATTCCCCAACAAGTGGGCATTCCCCACAACTTGGGCATTCCCCAACAAGTGGGCATTCCCCACAACTTGGGCATTCCCCAACAAGTGGGCATTCCCCACAACTTGGGCATTCCCCAAGGTTGAGGTGAGCAAGGTGATGTGCTCATGCCTTTGCTAGTTGGAAGTGAAAGTCACTCCACTCCACATGAGAGGCAAAAGGAGGAGAGGAGTGACGTGAGTGAATTGTCACCCGAATCTACACTTGGCCTTGGGATGGAAATGAAAGAGGGGGGAGGAGAGGAAATACAAAGAGAGAGTGAGGACACCCTTTGTTCTAACCACGTTTTATTCCCTTCTTCTTCTACTTGCTTGGGCTTGTGTGTAGGTACTCTTGGAGGAAAGCTAGTGGTGCCTCAACCGATTGCCTTGGAAGGAAGACAAGAGGATGGAGATCTTCATTGTGAGCTTCATGAAGGAGGAATTGAACGCGACACTTCAAGCGATGTGAGTACTCACGGGAGCGACTCAAATGTAAGTGTTACCTTTTCCTTTCATGAACATGTTAGCCCCTTGTCTTGCGTAGACTCCAATCTAGTTGTTGCTTGTAATGTCCCTATTGAACTTGCAACTAGTGAAGAGTCTAATGGTCGACTAGTGTGTGCTTGTGAACCGCTAGTAGAGAGGAATGAAAAGCCACATCATGATGTGAGCCCGGTATTCAAAGGACCTCTCTTTAGTGACAATGAACTAGTTGACCTTGCTTGTGACCCTTGTTATGACACCCCACCCGTATTTGATAAAGGGGAAGATGAGTTATGTGACTCCACCCTTGTTGACATAATTGATTTTTGTGGATTTGTGTGTCGTAGTAAGGATGATAGTGACCTTGAGGAGTCCAAATTGCATGAATTGGACAAGGTTGTCTATGATGACTCCTCAAGTGTGGAAGATGAACCTAGTTTTGATACTATGCCTTTGCTTGACCATGAAATTGAGGTGCATGCTTTTACTAATCCTATGTTTGAGAGCATCCTTATTTGTGGTGTTGAGTTGTATCGATCTAGGGTTGAGAGAGAGTTGGAACCTCCGTGGTGTGAGGGATTTGATCCCATAGACAACTCTTTGTTTGAAACTTCGAGTGAGGAAGATGGTTCTTCTAGTGCCCCTACCCTTGTTGGTTTGGGTTATGATGATGAAGAGACCATTACTAATACCTTCCTTGAAAGTTTACCTTGTGAGGAGGGTTGTCTTCAGGATGAGATTAGAGGTGAGGAGGAATCTCTTAGTGTGAGTATGAGGGCTTTTAAGAAGGGGAGTGGGGTATTTGATGCTAATTGTGTATTGCACTACTTTGTCTATTCCCTCCCATATGTTAACCACACTTTGAGAATTGAGCATGCCAAAACCATTGTGCCACATTTTGAAAATATTGCCTTGAAGGTTTGGCATGATAATCATGAGCTTAGGGGTCATAGGAACTTTGATTGCTTGATCGTGAATGTTCTATGTCCTAATGATTCCCTTGCTTGTTATGGTTGTGAGTGCTTGACACTATGGAGCCAAGGACTTGTTGTTCCCTTTGGGAACATGAGCTTCTTGATTGGTATTGATACTTGGCTCTATAACAAGAGCGAATTTTCCACCGTGCTTGCACTCACTCTTATTGGACCTACCTACTCGTGTAGTGGAAGGTCTTGGTGTGCTAATCTTGAACTTAGGGATTGTAGGGATTTTGATAGCTTAATCTTGCATGTGTCGTGCCCTATTGATCTCTTTGTTTCTTCTTGTGTTGGGAGCACTTCGTTGTTGAACCAAGTACTTGCTAGTTCCTTCGGGAACATGAGCTTCTTTGTTGCCATTGATACTTGGTTGTACCATAAGAGTGTGTTTTCCCACACTTGTTGCACTAACCTACTCTTGTAGTAGGAGTTTTGTTTTTGTTTGTGCTTGTCTTTGATTGTAGGACTTGATGGTTTGATTTCGAGGACGAAATCCTTTCAAGAAGGGGAGGATGATGCCGGGCAAATTGGAGCCAAAGCGCCAACCATCAAGAGCCAAGCTCAAGAGCACAAGGAGTATACATCAAAGGCTCCCGAGGAGGATCCGAGAGTGATTTGAAGTCATGAACTTGATCACGCTTGAGGGAGGACAAACTACGGACCAAGGAGGAACATCTAGAGTCCATTTTGAGCCATTTCAAGACCTCCCAGGATGAGGCGGACCGCCTACACAAAGAGGCGGACCGCCTAAACAAAGTCAAGCTTGAGGATCAAGGAGGCGGACCGCCTGAAGTCACCAGGCGGACCGCCTAGTGGGCTGCCACTCTCTGGAAGTTGAAGACAGGCGGAGCGCCTAGAGGGGGAGGCGGACCGCCTACCCCTGTGTGTGCATTACGGGATTTTCCTACATTTTGATGTGTATTTCCTACTTTAGCCCTAAGTGGCCTTTATTGTTTTAACCCACTTTGGGGGCATTTTAGACATTACATAGGGCATAGGAGAAGACTATAAATAGCTATGCTTAGGCTTTCATTTCATGGACACAATCTTGAATATTGAAGAAACTTGAGCAATGCTCTCATTTGAACCCTTGTTGGGAACTTGAATTCAATTGGTGGAATCCAATTTGAACTTCATCCATCTTTGATCATTCTATTTGCAAGAGCCGGGTGCCTCTTGAGGATAGTTGCATAGTATAGGTGATCCTTGACTTCACCCGGGGTGTATCGAGACGAGTTCCTCGGTGCTACTTAGGTAAACGTTCAAGCCTCGTCTTGCTCTTTATCTCGATATCTTCATCGATATCGCCTATCTTGTTTTAGCTTCCGCATTTTCATATCGTCTTTAGCTTCCGCTCGTTTTTCCCTGCATTATGTATGCTCATGACCCAAAGCTAAAGAGTGTCCGTGACGCTCTAGAGAAGGGGGAGAGAGTTGAAAAATACCAATGGGTTAATGGATATATCTTCAAAAATGGTAGGGTGTGCATACCGGAGTCCTCTTGGAGGGAGTTGCTTGTGCAAGAGGCACATTGCGGGGGACTCATGGGACATTTTGGCACAAGAAAGACTTTGGCTATTCTTAAAGAACAATTTCATTGGCCAAAGATGGGGGTGCAAGTGGAAAAGTTTTGCAACAATTGCCTTGAGTGCAAGCGTGCTAAATCCAAAGCCCACCCCCATGGGTTGTATACCCCTCTCCCCGTACCTACTAGTCCTTGGTTGGATATCTCAATTGATTTCGTGATGGGGTTACCTAGGACTGGGGGGGGCCATGATAGCATTTTTGTTGTTGTGGATAGGTTCTCAAAGATGGCTCATTTCATTCCGTGCAAGAAATGCGATGATGCCCAACATGTAGCTTCCTTGTTTGTTGAAAATGTTTTGAAGCTACATGGTGTGCCTTAAACTATAGTGAGTGATAGGGACACTAAGTTCCTAAGCCATTTTTGGCGAAGTTTATGGGGTGCTTTAGGCACCAAGCTCTTGTTCTCCACGTCCCACCACCCACAAACCGATGGGAAAACGGAAGTGGTAAACCGAACCTTGGGTGCTCTTCTTAGAGCCATGACCCGAGGTAAGGCCGGGACTTGGATTGATCGTTTACCTCTTATGGAGTTTGCCTACAATCGAACCGTGCATAGAATGATTGGCATGACTCCATTCGAGTGTGTTTATGGTTTTAACCCCTTGATTCCCCTTGATTTAACCCCTTTGCCAAGGGAAATGGTTGTTAATTTTGAAGGTAAAGCTAGAGCGAAGGCAATGATGGAACTCCATGCAAAGGCAAAGAAGAATTTGGAGGAAGCCTATGCTAAGGTTGTTTCCAAGAAAAACAAAGGACGCAAGAAGGTGGAACTCAAGAAGGGTGACTATGTGTGGGTGCACTTCCGGAAAGAAAGGTTTCCAAACCTTCGAAAAGGGAAGTTGGCACCCCGTGGCGATGGCCCATTCCAAGTGCTCTCAAAGATAAACAACAACGCCTATGTGGTCGACTTGCCAAGTGAGTATCAAGTTTCTAATACTTTAATGTTTGTGACTTGGTTCCTTTGGATATAGGTGATAATGAGGTCGTGGGTGATGATGCCTCAATTTCGAGGACGAAATCTTCTCAAGAAGGGGAGGATGATGAGACCCAAACCCCCACAAGACCATTCACACGGAGTCAAGCTAAGGAGATCCAAGGAGTACACATACACTTGGTGAGGAAGGGCCTTGAAGAAGGAAGCGAGTTGAAGCCATTCCGGGTGCTCAAACTAGGCCTCACGCCTAAGGAAGAAACCGGCACAGAAGGGCCAGGCGCCCCGCCTGGCCAACTCACTGCCTAAGGATAAGAAAAGCACCCAGGCGCCCCGCCTAGCTGAAGGCCTAGCCAGGCGCCCCGCCTAGCTACCTGCAAATCCAGGTGCCCCACCTGCAGCCCAGGCGCCCCTCCCAGCTGTGAAGGCCTATGTTTCTTTTACCGTTTTGCCCTACGTGGCCTATTTTGTAAACCTTATTAGTAAGGGTATTTTAGTCTTTGTGCAAGCTTTGTAAACACTATAAATAGCCAAGTCTAGCCTATTTACACTTAGTTTATGATATTTGATGAATGTTGAACATTGAACATGAGCATGGCTCTTGGTTATTGAATGAAACCCTATGATTTTGGACTTGTAGTTCTTCTAGCAGATCTAGATGAATACTTTTCCTCTCCGACCATTCTACTTGCGTGCTCGCGTTAGCTCGAGGGTAGTTTCATAGCGTAGGTGTTCTTGTCCTTCTCCCGGGGTGTAACGGAACAAGTTCTCTGTTGCTACTTGGGATTAGAGATCGAGTTACGTCTCGTTCTTATCTTTTACTTTTTCTGCGTTTGATTCTCATCAGAATGTCTTGAAGGATTTTGGGGACATGTTCCCGGATGAGATGCCGGATGGATTACCTCCTTTGAAGGGTATTGAACATCAAATAGAGTTTGTCCCGGGATCCAAGTCCCAAACAAGCCGGCTTATAGGAGCAATCCGGAGGATACAAGAGAATTGCAAAAGAAAGTTGATGAATTGCTCATTAAATGCTTGGTGAGGGAGAGCTTGAGTCCTTGTGCCGTGCCCGTGATCCTTGTTCCCAAAAAGGACGGCACTTGGAGGATGTGCGTTGATTGTCGGGCCGTGAACAAAATAACGGTAAAGTAACGTCATCCTATTCCCCGACTTGATGATATGTTAGATGAATTGAGTGGTTCATGTGTGTTTAGCAAAATTGACCTTAGGTCCGGCTACCATCAAATCCGGATGAAACCCGGGGATGAATGGAAAACCGCATTCAAGACCAAATTTGGTCTCTATGAATGGTTGGTGATGCCCTTTGGGCTCTCCAATGCACCTAGCACCTTTATGAGGCTAATGAACCATGTTCTAAAACCATTCATCAACAAATTTGTGGTCGTCTACTTTGACGATATATTGATCTATAGCAAATCAATAGACGACCATGTTGATCACCTTAGGCAAGTCCTTGAAAAGTTGATAGCCGAAAAGCTCTATGCTAATTTTAAAAAGTGTGCCTTTGGTGTTGAGAAGGTAGTCTTCCTTGGGTTTGTTGTGAGTGCCCAAGGAGTGGAGGTGGATGAGTCTAAGGAGAGGCCATACGTGATTGGCCTACTCCTACTACCGTGACTCGAGTGAGGAGCTTTCATGGTCTTGCTAGCTTTCATAGACGATTTGTGAAAGACTTTAGCTCCATCGCCGCTCCACTCACCGAATTGGTGAAGAAGGACCAACCTTTTGTGATAAGACCCAAATTGGAGCCAAAACGCCAACCATCAAGAGCTAAGCTTGAGAGCACAAAGAGTACCGCCAAGGCCCCCGAAAGCGACTTAAAGATCATGCAAAGGAGCGCCACGGGAGGAGGACCGCCTAGGCCCCAAAGGAGAGGCTCGGGAGACACATGTCGAGACATTTCAAGCCTTCAAGGAAGTAGGTGGACCGCCCCTTTGACTAGGCGGACCGCCCACTTTGTGTCTGACCTCTGGATCTCAGTCCGCCTCTGCAGTAGGCGGAGGGCCTGCTTGGGACGCCTGATGAGACTAGGCGGGGCGCCTACCTACACTAGGCGGGGCGCCTAGTTGCGTTGTTTTGCACGGGAATGCCATGCGTAATTCCTATTTTGGCCCTACGAGGCTTGTATTGTTTTTATTACATTTGAGGGCTTTTAGACATTTCATTTAGAAGTGTGGTGAACCTATAAATACCACACTTAGTCATTTATTTCATTTTTGGGGGGGGGGGGGGGAGCTAGTTTTGAAGATAGAATCGAGAAGATAGAATAGGCTTGGCCTTTCTTATTGAAGCGTTGACTTCATGTATCTCTTACGTTGAATCCATGGTGGATCGCCGCTAGTGTGAGTCCCGTTTAATGGTTCAAGTCTCTTCTCCCTTTTGAATCAATCTATTTGTTAGTTTGATTCGTTCTCTTTCATCTATTTCTATCCTCCCCAATCCCTTACTTTCTTGTTATCTTGTGATTGTTGCTTCCGCATCTTAGTTTATCGCTTCCGCCTATTTGGGTCTTATCAGTTTGGTATCAGAGCACGGATCGGGTGTTGTTCCTACAAACCCTCGATCCTTGTTCATCTTATCTTTACTTTATTGTTATTGTCTTTATGTTCTTGAGAAAAGAAGAAAAGCAAAAAAAAAAAAAAAATTGAAAAGTGAAAATTACAAAAAAATTCTTATTGTGGATTGGATTCGATGATTCCTTTGGTGTTTGATATCGGGGATTGATCTATGATGATTACCCGTTAATTTGGTACCCTTGTTATATGATTTGGTGTTGAGAATCAAAAGTTGAAAAAAATCAAAAACCCCAAAATTGAAAAACCCTTGAATTTGATTGAAATTTCTTGATTTGGATTCGTTATGGGTCGGGTGTTGTTATAAATCATTGGGGATTGATTGGAGTAGTTGAAAACACCATTGGGTACCTTTGGATTGGAAAAAAACACCTTGGAACATCGAAATTTGGGTGCAAAAGGGCCAAAAACCCGTTTTCGGACTGTGCTGAAAGCACCAGTAGGCGGGGCACCCAAAATAGTAGGTGGTCCGCCTATTTTTTTTTTACTCTCTGTATTTTGAGTAGGCGGGGCGCCCACCCTAAGTAGGTGGACCGCCCACTCCTGGGAGGCCTCCGTTTGGCTTCGTTTCGTGTCTTTTTGTGTTCCGTTTGCTTCCGTACCTCTTGGTTAGTGTTTCTAGGGTATTAGGCCTACTTTATTAACACTAATCTTTGATTCCTTAGGGTGTTGTGTGTCTTGAAGTCTTTACTTAAAGTCGTAGAATTTGCTTGCTTCAAGTGCGCATTAAATTAGCTTCCGTACATCGAGTCACTTTAACTCCATTCCGAACCATTACTAGGGTGCATTAGTTGATTGATCTTGCCATTGTGATTACTAAGAGACAAGAAGGTCTTGAGTGGAAAAAGGCTTGAGTGGTGAGAACAATAGAGTGTGGTCACAAAAGCCAACGACCTTGAGTGTATACACGAGTGGAAAGAAAATTGAGTGACATCTCTTGAGTGATACACGTGAGGGAGTGAACTTGTGAGGTCCTTAACTCTTTGGTTACAACTATGGCTTCGGATGATGATTGTGGAGGGTATGACTCATGCGGAGATGATGGAGGCTATGGTTCCTATGATGGTGATGATGGGCATTGCTATGACGATTCGGGGAACCAAGGCTCCTATGATGATGAAGCGGGTCACTATGTTGATTATGAAGATGAAGAAGACTATGGAGCTTGCGAAGATGAGTGTGAAGAATCTTATGCTCCAAGTCAAGAATGTGGAGATAGTGACGCTTCAAGGTATGATGATCCTACTTACTCTTCTTGTGATGAATTTGAACATGATGATAGTGACATAGAGAGAATGGATGTTGAGGTTGATTATACGAATTGTGCATATGCATCTTCTCTTGGTGTTGCTTGTGGTGAGCAAGAGAGTAGTAGAGGACCTTCCATTAGTATGGGAGGTGGTGGTGGTTGTTCCATGGGAAATGGGAGGTTTGCATCTTCTAGTTCCCATGTGAATGGTGGAAGGAGAAATGGTCTTGCTCTTACCGTTACGGGGGTGCGTTGCTCTACTAGTGGTGGTAGGAGTGGTGCTATGGGCTATGGAGCCAAGGCGAGAGGCAATTATGGGTTCCATAGTGGTATATCTTCCCCGACTTTCAACAACACTTCTAATGTTGGAAGAGTGACGGGAAGTGGAGGTTATTCTAGTGGTGTTGTCACTAGTGGAGGGATAAGGAAAACCCGAGTTGATGGTAATACTACTCTTGGACATTCAAGCTCTTCTTTGGATGTACCTATACGAAACTTGGGTAGAAGTAGGTTTGTTGTTGGGGTAAATAGGGTTGATGGATACTTGCTCCAAATTGGTGGAACCGATGCCAATTGCATTAACCCAAGAGTAGTTCAAATGCTAAACATACCATGCCATGATCTTAAGTACCCCTATGAGTACAAAGGAGTTCGGGTGTTCAAGGAGGAACGGGTACTCATATCTCATAAGGGTTACAATGAGTATGTTTGGTGTGATGTGTATCCCGTACCCAATGTGGGAGTTTGGCTAGGTGACCCATGGTTGCACAACAAGGAGGTTCACTATGATACTAAACGGGATATGTATCTAGTGGCCACGGGTCAAGGGATTTATGAGTTTGCACCTTACGGTAGATGGGGAAAGATGTACATTGAGATGCAAGCTAGGATCATACAATGGAGGAGGGAGCGAGAACTTCAATCCATGGGCAACAATATGCAAACAAGAAGTCCTACAATCACAAGCAAGGGTGGGACTAGTGCAAGAAAAGAGTTGACAATTGTCGACAAGGTGAACCCCAAACCACAAGCTCCAAAGCCGTGTGGTTCACCAACAAAGAAGAAAGAGATCTCAAGTGATGAGTCTCTTAGTCCTAGATTCCGGGTTGATGTTAAAAGTCCACCTACTCCGGCTATGGGTATTCTTGGGCCTCGTCCCAATTCACCCGAATTTGAGAGACAAAAGATTGAGAGGAGTAAGGGAGTGACCGGTGACATTCCTCGAGTGGAAAAAGGAGAGGATGTGTTGAGTGATGTGAGTGGGATGTCACCACCCGAATCTACACCTAACCTTGAAAATAAAATGAGAGAAAAGAAAGAGGGAAAAAAGAGTGAGGACACCCCTTATTCTAACCTTAACCCTTTATCTTCTTCTCCTATTCTTGTGAATGCTTGTGTAGGTACTCTTGGAGGCAAATCAATTGAGCCTCAATCATGTCCCAAGAAGGATAGACAAGGTGAAGAAACTCTTCAATGTGAGCTTCAAGGTGAAGAGACAATCCATGACATTTCAAATGCATTGAGTGAGCAAGATGGCCACTTAGAGGTAAGTGATAGTTCTTCCCTTGAACATGTTACTTCCTTGTCTTATGGTAGTGTTTGTGGTAACTCAACACTAGTTGATGATTTGTATGATTACAATGTGTTTGCAACTAGTGTAGAGTCAAATGGTCAACTTGTGTGTGATTGTGAACCACTAGTTGAGAGGGATGATAAGCCACATCATGATGTGAGCTCGGTTTTCATTGAACCTCTCATTAGTGAAGAATGTGTAGTTGACCCTATTTGTCATCCTTGTTATGACACTCCACCTATATTTGATAATGGGGAAGATGAGTTGAATGAATACCCTATCCTCTCCCTTGATGAATTGCTTGATAATGGTGGGCCTATGTGTTGTAGTGAGGTTTGTAGTGACCTTGAGGAGTCCCTAGTGAATGAGATGGATCGAATTGTTTTCAATGACTCCTCGGGTGAGAGTGAAGAACCTAGTCTTGATACCATGTTTTTGGATAACCATGAATTTGAAGTGCATGCTTTTACATTTCCATTGTGTGAACATGATCTCATTTGTGGTAGCGAATTGTATCGGACTAGGATTGGCAATAGAATAGAACCTCCATGGTTTGAAAAGTTAGACTCTATGGATGATCCATTGTTTGGAACTTCAAGTGCGATGAGTGGTCTTGATTTTCGTTGTGTTAAACCATCTTCTAGTAGTCCTAACCTTCATTGTGTGGACTATAATGATGAAGGGCCAATTTTGGAGACCTTCCTTTGGAGTTTGGCTAGTGAGGAAGATTGTCTTGGAGTTGGAATGGGAGGAGGGGAAGTCACTCTTGGTGTGTGTAAGAGTGCTTCCAAGAAGGGGAGTGGAGTATTCGATGTTAGTTGTCGCTTGAATTATGTTGCTTACTCCATCCCATATGTTGATCACACCTTGAGTGTTGAGCATGCCAAAGCTCGATGTGATGACCATAAGCTTGGAGGTCATAAGGAACTTAGTTGCTTAATCTTGCATGTTCCATATCTTATTGACCTCTTTGCTTGTTATGGTAGTGAGTACTTGTCGTTGTTGAGCCAAGAACTTGTTGTTTCCTTTGGGAACATAAGCTTTTTGATTAGTATTGATGCTTGGCTCTATCATAAAAGTGTGATTTTCACATCACTTGTACTCACTCTTGTTGGACTTTCCTACTCTTGTAGTGGGAAGTTTTGGTGTGTCCTTATTGGACTTCGGGATCATAGGAATTTTAATGGCTTGATCTTGCATATTCTCTATCCTATTGATCTCCTTGATGAATCATGTGTTGAGTGTACCCATTGGGGAAGCCAAGTGATTGTTGTTTTCTTTGGAAACATGTGCTTTATCGTTGTTATTGATGCTTGGCTATACCATAAGAGTGTGTTTTCCCACACTTTTCCACTAACCTACTCTTGTAGTGGGAAGCTTTGTTTGTGCTTGTTTTGAATGTAGGCTTGATGGTTTGATTTCGAGGACGAAATCCTTTCAAAAAGGGGAGGATGATAAGACCCAAATTGGAGCCAAAACGCCAACCATCAAGAACTAAGCTTGAGAGCACAAAGAGTACCGCCAAGGCCCCCGAAAGCGACTTAAAGATCATGCAAAGGAGCGCCACGGGAGGAGGACCGCCTAGGCCCCAAAGGATAGGCTCGGGAGACACATGTCGAGACATTTCAAGCCTTCAAGGAAGTAGGCGGACCGCCTCTTTGACTAGGCGGACCGCCCACTTTGTGTCTGACCTCTGGATCTCAGTCCGCCTCTGCAGTAGGCGGAGGGCCTGCTTGGGACGCCTGATGAGACTAGGCGGGGCGCCTACCTACACTAGGCGGGGCGCCTAGTTGCGTTGTTTTGCACGGGAATGCCATGCGTAATTCCTATTTTGGCCCTACGAGGCTTGTATTGTTTTTATTACATTTGAGGGCTTTTAGACATTTCATTTAGAAATGTGGTGAACCTATAAATACCACACTTAGTCATTTATTTCATTTTGGGGGGGGGGGGGAGCTAGTTTTGAAGATAGAATCGAGAAGATAGAATAGGCTTGGCCTTTCTTGTTGAAGCGTTGACTTCATGTATCTCTTACGTTGAATCCATGGTGGATCGCCGCTAGTGTGAGTCCCGTTTAATGGTTCAAGTCTCTTCTCCCTTTTGAATCAATCTATTTGTTAGTTTGATTCGTTCTCTTTCATCTATTTCTATCCTCCCCAATCCCTTACTTTCTTGTTATCTTGTGATTGTTGCTTCCGCATCTTAGTTTATCGCTTCCGCCTATTTGGGTCTTATCATTTTGTTTGGGGAGAGCCTCAAGAGAAGGCCTTCCATGAGTTGAAAAGTAGGTTGAGTACCGCCCCTCTATTGCAATTTCCCGACTTCGGAAAGGCATTTGAGGTTGAATGTGATGCCTCGGGGGTTGGAATTGGTGGTGTTTTAATGCAAGATAGCAAACCCATTGCCTACTTTAGTGAGAAGTTGAAAGAGGCCTCCTTGAATTACTCTACGTATGACAAGGAGTTGTATGCCCTTGTGAGAGCCCTTGCCCATTTGCAACACTACCTTTGGCCTCGTGAGTTTGTAATCAAGAGTGACCATGAGTCACTCAAGCATTTGAGAGGCCAAGAGAAGCTCAATAAGAGACATGCCAAGTGGGTTGAATTCATTGAGTCCTTTCCCTATGTGATCCAATACAAGAAAGGGAAGGACAATGTTGTGGCGGATGCGCTTTCGAGAAAGTGTGCTCTAGCCACCACTCTCACCTCTAAGCTCATGGGTTTTGAGAGCATTAAATTGATGTATGCTCATGACCCAAAGCTAAAGAGTGTCCCTGACACTCTGGAGAAAGGGGAGAGAGTTGATAAATACCAATGGGTTAATGGTTATATCTTCAAAAATGGTAAGGTGTGCATACCCGAGTCCTCTTGGAGAGAGTTGCTTGTGCATGAGGCACATTGCGGGGGACTCATGGGACATTTTGGCACAAGAAAGACTTTGGCTATTCTTAAAGAACAATTTCATTGGCCAAAGATGGGGGTGCAAGTGGAAAAGTTTTGCAACAATTGCCTTGAGTGCAAGCGTGCTAAATCCAAAGCCCACCCCCATGGGTTGTATACCCCTCTCCCCGTACCTACTAGTCCATGGTTGGATATCTCAATGTATTTTGTGATGGGATTACCAAGGACTAGGGGGGGCCATGATAGCATTTATGTTGTTGTGGATAGGTTCTCCAAAATGGCTCATTTCATTCCATGCAAGAAATGTGATGATGCCCAACATGTGGCAACTTTGTTTATTGAAAATGTTTTGAAGTTGCATGGTGTGCCTCAAACCATAGTGAGTGATAGGGACACTAAGTTCCTAAGTCATTGTTGCAGGTGTTTATGGGGTGCTTTAGGCACCCCATAAACCGATGGGCAAACGGAAGTGGTAAACCGAACCTTGGGTGCTCTTCTTAGAGCCATGACCCGGGGTAAGGCCGGGACATGGAATGATCGTCTATCTCTTATGGAGTTTGCCTACAATCACACATTGCATAGCATGATAGGCATGACTCCATTCGAGTGTGTCTATGGATTTAACCCCTTGATTCCCCTTGATCTAACCCCTTTGCCATGGGACATGGTTGTTAATTTTGAAGGTAAAGCTAGAGCCAAGGCTTTGATGGAGCTGCATGCTAAGGCGAAGAAGAACTTGGAGGAAGCCTATGCAAAGGCAGCCTCTAAGAAAAACAAGGGACGCAAGAAGGTGGAACTCAAGAAGGGTGACTATGTGTGGGTGCACTTCCGGAAAGAAAGGTTTCCAAACCTTAGAAAAGGGAAGTTGGCACCCCGTGGAGATGGCCCATTCCAAGTGCTTTCCAAGATAAACAACAATGCCTATGTGGTCGACTTGCCAAGTGAGTATCAAGTTTCTAATACTTTCAATGTTTGTGACTTGGTTCCTTTGGATGTAGGTAATGAAGAGGTCGTGAATGATGATGAAGAGGTCGTGAATGACGCTCCAATTTCGAGGACGAAATCCTCTAAGGAAGGGGAGGATGATAAGACCCAAACCCCCACAAGACCCTTTACTCGAAGCCAAGCTAAGGGAATCCAAGGAGTACACCTACACTTGATGAGGAAGGGCCTAAAAGAAGGAAGCTATTGGAAGCCGTTCCGAGTGCTCAAAGTTCAAGAGGAGCAGCCCAGTGCCTTGGGCGCCCCGCCTGGCATTCCAGGTGCTCCGCCTAAAGAAGCCTAGGCTGAGGCGCTCCGCCCCAACTCTGGGCGCCCCGCCTAGGCCACCCCACTGATCATTTGGCCAGGCGCTCCGCCCCAATCTTGGGTGCTCCCCCCGGAATGCTGAAGGATGAGATTCCTAGTTATGTTAAGACTATTTTGACCCTACGTGGTCCTATGTTCCTAAGCCTAAGTGTGGGCATATTAGATCTTTCATATGGTGTCTAAAAACACCTATAAATAGCTAGATTGCTTGTTATTTTTATTAGCTTACCTTTGATGAAAAACAAACACTTGTGTTGAAGAGTTGAACTCTTATTGAATGAAAAACCTTGAATTGGGACTTGTTCTTCCTCTAGCGGATCTAGATGAATTCCAATCCCCCCCGACAATTCTACTTGCGTGCTCACGTTAGCTCGAGGGTAGTTGCCTAGCGTAGGTGTTCTTGACCTCCTCTAGGGGTGTAACGGAACAAGTTCTCCGTTGCTACTTGACATTTGTGATCGAGATACGTCTCGTTCTTATCCTTTTTATTTTCCGCGTTTGATTCTTATCAAACGTAGATAGAGTTGATGATGATGTTGAACATATGCGTTATTCTTATGCATCTTCTCTTAGTGTTGCTAACGGTGTACAAGGGAGTAGTAGAGGACCTTCCATTAGTATGGGAGGCGGTGGTGGTTGTTCCGTGGGAAGGAAGAAGCTTGCATCTTTTAGGTATGCTAAGCGACCTAATGCTTCTAAGTCCCATGTGGAGGATGGTAAGATAGATGGTGTTTCTTTTGCTACAAAGGGGATGTATGCCATGAGGGGCGTGGATGGTTGTAGTAGGAGTAGTACTATGGGCTATGGGACCAAGGCGAGAGGCACTTATGGGTTCCATGGCGAGGTTCCTTCCTTGACTTCCAACAACATTGCTAATGTTGGGAGAGTGACGGGAAGTGGAGGTTGTTCTAGTGGTGTTGCCACTAGTGGAGGGATAAGGAAGACCCAAGTTGTTGGTGTTGACACTTGTGGGCGTCTAAATTCTCATTTGTGTGCCAATGTGCAAGACTTGGGTAGATGTAGGTTCGTTGTTGGGGTAAATGGTATTGGAGGATACTCGCTCAAGATTGGTGAAACCGATGCCAATTGTATTAGCACCACTTTGGTTGATAGGCTTAGGATACCATGCCACAATCTAGAGCATCCTTATGAGTATGATGGAGTGTGGGTTTCTAAGGAGGCTCGGGTACTCATATCTCATGGGAGTTATAAATGCTATGTGTGGTGTGACGTGTATCCCATGCGTCATGTCGATGTGTGGATAGGTGAGCCGTGGTTGGAGGGGAAGAGGGTGCAATATAGTGTGGTGAAGGGTGCGTATCTTGTGGGCGTCGGGCAAAGAGTTTATGACTTTATGCCTTATCGGGCGAAGAGCCAAGTGCCTACTAGTGCGCCTTCTTTGGCTAGGCGAAGGAGAAAGGATCGAGAACATCATTCCATGGGCAACAATGTGCAAACAAGAAATCCTACAAACACAAGCAATGGTGGGACTAGTGCTACAAAAGAGTTGGCAAATGCCAACAAGATGAGCCCGAAGCCACTTCTAAAGCCAAGTGGTTCACCAACGAAGAAGAAGGAGGCATCAAGTGATGAGTCTCCTAGTCCTAGACTCCGGGTTGACGTGAAAAGTCCACCTACTCCGGCTAAGGGTATTCTTGGGTCTCGTCCCAATTCACCCGAATTTGAGAGACAAAAGATAGAGAGGAGTAAGGGAGCGACCGGTGACAACTCTCGAGTGGAAAAAGGAGAGATTGTGATGAGTGATGTGAGTGGGTTGTCACCACCCGAATCTACACCCGACCTTGGAAAAAAATGAGGGAAAAGAAAGAGGGAAAAAGAAAAATTGAGAGTGAGGGCACCCCTTATTCTAACCTTAACCCTTTATCTTTTTCTTCTATGTGTTTGAATTCTTATGTAGGGATTCTTGGAGGACAACCGATGGAGCCTCAACCATGTTCCGAGATGGAAAGACAAGGTGAAGGCGATGCCGAATGTGAGCTACAAGGTGAAGACGTTCATGACACTTCAAAGGTATGTGTTAGTTCTTCCTCCCTTGAGCATGATACTTCCCTATCTTCTGATCTTGTTTGTAACAACTCTATGCTAGTTGATGATTTGCATGAGTATAATGTGTTTGCAACTAGTGTAGAGCCTTCGGGTCATCTTGTGAGTGAAATTGAACCACTAGTTGAGAGGGTTGAAAAGCCACATCATGATGTGAGCTTGGTTTTCGTTGAACCTCTCTTTAGTGAAGATGTCGTAGTTGACCTAGTTTGTGAACCTTGTTATGACACCCCACCTATATTTGATAAAGGTGAAGATGAATTGCATGATAATTGATGCCGGGCAAATTGGCCTAAACGACAACCATCAAGAACCAAGCTTAAAGAGCACAAAGGTTGCAAGTCAAGGGCTCCGAAAATGTCTTGAAGATCATGCATCGGAGCGCCAAGGAAGGAGGAGCACCTAGGAACCAAAGGAGAGGCTCGAGGGACACAATTTGAAGCATTTCAAGAGCCCACAGCAATAGGCGGAGCGCCTACTTTGATGGGCGGACCGCCCACTTTTGGAAGCCTCTCTGGATCTGCACTGGGCGGACCGCCCCTGTGCAATGGGCGGACCGCCTACTCTATGGTTGTGGAGCGCCTGGTTCTCTGCATGGTGTCCAGGCGGGGCGCCTACTTACGGGCCAATTGAAGACTAGTTTTTGAGGTGTAATTCCTATTTGGTCCCTAAGTGATTCTTATGTATTAACTAGATCTAGGGGCTTTTAGTCATTTCACATTTATGTATGGGAAAACTATATAAGCTTCCCTTAGCCATTTCATTCATTAGTTAGTCTTGACATTGAATAGAAAGAAGAGAGAATAGAGAGAAGGCCGAGCCTTTGTTTGTTGAAGCCCGAGGCTTCGTTTATGACTCGACTTGGAACCTATGGGGATCGACATCTAGTTAGATTCCATTGTAAGGTTCAAGTTTCCCTTCTCCCTTTTGAATTCAATTAATGTGAATGAATTGAATTCGTTTCTTTCTTCTAATTTCTTGCCTTCCCAATCTTGATTTCTTGTTATCCTTTAATTGCTTCCGCTCGTTTATCGTATAGTTTGCTTCCGCGTGTTTTGCCCTGCATCAGTTGGTATCAGAGCAAGGCTCGGGTTATGTTCTTACAAACCCCCGTTCCTTGTTCATCGTGTTAGTATTATTGTTGTTGTTGTGTTTGTTCTTGAAGAAAAGAAGAAAAACAAAAAAATAGAAAAACTTGTAAATTTCACAAAAATTGTTGGAACTTGTTGGATTGGAACACCCATACATTTAAAATCATTGGGGTTTGTTCTATATCGTATTCCCGATCTTTTGGTACCAAAATTACAAGATTTGGTGGTGTATTTCAAAATTTGAAGAAATCAAATTCCCAAAATTTTCAAAGAACCCTAGAACTTGCTCAAGAATCAAAATCGATTTGTTGTTGTTTGATTGGGGTTTAAACCTATTGGGGTTTGTTTAGAATCATCAAATACATCTTTGGGTATCATTAGAATCGAAAACGAGTCGAAAACGTTGGATTTTGAGTGCTAAACGAGCCAAAAAACGATTTTCAGACTGTGCTGAAATTGCCAGTAGGCGGGGCGCCCAAATAGTAGGCGGTCCGCCCATTTTTATGCTACTCTCTGGATTTTGAGTAGGCGGGGCGTCCACTTTACAGAGGCGGACCGCCCACTCCTGGGGTGGCTCTGTTTGGCTTCGTTTCGTGTGTTTTTGTGTCCCGTTTGCTTCCGTACCTCTTGGTTAGTGTTTCTAGGGTAATTGGCCTACTCAATTGACACTAATCCTTTAGCGTATTAGGTATTCGTGCGTAGAGGAGATTAGAATTCAAAGAAGAGTCGTAGAACTCCTTTTGGCCTCAAGTGCGCACTTTAAATAACTGTCCGTCCATAGAGTCTCATTAACTCCATTCCGAACTTTTAACTTGGACATGCTAGTTGTGATTTCCTTGGTTCCCAAGTTGATAAGGCCTCGCTCTTGAGTGTACATATATTGAGTGATACACACGTGAGGGAGTGACTTTTGGGAGGTTTTGTTCTTTGGTGATTGCAACAATGTCGGATATTGATGATGGAGTAGATTATGGCTCATGTGGCGATGATGCGAGTTGCTATGACTCGTATGGTGATGATGGAGACTATGGTTCCTACGAGGGTGATGATGGCCATTACAATGATGATGGAAACCATGGCTCCTATGATGATGAAGCGGTTCACTATGGTGATCGAGAGGTTGATGACGACTATGAAGCTCATGAAGATGAATTTGATGAATCTAATGCTTCTAGTCAAGAACCCGAGGATGGTGACACTTCAAGGTATGATGATCCTACTTACTCTTCTTGTGAAGAATTTGATATTGATGGTAGTGACATAGATAGAGTTGATGATGATGTTGAACATATGGGTTATTCTTATGCATCTTCTCTTAGTGTTGCTAATGGTGTACAAGGGAGTAGTAGAGGACCTTCCATTGGTATGGGAGGTGGTGGTGGTTGTTCCGTGGGAAAGAAGAAGCTTGCATCTTCTAGGTACGCTAAGCGACCTAATGCTTCTAATTCCCATGAGGAGGTTGGTATGATAGATGGTGTTGCTTTTGCTACAAAGGGGTTATATGCCGTGAGGGGCGTGGATGGTTGTAGTAGGAGTAGTACTATGGGCTATGGGACCAAGGCGAGAGGCACTTATGGGTTCCATGGCGAGGTTCCTTCCTTGACTTCCAACAACATTGCTAATGTTGGAAGAGTGACGGGAAGAGGAGAATGTTCTAGTGGTGTTGCCACTAGTGGAGGGATAAGGAAGACCCAAGTTGTTGGTGTTGACACTCGTGGGCATTCAAGTTCTTTCTTGGATGCATCTCTAGGAAACTTGGGTAGAAGAAGGTTTGTTGTTGGGGTAAATGGTATTGGAGATTACTTGCTCAAAATTGATGATACCGATGCTAATTGCATTAGCACCTCTTTGGTTGATAAATTGAGGATACCATACCGTAAGCTAGAGAGTCCTTATGAGTATGAGGGAGTGTGGGTTTCCAAGGAGGCTCGGGTACTTCTATCTCATAGGAACTATAGTAGTTATGTGTGGTGTGATGTGTATCCAATGCAACATGTTGATGTTTGGCTAGGTGAGCCATGGTTGCAAGACAAGAGTGTGCGACATAGTGCTATGAAGGATGCGTATCTTGTGAGCATAGGGCAAAGGGTTTATGACTTTGTGCCTTATCGGGCAAGGGGCCAAGTGCCTACTATTGCACCTTCTTTGGCAATGCAAAGGAGCAAGGAGCGAGATCTTCATTCCATGGGTAAAATTGAGCAATCAAGGAGTCCTACAATTACAAGAAGTGGTGGGACTAGTGCTATAAAAGAGTTGACAAATGTCAACAAGCTGTACCCAAAACCACAAGTTTCAATTCCAAGTGGTTCACCAGCGAAGAAGAAGGAGACGTCAAGTGATGAGTCTCCTAGTCCTAGATTCCGGGTTGACGTGAAAAGTCCACCTACTCCGGCTATGGGTATTCTTGGGCCTCGTCCCAATTCGCCCGAATTTGAGAGACAAAAGATAGAGAGGAGTAAGGGAGCGACCGGTGACAACTCTCGAGTGGAAAAAGGAGAGGTTGAGTTGAGTGATGTGAGTGAGTTGTCGCCACCCGAATCTACACCCGACCTTGGAAAAAAAATGAGGGAAAAGAAAGAGGGAAAAAGAAAAATTGAGAGTGAGGGCACCCCTTATTCTAACCTTAACCCTTTATCTTTTTCTTCTATGTGTTTGAATTCTTGTGTAGGGATTCTTGGAGGCAAACCGATGGAGCCTCAACCATGTTCCGGGATTGAAAGACAAGGTGAAGGAGATTCCAAATGCGAGCTACGAGGAGGAGAAGCTAGCCATGACGCTTCAAGTACATTGAGTGAGCCCGGATGCAACTCAAGTGTAAGTGTTAGTTCTTCTTCCCATGAGCCTATTACTTCCTTATCTTGTGTTAGTGAGTGTGATAACTCCACACTAGTTGATGATATGTATGATTACAATGTGTTTGCAACTAGTGTAGAGCCTTTGGGTCAACTTGTGTGTGCAAATGAACCACTAGTTGAGAGGGTTGAAAAGCCACATCATGATGTGAGCTCGGTTTTCATTGAACCTCTCTTTAGTGCAAATGTTGAAGTTGACCTTGTGTGTGAGCCTTGTTATGACACCCCACCCGTATTTGATAAAGGAGAAGATGACTTGCATGATTACCCTATTCTTCCCTTTAATTGTTTATTTGTAAGTGGTGGCATCTTGTGTCGTAGTGAGGAGGGTTGTAACCTTGAGGAGTCTCTTGAGAATGAGATTGATCGACTTGTGTTCGATGACTCCTCAAGTGTCGATGTTGTCTCTAGTTTGAGAACTTCACCTTTGCTTGCCAATGAACTTGAGAAGTGTGCCTATACTAATCCTTTGTATGAGAGCAACTTCAATGAAAATGGTGAATTGTATCAAGCTAGAGTAGAGTGTGAGTTTGGACCTCCATGGATTGGAATGCCTAACTCTATGGATAACCCATTGTTTGAGACCTCCCTTGGGAGTTTGTCTAGTGACGAGGGTTGTCTTGGAGGAGTATTTGGAGGTGAGGAGGTACCTCTTTGTGTGTATAAGAATGCTCGTAAGAAGGGGAGTGGAGTAATCGATGTTAGTTGTGAATTGAACTATTTCACTTACTCCATCCCACATGTTGAGCACACCTTGAGTGTTGGTCATGCCAAAGCCGATGTGTCACATTGTGATAAAATTGATGTGAAGGCTTGGTGTGTTGGTAGTAAGCTTAGGGGTCATAGGAAATATAATTGCTACATGCATACCCTTGATCTCTTTTGGGGACATAAGCTTCTTGATTGATATTGATGCTTGGCTCTATCACAAGAGTGTGTTTTCCACACCACTTGCACTTATTCTTGTTAAGCTAACCTACTTGTGAAGTAGGAAGTTTTTGTTGTGCTTGTTTTGATTGTAGGTTTTGATGGTTCGATTTCGAGGACGAAATCCTTTCAAGAAGGGGAGGATGATGCCGGGCAAATTGGCCTAAACGACAACCATCAAGAACCAAGCTTGAAGAGCACAAAGGTTGCAAGTCAAGGGCTCCGAAAACGTCTTGAAGATCATGCATCGGAGCGCCAAGGAAGGAGGAGCACCTAGGCACCAAAGGAGAGGCTCGAGGGACACAATTTGAAGCATTTCAAGAGCCCACAGCAATAGGCGGAGCGCCTACTTTGATGGGCGGACCGCCCACTTTTGGAAGCCTCTCTGGATCTGCACTGGGCAGACCACCCCTGTGCAATGGGCGGACCGCCTACTCTATGGTGGTGGAGCGCCTGGTTCTCTGCGTGGTGTCCAGGCGGGGCGCCTCTTCTGGCTAGGCGGGGCGCCTACTTACGGGCCAATTGAAGACTAGTTTTTGAGGTGTAATTCCAATTTTGTCCCTAAGTGATTCTAATGTATTAACTAGACCTTGGGGCTTTTAGTCATTTCACATTTATGTATGGGAAAACTATATAAGCTTCCCTTAGCCATTTCATTCATTAGTTAGTCTTGACATTGAATAGAAAGAAGAGAGAATAGAGAGAAGGCCGAGCCTTTCTTTGTTGAAGCCCGAGGCTTCGTTTATGACTCGACTTGGAACCTATGGGGATCGACATCTAGTTAGATTCCATTGTAAGGTTCAAGTTTCCCTTCTCCCTTTAGAATTCAATTAATGTGAATGAATTGAATTCGTTTCTTTCTTCTAATTTCTTTCCTTCCCAATCTTGATTTCTTGTTATCCTTTAATTGCTTCCGCTCGTTTATCGTATAGTTAGCTTCCGCGTGTTTTGCCCTGCATCAATAATATTATTCTTCCCTTTGATTGCTTAATTGATAGTGGTGGTCTCTTGTGTCATAGTGAGGGTGGATTTGACCTTGAGGAGTCTCTAGAATGTGAAATGGATCGATTTATTTTCGATGACTCCTCGAGTGAGAGTGAAGGACCTAGTCTTGATTCTATGTTTTTGTGTAACCATGAATTTGAGGAGCATGCCTTTACATTTCTATTGTTTGAAGGCAATCTCATTTGTGGTGGTGAATTGTATCGGACTAGAGTCGATAGTAGAGTCGAACCTCCATGGTTTGTCAAGATAGGCTCTATGGATGATCCAACGTTTAGAACTCCGAGTGAGGAGAGTGGTCTTGGTATTGGTCGTGTTGACCTATCTTCTAGTAGTCCTAGCCTTCATTGTGTGGACTTTAATGATGAATGACCTATTTTGGAGACCTTCCTTTGGAGTTGGTCCAATAAGGAGGATTGTCTTGGGGTTGATTTGGGAGGTGACGAGGTACCTCTCGGTGTGTATAAGAATGCTCTTAAGAAGGGGAGTAGAGTAATCTATGTTAGTTGTGAATTGAACTATTTCACTTACTCCATCCCATATGTTGAGCACACCTTGAGTGTTGAGCATGCCAAAGCCGATGTGTCACTTTGTGATAAAATTGATTTGAAGGCTTGGTGTGTTGGTCATGGGCTTAGGGGTCGTGGGGAATTTAATTGCTACATGCATATCCTTGATCTCTTTGCTTGTTTTTAAAATGAGTGCTTGTTCTTGTCGAGCCAAGACTTTGTTGTCTCTATGGGGGACATAAGCTTTTTCATAGGTATTGATGCTTGGCTCTATCACAAGAGTGTGTTTTCCACACCACTTGCACTTATTCTTGTTAAGCTAACCTACTTGTGAAGTAGGAAGTTTTGGTTGTGCTTGCTTTGATTGTAGGTTTTGATGGTTCGATTTCGAGGACGAAATCCTTTCAAGAAGGGGAGGATGATGTATCCCAAAATGGCTTAAATGACAACCATCAAAAGCCAAGCTCGAGACCACAAGGGATACAAGTCAAGGCCTCCGGAAACATCTTGAAGATCGTGCATTGGAGCGCCAAGGACGGAGGAAAACAGGGCAGGAAACTGGGCAGCCCAAAACAGGGCAAAACAGGGGAGCACACTGGGAGCTCACTGCCTGACGAAGGACAAGTGTTCTTCGCGATCGCGACCATCACTGCGCGATCGCGAAGGGTATTTCATTGCCTTGCGCGACAGCGTGCGAGCTCGCGCGATCGCGAGGAGTTGAAGCCCAGTCCAATCGATCTCTGCACGACAGCGTCTCAACCAGCACGATCGCGATGACGAGAACCTAAGCAGCGGACCAGAATCAGCTTCAGGGGCTATTTTTGTCCATTTAACAATGTAAATGTATATATAGCACATTTGCTCTTCATTTCATTAGTTAGCCATTTTAGAAGATAGAATTTGAGAGAAAACATTGAAGAGGCCGAGCCCTTCTTGTTTGAGCCCGAGGCTCGTGTATGTCTCGACTTGGAACCTATGGAGATCGACACCTGGTTTGATTCCATTGTAAGGTTCGAGTTTCCCTTCTCCCTTTTGAATTCAATTAATGTTAGTAAATTGAATTCGATTCTTTCTTCTATTTCTTGACTTCCTAGTCTTCGATTTCTTGTTATCTTTATGGATTTCGCATAGTGTATATTGTGTTTAGCTTCCGCTCGTTTTGGGTTGCATCATGGAATGACTTGAAGGGTATCATAAATATCAAGTTAATCACTCCTAGATATCGTCAAGAGCAACTCAAGAAACTTTATGAGTTGAAGCAAGGTGTCAAGACGGTGCATGGATATTATGATGAGTTTGAAAGAACTCGAATGGCCTTGGATATGGACACCGAAGATGAGGAGCAAGCCGTGATCCGTTTCATGAATGGTTTGAGCTATGGTATAGCTACAATTGAGATTGCATGCTTATCTTTCACTCCAAGAAGTCCTTGATTCCGCTATTCAAGCCGAGCAATGGCTTGATAAAGAAAAGTCCAACCGTTACAAGAGCAACACTTCTACTTCCGTGAACAAGCCAAAGGATTGGAAAAATCCTACTCCCAATGCAAGATTCACAAATGCAAGTGGCCCTAGCGGAGCAAGTGCTAGCAAAGATGTGAAGAAGCCGTTTGAGAAGTACACACCCAATGTTGGAGCTAATTCTAAAATCCAATTGAATACTCCTACTTCTTCTTCCATTCAATGTCACAAATGCAAGGGGTATGGACACTTTGCTAAGGAGTGTCCTACGAAGAGGACCATGGTTGTTGTTGGTGATAATGCTTATGAACAAGAGAGTGAACCGGAGGGAGATGAGGGAGTAGAGGGAGATGGGGGAGTAGAGGAGGATGATCAAGATGATACGGTGGAGGATGAGGAACCTCATACTTTTCTAGTTGTGAGGAGGAGCTTAGGAGCCATGATTTTGGAGGTTAGCGAAACCTTGCAAAGGGAAAAATTTTTCCATGCTAGGTGTCGTGTCAAGGGTGTTGTATGCTCTATGATCATTGACTCCGGGAGTTGTACTAATGTTGTGAGTCAATCTCTTATAACCCAATTGAAATTGCCTACCGTGAAACACCCCAAGCAATATCGATTGCAATGGCTTAGTGAATGTGGGGAGTTAAAGGTAGTGAAGCAAACAATGATCAAGTTCAAAATGGGTAGTTATGTGGATGAACACTTGTTCGACGTTGATGCAATCGAAAATATGAAAGTGATAAAAGATAAGGAACGAGGCGAGACTCACACTAAAGTTCGAGTAGCTACGAAGAACTTGTTCCGTTACACCCCAAACGATTGGAAAGAATCACCTACGCTAAGCAACTATCCTCAAGAGACACGAGGCTCGAGCAAATAGAATTATCGAAGACGGATTGAAGAGCAACTTGGATTGATCCAATTGATTTCGAGCTAAAAGTGTTACAAGGTTCAAGAGCATTGCTCATTTAATGTTTTTGTGTTCAAAGTAGAGTGTCAAGCAATAAAGGATGAAAGGGGGCATTTATAGCACCCCATTACAATAATTCCTAGATTCTGGTCCGCGTCTGCCAAAGTGTTCTTCGCGATCGCGCAGGAGTATATGCGATCGCGAGGCACACTTAATTGCTGAGGGACGCGATCGCGCGAGTCATGGCGCGACAGCGAAGACCAAACAAAAGCTCTTCGCGATCGCGAAGGTGTTCACGCGATCACGAAGAGGAAATTCTCTCCGTCAGGCAGTAAGCTCAGCAGGCGTCCCCTGTTTTTGCCCTGTTTTGCTCTCCTGCTTCCTGCACTGTTTCCTGCCCTGTTTCGACATGGATTGAGCTCCAATGCATTGTCGTTAATTCCTCTCCCGAGCTCATATCATCCACGCCTCTCCAAACCAAGTGTAGGTGAGCGTCTTGTATATCTTTGGCTTGACTTCGAGTGAATGGTCTCGATGCAATTTGGGTTGCATCATCCTCCCCTTCTTGAGAAGATTTCGTCCTCGAAATTAAGGCGTCCTCCTCCAAGGTATCATCACCTACATCAAAAGAAGTCAAGTCACTAACATTGAAAGTAGTCGATACATTGTACTCACCGGGCAAATCTATCACATATGCATTGTTGTTGATCTTGGACAACACTTGGAATGGGCCATCGCCCCTTGGCGTCAACTTCCCTTTCCGTTGGTTGGGAAACCTTTCCTTGCGGAAATGCAACCAAACCCAATCCCCCTTCTTGAAGTCCCCCTTCTTTCTTCCTTTGTTTTTCTTGGTTGCTATCTTCTCATAGGCCTCCTCCAAAGTCTTCCGCACCTTGGCGTGAAGTTCAAGCAATGCCTTGGCCCGAGCTTTACCTTCAAAATCAACAACCACATCCCTCGGCAAAGGGGTAAGATCAAGAGGAATCAATGGGTTAAAACCATAAACACACTCAAATGGAGTCATGCCAATCATACGATGCAAAGTGCGGTTATATGCAAACTCCATGAGTGGTAGCTTATCAATCCAAGTCCCGGCCTTTCCTTTGGTCATAGCTCGAAGTAGAGCTCCCAAAGTCCGGTTCACCACCTCGGTTTTCCCATCGATTTGAGGGTGGTGGGACGTGGAGAAGAGCAACTTGGTGCCAAGAGCACCCCACAAACACTTCCAAAAATGGCTAAGGAACTTGGAGTCCCTATCACTAACAATGGTGCGAGGCACCCCATGCAATTTCAAGACATTATCAATAAACAAGGAAGCGACATGTTGTGCATCATTAGTCTTTTTGCACGGAATGAAGTGAGCCATTTTGGAGAAACGGTCAATGACAACATAAATGCTATCGTGTCCTCCCCTAATCCGGGGCAAAGCCATAACAAAATCCATAGAAAGATCAACCCACGGACTAGTAGGTATGGGCAAAGGAGTGTATAAACCATGGTTGTTGGACCTAGACTTGGCCTTAGCCGCTTCTCTCAACTCTTTCATTCGCCGATAGTCTTCATTTACTTGTTTTGGGGTCAAAGGTGTAAGCACAAACCTCTTCCCCTCATGCTTAACCGTGTAAGTGTTGGCCCGGCCATCATGAACCACTTGTTTGTCGTATTGCCAAGGCCTTCCAAACAAAAAGTGGCAAGCCTGCATTGGCACCACGTCAAACATGTGTTCATCTTGATAGTTCCCAATCTTGAACCTAATCAAGACTTGCTTCACTACCCTCAATTCCCCACACTCACTTAGCCATTGCAAACGGTAGGGACTAGGGTGTTTAATGGTAGTCAATTTCAATTGTGAGACCAAGGATTGGCTCACCACATTTGCACAACTACCCGAGTCAATAATCATGGAACAAACTTGCCCCTTCACTCTACAACGGGCATGGAACAAGTTCTCCCTTTGTTCATCTTCCCTCTCCTCACTCAACATAGTTCCCAAAATGCGGCGTACCACAAGGAACATATTAGGACCATCCCCCTCCGTCGCTCTCTCCTCACCCTCAACTTCCTCACTCTCCTCCTCAACTTCACCCTCGGACTCACTTTCACCCTCATAGACCAACCCATCATCCATCACAATCATTGTTTTTCGGGTAGGGCACTCTTTGGCAAAGTGTCCGTAACCCTTACATTTATGACATTGGAAAGAAGAAGAAGAAGGAGTATTTAAAGTAGTTTTAGAAATACCTCCAACCTCTTTGTGGTCGCTTCTTGGGGTGGCCTTTTGAAAAGGCTTCTTCACTTCTCGACTCCCACTTGCTCCACTAGCATATGGGCTTTTCCATTCTTTGGTGCGGGTTGATGGAGCAGTAGTGGTAGTACTCCTATAGCGAGGACCCTTCTCTTCTTTGAGCCATTTCTCGGCTTCAACCGCGGCATCACAAACATCTTGCAAGGAGTGGAAGATGTGAAGTCTCAATTGGGAGGCAATCTCCCTACTCAAACCACTTTTGAAACGGATGATAGCTTGCTCCTCATCCTCCGTTTCCATATCAAGAGCCATCCGGTTTTTCTCAAAGTCGTTGAAATATTCATCAACGGACTTGTAACCTTGCTTCAATTCATAGAGCCTTTTGAGTTGCTCTTGTCGATACTTGGGAGTCACATACTTGTTGTTCATAATTTTTTTCAACTCTTCCCAAGTGATGTTCATCCGCAACCCAAGTATTCTCCTTGATTGCTTGATGGATTCCCACCAAGTAGAGGCATAGGACTCAAATGATGATATTGTATAAGTGGCCTTCTTCTCCTCGGTCATATCATTTGTGTCAAAGACCCGCTCCAATTGGACCTTCCATTCAAGAAATGCTTCCGGATCGCTAACACCTTTGAAAGGAGGGATAGTGATCTTGACACTATTGAGGTTAGTGTCACGGCCCCCTCGGTTTGGTTCCGGTTGAACCCCATAGTTGTCATCAACATCATCATATTCCCTTCCCAAGTTTCTTCCCATATAAGCTCTTGGAGGTCCTCGACCTCGCCCACGACCTCTATCTACACCTCGGCCTCCATTCATCGCCCTCCTATTTGGATAGGGAGCATCAAAGTAATCATCATCAAGTCCGAGGCCCTCCCCTTCTTGAGCTTCATCAACTTGCTCAAGAGGTGCAATGTTTCTCCGAGGCCTTAGGAATGGAACATCTCCTTGGGGATTGCCCAAGGGTTGGGGATTGCCCAACAATCTTTCTCTAGCAAGAGCCTCATCCCTCAACCGTTGTCGACGAACTAGCTCCGCGTATTGATCCGGTTTCATGATTGAATCATCACTAGTACCTTCACCGGTATCTTTTTGGACACTCGGGGTCCTCTCCTTTTCAAAAGTTTCCATCTTAAGGTTTAAGGCCTTCACCTCGGCTAGCAAACTAGCCAAGACGTCAGTTGGAACCTCAATGGTACTCTTTGCTTTCTCCTCCGCCATGTACCTACAACAATCAAAAACAAGAAAAGAGATTAGAGTAAAAGTCCTCACTCACTCCCTCACTTTTGTTTGTCGCTCGGGTTCACTCAAGTTGGGGGTTAGGTTCACACAAGCTTGAGATCAATGGCCTCCTCGTAGTTGCGCAACCTCCTCAATGATCAAACCCAAATACAAGAACCAAATGCTCTTCGGGAAGAGTGGATTCAATGGGACACGATAAACGCTAAGCTTTTTGGTGCGCACTTGAACCAAACAATTAACTACGAATCTTCTTTGAATTCTGCTCTCCTTCTAGGCACGAGAATCCTACTCGCACAATGGATTAGTACTGATGCAGCCCGATCACGTGCTGATCAAGTGATCGATCCACCGAGGAGACCGATGACAAGAAGCCAAGCCAAGCTGCTGCACGATGTGCATGTTCACTTAGCCTGGCCGAAGGAAAACAATTGCTCCAAAGCTGAGTGGCCGAGCTCAAGAACCGAAGGCATTATCTTCAGATTTGAGCCCGATGGCAAAGTGACCGAGGACAATGAGCTCGAAGACAATTGAGCGTCCGAAGGCAACAAGTGTGTTCGAGCAAACAAATCGAGAACCGAAGCCAAGGCTTACCGAAGTCAAAGTCTGCCGAACACAATTTAATTCAGCCCTGCGTGGCTTATTTCCATTGGTCGCCTGTGACCCTTTTACTAGTTTACCCTTAGTATTTCCTATATAAACCTTGTTTCCTTTCATTGTAGATAGCTAGTTTTTGAATATTGATGAATTGAATGAAAGTGCCGAGCACATTTCTTCTTCTCTCCGTCGTGAGCAAAACCCCGGTGAGGGCTTTTATGGACTTGTGGCTTTCGGTTAATCCGATTGAACATTCCTCTTTGATCATTGAGTTTGCAAGAGGCATGTTCTCTTGAGGATTGTTGCATAGTTTAGGTGATTCTTGTATCCCTTTCGATCGAGCTTTGAGACAGGTTCCTCACTGTTCTTTCGAAAGAAGCAAGTTTTGGCTTGCTTCTATCTTTTATCTTTCTTGTTGATAAGACCCGAATTGGAGCCACCAAGAGCCAAGCATGAGAGCACAAAGGATACAAGGCAAGGGCACCGGAGGAGGGTTCGAGAGTGATTTGGAGTCATGGACTTGAGCGCCAATGAGGGAGGATCGACTACGGACCAAGGAGGAACACTTAGAGTCCATTTTGAGCCGTTTCCAAGTCTCTCAGGAAGGAGGCAGACCGCCCATTGGACTAGGCGGACCGCCTAGTTGACTACACCTCTCAGGATCTCTGGCCGCCTACTGCAGAGGCGGACCGCCCATTTTCCAGGCTGGGCGCCTACTCTGGGCGCCTACTATTCAGGCGGGGCGCTAGTTTGCTGAAGGCCCATCCGGGTTTCCTACTTATTTTGAGTGTAATTCCAACTATAGCCCTAAGTGACATGTATTGTTTTGACTAGACTTAGGGTCTATTTAGACATTTCATTTAGAAGTGTGGTGAACCTATAAATACCACACTTAGTCAATTATTTCATTTAGCTTGTTTTAGAATTGAAGAATAGACTTAGTAAGAGAGGCAAGGCCTTCTTCTTTGTAGAAGCTTGAAGCTTCGGATTATCTCTTTGCTTGGAGCCTATGGAGATCCGTCACTAGTACGGAATCCTTGTATGGTTCAAGTTTCCCTTCCTCTCTCGGATATTCAATTCACGGTTTGAATCGTTTGTCCATTCTTTTCTTCTATTTCTGTTCTTCGCATCCCTTACTTTCTTGTTATCTTTGATTATTGCTTCCGCATCATTAGCTTATCGCTTCCGCCTATTTGGGTCTTATCAGTTTGGTATCAGAGCAAGGCTCGGGATTTGTTCTTACAAACCCTCGATCCTTGTTCATCCTATCTTTAGTTTAGTTTATTGTTATTGTTGTTCTTGCTCTTGAAGAAAAGAAGAAAAACACAAAAAAATTGAAAAATTGAAAAATACAAAAATTGGTGTAACTTTGTGGTGTGATCGATTCGTGTTGTGGGTGTTATAGATTCTTGATCCTTGTGGAAAACCCGACGTTTGGGTACAAAAATTGTTTGGATTGGATTGATTTGAAAATTTGAAACCCCAAATTGTAAAACCCTCCCAAAACCCTTTGTTCTTGAGGAATTTGATTAATTTTGGATTGTGTGATTGTGGGGTTTTGGAATTGAGTACCGGGGTTTGTTCTCCAATGAAAAACAAACAAATAGAAACAAATTTCTTGTTAATCGGAGTTGTATAACATAGTTTTTGAAGAATCGAAACCCACCTTTGAACCTTGAAACCCATGTTGAAACCCCAAACTTGAAAACTTTGAATCTTGTTTGAGCATTGTTTGTTGGTGTTTTGGGTATGAAATCTATTGGGGTTTGAAGGTTATATCTATATTCAACTTTGGGTACCTTAAATTTGTGGAAAAAAAACGTTGAAATCGGACCCAAAATCGGCTTGGAATTGAAGAAAACGGAGTTGAAAAGTTGCAGGAACAGGTCCCAGGCGGACCGCCTCCCCCCATAGGCGGACCGCCTCCCCACTGTGTGTTCTCTGGACTTTCTGAGGCCCTCCGCCTCAACTCCTAGGCGGACCGCCTCCCACTGGGAAGGTGTCCGGGTACTTTGTTTCTTAAGTTTTCGTGTTTTCTTTGCTTCCGAACTTCTTGGTTAGTGTTTCTAAGGTATTAGTCCTACTTTATTAACACTAATCTTTGATCCTTTAGGGTGTTGTGTGTCTTGAAGCTTTACTTAAAGTCGTAGAACTTCTTTGGCCTCAAGTGCGCACTACAAATAGCTTTCGTACATCGAGTCACATCAACTCCACTCCGGGCCTTTACTTGGATCTACTAGTTGATTGATCTTACCATTGTGGTTCCTAAAAGAGATAAGGGCATCTTTGGTTGGGGTTTGGGAGTGTGCACCCTAAAAGAGTGTGAGAGCCACCACCAAAGGTAAGGGAGAGCAAGTGAGGTTGTTTATACTAACCTTTGCACTTTCTTAACATGTCTTATGCAGGTACAAGGAGCCATAAGGGAGGTTTGGAGGGAAGTAGGAGTGGTGAGAAAGGTGTAAGTGAGAGGGAGTTAGTTGAAGCCTACCTTCCGAGCCTCTTGGCTCAAATAGAGGCAATGGACACTAGGGTCCAACACTTGGAGGATGAGATGAAAGAGAATGAGGCCGAGGGAAGAGATGGTATGAGTCGCACTATAGGTTATGGTATTGCTAGTAGTGGTGAAATGAGGAAGTACCCAACTAGTGTTGGTACTATTGATGGGATGTGTAAAGGGCATTACCTAGATGAAATCATGAGAGAAAGAATGTGGTGTCAATTCGTAGTGAGCCTTAATGGGAATCATGGGTATGTGCTTCAAGTGGATAATGGTGAAGCAAGTTGGATTAGCCATATTGTAGTGAGAAGGTTGGGAATACCTTGTGTTGATGGAATGGCGAGGGTAGTTATTTCACAAAGGAACTTTAAAGAAGAAGTGGAGTGCAAAGTAGGCCCTTTAGTGGGATGTGATGTTATGTTGGGAAAGCCTTGGCTTTCCAATAGATACTTCAAGATCGCACAAGAAGTTGTGGATGGCTACCGTGTTCAAGCACAAGGGAAGTTTCAAATCCTTTTTCTTAGGAAAGAAGGAGTACAACCAAGCACACCCATGAACATGAGAAGTGGTGGGACACCAATGAGGAGAAGCCCTATGATCAAAAGAGTGCAATCAAGAAGCCCTATGAACATGAGAAGTAGTGGGACACCATTGAAGAGAAGTCCTACACTCACAATCATTGGTGGGACTAGTGCAAAAAGAGAGTTGACATATGTCAACAAGGTGAGCCCCGAACCACAAGATCCAAAGCAAAGTGGTTCACCTACAAAGAAGAAAGAGACATCAAGTGATGAGTCTCTTAGTCCTAGATTCCGGGTTGATGTTAGAAGTCCACCTACTCCGGCTATGGGTATTCTTGGGCCTCGTCCCAACTCACCCGAATTTGAGAGACAAAAGATTGAGAGGAGTAAGGGAGTGAGTGATGTGAGTGGGATGTCACCACCCGAATCTACACCCGACCTTGAAAAGAAAATGAGGGAAAAGAAAGAGGGAAAAAGAATTATAAAAAGTGAGGACACCCCTTATTCTAACCCTAACCCTTTATCTTTTTCTTCTACTTGTGTGACTTCTTGTGTAGGAACTCTTGGAGGCAAGCCATTGGAGCCTCAATCATCTTCCAAAAAGGAAGGACAAGGTGAAGCAAACCTTCAATGTGAGCTTCAAGGTGGAGAGCCAATCCATGACACTTTAAGTGCATTGAGTGAGCAAGATGGCCACTCAAAGGTAAGTGATAGTTCTCCCCTTGAGCATGTTACTTCCTTGTCATGTGAGAGTGTTTGTGAAACCTCTATACTAGTTGATGATATATATGATTACAATGTGTATGCAACTAGTGTGGAGTCAAATGGTCAACTTGTGTATGATTGTGAACCACTAGTTGAGAGGAGTGATAAGCCACATCATGATGTGAGCTCGATTTTTATTGAACCTCTCTTTAGTGAAGATTGTGTAGTTGACCTTGATTGTGACCTTTGCTATGACACACCACCAATTTTTGATAAAGTGGAAGGCGAGTTGAATGAATACCCTATCCTTTCCCTTGATGAATTGCTTGATAATGGTGGGTCTATGTGTTGTGGTGAGGATGGTAGTGACCTTGAGGACTCCCTAGTGAGTGGGATGGATAAGAATATACTTGATGACTCCTTAAGTGTGTATGAAGAGTGTGAAATTAACCCTCCATGGCTTGATAGGTTTAACTCTATAGACAATCCGTTGTTTGAATTGACAAGTGAGACGAATGGTCTTGGAATTGATTATGTTGGTCCGTCTTCTAGTAGTCCTAATCTTGATTGTGTGGACTACAATGATGAAGAAGCCATTATGGAAGCTTTCCTTGATAGTTTGTCTAGTGAGAGAGATCGTCTTAGAGATGGGTTTGAGGGTGAGGAAGTCACTCTTGGTGTGTGTAAGAGAGCTTCCAAGAAGGGGAGTGGAGCATTTGATGTTAGTTGTCGCTTGAATTATGTTGCTTACTCCACCCCATATGTTGATCACACCTTGAGTGTTGAGCATGCCAAAGCCAATATGTCACATTGTGATGATATTGATTTGAAGGCTTGGTGTGTTGGGCCTAAGCTTAGGGGTCATAGGGAAGTTGAATGTTATATCTTGCATGTTCCATGTCCTATTGATTCCTTTGCTTGTTCTTGTGTTGGATGCACTTTCTTTGTGAGTCAAGTACTTGTTGTTTCCTTGGGAGACATGAGTTTTTTTATTGGTATTGATGCTTGGCTCTATCATAAGAGTGTGTTTTCCCACACTCTTGACACTAACCTACTCTTGTAGTGGGAAGCTTTGTTTGTGCTTGTTTTGAATGTAGGCTTGATGGTATGATTTCGAGGATGAAATCCTTTCAAGAAGGGGAGGATGATAAGACCCGAATTGGAGCCACCAAGAGCCAAGCATGAGAGCACAAAGGATACAAGGCAAGGGCACCGGAGGAGGGTTCGAGAGTGATTTGGAGTCGTGGACTTGAGCGCCAATGAGGGAGGATCGGCTACGGACCAAGGAGGAACACTTAGAGTCCATTTTGAGCCGTTTCCAAGTCTCCCAGGAAGGAGGCAGACCGCCCATTGGACTAGGTGGACCGCCTAGTTGACTACACCTCTCAGGATCTCTGGCCGCCTACTGCAGAGGCGGACCGCCCATTTTCCAGGCTGGGCGCCTACTCTGGGCGCCTACTATTCAGGCGGGGCGCTAGTTTGCTGAAGGCCCATCCGGGTTTCCTACTTATTTTGAGTGTAATTCCAACTATAGCCCTAAGTGACATGTATTGTTTTGACTAGACTTAGGGGCTATTTAGACATTTCATTTAGAAGTGTGGTGAACCTATAAATACCACACTTAGTCAATTATTTCATTTAGCTTGTTTTAGAATTGAAGAATAGACTTAGTAAGAGAGGCAAGGCCTTCTTCTTTGTAGAAGCTTGAAGCTTCGGATTATCTCTTTGCTTGGAGCCTATGGAGATCCGTCACTAGTACGGAATCCTTGTATGGTTCAAGTTTCCCTT
Source organism: Petunia axillaris subsp. axillaris (assembly GCA_029990575.1). Classification (NCBI taxonomy): domain Eukaryota; kingdom Viridiplantae; phylum Streptophyta; class Magnoliopsida; order Solanales; family Solanaceae; genus Petunia; species Petunia axillaris. The sequence continues at coordinate 97,996,631 of JARKNS010000004.1, read as the reverse complement.
CCTCTCTCGGATATTCAATTCACGGTTTGAATCGTTTGTCCATTCTTTTCTTCTATTTCTGTTCTTCCCATCCCTTACTTTCTTGTTATCTTTGATTATTGCTTCCGCATCATTAGCTTATCGCTTCCGCCTATTTGGGTCTTATCACTTGTTTTCTTCCGCGTTTGTGCTTAGCAATTCCTTCGGGCTTGCATTGCACCAAGTACTAATTAGGTAGAAGTGTTACCCTCAAAGTACTAACCGGAAGCGACGCGATCAAATGTTCAAAGATCGAATCATCACTAAACGGATTCGGAATTGGATGAATTTTGGTTTTTGATCTAGAAACTCACCATATTTGATGATGTTATGGGAGTTTTGGTGGTTGGAAACTGTTATGATAGCTTTGCGAACGTTCTGTCCCAGTTCAGGAAATTCAGGAAATTCCAACCCTTCGCGATCGCGTGTAGAGTTTCGCGATCGCGATGAACAAAATGCAGGATTGTCGCATTCGCGTGAGACCTTGCGTGATCGCGTAGGTCTGTTCAGCAGAACCTAAAACTCGACAGAAAAACTGCAGTTTTTGCACACAAACAACCCAAGTTCATATTTGTTTCAGTTTTGAAGCTTCCAAATGGTGTTCGCAACTGTAGTAAACAATCCCCACTGGTTTTATCAAACAAACAACCAACAAACAACTTGTTTTCAATGAATTTTGACAAGTTCTTCAAAAACTTTCAAACCTTCAAAGTTCAAAATTTTGATTTTCACTCCAAGACTCCAAATGATGTTATTGTGATATCAAAACAACGGGAAAACTATAAGGAGTAAACCCCGGTACCAAACACACAAGAATTCATAACATCAATTGAGTTCTAGCAAAGTTTGGCAAATTTTCAACCTAGGGTTCAAATTTTCCAACCTTTGATTTTCAACTCCAAAATGTGTTTTGTTGGTTCTCAATTGTCGAGATTACATAGACAATCAATCCCCGATAATCAACACCAACAAAATCGTAACAACAAGCGATTTCTACCAAATTTTTGGGTTTTCAAGTTTTTGAATTTGTTTTTCTTCTTTTTCAATATAACAAGAACAAGAACAAGAAAATAAACATGAAACAAAGATGACAAGCACGAAGAGTAGGACGAGGGTTCGTAAGAACGCAACCCTAGCCTTGCTCTGATACCAACTGATGCAATCGAAAATACGAAAGCAATAAAAGATAAGGAACGAGACGAGACTCACACTAAAGTTCGAGTAGCAACGAAGAACTTGTTCCGTTACACCCCAAACGATTGGAAAGAATCATCTACGCTAAGCAACTATCCTCAAAAGACACGAGGCTCGAGCAAATAGAATGATCGAAGACGGATTGAAGAGCAACTTAGATTCATCCAATTGATTTCAAGCCAAAAGTGTTACAAGGTTCAAGAGCATTGCTCATTTAATATTTTTGTGTTCAAAGTAGAGTGTCAAGCAATAAATGATGAAAGGGGGCATTTATAGCACCCCATTACAATAATTCCTAGATTCTGGTCCGCGTCTGCCTAACTGTTCTTCGCGATCACGCAGGAGTATATGCGATCGCGAGGCACACTTAATTGCTCAGGGACGCGATCGCGCGAGTCATGGCGCGACAGCGAAGACCAAACAAAAGCTCTTCGCGATCGCGAAGGTGTTTTGCTCCCCTGCTTCCTGCACTGTATCCTGCCCTGTTTCGACATGGATTGAGCTCCAATGCATTGTCATTAATTCCTCTCCCGAGCTCATATCATCCACGCTTCTCCAAACCTAGTGTAGGTGAGCGTCTTGTATATCTTTGGCTTGACTTCGAGTGAATAGTCTCAATGCAATTTGGGTTGCATAAGACGTGGTGCCTATGCAAGCTTGCCACCTCCTCTTTGGAAGGCCTTGGCAATTTGATCGACAAGCGGTTCACGACGGGCGTGTCAACACTTACATGCTCCAACATGAAGGAAGGAAATTTGTGTTGAAGCCCCTAACTCCTAAACAAGTGAGTGATGACTACAATCGGATGAGGGAGTTGAGGGAGGCGGCAAAGGCCAAGTCAATCATTGAGACTAGCCCTTTGTCCAAAAATATGGTGGAAATTCCACCTTCTTCTTCTACCGGTGGCATATGTGCCATGATGCAACCGGGCGAGGTCCTAAGAGGAAACGATGGAACAAAGTTTCTCCTATGCCTAGTGCACAAAGGTATGATCCTTAACTCTAATTGTGATTTTTCTTCTAACCCTTTGCCTAGTGTGTTTGAGAATGTCTTGAAGGATTTTGGGGACATGTTCCCGGATGAGATGCCGGATGGATTACCTCCTTTGAGGGGTATTGAACACCAAATAGACTTTATCCCGGGATCCCAAATCCCAAACAAGCCGGCTTATAGGAGCAATCCGGAGGATACAAGAGAATTGCAAAAGCAAGTTGATGAATTGCTCACTAAAGGCTTGGTGAGGGAGAGCTTGAGTCCTTGTGCCGTACCCGTGATTCTTCTTCCCAAAAAGGACGGCACTTGGAGGATGTGCGTTGATTGTCGGGCCGTGAACAAAATAACGGTAAAGTACCGTCATCCCATTCCCCGACTTGATGATATGTTAGATGAATTAAGTGGTTCATGTGTTTTTAGCAAAATTGACCTTAGGTCCGGCTACCATCAAATCCGGATGAAACCCGGGGATGAATGGAAGACCGCATTCAAGACCAAGTTTGGTCTCTATGAATGGTTGGTGATGCCCTTTGGACTCTCCAATGCACCTAGCACTTTCATGAGGCTAATGAACCATGTTCTAAAGCCATTCATAAACAAGTTTGTGGTCGTCTACTTTGACGATATATTGATCTATAGCAAATCAATAGATGACCATGTTGATCACCTTAGGCAAGTGCTTGAAAAGTTGAGAGCCGAAAAGACTTTAGCTCCATTGCCGCTCCACTCACCGAATTGGTGAAGAAGGACAAACCTTTTGTTTGGGGAGAGCCTCAAGAGAAGGCCTTCCAACAATTGAAAAGTAGGTTGAGTACCGCCCCTCTATTGCAATTGCCCGACTTCGGAAAGGCATTTGAGGTTGAATGTGATGCCTCGGGGGTGGGAATTGGTGGTGTTTTAATGCAAGATGGCAAACCTATCGCCTAATTTAGTGAGAAATTGAAGGGTGCATCTTTGAACTACTCTACATATGACAAATAGATGTACGCCTTAGTGAGAGCTCTTGCTCATTGGCAACACTTCCTTTGGCCTAGAGAATTCGTGATCAAGAGTGACCATGAGTCACTCAAGCATCTTAGAGGCCAAGAGAAATTGAACAAGCGTCATGCCAAGTCGGTAGAGTTCATTGAGTCTTTTCCCTATGTTATCCAATACAAGAAAGGGAAAGACAATGTTGTGGCGGATGCACTTTCCCGGAAGTTTGCTCTAGCCACCACCTTAGCCTCCAAGCTCATGGGTTTCGAGAGCATTAAATTGATATATGCTCATGACCCTAAGCTAAAGAGCGTTCATGAAGCTCTTGAAAATGGGGAAAGGGTTGAAAAATACCAATGGGTTAATGGATATATTTTTAAAAATGGTAAAGTGTGTGTTCCCGAGTCCTCTTGGAGGGAATTATTGATTCGTGAAGCTCATTGTGGGGGCTTGATGGGACACTTTGGGAGAAACAAGACCTTGGCCATCCTCACGGAACAATTCCATTGGCCAAAGATGGGGGTCCAAGTTGAAAAGCTTTGCAAAAATTGCCTTGAGTGCAAGCATGCGAAATCTAAAGCTAACCCTCATGGTTTGTATACTTCCCTCCCCGTGCCTACTAGTCCGTGGATTGATATATCAATGGATCTTGTGATGGGCTTGCCACGGTCTAGGGGGGGCCATGATAGCATTTATGTTGTCGTGGATAGGTTCTCCGAAATGGCTCACTTCATTCCTTGTAAGAAGTGTGATGATGCACAACATGTTGCCTCTTTGTGCATTGACAGTGTCTTGAAATTGCATGGTGTGCCTCAAACCATTGTAAGTGATAGGGACACCAAGTTCCTAAGCCACTTTTAGAGAAGTTTGTGGAGTGCCCTTGGTACCAAGCTCTTGTTTTCTATGTCCCACCACCCACAAACGGATGGGAAAACCGAGGTGGTCAACTGGACTTTGGGTGCTCTTCTAAGGGCCATGACCCGAGGTAAGGCGGGGACGTGGCTTGATAAACTTCCTCTCATGGAGTTTGCCTACAATCGTACTTTGCATAGCTTGATTGGCATGACTCCATTTGAATGTGTGTATGGTTTTAATCCCTTGATTCCCCTTGATCTAACCCCTTTGCCAAGGGACATGGTTTCTAATTTTGAAGGGAAAAGCCGAGCAAAGGCTATGATTGAACTTCATGCTAAAGCCAAGAAGAACTTGGAGGAAGCCTATGCAAAGGTTGCTTCCAAGAAGAACAAGGGAAGGAAGAAGCTCGAGCTCAAAAAGGGAGATTGGGCGTGGGTGCACTTCCGTAAAGAAAGGTTTCCAAACCTTAGGAAAGGAAAGTTGGCACCACGTGGAGATAGACCTTTTCAAGTGCTTTCCAAGATCAAAAACAATGCCTATGTGATTGATCTACCCAGTAAGTACAATGTGTCAAATACTTTCAATGTGACTGACTTGACCCCTTTTGATGTAGGGAATGGTGATGCCGGAGAGAAGGAAGCCATGGTTTCGAGGACGAAACCTTCCTAAGTGGGGGAGGATGATGCGGGGCATACCTCAAGGCCGTTCACTAGGAGTCAAGCCAAGTTGATTCAAGACACCCATCTTCACTTGACTTGGAGGGACATGGATGAAGGCTCTGAGAGTAGCTTGAAGATCATGCTTATGAGTGCCATGGATGGTGGATCACCTAGGCCACTTGAAGAGGCATCCGGGGCACGTTTGGAAGCAAATCAAGAAGCTACAGGAACGGGCGGACCGCCTACTCAACTAGACAGACCGCCTACTTTTTGACAACTCTCTGGAAATTGACCAGGCGGACCGCCTCTGCAAGATGGGCGGACCACCTACTCCAAGTGGGCTGGGCGCCTACTCCAAGTAGGCTGAGCGCCTACTCCAAGTAGGCCGGGCGCCTAGTTTGCTGAAGGGTTGCGGGATTCCTAGTTTTATGCTATGTTTTTGACAACTATAGCCCTACGTGGCATTTATGGTTTAACCCACTTTAGGGGTGTTTTAGAGCTTTCATTATGTGTAAGTGATTCCTATAAATACTTCACAAAACCTCTTCAAACCTTAGCTTACCTTTGAATCTTATGAATGATGAATAGAGTTTATCTCTTATTTGAAGAAACCCTTCTCTTGGTTGCTTGAATTCACTAGTGGAACCTAGTTGAGTCTTGAACCGAAAACCCAATCATTCTACTTGCGAGTCCCGGCTGCGACTCGAGGGTGGTTGCATAATGTAGGTCCTTCTAGACACCGATTCGGGGGTATCTCAGGACAAGTTCCCCGGGGTTACTTCGAAGGGAGTTCGAGAAGTGTCTCGCTCTCCTATCGTTCATTGTTTTGTCGTATTGATCCTTATCAGATTGCCTTCGTTGAGCGAATGGCGGCTCATTCTAATATTCGTCCTCGGGAAATTCCTCTTCGACAACCTCTTCGACAACGGCTCCAAGATCTCTTCGGGCCTTTGGAAGCGGTATCCTTTCTCCTTGGGGAATGCCCAAGTTTTGATAGCCAGCTTGGGGATTGCCCAAGTTAAGTTCTCTTCGAATTGCTTCACTTGTAAACTGATGTTGTCGAACAAGAACAGCATACAGCTCAGGTTTCATTGGAGTGGAATGGCTAGTTCCAGCGCCGGACCCATTCATGGCCACAGACGCACTTCCTTGCTCGAGTTGAGTTACTCGAGTAGTCACTCCTCTTACTTCGCCACTGACGCCTTGTATCGCAGCCATGAGATCGGCTAACGACACTTCGGTCTTCTCAATGCCTTTGCCATCGCCTCCATTCCCAGCCATGGTACCTACACAAATCAAAGACCAAACAAATATTAGAGGTTAGAAATCACCTCACACACTCCCTCACCATTGATGGGTGGCACTCGGGTCCACTCAATTTATGGGTTCGGTTTTGGCCACTCAAGAACTTGTAGCCAATGGCTTCCTCGTTGATCAACCTCTCTCAATTCCTTCGAATTTGACAATCTACGATGTCTTTCTTCGGGAAGAGTGAGTTGATTTGACTCAATGGAATGGACAGCTATTTACTCTTGCGCTTCGGGAAGTCAAAAGAATTTTCTACGAAGCTGGATTCGGTCACCCACGCACGAGTTCCTATCCGCTCAAATGAGTTAGTACGACCTCGAGTAGGACAATTACTCAAGAGATCCACTAACTAGAATTTCGGACAGAAGAAAGTGAAAACCTAGGTGAATCTACCCTTTGATTCCCATTTTGAATCTTTTCAAACACACCAGCTCTTGTGATGCAATAAAAAATGGCCTAAATTACAACCATCAAAAGCCAAGCTCGAGAGCCCAAGGGATACGAGTCAAGGCCTCCGGAGACGTCTTGAAGATCATGTATTGGAGCACCGAGGACGGAAGAAACAGGGCAGGAAAACAGGCAGCCCAAAACAGGGCAAAACAGGGGAGCACACTGGGAGCTCACTGCCTGAGGAAGAACAAATGTTCTTCGCGATCTCGTCCATACCTGCGCGATCGCGAAGAGGAGTGGAATGCCCTGCGCGACAGCGTCTTGTCCTGTGCGAAGGCGACGTTGAAGAAGCTGGAGTCCTGCGAGATCGCGAGCCATGTTGCCCGATCGCGATGCGTTAGATGGTGTCCTGCGCGATCGCATAAGTCCTTGCGCGATCGCGAAGGCTTAATGTTGAGCAGCGTATCAGAACCAGCTGCAGGGGCAAGTTTTGTCCATTATTCAATGGAAATGTATATATAGCACATTAGCTCTTTCATTCATTAGTCAGCCATTGTTTAGAAAAAGAATTGAGAGAGAACATTGAGGAGGCCGAGCCCTTCTTGTTTGAGCCCGAGGCTCGTGTATGTCTCGACTTGGAACCTATGGAGATCGACACCTAGTTTGATTCCGTTGTAAGGTTCGAGTTTCCCTTCTCCCTTTTGAATTCAATTAACGTTAGTGAATTGAATTCGATTCTTTCTTCTATTTCTTGCCTTCCTAGTCTTCGATTTCTTGTTATCTTTATCGCTTCCGCATATTTGTATCGTGTTTAGCTTCCCCCTATTTTGGGTTGCATCAGTTGGTATCAGAGCAAGGCTCGGGTTTTGTTCTTACAAACCCCCGTTCCTTGTTTCATATGTTAGTATTGTTGTTGTGTTGTTCTTGTTGTTCTTGAAAAGGAAGAAAAACAAAAAAATTGAAAAACGAGAAAACTTGACAAAATTTGGTCGAGCGGGTTGGATACGAATCCCCGAGTATTAAAAAGTAGTGGGGTTTGTTCGTTATTGTATTCCCGTCGTTTTGATACCCATATCTCGTGTTTTGGTGTCACGATTCAAAAACTCGAAAATCAAATCCAAAAGTTGAAAATTTCTTGGAAACGCTTCAAACTTGAATCGAAGCTTTGTTGTTGTTTGTTAGAGCTTTAAACCCATTGAGAATTGGTTGATATAGTTGAAAACACCATTAGGTATCGTTGGAACTGAGTAAAAGTCGAGTCGGGGTTGTTTTGGGTGCAAAAACTTAAGTTGCAGTCGGGATTCTGGTTCTGCACTGCAGACCTGCGCGATTGCGCGAGGTCTAGCGCAATCGCGCTGAGGAAAGCTTTTGCCTTCGTGATCGCGACTCCTTGCACGCGATAGCGAAGCACAGTTTTTCCAGAAAATTCCAGTTTTTAACAGAATGTTCGCAACGACTTCTGAACAGTTTCCAAACATCTAAACTCCAATTGGACCTTTAAATATGATAAGTTTGTAGATCACAAACAAAATTTCATCTGATTCCAAATCCGTTTGGTGCCAATTCGAGTCAAATCTTTTGTGTCCCGTTTTCTACCATACCTCTTGGTTAGTGTTTTGAAGGTAATTGGCCTACTTGAAAGACACTAATCCTTTAGCGTATTAGGTATTCGTGCGTAGAGGAGATTAGAATTCAAAGAAGAGTCATAGAACTCCTTTTGGCCTCAAGTGCGCACTTTAAATAGCCGTCCGTACATAGAGTCTCATTAATTCTTGATGCAATCGAAAATACGAAAGCGATAAAGAGATAAAAACGAGACGAGACTCACACGAAAGTTCGAGTAGCAACGAAGAACTTGTTCCGTTACACCCCAAACGATTGGAAAGAATCACCTACGCTAAGCAACTATCCTCAAGAGACACGAGCCTCGAGCAAATAGAATGATCGAAGACGGATTGAAGAGAAACTTGGATTCATCCAATTGATTCAAGCCAAAATGGTTACAAGTTCAAGAGCTATGCTCATTTAATGTGTTTTGTGTTCAAGGTAATGTAAAGAAACAATAAATGAAGGAGGGGTGTATTTATAACACCCCTTTACAAGGTTTGTTCAGTTTCTGGTCCGCTGCTCCTCAAAGACTCTTCACTGTCGCGCTCAAGAAGTCGCGATCGCGCAGGACACCGGTCATCAAACCCTCGCGATCGCGCCATGGCTCACGCTATCGCGCAGACAAGACAAGCCCTCTTCGCGATCGCGCAGGTGTGCACGCGATCGCGAAGAACAAAACTTCTTCTTCAGGCAGTGAGCTCAGAAGGTGCTCCCCTGTTTTGCCCTGTTTTGCTCTTCTGCTTCCTGCACTGTTTCATGCCATGTTTCCTCTTTGATTGAACTCAAATGCATAGTCTTCAAGTCATCCCCGGAGCTCCTATCATCCACGCCTTTCCAAACCAAGTGTAAGTGAGCGTCTTGTATATCCTGGGCTTGACTACGAGTGAATGGTCTCGATGCAATTTGGGTTGCATCATCCTCCCCTTCTTGAGAAGATTTCGTCCTCGAAATTAAGGCGTCCTCCTCCAAGGTAGCATCACCTACATCAAAAGGGCAAACAAAAGAAAAGCTCCTACTACAAGAGTAGGTTAGTGTACCAAATGTGGGAAAACACACTCTTATGGTATAACCAAGTATCAATAGCCTTAAAGAAGTTCATGTTCCCAAGGGAACAAGCAATTACTTGGTTCATCAAAGAAGTGCACCCAACACAAGAACAAACAAAGAGATCAATAGTGCGTGAGATATGCTAAAGCAAGCTATCAAAATCCCTATGTTCCCTACGTTCAAGAGTAGCACACCAAGACTTTCCACCACACGAGTAGGCAAGTCCAACAAGAGTGAGTGCAAGTGATGTGGAAAATTCACTCTTGTAGAGCCAAGTATCAATACAATTTGGAAAGCTTATGTCTCCTTTGGAGACAACAAGTTCTTGGCTCCATAGTGGCTCCATAGTGACAAGCACTCGCAATCATAGCAAGCAAAGAGATCACTAGGGCATAGAACATTCAAGTCTAAGCAATCAAAGTTCCTATGACCCCTAAGCGCATGATTAACATACCAAACCTTTAATGCATTACTTTCACATTGCGGCACAATGGTTGTGGCATGCTCACCTCTCAAAGTGTGGTTATTACGTGGGATGGGATAGACAAAGTAAGTCAATTCACAATAAGAGTCAATAATCCCACTCCCCTTCTTAGAAGCTCTCATACCCACACGAAGAGATACCTCCTCACCTCTAATTTCATCCTCAAGACAGCCCTCCTCACATGATAAACTCTCAAGGGAGGCATTAATAATGGCTTCTTCATCATCATAACCCGAACCAACAAGAGTAGGGTCACTAGAAGAATCATCTACCTCACTCGATGTTTCAAATAAAGAGTTGTCTATGGGATCAAATCCCTGACACCACGGAGGTTCCGACTCTCTCTCAACCCTAGCTCGATACAACTCACCACCACAAATAAGGATGCTCTCAAACAAAGGATTAGTAAAAGCATGCACCTCAATTTCATGGTCAAGCAAAGGCATAGTATCAAAGCTAGGTTCATCATCCGCCCTTGAGGAGTCAACATAGACAACCTTGTCCAATTCATGCAATTTGGACTCCTCAAGATCACTATCATCCTTACTACGACACACAAATCCACCAAAATCAATTATGTCAACAAGGGTAGAGTCACATAACTCATCTTCCCCTTTGTCAAATACGGGTGGGGTTTCATAACAAGGGTCACAAGCAAGGTCAACTACTACATTTTCACTAAAGAGAGGTCCTTTGAATTCCGGGCTCACATCATGATGTGGCTTCTCATTCCCCTCTACTTGATGCAGCCCGAACACGTGCTGATCAAGTGTTCGATCCACCGAGGAGACCGATGACAAGAAGCCAAGCCAAGCTGCTGCACGATGTGCACATTCACTTAGCCTGCCCGAAGGAAAACAATTGCTCCGAAGCTGAGTGGCCGGGCTCAAGAACCGAAGGCGTTATCTTCAGATTTGAGCCCGAAGGCAAACTGACCGAGGACAATGAGCTCGAGGATAAGTGAGCGTCCGAGGACACTGAGTTCGAGCAAGCAACCGAGCACTGAAGTTAAGGCTGCCGAACACAAACTTTTCTCAGCCCTGCGTAGCTTGTTTTTATTAGTCACTTGTGACTATTTGCTATTCAGCCCATACCATAGCCTATAAATACTTTATTTTACTTCATTGTAAAGGATCCAGTTTTGAGTTTATGAAAAACATAGAAAGTGCTATTGTGAGTCTCCGATGGAGCCGAACCCCGACGTGGGATTTTAAAGAACTTGTGTCAATCGGTGTTATTCGTTTGAACAATTTCTTCTTGATCATTCAATTTGAAAGAAGCGGGTCTTTCTTGAGGATTGTTGCATAGTATAGGTACGTCTTGATTTTCCATCGATCGAGCTTTGAGACAGGTTCCTCACTGTTCTTTCGAATCGAAGCAAGATTTGTCTTGCTTCTATCTTTACTTTCTTGTTGTTTTCTTCGGGTTTGCTTGCACCATCTTGGTATCAGAGCAAGGTTTGAGTTTGTTCTTACAACCTCAAATCCTGTTCACTTAAATCGTGCTCGTGTCTTCAGTTTCAGCTTTCTTCCATGTGTTTGATTGTTGTTGCTGAGCGTTTATTAAAAAAAAAATAAAAGTAGAAAAACAAAAAAATTCAAAAATTGTGTTTGATTGTTGGTTGTTTGTATAAAACAACCATTAATTCTTGTTCACCATTGTTTCCTGATTCCAACAAGTACCCGACGTACTGATTTCGTGACTAGGGTTTCTTGGTGAAATTTGGACCCTTTTGAGCTTTAATGGTGACTGGAACTCGAACCCCATTCTGTGTGGTTGAAACCGATGAAGAGTGGTGGTTCTTGAGTGATTTGGGTTTATTTTGTGCTTGAAAATCAAAGTTCTGTGTTTGAAATCGATGTCCGTATGCCGGAAAATTGTTACAAGGTTGTAACAGTGTACGACACGAAGGAGCTGAAATCTTAGCTCAAGAACTTTGATTGATTTCCTCTGCTGTTGTTTGGAACCAGAGTTGAAGAAGCAACCCAGATCTTTTTGAATTCGTGGTCAGTGAACCAAAGCTATTAATCCGTACGCCGGAGAAAGGCTTCACTGTTCCATTGAAGAAGAAAGGGGTAAAGTGTAAAGATCAAAAATCCCAGGTGAAAAGTTGTCGGCTGAGAAAAGGAAAGTGGATAAGGTAAAACCTTATCCGTACCAAGGAGGGACCACTCTTGTACGGACAAGAGTTGGTGTGTTTGAAAAAGATTCCAAAGGGGGAATCAAAGGGTAGATTCTCCTAGGTTCCAAAGCTGGCTATCAAAACTTGGGCATTCCCCGAGGAGAAAAGATACCACTTCCCAAGGCCCGAAGAGATCTTGGAGCCGTTGTCGAAGAGGTTGTCGAAGAGGAATTTCCCGAGGACGAATATGAGAATGAGCCGCCATTCGCTCAACGAAGGCAAGCTCACTGAGGTCGTGGAAATTTCCGAGGTCGAGGCCGAGGCGCAAATGTTGAAAGAAATATTGAGCGTGAGGCATCAGATCGTGGTGATGAGTATCTCGAACAGGTTCGTGGTGTTCGAGACTCAAACTTGAACAGTGTCAAGATCACTATTCCACCCTTTAAAGAAACTAGTGATCCAGAAGAATATCTTGAATGGAAGCTTAAGATGGAGCGCATCTTTGAAACCAATGAGATGACCGAAGAGAGAAAAGCTGCCCATGCTATTGCTTCGTTCGAAGCCTATGCATCAACATGGTGGGAATCCGACAAGAGGCATAGACGAAGAAATGACTATCCAGTAGTCAATACTTGGCCACAGTTGATGAGAGCGATGGATGCTAAGTATTTGAGCGCCAAATACAGGCAAACTCAAATGCAAAAGCTCTATGAGCTAAAGCAAGGGACCAAGTCAGTCCAAGAGTACCATGATGAGTTCGAAAAGGTTTGATTGAATCTTGATCTGGTAGAAAATGAGGAACAAGCCATAATCTGATTCAGAAATGGCTAGGTGCGGGATGTGTCATCTCAATTGAGGCTCCACGCGTATCACACGTTGGAAGATTTGTTTGATGCTGCCACCGAAGCTGAAAAATTGGTGAAGGATGATAAGGAAAACCGGTATCGAGGAGTCACTACTTCCACTCCCTTGAACCGAGGAAAAGATTGGAAGAGTCCAAACCAAACAAGTGCCAACACTGTTCGAGATTCGAAGAGACCCTTCGAGAGGGATGTGACTGTTAACCAATCAAGAGAAGTGGGAGGTAAAGTTCAACTAAACTCTCCTAGTGCTTCAAACATTCAGTTTCACAAATGCAAAGGTTGTGGTCACATCGCTAAAGAGTGTCCAACTCGCAAAGTTATGCTTTTGCTCGAAGATTGAACCGTCTATGAGCAAGAGAGTGACACCGAGGAGGAATTTATCGAGGAAGCTGACCGAGCTGAAGGTGATAATGATGGTGAGGCTACCGAAGCTGATCATTCGGAAATGTTTCTTGTGGTTCGAAGGAATTTGAGGTGCATGACTCTTGAAGAAGAGGACAACCAAAGAAAAAACCTCTTTCATGCCCGATGTCGAGTGAGGGGAAAGGTGTGTTCGATGATCATTGATTCTGGTAGTTGTGCAAATGTGGTGAGCCAAACTTTAGTTTCACAAATGGGACTAACTACTTTGAAGCATCCCCACCCTTACAAATTACAATGACTGAATGAGTGTGGAGAATTGAGAGTTGTCAAACAAGTGTGGATCAAGTTCAGAATCGGAGAGTATCAAGATGAAATGATATTCGATGTGGTGCCGATGCAAGCTTGTTATTTGCTATTGGGACGACCATGGCAATATGACCGAACAGCTGTTCACAATGGCAGATCCAACACTTACACTGTAAAGCTCGATGGGAAGAGTTTCATACTCCAACCCTTGTCGCCAAAACAAGTCACCGAGGACTATAAACGGATGAAAGAATTGAAAGAAGCGGCCAAAGCCAAGCTTCCGATGGGAGCAAAATTGGGGCCCGAAGAGACAAACTCACTACCCGAAGTAAAAGGAATCTGTGCAATCATGCAACCGGGTGAGTTACTACGAGGCAACGACAACGATCAGATGATGATTTGCCTCGTGCACATGGGTATCTTTCTAAACTCTAATGATGATTTTTCTAACGATAACCCTTTGCCTAGTGCTGTACAAAGTGTTTTGCAGGACTTCGGAGACATATTCCCTGAAGAAATGCCAGGTGGATTACCTCCGCTGAGAGGAATCGAGCACCAAATTGACTTCGTACCGGGGTCACAAATCCCCAACAAACCTGCATACCGGTGTAATCCCGAAGACACCAAAGATCTCCAAAGGCAGGTTCATGAATTGCTGAACAAGGGCCTTGTTCGAGAGAGCCTGACTCCTTGCGCCGTTCCTGCTATACTTGTCCCAAAGAAAGATAGAACATGGCGAATGTGTGTTGATTACCGAGCAGGCAACAAAATAACGGTAAAGTATCGTCATCCTATCCCTCGATTAGATGACATACTAGATGAGTTAAGTGGTTCTTCATGCTTTACGAAGATAGACCTCAGGTCCGGTTACCACCAAATCCGAATGAAACTCGGAGACAAGTGGAAAACTGCATTCAAGACCAAGTTCGGTCTCTATGAATGGTTGGTGATGCCTTTTGGCTTATCCAATGCACCGAGCACATTCATGCGACTGATGAACCATGTGCTCAACCCGTTCATAAATAAGTTTGTTGTCGTTTACTTCGATGACATACTTGTTTATAGTAAATCTGTGGATGAACATGTTGAACACCTAAGGCTAGTGCTTGATAAACTTAGGGAAGAGAAGTTATATGCTAACTTTAAGAAATGTGCCTTCTGTGTCGAGCGTGTAGTCTTTCTTGGATTCGTTGTCAGTGCTAATGGTGTTGAAGTCGACGAGTCAAAGGTTGAAGCCATAAAATATTGGCCAACTCCAACCTCGGTATCACAAGTTCGAAGCTTCCATGGCTTAGCTAGCTTTTACCGAAGGTTTGTTCGTGACTTTAGCACCGTGGCAGCTCCTTTAACCGAGCTGGTGAAGAAAGACCATCCATTTGTGTGGGGAGAGTCCCAAGAGAGGGCTTTCCAAGAGTTGAAACGGAGGCTTTACTCTGCGCCGTTGTTGCCACTCCCTGACTTCGGCAAAGCATTCAAAGTCGAGTGTGATGCATCTAGAGTTGGGATCGGAGGAGTGCTGATGCAAGAATCGAAGCCAATCGCTTACTTTAGCGAAAAGCTTAAGGGTGCAACCTTGAACTACTCAACGTACGACAAGGAATTGTATGCCCTCGTTCGAGCACTCGCCCATTGGCAGCACTATTTGTGGCCTCGAGAGTTTGTGATCAAAATTGATCACGAGTCCTTGAAGCATCTCCGAGGATAGGAGAAGTTGAACCGAAGACATGCCAAGTGGGTTGAATTCATTGAGAGCTTTCCCTATGTAATTCATTACAAAAAGGGTAAAGACAATGCTGTGGCCGATGCGCTATCCAGGAAATTTGCCTTAGCGACCACTCTCGCCTCTAGGCTCATGGGATTTGAAAGCATCCAGTCGATGTACGGAGACGATCCCAAGCTGAAATGTGTTCGTGACGCAATCTTGAGTGGCCAAAGGGTTGAGAAATATCTGTGGCACGATGGCTACCTCTTCAAAAATGGGAGAGTTTGTGTGCCAGTGTCATCGTGAAGAGAGCTCTTAGTTCGAGAGGCTCACTATGGTGGACTGATGGGACACTTCGGTGTCGACAAAACTCTTGGTATCTTGACCGAGCAGTTCCATTGGGCCAAAATGCGACAAGATGTGGAAAAGCTTTGCAACGCTTGTCTCGTTTGCAAGAAAACTAAATCGAAGTCCAACCCTCATGGTTTGTATACACCATTGCCTGTGCCTGATCGACCTTGGGTTGATATATCCATGGATTTTGTGCTAGGGTTACCAAGGTCGGGGGGAGGACATGATAGCATCTTCGTTGTGGTTGACCGCTTTTCAAAAATGGCTCACTTTATTCCTTGCAAGAAGTGTGATGATGCACAGCATGTAGCTACATTTTTTGTTTCTAATGTGTTGAAATTGCATGGTGTGCCTCGTACTATTGTGAGTGATCGAGACTCAAAATTCTTGAGTCATTTTTAGAAGTGTTTGTGGGGTGCCCTCGGCACCAAGCTACTATTCGCGACGTCTCACCATCCTCAGACTTATGGACAGACCGAGGTAGCTAACCGAACCTTGGGATCTTTGCTTCGAGCAATGACCAAAGGCGAGGTTGGGAACTGGGCTGACCGTTTGCCCATGATGGAGTTTGCATACAATCGAACGGTGCATAGAATGATCAACATTACCCCGTTTGAATGTGTGTATGGTTTTGATCCTTTGATTCCACTTGATTTAACCCCATTGCGTCGAGATTCTGTTCTTAATTTTTAAGGTACTCGACGAGCAGCTGCCTTGATCGAATTGCATGCAAAGGTGAAGAAGAACCTCGAGGAAGCATACGCAAAGGTTGCCTTGAAGAAAAACAAGGGGCGTAAAAAGCTGGAGTTAAAGAAGGGAGATTGGGTTTGGGTTCACTTCCGAAAGGAACGTTTCCCGAACCTAAGGAAAGGAAAGTTGGCTCCTCGAGGGGATGGTCCATTTCAAGTGTTGACCAATGATAAGAATCAAAATGCGGAAAAGTAAAAGATAAAAGCGAGACGTAACTCGTACGATAATCTCAAGTAGCAACGGAGAACTTGTTCCGTTACACCCCGAGAGAATGACAAGAACACCTACACTAGGCAACTACCCTCGAGCTAACATGAGCACGCAAGTAGAATGATCGGGGGGGATTGGAATTCATCTAGGTCCGCTAGAGGAAGAACAAGTCCCATCAAGGTTTCATTCATTCAATCAAAGAGTTCAACTCTCAACACAAGTGTTTGTTCAATCATCAAAATTAGCTAATCATTTAAAGAGGCTAAGTGAAGTATTTATAGGCTTCACTTAGGTCTAAATAAAAGGTCTAAAATACCCCCAAAGTGGGTTAAAACAAATAAGGCCACGCAGGGCTAAAGTTTGAAGTTCAAGCAAAAGTCATTAAAAATCCCGCATGTGGGTCACAGGGGTAGGCGGTCCGCCTAGTAGGGGGAGGCGGCCGCCTAGCGACTTGCAAGCCTCTGGATTTCCTGAGGCGCTCCGCCTCTTAAGCTGGGCGCTCCGCCTCCTGACTTCTAGTTCTCTGGATTTTGGGAGGCGCCCCGCCTCAGCTGGGAGGCGCTCCGCCTTGATCTGAAGCCCCTTGGGATGTCTCATTTTGTGCCTCTTGAGCCTCACCAAGCGTCCTAGAGGATCCTCCATCCATGGTACACCAAAGCATGGTCTTCAAGTTGCTCTCGGGGCCTTCTTCCATACCCTTCCATATCAAGTGAAGATGGGTATCTTGGATCAACTTGGCTTGACTCCGAGTGAAGGGTCTTGAGGGGGTTTGGGTCTTATCATCCTCCCCTTCTTGAGAGGATTTCGTCCTCGAAATCGAAGCATCATCCACAACCTCTTCATCATCATGCACGACCTCTTCATTACCTACATCCAAAGGAACCAAGTCACAAACATTGAAAGTATTAGAAACTTTATACTCACTTGGCAAGTCGACCACATAGGCATTGTTGTTTATCTTCGAGAGCACTTGGAATGGTCCATCTCCCCGGGGTGCCAACTTCCCTTTCCTAAGGTTTGGAAACCTTTCTTTCCGGAAGTGCACCCAAACATAGTCACCCTTCTTGAGTTCCACCTTCTTGCGGCCTTTGTTTTTCTTGGAGGCAACCTTAGCATAAGTTTCCTCCAAGTTCTTCTTCGCCTTTGCATGGAGCTCAACCAAAGCCTTGGCTCTAGCTTTACCTTCAAAATTAACAACCATTTCCCTTGGCAAAGGGGTTAGATCAAGGGGAATCAAGGGGTTAAATCCATAAACACACTCGAATGGAGTCATGCCTATCATGCTATGCAATGTGCGATTGTAAGCAAACTCCATAAGAGGTAGACGATCAATCCAAGTCCCGGCCTTACCTCGAGTCATGGCTCTAAGAAGAGCTCCCAAGGTTCGGTTTACCACTTCCGTTTGCCCATCGGTTTGGGGGTGGTGGGACGTGGAGAACAAGAGCTTGGTGCCTAAAGCACCCCATAAACACCTCCAAAAATAACTTAGGAACTTAGTGTCCCTATCACTCACTATGGTTTGAGGCACACCATGCAACTTCAAGACATTTTCAATAAACAAAGTTGCCACATGTTGTGCATCATCACATTTCTTGCACGGAATGAAATGAGCCATTTTGGAGAACCTATCCACAACAACATAAATGCTATCATGGCCCCCCCTAGTCCTTGGTAATCCCATCACGAAATCCATTGAGATATCCAACCATGGACTAGTAGGTACGGGGAGAGGGGTATACAACCCATGAGGGTGGGCTTTAGATTTGGCACGTTTGCAATCAAGGCAATTAGTGCAAAACTTTTCCACATACACCCTCATCTTTGGCCAATAGAATTGTTCTTGAAGAATGGCCAAAGTCTTCCTTGTGCCAAAATGTCCCATGAGTCCTCCGCAATGTGCTTCATGCACAAGCAACTCTCTCCAAGAGGACTCCGGAATGCACACTCTACCATTTTTGAAGATATAACCATTAACCCATTGGTATTTGTCAACTCTCTCCCCTTTCTCTAGAGTGTCATGGACACTCTTTAGCTTTGGGTCATGAGCATACATCAATTTAAGGATCTCAAAACCCATGAGCTTAGAGGTGAGAGTGGTGGCTAGAGCAAACTTTCTTGAAAGCGCATCCGCCACGACATTGTCTTTCCCTTTCTTGTATTGGATCACATAGGGAAAAGACTCAATGAATACAACCCACTTGGCATGTCTCTTATTGAGCTTCTCTTGGCCTCTCAAATGCTTGAGTGACTCATGGTCACTCTTGATTACAAACTCACGAGGCCAAAGATAGTGTTGCCAATGGGCAAGAGCTCTCACAAGGGCATACAACTCCTTGTCATATGTAGAATAATTCAAGGAGGCCCCTTTCAACTTCTCACTAAAGTAGGCGATGGGTTTGCTATCTTGCATTAAGACACCACCAATTCCCACCCCCGAGGCATCACACTCAACCTCAAATGCCTTTCCGAAGTCGGGCAATTGCAATAGCGGGGCGGTACTCAACCTACTTTTCAACTCAAGGAAGGCCTTCTCTTGAGGCTCTCCCCAAACAAACGGTTGGTTCTTCTTCACCAATTCGGTGAGTGGAGCGGCAATGGAGCTAAAGTCCTTCACAAATCGCCTATAAAAGCTTGCGAGACCATGAAAGCTCCTCACTTGAGTCACGGTAGTAGGAGTAGGCCAATCACGTATGGCCTCTACCTTAGACTCATCCACCTCCACTCCTTGGGCACTCACTAAAAACCCAAGGAAGACCACCTTCTCAACACCAAAGGCACACTTTTTAAAATTAGCATAGAGCTTTTCGGCTCTCAACTTTTCAAGCACTAGCCTAAGGTGTTCAACATGGTCGTCTATTGATTTGCTATAGATCAATATATCATCAAAATAGACGACCACAAACTTGTTGATGAATGGCTTTAGAAATGGTTCATTAGCTTCAGGAAAGTACTAGGTGCATTGGAGAGCCCAAAGGGCATCACCAACCATTCATAGAGACCAAATTTGGTCTTGAATGCGGTTTTCCATTCATCACCGGGTTTCATCCGGATTTGATGGTAGCCGGACCTAAGGTCAATTTTAACCACTTAATTCATCTAACATATCATCAAGTCGGGGAATAGGATGACGGTACTTTACCGTTATTTTGTTCACGGCCCGACAATCAACACACATTCTCCAAGTGCCGTCCTTTTTGGGAACAAGGATCACGGGCACGGCACAAGGACTCAAGCTTTCCCTCACCAAGCCTTTAGTGAGCAATTCATCAACTTGCCTTTGCAACTCCCTTGTATCCTCCGGGTTGCTCCTATAGGCCGGTTTGTTCGGGATTTGGGATCCCGGCACAAAGTCTATTTGATGCTCAATGCCCCTCAAAGGAGGCAATCCATCCGGCATTTCATCCGGGAACATGTCACATAAATCCTTCAAAACATTCTCAAACACACTAGGCAAAGGGTTAGAAGAAAAATCACAATTAGAGTTTAGAACCATACCTTTGTGCACTAGGCATATGAGAAGCTTGTTGCCATCATTTCCCTTTAGGATCTCGCCCGGTTGCATCATGGCACATATGCCACCGGTAGAAGTAGGTGGGATCTCCACCAAGCTTTTGGACAAAGGACTAGTCTCAATGATTGACTTAGCCTTTGCCACCTCTCTCAACTCCTTCATTTTCTTGTAGTCATCACTCACTGGCTTAGGGGTGAGAGGTTTAAGCACATATCTCTTCCCTTCATGTTTGACCGTGTAAGTATTGACACGACCGTCATGCACCACTTGCCTATCGAATTGCCAAGGCCTCCCTAAGAGTAGGTGGCACGCTTGCATGGGCACAACGTCAAACAAATGCTCATCTACATAACTCCCCATTTTGAATCGAATCATCACTTGCTTTACCACTTTAAGCTCCCCACATTCGCTTAGCCATTGTAACCGGTAAGGTTTAGGATGCTTCATGGCCGTCAACTTCAATTGAGACACAAGTGATTGACTCACTACATTTGCACAACTCCCAGAGTCAATTATCATAGGGCAAACAACATCTTTGACCCGGCACCTAGCATGGAATAGATTTTCCCTTTGCAAGGTTTCACTATCTTCCACAATCATAACCCCTAGGCTCCTTCTCACAACTAAGAAAGTATGAGGATCCTCCTCCTCCCCCGTGTCATCAAGCATATCATCCTCCTCTACTCCCTCATCTCCCTCTACTCCCTCTACTCCCTCATCTTCCGACTCACTCTCTTTCTCATATGCATTATTACCAACAACAATCATGGTTCTCTTTGTAGGACATTCCCTAGCAAAGTGACCATAGCCCTTGCACTTGTGGCATTGCATGGAAGAAGAAGTATGAGCATGTATTTGAGTTTTAGAGTTACCTCCCACATTAGGTGTGTTCTTCTCATACGGCTTTTTCACATCCTTGGTAGCATTTGCACCACTTGTTCCACTTGCACTTGGGAACCTTGCATTTGTAGTAGGAGACTTCCAATCCTTTGGTTTGCTTGTTGGAGTAGTAGTGCTACTCTTGTAGCGAAGGGATTTCTCTTCCTTGAGCCATTTCTCGGCCTCAACCGCATCTTCACATAGCTTGTAATGATCATCATATTTGTGGAACTTCAATTGTGAAGCTATCTCTCGGTTCAAGCCCCCTTTGAAACGGATCATGGCCGTCTCATTGTCCTCATCATCTAAGTCAAGGATCATTCGGATTTGCTCAAATTCATTGAAGTATTCACCAACCGATTTGTAACCTTGCTTCAACTCATAGAGTCGCTTTTGTTGTTCAACCCGGTATTGGTTAGTCAAGTACTTCTCATCCATCACACGGATCAACTCTTCCCAAGTAAGATTAATAGCCATACCCGTCCTCCTTCTATTTCTCTTCACCGACTCCCACCAAGTAGAAGCAAAAGATTCAAAGGCGGATATTGCATACTTGGTCTTCTTCACTTCAGGCATATCATTGGTGTCAAAGATACGCTCCATAGCCAATTTCCAACCAATGTACTCCACCGGGTCACTACTTCCTTTGAAAGAAGGAATAGTGAGCTTCACACTATTAAGATTGTTGTTGTTATCACGACCCTCTTGGAATGGCTACGGTTGGCCCCCATAGTGATCATCATAAGCAACATAGTCCCTCCTCGCATTCCTTCCTCCATATCCTAAGGGTGGCTCTCGACCTCGGCCTCTACCCCGATCCACATTTCGACCCCAATTCATACCTCGTCTCGGTTGAAGATGATCATCATAACCATAAGCCTCATCATCATACTCGGCTTCCTCCCCTTCTTGAGCTTCATCGACTTGCTCAAGAGGTTGCACGTTTCGGATGGGTCTTGGTAATGGGATGTTTCTTGGAGGATTATCCAAGATACGGGGAATGCCCGTTCGTTCAATCCTCTCTCGATCCTCCTTCACCCGTTGTTGATTGGGCAATTCAACAACTTGCTCCGGGGTAAAGGTAAGACTACTCGAGCCTTCACCGGCCTCAATTTGGACACTCGGGGTCCCCTTTTCAATTGGGACACTCGGGGTCTCTTGGTCACCTTGGGTACTCGAGGCACCCTTTTCAAGTGACTTAATCCTTTGAGTCATGACATCCATCTTGGCAAGAAGGCTAGCCAAGGCCTCCTTGATGAAATCTTGACCTTCGTTGGCCATTGTACCTACAAAGAAAAGAAACAAGCGTTAGTTAAAACACCTCACTCGCTCCCTCACTTGTGTTCACTCGGATCACTCTTTTGGGTGGCGGTGGATATTTCACTCGACTTGTAATTCCAAAGCTTCCCGTAGATGACTAACAATCCCTCTACTCAACTAACTATTCACGAGTCAAGCACACTCCGGGGTGAGTGGAGTTAATGGGACTCGATGAACGCTAGGCACTTTGAAGTAAAGGACTTGAATCAAAAGAAACTACGAATCTTCTTTGAATTCTAGTCTCCTTCCTAAGGCACGATGATCCTAGTAGCTCGAAGTAATTAGTACTAATCAAGTAGGATTATACTCTAATAGTACCAATTAGAAGCAATGCAAACAACAAAACAAGAAATCCTAGAAGTTTCTACCCAATTCCCAAGCTTCAGGAAGTAGGCGCCCCGCCTCAGGATAAGAGGCGACCGCCCAGAGCAGGGTGCAGGTGAGAGGCGCTCCGCCCTCTCAGGGAGGCGCTCCGCCTCAGACAATTCCTGCAAGCTCACCAGTGGGAGGCGCTCCGCCTCTTTGTTAGGCGCTCCGCCTCCTGCTGTGTTCCAGCACAGTTCACTTCGCGTTTTGTTGATTTTTCACCCACAAATCTAACTATTCAAGCGTTGTTTTAGCAATTCAAAGGTACCCAAATGTTGTATTAGTCACAAAGAACAAACCCCAACAACTTTTATCAAACCCCAATCAATATCAAGCAATCCACCATGATCATAATCTTCAAAGCTAGGGTTTTAAAATTTTCAAATTTTCAAAGGGTTTCAAATTCTCAATTCATGTAATACAACTCCAAATTGGGTGTTTAAGGTACCAAAATAACGGGAATCACACAAGGATCAAACCCCAATATCAAGTTCTCAATCCAATATCAATCCAACCCAAGAATCAATCAAAAGTCATCAAGAACAAGTTCATCAAGGGTTTTAAGGGGTTTTAGGGTTTTGATTTTCAATCTTTACCAATCCAAGTGTTTTTGGTATCCAAACGACGGGATTTCAACCACGATCAAGAATCTATAACACCCATATCATGAATCATTCACACCAACAAGTTACACCAAATTTTTAGATTTTCAATTTTTCAATTGTTTTGTAGTTTTCTTCTTTTAACAACAACAAACAAGAACCTAAGGATAGAAACTAACCTAGGCACGAAGAATCAAGGGTCGGGGGTTTGTAGAAACAAAACCCGAGCCTTGCTCTGATACCAAGATGCTAAGAATCAAAATGCGGAAAAGTAAAAGATAAAAGCGAGACGTAACTCGTACGATAATCTCAAGTAGCAACGGAGAACTTGTTCCGTTACACCCCGAGAGAATGACAAGAACACCTACACTAGGCAACTACCCTCGAGCTCACATGAGCACGCAAGTAGAATGATCGGGGGGGATTGGAATTCATCTAGGTCCGCTAGAGGAAGAACAAGTCCCATCAAGGTTTCATTCATTCAATCAAAGAGTTCAACTCTCAACACAAGTGTTTGTTCAATCATCAAAGTTAGCTAATCATTTAAAGAGGCTAAGTGAAGTATTTATAGGCTTCACTTAGGTCTAAATAAAAGGTCTAAAATACCCCCAAAGTGGGTTAAAACAAATAAGGCCACGCAGGGCTAAAGTTGGAAGTTCAAGCAAAAGTCATTAAAAATCTCGCATGTGGGTCACAGGGGTAGGCGGTCCGCCTAGTAGGGGGAGGCGGCCGCCTAGTGACTTGCAAGCCTCTGGATTTCCTGAGGCGCTCCGCCTCTTAAGCTGGGCGCTCCGCCTCCTGACTTCTAGTTCTCTGGATTTTGGGAGGCGCCCCGCCTCAGCTGGGAGGCGCTCCGCCTTGATCTGAAGCCCCTTGGGATGTCTCATTTTGTGCCTCTTGAGCCTCACCAAGCGTCCTAGAGGATCCTCCATCTATGGTACACCAAAGCATGGTCTTCAAGTTGCTCTCGGGGCCTTCTTCCATACCCTTCCATATCAAGTGAAGATGGGTATCTTGGATCAACTTGGCTTGACTCCGAGTGAAGGGTCTTGAGGGGGTTTGGGTCTTATCAACCAAGATCAACAACAATGCTTACGTGATCGACCTCCCTGGTGAGTATAATGTGTCCAACACCTTCAATGTTGCTGACTTAGTTCCTTGTGTTGTAGGTCAAACTTCGGAGGACGAGGAGGGCTCGATTTCGAGGACGAAATCTTCTCAAGAAGGTGAGGATGATGCAGCCCGAACACGTGCCGATCAAGTGTTCGATCCACCGAGAAGACCGATGACAAGAAGCCAAGCCAAGCTGCTGCACGATGTGCACATTCACTTAGCCTGGCCGAAGGAAAACAATTTCTCCGAAGCTGAGTGGTCGGGCTCAAGAACCGAAGGCGTTATCTTCAGATTTGAGCCCGAAGGGAAAGTGACCGAGGACAATGAGCTCGAGGACAAGTGAGCGTCTGAGGACACTGAGTTTGAGCAAGCAACCGAGGTCTTTCAATTTGCAAGAAGCGGGTCTTTCTTGAGGATTGTTGCATAGTATAGGTGCATCTTGATTTTCTTTCGATCGAGCTTTGAGACAGGTTCCTCACTGTTCTTTCGAATCGAAGCAAGATTTGTCTTGCTTCTATCTTTACTTTCTTGTTGTTTTCTTTCGCGTTTCGTGTTTAGCATTTCCTTCGGGTTTGCGAACATTCTGTCCCAAAGCAGGAATTTCTGGAATTGATTGTTCTTCGCTATCTCGTGGAAGGTCGCGCAATCGCGATTGGAAAATGTTACTTCAGCGCGATTGCGCCAGACTCTGCACGATCGCGCAGGTCTGCTGGAGCAGAACCAGAATTCCGTCTGTAAACTCAAATTTTGGCACACAAATCATCCCAATTCAACTTGTTTTTCAGTTCTCAAGGTTCCAAAAACTGTTTTCAACTGAAGTAGACAATCCTCATTGGTTTATCAAAACAAACAATCAACAAACAACTTGTTTTCAAGATTTTTGACAAGTTCATCAAAAGTTTTCAAAAACCTTCAAGATTCAAAGTGCGATTTTCATTACGCTACTCCAAATGATGATATGGGGGTATCAAAACGACGGGCAACCATAAGGAACAATCCCGACACCAAACAACCAAGAATTCACAACATCAAACAAGTTCTATCAAATTTTGTAAATTTTCAACGTTTGAGATTTGGTTTTCAAGATTTTGATTCTCAACTCCAAAACGTGTTTTGTTGGTACCCAATTGTCGGGATTACGTAAATAAACAATCCCCGATAATCAACACCAACAAAATCGTAACAACAAACGATTTCTAGCAATTTTTTTGTGATTTTCAAAATTTTTAGATGTTTTTCTTCTTTTTCAATAAAACAAGAACAAGAATATAACAACAAGATAAAGAGTCACGATCGAGGGTTTGTAAGAAGAAAACCTATCCGTGCTTTGACACCAACTGATGCAATCAAAAAACCGAAAGCGATAAAGAGATAAAAACGAGACGAGACTCACACGAAAGTTCGAGTAGCAACGAAGAACTTGTTCCGTTACACCCTAAACGATTGGAAAGAATCACCTACGCTAAGCAGCTATCCTCAAGAGACACGAGGCTCAAGCAAATAGAATGATCGAAGATGGATTGAAGAGCAACTTCGATTCATCCAATTGATTCAAGTCAAAATGGTTACAAGTTCAAGAGCTATGCTCATTTAATGTGTTTTGTGTTCAAGGTAATGTAAAGAAAATAAATGAAGGAGGGGTGTATTTATAACACCCCTTTACAAGGTTTGTTAAGTTTCTAGTCCGCTGCTCCTCAAAGACTCTTCGCTATCGCGCTCAAGAGGTCGCGATCGCGCAAGACACCGGTCATCAAACCCTCGCGATCGCACCATGGCTCACGCTATCGCGCAGACAAGACAAGCCTTCTTCGCGATCGCGCAGGTGTGCACGCGATTGCGAAGAACAAAACTTCTTCTTCAGGCAGTGAGCTCAGAAGGTGTTCCCCTGTTTTGCTCTTCTGCTTCCTGCACTGTTTCATGCCCTGTTTCCTCTTTGATTGAACTCCAATGCATAGTCTTCAAGTCATCCCGGGAGCTCCTATCATCCACGCCTTTCCAAACCAAGTGTAAGTGAGCGTCTTGTATATCCTGGGCTTGACTATGAGTGAATGGTCTCGATGCAATTTGGGTTGCATCAATTCCACTCCGAACTTTAACTTGGACATGTTTGTTGTGATTACTTTGGTTCCCAAGTTGATAAGGTCTCGCTCTTGAGTGTACATATATTGAGTGATACACGTGAGGGAGTGACTTTTGGGAGGTTTTATTCTTTGGTGTTACAACAATGTCGGATGTTGAGTGTGTGGATTATGGCTCATGTGGTGATGATGCGAGTTGCTATGACTCGTATGGTGATGATGGAGACTATGGTTCCTATGAGGGTTATGATGGCCATTACTATGATGATGGAAACCATGGCTCCTATGTTGATGAAGCGGTTCACTATGATGATCGTGAGATTGATGAAGACTATGAGGCTTGTGATGAAGAATGTGATGATGCCTATGCTTCTAGTCAAGAAATCGAAGATGGTGACGCTTCAAGGTACATTGATCCTACTTACTCTACTTATGATGAATTAGAGCATGATAGTGACATAGATAGAGTTGATGATGATGTTGAGTATATGAATTGTGCTTATGCATCTTCTCTTGGTGTTGCTAATGGAGTACAAGGGAGCAGTGGAGGACCTTCCATTAGTATGGGAGATGGTGGTGGTTGTTCCGTGGGAAGGAAGAAGCTTGCATCCTCTAGGTACGCCAAGCGGCTAATGCTTCTAATTCCCATGTGGAGGTTGGTAGGATAGATGGTGTTGCTTTTGCTACAAAGGGGATGTATGCCGTGAGGGGCGTGGATGGTTGTAGTAGGAGTAGTTGATAAGGATCAATACGACAAAACAATAAAGATAGGAGAGCGAGACACTACTCGAACTCCCTACAAAGTAACCCCGGGGAACTTGTCCCGAGATACCCTCGTATCGGCGTCAAGGAGGACCTACACTATGCAATTACCCTCGAGACGACAACGGCCTCGCAAGTAGAATGGTCGGGGGGGTTTGGGGTTCAACTAGAATCCACTAGTAAACTCAAACCAACTCAAAATGGTTTTCATTCTAAGAGAATCCACTCTTGAAGATTCATTCAATCATTCTTCATAATGGCTAACTAAGGAAAATGTAAAGCTAATGGAGTATTTATAGGCCTTTCCTAGACATTAATGAAAGACCTAAAGTACCCTTAAGTAGGTTCTAAAGTCATAAGCCATGTAGGGGCATAATGGGAATTACATAGCAACTTAAGTCAAATTCTCGTCAAACAATAGCAGGGGTAGGCGCTCCGCCTCCACAGAATAGGCGTCCCGCCTCCACACCCTTAGGCGATCCGCCTCCTTGGTCCGCCTCCTTCAGTCCAGAGAGCATGCAGTCACTAGGCGGCCCGCCTCCATTCCTAGGCGGTCCGCCTCTTCCTGAAGCTTCTTGAAACACCTCGAAATGTGTCTCGGATGCTCTTCTTTCCATGGCGTCCCAATGCATGACCTTGAAGTGCTCTTCTTTGGCCTTGGATGGTTCTTTTGGATGGTTGCTCGAATTGCCCCGCATCATATGTGGTACATGATGGTCGGACCAACTCCTACACGGTCAAGCAAGATGAGAGGAAGTATGTGCTTAGACCTTTGACTCCGAGGCAAGTAAGGGAAGACTACAAGCGTACGAAGGAGTTTAGGGAAGCGGCTAAAGCAAAGTCACCCATTGTTCTTGAACCCAAGGCAAACAATCTTATTGTGCATGATGAAAGTGAGAGTCACTCCACTTCAAACGAGAGAGAAAAGAAAGAGAGAAGTGAGGGAGTGACCGGTGACAATCTAAGAGAGAAAAAAGGAGAAGAGTTGAGGAGTGATGTGATTGGATTGTCACCACCAACTACACTTGACCATGAGGTAAAATTGAGAGAGAAGAGAGGTGAGGAAAGAAAAATTGAGAGTGAGAGCACCCATTATTCTAACAATTCTTCATCTTTTACTTTTTCTTGTATTAGTTCTTGTGTAGGTACAAATGAAGACAAGCCATTGGAGCCTCGACCATGTGCTTGGAAGGAAAGATAAGATGATGAAAATCTTCAATGTGAGCTTCATGACGAAGGAGTTGCACATGACACTTCAAGCCTTGTGAGTGACCAAGGAAGTACTACAAAGGTAAGTTATGCTTCACCTTTTCATGAGCCTACTAGCTATTTGTCTTGTGATGACTCAACACTAGTTGGAGCTTGTGATGCATCTAGTGAATATGCCATTAGTGAAGAGTCTAGTAGTCAACTTGAGTGTGCTTATGTATCATTAGTTGAGACCCTTGTTAAGCCACATCATGATGTGAGCTCATTTTTCAATGAATCTCTCACTAGTGTAGTCTTGATAGTTGACAATGATTATGACCTTTCCTATGGCACAGCACCAATCCTTGATAAAGGGGTAGATGAGATAGTTGATCATACCCTTGTTGATATGCGTCTATTTTGTGGGTCTATGTGTTGTGGTGAGGATGATAGTGACCTTGAGGAGTCCAACTTGCATGAACTAGACAAGGTTGTCTATGCTAACTCCTCAAGTGAGAGTAATAAACCTAGTCTTGTAACTTGTCTATGCTTGAACATGATATTGAGATGCATGCTTTTACTAATCCATTGTTTGAAGGCATCTTCATTAGTGGTAATGACTTGTACCGGACTAGGGTGAGTAGTAAAATGGAACCTCCATGGTGTGAAGGGTTTGACTCCTTAGGCAACCCATTGTGTGAGAACTTGGGTGAGGTAAATGACTCTTTGAGTGACCCTACTATTGCTTGTTGGGGTTATGATGAAGAAG
The DNA here is from genome assembly GCA_029990575.1 of Petunia axillaris subsp. axillaris. NCBI lineage: Eukaryota > Viridiplantae > Streptophyta > Magnoliopsida > Solanales > Solanaceae > Petunia > Petunia axillaris. The sequence goes on along the minus strand of JARKNS010000004.1, from coordinate 97,967,845 downwards.
AGGCCATTATCAATACCTTCCTTGAGAGCTTGTCTTTTGAGAAGGGTTGCTTAGGTGATGAAATTAGAGATGAAAAGGAATCCCTTGGTGTGAGTAAGTATGCTTTAAAGAAGGGGAGTGGAGTACTTGATACTACTTGTAGGTTGGGTCATTTGACTCACTCCACTCCACATGTTGATCACACTTCGAGGAGGGATTGGTTTGTTGATTTTGAGCTTAAATGATAAGAATCAAAACGCGGAAAAGATAAAAAGATAGAAAACGAGACGAGGCTCGAACAAAGACCCAAGTAGCACCGGAGAACTAGTTCCGATACACCCCGGGTGGATGTCAAGGATCACCTACGCTATGCAACTACCCTCGAGCCGCACCTGGGACTCGCAAATAGAATGATCGGGGGTGGTTTGGGGTTCAACTAGAATCCACTAGTAAACTCAAACCGTCTCAAAGGGTTTTCATTCAAAGAGAATCCACTCTTGAACATTGTCATTGACAATCAATCATTCATCATAATAGCCAACTTAGGAATAATGCTAAGCTATGGAGTATTTATAGGCCTTTCCTAGACATCAATGAAAAGCCCAAAGTAACCTTAAATAAGTTCTAAAGTCATAAGCCACGTAGGGGCATACTAGGAATTACATAGCAACTTAAAGTCAAAACCCGGTCAAACTTGCATAGGGGGAGGCGCCCAGCCTGAGGCGCTCCGCCCCACACACTGAGGCGCTCCGCCTCCTTGATCCGCCTCTCAAAGTCCTGAGAGCTAGCATCTGCTAGGCGGTCCGCCTCCATTCCTAGGCGGTCCGCCTCTTGCTGAAACTTCTCGAAACACTTCGAAATGTGTCTCGGTTGCTCTTCTTTCCATGGCGTCCCAATGTATGACCATGAAGTGTTCTTCCTTGGCCTTGGATGGTGCTTTTGGATGGTTGCTCGATTTGGGTCTTATCATCCTCCCCTTCTTGAGAAGATTTCGTCCTCGAAATCAAGGCTTGGTCTCTCATGGCTCTATCAACTCTTCGGGGTGGCCAAGAATCTCCTCCTTTGTCCTTCTTGATCGTCACTTTGGCATAGGCTTCTTCCAAGATCTTCCCCGCCTTAGCATGGAGCTTAGAACCTACAAGCAACGACAAGCAAAAACAAGCAAACGTCCCACTTTGAAAGTAGGTTAGTGCAAGAAGTGTTGAAAACACACTCTTGTGATATAACCAAGCGTCAATAACAATCATGAATATCAAGTCTCCAAAGAGAACCATAAGCACTTGGTTAAAGATCAACATGCACTCAACAAGATGATGAGCAAAGAGGTCATGGGAAGATGGGAAATGCAAGATCAAGCTACCAAAATCCCCTTGAACCTTAAGCTCAAGATCAACACACCATCCTATCCTCGAGGTGTGATCAACATGTGGAGTGGAGTGAGTCAAATAGCCCACCCTACAAGTAGGATTAAGCACTCCACTCCCCTTCTTTAGAGCATACCTACTCACACCAAGGGATTCCTCTTTCCCTTCCATTTCATCAATTAGGCAACCCTCCTCAAAAGTCAAGCTCTCAAGGAAGGTGTTGATGATGGATTCTTCTTCATCACAACCCACACTAGCAATAGTAGGGTCACTCAAAGAACCATCTAACTCACCTACATTTTCAAGCAATGGGTTGCCTAAGGGGTCAAACCCTTCACACCATGGGGGTTCCATTTGACCACCCACCCTAGTCCGATACAAATCGCTACCACAAATGAGATTATCTTCACACAATGGAAATGTAAAAGCATGCACCTCAAATTCATGGTCAAATACAAGCATGGTATCAAGACTAGGTTCTTCACCCACACTCAAGGAGTCTTCGAAAATAAATCGATCCATCTCACACTCTAGAGACTCCTCAAGGTAACAATCATCCTTGCTACAACACATTGGCCCACCAAATAGAAGCATATCAATTAGGGAATGGTCAACTACCTCATCTTTCCCTATGTCAAATGTTGGCGGTGTGTCATAGCAAAGGTCACCATCATGGTCAACTATCAAATCTACACTAGGGAGGGGTTCAATGAACAATGAACTCACATCATGATGTGGCATAGTGCTCCTCCCAACTAGTGTTTCACATGCAAACTCAAGTTGACAACTAGACTCTTCACTAGTGGTATACTCACTAGATGCATCAAAAACTCCAACTAGTGTTGAGTCATTACAAGACAAGTAGCTAGTAGGCTCATGAAAAGGTGAAGCAACACTTACATTTGTAGTACTTTCTTGATCACTCACAAGATTTGAAGTGTCATATGCAACTCCTCCTTCATGAAGCTCACATTGAGGCTCCAATGACTTGTCTTCAAATGTACCTACACAAGAACTTTCACAAGAAGAGATAGAAGATAAAGAAGGGTTAGAACAATGGGTGCTCTCACTCTCAAATTTTCCTTCCTCACCCCTCATCTCTCTCAATTTTACCTCATGGTCAAGTGTAGTTTGTGGTGACAATCCGCTCACATCACTCCTCAATTCCTCTCCTTTTTCCTCTCTTGGATTGTCACCGGTCACTCCCTCACTTCTCTCTATCTTTTCTCTCTCAATTGGAGTGGAGTGACTCCCATTTTCATCATGCATTGGCAAAACAATGAAATTGTTTGCCTCGGGTTCAAGTACAATGGGTGACTTGGCTTTAGGCGCTTCTTTCAACTCCCGCATCCGTTTGTAGTCATCGCTCACTTGCTTAGGAGTTAAGGGTTGGAGCACGAACCTTTTCCCCTCATGCGTCACCGTATAGGTGTTGGCATGGCCATTATGAACTACACGTCGATCAAATTGCCATGGCCTACCAAAGAGGAGGTGGCATGCTTGCATAGGCACAACATCGAACATGTGCTCATCCACATAGTTCCCAATCTTGAATTTGATCAAACATTGTTTAACCACCCTCAACTCACCACACTCACTAAGCCATTGTAGCCTATAAGGATTTGGGTGTTTCAAGGTAGGTATTTTCAATTGGGTAACTAGTGTTTGGCTAATAACATTAGCACAACTTCCCGAGTCAATGATCATAGAGCAAAGGAGTCCCATGACTCGGCATTTGGAGTGAAAAAGGTTCTCTCTTTGTAAGGTCTCAACATCCTCTACACACATGGCTCCTAGGCTTCTCCTCACAACAAGGAAGGCATGGGAATCATCATCTTCTTCTTCCATGGCAACAATCTCCCCAACATCTCCTTCCTCATCACCCTCTACTCCCTCTTCTTCCTCGGGTTCACTCTCTTGCTCATACACCAAATCACCAACCACAACCATGGTTCTTTTTGTAGTGCATTCCTTAGCAATATGCCCAAAGCCCTTACACTTATAACATTGAGTAGAAGTAGAAATAGGATTACTCAAGCGGGTTTTAGAATTACCTTCCAAGTGTGGTGTAGTCTTCTCATAAGGCTTCTTCACTTCTTTGCTAGCACTTGCACTTGGAAAGTTGACATTTGGAGTCTTCCACTCTTTTGGCTTGTTTGTGGTAGTATGAGTGTTTTTTTTGAACCTTTCTCCTTTGAGCCAAGTCTCGGCATCAATTGCGGCTTCAAACATATCTTGAAGTGTGAGATAATGATGTAACCTCAATTGAGAAGCTATACCATAGCTCAAGCCATTCTTGAATCGGATCATGGCTTCTTCTTCACCTTCGGTATCCATATCCAATGCCATCCGGATCTTCTCAAACTCATCATAGTACTCATGCACCGATTTGACACCTTGCTTTAGATCATAGAGCTTCTTGAGTTGCTCTTGCCGATACGTTGGAGTTATGTACTTGGTGTTCATAAGGCCTTTCAACTCATCCCAAGTCACATTCAAATGCAAATTCATCCGTCTCCTAGACCTCTTCATACACTCCCACCAAGTAGAAGCATAGGCCTCAAAGGTAGAAATAGCATAGGTACCCTTTCTCTCCTCGGTCATTTCATTGGTGTCAAACACCCTCTCCATGAGTAGTACCCATTCCATGTATGCCTCCGGATCACAAGTCCCCTTGAAGGATGGAAGATTTAGCTTGACGCTATTGAGGTTGTTGTTGTTGTCACGTACCCCATAGTTAGGCTCCGGTTGGCCTCCATAATGGTCATCATGAGCAACATACTCTCTCCTCGCATTCCCTCTAGCATAGCCCATGGGTGGCCCTCGACCTCGGCCTCTACCCCTATCCACATTTCGACCCCAATGCATTTTCCTCCTAGGTTGATAAGGAACATCATACCCATAGGCCTCATCACCATACCCGAACTCCTCCTCTTCTTGAACTTCATCAATTTGTTCAAGAGGTGGGACATTCCACACGGGTCTTCTAAGTGGAGCATTTACTTAGGGATTGCCCAAGTTGAGGGGATTGCCCTCTTGTCGGGGATTGCCCAACACACGCTCTCGTAGAGCTTCAACTTTGCTTTGTTCATACCTCTTGTTTAGCTCAACAAAGTGTCCGGGAGTCATAGGAGTGCTATGACTCGTTCCTTCTCCAGATTCAATTTGGACGCTCGGGGTCCTCCTCTCACCGGTCTCAACTTGATTCCTCTCGACGGTTTCAAGTCTCAATGAGATATCCTCCAATTTAGCCATAATGGTGGCCATGAAGTTCTTCATAGGATCATCTCCATCGTTTTCCATGGTACCTACAAAAAGCAACAAACGTTAGCAAAATACCTCTCCCACTCCCTCACAAATGTTTCACTCGGCTCGCTCGTGTTTAGTGGGGGATGGATATTTCACACAAGTTTGAGTCTAAAAGCTTCAAGTAATTGACCAACGAACCACAACTCAATCACTCAACTTATCAAGTCCAAATGCACTCCGGGGTGAGTGGATTTAATGGGACTCGATTGGACGATAGGCACTTTAAATGAGGACTTGAATCAAAAGATACTACGGATCTTCTTTGAATTCTAGTCTCCTTTCTATGGCACGATGATCCTAATAGCTCAAAGTAATTAGCACTAATCGAGTAGGATTATACTCTAATAGCACTAACCGGAAGCAATGCAAGCAACAAAACAAGAAATCCTAGAAGTTTCTACCCAATTCCCAAGCTTCAGGAAGTAGGCGCCCCGCCTCAGGAAGTGGGCGGTCCGCCCTGGGCAAACCTACAGGGGGAGGCGCTCCGCCTCTTCAGGGGAGGCGCTCCGCCTCAGGAAATCCAGAGAGCTCATCAGTGGGAGGCGCTCCGCCTCTTTGCTAGGCGCTCCGCCTCCTGCTGTGTCCCAGTACAGTTCAAACTCGTTTCAAGTCGATTTCCAAGCCTCAAATCCGATGTTTTCGACTTGTTTTCACAATCCAAGGATACCCAAAGTTGTTTTTGGTCACAAAGATCAAACCCCAATGATTTTTAACAAACCCCAATCGAAAACAACGAATTCACCATGTTCATCCTCTTCAAGAACACAAGGGTTTATCAAAGGGTTTCAAAATGGATTGTGATTCATCAACGCAGGTGTTATATAGGTCCAAATCCCACGAAATTGGTACCGAATCGTTTGTTTTTCAATGAAGATCAATCCCCAATATCAATTTTTCAATCCAACATCAACCCAACCCAAGAATCAAGCCAAAAATCATCAAGAACAAGTTCATCAAGGGTTTAAGGGCAATTAGGGTTTCGATTTTTTCAAACTTCACCAATTCCAACAATTTTGGTACCCAAGTAACGGGGATTCATCCACGATCAAGAATCTATAACACCCATATCAAAAATCATCCAAACCAATAAGATACACCAAATTTTTAGATTTTTCAATTTTTTAATTTTTTTGTAATTTCTTCTTTCAATAACAATAAACAAGAAACAAAAGATAGGAATCGACCTAGGCACGAAGAATCAAGGGTCGGGGGTTTGTAGGAACAAAACCCGAGCCTTGCTCTGATACCAAGATGATAAGAATCAAAACGCGGAAAAGATAAAAAGATAGAAAACGAGACGAGGCTCGAACAAAGACCCAAGTAGCACCGGAGAACTAGTTCCGATACACCCCGGGTGGATGTCAAGGATCACCTACGCTATGCAACTACCCTCGAGCCGCACCTGGGACTCGCAAATAGAATGATCGGGGGTGGTTTGGGGTTCAACTAGAATCCACTAGTAAACTCAAACCGTCTCAAAGGGTTTTCATTCAAAGAGAATCCACTCTTGAACATTGTCATTGACAATCAATCATTCATCATAATAGCTAACTTAGGAATAATGCTAAGCTATGGAGTATTTATAGGCCTTTCCTAGACATCAATGAAAAGCCCAAAGTACCCTTAAATAAGTTCTAAAGTCATAAGCCACGTAGGGGCATACTAGGAATTACATAGCAACTTAAAGTCAAAACCCGGTCAAACTTGCACAGGGGGGAGGCGCCCAGCCTGAGGCGCTCCGCCCCACACACTGAGGCGCTCCGCCTCCTTGATCCGCCTCTCAAAGTCCTGAGAGCTAGCATCTGCTAGGCGGTCCGCCTCCATTCCTAGGCGGTCCGCCTCTTGCTGAAACTTCTCGAAACACTTCGAAATGTGTCTCGGTTGCTCTTCTTTCCATGGCGTCCCAATGTATGACCTTGAAGTGTTCTTCCTTGGCCTTGGATGGTGCTTTTGGATGGTTGCTCGATTTGGGTCTTATCATTAAGGTTCAAGGGGATTTTGATAGCTTGATCCTGCATTTTCCATGTCTCCATGAACTATTTGCTCATTATTGTGTTGAGTGCATATTTTCATTGAACCAAATACTTGATGATCTCATTGGAGATTTGATATTTGTGGTTATTATTGATGCTTGGTTATACCATAAGAGTGTGTTTTCCACACTTCTTGCGCTAACCTACTTACAAAGTAAGAAGTCTTGTGTTTGCTTATTGTTGCTTGTAGGTTCTAAGCTCCATGTTAAGGCAAGGGAGACCTTGGAAGAGACCTATGTCAAAGTGACGATCAAAGGTTACAAGGGAGGACGACATTGGGCACCCCGAGGAGATGATGCCACAGACAAGAGCACATTGATTTCGAGGATGAAATCTCTTCAAGAAGGGGAGGATAATGCGGAGCAAATCAAACCAAGAAACTTTCCAACGTGTACCAAGCTTGGAAGATGCAAAGGACTAGAAGTCAAGAGCTTTGGAAGTGTTTCAGATGATTTCAGCTCTAGGCCCTACGCCTAAGGAGGAGGAGGGACGCCCAGCACAGTCAGGCGCCCCGCCTAGCCCAGGCGGAGGACACACTGCCTAAGGAGCCAAGCACCCCGCCTAGCTCCAGGCGCCCCGCCTGGCCACAGGCCTCCCAGCTCACTGCCTAAGTTCCAGGCGCTCCACCTAGGCCTAGGCGCCCCGCCTGGAACACTGAAGACTTTTTACAACTTCGATGTTATTACTATGTGTCCCTACGTGGCCTATTTGATGAACCTTATTAGTAAGGAAATTTGAGTCATTGTGAAAGCTTGGAAAATATTATAAATAGCCAAGCCTAGCCTATCACTAGTTAGCTTGTTTTTGATAAATGATGAATTTCGTAAGAGTTGAACTCTTAGGTTAATGAAACCAACCTTGTATGGGACTTGTCTTCTACTAGTGGATTCTAGTTGAATGTCGACCCCGCACCGATCATTCTACTTGCAGGTCCTAGTTAGCTCGAGGGTAGTTGCGTAGTGTAAGTGTTCCTTGACGATCTCCCGGGGTATATAGAAACATGTTCTTCGCTGCTACTTGGATTATTTATTCAAGCCACATCTCTCTTTTATCTCGTTTTATCTTTTCCGCATTTTCCCTACATCAGTGGAGTTAGTGGGAGAAGTGTACGGTAGTCGAGGAGAATATTCCAGGAGTTACAACCAGAAGTGGGACCGCAATTGCTATAAGGAGAATGTTGACATGGCTCAAGGAGGGTATTCTGCACACTTCACTCCTAAACTCGTCAACGTACCAGAAGGGCCCGAAAAGAAGAGAAATTTCTACAGTGCTTACTGGGATGGTAGATGCAAACGTTATGAAGGAAGAAACTTGGTCTGGGAGCCTATAAACCTATCAACAGAAGTAGATAAAATATCAAAAATAGAAAATAATCTGTTAAATTGGAATATTCCCAAAGAAAAGTTAGAAAAGATATATGAAGTCGGAGGATTTGACTTCATAAATAGATTTAATATTAAAACATGTGAATCAACAATTACTATAAATCAGTCAGTTGAAACAATTCAACTATTGTCTATAAAAGATATAGAAAAATATAGAAAAAGTTATAAGTTCCTACATATAGGACTAGTGCAAGTGGCTGTAAAACCACTTCATAGACTAGGATTAGATATTCCTATATGTTTATTATTAAGAGATAATAGATTCTTAAACTTTGATGATTCATTAATAGCCGTATTACAAAGTAACATGACAAATGGGCCAGTATACTTTAATTGTTATCCGAATTTCTCAGTTGATATTAATGATCCAACAATATTAGATGTTCTAACATTAAATGTTAAAACAAAACATCTAAATAGTAAACATCAAGCCAGAGAAATAGCTATAATATATAGAGTATATTATAAATTAATGAAAACTACTCTTGCTCCCAAAGCTAAACCAAGTAGAGCTCATAAAGGAGTTACAATGTTAATGGAAGCAAATATTAAACATCATAATATATTTGTCCCAAGATTACTTAAATGGGATGAAGTCTTATCAAAAGATGAATGGCACTTTGATTCCATCACGGAACCAAAAGTGGAAGATGAATCTATACAAATAGAACAAGTTATACAACATACAGATGGATCAATAGATTTAAAATTCCTAAAATCTAGATCCTTTAACGCTACATCTTCATCTTCAAGGATGTCCTTTTCAAGGCCATCTACTTCTTGTCCCCTGGAGGAAGAAGACATAATAAGTAAAAATTTAAAAGGTGTTAACTTTAGTAAAAGAATTCCACAACCAGAATACAAACCTGTCATAATCAATCAACCATCAAGCCCAACCTATAGTGAAATAAATGATTCCTTAGAAATGATAACGTTAGAAGAACCATTCGAACCAGATATAAAATATCTCCAACAACTCTGGGTAAAACCAGAGAATAATATTAAAAGAGAATGGTATAGAAACAATTACACTTTAGAACAGAGGAAATCATTTAGAGATAAATGGATGAAAGATATGAAAAAATGGAAGTGTAGTTTAGAATTTTTTAAATGGTTTGAATATACAGGAAAATTAGCCAACTGTGAATCTTTAAATATGGTAGTTAAAAAAATGGTATACGAAAAGCAATAAAATAATAGAATCTACCATTCCCCCATTAGAAGAAATAAATATACCAGTAGGTGATAAAGTAGTAATAGGAAATCCTTTTAAAAGAACATCAATAGATGCCCAAGGAGAACCTAAAAATAAAGATATTAATAAATTAATAGAACAAAGTAATTATACAAATCAAATACTACATGTCATAGCCAATCAGGTAGAAGAAGCAAGAAGCAAGAAGCAAGTCTTCTTTTAAACCATTCCCAGAGAAAAGAATAAAATTTGAAGATAATATTGAAAAAAATCCAATTTTCAGGCTACCTAGTATGTCAAAAGATAAATTCCCTAGTCTTCCTAAAGGTGGATTGGAAATAAAAGATGATGTTCTAGATGAAATTACTAAAAGGTTAAAATCATCTTTAACGATAAATACAATTCCAATAGAAAAAGAAAATTCGGTAAAAACCTTATCTGAATTAGATAATCAATTAAATAAATTAGGATCTAATTATCATCATAAGAAAAATTATTATAAAAAACCTACATTTCCTGACATACAGTATGAAGAAGAATATCTAGTATCATTCAGTTCGCACACAGGTGATGCTATAACTGAGTGGAATATTGATGGACAAGCAGAACATCAAATACTAAATAGATTACATGAAATGGGAATAGCAGCAACAGCCTATAAAATAAAAGGTAATACAGATAAGCAAGCAGCAACCCTGCTTTCTTACGGATTTACAGGAATGTTAAAAAATTGGTGGGACAACTATCTGTCAGATAAAGATAGAGAAACTGTCCTTAATGCTACTACAATCATAAAGGTAGTTAAACAAGAAAGTAATAGTACTAATCAAACAATAAAAGAACAAGTACGTGAAGATGCTATAAATACTTTATTATATGCTATAATTAAACACTTTATTGGAGAACCAAAAGTATTTAAAGATAGAAGTTTAGAAATATTATCTAATTTATCATGTCCAAAATTACATGACTTTAAATGGTATAAAGACATATTCCTAAATAAAGTAATGATTAGAGAAGATTGTAATCATAGTTATTGGAAAGAAAAATTTATAAGTGGATTACCACAGTTATTTGCAGATAAAGTTAGACAAAAAATAAAAGATAGATTTAACGGTGAAATACCTTATGATGGTTTAACCTATGGTGATATAATAAGCTTTATTAACATAACAGCTTTAGAACTATGTACTTATATGAAATTAAAAAATCAGCTAAAAAGAGATTATAAAATCACTAAGAAAGAATTAGGAAATTTCTGTAGTGATTTTGGTTATGCTAAGATAACTGCCCCGTCTACCGAGGCAACAAAAAAATCCAAAAGGAAAAATAGAAAAGACAAAAGTAGCAATAGTGATTATAAAAGAAAATATTCCAAAAGATATAGGAAGAAAATTCCAAAGAATACAAGTCAAAGTAAACAACCTTCTTTTAAAGAAAGATGCTACAATTGTGGAAAAAAGGGCCATAAGGCAAATGATTGTAGAGTCAAGACAAAGAAGAAAAATAAAATTAATAGTTTAGAATTAGATGAAGACATTAAGAATAAAATATATGCTATACTAGACGAAAATGATAATAGTGAAAAAGAAAGTTCATCCACGGAAAGCATAAGTGATGATGAACAAATTAATATAGCATATGAGTCTAGTGATAGTTACACTTCCGAATCAGAGTGTGATTGTCCTAGAGGATTATGTACCTGCGGAACAGGTTCAATAAAAGTCATATCAAATGAAAATAAAGAATTCTTCTTTGATCTAATAGATCAAATAAAAGATGAAGAAATTAAAAGAGAATATCTTTTAAAATTAAAAGAAATAGTCTTAAGTAGAGAATCAAATAAAACTAACATATCCAATCCTTTTAGTATGAAAAAAAAAATTCTACAAAAATTTGATAAAAAAGAAGAAAAAATATCTATATCAGATCTTTATGCAGAATTAACAACATTAAAACAAGAAGTTAATATTTTAAAACAAAAAGTTAATAGCATAGAGGAAGAAAATCTTGCTCTAGAATTAATTCAAAAAACTCAAAAGGAGTTAAATTCTACAATAATAGGAGAAAGTTCAAATACTAAACAAGTAGAAGCACAAGACGACGAATTAGGAGTCTTGGCTATCTCTAAAATTAAGTCTCAAAAATGGTATGTACCAATAAAATTAGTCATAAATAGTGAATACAGTATCCAGACAGTAGCTTTATTAGACTCTGGTGCTGACCAAAATTGTATAGTAGAAGGATTAATTCCAACAAAATATTGCGATAAAACATCAGCAAAATTATTCTCTGCATCAGGAGAAAAACTTAAAATAAAATATAAATTATCTAATGCACATATATGTAATGATAATATATGCTTTAAAAATACTTTTATTCTGATAAAGGATTTAAATGAGGAAGTTATATTAGGAACTCCCTTTTTAACTCAGATATCTCCTTTTACAGTTAATACAACAGGTATTACTACCAATAATCTTGGTAAAGAAATAATATTTTATTTCCTAAATGGTCCAAAGCAAAGAGAAATAGATACTCTAAAAGAAAAAAGTATCTATAAAATACAATTAATAAAAAATCAAATAAATTACATAAAAGACGAAATTAAAATTGTTAAAATAGAAAACCAGTTTAAAGATAAACTAATTCAAGATAAAATACTACAAACCCAAAAAGAAATAGAATCTGAAGTCTGTTCAGATCTACCTAATGCCTTTTGGGAAAGAAAAAGGCATATAGTACGATTACCGTATATAGAAGGATTTGAAGAAGGATCTATCCCCACTAAGGCTAGACCAATTCAAATGAACCAAGAATTAATGGAATATTGTAAAAAGGAAATTAATGAAACATTAGAAAAGAAAATAATTCGTCCTTCTAAGTCACCTTGGAGTTGTTCCGCATTTTATGTTAATAATAATGCTGAACGAGAAAGAGGAGCTCCAAGATTAGTTATAAATTATAAACCTTTAAACAAAGTATTAAGATGGATACGATATCCAATCCCAAATAAAAGAGATTTATTAAAAAGAACGTATAAGGCTAAAATATATAGTAAATTTGATATGAAATCAGGATTCTGGCAAATCCAAATAGATGAAAGGGATAAGTATAAAACAGCATTTAATGTGCCCTTTGGCCAATATGAATGGAATGTTATGCCCTTTGGGTTAAAGAATGCCCCATCAGAATTTCAAAATATAATGAATAATATATTTAATCCATATAGTTCATTCTCAATAGTTTATATTGATGATGTATTAATATTTTCAGAAAATATAGATCAACATTTTAAGCATTTAAAGATATTTCTTAATATTATTAAGAAAAATGGGCTGGTAGTGAGTGCCAAGAAGATTAAATTATTTCAAACCTCTATTAGATTTTTAGGACATGACTTGTCTCAAGGCATGTATAAACCAATTTGTAGAGCCATAGAATTCTCTACAAAATTTCCAGATGTTTTAACAGATAAAACTCAGTTACAAAGGTTTCTAGGAAGCCTCAATTATGTTTCAGATTTTATTCCAAACCTTAGACAAATATGTGAACCCCTTTATCAGCGTCTTAGGAAAAATCCAGTTCCTTGGAGCCAAGAACAAACACAAACAGTCCAAAAAGTCAAAAGTATTGTTCAAAGACTTCCTTGTCTAGGCATACCACATCCGGATGCCTTTATGATTGTTGAAACCGATGCCTCTGAAATAGGTTTCGGAGGAATTCTTAAACAGCGTCTCTCTCCAAAAGAGAGTGAACAATTAGTCCGATATTGCTCTGGAATATGGAACGGAGCTCAAAAAAATTATAGTACTATTAAAAAAGAAATTTTATCAATAGTTTTATGTATAACTAAATTTCAAGATGATTTGATAAACAAAGAATTTCTTTTAAGAGTTGATTGTAAAGCAGCAAAAGATGTTTTGGAAAAAGATGTTAAGAATTTAGTTTCAAAACAAATATTTGCCAGATGGCAAGCTTTATTATCTAGCTTTGATTTTCAAATAGAATTTATTAAAGGAGAAGACAATAGTCTTCCAGATTTTTTAACTAGAGAATTTTTACAGAAAAGACATGAGGCCATTATATCCAGTAAAACCTCCGAGGCAATTCCTTGAACAGCATCATAACCAGAATTCACATATAAACAGATATACGGCTTTAGCAGAGTTTCCTCAATTACCTCCTCCTACACCGGTAAAGAGAGAAGCAACCCCAGGAACCTCAAAACAATCCTTAAACAGTTATGCCAAAAGAACCATAAACAGTTATTCTGAGGCAGTACAACCTCAACCTCCCATTAAACAAGAACAAGCAAGCTTTTCAACAGCAAGTCAACAGAAATTCGATTGGATAAACAGTCAACAGGTACCAATCATTGCGATGAGAGAAAATTAGTTGAAAAACGAATTACAGATATTATCAAGTCTTGTTACACAGACAGAAATTATGTGGAAACAGACAACCCTTATAAAACAAGAGAATTTTATGAAGCTATATTGATAGCAACCGATTCAATAGAGATTGAAAATGAGTTAGCAGATAAAAATGATCCAAGGAGTATTAGGTACTCCAAGTTTACTATTAAAAGAATTTTAAGCCCTGCGGATTGGCCAGTAGATCATCTACACACGCCGATTCAATTTCCATTATCAGTGAATTTTAAAATATCAGGTTATAATTTTTACGACTACAAAAATGCGTGGTTTAACTTCATATACTTAAGACCCGGCAGCCATTCATGGTTTGTCAAGTTCTGTGAAAAGGTATCAACAGATCCCATCCCAAGATGGTTTTATGAATGGTGGAATACATTTGGAGCAGACGAAAGGGTGTTGTCACCTTCTTTCAAACAGTTACACACTAATTACCAGAAAGAAAACGAAGAACTAGCAGCATTACCAGAACATATACAGTTATGTAAATTCTTCATGGCTAAAAGAGTATCCTATATTATTAGTTGGGAATTCAATATAGAGGTATTATGCAAGGTCAGGTACCTTGTTAAAACTATAAAAATTAAGGGGTGGACCCCTAAGAACAAAGAAAAACAGGTTCAGCAAGTTCAAACGAAGATCGGACCAACAGACAAATTATCAAAGGAAGCGTTGAAAAGAAAACTTCAACAGGCCTTAGCAAATTTAGACCAAGCAAATGGCAGCGAAATAAATCAAATCACTGAATTATTAGATACAGCGTCATCAACAGCATCAGCAGGAGATAATGGAGATATGGAAGACCCACACGGGATTGCTCAAGCATATCTCACGGATTTTTAGCAAAAGATAGACAACAAATAAGTGCCAAGTGGTATCAATAATGTAGATCTTACTTTACTTTTGTAAAGATAAGATTCTTGACAATAGGACCCCATTAGCATCAATAATGTAAATCTTATCTTACTTTATAAAAGATAAGATTCCCCGTTAATAGCTCTCCACCTGTAAAGGAGAATAGTGTCATTAGCAGCTATAAATAGAAGTAGAAATCAGAAGTAAGGCATCACTCGAAATCCTCACTTTCGAAATATTGCCTACTTTCCCTCTCTGTAAAACAATATTCCTTCATGTTCAATAAACAGTTCCAATTTTAATAGTAAGTTTTCTGATCTTATAAATATTTTTAACATTTACTTTGATTTTTAGTTTTTGATTTAATTATTAGCTTTATTATTTCATAAATATGTTTTTTTGGACCTTCTACTGCCCCTATGGTATCGTTATCATTTCTAAGGAATCATTTATTTCACTATAGGTTGGGCTTGATGGTTGATTGATTATGACAGGTTTGTATTCTGGTTGTGGAATTCTTTACTAAAGTTAACACCTTTTAAATTTTTGCTTATTATGTCTTCTTCCTCCAGGGGACAAGAAGTAGATGGCCTTGAAAAGGACATCCTGGAAGATGAAGATGTAGCGTTAAAGGATCTAGATTTTAGGAATTTTAAATCTATTGATCCATCTGTATGTTGTATAACTTGTTCTATTTGTATAGATTCATCTTCCACTTTTGGTTCCGTGATGGAATCAAAGTGCCATTCATCTTTTGATAAGACTTCATCCCATTTAAGTAATCTTGGGACAAATATATTATGATGTTTAATATTTGCTTCCATTAACATTGTAACTCCTTTATGAGCTCTACTTGGTTTAGCTTTGGGAGCTAGAGTAGTTTTCATTAATTTATAATATACTCTATATATTATAGCTATTTCTCTGGCTTGATGTTTACTATTTAGATGTTTTGTTTTAACATTTAATGTTAGAACAGCTAATATTGTTGGATCATTAATATCAACTGAGAAATTCGGATAACAATTAAAGTATACTGGCCCATTTGCCATGTTACTTTGTAATATGGCTATTAATGAATCATCAAAGTTTAAGAATCTATTATCTCTTAATAATAAACATATAGGAATATCTAATCCTAGTCTATGAAGTGGTTTTACAGCCACTTGCACTAGTCCTATATGTAGGAACTTATAACTTTTTCTATATTTTTCTATATCTTTTATAGACAATAGTTGAATTGTTTCAACTGACTGATTTATAGCAATTGTTGATTCACATGTTTTAATATTAAATCTATTTATGAAGTCAAATCCTCCGACTTCATATATCTTTTCTAACTTTTCTTTGGGAATATTCCAATTTAACAGATTATTTTCTATTTTTGATATTTTATCTACTTCTGTTGATAGGTTTATACTGTTTAATACTGACTGTGATGATCCTTCCATTTTAATAATGGGCTCCTGGACCGTCACAAGCTTTTCTATAATAACTTTCAGCTATGGGTTTTAATCTAAGTATTTCTGAAATATTATTTTGCATATAATGTAGAAAATCAATATTTCCTGTTGAAAGATATCTATGTAAATTATCCTTTAAAAGCTTTTCATGGTCATTAATTTCTTTATCAATATTTATCCAGAGTTCTAGATAACCTGGATCCATATTCATTTTTAAAATATTATATTTTTATTTTTATTAAGGAAATCTCTTCTCCAAAGTTTATAATATAGCAGAAGAGTTTCTTCTACGTAAGGATTATCGTTGTTTATTAAATCAGAAAAACATATATTCATAAAATAGATATAATAATCATTATCATTATATTTATTAAACCAGTGTTTCATAAGATACGGGAGTTAAGTGTTTTTGTTTTCTTATGGGGGGGTTATCCTATAGTTAACTCTACTCTTTTCTATTAAGGTGTTTTCTTTATTCAGATTTCCTTCGTTCTTATCCTATGTAGCTAAGCGACGGGAACACCAATCCGGGTCCGGCCCTATTTCCTAGACTCAACGGGCTAATCCAACGGAACTTTATGGCTTGCCAACGTCTAAACCGGAGATTAATCGGTTACCTCGACACAAGGATAAGGAGTAAGAGATATGAACAAGAAAACAGGCTTAACAGAAAATTTCGAGTTAACAAGGATAACAAGAGATTTAGCCGATGATCATACTGGCTCTGATACCATAGGGGCAGTAGAAGGTCCCAAAAAACATATTTATGAAATAATAAAGCTAATAATTAAATCAAAAACTAAAAATCAAAGTAAATGTTAAAAATATTTATAAGATCAGAAAACTTACTATTAAAATTGGAACTGTTTATTGAACATGAAGGAACATTGTTTTACAGAGAGGGAAAGTAGGCAATATTTCGAAAGTGAGGATTTCGAGTGATGCCTTACTTCTGATTTCTACTTCTATTTATAGCTGCTAATGACAGTATTCTCCTTTACAGGTGGAGAGCTATTAACGGGGAATCTTATCTTTTATAAAGTAAGATAAGATTTACATTATTGATGCTAATGGGGTCCTATTGTCAAGAATCTTATCTTTACAAAAGTAAAGTAAGATCTACATTATTGATACCACTTGGCACTTATTTGTTGTCTATCTTTTGCTAAAAATCCGTGAGATATGCTTGAGCAATCCCGTGTGGGTCTTCCATATCTCCATTATCTCCTGCTGATGCTGTTGATGACGCTGTATCTAATAATTCAGTGATTTGATTTATTTCGCTGCCATTTGCTTGGTCTAAATTTGCTAAGGCCTGTTGAAGTTTTCTTTTCAACGCTTCCTTTGATAATTTGTCTGTTGGTCCGATCTTCGTTTGAACTTGCTGAACCTGTTTTTCTTTGTTCTTAGGGGTCCACCCCTTAATTTTTATAGTTTTAACAAGGTACCTGACCTTGCATAATACCTCTATATTGAATTCCCAACTAATAATATAGGATACTCTTTTAGCCATGAAGAATTTACATAACTGTATATGTTCTGGTAATGCTGCTAGTTCTTCGTTTTCTTTCTGGTAATTAGTGTGTAACTGTTTGAAAGAAGGTGACAACACCCTTTCGTCTGCTCCAAATGTATTCCACCATTCATAAAACCATCTTGGGATGGGATCTGTTGATACCTTTTCACAGAACTTGACAAACCATGAATGGCTGCCGGGTCTTAAGTATATGAAGTTAAACCACGCATTTTTGTAGTCGTAAAAATTATAACCTGATATTTTAAAATTCACTGATAATGGAAATTGAATCGGCGTGTGTAGATGATCTACTGGCCAATCCGCAGGGCTTAAAATTCTTTTAATAGTAAACTTGGAGTACCTAATACTCCTTGGATCATTTTTATCTGCTAACTCATTTTCAATCTCTATTGAATCGGTTGCTATCAATATAGCTTCATAAAATTCTCTTGTTTTATAAGGGTTGTCTGTTTCCACATAATTTCTGTCTGTGTAACAAGACTTGATAATATCTGTAATTCGTTTTTCAACTAATTTTCTCTCAATCGCAATGATTGGTACCTGTTGACTGTTTATCCAATCGAATTTCTGTTGACTTGCATTTGAAGAGCTTGCTTGTTCTTGTTTAATGGGAGGTTGAGGTTGTACTGCCTCAGAATAACAGTTTATGGTTCTTTTGGCATAACTGTTTAAGGATTGTTTTGAGGTTCCTGGGGTTGCTTCTCTCTTTACCGGTGTAGGAGGAGGTAATTGAGGAAACTCTGCTAAAGCCGTATATCTGTTTATATGTGAATTCTGGTTATGATGCTGTTCAAGGAATTGCCTCGGAGGTTTTACTGGATATAATGGCCTCATGTCTTTTCTGTAAAAATTCTCTAGTTAAAAAATCTGGAAGACTATTGTCTTCTCCTTTAATAAATTCTATTTGAAAATCAAAGCTAGATAATAAAGCTTGCCATCTGGCAAATATTTGTTTTGAAACTAAATTCTTAACATCTTTTTGCAAAACATCTTTTGCTGCTTTACAATCAACTCTTAAAAGAAATTCTTTGTTTATCAAATCATCTTGAAATTTAGTTATACATAAAACTATTGATAAAATTTCTTTTTTAATAGTACTATAATTTTTTTGAGCTCCGTTCCATATTCCAGAGCAATATCGGACTAATTGTTCAGACTCTTTTGGAGAGAGACGCTGTTTAAGAATTCCTCCGAAACCTATTTCAGAGGCATCGGTTTCAACAATCATAAAGGCATCCGGATGTGGTATGCCTAGACAAGGAAGTCTTTGAACAATACTTTTGACTTTTTGGACTGTTTGTGTTTGTTCTTGGCTCCAAGGAACTGGATTTTTCCTAAGACGCTGATAAAGGGGTTCACATATTTGTCTAAGGTTTGGAATAAAATCTGAAACATAATTGAGGCTTCCTAGAAACCTTTGTAACTGAGTTTTATCTGTTAAAACATCTGGAAATTTTGTAGAGAATTCTATGGCTCTACAAATTGGTTTATACATGCCTTGAGACAAGTCATGTCCTAAAAATCTAATAGAGGTTTGAAATAATTTAATCTTCTTGGCACTCACTACCAGCCCATTTTTCTTAATAATATTAAGAAATATCTTTAAATGCTTAAAATGTTGATCTATATTTTCTGAAAATATTAATACATCATCAATATAAACTATTGAGAATGAACTATATGGACTAAATATATTATTCATTATATTTTGAAATTCTGATGGGACATTCTTTAACCGAAAGGGCATAACATTCCATTCATATTGGCCAAAGGGCACATTAAATGCTGTTTTATACTTATCCCTTTCATCTATTTGGATTTGCCAGAATCCTGATTTCATATCAAATTTACTATATATTTTAGCCTTATACGTTCTTTTTAATAAATCTCTTTTATTTGGGATTGGATATCGTATCCATCTTAATACTTTGTTTAAAGGTTTATAATTTATAACTAATCTTGGAGCTCCTCTTTCTCGTTCAGCATTATTATTAACATAAAATGCGGAACAACTCCAAGGTGACTTAGAAGGACGAATTATTTTCTTTTCTAATAATTCATTAATTTCCTTTTTACAATATTCCATTAATTCTTGGTTCATTTGAATTGGTCTAGCCTTAGTGGGGATAGATCCTTCTTCAAATCCTTCTATATACGGTAATCGTACTATATGTCTTTTTCTTTCCCAAAAGGCATTAGGTAGATCTGAACAGACTTCAGATTCTATTTCTTTTTGGGTTTGTAGTATTTTATCTTGAATTAGTTTATCTTTAAACTGGTTTTCTATTTAAACAATTTTAATTTCGTCTTTTATGTAATTTATTTGATTTTTTATTAATTGTATTTTATAGATACTTCTTTCTGTTAGAGTATCTATTTCTCTTTGCTTTGGACCATTTAGGAAATAAAATATTATTTCTTTACCAAGATTATTGGTAGTAATACCTGTTGTATTAACTGTAAAAGGAGATATCTGAGTTAAAAAGGGAGTTCCTAATATAACTTCCTAATTTAAATCCTTTATCAGAATAAAAGTATTTTTAAAGCATATATTATCATTACATATATGTGCATTAGATAATTTATATTTTATTTTAAGTTTTTCTCCTGATGGAGAGAATAATTTTGCTGATGTTTTATCGCAATATTTTGTTGGAATTAATCCTTCTACTATACTCCCTCCGTTTCAAAAAGGATGAACCTTTGCGGAGTACGAGGGTCAAATTGACTAATTTTGACCGGAAATTTGCACATCGAATTTTGAAATTTTTTTAAATAAAATTTACATATTTAGAAACTACATGAAAAATACTATAAGTCACAATAGTTAACAATTCAAAATAGTTAGAAAATATTTGTAAGTTATGTGGTCAAACATAATCTTGTTTGACCCTTCAAATAGTAATAGGTTCATCCTTTTTGAAACGGAGGGAGTACAATTTTGGTCAGCACCAGAGTCTAATAAAGCTACTGTCTGGATACTGTATTCAATATTTATGACTAATTTTATTGGTACATACCATTTTTGAGACTTAATTTTAGAGATAGCCAAGACTCCTAATTCGTTGTCTTGTGCTTCTACTTGTTTAGTATTTGAACTTTCTCCTATTATTGTAGAATTTAACTCCTTTTGAGTTTTTTGAATTAATTCTAGAGCAAGATTTTCTTCCTCTATGTTATTAACTTTTTGTTTTAAAATATTAACTTCTTGTTTTAATGTTGTTAATTCTGCATAAAGATCTGATATAGATATTTTTTCTTCTTTTTTATCAAATTTTTGTAGAATTTTTTTCATACTAAAAGGATTGGATATGTTAGTTTTATTTGATTCGCTACTTAAGACTATTTCTTTTAATTTTAAAAGATATTCTCTTTTAATTTCTTCATCTTTTATTTGATCTATTAGATCAAAGAAGAATTCTTTATTTTCATTTGATATGACTTTTATTGAACCTGTTCCGCAGGTACATAATCCTCTAGGACAATCACACTCTGATTCGGAAGTGTAACTATCACTAGACTCATATGCTATATTAATTTGTTCATCATCACTTATGCTTTCCGTGGATGAACTTTCTTTTTCACTATTATCATTTTCGTCTAGTATAGCATATATTTTATTCTTAATGTCTTCATCTAATTCTAAACTATTAATTTTATTTTTCTTCTTTGTCTTGACTCTATAATCATTTGCCTTATGGCCCTTTTTTCCACAATTGTAGCATCTTTCTTTAAAAGAAGGTTGTTTACTTTGACTTGTATTCTTTGGAATTTTCTTCCTATATCTTTTGGAATATTTTCTTTTATAATCACTATTGCTACTTTTGTCTTTTCTATTTTTCCTTTTGGATTTTTTTGTTGCCTTGGTAGACGGGGCAGTTATCTTAGCATAACCAAAATCACTACAGAAATTTTCTAATTCTTTCTTAGTGATTTTATAATCTCTTTTTAGCTGATTTTTTAATTTCATATCAGTACATAGTTCTAAAGCTGTTATGTTAATAAAGCTTATTATATCACCATAGGTTAAACCATCATAAGGTATTTCACCGTTAAATCTATCTTTTATTTTTTGTCTAACTTTATCTGCAAATAACTGTGGTAATCCACTTATAAATTTTTCTTTCCAATAACTATGATTACAATCTTCTCTAATAATTACTTTATTTAGGAATATGTCTTTATACCATTTAAAGTCATGTAATTTTGGACATGATAAATTAGATAATATTTCTAAACTTCTATCTTTAAATACTTTTGGTTCTACAATAAAGTGTTTAATTATAGCATATAATAAAGTATTTATAGCATCTTCACGTACTTGTTCTTTTATTGTTTGATTAGTACTATTACTTTCTTGTTTAACTACCTTTATGATTGTAGTAGCATTAAGGACAGTTTCTCTATCTTTATCTGACAGATAGTTGTCCCACCAATTTTTTAACATTCCTGTAAATCCGTAAGAAAGCAGGGTTGCTGCTTGCTTATCTGTATTACCTTTCATTTTATAGGCTGTTGCTGCTATTCCCATTTCATGTAATCTATTTAGTATTTGATGTTCTGCTTGTCCATCTATATTCCACTCAGTTATAGCATCACCTGTGTGCGAACTGAATGATACTAGATGTTCTTCTTCATACTGTATGTCAGGAAATGTAGGTTTTTTATAATAATTTTTCTTATGATGATAATTAGATCCTAATTTATTTAATTGATTATCTAATTCAGATAAGGTTTTTACCGAATTTTCTTTTTCTATTGGAATTGTATTTATCGTTAAAGATGATTTTAACCTTTTAGTAATTTCATCTAGAACATCATCTTTTATTTCCAATCCACCTTTAGGAAGACTAGGGAATTTATCTTTTGACATACTAGGTAGCCTGAAAATTGGATTTTTTCAATATTATCTTCAAATTTTATTCTTTTCTCTGGGAATGGTTTAAAAGAAGACTTGCTTCTTGCTTCTTCTACCTGATTGGCTATGACATGTAGTATTTGATTTGTATAATTACTTTGTTCTATTAATTTATTAATATCTTTATTTTTAGGTTCTCCTTGGGCATCTATTGATGTTCTTTTAAAAGGATTTCCTATTACTACTTTATCACCTACTGGTATATTTATTTCTTCTAATGGGGGAATGGTAGATTCTATTATTTTATTGCTTTTCGTATACCATTTTTTAACTACCATATTTAAAGATTCACAGTTGGCTAATTTTCCTGTATATTCAAACCATTTAAAAAATTCTAAACTACACTTCCATTTTTTCATATCTTTCATCCATTTATCTCTAAATGATTTCCTCTGTTCTAAAGTGTAATTGTTTCTATACCATTCTCTTTTAATATTATTCTCTGGTTTTACCCAGAGTTGTTGGAGATATTTTATATCTGGTTCAAATGGTTCTTCTAACGTTATCATTTCTAAGGAATCATTTATTTCGCTATAGGTTGGGCTTGATGGTTGATTGATTATGACAGGTTTGTATTCTGGTTGTGGAATTCTTTTACTAAAGTTAACACCTTTTAAATTTTTGCTTATTATGTCTTCTTCCTCCAGGGGACAAGAAGTAGATGGCCTTGAAAAGGACATCCTGGAAGATGAAGATGTAGCGTTAAAGGATCTAGATTTTAGGAATTTTAAATCTATTGATCCATCTGTATGTTGTATAACTTGTTCTATTTGTATAGATTCATCTTCCACTTTTGGTTCCGTGATGGAATCAAAGTGCCATTCATCTTTTGATAAGACTTCATCCCATTTAAGTAATCTTGGGACAAATATATTATGATGTTTAATATTTGCTTCCATTAACATTGTAACTCCTTTATGAGCTCTACTTGGTTTAGCTTTGGGAGCTAGAGTAGTTTTCATTAATTTATAATATACTCTATATATTATAGCTATTTCTCTGGCTTGATGTTTACTATTTAGATGTTTTGTTTTAACATTTAATGTTAGAACATCTAATATTGTTGGATCATTAATATCAACTGAGAAATTCGGATAACAATTAAAGTATACTGGCCCATTTGCCATGTTACTTTGTAATACGGCTATTAATGAATCATCAAAGTTTAAGAATCTATTATCTCTTAATAATAAACATATAGGAATATCTAATCCTAGTCTATGAAGAGGTTTTACAGCCACTTGCACTAGTCCTATATGTAGGAACTTATAACTTTTTCTATATTTTTCTATATCTTTTATAGACAATAGTTGAATTGTTTCAACTGACTGATTTATAGCAATTGTTGATTCACATGTTTTAATATTAAATCTATTTATGAAGTCAAATCCTCCGACTTCATATATCTTTTCTAACTTTTCTTTGGGAATATTCCAATTTAACAGATTATTTTCTATTTTTGATATTTTATCTACTTCTGTTGATAGGTTTATACTGTTTAATACTGACTGTGATGATCCTTCCATTTTAATAATGGGCTCCTGGACCGTCACAAGCTTTTCTATAATAACTTTCAGCTATGGGTTTTAATCTAAGTATTTCTGAAATATTATTTTGCATATAATGTAGAAAATCAATATTTCCTGTTGAAAGATATCTATGTAAATTATCCTTTAAAAGCTTTTCATGGTCATTAATTTCTTTATCAATATTTATCCAGAGTTCTAGATAACCTGGATCCATATTCATTTTTAAAATATTATATTTTTATTTTTATTAAGGAAATCTCTTCTCCAAAGTTTATAATATAGCAGAAGAGTTTCTTCTACGTAAGGATTATCGTTGTTTATTAAATCAGAAAAACATATATTCATAAAATAGATATAATAATCATTATCATTATATTTATTAAACCAGTGTTTCATAAGATACGGGAGTTAAGTGTTTTTGTTTTCTTATGGGGGGGTTATCCTATAGTTAACTCTACTCTTTTCAATTAAGGTGTTTTCTTTATTCAGATTTCCTTCGTTCTTATCCTATGTAGCTAAGCGACGGGAACACCAATCCGGGTCCGGCCCTATTTCCTAGACTCAACGGGCTAATCCAACGGAACTTTATGGCTTGCCAACGTCTAAACCGGAGATTAATCGGTTACCTCGACACAAGGATAAGGAGTAAGAGATATGAACAAGAAAACAGGCTTCACAGAAAATTTCGAGTTAACAAGGATAACAAGAGATTTAGCCGATGATCATATTGGCTGTGATACCATAGGGGCAGTAGATCATCTACACACGCCGATTCAATTTCCATTATCAGTGAATTTTAAAATATCAGGTTATAATTTTTACGACTACAAAAATGCGTGGTTTAACTTCATATACTTAAGACCCGGCAGCCATTCATGGTTTGTCAAGTTCTGTGAAAAGGTATCAACAGATCCCATCCCAAGATGGTTTTATGAATGGTGGAATACATTTGGAGCAGACGAAAGGGTGTTGTCACCTTCTTTCAAACAGTTACACACTAATTACCAGAAAGAAAACGAAGAACTAGCAGCATTACCAGAACATATACAGTTATGTAAATTCTTCATGGCTAAAAGAGTATCCTATATTATTAGTTGGGAATTCAATATAGAGGTATTATGCAAGGTCAGGTACCTTGTTAAAACTATAAAAATTAAGGGGTGGACCCCTAAGAACAAAGAAAAACAGGTTCAGCAAGTTCAAACGAAGATCGGACCAACAGACAAATTATCAAAGGAAGCGTTGAAAAGAAAACTTCAACAGGCCTTAGCAAATTTAGACCAAGCAAATGGAAGCGAAATAAATCAAATCACTGAATTATTAGATACAGCGTCATCAACAGCATCAGCAGGAGATAATGGAGATATGGAAGACCCACACGGGATTGCTCAAGCATATCTCACGGATTTTTAGCAAAAGATAGACAACAAATAAGTGCCAAGTGGTATCAATAATGTAGATCTTACTTTACTTTTGTAAAGATAAGATTCTTGACAATAGGACCCCATTAGCATCAATAATGTAAATCTTATCTTACTTTATAAAAGATAAGATTCCCCGTTAATAGCTCTCCACCTGTAAAGGAGAATAGTGTCATTAGCAGCTATAAATAGAAGTAGAAATCAGAAGTAAGGCATCACTCGAAATCCTCACTTTCGAAATATTGCCTACTTTCCCTCTCTGTAAAATAATGTTCCTTCATGTTCAATAAACAGTTCCAATTTTAATAGTAAGTTTTCTGATCTTATAAATATTTTTAACATTTACTTTGATTTTTAGTTTTTGATTTAATTATTAGCTTTATTATTTCATAAATATGTTTTTTGGGACCTTCTACTGCCCCTATGGTATCAGAGCCAATATGATCATCGGCTAAATCTCTTGTTATCCTTGTTAACTCGAAATTTTCTGTTAAGCCTGTTTTCTTGTTCATATCTCTTACTCCTTATCCTTGTGTCGAGGTAACCGATTAATCTCCGGTTTAGACGTTGGCAAGCCATAAAGTTCCGTTGGATTAGCCCGTTGAGTCTAGGAAATAGGGCCGGACCCGGATTGGTGTTCCCGTCGCTTAGCTACATAGGATAAGAACGAAGGAAATCTGAATAAAGAAAACACCTTAATAGAAAAGAGTAGAGTTAACTATAGGATAACCCCCCCATAAGAAAACAAAAACACTTAACTCCCGTATCTTATGAAACACTGGTTTAATAAATATAATGATAATGATTATTATATCTATTTTATGAATATATGTTTTTCTGATTTAATAAACAACGATAATCCTTACGTAGAAGAAACTCTTCTGCTATATTATAAACTTTGGAGAAGAGATTTCCTTAATAAAAATAAAAATATAATATTTTAAAAATGAATATGGATCCAGGTTATCTAGAACTCTGGATAAATATTGATAAAGAAATTAATGACCATGAAAAGCTTTTAAAGGATAATTTACATAGATATCTTTCAACAGGAAATATTGATTTTCTACATTATATGCAAAATAATATTTCAGAAATACTTAGATTAAAACCCATAGCTGAAAGTTATTATAGAAAAGCTTGTGACGGTCCAGGAGCCCATTATTAAAATGGAAGGATCATCACAGTCAGTATTAAACAGTATAAACCTATCAACAGAAGTAGATAAAATATCAAAAATAGAAAATAATCTGTTAAATTGGAATATTCCCAAAGAAAAGTTAGAAAAGATATATGAAGTCGGAGGATTTGACTTCATAAATAGATTTAATATTAAAACATGTGAATCAACAATTGCTATAAATCAGTCAGTTGAAACAATTCAACTATTGTCTATAAAAGATATAGAAAAATATAGAAAAAGTTATAAGTTCCTACATATAGGACTAGTGCAAGTGGCTGTAAAACCACTTCATAGACTAGGATTAGATATTCCTATATGTTTATTATTAAGAGATAATAGATTCTTAAACTTTGATGATTCATTAATAGCCGTATTACAAAGTAACATGGCAAATGGGCCAGTATACTTTAATTGTTATCCGAATTTCTCAGTTGATATTAATGATCCAACAATATTAGATGTTCTAACATTAAATGTTAAAACAAAACATCTAAATAGTAAACATCAAGCCAGAGAAATAGCTATAATATATAGAGTATATTATAAATTAATGAAAACTACTCTAGCTCCCAAAGCTAAACCAAGTAGAGCTCATAAAGGAGTTACAATGTTAATGGAAGCAAATATTAAACATAATAATATATTTGTCCCAAGATTACTTAAATGGGATGAAGTCTTATCAAAAGATGAATGGCACTTTGATTCCATCACGGAACCAAAAGTGGAAGATGAATCTATACAAATAGAACAAGTTATACAACATACAGATGGATCAATAGATTTAAAATTCCTAAAATCTAGATCCTTTAACGCTACATCTTTGACACGACCCGAAATCCGGTTAGGCCGTGCGGGCACCCGACAGCTTCCCCTAGACCCGTCGGGCGAACCCTTACCAATTAAATTAGGAAAATAAATATAATAATTTATAAATAAGGACAAGACTTTAAAATAAAAACACAGACATACTGATACCTCTAAGCTGTACAAAAGAAATTACAGCTGACTACCCAACATGCTAGGTTTAGGGCTATCCAGACCAGACATCTAAGAGTACAAAAGATGACAAATACCTCCTGAAGGGAGCAAAATGCAACTGAAATAATAACCAACAAGCTGGTGGCCATCCGGAATAAAAGCTGGCTCACCCTGACAGCTGAAGTCGTCTTCGCTCCTTCACAACGTGGCGAACTCAATCCTGGAGCGAACCTGCCGAAACGAAATAGATAGACAAGAAACAAACAACAAACAAGGGTGAGTCAAAAGGACTCAATAAGTGGGGCAGACTAGCCACCTCAAAGAATAGGATAGCTAGTCAGGGAGAAAAGAAACAGATAAACCAAATTCCTTTTATTTAAATTATGAAAAGGCGGAGCCAGATAATAACTAGAAACACGTATGGAATGACAAACTCATTAACAACCGGGAACGTAAGATAGCCAGAACATATAGGTATCCCGAACATATCATCAATCAGAAACACATCCTGTTGCGGCGTGCAACCCAATCTATATATTCATCCTGTTGCGGCGTGCAACCCGATCCATATATTAATAACGTTGCGGCGTGCAACCCGATCCCCGCAACCCAGAATATGAGCCAGAAATATATAGGCAAACTGAGATATGTCCACGACATAGTGTACATACCGCATACATAAAACACAACACAATACACAGAATAGTCAGTATGCGGTGCAATGAGATGGGATGAATGTGGTACAATGCAATGCAGTCACATATGTCTGATACCTATCTCCGGCGCGGGACTCTCATCGTCTACCAGGAGATATATGCAAAAATGACCCTTCACCGGCTCGGGACTCTCATCGATTACCGGGAAGTATATGTAATAATGACCCTTCTCCGGCTCGGAACTCTCATCGATTACCGGGAAGTATATGTAATAATGACCCTTCACCGGTGCGGGACTCTCATCGCCAACCGGGAAGTATATGCAATAATGATCCTTCACCGGTGCGGGACTCTCATCGCCAACCGGGAAGTATATGCAATGCACAAAACCAGAGTGCAATGTTCATATGCTCAATGCAATACCAACAACAGGGCATAACATATAATATACAATGTAAATTCAAAGCAAAGGCGTAATGAGTACGCCCATCGGCAGCTACACACGTAAGGAACACGTGGTAGAAAATCCACAAGGCCAGGTGCCTCCGAAGAAATGGATATAAACACTTACCTCGTTCCGAAGTTAACACTGCTACCCAACAACCGCTTTATTCTTTGAATTCA
This sequence comes from Petunia axillaris subsp. axillaris, assembly GCA_029990575.1. Classification (NCBI taxonomy): domain Eukaryota; kingdom Viridiplantae; phylum Streptophyta; class Magnoliopsida; order Solanales; family Solanaceae; genus Petunia; species Petunia axillaris. The sequence continues at coordinate 97,938,980 of JARKNS010000004.1, read as the reverse complement.
TTGCCAAACGATCCCACTGAATGTTTCGGGGTGAAAATTCTACTTTTTCCCAGCCCCTTTTTTCATTTTCTGGCATTTTTTTTTGGTGTGTCACCCCTGTTTCTCGTTTCCTCTATTGACGTTTCATTTTCGTTCATTGCTTCTGTTTTCATACTACTACTACTACTGCCTGGTCCTTAGCTTAAAGCTAAGGACCCACCGCCTAACTTTAGTAATTTTGTCTTTTTCTCTTTTTTTTGTTTGTTTTGTTTTATTTTCTTTGTGCGACGAAAATTAAAACGGTACCCTGCGATATTCGAAATAATTCCAACTTTTGCATACAAGTTATACAAAATATATGTAACATACTCGCGAAGGCGAATCTCAATTTGGACTCCCGAAACTCAAGATGTGAATTTAAATGAAAAGAAGTCAAATTATTTAACTTTCGGCATTTTAGCGGAAACTAGCCGAACAACATGGAAATTTACTTTCGAAAATTTACAAAAATCACACATAATCATACGAACCTAAAGGCACTTTCGGATTTCGAATCGGAGCTCATTCGGCAAAAACCGAGCTTGAAAATCTCTTTTTAATATTTATTGCCAATAAAAACTGAAACCTTCTTCCGATGCCTACCAAACGAGGTCTGATTTAGCTCAAATTTTACAGACAGGTTCTAATGGACATTATGAATATTTTAAAATTATCGACACGCCAATCGGAGTCCTAACTTTCGAAACGACTGACCGAGGTCGTTTCATTCTCCTCCACTTAAACTCTCGTTCGTCCTCGAACGAGCCTAAGTCTAAAGCAAGATTCACGCTGATAAGAAAAGCACTTGCACGACCTTCATAAACTATCCCACAAAATTTTTCTCATGATTACAGAATCAAAATTATAACACGCATATCGAAATCTTGGATAAAAACATAGCTGGATAATATCCTAACGCCATTGCCCAGCTTATTCTGACTATACTGATCATTCCTCGATCACGAGAGGAGAGTTCTACATTTTCGAAACAAAGATACACGAACTTTGGATGGATAACATGGTTCAGCCGATAATCACCTCTTCAATATACCTTTCGATATAGAACAAGTCGATGGAACTAGGAATTAGCTCACACTTGATGCAATAGGGGAAGCTTTTGAAGTACCTTGTCATTACACACTATAGAAGATTTGATGTATTTTTTACGAACGCACTATGCAACATCTCAGCTGATGTTAGTGTTGTTCCGCAAGCTCTTTGTGGGAATGTAATTACTCGTATCCTAATGTATGTCAAAGGTTCATCTGAACAGGGTCTATCATATAAGGATAAGGATCATGCAAATACTTCTAGATAGTATGATGCAGACAAGGAATGATCTCCAGACTGAACACCTACTTTAGGGTATTGTCTTTCAATTGAAAATATTATGACTTGAAAAAGTAAAAATAAAGGAGACACGTAATTGGACCATGAGCTGAAGCAGAATACCAGCAAAAAAGTTGATTACATGAGCGCTTACAACGCTGAAGTAACCTCTCAAGGAGTTAAGGTGTGAAGGAGATATGCCAATGATGGATGGACGACAAGCTGCACTAGATCTTTCACTCTAAATTTCCATGAAGTAAAACAGCGTCAGTATGAGGATCCAGTTCTAGTTGAATACAGACAGATAACCCAAAGAAAACCGAAGTCACCATACAGGGTCACTACTGACGGTGTTCTCATGTATAAAGATAGACTTTGTATTTCTGATGTCACAGATTTACGTGGACAGATTATGATAGAGGCACATTATTCCAAATACACTGTTCATCCAGATTCGACTAAGATGCACCATGATATTAAGCAGATTATTGGTGGGATAGAATGAAGCGTGACATAGCAGGATTTGTGGCTCAGTGTTCTAATTGCCAGCAGGTTAAAGTCGTGTCATCTTTTCAGACTTTATATTTTCAGCAGATAGATACGTATATATGATCAGGTTGCCAGCTTATCCCTATCATTAATAGATTATTAGTGGGTTTAGCAATGATCGGCACTCATTGTAGATTTCTACCGTAGCATTACTTTGGGTCGTGAGAAAAGTGATATCAACACCTCCGAGATTTAATATTACCATTCAGTATTTGGAGGAAGACTCCTCCACTTAAAGCACAAACTCATGCAACCATTTGAATAGGAATAACCATCCTCGCACAGTCTGCTGGACTAAAGAAGATTTAGCTAAAAGCTGAACGTAGGAAGACCTAAGCTACCAACTACCTTTCGAGTTGCCAACCAGCTGCAACTCTCGAGTTCACAACTCTATACCCTTTCCGTAAACACCACCGCCTGATGGATGGTACTTCTATATAAAAATTTTGACAGAGTTTCCCCTGAAACTGGATTATCCGCAAAAACAGAACCAACACTATACTATACATGGGAATGGATACTCGGATAAACTGATAATATAAACATGTTAAACAGATAACAAGATGAGACAACTGGATGACATAACAAATCTGCAGATAGAATGTCTGGACAACTCCACTGTCCAGATTTTCAACCTAAACAATAATATGCTTACCCGGTTACCTTGACATGCACTCTGGCTCAACACAGGGAACATCACAATAGGTTACTGATCGCCTAAGCTCACTAGTGCCGGACGAAGAAGAAATGGAAATGGATTGAGGATAGAAATAATTAGAGCTTCAGGAAGTTCATCTTATTATTTGCTTGGCTACCAAAGCTAGACTACTTCCGACTCAGGCGAGCCAAAGAATTGCAATTGAAGAGATAGACATTAAATAAGCTTTATGGAAAAAAACATCCATACCAATTTGACCTCCCAATAAGAAGGAAACTCTGACAATTTACCAGAATACCCTTTTTATAATACAGACAAGCTCATAGGATAACATAACTTTATTAGCGTTTTGAACCAAGAGGAGATACGTAGATCGAATATTACTTACTAATCACTTTGCACCGAAAGAAATGATAACACTTTCTGATGGTGACGAATTAGGATCCCATTATCCTACCAACACGAAATTCTGAGAAGAGAGGTAAATAGATTTGATATAATAAGAGAAGGTGGCACAACAGGATACCAAGCAGGCAATAGCGACACTCACTATCAAATATCTCATATTTAGACCAGATAAATTGGTAGAGTCTTATAAATGCCAGGAATAAATCATACCAGAAGCTCACCGCTCTACCGCAACCGATTCTTAACAGAAACAATATCCAAGGAAACCATGAAACATGATATGACAGACCATCTCCAGATTGATCGGAAGAATCAAATCTTAAGGGAAAAAGAAATACATGGATCCACTACATCGGATACCTCAGCATCCCGCCAGACAAGCAGTTCATAGAACTGCCTCTGCAGCTGAGCTGAGCCACTACCCTGACAATCACTTTATAAATAACCACTGCCACCACACTCTCAACCTCTACTAGATGGTGGCCTTTCTCTGGCTAATTGAGGTCTATATGAAATCCCCTGCGACTGCGCAGATGCCTGATGACGAGAGAAAAGACGACTGAGTAACTGTCGGAGTAAGGGAAAACTCCTCAAAGAATAGCCAAACTCATGACAAAGATAACACCTTTTCAGTGAAAATGGAAGCTGGACAGATTGTTGATAGCTACAAAAAGAAAACTGAGTTTATCTTGATGAGCTACTGGCGCACTCTAAGAATTACGTGACACAAGCTGAGATAACCTGGAAGGTGACCTCCCAAAATAATCAGGACTTTTACCTCCAAATGAGGTACCATGGTTACCCACTAGGGCCATGGGGTCTCTTACTTTCCCGCTCTAACTCTTCCAGCTCTAACTTATGGTATGCCTCATACCTCTGAGAAATATTAACAACGACATCAAATAAAGTCCCAACCTCAATTTTTCGAGCCATCTGGGACCTCAAGGAAGGAGAAAGGTCAATAATAAATATTTGAATCTATCGAAAGGCTCATGGACTAGTTCTAATACATATTCAGCCATTCTATAAAATTCAATCTTATATTCTGAAACACCAACAGGCTAACCGACATGCCACCCTATCCAATCCACTCAAACTGGAAACACTTTTCATCTCGTTCGTTACTTGAAAGGAACTTTTCCACGAACCTAGAAAAAAAACCGAATCAAGTTAACTAATAAGAGAGCGGTCCACCAATTCAAGGCTGGACCCTTGAGACTGAAATGAACAATAACCAACATCATACCGCTCGATACAATCAAGAGCCTGAATGATACGCTCACATTATTTTATTTTAAAAAAAATCACGAGGTTTCTCTGACGCATTGCTTAAGAATGTCAAAAGGTTCAACCGCGTAAAATAATGCAACCTCTTTAGACACTCGGACCGAACCTTTACCTCGGCTGGCTAACCAGCCAGAACAATTGGTGGCGCAACACATGCTGCTTCTAGAACATAACTTACTGAGGCAACATCAGGGACTGGAACAGGGGCTCCATGAGACCGAACATCTGTATCTGCGGAAACCTGATAAGTTGCCTAGAGAATAATAGGTTCTTGTGGTAGCTACATCACTGAGATTCTCGTAAAATATTGTAGAAAGCTAAGGGAACCATAAGGCCCTGCTCCCTTGCTCATCGCGAGCTCGTACAGCTGGAACCTCTGTAACTAGATCGTCAGCACGATAAAAAACTCTCAGGGCTTCGTCAGTGCTAGCCCCAGGCTAGACTGCTTCGTCTTGAACTTATACCGTTTGCTGATTTATCGCACGAGGTTTCACAATTACCACGAACAAATTAACGAAAATATTTTGAATCCTAGACCGACGCACGATCAGAAATGAAGGAAGTGAAACTTCCTAAATGCCATCATAGCCTCTCGTAGATAAGTACGGACGTCTACGTACCCATCAGCGAGACTCTACTAGACACTGTCTTAGTCTGGATAAACACTAAACTGGGCTCTGATACCAACTGACACGACCCGAAATCCGGTTAGGCCGTGCGGGCACCCGACAGCTTCCCCTAGACCCGTCGGGCGAACCCTTACCAATTAAATTAGGAAAATAAATATAATAATTTATAAATAAGGACAAGACTTTAAAATAAAACACAGACATACTGATACCTCTAAGCTGTACAAAAGAAATTACAGCTGACTACCCAACATGCTAGGTTTAGGGCTATCCAGACCAGACATCTAAGAGTACAAAAGATGACAAATACCTCCTGAAGGGAGCAAAATGCAACTGAAATAATAACCAACAAGCTGGTGGCCATCCGGAATAAAAGCTGGCTCACCCTGACAGCTGAAGTCGTCTTCGCTCCTTCACAACGTGGCGAACTCAATCCTGGAGCGAACCTGCCGAAACGAAATAGATAGACAAGAAACAAACAACAAACAAGGGTGAGTCAAAAGGACTCAATAAGTGGGGCAGACTAGCCACCTCAAAGAATAGGATAGCTAGTCAGGGAGAAAAGAAACAGATAAACCAAATTCCTTTTATTTAAATTATGAAAAGGCGGAGCCAGATAATAACTAGAAACACGTATGGAATGACAAACTCATTAACAACCGGGAACGTAAGATAGCCAGAACATATAGGTATCCCGAACATATCATCAATCAGAAACACATCCTGTTGCGTCGTGCAACCCAATCTATATATTCATCCTGTTGCGGCGTGCAACCCGATCCATATATTAATAACGTTGCGGCGTGCAACCCGATCCCCGCAACCCAGAATATGAGCCAGAAATATATAGGCAAACTGAGATATGTCCACGACATAGTGTACATACCGCATACATAAAACACAACACAATACACAGAATAGTCAGTATGCGGTGCAATGAGATGGGATGAATGTGGTACAATGCAATGCAGTCACATATGTCTGATACCTATCTCCGGCGCGGGACTCTCATCGTCTACCAGGAGATATATGCAAAAATGACCCTTCACCGGCTCGGGACTCTCATCGATTACCGGGAAGTATATGTAATAATGACCTTTCTCCGGCTCGGGACTCTCATCGATTACCGGGAAGTATATGTAATAATGACCCTTCACCGGTGCGGGACTCTCATCGCCAACCGGGAAGTATATGCAATAATGATCCTTCACCGGTGCGGGACTCTCATCGCCAACCGGGAAGTATATGCAATGCACAAAACCAGAGTGCAATGTTCATATGCTCAATGCAATACCAACAACAGGGCATAACATATAATATACAATGTAAATTCAAAGCAAAGGCGTAATGAGTACGCCCATCGGCAGCTACACACGTAAGGAACACGTGGTAGAAAATCCACAAGGCCAGGTGCCTCCGAAGAAATGGATATAAACACTTACCTCGTTCCGAAGTTAACACTGCTACCCAACAACCGCTTTATTCTTTGAATTCATTGCCAAACGATCCCACTGAATGTTTCGGGGTGAAAATTCTACTTTTTCCCAGCCCCTTTTTTCATTTTCTGGCATTTTTTTTTGGTGTGTCACCTCTGTTTCTCGTTTCCTCTATTGACGTTTCATTTTCGTTCATTGCTTCTGTTTTCATACTACTACTACTACTGCCTGGTCCTTAGCTTAAAGCTAAGGACCCACCGCCTAACTTTAGTAATTTTGTCTTTTTCTCTTTTTTTTGTTTGTTTTGTTTTATTTTCTTTGCGCGACGAAAATTAAAACGGTACCCTGCGATATTCGAAATAATTCCAACTTTTGCATACAAGTTATACAAAATATATGTAACATACTCGCGAAGGCGAATCTCAATTTGGACTCCCGAAACTCAAGATGTGAATTTAAATGAAAAGAAGTCAAATTATTTAACTTTCGGCATTTTAGCGGAAACTAGCCGAACAACATGGAAATTTACTTTCGAAAATTTACAAAAATCACACATAATCATACGAACCTAAAGGCACTTTCGGATTTCGAATCGGAGCTCATTCGGCAAAAACCGAGCTTGAAAATCTCTTTTTAATATTTATTGCCAATAAAAACTGAAACCTTCTTCCGATGCCTACCAAACGAGGTCTGATTTAGCTAAAATTTTACAGACAGGTTCTAATGGACATTATGAATATTTTAAAATTATCGACACGCCAATCGGAGTCCTAACTTTCGAAACGACTGACCGAGGTCGTTTCAATCTTCATCTTCCAGGACGTCCTTTTCAAGGCCATCTACTTCTTGTCCCCTGGAGGAAGAAGACATAATAAGCAAAAATTTAAAAGGTGTTAACTTTAGTAAAAGAATTCCACAACCAGAATACAAACCTGTCATAATCAATCAACCATCAAGCCCAACCTATAGTGAAATAAATGATTCCTTAGAAATGATAACGTTAGAAGAACCATTTGAACCAGATATAAAATATCTCCAACAACTCTTGGTAAAACCAGAGAATAATATTAAAAGAGAATGGTATAGAAACAATTACACTTTAGAACAGAGGAAATCATTTAGAGATAAATGGATGAAAGATATGAAAAAATGGAAGTGTAGTTTAGAATTTTTTAAATGGTTTGAATATACAGGAAAATTAGCCAACTGTGAATCTTTAAATATGGTAGTTAAAAAATGGTATACGAAAAGCAATAAAATAATAGAATCTACCATTCCCCCATTAGAAGAAATAAATATACCAGTAGGTGATAAAGTAGTAATAGGAAATCCTTTTAAAAGAACATCAATAGATGCCCAAGGAGAACCTAAAAATAAAGATATTAATAAATTAATAGAACAAAGTAATTATACAAATCAAATACTACATGTCATAGCCAATCAGGTAGAAGAAGCAAGAAGCAAGTCTTCTTTTAAACCATTCCCAGAGAAAAGAATAAAATTTGAAGATAATATTGAAAAAAATCCAATTTTCAGGCTACCTAGTATGTCAAAAGATAAATTCCCTAGTCTTCCTAAAGGTGGATTGGAAATAAAAGATGATGTTCTAGATGAAATTACTAAAAGGTTAAAATCATCTTTAACGATAAATACAATTCCAATAGAAAAAGAAAATTCGGTAAAAACCTTATCTGAATTAGATAATCAATTAAATAAATTAGGATCTAATTATCATCATAAGAAAAATTATTATAAAAAACCTACATTTCCTGACATACAGTATGAAGAAGAACATCTAGTATCATTCAGTTCGCACACAGGTGATGCTATAACTGAGTGGAATATAGATGGACAAGCAGAACATCAAATACTAAATAGATTACATGAAATGGGAATAGCAGCAACAGCCTATAAAATAAAAGGTAATACAGATAAGCAAGCAGCAACCCTGCTTTCTTACGGATTTACAGGAATGTTAAAAAATTGGTGGGACAACTATCTGTCAGATAAAGATAGAGAAACTGTCCTTAATGCTACTACAATCATAAAGGTAGTTAAACAAGAAAGTAATAGTACTAATCAAACAATAGAAGAACAAGTACGTGAAGATGCTATAAATACTTTATTATATGCTATAATTAAACACTTTATTGGAGAACCAAAAGTATTTAAAGATAGAAGTTTAGAAATATTATCTAATTTATCATGTCCAAAATTACATGACTTTAAATGGTATAAAGACATATTCCTAAATAAAGTAATGATTAGAGAAGATTGTAATCATAGTTATTGGAAAGAAAGATTTATAAGTGGATTACCACAGTTATTTGCAGATAAAGTTAGACAAAAAATAAAAGATAGATTTAACGGTGAAATACCTTATGATGGTTTAACCTATGGTGATTTAATAAGCTTTATTAACATAACAGCTTTAGAACTATGTACTGATATGAAATTAAAAAATCAGCTAAAAAGAGATTATAAAATCACTAAGAAAGAATTAGGAAATTTCTGTAGTGATTTTGGTTATGCTAAGATAACTGCCCCGTCTACCGAGGCAACAAAAAAATCCAAAAGGAAAAATAGAAAAGACAAAAGTAGCAATAGTGATTATAAAAGAAAATATTCCAAAAGATATAGGAAGAAAATTCCAAAGAATACAAGTCAAAGTAAACAACCTTCTTTTAAAGAAAGATGCTACAATTGTGGAAAAAAGGGCCATAAGGCAAATGATTGTAGAGTCAAGACAAAGAAGAAAAATAAAATTAATAGTTTAGAATTAGATGAAGACATTAAGAATAAAATATATGCTATACTAGACGAAAATGATAATAGTGAAAAAGAAAGTGCATCCACGGAAAGCATAAGTGATGATGAACAAATTAATATAGCATATGAGTCTAGTGATAGTTACACTTCCGAATCAGAGTGTGATTGTCCTAGAGGATTATGTACCTGCGGAACAGGTTCAATAAAAGTCATATCAAATGAAAATAAAGAATTCTTCTTTGATCTAATAGATCAAATAAAAGATGAAGAAATTAAAAGAGAATATCTTTTAAAATTAAAAGAAATAGTCTTAAGTAGAGAATCAAATAAAACTAACATATCCAATCCTTTTAGTATGAAAAAAATTCTACAAAAATTTGATAAAAAAGAAGAAAAAATATCTATATCAGATCTTTATGCAGAATTAACAACATTAAAATAAGAAGTTAATATTTTAAAACAAAAAGTTAATAACATAGAGGAAGAAAATCTTGCTCTAGAATTAATTCAAAAAACTCAAAAGGAGTTAAATTCTACAATAATAGGAGAAAGTTCAAATACTAAACAAGTAGAAGCACAAGACGACGAATTAGGAGTCTTGGCTATCTCTAAAATTAAGTCTCAAAAATGGTATGTACCAATAAAATTAGTCATAAATAGTGAATACAGTATCCAGACAGTAGCTTTATTAGACTCTGGTGCTGACCAAAATTGTATAGTAGAAGGATTAATTCCAACAAAATATTGCGATAAAACATCAGCAAAATTATTCTCTGCATCAGGAGAAAAACTTAAAATAAAATATAAATTATCTAATGCACATATATGTAATGATAATATATGCTTTAAAAATACTTTTATTCTGATAAAGGATTTAAATGAGGAAGTTATATTAGGAACTCCCTTTTTAACTCAGATATCTCCTTTTACAGTTAATACAACAGGTATTACTACCAATAATCTTGGTAAAGAAATAATATTTTATTTCCTAAATGGTCCAAAGCAAAGAGAAATAGATACTCTAAAAGAAAGAAGTATCTATAAAATACAATTAATAAAAAATCAAATAAATTACATAAAAGACGAAATTAAAATTGTTAAAATAGAAAACCAGTTTAAAGATAAACTAATTCAAGATAAAATACTACAAACCCAAAAAGAAATAGAATCTGAAGTCTGTTCAGATCTACCTAATGCCTTTTGGGAAAGAAAAAGGCATATAGTACGATTACCGTATATAGAAGGATTTGAAGAAGGATCTATCCCCACTAAGGCTAGACCAATTCAAATGAACCAAGAATTAATGGAATATTGTAAAAAGGAAATTAATGAAACATTAGAAAAGAAAATAATTCGTCCTTCTAAGTCACCTTGGAGTTGTTCCGCATTTTATGTTAATAATAATGCTGAACGAGAAAGAGGAGCTCCAAGATTAGTTATAAATTATAAACCTTTAAACAAAGTATTAAGATGGATACGATATCCAATCCCAAATAAAAGAGATTTATTAAAAAGAACGTATAAGGCTAAAATATATAGTAAATTTGATATGAAATCAGGATTCTGGCAAATCCAAATAGATGAAAGGGATAAGTATAAAACAGCATTTAATGTGCCCTTTGGCCAATATGAATGGAATGTTATGCCCTTTGGGTTCAAGAATGCCCCATCAGAATTTCAAAATATAATGAATAATATATTTAATCCATATAGTTCATTCTCAATAGTTTATATTGATGATGTATTAATATTTTCAGAAAATATAGATCAACATTTTAAGCATTTAAAGATATTTCTTAATATTATTAAGAAAAATGGGCTGGTAGTGAGTGCCAAGAAGATTAAATTATTTCAAACCTCTATTAGATTTTTAGGACATGACTTGTCTCAAGGCATGTATAAACCAATTTGTAGAGCCATAGAATTCTCTACAAAATTTCCAGATGTTTTAACAGATAAAACTCAGTTACAAAGGTTTCTAGGAAGCCTCAATTATGTTTCAGATTTTATTCCAAACCTTAGACAAATATGTGAACCCCTTTATCAGCGTCTTAGGAAAAATCCAGTTCCTTGGAGCCAAGAACAAACACAAACAGTCCAAAAAGTCAAAAGTATTGTTCAAAGACTTCCTTGTCTAGGCATACCACATCCGGATGCCTTTATGATTGTTGAAACCGATGCCTCTGAAATAGGTTTCGGAGGAATTCTTAAACAGCGTCTCTCTCCAAAAGAGTCTGAACAATTAGTCCGATATTGCTCTGGAATATGGAACGGAGCTCAAAAAAATTATAGTACTATTAAAAAAGAAATTTTATCAATAGTTTTATGTATAACTAAATTTCAAGATGATTTGATAAACAAAGAATTTCTTTTAAGAGTTGATTGTAAAGCAGCAAAAGATGTTTTGCAAAAAGATGTTAAGAATTTAGTTTCAAAACAAATATTTGCCAGATGGCAAGCTTTATTATCTAGCTTTGATTTTCAAATAGAATTTATTAAAGGAGAAGACAATAGTCTTCCAGATTTTTTAACTAGAGAATTTTTACAGAAAAGACATGAGGCCATTATATCCAGTAAAACCTCCGAGGCAATTCCTTGAACAGCATCATAACCAGAATTCACATATAAACAGATATACGGCTTTAGCAGAGTTTCCTCAATTACCTCCTCCTACACCGTTAAAGAGAGAAGCAACCCCAGGAACCTCAAAACAATCTTTAAACAGTTATGCCAAAAGAACCATAAACAGTTATTCTGAGGCAGTACAACCTCAACCTCCCATTAAACAAGAACAAGCAAGCTCTTCAACAGCAAGTCAACAGAAATTCGATTGGATAAACAGTCAACAGGTACCAATCATTGCGATTGAGAGAAAATTAGTTGAAAAATGAATTACAGATATTATCAAGTCTTGTTACACAGACAGAAATTATGTGGAAACAGACAACCCTTATAAAACAAGAGAATTTTATGAAGCTATATTGATAGCAACCGATTCAATAGAGATTGAAAATGAGTTAGCAGATAAAAATGATCCAAGGAGTATTAGGTACTCCAAGTTTACTATTAAAAGAATTTTAAGCCCTGCGGATTGGCCAGTAGATCATCTACTGGCGCCGATTCAATTTCCATTATCAGTGAATTTTAAAATATCAGGTTATAATTTTTACGACTACAAAAATGCGTGGTTTAACTTCATATACTTAAGACCCGGCAGCCATTCATGGTTTGTCAAGTTCTGTGAAAAGGTATCAACAGATCCCATCCCAAGATGGTTTTATGAATGGTGGAATACATTTGGAGCAGACGAAAGGGTGTTGTCACCTTCTTTCAAACAGTTACACACTAATTACCAGAAAGAAAACGAAGAACTAGCAGCATTACCAGAACATATACAGTTATGTAAATTCTTCATGGCTAAAAGAGTATCCTATATTATTAGTTGGGAATTCAATATAGAGGTATTATGCAAGGTCAGGTACCTTGTTAAAACTATAAAAATTAAGGGGTGGACCCCTAAGAACAAAGAAAAACAGGTTCAGCAAGTTCAAACGAAGATCGGACCAACAGACAAATTATCAAAGGAAGCGTTGAAAAGAAAACTTCAACAGGCCTTAGCAAATTTAGACCAAGCAAATGGCAGCGAAATAAATCAAATCACTGAATTATTAGATACAGCGTCATCAACAGCATCAGCAGGAGATAATGGAGATCTACATTATTGATACCACTTGGCACTTATTTGTTGTCTATCTTTTGCTAAAAATCCGTGAGATATGCTTGAGCAATCCCGTGTGGGTCTTCCATATCTCCATTATCTCCTGCTGATGCTGTTGATGACGCTGTATCTAATAATTCAGTGATTTGATTTATTTCGCTGCCATTTGCTTGGTCTAAATTTGCTAAGGCCTGTTGAAGTTTTCTTTTCAACGCTTCCTTTGATAATTTGTCTGTTGGTCCGATCTTCGTTTGAACTTGCTGAACCTATTTTTCTTTGTTCTTAGGGGTCCACCCCTTAATTTTTATAGTTTTAACAAGGTACCTGACCTTGCATAATACCTCTATATTGAATTCCCAACTAATAATATAGGATACTCTTTTAGCCATGAAGAATTTACATAACTGTATATGTTCTGGTAATGCTGCTAGTTCTTCGTTTTCTTTCTGGTAATTAGTGTGTAACTGTTTGAAAGAAGGTGACAACACCCTTTCGTCTGCTCCAAATGTATTCCACCATTCATAAAACCATCTTGGGATGGGATCTGTTGATACCTTTTCACAGAACTTGACAAACCATGAATGGCTGCCGGGTCTTAAATATATGAAGTTAAACCACGCATTTTTGTAGTCGTAAAAATTATAACCTGATATTTTAAAATTCACTGATAATGGAAATTGAATCGGCGCCAGTAGATGATCTACTGGCCAATCCGCAGGGCTTAAAATTCTTTTAATAGTAAACTTGGAGTACCTAATACTCCTTGGATCATTTTTATCTGCTAACTCATTTTCAATCTCTATTGAATCGGTTGCTATCAATATAGCTTCATAAAATTCTCTTGTTTTATAAGGGTTGTCTGTTTCCACATAATTTCTGTCTGTGTAACAAGACTTGATAATATCTGTAATTCATTTTTCAACTAATTTTCTCTCAATCGCAATGATTGGTACCTGTTGACTGTTTATCCAATCGAATTTCTGTTGACTTGCTGTTGAAGAGCTTGCTTGTTCTTGTTTAATGGGAGGTTGAGGTTGTACTGCCTCAGAATAACTGTTTATGGTTCTTTTGGCATAACTGTTTAAGGATTGTTTTGAGGTTCCTGGGGTTGCTTCTCTCTTTACCGGTGTAGGAGGAGGTAATTGAGGAAACTCTGCTAAAGCCGTATATCTGTTTATATGTGAATTCTGGTTATGATGCTGTTCAAGGAATTGCCTCGGAGGTTTTACTGGATATAATGGCCTCATGTCTTTTTTGTAAAAATTCTCTAGTTAAAAAATCTGGAAGACTATTGTCTTCTCCTTTAATAAATTCTATTTGAAAATCAAAGCTAGATAATAAAGCTTGCCATCTGGCAAATATTTGTTTTGAAACTAAATTCTTAACATCTTTTTGCAAAACATCTTTTGCTGCTTTACAATCAACTCTTAAAAGAAATTCTTTGTTTATCAAATCATCTTGAAATTTAGTTATACATAAAACTATTGATAAAATTTCTTTTTTAATAGTACTATAATTTTTTTTGAGCTCCGTTCCATATTCAAGAGCAATATCGGACTAATTGTTCAGACTCTTTTGGAGAGAGACGCTGTTTAAGAATTCCTCCGAAACCTATTTCAGAGGCATCGGTTTCAACAATCATAAAGGCATCCGGATGTGGTATGCCTAGACAAGGAAGTCTTTGAACAATACTTTTGACTTTTTGGACTGTTTGTGTTTGTTCTTGGCTCCAAGGAACTGGATTTTTCCTAAGACGCTGATAAAGGGGTTCACATATTTGTCTAAGGTTTGGAATAAAATCTGAAACATAATTGAGGCTTCCTAGAAACCTTTGTAACTGAGTTTTATCTGTTAAAACATCTGGAAATTTTGTAGAGAATTCTATGGCTCTACAAATTGGTTTATACATGCCTTGAGACAAGTCATGTCCTAAAAATCTAATAGAGGTTTGAAATAATTTAATCTTCTTGGCACTCACTACCAGCCCATTTTTCTTAATAATATTAAGAAATATCTTTAAATGCTTAAAATGTTGATCTATATTTTCTGAAAATATTAATACATCATCAATATAAACTATTGAGAATGAACTATATGGATTAAATATATTATTCATTATATTTTGAAATTCTGATGGGGCATTCTTTAACCCAAAGGGCATAACATTCCATTCATATTGGCCAAAGGGCACATTAAATGTTGTTTTATACTTATCCCTTTCATCTATTTGGATTTGCCAGAATCCTGATTTCATATCAAATTTACTATATATTTTAGCCTTATACGTTCTTTTTAATAAATCTCTTTTATTTGGGATTGGATATCGTATCCATCTTAATACTTTGTTTAAAGGTTTATAATTTATAACTAATCTTGGAGCTCCTCTTTCTCGTTCAGCATTATTATTAACATAAAATGCGGAACAACTCCAAGGTGACTTAGAAGGACGAATTATTTTCTTTTCTAATAATTCATTAATTTCCTTTTTACAATATTCCATTAATTCTTGGTTCATTTGAATTGGTCTAGCCTTAGTGGGGATAGATCCTTCTTCAAATCCTTCTATATACGGTAATCGTACTATATGCCTTTTTCTTTCCCAAAAGGCATTAGGTAGATCTGAACAGACTTCAGATTCTATTTCTTTTTGGGTTTGTAGTATTTTATCTTGAATTAGTTTATCTTTAAACTGGTTTTCTATTTTAACAATTTTAATTTCGTCTTTTATGTAATTTATTTGATTTTTTATTAATTGTATTTTATAGATACTTCTTTCTTTTAGAGTATCTATTTCTCTTTGCTTTGGACCATTTAGGAAATAAAATATTATTTCTTTACCAAGATTATTGGTAGTAATACCTGTTGTATTAACTGTAAAAGGAGATATCTGAGTTAAAAAGGGAGTTCCTAATATAACTTCCTCATTTAAATCCTTTATCAGAATAAAAGTATTTTTAAAGCATATATTATCATTACATATATGTGCATTAGATAATTTATATTTTATTTTAAGTTTTTCTCCTGATGCAGAGAATAATTTTGCTGATGTTTTATCGCAATATTTTGTTGGAATTAATCCTTCTACTATACAATTTTGGTCAGCACCAGAGTCTAATAAAGCTACTGTCTGGATACTGTATTCACTATTTATGACTAATTTTATTGGTACATACCATTTTTGAGACTTAATTTTAGAGATAGCCAAGACTCCTAATTCGTCGTCTTGTGCTTCTACTTGTTTAGTATTTGAACTTTCTCCTATTATTGTAGAATTTAACTCCTTTTGAGTTTTTTGAATTAATTCTAGAGCAAGATTTTCTTCCTCTATGTTATTAACTTTTTGTTTTAAAATATTAACTTCTTATTTTAATGTTGTTAATTCTGCATAAAGATCTGATATAGATCTTCTTTTTTATCAAATTTTTGTAGAATTTTTTTCATACTAAAAGGATTGGATATGTTAGTTTTATTTGATTCTCTACTTAAGACTATTTCTTTTAATTTTAAAAGATATTCTCTTTTAATTTCTTCATCTTTTATTTGATCTATTAGATCAAAGAAGAATTCTTTATTTTCATTTGATATGACTTTTATTGAACCTGTTCCGCAGGTACATAATCCTCTAGGACAATCACACTCTGATTCGGAAGTGTAACTATCACTAGACTCATATGCTATATTAATTTGTTCATCATCACTTATGCTTTCCGTGGATGAACTTTCTTTTTCACTATTATCATTTTCGTCTAGTATAGCATATATTTTATTCTTAATGTCTTCATCTAATTCTAAACTATTAATTTTATTTTTCTTCTTTGTCTTGACTCCACAATCATTTGCCTTATGGCCCTTTTTTCCACAATTGTAGCATCTTTCTTTAAAAGAAGGTTGTTTACTTTGACTTGTATTCTTTGGAATTTTCTTCCTATATCTTTTGGAATATTTTCTTTTATAATCACTATTGCTACTTTTGTCTTTTCTATTTTTCCTTTTGGATTTTTTTGTTGCCTCGGTAGACGGGGCAGTTATCTTAGCATAACCAAAATCACTACAGAAATTTCCTAATTCTTTCTTAGTGATTTTATAATCTCTTTTTAGCTGATTTTTTAATTTCATATCAGTACATAGTTCTAAAGCTGTTATGTTAATAAAGCTTATTATATCACCATAGGTTAAACCATCATAAGGTATTTCACCGTTAAATCTATCTTTTATTTTTTGTCTAACTTTATCTGCAAATAACTGTGGTAATCCACTTATAAATTTTTCTTTCCAATAACTATGATTACAATCTTCTCTAATCATTACTTTATTTAGGAATATGTCTTTATACCATTTAAAGTCATGTAATTTTGGACATGATAAATTAGATAATATTTCTAAACTTCTATCTTTAAATACTTTTGGTTCTCCAATAAAGTGTTTAATTATAGCATATAATAAAGTATTTATAGCATCTTCACGTACTTGTTCTTCTATTGTTTGATTAGTACTATTACTTTCTTGTTTAACTACCTTTATGATTGTAGTAGCATTAAGGACAGTTTGTCTATCTTTATCTGACAGATAGTTGTCCCACCAATTTTTTAACATTCCTGTAAATCCGTAAGAAAGCAGGGTTGCTGCTTGCTTATCTGTATTACCTTTTATTTTATAGGCTGTTGCTGCTATTCCCATTTCATGTAATCTATTTAGTATTTGATGTTCTGCTTGTCCATCTATATTCCACTCAGTTATAGCATCACCTGTGTGCGAACTGAATGATACTAGATGTTCTTCTTCATACTGTATGTCAGGAAATGTAGGTTTTTTATAATAATTTTTCTTATGATGATAATTAGATCCTAATTTATTGAATTGATTATCTAATTCAGATAAGGTTTTTACCGAATTTTCTTTTTCTATTGGAATTGTATTTATCGTTAAAGATGATTTTAACCTTTTAGTAATTTCATCTAGAACATCATCTTTTATTTCCAATCCACCTTTAGGAAGACTAGGGAATTTATCTTTTGACATACTAGGTAGCCTGAAAATTGGATTTTTTTCAATATTATCTTCAAATTTTATTCTTTTCTCTGGGAATGGTTTAAAAGAAGACTTGCTTCTTGCTTCTTCTACCTGATTGGCTATGACATGTAGTATTTGATTTGTATAATTACTTTGTTCTATTAATTTATTAATATCTTTATTTTTAGGTTCTCCTTGGGCATCTATTGATGTTCTTTTAAAAGGATTTCCTATTACTACTTTATCACCTACTGGTATATTTATTTCTTCTAATGGGGGAATGGTAGATTCTATTATTTTATTGCTTTCGTATACCATTTTTTAACTACCATATTTAAAGATTCACAGTTGGCTAATTTTCCTGTATATTCAAACCATTTAAAAAATTCTAAACTACACTTCCATTTTTTCATATCTTTCATCCATTTATCTCTAAATGATTTCCTCTGTTCTAAAGTGTAATTGTTTCTATACCATTCTCTTTTAATATTATTCTCTGGTTTTACCCAGAGTTGTTGGAGATATTTTATATCTGGTTCAAATGGTTCTTCTAACGTTATCATTTCTAAGGAATCATTTATTTCACTATAGGTTGGGCTTGATGGTTGATTGATTATGACATGTTTGTATTCTGGTTGTGGAATTCTTTTACTAAAGTTAACACCTTTTAAATTTTTGCTTATTATGTCTTCTTCCTCCAGGGGACAAGAAGTAGATGGCCTTGAAAAGGACATCCTGGAAGATGAAGATGTAGCGTTAAAGGATCTAGATTTTAGGAATTTTAAATCTATTGATCCATCTGTATGTTGTATAACTTGTTCTATTTGTATAGATTCATCTTCCACTTTTGGTTCCGTGATGGAATCAAAGTGCCATTCATCTTTTGATAAGACTTCATCCCATTTAAGTAATCTTGGGACAAATATATTATGATGTTTAATATTTGCTTCCATTAACATTGTAACTCCTTTATGAGCTCTACTTGGTTTAGCTTTGGGAGCTAGAGTAGTTTTCATTAATTTATAATATACTCTATATATTATAGCTATTTCTCTGGCTTGATGTTTACTATTTAGATGTTTTGTTTTAACATTTAATGTTAGAACATCTAATATTGTTGGATCATTAATATCAACTGAGAAATTCCTTGACGATCTCCCGGGGTATATAGAAACATGTTCTTCGCTGCTACTTGGATTATTTATTCAAGCCACATCTCTCTTTTATCTCGTTTTATCTTTTCCGCATTTTCCCTACATCAGTGGAGTTAGTGGGAGAAGTGTACGGTAGTCGAGGAGAATATTCCAGGAGTTACAACCAGAAGTGGGACCGCAATTGCTATAAGGAGAATGTTGACATGGCTCAAGGAGGGTATTCTGCACACTTCACTCCTAAACTCGTCAACGTACCAGAAGGGCCCGAAAAGAAGAGAAATTTCTACAGTGCTTACTGGGATGGTAGAGGCAAACGTTATGAAGGAAGAAACTTGGTCTGGGAGCCTATGATATCTAATTGAGGCGTATCTGCACAGGAATTCCGTGAGACCATAACTTCCAAGATAGAGGAGCAACTTGTGCACTCACCCAATGCTCGTCCTGACTTGAGACGCATTGCTAGGGAGACAAAAGGAAAGCTGGTGTGGATACTGAAGATAGCCGAGCCTGACGAAGTCAAGGAACCATACATACTCCCGCAACCTGAAAAATGGCCCGAAGATTAGGTGATAGGATCATGCTGATGCTGGATAAAATGCAGAAGCTAAAAACAAGATAGGAGCAAGACGAATCTTGACTTCCCTATGAGGTAGCTACGAGGAACGGGTGTCGTAACACCCTCGATTTTGGTCAATAATAAACTATACCATGCGGAGGGTCCTCAAGACGCACTGCGGCCTTACAAATAGCCGAGTTGGGTTTGGAATGAGATTCAATTATTGCAACAAATTGATTCAAGCCAAAGGTAAAAGGTTTCATTCAACCAAGACACCTAGTCTTAATTTGTTCTTCATTGAATAAGTCTAAGTGAAGTATTTATAGCTTCATCTAAACATAATAAAAGGCCTAAAGTACCCTCAAAGCGGGTTAGAAGGACATAAGCCACGTAGGGCTAAAGTAAGAATTACATAACAAATTAAATAGAATTACCGTCAAAGAAAAGAGGCACTGGGCGTTCCGCCCATTGGACTAGGCGGCCTGCCTCTGCTGAGCTCCCCTTGGCCACACTGTTTAGTGGGCGGTCCGCCTACTAAAAGGGGTGTTCCGCCTCCTAGAAATCCAGAGAGAAGTTATTTGACACTTAACCGAATTTTTCCAATTTTCAACTAGGCGGTCCGCCCCTTCTTGTAGGTGGTCCGCCTCTTCCTGGAAGGTCTTGACACGGCTCAAAATGGTCTTGAGATGCTCATCCTTGGCCTTGGATGGTTTCTCAATTTGCCTTGCATCATCCTCCCCTTCTTGAGAAGATTTTGTTCTCAAAATCAAGGCGTTCTCTCTAATGGTATCATCAACTTCTCGGGGTGCCCAATGCTCTACTCCTTTGTCCTTCTTAAACGTCACTTTGAAATAGGCTTCTTCGAAGATCTCCCTTGCCTTATCATGGAGCTTAGGACGTACAAGCAATGATAAGCAAACACAAAACCTCCTACTTTGAAAGTAGGTTAGTGCAAGAAGTGTGGAAAACACACTCTTACGGTATAACCAAGCATCAATAATAATCACAAAGATCAAGTCTCCAAGGAGAACAACAAGTACTTGGTTTAATGAAAACATGCACTCAACACAAGAATGAGCAAATAGGTCATGGTGACATAGGAAATGTAAGATCAAGCTATCAAAATTCCCTTGATCCTTAAGCTCACAATCAACACACCAATCCATCCTCAAAGTGTGATCAACATGTGGAGTGGAGTAAGTCAAATAGCCCAACCTACAACTAACATCAATTGCTCCACTCCGCTTCTGTAGAGCATACTTGCTCACACCAAGGGTTTCCTTTTCACCTCCAAGTTCATCACCTAAGAAACCCTCCCCATAAGACAAATTCTAAAGAAAGGCATTCTTCATCATAACCCAAACAATCAATAGTAGGGTTACTCAAAGAGTCATTTACCTTACTCAACCTCTCAAATAATGGATTAACTAAGGAGTCAAATCCTTACACCATGGAGGCTCTACCTTACTACCAACCCTAGTCCGATACAATTCACTACTACAAATGAAGATGCCTTCAAACAATGGATTAGTAAAAGCATGCATCTCAATTTCATGATCAAACAAAGGCAAGGTAGTAAGACTAGGTTCATCACTCTCACTTAAGGAGTCATCATAGACAACCTTGTCCAATTCATGCAATTTGGACTCCTCAAGGTCACTACCTGATGCAGCCCGAACACGTGCTGATCAAGTGTTCGATCCACCGATGATGCAGGGGAAAATACGCGGAAGCTAAAGACGATATGAAAATGCGGAAGCTAAAACAAGATAGGCGATATCGATGAAGATATCGAGATAAAGAGCAAGACGAGGCTTGAACGTTTACCTAAGTAGCACCGAGGAACTCGTCTCGATACACCCCGGGTGAAGTCAAGGATCACCTATACTATGCAACTACCCTCAAGAGGCACCCGGCTCTTGCAAATAGAATGATCAAAGAGGTTTCGATGTTCAACTTGGAATCCACCAAGTGAAATCATGCCCGCTCACGGGTTCTTCATTGAGATTCACTCAAGAAATTCATCATTCTACATTCAAGGTTTGTTTTAAAAATGAAATGAAGACCTAAGGGCTCTATTTATAGGCCCTTTCTAAGACTAAAGTAAATGTATAAAACACCCCCAAAGTGGGTTATAACAATACAAGCCACTTAAGGGCAAAAATGGAACTTTACACAAAATCCCGTCTAAGTTACAGGGGGAGGCGCTCCGCCTCATTGTGGGAGGCGCTCCGCCTCAGGGCCCTTCAGTGAGGGGCGGTCCGCCTCAGTGGGGGAGGCGCTCCGCCTCTTGCTGTGCAGCCTTCTGGACTTTGGCAGGCGGTCCGCCTCTTTGGGGAGGCGCTCCGCCTCTTCCTGGGAGGTATGGATACGGCTCAAAATGGACTCTAAGTGTTCCTCCTTGGCCCATAGTCGGTCCCCCCCTCAAGCGTACTCAATTCCATGGCTTCAATTCGCTCTCGAACCCTCATCCGAAGGCCTTGACTTGCAACCTTTGTGCTCTTCAATCTTGGTTCTTGATGGTTGTCGTTTAGGCCAATTTTCCCGGCATCATCCTCCCCTTCTTGAAAGGATTTCGTCCTCGAAATCAAACCATCAAGTCCTACAATCAAACACAAGCACAAACAAAAAAACAAAACTCCTACTACAATAGTAGGTTAGTGCGCCAAGTGTGGGAAAACACACTCTTATGGTACAACCAAGTATCAATGGCCACAAGGAAGCTCATGTTCCCAAAGGAACTAGCAAGTACTTGGTTCAACAAAGAAGTGCACCCAACACAAGAACAAACAAAGGGATTAATTGGGCATGGCATATGCAAGATCAAGTTATCAAATTCCCTACGACCCCTAAGTTGATTAGTGCACCAATATTCCCCACTATGCGAGTAGGCAAGTCTAACAAGAGTGAAGGCAAGTGGTGTGGAAAATTCACTCTTGTGATAGAGCCAAGTATCAATACTAATCAAAAAGCTTATGTCGCCAAAGGAGACAACAAGCTCTTGGCTCCATAGTGACAAGCACTCACAACCATAACAAGCAAAGAGATCATTAGGACATAGAATATTCAAGATTACACAATCAAGTTTCCTATGACCCCTAAGCTCATGATCGACACGCCAAACCTTTAACGCAATGCTTTCACAGTGTGGCACAATGGGTTCGGCATGCTCAATTCTCAAAGTGTGGTTAACATGCGGGATGGGATAGGCAAAATAGTGCAATGCACAATTAGCATCAATTACCCCACTCCCCTTCTTAAGAGCTCTCATACTCACACTAAGAGATACCTCCTCACCTCCAATTTCATCCTCGAGACAACCCTCCTCACATAATAAACTCTCAAGGGAGGCATTAATAATGGCCTCTTCATCATCATAACCCAAACAAACAAGAGTAGGGTCACTAGAAGAATCATCTACCTCACTCGAAGCTTCAAACAAAGAGTTGTCTATGGGATCAAATCCCTCACACCACGGAGGTTCATACTCATTCCCAACTCTAGCTCGATACAACTCACCACAACCAATAGGGGTGCCCTCAAACAAAGGATTAGTAAAAGTACGCATCCCATTCTCAAGGTCAAGCAAAGGTGAGTATCAAAGCTAGGTTCTTCGCTCTCACTTGAGGAGTCATCATAGACAATCTTGTCCAATTCATGCAATTTGGACTCCTCAAGGTCACTTTCATCCTTACTACGACACACAAATCCACCAAAATCAATTATACCAACAAGGGTAGAGTCACATAACTCATCTTCCCCTTTATCAAATATGGGTGGGGTGTCATAACAAGGTTCACAAGCAAGGTCAACTAACATATTTCCACTAGAGAGAGGTTCTTTGAATACCGGGCTCACATCATGATGTGGCGTTTCATTCCTCTCTACTAGGTCACACGTAAACACAAGTTGACCATTAGACTCTTCACTAGTTGCAAGGTCAATATTGGCATTACAAGCAACAACTAGCTTTGAGTCGCTACAAGACAAGGGATCAACATGTTCATGAGAAGGGAAGGTAACACTTACATTTGAGTTGCTCCAGTGAGCACTCACATAGCTTGAAGTGTCGCATTCAATGCCTTCACTCGGGGTCCATTCCTCTATGAGGCGATCAAACCTCGAGCTTATGGATCTCACCTCGGCCAAGAGGTTGACCAAAGTGCTTACCGGTACCTCAACGGTATCGTATACGTCTCCGGCCATGTACCTACAAAAATTAAAGACAAGAGAAAGAGGTTAGAGTAAAAACCTCACTCTCTCCCTAACCTTTGGAATGTCTCTCGGGTACACTCAATTTAGTGGGTGGTAGGATCACTCAAGCTTGATTTCAAAGGCTTCCTCGTAGTTGAACAACCACCTCAATAACCACTCAAGTCACACGAACCAAATACTCTTCGGGGTGAGTGGAATCGATTGGACTCGATGGACGAATGGCTATATGAGTGAGCACTTTAAGAAAAAATGTTCTACGAGGCTTCTTTGAGTTCTACTCTCCTCTAGGCACGAATGTCCTAATACGCTCAAGAGTTAGTGTCTTTCGAGTAGGCCAATTACCCTAGAAACACTAACCAAGAAGCCCGGAGGCAAACAACAAGTGAAAACCTATGAAAAAACTACCCGGAAACAAGTAACAGAGGGAGGCGCTCCGCCCAGAGGGGGAGGCGCTCCGCCTACCAAAGTCCAGAGAAGGAATTTTGCTGAGGCGGTCCGCCTAAATCGTGAGGCGGTCCGCCTAACGCTGAAGCTGCGACTTTTTCAACTACGGGTTTTTGGCTTTTTGCACCAAAATTTTCCAACGATTTCAACCAGTTACTCAATTCCAATGATACCCAATGGTGTATTCAACTATGATAAACAATCCCCAATAGTTTTTAACTTCAAACAACCAACAACAAGATTGATTCAAGTTTTGAAGCAAAATTTTCAAAGTTTTCAAGAATTTGGGATTTCAAGAATTTCGATTTTCAATCCGTAACACCAAAACATGTTATGAGGGTATCAAATCAACGGGTTAACAATATAGAACAATCCCCAATACATTTAAACGCTTGGGGAATCAAATCCAACCCGATCTACTAAATTTTTTCAACTTTTCAACTTTTTCAATTTTTTTGTTTTTTCTTCAAATTTTCAAGAACAAAAACATAAACACAACAACAATAAGAACAAGACCGAGGATTCGTATGAACGAAGCCTAGCCGTGCTCTGATACCAACTGATGCAGGGGAAAAT
Source organism: Petunia axillaris subsp. axillaris (assembly GCA_029990575.1). Lineage (NCBI taxonomy): Eukaryota > Viridiplantae > Streptophyta > Magnoliopsida > Solanales > Solanaceae > Petunia > Petunia axillaris. The sequence goes on along the minus strand of JARKNS010000004.1, from coordinate 97,914,224 downwards.
ACGCGGAAGCTAAAGACGATATGAAAATGCGGAAGCTAAAACAAGATAGGCGATATCGATGAAGATATCGAGATAAAGAGCAAGACGAGGCTTGAACGTTTACCCAAGTAGCACCGAGGAACTCGTCTCGATACACCCCGAGTGAAGTCAAGGATCACCTATACTATGCAACTACCCTCAAGAGGCACCCGGCTCTTGCAAATAGAATGATCAAAGAGGTTTCGATGTTCAACTTGGAATCCACCAAGTGAAATCATGCCCGCTCACGGGTTCTTCATTGAGATTCACTCAAGAAATTCATCATTCTACATTCAAGGTTTGTTTTAAAAATGAAATGAAGACCTAAGGGCTCTATTTATAGGCCCTTTCTAAGACTAAAGTAAATGTCTAAAACACCCCCAAAGTGGCTTATAACAATACAAGCCACTTAAGGGCAAAAATGGAACTTTACACAAAATCCCGTCTAAGTTACAGGGGGAGGCGCTCCGCCTCATTGTGGGAGGCGCTCCGCCTCAGGGCCCTTCAGTGAGGGGCGGTCCGCCTCAGTGGGGGAGGCGCTCCGCCTCTTGCTGTGCAGCCTTCCGGACTTTGGCAGGCGGTCCGCCTCTTTGGGGAGGCGCTCCGCCTCTTCCTGGGAGGTATGGATACGGCTCAAAATGGACTCTAAGTGTTCCTCCTTGGCCCGTAGTTGGTCCCCCCCTCAAGCTTACTCAAATCCATGGCTTCAATTCGCTCTCGAACCCTCATCCGAAGGCCTTGACTTGCAACCTTTGTGCTCTTCAAGCTTGGTTCTTGATGGTTGTCGTTTAGGCTAATTTGCCCGGCATCAACTGAGGAGACCGATAACAAGAAGCCAAGCCAAGCTGCTGCACGATGTGCACGTTCACTTAGCCTGGCCAAAGGAAAACAATTGCTCCGAAGCTGAGTGGCCGGGCTCAAGAACCGAAGGCATTATCTTCAGATTTGAGCCCTAAGGCAAAGTGACCGAGGACAATGAACTCGTAGACAAATGAGCGTCCGAAGACGAGTGTGTTCGAGCAGACAATCGAGAATCGAAGCCAAGGCTTACCGAAGTCAAGTCTGCCGAACACAATTTAACTCAGCTCTGCGTGGCTTATTTCTATTGGTCGCCTGTGACCCTTTTTCTAGTTTACCCTTAGTATTTCCTATATAAACCTTGTTTCCTTTCATTGCAAGTACCTAGTTTTTGAAGATTGATGAATTAAAGAAAGTGCCGAGCACATTTCTTGTCTCCGTCGTGAGCAAACCCCTGTGAGGGCTTTTATGGACTTGTGGCTTTCGGTTAATCCGATTGAACATTCCTCTTTGAACATTCAGTTTGCAAGAGGCAATATTCTCTTGAGGATTGTTGCATAGTTAGGGTGATTCTTGTGTCCCTTTCGATCGAGCTTTGAGACAGGTTCCTCACTGTTCTTTCGAAAGAAGCAAGTTTTGTCTTGCTTCTATCTTTTACCTTTCTTGTTTATCTTCCGCGTTTGTGCTTCGCAACTCCTTCGGGTTTGCATTGCACCATCTTGATATCAGAGCACGGTTTGGGCTTGTTTCCACAACCCCAAATCCTGTTCAAGTTATCTTTACTTTTCGTGCGTTTGTGTCTCTGTTTTCCATTTCGTACTCTTGATTTGGTTGTGTTACTGTTGGTGTCATTACTTTATAAAAAAAAAAAGTGTTAAAAAAAAAAATTCAAAAATCGTGTTTGATTATTGGTTATTTGTGAAAAACAACCATTGATTCTTGATCACCATTGTTTCCTGATTCCAACAAGCACCCGACGTACTGATTCTGTGACTAGGGTTTCTTGGTGAAATTTTTGACTGCTTTGAGCTTTAATGGTGATTGAAAACTCGAACCCCATCGTGTTTGGTTGAAACCGATGAAGATTGGTGGTTCTTGAGTGATTTGGGTTTGTTTTTTGCTTGAAAATCGAAGTTCTAGGTTTGAATCGTAGTACGTACGCCGGAAAATTTTTACAAAATCGTAACAGCGTACGACTCGAATGATCTGGTTCTTAGCTCGAAGAACTTGTACTGAATTCCTCCGATGCTGTTGAAATCGGAGCTGAAAGGGCAACCCAGATCTTGTTGAAATTTGTGGTCAGCGAACCGAAGTTGACTTGTCCGTACGCCGGAGCAAAGGTCACTATTCCACTGAAGAAGAAAGGGGTAAAGAGTAAACATCAAAACCCCAGGGGAAAAGTTGTCGGCTGAGAAAAGGGAAAGTGGATAAGATAAAACCCTATCCGTACCAAGGAGGGACCACTCTTGTACGAACAAGAGTTGGTGTGATTGAAAAAGATTCCAAAAGGGAATCAAAGGGTAGATTCTCCTAGGTTCTCACTTCCTTTCGTGTCAAATTTCTAGTTAGTGGATCTTTTGAGTAATTGTCCTACTCGAGGTCGCACTAACTCACTTGAGCTAATAGGAACTCGTGCGAAGGGGTGACCGAAGTCCAAACTTTCGTAGTAAATTCTTTTGACTCCCCGAGCTCAGTTAAAAGCGTCCGTTCCATCGAGTCGAACATCACTTCACTCTTCCCGAAGAGACAGTGACTATTGTCGAACTTGAAGGATCTTAGAGGACCGATCAATCAGACGAGCCACTGTTAACAAGTCCTTGAGTGATCAAAACCGAACCCATAAATTGAGTGGACCCGAGTGCCACCCATCAAAGGTGAGGGAGAGTGTGAGGTGATTTCTAACCCTAACATTGGTTTGATCTTTGACTTGTGCAGGTACAATGGCTGGAAACGATGGCAAAGACATTTAGAAGCCCGAAGTGTCGTTAGCCGATCTCATGGCTGCGATACAAGGCTTCAGTGCCGAAGTAAGAGGAGTTAGTGTTTGAGTAGCTCAACTCGAACAGGGAAGTGCGTCCGTGGCCGTGCATGGGTCCGGCGCTGGAACGAGCCAATCCACTCCGATGAAACCTGAGCTGTATGCTGAGCTTGTACGACAACATCAGTTGACAAGTGAAGCCATTCGAAGAGAGCTTAACTTGGGCAATCCCCAAGCGCAACAAAACTTGGGCAATCCCCAAGCTGGTTATCAAAACTTGGGCATTCCCCGAGGAGAAAGGATACCACTTCCAAGGGCCCGAAGAGATCTTGGAGCCGTTGTCGAAGAGGTTATCGAAGAGGAATTTCCCGAGGACAAATATGAGACCGAGCCGCCATTCGCTCAGCGAAGGCAAGCTCACCGAGGTTGTGGAAATTTCCGAGGTCGAGGCCGAGGCGCAAATGTTGAAAGAAATATTGAGCGTGAGGCTGATGATCGTGGAGATGAGTATCCCGAACAGGCTCGTGGTGTTCGAGATTCAAATTTGAACAGTGTCAAGATCACTATTCCACCCTTTAAAGGAACTAGTGATCCCGATGAGTATCTTGAATGGAAGCTTAATATGGAGCGCATCTTTGAAACCAATGAGATGACCGAGGAAAGAAAAGCTGCCCATGCCATTGCTTCGTTCGAAGCTTATGCATCTACATGGTGGGAATCTGACAAGAGGCATAGAAGAAGAAATGACTATCCGATAGTCAATACTTGGCCACAGTTGATGAGAGCTATGGATGCTAAGTATTTGAGTGCCAAGTACAGGCAAACTCAAATGCAAAAACCCTATGAGCTAAAACAAGGGTCCAAGTCTGTCCAAGAGTACCATGATGAGTTCGAAAAGGTTCGATTTAATCTTGATCTGGAAGAGGATGAAGAGCAAGCCATTATCAGATTCAAAAATGGTTTGGCTAGGGATGTGTCATCTCAATTGAGGCTCCACGTGCATCACACGTTGGCAGATCTGTTCGATGCTGCCACCGAAGCTGAAAAATTGGTGAAGGACGATAAGGAAAACCGGTATCGAGGAGTCGCTACTTCTACTCCCTTGAACCGAGGTAAAGAATGGAAGAGTCCAAACCAAACAAGTGCTAACACTGTTCGAGATACGAAGTGACCCTTCGAAAGAGGTGTGACCGTTAACCAGTCGAGAGAAGTGGGAGGTAAAGTTCAACTTAACTCTCCTAGTGCTTCAAATATTCTGTGTCATAAATGCAAGGGTTATGGTCACATGGCAAAAGAGTGTCCCACTCGCAAAGTTATGCTTCTGCTCGAAGATGGAACCGTCCATGAGCAAGCGAGTGACACCGAGGAGGAATTTATCGGGGAGACTGACCGAGCTGAAGGTGATGATGATCATGAGGCTGCCGAAGCTGATCATCCGGAAATGTTTCTTGTGGTTCGAAGGAATTTGAGCTGCATGACTCTTGAAGAAGAGGACAACCAAAGAGAAAACCTCTTTCATGCCCGATGTCGAGTGAGGGGAAAGGTGTGTTCGATGATCATTGATTCTGGTAGTTGTGCGAATGTGGTGAGCCAAACTTTGGTTTCACAAATGGGATTACCTACAATGAAGCACCCCCACCCTTACAAATTACAATGGCTGAATGAGTGTGGAGAATTGAGGGTTGTCAAACAAGTGTGGATCAAGTTTAGAATCGGAGAGTATCAAGATGAAATGATATTCGATGTGGTTCTGATGCAAGCTTGTCATTTGCTATTGGGTCGACCGTGGCAATTTGACCGAACAGCTGTACACAATGGCAGATCCAACACTTATAATGTAAAGCTCGATGGGAAGAGTTTCATACTCAAACCCCTCTCTCCAAAACAAGTCACCAAGGACTATAAACGGATGAAAGAATTGAAAGAAGCGGCCAAAGCTAAGCTTCCGATGGGAGCAAAATTGGGGCCCGAAGAGACAAACACCCTGCCCGAAGTAAGAGGAATCTGTGCAATCATGCAGCCGGGTGAATTACTACGAGGCAACGACAACGGTCAGATGATGATTTGCCTCGTGCACAAGGGTATCTTTCTAAACTTTAATGATGATTTTTCTAACGATAACCCTTTGCCTTTGTTTGTTCGTAAAGTTTTGCAGGACTTCGAGGACATGTTTCCCGAGGAAATGCCAGGTGGATTACCTCCGTTAAGAGGAATCGAGAACCAAATTGACTTCGTACCGGGGTCACAAATCCCCAACAAACCTGCATACCGGTGTAATCCCGAAGACACCAAAGAGCTCCAACGGCAGGTGATGAATTGCTGAACAAGGGCCTCGTTCGTGAGAGCTTGAGTCCTTGCGCCGTTCCTGTTATCCTTGTCCCAAAGAAGGATGGAACATGGCGAATGTGTGTTGACTGTCGAGCAGTCAACAAAATAACGGTAAAGTATCGTCATCCTATCCCTCGATTAGATGACATGCTAGATGAGTTAAGTGGTTCTTCATGCTTTTCGAAGATAGACCTTAGGTCCGGTTACCACCAAATCCGAATGAAACCCGGAGACGAGTGGAAAACCGCATGCAAGACCAAATTCGGTCTATATGAATGGTTGGTAATGCCTTTTGGCTTATCCAATGCACCGAGCACGTTCATGCGATTGATGAACCGTGTGCTCAAACCGTTCATAAACAAGTTCGTTGTCGTTTATTTCGATGACATACTTATTTATAGCAGAATCGTAGATGAACATGTCGAACACCTAAGGCAAGTGCTTGAAAAGCTTCACGAAGAGAAGTTGTATGCCAACATCAAGAAATGCGCCTTCGGTGTCGATCGTGTAGTCTTTCTTGGATTTGTTGTCAGTGCTAATGGTGTTGAAGTCGACGAGTCGAAAGTCGAAGCCATCAAAGATTGGCCAACTCCAACCTCGGTATCCCAAGTTCGTGGCTTCCATGGTTTAGCTAGCTTTTACCGAAGGTTTGTTCGTGACTTTAGCACCGTGGCAGCTCCTTTAACCGAGCTGGTAAAGAAAGACCATCCATTTGTGTGGGGAGAGTCCCAAGAGAGGGCTTTCCAAGAGTTGAAATGGAGGCTTTGCTCTGCCCCATTGTTGCAACTCCCTGACTTCGGCAAAGCATTCGAAGTCGAGTGTGATGCGTCTGGAGTTGGGATCGGAGGAGTGCTGATGCAAGAATCGCTTACTTTAGCGAAAAGCTTAAGGGTGCAACTTTGAATTACTCAACGTATGACAAAGAATTGTATGCCCTCGTTCGAGCACTCGCCCATTGGCAGCATTATTTGTGGCCTCGAGAATTTGTGATCAACAGTGATCATGAGTCCTTGAAGCATCTCAGAGGACAGGAGAAATTAAACCGAAGACATGTCAAGTGGGTTGAATTTATTGAGATCTTTCCCTATGTAATTCATTACAAAAAGGGTAAAGACAATGTTGTGGCCGATGTGCTGTCAAGGAAATTTGCCTTAGCATACACTCTCGCCTCTAGGCTCATGGGATTCAAAAGCATCAAGTCGATGTACGAGAACGATCCGAAGCTAAAATGCGTTCGTGACGCAATCTTGAGTGGCCGAAGGGTTGAGAAATATCAATGGCATGATGGCTACCTCTTCAAAAATGGGAGGGTTTGTGTGCCAGTGTCATCGTGGAGAGAGCTCTTGGTTCGAGAAGCTCACTCCGGTGGACTGATGGTACACTTCGGTGTCGACAAAACTCTTGGTATCCTGATCGAGCAGTTCCATTGGCCCAAAATGCGACGAGATGTGGAAAAACTTTGCAACGCTTGTCTCGTTTGCAAGAAAGCAAAATCGAAGTCCAACCCTCATGGTTTGTACACCCCGTTGCCTGTGCCTGATCGACCGAGGGTTGATATATCCATGGATTTTGTCTTGGGGTTACCGAGGTCGGGGGGAGGACACGACAGCATCTTCGTTGTGGTTGACCGTTTTTCAAAAATGGCTCACTTTATTCCTTGCAAAAAGTGTGATGATGCACAGCATGTAGCTACATTGTTTGTTTCTAATGTGTTAAAATTGCATGGTGTACCTCGCACTATTGTGAGTGATCGACACTCAAAATTCTTTAGTCATTTTTGGAAATTTTGTGGGGTGCTCTCGGCACCAAGCTACTATTCTCGACGTCTCACCATCCTCAGACTGATGGACAGACCGAGGTAGTTAACCGAACCTTGGGATCTTTGCTTCGAGCAATGACCAAAGGGAAGGTTGGAAACTGGGCTGATCGTTTGCCCATGATGGAGTTTGCATACAATCGGACGGTGCGTAGAATGATCAACATGACCCCGTTTGAATGTGTGTATGGCTTTAATCCTTTGATTCCACTTGATTTAACCCCATTGCCTCGAGATTCTGTTCTTGATTTTGAAGGTACTCGACGAGCAGCTGCCTTGATCGAATTGCATGCAAGGGTAAAGAAGAACCTCGAGGAGGCCTATACAAAGGTTGCCTTAAAGAAAAACAAGGGGCTTAAAAAGCTGGAATTAAAGAAGGGAGATTGGGTTTGGGTTCACTTCCGAAAGGAACACTTCCCGAACCTAAGGAAAGGAAAGTTGGCTCCTCGAGGGGATGGTCCATTTCAAGTGTTGACCAAGATCAACAACAATGCTTACGTGATCGACCTCCCTGGTGAGTATAACGTGTCCAACACCTTTAATGTTGCTGACTTAGTTCCTTGTGTTGTAGGTCCAACTTCGGAGGACGAGGAGGGCTTGATTTCGAGGACGAAATCTTCTCAAGATGGGGAGGATGATGCAGCCCGAACACGTGCTGATCAAGTGTTCGATCCACCGAGGAGACCGATGACAAGAAGCCAAGCCAAGCTGCTGCACGATGTGCACGTTCACTTAGCCTGGCCAAAGGAAAACAATTGCTCCGAAGCTGAGTGGCGGGGCTCAAGAACCGAAGGCATTATCTTCAGATTTGAGCCCGAAGGCAAAGTGACAGAGGAAAATGAACTCGAAGACAAATGAGCGTCCGAAGACGAGTGTGTTCGAGCAGACAATCGAGAACCGAAGCCAAGGCTTACCGAAGTCAAGTCTGCCAAACACAATTTAACTCAGCCCTGCGTGGCTTATTTCTATTGGTCGCCTGTGACCCTTTTACTAGTTTACCCTTAGTATTTCCTATATAAACCTTGTTTCCTTTCATTGCAAGTACCTAGTTTTTGAAGATTGATGAATTAATGAAAGTGCCGAGCACATTTCTTGTCTCCGTCGTGAGCAAACCCCTGTGAGGGCTTTTATGGACTTGTGGCTTTCGGTTAATCCGATTGAACATTCCTCTTTGATCATTCAGTTTGCAAGAGGCAATGTTCTCTTGAGGATTGTTGCATAGTTAGGGTGATTCTAGTGTCCCTTTCGATCGAGCTTTGAGACGGGTTCCTCACTGTTCTTTCGAAAGAAGCAAGTTTTGTCTTGCTTCTATCTTTTACCTTTCTTGTTTATCTTCCGCGTTTGTGCTTCGCAACTCCTTCGGGTTTGCATTGCACCACTACCATCCTTACCATAATACATAGGTCCATCAAATAGAAGCATATCAATAAGGGTATGATCAACTATCTCATCTCCCCCTTTGTCAAAGATTGGTGATGTGTCATAGCAAAGGTCACAATCAAAGTCAGCTATCAGATCTACACTAGGGAGAGGTTCATTGAATAATGAGCTCACATCATGATGTGGCTTAGCATTCCCCTCAACAAGTTTTACACAAGCACACACAAGTTGACTATTAGACTATTCAATAGTGGCATGTTCACTTGATGCATCGCAAACACCAACTAGTATTGAGTCATCACAAGATAAGTAACTAGTAGGCTCATGAGAAGGTGAAGAAACACTTACACTTGAGTTACTTCCTTGAGCACTCATATCATTTGAAGCAGCATGTTCAACTCCTCCTTCATGAAGCTCACATTGAAGATTTTCCTCCTCTTTTCTTCCAAGCACATGGTTGAGGGTCCAATGGCTTGTCTTCAAATGTACCTACACAAGAGCTAACACAAGAAAAGGTAGAAGATGAAGAATAGTTAGAACAATGGGTGCTCTCACTCTCAATTTTTCTTTCCTCACCTCCCCTTTCTCTCAATTTTCCCTCAAGGTCAAGTGTAGTTTGTGGTGACAATCCGCTCACATCACTCCTCACAATCTCTCCTTTTTCCTCTCTTGGATTGTCATCAGTCACTCCCCCACTTCTCTCTTTCTTTTGTCTCTTAAGTTCAGGTAAAATGGAATGAGACTCAAGATTGTCTTCATTTGGCGTAGAGTGACTCTCATTTTCAACATGCAATGGCAAGACAATAAGATTGTTGGCTTCGTGCTCAAGTACAATGGGTGATTTAGTTTTAGCCGCTTCCCTCAACTCCCTCATGCGCTTGTAGTCTTCCCTCACTTGCCTCGGGGTCAAAGGTTTAAGCACATACTTCTTTCCATCTTATTTGACAGTATAAGAGTTGGTCTTGCCATTATGTACCACACACCTATCATATTTCCATGGTCTCCAACATAGAAGATAGCAAGCTTGCATCGGGACCACATCAAACATGATTTTGTCTCTATAGTTACCAATGTTGAACTCTATCAACACTTTCTTGACCACTTTCAACTCCCCACACTCACTTAACCATTGTAAACGGTATAGCTTTGGATGCTTTAGAGTGGGAAATTTCAATTGGGAAATCAAGGTTTGGCTCACTATGTCAGCACAACTTCTCAAATCAATAACTATTGAGCACACTTGCCCCATCACACGACATCAAGCATGTGGAAAAGTTTTTCTCTTTGTTCATTTTCTACCTCCTCTTCTATGAATATAGTACTCAAACTTTTCCGAACCACTAAGAACAAGTTAGGATCATCACCTTCCGTCGTACCCTCTTCACAAGCAACTACATCACTCTCCTCCTTTTGGGGCTCACTTTCTTACTCATACACCAACCCATCATCCATAACAATTATGGTCTTTCGGGTAGGACAATCTCTTGCAAAGTGGCCATATACCTTACACTTATAGCATTGGGTAGATTTCGAACTAGGGGTATTCAAAGAAGTTTTAGAGTTACCTCCAACATTTGGTGTTGACTTCTCACAAATCTTCTTCACATCTCGACTTGCACTTGCACCATTTGTGTTTGGGCTCTTCCATTCCTGTGGCTTACTCAGGGGAGTAGGAGTAGTGCTCTTGTAGCGGTTGGACTTCTTTTCTTTGCGTCACTTCTCGGCTTCAACCGCATCTTCAAATAGATCATGATGAGAACCATACCTTTGAAACCTCAATTGAGAGACTATCTCTCGGTTTAAACCATTCTGGAATCGAATCACAGCTTGTTCATCTTCATTCACCTCCATGTCTAAGGCCATACAGATTTGCTCAAATTCATTGTAGTACTCTTCAACCGTGTTGGAACCTTGCTTCAACTCATATAGCCGTTTGAGTTGATCATGATGATATAGCCGTTTGAGTTGATCATGATGATACTTTTGGGTCACATAGTTTTCATCCATCACACGTTTCAATTCATCCCAAGTAAGGTTCACGGGCAGAGCATTCCTTCTCCTATACCTTTTGGCCGACTCCCACCGGGTAAAGCAAAGGATTCAAAGGAAGATATAGCATATTTGTCTTTCTTCTCCTCGGCCATATCATTCGTGTCAAACACTCTTTCCATGAAAAACTTCCACTCAAGATACTCAATCGGGTCACTACTCCCCTTGAATGTAGGAATAGTAAGCTTCACACTATTGAGATTATTGCTGTCACAACCCCCTCGAAAAGGCTTCGATTGGCCCCCAGAGTTGCCACTATAAGCATCATAATCTCTTCTAGCATTCCCTCCAACATTCCCCATGGGTGGCCCTCGACCTCGGCCTCTACCCCTATTCACTTCTCGGTCTCCATTCATAACTCTCCTAATCAGATTAGGAGCTTCATAGCCAACATCATCAAATTCGGCCTCCTCCCCTTCTTGAGCTTCATCAACATGATCAAGAGGTGTAATATTTCTACGGGCTCTATGGAGTTTGACATTTACTTGGGGATTGCCCAAGTTGTGGGGAATGCCCACTTGTTGAGGATTGCCGAACACACGCTCATTTCGAGAAAGATCATCCTTCAACCTTTGTTGCTTAACCTATTCGAAAAAATTTTCTGGGGTAATGGTTGAGCCATTTGTACCGTCACCGGCATCAAGTTGGACACTCGGGGTCCTTCTTTCAAGATTTTCAAGTCTTAGGCTCATGCCATACAACTTGGCCATTATAGTAGACAATACTCCCTTAATAGGATCATCACCTTCACTAGCCATGGTACCTACAAAACAAGCAAACGATTAGTGAAACAACCTCACACACACACCTCACTTGAATTTCACTCAGGTACACTCGTTTAGTGGTGAGGGATTTTTCACTCAAGCTTGAACCAAAGATAGCACGTAGTTGAACCATGTTCCTAATCAACAACCAAGAAATCCACAATCCAAGCACAATTCAAGACGAGTGGAATCAATGAGACTCGATGGACGCTAAGCTCTTTAAGTGCGGACTTGAAACAAATAGTTCTACGAGTCTTCTTTGAGCTCTACTCTCCACTAGGTACGATTATCCTAAAGGCTCAAATAATTAGTGCTAATCGAGTAGGAATGTTACTCTAATAGTACTAACCGGAAGCAATGCATTCAAATAAAACACGAAATCCTACGAAAAGCAACTACCAGGAAAAATTCCCAAAACAGGCACCCCACCACTTCAGACTGGGCGGTCCGCCCAAAGCAGTGTATTGAGGAGTAGGCGGTGCACCCCTGTGACCAGGCGCCCCGCCCCAAAAAAGTCCAGAGAGGTCACACAAAAAGAGGCGGTCCGCCTCTGTGTATAGGCGCTCCTCCCACTGGGTTTTCCTGCATCCTTTCAACAACGTGTTCTTGGTTTTAGCACCCAAAATTCCAACAATTTTCCACTTGTTTTTCCAATTCAAAGGTACCCCCATTGTGTTTTCAACCACTATAATCAAAACCCGATGATTTCTATCAATACACAATCAAAAACAATCAAAATTCAATGTTCATCAAATTCATATCAAGGGTTTTTTTCAAGAACAAAGGTTTCAAATCTTCAAATCTTGTTTCACAACATCAAATCACAAGATATTGGTACCAAAGCGATGGGTTTTTGTTAGAGAACAAACCACAATAACAATTAATCAATGGGTCAATCAATCCAAGAAACACTAGCAAATTTTTTTGGTGTTTTTCAAGTTCAATTTTTTGTACTTTCTTCTTTTTCAACAACAATAACAAGAAACTAAAAAGAAACTAACGTAGGCACGATGAACAAGGATCAAGGGTTTGTAGAAAAAAATCTCGAGTCTTGCTCTGATACCAAGATGATGCGGGATAAAATGAGGAAGCAAAAAACAAGATAGGAGCAAGACGGATCTTGAACTCCCTACAAGGTAGCTACGAGGAACGGGTCTCGTAACACCCTCAATTCGGGTCAAGAACAACCTATACTATGCGGACGATCCTCAAGACGCAATCGGGTCTTGAAAATAGCCCGTTCGGGTTTGGAATGAGATTCAATTAGTTCAACCAATTGATTCAAGCCAAAGGTAAAAGGTTTCATTCAACTAAGAGACCAAGTCTTAATTTGTTCTTCATTGTTCAAAATCTAGCTAGTGGTAAAATAAGCCTAAGTGAAGTATTTATAGGCTTCATCTAAACAAAATAAAAGACCTAAAGTACCTCCAAAGTGGGTTATAAAGACATGAGCCATGTAGGGCTAAAGTAGGAATTACATAACAAATTAAATACAATATCCGTCAAACAAAAAAGGCACTGTGCGGTCCGCCCATTGGACCAGGCGGTCTGCCTATGCAGAGCTCCCCTTGGCCACACTGTGTATTGGGCAGTCCACATATTAAAAGGAGCGGTCCGCCTTCTAGAAATCCAGAGAGCTGTCATTTTGACACTTAGCTGAATTTTTCAAATTTTCAGCTAGGCGGACCGTCTCTTCTTATAGGCGGTCCGCCTCATCCTGGGAGGTCTTGAGATGGCTCAAAATGGTCTTGAGATGTTCTTCCTTGGCATTGGATGGTTGGTCGATTTGCCCTGCATCACATGTTGATGCAAGGCTACAAACCAGGAAAAGGTTTGGGCAAGAACTTGGATGGTATAGCAGAGCCCATGCGGATTGTACTAAGGCCCGACGAGGAAAAATTTGGCATAGGATATTTCATGACTTATGAGAAGAGTATGGAAGAAGCTTTGTTGGACTTCAAGTACTATAAAAGAAAAGTCAAGTCACTGCTGCATATTCTTATTTCGTCTGGCTACTTAGACGGCTGCAAGAGGGAGGTGTCTGCAATACAAAAGCATGAATCAAAGACAATTGATGCTGAAGAGGATTTCCTAGTAGGTATGAAGAAGTTGTTCCTAGTAGGTATGAAGAAGTTGTTCCTATCTGACGAAGATTGCTGTGCAATCCTAGAAGAGCATGTCGAACCTCCTGGTCTCACAAATGCAGAATCTGTTGCACTGAACAATTGGTCAAGCAGTTTGGCCCAAGCATATTGTGGACCTTGGTAGAGTTGAAGGGGGTCAATTTTCCATTTTATGCTCTCTAAAATAAAACCCGACCCCGAGTGGTGGAATTTGTATTTTTCCTTTTTGCATATTTCCCTACAAAAATTGTTTTTCAAGGATTCATAAATAAAAGTATTGGTATTTTTTTCTTTTATTTTATTTTTAACCTTTTAATTACACATTATTTTTTTCAGCATTCAAATTAATAATTCCATTAAATCCGCGACTGCAGCGTGTAACAAAACCACTGAGTGTAAGGAGTCTGATCTTGATTATGATGAGTCTGATGAGGCAACATTGGAAGAAATTGAGAGGTTTAAAAATAAGCCTAAACCAAATTTGGAAGAAACATCAGTGGTAAATCTGGGTGATGACAAAACCGTGAAAGAAACGAGAATTAGTGTGCACCTCACTCCAGGAGTTAGAGAGCAGTAACTTGAATTCCTTAAGCAGTATGAGGAAGCGTTTGCATGGTTGTATGATGACATGACCGGCATAAGTACGGATGTTGTGGCACAAATTTCCCATTAATCCAGGCTTTCCGCCAGTCAAGCAAAAAGCTCAGACTTTCAAGTCGTCGACTTTTGTGAAAATTGGAGAAGAGGTGACTAAACAGCTCAATGCAGGGTTCCTGATACGGGTCAAATCACGGAAGCGAATAACAAGTAACGGAAGCAACAAAGTAAACACGATAGAAGGAAAATAGGGATGGGGGAGAATAGAAATAGAAGAAATAACGAACCAAACTAAACAATTAGATTGATTCAAAAGGGAGGAGAGACTTGAACCATTAAACGGGAGTCACGCTAGCGGTGATCCACCATGGATTCAACGTAAGAGATACATGAAGTCAAAGCTTCAACAAGAATGGCCAAGCCTATTCTATCTTCTCGATTCTATCTTCAAAACTAGCTTCTCAAATAAATGACTAAGTGTGGTATTTATAGGTTCACCACACTTCTAAATGAAATGACTAAAAGCCCATAAGACAAGTTAGTGCAATAGAAACACTTAGGAACCTAGTTGAGTCTTGAACCGAAAACCCGATCATTCTACTTGCGAGTCCCGGGTGCGACTCGAGGGTGGTTGCATAGTGTAGGTCGTTCTTGACACCGATACGAGGGTATCTCGGGACAAGTTCCCCGGGGTTACTTCGTAGGGAGTTCGAGTAGTGTCTCGCTCTCTATCTTTATTTTCTGTGTTTAGTTTTGATCCTTATCATCTTGGTATCAGAGCAAGGCTCGAGTTTTGTTTCTACAAATCCCCAACCCTTGATTCTTCGTGCCTAGGTTGGTTTCGATATTAGGTTCTTGTTTGTTATTGAAGAAAAGAAGAAAACACAAAAAAATATGATCATGGATTCATGGTTTGATAGACCCATTGTATGTTTATTATTGGGGTTTGTTCCTTATTGGGAACCCGTTCTTTTGGTACCCTAAGCACCAAAATTGAAGTTGAAACACAAGAATTGAAAATCTGAAACCCCTTGAAAATTTAAAAATTTGAAACCCTAAGCTTGAAGTTGATGAACATGGTAGATTACTTGTTTTTGATTGGGGTTTGATAAAAGTTGTTGGGGTTGGTTCTTTGTGATTGAAACAACATTGGGGTACCTTTGAATTGCTAAAACAACGTGTGAATTGTTGAATTTGGGGGTGCAAAACCAAGAAAATCGTGTTTGAAACTGTGCTGAAGCTTGCAGTGGGCGGAGCGCCTAGTGCAAGGGGCGGACCGCCTCTTTTTATTGAGCTCTCTGGATTTTGCAGAGGCGGGGCGCCTACTAGAGTAGGCTGACCGCCTACTCTCCTCTGCAGAGAACGAGGTGGACCACCTACTCAAAACAGGTGGGGCGCCTACTTCTGAAGGGTGTGGTTTCGGGTAGTTTTTCGTAGGATCTCTCGTTTCTTTGATTGCATTGCCTCTAGCTAGTACATCTTTGTGTAATCTTACCTACTTGAATTGTGCTAGCCCTTCTAAGATATTAGGATACTCAAGCCTAGACCGGAGAGTAGAATTCAAAGAAGACTCATAGTCTCTTTTGACTCAAGTCCGCACTTCAAGAGCTTATCGTTCCAATAGAGTCATATCAACTCCACTCACCCCGGAGTGCATTTGGCTTTTGAGTCGAGTGATTATGTTGAGGTTTACTATTCAACTTAGTGAAGCTTTGGATTCAAGCAAGAGTGAAATAGCCACCACCACTAAACGACTGATCCGAGTGAAACACTTGTGAGGGAGCGAGTGAGGTTGTTTTGCTAACGTTTGTTTCTTGTGTAGGTACAATGTCTACCGAAGGAGAAGACTTTTCTAAGAGCGCCCTTGCTACTGTCCTTGCCAAATTGGATAGCATGCACTTGAGGATTGAAAGCCTTGAGAGGGTGAACTCTAGTGCTCTAGTTGAGCAAGGGACTTCCAATGTACAATCGGAGAAGGGGACCCCGAGTGTCCAAGTTGAGAAATGGACCCCAAGTGTCCAAGTTGAAGTCTCAAGTACTCCTAATTTTACCCCGGAGCAAGTTAGCCATGTCAATTAATTGCTCAATCAACAACGGGTAAAGGAGGATCGAGAAAGAATTTACCGAACGGGCATTCCCCGTATCTTGGACAATCCCCCAAGAAACATTCCACTACTAAGACCCATCCGAAATGTGCAACCTCTTGAGCAAGTCGATGAAGCTCAAGAAGGGGAGGAGGCCGAATATGGTGATGATATGTATAGGTTTGATGATCACTTTCAACCAAGGCGAGGCATGAATTAGGGTCGAAATGTGGATCGAGGTAGGGGCCGAGGTCGAGGGCCACCTATGGGGTATGTTGGAGGGAATGCGAGGAGGGAGTATGGTGTGAATGAAGATCACTATGGGGGCCAACTGGAGCCTTTCCGTGGGGGTCGAGACAACACCAACCTTAATAGTGTGAAGCTTAATCTCCCAATCTTTAAAGGGAATTTTGATCCAAGTGCCTACATTGAATGGGTACTACTCATGGAAAGGATGTTTGACACAAATGACATGACCGATGACAAGAAGGGTACTTATGCTATTTCATCCTTTGAGTCCTATGCATCTACTTGAAGGGAATCCGTCAAGAGATTAAGGAGAAGAGCGGGAATCCCCGTGAATGTGGGTTGGAATGACTTGAAGGGTATCATGAGTATCAAGTACATCACTCCTAGATATCGTCAAGAACAACTCAAGAAACTTTATGATTTGAAGCAAGGTGTCAAGACGGTGCATGAATATTATGATGAGTTTGAAAGAACTCGAATGGCCTTGGATATGGACACCGAAGATGAGGAGCAAGCCGTGATCCGTTTCATGAATGGTTTGAGCTATGGTATAGCTTCACAATTGAGATTGCATGCTTATCTTTCACTTCAAGAAGTCCTTGATGCCGCTATTCAAGCCGAGTAATGGCTTGACAAAGAGAAGTCCAACCGTTACAAGAGCAACACTTCTACCTCCATGAACAAGCAAAAGGATTGGAAAAATCCTACTCCCAATTCAAGATTCACAAATGCGAGTGGCCCTACTGGAGCAAGTGCTAGCAAAGATGTGAAGAAGCCGTTTGAGAAGTACACACCCAATGTTGGAGGTAATTCTAAAACCCAATTGAATATTCCTACTTCTTCTTCTATTCAATATCACAAATGCAAGGGGTATGGACACTTTGCTAAGGAATGTCCTACGAAAAGGACCATGGTTGTTGTTGGTGATAGTGCTTATGAGCAAGAGAGTGAGCCGGAGGGAGATGAGGGAGTAGAGGGAGATGAGGGAGTAGAGGAGGATGATCAAGATGACACGGTGGAGGATGAGGAACCTCATACTTTCCTAGTTGTGAGGAGGAGCTTAGGAGCTATGATTGTGGAGGATGGTGAAACCTTGCAAAGAGAAAACCTTTTCCATGCTAGGTGTCGTGTTAAGGGTGTAGTGTGCTCTATGATCATTGACTCCAGGAGTTGTACTAATGTTGTGAGTCAAGCTCTTATAACCCAATTGAAATTGCCTACCGTGAAACATCCCAAGCCATATCGATTGCAATGGCTAAGTGAATGTGGGGAGTTAAAGGTAGTGAAGCAAGCAATGATCAAGTTCAAAATGGGTAGTTATGTGGATAAACACTTGTTCGACGTGGTGCCCATGCAAGCTTGCCACCTTCTCTTTTGAAGGCCTTTGCAATTTGACCGACAAGCGGTTCATGACGGACGTGTCAACACTTACACGCTCTAACATGAAGGGAGGAAATTTGTGTTGAAGCCCTTAACTCCCAAACAAGTGAGTGATGACTATAATCGGATGAGGGAGTTGAGGGAAGCGGCAAAGGCCAAGTCAATCATTGAGACTAGCCCTTTGTCCAAAAGCATGGTGGCAATCCCACCTTCTTCTTCTACCGGTGGCATATGTGCGATGATGCAACCGGGCGAGGTCCTAAGAGGAAATGATGGCAGCAAGTTTCTCCTATGCCTAGTGCACAAAGGTATGATCCTTAACTCTAATTGTGATTTTTCTTCTATCCCTTTGCCTAGTGTGTTTGAGAATGTCTTGAAGGATTTTGGGAACATGTTCCCGGATGAGATGCCGGATGGGTTACCTCCTTTGAGGGGTATTGAACACCAATTCGACTTTTTCCCGGGATCCCAAATTCCAAACAAGCCGGCTTATAGGAGCAATCCGGAAGATACAAGGGAATTGCAAAAGCAAGTTGATGAATTGCTCACTAAATGCTTGGTGAGGGAGAGCTTGAGTCCTTGTGCCGTACCCGTGATCCTTGTTCCCAAAAAGGATGGCATTTGGAGGATGTACGTTGATTGTCGGGCCGTGAACAAAATAACGGTAAAGTACCGTCATCCCATTCCCAGACTTGATGATATGTTAGATGAACTAAGTGGTTCATGTGTTTTTAGCAAAATAGACCTTAGGTCCGGCTACCATCAAATCCGAATGAAACCCGAAGATTAGTGGAAAACCGCATTCAAGACCAAGTTTGGTCTCTATGAATGGTTGGTGATGCCCTTTGGGCTCTCCAATGCACCTAGCACTTTCATGAGGCTAATGAACCATGTTCTCAAGCAATTCATCAACAAATTTGTGGTCGTCTACTTTGACGATATATTGATCTATAGCAAATCAATAGACGACCACGTTGATCACCTTAGGCAAGTGCTTGAAAAGTTGAGAGCCGACAAGCTCTATGCTAATTTTAAAAAGTGTGCCTTTGGTGTTGAGAAGGTAGTCTTCCTTGGGTTTTTTGTGAGTGCCCAAGGAGTGGAGGTGGATGAGTCTAAGGTAGAGACCATACGTGATTGGCCTACTCCTACTACCGTGACTCAAGTGAGGAGCTTTCATGGTCTTGCTAGTTTTTATAGACGATTTGTGAAAGACTTTAGCTCCATTGCCGCTCCACTCACCGAATTGGTGAAGAAGGACAAACCTTTTGTTTGGGGAGAGCCTCAAGAGAAGGCCTTCCAAGAATTGAAAAGTAGGTTGAGTACCGCCCCTTTATTGCAATTGCCCGACTTCGGAAAGGCATTTGAGGTTTAATGTGATGCCTCGGGATGGGAATTGGTGGTGTTTTAATGCAAGATGGCAAACCCATAGCCTACTTTAGTGAGAAATTGAAAGGGGCCTCATTGAACTATTCTACATATGACAAGGAGTTGTATGCCCTTGTGAGAGCCCTTGCCCAGTGGAAACACTATGAGAGCCCTTGCCCATTGGCAACACTATCTTTGGCCTCGAGAATTTGTAATCAAGAGTGACCATGAGTCACTCAAGCATCTAAGAGGCCAAGAGAAGCTCAATAAGAGACATGCCAAGTGGGTTGAATTCATTGAGTCTTTTCCCTATGTGATCCAATACAAGAAAGGGAAAGACAATGTTGTGGCGGATGCGCTTTCGAGAAAGTTTGCTCTAGCTACCACCCTACCCTCCAAGCTCATGGGTTTTGAAAGCATTAAATTGATGTATGCTCATGACCCTAAGCTAAAGAGCATTCACAAAGCTCTTGAAAAGGGGGAAAGGGTTGAAAAATACCAATGGGTTAATGGATATATCTTTAAAAATGGTAAAGTGTGTGTTCCCGAGTCCTCTTTGAGGGAATTGTTGATTCGTGAAGCTCATAGTGGGGGTTTGATGGGACACTTTGGGAGAAACAAGACCTTGGCCATTCTCATGGAACAATTCCATTGGCCAAAGATGGGGGTCCAAGTTGAAAAGCTTTGTAAAAATTGCCTTGAGGGCAAGCATGCAAAATCTAAAGCTAACCCCCATGGTTTGTATACTCCTCTCCCCGTGCCTACTAGCCCGTGGATTGATATATCAATGGATTTTGTGATGGGATTACCACAGTCTAGGGGGGGCCATGATAGCATTTATGTTGTCGTGGATAGGTTCTCCAAAATGTCTCACTTCATTCCTTGCAAGAAGTGTGATGATGCACAACATGTTGCCTCTTTGTTCATTGACAATGTCTTGAAATTGCATGGTGTGCCTCAAACTACTGTAAGTGATAGGGACTCCAAGTTCCTAAGCCACTTTTGGAGGAGTTTGTGGGGTGCCCTAGGCACCAAGCTCTTGTTCTCTACGTCCCACCACCCACAAACGGATGGGCGAACCGAGGTGGTAAACCGGACTTTGGGTGCTCTTCTAAGGGCCATGACCCGACGTAAGGCCGGGACTTGGGTTGATAGACTTCCTCTCATGGAGTTTGCCTACAATCGTACATTGCATAGTTTGATTGGCATGACTCCATTTGAATGTGTGTATGGTTTTAATCCCTTGATTCCCCTTGATCTAACCCCTTTGCCAAGGGAAATATTTGCTAAGTTTTAAGGGAAAAGCCAAGCAAAGGCTATGATTGAACTTCAGGCAAAAGCCAAGAAGAACTTGGAGGAAGCCTATGCAAAGGTTGCTTCCAAGAAGAACAAGGGAAGGAAGAAGCTTGAGCTCAAAAAGGGGGATTGGGTGTGGGTGCACTTCCATAAAGAAAGGTTTCCCAACCTTAGGAAAGGGAAGTTGGCACCCCGTGGAGATGGACCATTTCAAGTGCTTTCCAAGATCAACAACAATGCCTATGTGATTGATCTCCCCAGTAAGTACAATGTGTCAAATAATTTCAATGTGACTGACTTGACCCCTGTTGATGCAGGAGATGGTGATGCCGGAGAGAAGGAAGCCATGGTTTCGAGGACGAAACCTTCCCAAGAAAGGGAGGATGATGCGGGGCATACCTCAAGACCGTTCACTAGGAGTCAAGCCAAGTTGATTCAAGACACCCACCTTCACTTGACTTGGAGGGACATGGATGAAGGCTCCGAGAGGAGCCGGAAGATCATGCTTTTGAGTGCCATGGATGGTGGATCACTTAGGCCACTTGAAGAGGCATCCGGGGCACGTTTGGAAGCAAATCAAGAAGCTACAGGAACGGGCGGACCGCCTACTCAACTAGGCGGACCACCTAGTTTTTGAAAACTCTCTGGATTTTGACTAGGCGGACCACCTCTGCAAGATGGGCGGACCGCCCAGTTGGGGCGCCTGCTCTTTTCCTTCAGTCCACCAAGAAACAGGCGGGGCGCCTAGTACTAGTAGGCTGGGCACCTACTTTGCTGAGGAGATGCGGGATTCCTAGTTTTATGCTATGTTTTGGACAACTATAGCCCTACGTGGCCTTTATTGTTTTAACCCACTTTAGGGGTATTTTTGAGCTTTCATTATGTGTAAGTGAAGTCTATAAATACTTCACAAACCTCTTCAAACCTTAGCTTATCTTGAATTCACTAGTGGAACCTATTTGAGTCTTGAACCGAAAACCCAATCATTCTACTTGCGAGGGTATCTCGGGACAAGTTCCCCGGGGTTACTTCGTAGGGAGTTCGAGTAGTGTCTCGCTCTCTATCTTTATTTTCCGCATTTAGTTTTGATCCTTATCACATACCAAACCTTCAAATCAATTTTATCATAATGTGACACATTGGCTTCGGCATGCTTAACACCCAAGGTGTGATTAACATGTGGAGTGGAGTAAACAAAATAGTTCAATTGAAAACTAACATCAAATATTCCACTCCCCTTCTGGGAAGCACTCTTACACAAATCAAGAGTGACTTCCTCACCTCTAAATCCAACTCAAAGACAATCTCCCACACTAAGCAAACTCCAAAGGAAGGTCTCCAAAATAGGTCCTTCATCATTATAGTCCACACAATGAAGGTTAGGAGTACTAGAATATGGTTCAACACAACCAATATAAAGACCACTCATCCCACTTGGAGTTCCAAACAATGGATCGTCCATAGAGTCTAACTTTTCAAACCATGGAGGTTCTATTCTATTACCAATCCTAGTCCGATACAATTCGCTACCACAAATGAGATCATGTTCACACAATGGAACTGTAAAAGCATGCACCTCAAATTCATGGTTACCCAAAAACATGGTATCAAGACTAGGTTCTTCACTCTCACCCGAGGAGTCATTGAAAACAATTCGATCCATCTCATTCACTAGGGACTCCTCAAGGTCACTACCAACTTCACTACAACACATAGGCCCACCATTATCAAGCAATTCATCAAGGGAGAGGTTAGGGTATTCATTCAACTCATCTTCCCCTTTATCAAATATAGGTGGAGTGTCATAACAAGGATCACAAATAGGGCCAACTACACATTCTTCACTAATGAGAGGTTCAATGAAAACCGAGCTCACATCATGATGTGGCTTATCATCCCTCTCCACTAGTGGTTCACAATCACACACAAGTTGACCAACCGACTCTACACTAGTTGCAAACACATTGTAATCACACAATTCATCAACTAGTATAGAGTTTTCACCAACACTATCATAAGACAAGGAATTTACATGTTCAAGGGAAGAACTTTCACATACCTTTGAGTGGCCATTTTGCTCACTCAATGCACTTGAAGTGTCTTGAATCGTTTCTTCACCTTGAAGCTCACATTGAAAATTTTCTTCACCTTGTCCTTCTATTTTGGAACATGATTGAGGCTCCATTGGTTTGCCTCCAAGAGTACCTACACAAGATTTAACACAAGTAGAAAAAAAGACAAAGGGTTAAGGTTAGAATAAGGGGTGTCCTCACGCTCAATTCTTTTTCCCTCTTTCTTTTCCCTCATTTTCTTTTCAAGGTCAGGTGTAGATTCGGGTGGTGACATCCCACTCACATCACTCATCGCATCCTCTCCTTTTTCCACTCGAGGAATGTCACCGGTCACTCCCTTACTCCTCTCAATTTTTCGTCTCTCAAATTCGGGTGAGTTGGGACGAGGCCCAAGAATACCCATAGCCGGAGTAGGTGGACTTTTAACATCAACCCGGAATCTAGGACTAAGCGACTCATCACTTGATGTCTCTTTCTTCTTTGTAGGTGAACCACTTTGCTTTGGAGCTTGTGGGTTGGGGTTCACCTTGTTGACAATTGTCAACCCTTTTCTTGCACTAGTCCCACCATTGTTTGTGATCATAGTACTTCTTGTTTGCACTCTTTCAAGCATAGGATGAGGTTCTTGCTCCTTTTCCTTTTGCATAGGCCTAGAAGGTATACTAGGAGGTGACTTGATCTTTACCCCAAGAGGCTCAAAGTCATAAATCAATTGGCCCTTACCGAAGTAATACCTATCGCTCACATTACTATATCGCACCTTCTTGCCTTGCAACAATGACTCACCTAACAAAACATGACAATGTTGCATGGGGTACACATGACACCACACATAACCCCAATAACCCCTATGAGATATGCACACCCGAGCTTGCTTGGAAACCCACACTCCGTAGTACTCATAAGGATAATCTAGGGCATAGCAAGGTAGCCTTAGCTCATCAACCACCGAGGTACTAACACAATTGGTATCGGTGTCACCAATCTTGAGATAGTACCCTCCATTACCTTCCACCTCAACAAGGAACCTCCTTAGACCCAAGTGTAGTATAGGATCATTCAAGTACAATTTTGGAACTTCAAGATAACCATCACTATCAACTTGGATCTTCCTCAATCCTCCTCCCCTAGCAACACCACTAGGATAACTTCCACTTCCCGTCACTCTTCCAACATTAGAAGTGTTGTTGAAAGTCGAGGAAGGAGTACCACTATTGGTGCAATGCAATTCCCGAAGGGATTGTTAGCACGAACGCGGAAGAACAAACAAGAGAGATAAAGATAAAAAGCAAGACAAAACTTGCTTCTTTCGAAAGAACAGTGAGGAACCTGTCTCAAAGCTCAATCAAAAGGAGTACAAGGATCACCTATACTATGCAACAATCCTCAAGAGAACATTGCCTCTTGCAAACTGAATGATCAAGAGGAATGTTCAATCGGACTAACCGAAATCCACAAGTCCTTAAAAGCCCTCACCGGGGTTTTGCTCACGACGGAGACAAGAAGAAATGTGCTCGGCACTTTCATTCAATTCATCAATATTCAAAAACTAGCTCCTTACAATGAAAGGAAACAGTGTTTATATAGGAAATACTAAGGGTAAACTAGTAAATATGTCACAGTTGACCAATAGAAATAAGCCACGCAGGGCTGAGATAAAATGTGTTCGGCAGACTTTGACTTCGGTTCTTGATTGTCCTCTCGAACACACGCTTGTTGCCTTCGGACGCTCAATTGTCTTCGAGCTTATTGTCCTCGGTCACTTTGCCTTCGGGCTCAAATCTGAAGATAATGCCTTCGATTCTTGAGCTCGGCCACTCAGCTTCGGAGCAATTGTTTTCCTTCGGCCAGGCTAAGTGAACGTGCACATCGTGCAGCAGCTTGGCTTGGTTTCTTGTCATCGGTCTCCTCGGTGGATCGATCACTTGATCAGCACGTGATCGGGCTGCATCATCCTCCCCTTCTTGAGAAGATTTCGTCCTCGAAATCAAGCCCTTCTCGTCCTCCGAAGTTGGACCTACAACACAAGGAACTAAGTCAGCAACATTAAAGGTGTTGGACACGTTATACTCACCAGGGAGGTCGATCACGTAGGCATTGTTGTTGATCTTGGTCAACACTTGAAATGGACCATCCCTTCGAGGAGCCAACTTTCCTTTCCTTTGGTTCGGGAAGCGTTCCTTTCGGAAGTGAACCCAAACCCAGTCTCCCTTCTTTAATTCCAACTTTTTACGCCCCTTGTTTTTCTTTAAGGCAACCTTTGCATACGCCTCCTCGAGGTTCTTCTTCACCTTTGCATGCAATTCGATCAAGGCAGCTGCTCTTCGAGTACCTTCAAAATCAAGAACAGAATCTCGAGGCAATGGGGTTAAATCAAGTGGAATCAAAGGATTAAAGCCATACACACATTCAAACGGGGTCATGTTGATCATTATATGCACCGTTCGATTGTATGCGAACTCCATCATGGGCAAACGATCAGCCCAGTTTCCAACCTTCCCTTTGGTCATTGCCCGAAGCAAAGATCCCAAGGTTCGGTTAACTACCTCGGTCTGTCCATCAGTCTGAGGATGGTGAGACGTCGAGAATAGTAGCTTGGTGCCGAGGGCACCCCGCAAACATTTCCAAAAATGACTCAAGAACTTCGAGTCTCGATCACTTACAATAGTACGAGGTACACCATGCAATTTTAACACGTTAGAAACAAACAATGTAGCTACATGCTGTGCATCATCACACTTTTTGCAAGGAATAAAGTGAGCCATTTTTGAAAAACGGTCAACCACAACGAAGATGCTATCATGTCCTCCCCCCGACCTCGGTAACCCCAAGACAAAGTCCATTGATATATCAACCCAAGGTCGATCAGGCACAGGCAACGGGGTGTACAAACCATGAGGGTTGGACTTCGATTTTGCTTTCTTGCAAACGAGACAAGCGTTGCAAAGCTTTTCCACATCTCGTCGCATTTTGGGCCAATGGAACTGCTCGGTCAAGATACCAAGAGTTTTATCGACACCGAAGTGTCCCATCAGTCCACCTGAGTGAGCTTCTCGAACCAAGAGCTCTCTCCACGATGACACTGGCACAGAAACCCTCCCATTTTTTAAGAGGTAGCCATCATGCCACTGATATTTCTCAACCTTTCGGCCACTCAAGATTGCGTCTCGAACACATTTCAGCTTGGGATCGTCCTCGTACATCGACTTGATGCTTTCGAATCCCATGAGCCTAGAGGCGAGAGTGGTCGCTAAGGCAAATTTCCTTGATAGCGCATCGGCCACAACATTATCTTTTCCCTTTTTGTAATGAATTACATAGGGAAAGCTTTCAATGAATTCAACCCACTTGGCATGTCTTCGATTTAATTTCTCCTGACCTCGGATATGTTTCAAAGACTCATGATCACTTTTGATCACAAACTCTCGAGGCCACAAATAATGCTGCCAATGGGCGAGTGCTCGAACGAGGGCATACAACTCTTTGTCATACGTAGAGTAATTCAAAGTTGCACCCTTAAGCTTTTCGCTAAAGTAAGCGATCGGCTTCGAGTCTTGCATCAGCACTCCTCCGATCCCAACTCCAGACGCATCACATTCGACTTCGAATGCTTTGCCGAAGTCAGGGAGTTGCAACAACGGGGCAGAACAAAGCCTCCGCTTCAACTCTTGGAAAGCCCTCTCTTGGGACTCTCCCCACACAAATGGATTATCTTTCTTCACCAGCTCTGTTAAAGGAGCTGCCACGGTGCTAAAGTCGCGAACAAACCTTCGGTAAAAGCTAGCTAAGCCATGGAAGCTACGAACTTGTGATACCGAGGTTGGAGTTGGCCAATCTTTGATGGCTTCGACTTTAGATTCGTCGACTTCGACACCATTAGCACTGACAACAAATCCAAGAAAGACTACACGATCGACACCAAAGGCGCATTTCTTGAAGTTGGCATACAACTTCTCTTCTCGAAGCTTTTCAAGTACTTGCCTTAGGTGGTCGACATGTTCATCCACGGTTCTGCTATAAACAAGTATGTCATCGAAATAAACGACAACAAACCTATTTATGAACGGTTTGAGCACATGGTTCATCAGTCGCATGAATGTGCTCGGTGCATTGGATAAGCCAAAAGGCATCACCAACCATTCATAGAGACCGAATTTGGTCTTGAATGCGGTTTTCCACTCGTCCCCGGGTTTCATTCGGATCTGATGGTAACCGGACCTGAGGTCTATCTTTGAAAAGCATGAAGAACCGCTTAACTCATCTAGCATGTCATCTAATCGAGGGATAGGATGACGATACTTTACCGTTATTTTTTTGACTGCTCGACAGTCAGCACACATTCGCCATGTTCCATCCTTCTTCGGAACAAGGATAACAGGAACGGCGCAAGGACTCAAGCTCTCACGAACGAGGCCCTTGTTCAGCAATTCATCAACCTGCCGTTGGAGCTCTTTGGTGTCTTCGGGATTACACCGGTATGCAGGTTTGTTAGGGATTGGAGACCCTGGTACGAAGTCAATTTGGTGCTCGATTCCTCTCAATGGAGGTAATCCACCTGGAATTTCCTCGGGAAACATGTCCTCGAAGTCCTGCAAAACTTTTTGAACAAACAAAGGCAAATGGTTATCATTAGAAAAATCATCATTAGAGTTTAGAAAGATACCCTTGTGCACGAGGCAAATCATCATCTGACCGTGGTCGTTGCCTCGTAAGATCTCACCGGGTTGCATGATTGCACAAATTCCTTTCACTTCGGTCGGTGAGTTTATCTCTTCGGGCCCCAATTTTTCTCCCATCGGAAGCTTAGCTTTGGCCGCTTCTTTCAATTCTTTCATTCGTTTATAGTCCTCGGTGACTTGTTTTGGAGACAAGGGTTTGAGTACAAAACTCTTCCCATCAAGCTTCACAGTATAAGTGTTGGATCTGCCATTGTGAACAGCGGTTCGGTCATACTGCCACGGTCGACCCAATAGCAAATGACAAGCTTGCATCGGAACCACATCAAATATCATTTCATCTTGATACTCTCCGATTTTGAACTTGATCCACACTTGTTTGACAACTCTCAATTCTCCGCACTCATTCAGCCATTGTAACTTGTAAGGGTGGGGATGCTCTATCGTAGGTAATCCCATTTGTGAAACCAAAGTTTGGCTCACTACATTGGCACAACTACCGGAGTCAATGATCATCGAACACACCTTTCCCCTCACTCGACATCGGGCATGAAAGAGGTTTTCTCTTTGGTTGTCCTCTTCTTCAAGAGTCATGCAGCTCAAATTCCTTCGAACCACAAGAAACATTTCCGGATGATCAGCTTCGGCAGCCTCATGATCATCATCATCTTCAGCTCGATCAGTCTCCTCGATAATTTCCTCCTCGGTGTCACTCGCTTGCTCATGGACGGTTCCATCTTCGAGCAGAAGCATAACTTTGCGAGTTGGACACTCTTTTGCCATGTGACCATAACCCTTGCATTTGTGAAACTGAATATTTGAAGCACTAGGAGAATTGAGTTGAACTTTACCTTCCACTTCTCTTGGTTGGTTAACGGTCACACCTCTTTCGAAGGGTCTCTTCGAATCTCGAACAGTGTTAGCACTTGTTTGGTTTGGGCTCTTCCATTCTTTACCTCGGTTCAAAGGAGTAGAAGTAGTGACTCCTCGATACCGGTTTGCCTTATCGTCCTTCACCAATTTTTCAGCTTCGGTGGCAGCATCAAACAAATCTCCCAACGTGTGGTACACGTGGAGTCTCAACTGAGATGACACATCCCTAGCCAAGCCATTTTTGAATCTGATAATGGCTTGCTCTTCGTCTTCGACCAGATAAAGATTCAATCGAACCTTTTCAAATTCATCGTGGTACTCTTGGACGGACTTGGACCCTTGCTTTAACTCATAGAGTTTTTGCATTTGAGTCTGCCTGTATTTGGCACTCAAGTACTTAGCATCCATCGCTCTCATCAACTGTGGCCACGTATTGACTACTGGATAGTCATTTCTTCTTCTATGCCTCTTGTCAGATTCCCACCATGTTGATGCATAAGCTTCAAACGAAGCAATGGCATGGGCAGCTTTTCTCTCATCGGTCATCTCATTGGTTTCAAAGATGCGCTCCATTTTAAGCTTCCATCCAAGATACTCATCGGGATCACTAGTTCCTTTAAAGGGTGGAATAGTGATCTTGACACTGTTCAAGTTTGAGTCTCGAACAGCTCTAGCCTGTTCGGGAAACTCATCTTCTCGATCATAAGCCTCACGCTCAATATTTCTTTCAACATTTGCGCCTCGGCCTCGACCTCGGAAATTTCCACGACCTCGGTGAGCTTGCCTTCGTTGAGCGAATGGCGGCTCACGCTCATATTCGTCCTCGGGAAATTCCTCCTCATCAACCTCTTCGGTTACAGCTCCAAGATCTCTTCGGGTCCTTGGAAGTGGTAACCTCTCTCCTCGGGGAATGCCCAAGTTTTGATTTCCAGCCTGGGGATTGCCCAAGTTTTGTTGTGCTTGGGGATTGCCCAAGTTAAGCTCTCTTCGAATTGCTTCACTTGTCAACTAATGTTGTCGTACAAGCTCAGCATACAGCTCAGGTTTCATCGGAGTGGATTGGCTCGTTCCAACGCCGGACCCATTCATGGCCACGGACGCGTTTCCCTGCTCGAGGTTAGCTACTCGAGCACTCACTCCTCTTACTTCGGCACTGATGCCTTGTATCGCAGCCATGAGATCGGCTAACGACAATTCAGGCTTTTCAATGCTTTTGCCATCGTTTCCAGCCATCGTACCTGCACAAGTCAAAGATCAAACAAAGGTTAGGGTTAGAAATAACCTCACACACTCCCTCACCTTTGATGGGTGGCACTCGGGTCCACTCAATTTATGGGTTCGGTTTTTGATCACTCAAGGACTTGTTAACAGTGGCTCGTCTGATTGATCGGTCCTCTAAGATCCTTCAAGTTCGACAATAGTCACTGCCTCTTCGGGAAGAGTGAAGTGATGTTCGACTCGATGGAACGGACGCTTTTTAACTGAGCTCGGGGAGTCAAGAGAATTTCTACGAAAATTTGGACTTCGGTCACCCCTTCACAAGAATTCCTATCAGCTTAAAAGAGTTAGTACGACCTCGAGTAGGACAATTACTCAAAAGATCCACCAACTAGAATTTTGACACGAAAGAAAGTGAGAACCTAGGAGAATCTACCCTTTGATTCCCTTTTGGGATCTTTTTCGATCACACCCACTCTTGTCTGTACAAAAGTGGTCCCTCCTTGGTACGGATAGGGTTTTACCTTATCCACTTTCCCTTTTCAGCCGACAAATTTCACCTGGGGTTTTGATGTTTAAAATTTTAACCCCTTTCTTCTTCAATGGAACAATGACCTTGCTCCGGCGTACGGACGCAACAACTTCGGTTCACTGACCACAAATTTTCTAACAAGATCTGAGTTGCTCTTTCAACTCCGGTTCCAAACAACAACGGAGGAAATCAAACGAAGTTCTTCGAGCTAAGATCCAGCTCGTTCGAGTCGTACACTGTTACGATTTTGTAACAAATTTCCGGTGTACGGACAACGTTTCCAACTTAAGAACTTCGATTTTAAGCAATAAACAAACCCAAATCACTCAAGAACCACCAACCTTCATCGGTTTCTTCAAAACACAGTGGGGTTCGAGTTTTCAGTCACCATTAAAGCTCAAAACAGCCCAAAAATTCACCAAGAAACCCTAGTCACGAAATCAGTACGTCGGGTATTCGTTGGAATCAGAACTCGATGGTGAACAATAATCCAAGATTGTTTTTCCCAAACAATCAGCAATCAAACACAATTTTTGAATTTTTTTTTGTAAAATAACAACACCAACAGTAACAAAATTCAAGAACACGAAAAGGAAACAAAGACACAAAACGCACGAAGATAATGAACATGATTGAGGTTGTAAGAACAAACTCAAACCGTGCTCTGATACCAAGATGGTGCAATGCAATTCCCGAAGGGATTGTTAGCACGAACGCGGAAGAACAAACAAGAGAGATAAAGATAAAAAGCAAGACAAAACTTGCTTCTTTCGAAAGAACAGTGAGGAACCTGTCTCAAAGCTCAATCAAAAGGAGTACAAGGATCACCTATACTATGCAACAATCCTCAAGAGAACATTGCCTCTTGCAAACTGAATGATCAAGAGGAATGTTCAATCGGACTAACCGAAAGCCACAAGTCCTTAAAAGCCCTCACCGGGGTTTTGCTCACGACGGAGACAAGAAGAAATGTGCTCGGCACTTTCATTCAATTCATAAATATTCAAAAACTAGCTCCTTACAATGAAAGGAAACAGTGTTTATATAGGAAATACTAAGGGTAAACTAGTAAATATGTCACAGTTGACCAATAGAAATAAGCCACGCAAGGCTGAGATAAAATGTGTTCGGCAGACTTTGACTTCGGTTCTCGATTGTCTGCTCGAACACACGCTTGTTGCCTTCGGACGCTCAATTGTCTTCGAGCTTATTGTCCTCGGTCACTTTGCCTTCGGGCTCAAATCTGAAGATAATGCCTTCGATGCTTGAGCTCGGCCACTCAGCTTCGGAGCAATTGTTTTCCTTCGGCCAGGCTAAGTGAACGTGCACATCGTGCAGCAGCTTGGCTTGGTTTCTTGTCATCGGTCTCCTCGGTGGATCGATCACTTGATCAGCACGTGATCGGGCTGCATCAACTATGGAACCCATAATTGCTTCTCGCCTTGGTTCCATAGCCCATAGCACCACTCCTACCACCACTACTAGAGCAATGCACCCCCGTAACGATAAAAGCAACACTTCTCATCCCACCCTTCACATGGGAGTTAGAAGCATCAAGCCATTTAGCATAAGTAGAATATGCAATCTTCTCCCTTCCCATGGAACAACCACAGCCTCCTCCCATACTAATGGAAGGACCTCTACTACTCTCTTGCACAGCACAAGCAACATCAAGAGAAGATGAAAATGAACAATTCTCATAATCAACCCTAATCATCAATTCTCTCTACGTCACTATCATCATGTTCAAATTCATCACAAGAAGAGTAAATAGGATCATCATACCTTAAAGCGTCACTATCTTCATATTCTTGACTTGGAGCATAAGATTATTCACACTCATCTTCGCTAGCCCCATAGTCTTCTTCATCTTCATAATCAACATAGTGACCCGCTTCTTCATCATATGAGCCTTGGTTCCCCGAATCGTCATAGCAACACCCATCATCACCATCATAGGAACCATAGTCTCCATCATCTCCGCATGAGTGATATCCCCCACAATCATCATCATCCGAAGCCATAATTGTAACCAAAGAGTAAGGACGTCACAAATTCACTCCCTCACGTGTATCACTCAAAAGATGTCACTCAATTTTCTTTCCACTCGTGTATACACTCAAGGTCGTTGGCTTTTGTGACCACACTCTATTGCTCTCACCACTCAAGCCTTTTTCCACTCAAGACCTTCTTGTCTCTTAGTAATCACAATGGCAAGATCAATCAACTAATGCACCCAAGTAATGGTTCGGAATGGAGTTTAAGTGACTCGATGTACGGAAGCTAATTTAATGCGCACTTGAAGCAAGCAAGATCTACGACTTTAAGTAAAGACTCCAAGACACACAACACCCTAAGGAATCAAAGATTAGTGTTAATAAAGCAGGACTAATACCCTAGAAACACTAACCAAGAGGTACGGAAGCAAACGGAACACAAAAAGACACGAAACGAAGCCAAACGGAGGCCCTCCAGGAGTGGGGCTGATAAGAACCAAACCCCCACAAGGAGACCATTCACTCGGAGCCCAGTCAAGGATGTCCAAGAGGCGCATTTATACTTGGAGAGGAGAGGACTTGAGGAAGGAGGCGAGTGGAAGCCATTCCGGATGCTCAAACTAGGCCTCACGCCTAAGGAAGAAGAGAGCCCAGCAGAGCCAGGCGCCCCGCCTGGCAAGCTCACTGCCCTTAGCTGAAAAGTGCCCAGGCGCCCCACCTAGCTCTAGGCGCCCCGCCTAGCTGAAGGCCAAGCCAGGCGCCCCGCCTAGCTTCAGCATGTTCCAGGCGCCCCTCCCAGCCCCAGGCGCCCCTCCTAGCTACTGAACTTATGTTTCTTTTACTGTTTTGCCCTACGTGGCTTATTTGATGAACCTTATTAGTAAGGGTATTTAAGTCATTGTGTAAGCTTGGGAAACACTATAAATAGCCAAGCCTAGTTTATTTTACACCTAGTTTTTGATATTTGATGAATGTTAAACATTGAACATGAGCATGGCTCTTGGTTATTGAATGAAACCCTTTGATCTTGGACTTGTAGTTCTTCTAGCGGATCTAGATGAATACTTTTCCTCTCCGACCATTCTACTTGCGTGCTCGCGTTTGCTCGAGGGTAGTTGCATAGCGTAGGTGTTCTTGTCCTTCTCTCGGGGTGTAACGGAACAAGTTCTCCGTTGCTACTTGGGATTAGAGATCGAGTTACGTCTCGTTCTTATCTTTTACTTTTTCCGCGTTTGATTCTTATCAGTTTGGTATCAGAGCAAGGCTCGGGTTTTGTTTCTACAAACCCCCGACCCTTGATTCTTCGTGCCTAGTATCCTCTTTTAGTTTTTCTTGTTGTTGAAGTTATTAGAAAGGAGAAAATTGCAAAAAAATTGAAAAATTGAAAAATAGAAAAATTTGGTGTAACTTGTTGATTTGGATGATTTGTGATATGGGTGTTATGGATTGTTGATCGTGATTGATTTCCCGTTACTTGGGTACCAAAATTGTTGGAATTGGTGAAGTTTGAAAAATTGAAACCCCAAAACCCCTTAAACCCTTGAAGAACTTGTTCTTGATGAATTTTGGCTTGATTCTTGGGTTGTATTGATGTTTGATTGGAAACTTGTTATTGGGGATTGATCTTCATTGAAAAACAAACAATTCGGTACCAATTTTGTGGGATTTGAACATGTATAACACCTACTTTGATGAATCACAATCCTTGTTGAAACCCATTTGTTAAACCCTTGTGTTCTTGAGTTCTTGAGATTGAACCTTGATTTGATTGCTTGTTTGATTGAAAATTTGATTGGGTTTTGTTAAGGAAGATCAAAAACAACTTTGGGTATCATTGGATTGTGAAAACAAGTTGAAAACATCGGATTTGAGGCTTGAAAATCGACTTGAAACGAGTTTGGAACGAGTTGGAAAAGGCTTCAGGCCAGGCGCCCCGCCTGGAATACTGCCTAAGTCCCAGGCGCCCCGCCTGGAATACTGCACAGCCTAGGCGCACCTCCTGAGTGCTGAACATATTGTTTCGGGTAGATTTTCGTAGGTATTTCCCTTTGTTTGATAACATCACATCTAGTTAGTACTAATTTGAGTAACCGATCTACTTGAATAGTGCTAACCCTTTAATTGCTCTTAGGTGAATCGTGCCTAGCAAGGAGAGTAGACTTCTAAGGAAAAGCGTAGAATCTTTTAACTCAAGTCCTTCACTTCAAAGTGCCTAGCGTTCATTGAGTCCCATTAACTCCACTCACCCCGGAGTGTGCGTGACTCGTGAATAGTTTAGTTGAGTTGAGGAGTTGCTAATCATCTACGTGAAGCTTTGGAACTACAAGTTGAGTGAAATATCCACCGCCACCCAAAAGAGTGATCCGAGTGAACACAAGTGAGGGAGCGAGTGAGGTGTTTTAACTAACTCTTGTTTCTTTCTTGTAGGTACAATGGCCAACGAAGGTCAAGATTTCATTAAGGAGGCCTTGGCTAATCTTCTTGCCAAGATGGACCTCATGAACCAAAGGATTGATTCTCTTGAAAAAGGAGCCTCGAGTACTCAAGGTGAACATGGGACCCCGAGTGTCCCAATTGAAAAGGGGACCCCGAGTGTCCAAATTGAGACCGGAGAAGCCTCAAGTAGCCCTACCTTTACCCCGGAGCAAGTTGTTGAATTGCTCAATCAACAACGGGTAAAAGAGGATCGAGAGAGAATTGAACGAACGGGCATTCCCCGTATCTTGGATAATCCCCCAAGAAACTTTCCACTACCAAGACCCGTCCGAAATGTGCAACCTCTTGAGCAAGTTGTTGAGACTCAAGAAGGGGAGGAAGTTGATTATGGTGACGATGTGTATGGGATTGATGATCACTTTCAACCAAGGCGAGCTATGAATTGGGGTCGAAATGTGGATCGGGGTAGAGGCCGAGGTCGAGGGCCACCCTTAGGATATGGAGGGAGGAATGTTAGAAGGGACTATGTTGCTTATGATGATCACCATGGAGGCCAACCGGAGCCATTCCAAGGGGGTCGTGACAACAACAACAACCTCAATAGTGTGAAGCTCACTATTCCTTCTTTCTAAGGAAGTAGTGACCCGGTGGAGTACATTGATTGGAAATTGGCTATGGAGCGTATCTTTGACACCAATGATATGCCCGATGTGAAGAAAACCAAGTATGCAATATCCTCCTTTGAATCTTTTGCTTCTACTTGGTGGGAGTCGGTGAAGAGAAATAGAAGGAGGACGGGTATGGCTATTAATCTTACTTGGGAAGAGTTGATCCGAGTGATGGATGAAAAGTACTTGACTAACCAATACCGGGTTGAACAACAAAGGCGACTATATGATTTGAAGCAAGGTTACAAATCGGTTGGTGAATACTTCAATGACTTTGAGCAAATCCGAATGATCCTTGACTTAGATGATGAAGACAATGAGACGGCCATGATCCGTTTCAAAAGGGGCTTGAACCGAGACATATCTTCACAATTGAAGTTCCACAAATATGATGATCATTACAAGCTATGTGAAGATGCGGTTGAGGCCGAGAAATGGCTTAAGGAGGAGAAATCCCTTCGCTACAAGAGTAGCACTACTACTCCAACAAGCAAACCAAAGGATTGGAAGGCTCCTACTACAAATGCAAGGTTCCCAAGTGCAAGTGGAACAAGTGGTGCAAATGCTACCAAGGATGTGAAAAAGCCGTATGAGAAGAACACACCTAATGTGGGAGGTAACTCTAAAACTCAATTACATACTCCTACTTCTTCTTCGATACAATGCCACAAGTGCAAGGGTTATGGTAACTTTGCTAGGGAATGTCCTACAAAGAGGACCATGATTGTTGTTGGTAATGATGCATATGAGAAAGAGAGTGAATCGGAAGATGAGGGAGTAGAGGGAGTAGAGGGAGATGAGGGAGTAGAGGAGAATGATTTGCTTGATGACACGGTGGAGGAGGAGGATCCTCATACTTTCTTGGTTGTGAGAAGGAGCCTAGGGGCTATGATTGTGGAAGATAGTGAAACCTTGCAAAGGGAAAATCTTTTCCATGCTAGGTGCCGGGTCAAAGATGTTGTTTGCTCTATGATAATTGATTACGGAAGTTGTGCAAATGTAGTGAGTCAATCACTAGTGGCTCAATTGAAGTTAACTACCATGAAGCATCCTAAACCTTACCGGTTACAATGGCTTAGTGAATGTGGAGAGCTTAAGGTAATGAAACAAGCCATGATTAAGTTTAGAATGGGTAGTTACGTTGATGAGCATTTTTTTGACGTTGTGCCTATGCAAGCATGCCACCTACTCTTAGGGAGGCCATGGCAATTCGATAGGCAAGTGGTGCATGATGGTCGTGTAAACACTTACGCGGTCAAACATTAAGGGAAGAGATTTGTGCTTAAACCTCTCACTCCTGATGAGAATCAAACGCGGAAAAGTAAAAGATAAAGAACGAGACGTAACTCGATCTCTAATCCCAAGTAGCAACGGAGAACTTGTTCCGTTACACCCCGAGAGAAGGACAAGAACACCTACGCTATGCAACTACCCTCGAGCTAACGCGAGCACGCAAGTAGAATGGTCGGAGAGGAAGAGTATTCATCTAGATCCGCTAGAAGAACTACAAGTCCCAAAACAAAAGGTTTCATTCAATAACCAAGAGCCTTGCTCATGTTCAACATTAATTAATCATCAATAATAAGCTAAGTGTAAAATAAGCTAGGCTTGGGTATTTATAGTGTTTCCCAAGCTTACACAAAGACTTAATTACCCTTACTAATAAGGTTCCTCAAATAAGCCACGTAGGGCAAAATAGTAAAAGAAACATAAGTTCAGCAGCTAGGAGGGGCGCCTGGGGCTGGGAGGGGCGCCTGGATCATGCTGAAGCTAGGCTGGGCGCCTGGAGCTAGGCGGGGCGCCTGGCTTGGCCTTCAGCTAGGCTGGGCGCCTGAAGCTAGGCGGGGCGCCTGGCTTGGCCTTAAGCTAGGCTGGGCGCCTGAAGCTAGGCGGGGCGCCTGGTTTGGCCTTCAGCTAGGCTGGGCGCCTAGCCAGGTGGGGCGCCTGGTGCTTTGCTGGGCCTTAGGCAGTGAGCTCCCTAGGCGGGGCGCCTGGGGTAGGCGGGGCGCCTAGCTCTGCTGGGCTCTCTTCTTCCTTAGGCGTGAGGCCTAGTTTGAGCACCCGGAATGGCTTCCAATCGCTTCCTTCTTCAAGGACCTTCCTCACCAAGTGTATGTGTACTCCTTGGATCTCCTTAGCTTGACTACGTGTGAATGGTCTTGTGGGGGTTTGGGTCTCATCATCCTCCCCTTCTTGAGAAGATTTCGTCCTCGAAATTGAGGCATCATCACCCACGACCGCATCATCACCTACATCCAAAGGAACCAAGTCACAAACATTAAAAGTATTAGAAACTTGATACTCACTTGGCAAGTCGACCACATAGGCGTTGTTGTTTATCTTTGAAAGCACTTGGAATGGGCCATCGCCACGGGGTGCTAACTTCCCTTTTCTAAGGTTTGGAAACCTTTCTTTCCGGAAGTGCACCCACACATAGTCACCCTTCTTGAGTTCCACCTTCTTGCGTCCTTTGTTTTTCTTGGAAGCAACCTTAGCATAGGCTTCCTCCAAATTCTTCTTTGCCTTTGCATGGAGTTCCATCATTGCCTTCGCTCTAGCTTTACCTTCAAAATTAACAACCATTTCCCTTGGCAAAGGGGTTAGATCAAGGGGAATCAAGGGGTTAAAACCATAAACACACTCGAATGGAGTCATGCCAATCATTCTATGCACGGTTCGATTGTAGGCAAACTCCATAAGAGGTAAACGATCAATCCAAGTCCCGGCCTTACCCCGGGTCATGGCTCTAAGAAGAGCACCCAAGGTTCGGTTTACCACTTCCGTTTGCCCATCGGTTTGTGGGTGGTGGGACGTGGAGAACAAGAGCTTGGTGCCTAAAGCACCCCATAAACTTCGCCAAAAATGGCTTAGGAACTTAGTGTCCCTATCACTCACTATAGTTTGAGGCACACCATGTAGCTTCAAAACATTTTCAACAAACAAGGAAGCTACATGTTGGGCATCATCGCATTTCTTGCATGGAATGAAATGAGCCATCTTTGAGAACCTATCCACAACAACATAAATGCTATCATGGCCTCCCCTAGTCCTAGGTAATCCCATCACAAAATCCATTGAGATATCCAACCAAGGACTAGTAGGTACGGGGAGAGGGGTATACAACCCATGGGGGAGGGCTTTGGATTTAGCACGCTTGCACTCAAGGCAATTGTTGCAAAACTTTTCCACTTGCACCCCCATCTTTTTCCAATGAAATTGTTCCTTAAGAATAGCCAAAGTCTTTCTTGTGCCAAAATGTCCCATGAGTCCCCCGCAATGTGCTTCTTGCACAAGCAACTCCCTCCAAGAGGACTCCGGAATGCACACTCTACCATTTTTGAAGATATAACCTTTAACCCATTGGTATTTTTCAACACTCTCCCCCTTCTCTAGAGAGTCATGGACACTCTTTAGCTTTGGGTCATGAGCATACATCAATTTAATGCTCTCAAAACCCATGAGCTTAGAGGTGAGAGTGGTGGCTAGAGCAAACTTTCTCGAAAGCGCATCCGCCTCAACATTGTCCTTCCCTTTCTTATATTGAATCACATAGGGAAAGGACTCAATGAATTCAACCCACTTGGCATGTCTCTTATTGAGCTTCTCTTGGCCTCTCAAATGCTTGAGTGACTCATGGTCACTCTTGATTACAAACTCACGAGGCCAAAGATAGTGTCCAATGGGCAAGGGCTCTCACAAGGGCATACAACTCCTTGTCATATGTCGAATAATTCAAGGAGGCCCCTTTCAATTTCTCACTAAAGTAGGCGATGGGTTTGCTATCTTGCATTAATACACCACCAATTCCCACCCCCGAGGCATCACATTCAACCTCAAATGCCTTTCCGAAGTCGGGCAATTGCAATAGAGGGGCGGTACTCAACCTACTTTTCAATTCATGGAAGGCCTTCTCTTGAGGCTCTCCCCAAACAAACTGTTGGTCTTTCTTCACCAATTCGGTGAGTGGAGCGGCAATGGAGCTAAAGTCCCTCACAAATCGCCTATAAAAGCTTGCGAGACCATGAAAGCTCCTCACTTGAGTCACGGTAGTAGGAGTAGGCCAATCACGTATGGCCTCTACCTTAGACTCATCCACCTCCACTCCTCGAGCACTCACAACAAACCCAAGGAAGACCACCTTCTCAACACCAAAGGCACACTTTTTAAAATTAGCATAGAGCTTTTCGGCTCTCAACTTCTCAAGCACTAGCCTAAGGTGTTCAACATGGTCGTCTATTGATTTGCTATAGATCAATATATCGTCAAAATATACGACCACAAACTTGTTGATGAATGGCTTTAGAACATGGTTCATTAGCCTCATGAAAGTGCTAGGTGCATTGGAGAGCCCAAAGGGCATCACCAACCATTCATAGAGACCAAATTTGGTCTTGAATGCGGTTTTCCACTCATCACCGGGTTTCATCCGGATTTGATGGTAGCCGGACCTAAGGTCAATTTTTCTAAACACACATGAACCGCTCAATTCATCTAACATATCATCAAGTCGGGGAATAGGATGACGGTACTTTACCGTTATTTTGTTCACGGCCCGACAATCAACACACATTCTCCAAGTGCCGTCCTTTTTGGGAACAAGGATCACGGGCACGGCACAAGGACTCAAGCTTTCCCTTACCAAACCTTTAGTGAGTAATTCATCAACTTGCTTTTGCAATTCCCTTGTATCCTCCGGATTGCTCCTATAGGCCGGTTTGTTTGGGATTTGGGATCCCGGGACAAAGTCTATTTGATGCTCAATGCCCCTCAAAGGAGGCAATCCATCCGGCATTTCATCCGGGAACATGTCACCAAAATCCTTCAAAACATTCTCAAACACACTAGGAAAAGGGTTAGAAGAAAAATCACAATTAGAGTTAAGGATCATACCTTTGTGCACTAGGCATAGGAGAAACTTGGTGCCATCATTACCTTTCAAGAGCTCGCCCAGTTGCATCATGGCACACATGCCACCGGTAGATGAAGTAGGTGGGATTGCCACCATGCTTTTGGACAAAGGGCTAGTTTCAATGAGTGACTTAGCCTTTGCCACCTCTCTCAACTCCTTCATTTTCTTGTAGTCATCACTCACTTGCTTAGGAGTGAGAGGTTTAAGCACAAATCTCTTCCCTTCATGTTTGACCGTGTAAGTGTTGACACGACCATCATGCACCACTTGCCTATCGAATTGCCATGGCCTCCCTAAGAGTAGGTGGCATGCTTGCATAGGTACAACGTCAAACAAATGCTCATCAACATAACTACCCATTCTAAACTTGATCATGGCTTGTTTCATCACCTTAAGCTCTCCACATTCGCTAAGCCATTGTAATCGGTAAGGTTTAGGATGCTTCATGGTAGTTAACTTCAATTGAGCCACTAGTGATTGACTCACTACATTTGCACAACTTCCGGAATCAATTATCATAGAGCAAACAATATCTTTGACCCGGCACCTAGCATGGAAAAGATTTTCCCTTTGCAAGGTTTCACTATCTTCCACAATCATAGCTCCTAGGCTCCTTCTCACAACCAAGAAAGTATGAGGATCATCCTCCTCCACCGTGTCATCAGGCAAATCATTCTCCTCTACTCCCTCATCTCCCTCTACTCCCTCTACTCCCTCATCCTCTGATTCACTCTCTTTCTCATATGCATCATTACCAACAACAATCATGGTCCTCTTTGTAGGACATTCCCTAGCAAAGTGACCATACCCCTTGCACTTGTGGCATTGTATTTAAGAAGAAGTAGAAGCATGTAGTTGAGTTTTAGAGTTACCTCCCACATTAGGTGTGTTCTTCTCAAACGGCTTTTTCACATCCTTGGTAGCATTTGCACCACTTGTTCCACTTGCACTTGGGAACCTTGCATTGGTAGTAGGAGGCTTCCAATCCTTTGGTTTGCTTGTTGGAGTAGGAGTGCTACTCTTGTAGCGGAGGGATTTCTCCTCCTTGAGCCATTTCTCGGCCTCAACCGCATCTTCACATAGCTTGTAATGATCATCATATTTGTGGAACTTCAATTGTGAAGCTATGTCTCGGTTCAAGCCCCCTTTGAAACGGATCATGGCCGTCTCATTGTCTTCATCATCTAAGTCAAGGATCATTCGGATTTGCTCAAATTCATTGAAGTATTCACCAACCGATTTGTAACCTTGCTTCAAATCATATAGACGCCTTTGTTGTTCAACCCGGTATTGGTTAGTCAAGTACTTCTCATCCATCACACGGATCAACTCTTCCAAAGTAAGATTAATAGCCATACCCGTCCTTCTTCTATTTCTCTTCACCGACTCCCACCAAGTAGAAGCAAAAGATTCAAAGGAGGATATTGCATACTTGGTTTTCTTCACATCGGGCATATCATTGGTGTCAAAGATACGCTCCATAGCCAATTTCAAACCAATGTACTCCACCGGGTCACTACTTCCTTTGAAAGAAGGAATAGTGAGCTTCACACTATTAAGGTTGTTGTTGTTGTCACGACCCCCTTGGAATGGCTCCGGTTGGCCTCCATGGTGATCATCATAAGCGACATAGTTCCTTCTAACATTCCTCCCTCCATATCCTACGGGTGGCCCTCGACCTCGGCCTCTACCCCGATCCACATTTCGACCCCAATTCATAGCTCGCCTTGGTTGAAAGTGATCATCAAACCCATACACATCGTCACCATAATCAACTTCCTCCCCTTCTTGAGCCTCAACAACTTGCTCAAGAGGTTGCACATTTCGAACGGGTCTTGGTAGTGGAAAGTTTCTTGGAGGATTGTCCAAGATACGGGGAATGTCCGTTCGTTCAATTCTCTCTCGATCCTCCTTTACCCGTTGTTGATTGAGCAATTAAACAACTTGCTCCGGGGTAAAGGTAGGGCTACTTGAGCCTTCACCGGTCTCAATTTGGACACTCGGGGTCCCCTTTTCAATTGGGACACTCGGGGTCCCGTGTTCACCTTGAGTACTCGAGGCTCCTTTTTCAAGAGAGTCAATCCTTTGGTTCATGAGGTCCATCTTGGCAAGAAGATTAGCCAAAGGCCTCCTTAATGAAATCTTGACCTTCGTTGGCCATTGTACCTACAAAGAAAAGAAACAAGAGTTAGTTAAAACACCTCACTCGCTCCCTCACTTGTGTTCACTCGGATCACTCTTTTGGGTGGCGGTGGATATTTCACTCAACTTGTAGTTCCAAAGCTTCACATAGATGATTAGCAACTCCTCAACTCAACTAAACTATTCACGAGTCACGCACACTCCGGGGTGAGTGGAGTTAATGGGACTCAATGAACGCTAGGCACTTTGAAGTGAAGGACTTGAGTTAAAAGATTCTACGCTTTTCCTTAGAAGTCTACTCTCCTTGCTAGGAACGAATCACTTAAGAGCAATAAAAGGGTTAGCACTATTCAAGTAGATCGGTTACTCAAAGTAGTACTAACTAGATGTTACGTTATCAAACAAAAGGGAAATACCTACGAAAATCTACCCGAAACAATGCGTTCAGCACTCAGGAGGGGCGCCTGAAACTCAGGTGGGGCGCCTAGTTTGTGCTGTATGCCAGGCGGGGCGCCTGGGACTTAGGCAGTAGCCAAGTCAGGCGGGGCGCCTGGCTTAGGCGGGGCGCCTGGCCTGAAGCTTTTCCCAACTCGTTCCAAACTCGTTTCAAGTCGATTTTCAAGCCTCAAATCCGATGTTTTCAACTTGTTTTCACAATCCAAAGATACCCAAAGTTGTGTTTGATCTTCCTTAACAAAACCCAATCAAATTTTCAATCAAACAATCAATCAAATCAGGATTCAATCTCAAGAACTCAAGAACACAAGGGTTTTTCAAAGGGTTTCAAAATGGATTGTGATTCATCAAAGAAGGTGTTATACATGTTCAAATCCCAAAAAATTGGTACCGAATTGTTTGTTTTTCAATGAAGATCAATCCCCAATAACAAGTTTTCAATCAACATCAATCCAACCCAAGAATCAAGCCAAAATTCATCAAGAACAAGTTCTTCAAGGGTTTAAGGGGTTTTGGGGTTTCAATTTTTCAAACTTCACCAATTCCAACAATTTTGGTATCCAAGTAACGGGAAATCAATCACGATCAAGAATCCATAACACCCATATGACAAATCATCCAAATCAACAAGTTACACCAAATTTTTGTATTTTTCAATTTTTTTGCAATTTTCTCCTTTCTAATAACTTCAACAACAAGAAAAACTAAAAGAAGATACTAGGCACGAAGAATCAAGGGTCGGGGGTTTGTAGAAACAAAACCCGAGCCTTGCTCTGATACCAAACTGATGAGAATCAAACGCGGAAAAGTAAAAGATAAAGAACGAGACGTAACTCGATCTCTAATCCCAAGTAGCAACGGAGAACTTGTTCCGTTACACCCCGAGAGAAGGACAAGAACACCTACGCTATGCAACTACCCTCGAGCTAACGCGAGCACGCAAGTAGAATGGTCGGAGAGGAAGAGTATTCATCTAGATCCGCTAGAAGAACTACAAGTCCCAAAACAAAAGGTTTCATTCAATAACCAAGAGCCTTGCTCATGTTCAACATTCATTAATCATCAATAATAAGCTAAGTGTAAAATAAGCTAGGCTTGGGTATTTATAGTGTTTCCCAAGCTTACACAAAGACTTAATTACCCTTACTAATAAGGTTCCTCAAATAAGCCACGTAGGGCAAAATAGTAAAAGAAACATAAGTTCAGCAGCTAGGAGGGGCGCCTGGGGCTGGGAGGGGCGCCTGGATCATGCTGAAGCTAGGCTGGGCGCCTGGAGCTAGGCGGGGCGCCTGGCTTGGCCTTCAGCTAGGCTGGGCGCCTGAAGCTAGGCGGGGCGCCTGGCTTGGCCTTCAGCTAGGCTGGGCGCCTAGCCAGGTGGGGCGCCTGGTGCTTTGCTGGGCCTTAGGCAGTGAGCTCCCTAGGCGGGGCGCCTGGGGTAGGCGGGGCGCCTAGCTCTGCTGGGCTCTCTTCTTCCTTAGGCGTGAGGCCTAGTTTGAGCACCCGGAATGGCTTCCAATCGCTTCCTTCTTCAAGGCCTTTCCTCACCAAGTGTATGTGTACTCCTTGGATCTCCTTAGCTTGACTACGTGTGAATGGTCTTGTGGGGGTTTGGGTCTCATCACACTCCTAAGCAAGTAAGTGA
Organism: Petunia axillaris subsp. axillaris; assembly: GCA_029990575.1. Lineage (NCBI taxonomy): Eukaryota > Viridiplantae > Streptophyta > Magnoliopsida > Solanales > Solanaceae > Petunia > Petunia axillaris. The sequence continues at coordinate 97,870,378 of JARKNS010000004.1, read as the reverse complement.
TGACTACAAGAAAATGAAGGAGTTGAGGGAGGTAGCAAAGGCTAAGTCACTCATTGAGACTAGCCCTTTGTCCAAAAGCATGGTGGCAATCCCACCTACTTCATCTACCGGTGGTATGTGTGCCATGATGCAACCGGGCGAGCTCTTGAAAGGTAATGATGGAACCAAATTTCTCCTATGCCTAGTGCACAAAGGTATGATCCTTAACTCTAATTGTGATTTTTCTTCCAACCCTTTGCCTAGTGTGTTTGAGAATGTTTTGAAGGATTTTGGTGACATGTTCCCGGATGAAATGCCGGATGGATTGCCTCCTTTGAGGGGCATTGAGCATCAAATAGACTTTGTCCCGGGATCCCAAATCCCAAACAAACCGGCCTATAGGAGCAACCCGGAGGATACAAGGGAATTGCAAAAGCAAGTTGATGAATTGCTCACTAAAGGTTTGGTAAGGGAAAGCTTGAGTCCTTGTGCCGTGCCCGTGATCCTTGTTCCCAAAAAGGACGGCACTTGGAGAATGTGTGTTGATTGTCGGGCCGTGAACAAAATAACGGTAAAGTACCGTCATCGTATTCCCCGACTTGATGATATGTTAGATGAATTGAGCGGTTCATGTGTGTTTAGCAAAATTGACCTTAGGTCCGGCTACCATTAAATCCAGATGAAACCTGGGGATGAATGGAAAACCGCATTCTAGACCAAATTTGGTCTCTATGAATGGTTGGTGATGCCCTTTGGGCTCTCCAATGCACCTAGCACTTTCATGAGGCTAATGAACCATGTTCTAAAGCCATTCATCAACAAGTTTGTGGTCGTCTATTTTGACGATATATTGATCTATAGCAAATCAATAGACGACCATGTTGAACACCTTAGGCTAGTGCTTGAGAAGTTGAGAGCCGAAAAGCTCTATGCTAATTTTAAAAAGTGTGCCTTTGGTGTTGAGAAGGTGGTCTTCCTTGGGTTTGTTGTGAGTGCCCAAGGAGTGGAGGTGGATGAGTCTAAGGTAGAGGCCATACGAGATTGGCCTACCCCTACTACCGTGACTCAAGTGAGGAGCTTTCATGGTCTCGCAAGCTTTTATAGGCGATTTGTGAAGGACTTTAGCTCCATTGCCGCTCCACTCACCGAATTGGTGAAGAAAGACCAACCGTTTGTTTGGGGAGAGCCTCAAGAGAAGGCCTTCCATGAATTGAAAAGTAGGTTGAGTACCGCCCCTCTATTGCAATTGCCCGACTTCGGAAAGGCATTTGAGGTTGAATGTGATGCCTCGGGGGTGGGAATTGGTGGTGTATTAATGCAAGATAGCAAACCCATCGCCTACTTTAGTGAAAAGTTGAAAGGGGCCTCCTTGAACTATTCTACATATGACAAGGAGTTGTATGCCCTTATGAGAGCCCTTGCCCATTGGCAACACTATCTTTGGCCTCGTGAGTTTGTAATCAAGAGTGACCATGAGTCACTCAAGCATTTGAGAGGCCAAGAGAAGCTCAATAAGAGACATGCCAAGTGGGTTGAATTCATTGAGTCCTTTCCCTATGTGATCCAATATAAGAAAGGGAAGGACAATGTTGTGGCGGATGCGCTTTCGAGAAAGTTTGCTCTAGGCACCACTCTCACCTCTAAGCTCATGGGTTTTGAGAGCATTAAATTGATGTATGCTCATGACCCAAAGCTAAAGAGTGTCCATGACGCTCTAGAGAAGGGGGAGAGAGTTGAAAAATACCAATGGGTTAATGGATATATCTTCAAAAATGGTAGAGTGTGCATTCCGGAGTCCTCTTGGAGGGAGTTGCTTGTGCAAGAGGCACATTGCGGGGGACTCATGGGACATTTTGGCACAAGAAAGACTTTGGCTATTCTTAAAGAACAATTTCATTGGCCAAAGATGGGGGTGCAAGTGGAAAAGTTTTGCAACAATTGCCTTGAGTGCAAACGTGCTAAATCCAAAGCCCACCCCCATGGGTTGTATACCCCTCTCCCCGTACCTACTAGTCCTTGGTATGATATCTCAATGGATTTCGTGATGGGATTACCTAGGACTGGGGGGGGCCATGATAGCATTTATGTTGTTTTGGATAGGTTCTCCAAGATGGCTCATTTCATTCCATGCAAGAAATTCGATGATGCCCAACATGTAGCTTCCTTGTTTGTTGAAAATGTTTTGAAGCTACATGGTGTGCCTCAAACTATAGTGCGTGATAGGGACCCTAAGTTCCTAAGCCATTTTTGGCGAAGTTTATGGGGTGCTTTAGGCACCAAGCTCTTGTTCTCCACGTCCCAACACCCACAAACCGATGGGCAAACGGAAGTGGTAAACCGAACCTTGGGTGCTCTTCTTAGAGCCATGACCCGAGGTTAGGAGGATGATGCAGCCCGAACACGTGCTGATCAAGTGTTCAATCCACCGAGGAGACCGATGACAAGAAGCCAAGCCAAGTTGCTGCACGATGTGCATGTTCACTTAGCCTGGCCGAAGGAAAACAATTGTTCCGAAGCTGAGTGGCCGAGCTCAAGAATCGAAGGCATTATCTTCAGATTTGAGCCGAAGGCAAAGTGAACGAGGACAATGAGCTCGAAGACAATTGAGCGTCCGAAGGCAACAAGTGTGTTCGAGCAGACAAACGAGGACCGAAGCCAAGGCTTACCAAAGTCAAAAGTCTGCCGAACACAATTTAATTCAGCCCTGCGTGGCTTATTTCTATTGGTCGCCTGTGACCCTTTTACTAGTTTACCCTTAGTATTTCCTATATAAACCTTGTTTCCTTTCATTGTAGATAGCTAGTTTTTGAATATTGATGAATTGAATGAAAGTGCCGAGCACATTTCTTCTTGTCTCCGTCGTGAGCAAAACCCCGGTGAGGGCTTTTAAGGACTTGTGGCTTTCGGTTAATCCGATTGATCATTCCTCTTGATCATTCAGTTTGCAAGAGGCATGTTCTCTTGAGGATTGTTGCATAGTATAGGTGATCCTTGTATCCCTTTCGATTGAGCTTTGAGACAGGTTCCTCACTGTTCTTTAAAAAGAAGCAAGTTTTGTCTTGCTCCTATCTTTTATCTTCTTGTTTGATCTTCCGCGTTTGTGCTAGCAACCCCTTCGGGATTTGCATTGCACCATCTTGGTATCAGAGCAGGTTCTCACTTTCTTTCGTGTCAAAATTCTAGTTGGTGGATCTTTTGAGTAATTGTTCTACTCGAGGTCGTACTAACTCTTTTGAGCTGATAGGAAACTCGTGCGAAGGGGTGACCGAAGTCCAAACTTTCGTAGAAATTCTTTTGACTCCCCGAGCTCAGTTAAAAAGCATCTGTTCCATCGAGTCGAACATCACTTCACTCTTCCCGAAGAGGCAGTGACTATTGTCGAACTTGAAGGATCTTAGAGGACCGATCAATCAGACGAGCCACTGTTACAAGTCCTTGAGTGATCAAAAACCGAACCCATAAATTGAGTGGACCCGAGTGCCACCCATCAAAGGTGAGGGAGTGTGTGAGGTGATTTCTAACCCTAACATTTGTTTGATCTTGACTTGTGCAGGTACCATGGCTGGAAACGATGGCAAAAGCATTGAGAAGCCCGAGTTGTCGTTAGCCGATCTCATGGCTGCGATACAAGGAATCAGTGCCGAAGTAAGAGGAGTGAGTGCTCGAGTAGCTAACCTCGAGCAGGGAAACGCGTCCGTGGCCATGAATGGGTCCTGCGCTGGAACTAGCCAATCCACTCCGATGAAACCTGAGCTGTATGCTGAGCTTGTACGACAACATCAGTTGACAAGTGAAGCAATTCGAAGAGAACTTAACTTGGGCAATCCCCAAGCTGCTTATCAAAACTTGGGCAATCCCCAAGCTTCTTATAAAAACTTGGGCATTCCCCGAGGAGAAAGAATACCACCTCCAGTGGCCCGAAGAAATCTTGGAGCCGTTGCCGAGGAGGTTGATGAAGAGGAATTTCCCGAGGACGAATATGAGCGTGAGCTGCCATTCGCTCAACGAAGGCAAGCTCACCGAGGTCGAGGAAATTTCCGAGGTCGAGGCCGAGGCGCAAATATTGGAAGAAATATTAAGCGTGAGGCTGATGATCGAGAAGATGAGTATCCCAAACAGGCTCGTGGTGTTCGAGACTCAAACTTGAACAGTGTCAAGATCACTATTCCACCCTTTAAAGGAGCTAGTGATCCCGATGAGTATCTTGAATGGAAGCTTAAAATGGAGCGCATCTTTGAAACCAACGAGATGACCGATGAGAGAAAAGCTGCCTATGCCATTGCTTCGTTCGAAGCTTATGCATCAACGTGGTGGGAATCTGACAAGAGGCATAGACGAAGGAATGACTATCCCGAAGTCAATAATTGGCCACAATTGAGAAGAGCGATGGATGGTAAGTATTTGAGTGCCAAGTACAGGCAGACTCAAATGCAAAAGCTCTATGAGTTAAAGCAAGGGTCCAAGTCTGTCCAAGAGTACCACAATGAGTTCGAAAAGGTTCGATTGAATCTTGATCTGGTCGAAGACGAAGAGCAAGCCATTATAAGATTCAAAAATAGCTTGGCTAGGGATGTGTCATCTCAGTTGAGACTCCACGTGTACCACACGTTGGAAGATTTGTTTGATGCTGCCACCGAAGCTGAAAAATTGGTGAAGGACGATAAGGCAAATCGGTATCGAGGAGTCACTACTTCTACTCCTTTGAACCGAAGTAAAGAATGGAAGAGTCCAAACCAAGCAAGTGCTAACACTGTTCGAGATTCGAAGAGACCCTTCGAAAGAGATGTGACCGTTAACCAGTCGAGAGAAGTGGGAGGTAAAGTTCAACTCAACTCTCCTAGTGCTTCAAATATTCAGTGTCACAAATGCAAAGGTTATGGTCACATGGCAAAAGAGTGTCCAACTCGCAAGGTTATGCTTCTGCTCGAAGATGGAACCGTCCATGAGCAAGCGAGTGACACCGAGGAGGAAATTATCGAGGAGATTGATCGAGCTGAAGTTGATGATGATCATGAGGCTGCCGAAGCTGATCATCCGGAAATGTTTCTTGTGGTTCGAAGGAATTTGAGCTGCATGACTCTTGAAGAAGAGGACAACCAAAGAGAAAACCTCTTTCATGCCCGATGTCGAGTGAGGGGAAAGGTGTGTTCGATGATCATTGATTCCGGTAGTTGTGCCAATGTAGTGAGCCAAACTTTGGTTTCACAAATGGGATTACCTACGATGAAGCATCCCCACCCTTACAAGTTACAATGGCTGAATGAGTGTGGAGAATTGAGAGTTGTCAAACAAGTGTGGATCAAGTTCAAAATCGGAGAATATCAAGATGAAATGATATTCGATGTGGTTCCGATGCAAGCTTGTCATTTGCTATTGGGTCGACCATGGCAGTATGACCGAACAGCTATTCACAATGGCAGATCAAACACTTACACTGTGAAGCTTGATGGGAAGAGTTTCGTACTCAAACCCTTGTCTCCAAAACAAGTCACCGAGGACTATAAACGGATGAAAGAATTGAAAGAAGCGGCCAAAGCTAAGCTTCCGATAGGAGCAAAATTGGGGCCCGAAGAGACAAACTCACCGATCGAAGTGAAAGGAATTTGTGCAATCATGCAACCCGGTGAGATCTTACGAGGCAACGACCACGGTCAGATGATGATTTGCCTCGTGCACAAGGGTATCTTTCTAAACTCTAATGATGAATTTTCTAATGATAACCCTTTCCCTTTGTTTGTTCGTAAAGTTTTGCAGGACTTCGAGGACATGTTTCCCGAGGAAATGCCAGGTGGATTACCTCCGTTGAGGGGAATCGAGCACCAAATTGACTTCGTACCAGGGTCTCAAATCCCTAACAAACCTGCATACCGGTGTAATCCCGAAGACACCAAAGAGCTCCAACGGCAGGTTGATGAATTGTTAAACAAGGGCGTCGTTCGTGAGAGCTTGAAACCTTGCGCCGTTCCTGTTATCCTTGTCCCGAAGAAGGATGGAACATGGCGAATGTGTGTTGACTGTCGAGCAGTCAACAAAATAACGGTAAAGTATCGTCATCCTATCCCTCGATTAGATGACATGCTAGATGAGTTAAGTGGTTCTTCATGCTTTTCGAAGATAGACCTCAGGTCCGGTTACCACCAGATCCGAATGAAACCCGGGGACGAGTCGAAAACCGCATTCAAGACCAAATTCGGTCTCTATGAATGGTTGGTGATGCCTTTTGGCTTATCCAATGCACCGAGCACATTCATGCGACAAATGAACCATGTGCTCAAACCGTTCATAAACAAGTTCGTTGTCGTTTATTTCGATGACATACTTGTTTATAGCAGAACCGTGGATGAACATGTCGACCACCTAAGGCAAGTACTTGAAAAGCTTCGAGAAGAGAAGTTGTATGCCAACTTCAAGAAATGCGCCTTTGGTGTCGATCGTGTAGTCTTTCTTGGATTTGTTGTCAGTGCTAATGGTGTCGAAGTCGACGAATCAAAAGTCGAAGCCATCAAAGATTGGCCAACTCCAACCTCGGTATCACAAGTTCGTAGCTTCCATGGCTTAGCTAGCTTTTACCGAAGGTTTGTTCGTGACTTTAGCACCGTGGCAGCTCCTTTAACCGAGCTGGTTAAGAAAGACCATCCATTTGTGTGGGGAGAGTCCCAAGAGAGGGCTTTCCAAGAGTTGACGCGGAGGTTTTGTTCTACCCCGTTGTTGCAACTCCCTGACTTCGGCAAAGCATTCGAAGTCGAGTGTGATGCGTCTGGAGTTGGGATCGGAGGAGTGCTGATGCAAGATTCGAAGCCGATCGCTTACTTTAGCGAAAAGCTTAAGGGTGCAACTTTGAATTACTCTACGTATGACAAAGAGTTATATGCCCTCGTTCGAGCACTCGCCCATTGGCAGCATTATTTGTGGCCTCGAGAGTTTGTGATCAAGAGTGATCATGAGTCTTTGAAACATCTCCGAGGTCAGGAGAAATTGAATCGAAGACACGCCAAGTGGGTTGAATTTATTGAAAGCTTTCCCTATGTAATTCATTACAAAAAGGGAAAAGATAATGTTGTGGCCGATGCGCTATCAAGGAAATTTGCCTTAGCGACCACTCTCGCCTCTAGGCTCATGGGATTCGAAAGCATCAAGTCGATGTACGAGGACGATCCCAAACTAAAATGTGTTCGAGATGCAATCTTGAGTGGCCGAAAGGTTGAGAAATATCAGTGGCATGATGGCTACCTCTTCAAAAATGGGAGGGTTTGTGTGCCAGTGTCATCGTGGAGAGAGCTCTTAGTTCGAGAAGCTCATTCCGGTGGACTGATGGGACACTTCGGTGTCGATAAAACTCTTGGTATCTTGACCGAGCAGTTCCATTGGCCCAAAATGCGACGAGATGTGGAAAAGCTTTGCAACGCTTGCCTCGTTTGCAAGAAAGCAAAATCGAAGTCCAACCCTCATGGTTTGTACACCCCGTTGCCTGTGCCTGATCGACCTTGGGTTGATATATCCATGGACTTTGTCTTGGGGTTACCGAGGTCGGGGGGAGGACATGATAGCATCTTCGTTGTGGTTGACCGTATTTCAAAAATGGCTCACTTTATTCCTTGCAAAAAGTGTGATGATGCACAGCATGTAGCTACATTGTTTGTTGCTAACGTGTTAAAATTGCATGGTGTACCTCGTACTATTGTAAGTGATCTAGACTCGAAGTTCTTGAGTCATTTTTGGAAGTGTTTGTGGGGTTCCCTCGGCACCAAGCTACTATTCTCGACGTCTCACCATCCTCAGACTGATGGACAGACCGAGGTAGTTAACCGAACCTTGGGATCTTTGCTTCGGGCAATGACCAAAGGGAAGGTTGGAAACTGGGCTGATCGTTTGCCCATGATGGAGTTTGCATACAATCGAACGGTGCATCGAATGATCAACATGACCCCGTTTGACTGTGTGTATGGCTTTAATCCTTTGATTCCACTTGATTTAACCCCATTGCCTCGAGATTCTGTTCTTGATTTTGAAGGTACTCGACGAGCAGCTGCCTTGATCGAATTGCATGCAAAGGTGAAGAAGAACCTCGAGGAGGCCTATGCAAAGGTTGCCGTAAAGAAAAACAAGGGGCGTAAAAAGTTGGAACTAAAGAAGGGAGATTGGGTTTGGGTTTACTTCCGAAAGGAACGTTTCCCGAACCAAAGGAAAGGAAAGTTGGCTCCTCGAGGGGATGGTCCATTTCAAGTGTTGACAAAAATCAACAACAATGCCTACGTGATCGACCTCCCTGGTGAGTATAACGTGTCCAACACCTTTAATGTTGCTGACTTAGTTCCTTGTGTTGTAGGTCCAACTTCGGAGGACGAGGAAGGCTTGATTTCGAGGACGAAATCTTCTCAAGAAGGGGAGGATGATGCAGCCCGAACACGTGCTGATCAAGTGTTCGATCCACCGAGGAGACCGATGACAAGAAGCCTGTTGCTCCCAAACGCACACGCAAGTATACGCGGTCGCCAAGTAATAAAGTGACTAAGTCGAGTGTCGATCCCACGAGGACTATGCAGACCAATACTTCGTAAACAATTTCTATCAGACTATCCAGGGGTCTTGTTCTTAATTGGTGAGAGTTTATGTAACCAAAAAGCAGTAATTAAAATGCTAGAAGTGTAGTCAAACAATGGTGCAAACTTTGGGTGTTATCAATATTAAGAGGACGGTCCAGGGTTAGAATTACGAACAATCCAGTTAATGTATTCAATTGATTTCACTTCTTAAATCCCGGGTTACTAACTGACAGGTTAATTGTAATTATGAAAACCTTTCAGTTCTTCACAATCTATGCAAGCTACTTTAATCCCTGTATGTCTACGGGTTAAATCACATGCACGCATTAACGATCCTGTAATTAGTTAAACTAGGCAAGCAAGTATATGTCTATCCTACCCGCGAATTGGTTCCCCGATGCCCGGGTAGGATAGACATATACTTGCTTGCCTAGTTTAACTAATTACAGGATCGTTAATGCGTGCATGTGATTTAACCCGTAGACATACAGGGATTAAAGTAGCTTGCATAGATTGTGAAGAACTGAAAGGTTTTCATAATTACAATTAACCTGTCAGTTAGTAACCCGGGATTTAAGAAGTGAAATCAATTGAATACATTAACTGGATTGTTCGTAATTCTAACCCTGGACCGTCCTCTTAATATTGATAACACCCAAAGTTTGCACCATTGTTTGACTACACTTCTAGCATTTTAATTACTGCTTTTTGGTTACATAAACTCTCACCAATTAAGAACAAGACCCCTGGATAGTCTGATAGAAATTGTTTACGAAGTATTGGTCTGGATAGTCCTCGTGGGATCGACACTCGACTTAGTCACTTTATTACTTGGCGACCGGGTATACTTGCGTGTGCGTTTGGGAGCAACAAGTTTTTGGCGCCGTTGCCGGGGACTAATTACGGACTAATTACTTTTGAACAGTTACTTAATTGCTATTCAGGTTTAATTTTTTGTTGAGTTTCTTGTGCTGTTTCAGGCAATAGGTTTTGAATGCAGAGGAACAAAAAGGACGAATCACTCGCACCTTTTGATCCCGAGCCTGAAAGAACCTTGAGGAAGACAAGGAAAGAAGCGAGAGATCGAGAAGCATTAGCAATCGTACTTGCATCTCTTCCTGTTGAAATGGCTGAAGAACAAACAGTAGCAGTGCGAGATGTGGCTCTTCCTAGTCTGAAAGGAGTGGAGTCAAGTATTGTGAAGCCTGCTATTACTGGGAACTTTGAGATCAAGCCCGGCATGATTCAGTTGCTGCATGTGACGGGGCAATATAGTGGACTCCTGCATGAAGATCCGCAGCAACACTTGCAGAACTTTCTGGAGATCAGTGATACTTATACACCGACAGGTGTGCCTACTGATTATGTGCGGATGACTTTGTTCCCATTTTCATTGCTTGGGGCAGCAAGGAAGTGGTTAAAGGCTGAAAAGTCTGGGTCTATCACTACTTGGGAGGATTTAGCTACGAAATTCTTGGCTAAGTTTTATCCGTCGGCTAAGACGGCCAGGTTGAGAAGTGCAATTTTATCCTTCAGGCAGTTTGAAGGCGAATCATTATATGCAGCCTGGGAGAGATTTAAGGCGTTATTGAGAGATTGTCCTCACCACAATCAAACTAATGAAGTTATTGCTGACACTTTTGTTGAGGGATTGAACCAACAGACGAAGATTGTGGTTGATGCTGCTGCTGGAGGCCAAGTGTTGGCCTTAAATTTTGAACAGATCTATGACTTGCTTGATAAGTTTTCACAGAGCAATCCTGATTGGCAGGGTGATGGCAGAGCTAATATATTTAGTGAGGGGGCTAGCAGAGCAGCTACACAGAAAGCTGCTGGGTTACTTCAACTAGATGGAATCACAGAGTTGCGAGCAAAGATGGATGCACTTTCCAACCAAATCAGCAAGCTGGCTCTCCAAGCAAAGCCACAACCAGCTCCAGTGCAGCAAGTTCAGGCCTTTTGTGAGGTATGTGGTGAGGATCATAGCACTGAGGTTTGTCCCTCTAATCCAGAATCAGTGTATTATGTGGGTAATCAGAACAGATCACAGGGCAAAAACCGAAATCAGTATGGTAATAATTATAACACGGGTTGGCGTAATCACCCAAATTTTTCTTGGAGAGATACCCGTGAGCAGTTTCAGGGTAATGAGAGAGCCCAATTTAATCAGAACAATGCACCACAGCAGGGATCACAGTCTCAGGCTCAACCACAGCAGGCTAATACTATGGAGGATATGCTTAAGAAAATTCTTGCAGGGCAGCAAAAGCTCATTGATGAGTCAGCATCTCAGGTACAAACAATAAAAGATTTGAGCAATGCACAGAAAGATCTTGAAAGACAATTGGGGCAGCTTGCTGGAGCACAAAATAATAGACCTCGGGGTGCTTTACCGAGTGATACAGAGAAGAATCCGAGAGAATTTGTGCAAGCAGTGACTTTGAGGAATGGAAGAGCACTGGAGGAAGTTCCCCCAAAGCCAAAGAAGCCTGTTGGTGAGTTAGAGCTAAATGTTGATAGGGAGGTGGAAAAAGAAGCAGAAAAGGTAATTGAAAAGCAGCCCGAGTCTGCTATTGTGAGACCACCACCACCTTTCCCGCAGAGACTTCAGAAGCAGAAAGTTGATGCAGCATGCAAGAAATTTTTGGAGATATTGAGTCAAATTCAGGTAAATATTCCTTTGGTGGAGCTTTTGCGGGATGTTCCCAAATATGCTAAATACATCAAGGATATTGTTGCTAACAAGAGAAGATTGACTGAGTTTGAGACAGTTGCACTTACTGAGGAGTGCAGTTCCAGAGTTAGAAGCAAGCTTCCGCAGAAATTGAAGGACCCGGGCAGTTTTACCATCCCTTTGAAAATTGGGGAACATGAGGTTGGTCGTGCTTTATGTGATTTGGGTGCTAGTGTGAATTTGATGCCTTCTTCAGTTTTTAGGAAGTTAGGCCTGGGTGAGCCACGACCCACTACTGTGACCTTGCAGCTTGCTGATAGATCTTTGACATGCCCTGAGGGGATTATTGAGGATGTGCTTGTACAAGTGGGTCAGTTCATATTACCCGTTGATTTTATTATTCTTGATTATGAAGCTGATCCTGAGGTTCCTCTCATCTTGGGAAGAGGATTTTTGGCTACTGCTGATGCTGTTATTAGAGTCAGAGCTGGCAAGATGATCATGAAGGTAAATGGGGAAGAAGCTGTGTTTAATGTGTTCAGAGCTACCCAGCTTCCTTCTCATTATGAAGAGTTGTCCATGGTAAAGGTAATAGATGATGAGTTGACTGCTGATGAGAGGTCATTCTTGGCTTCTAATGTTGATTCTTTGGAAAGGGCACTCTTATGTGATGATGATGATATCCTGAAGGATGAAGATACTGAAGAATTTGTGGAGGTTCTTAATATGCAGAGTAGATTCATCCCAGGGTGGAAGAAATTTGAGGAGCTTGATAGACCGTTGACCTTAGCTCCTGCTAAACCGTCTATTGAGAAAGCTCCTAATCTTGAGCTCAAACCTTTACCAGCACATTTACGTTATGCTTATTTGGGTGAAGGTAATACTTTGCCCGTGATCCTTTCTTCTTTGTTGTCTGATGTGCAGGTTGAGAAGGTGTTGCGGGTATTGCGGGAGCGCAAGAGAGCTATTGGCTGGACTATTGCTGATATTAGAGGGATTAGTCCTTCTTTCTGCATGCATAAAATTCTCTTGGAGGAAGATCATAAGCCATCCATAGAGCAGCAGAGGAGGCTAAATCCAATTATGAAGGAGGTGGTGAAGAAAGAAGTTATCAAGTGGCTGGATGCTGGCATTATTTTTCCCATCTCTGACAGCAAGTGGGTGAGTCCAGTACAATGTGTTCCTAAGAAGGGGGGCATGACAGTGGTGAAGAATGAGAACAATGAGTTGATCCCTACAAGAACAGTTACTGGGTGGCGAATTTGCATTGATTATAGGAAGCTCAACAAAGCCACCAGGAAAGATCACTTCCCACTCCCCTTTATTGATCAGATGTTGGATAGACTTGCAGGCCATGAGTATTATTGCTTCTTGGATGGTTATTCGGGCTACAATCAAATTGTGATAGCCCCTGAAGACCAAGAGAAGACCACTTTTACTTGTCCATATGGCACCTATGCATTTAGGAGGATGCCATTTGGGTTGTGTAATGCCCCAGGAACTTTTCAGCGGTGCATGATGGCTATTTTCACTGACATGGTGGAAAAATTTGTAGAAGTGTTTATGGATGATTTCTCAGTGGTTGGTGACTCTTTTGATGAATGCTTGAAGAATCTTGATGCTGTGCTGAGCCGCTGTGAAGAAACAAATCTGGTGCTGAATTGGGAAAAATGTCACTTTATGGTTCAAGAAGGCATAGTACTTGGGCACAAGGTGTCAAAGCAAGGGATTGAGGTTGACAAGGCGAAGATAGAGGCTATTGAGAAATTACCACCACCTATCTCTGTTAAGGGGGTGCGTAGTTTCTTGGGACATGCAGGTTTCTATAGACGGTTCATAAAGGACTTCTCCAAAATTTCCACTCCCTTGTGCAAATTGTTGGAGAAGGATGTGAAATTTGTGTTTGATGATGCTTGTATTAAGGCGTTTGAAGAGTTGAAGAAAAGGTTGGTGACCGCACCAATCATCATTGCTCCTGACTGGTCTTTGCCGTTTGAATTGATGTGTGATGCGAGTGATAATGCTATTGGGGCTGTTCTAGGCCAAAGAATTGGAAGAATTTTTCACTCCATCTATTATGCAAGCAAGACGCTTGATGCAGCCCAGTCAAATTATACTACCACTGAGAAGGAGTTGCTAGCCGTGGTTTATGCTTTTGATAAATTCAGATCTTATTTGGTGGGCACTCATGTTGTTGTCTACACTGATCATGCCGCAATCCGGTATTTGTTTGAAAAGAAGGACTCCAAGCCGAGACTTATTAGATGGGTTCTCCTATTGCAAGAGTTTGATGTTGAAATTCGAGATCGCAAGGGGACTGAGAATCAAGTAGCTGATCATTTGTCAAGGTTGGAGAATAGAGATCATGTAGATGAGGGGCCTGAGATTAAAGAGGTATTTCCTGATGAGCAACTTTTTGCTCTTGATGCAGCTGAGGTGCCATGGTATGCTGACATGGTAAATTTTCTTGTGAGTAATGTGTATCCCCCTGGGGCAACTGCCGAGCAGAAGCGTAAACTCCTTCATGAGAGCAGATTTTATGTGTGGGATGAGCCCTATTTGTACAAGATAGGTGTTGATCAACTAGCTAGGAGATGTGTTCCAAGGGAAGAAGTAGAGCCGATTCTACAGAGCTGCCATTCCTCTCCTTATGGTGGCCACCTTGGTGGAGATCGAACAGCTGCAAAGGTACTGCAATCTGGTTTCTTTTGGCCTACTTTATTTAAAGATGCTCATGCCTTAGTGAAGCAATGTGATCGTTGCCAAAGAACGGGTACCATTACTAGGCGTCACGAGATGCCTTTGAACAACATTTTGGAGATTGAGCTGTTTGATTGTTTGGGTATTGACTTTATGGGTCCATTCCCACCGTCTATGGGCAATAAGTACATCCTGGTAGCAGTTGATTATGTATCTAAATGGGTGGAGGCCATTGCACTTCCTACAAATGATGCGAGTGTGGTGGTGAAGTTCGTGAAGAAGAATATTTTCACTCGTTTTGGGACACCGCGGGCTATCATTAGTGATGAAGGTACGCATTTTTGTAACCGGTTGTTCAATAAGCTATTGGCTAAGTATGGGGTTCGCCACAAGGTGGCCACTGCTTATCATCCCCAAACTAGTGGCCAAGTGGAAGTGTCTAACAGAGAGATCAAGCAAATCCTTGAGAAGACCGTGAATGCCTCGAGGAAGGATTGGGCTATGAAGTTAGATGATGCTCTCTGGGCCTACCGAACTGCTTTCAAAACGCCTATTGGAACCTCTCCATATAGGCTTGTTTATGGGAAGGCTTGTCACTTGCCGGTTGAATTAGAGCATAAGGCGTATTGGGCTATTCAAAAGCTCAACTTTGATATGGCTTTAGCGGGTGAGAAGAGGATGCTCCAGTTGCATGAACTTGAAGAGTTCCGTTTCCATGCGTATGAGAATGCGAAATTATATAAGGAACGGACAAAGAAGTGGCATGATAAGCACATTGAGCATCGCTCTTTTGAGCCTGGACAGCGTGTCTTGTTGTTCAACTCGAGGTTGAAATTGTTTCCGGGCAAGTTAAAGTCGAGATGGTCGGGGCCTTTTGAAGTTGTTCGTGTTACCGCACATGGAGCGGTTGCATTGAGAGCCCCGGGTTCTGAAAACACATTTTTGGTTAATGGTCAAAGGGTGAAACACTATTGGGGAGGTACGGTGAATCACCGCACTTCAATCACTTTGAGGGACCCTTGATTTATACCCGTCGTGCCACGACGTTAAATAAGGCGCTTCTCGGGAGGCAACCCGAGTTTGTACTTGTAATAGTTTAGTTTTCTTTTGTTTTTATAGTGTCACGTTTTTGTTGTTTTTGTGTGTCGTTTTTGCAGGAATCGGGTGAGCTAAATACGGTGAAATGGATGCATTGAGGGGGATGGGACATCTCGAGACATGTCCCACGCTTGGTTTGTACTTGGAGTCGAAATTCGGTGCGAAAAAACGCTCGTGGGCGCGTTCGGGAGTGCCCCGCGCCTCCCAAAGCGCGAAAATAAGTAAAACAAAGAAGCTAGGCGCGGTTGGGAGCGCCCCGCGCCTCCCACCGAGCCAAGCTAGGCAGTGGCTAAAATTTTGTGCACGCTATAAGCGTGCGTCGCGGAGGCCAACGCGTGAAGATAGGCAGTAGCTCAAAATCTGTGCACGCGATTGGCTCGCGGCGCGGAGAGGAACGCGGAAGGCCAAATTTTTGGTCTCACAAACGGGTCAACGGGTTTTGACCCGAATTCTTTTAATCCCAACCCCTATAACCCCGAATTCTAACATCTTTTCTCCCTTATTTTCACCATAAACACTCTCTACACACACACTAATTCATCTCTAACAATTGGAATCATCCCAACTCTTGTGCAATCACTTCTAACATCATCAAGTAAGTACATTACTACTCTTCCTTCTCAATAACATGTAAGTTATCTTCATCATTGCTCATGGGTGATACTCTTAACTAGTTGCAAGCTTGTTCATAAAAATTCAATCTTGATGTGCTTAATTGTCTAGAATGCTTAGTATAGGACTTGTGACTTGCATAAAGAGATCTCCTAACAATTTGGGAGGGTTGATACATTACAAATTCCATTGAAAGTGCTAGTTCAAAGTTGTGCACATTAGGTGTTTGTTAAAAAGCCTCAAAGATTAAATATCAATGACATTGTGAATTCTTGAGTAGCAATGCATTCCTTAGGCTTCCTATCAACACTAGATGTTGCATACACACTAGAATGGATCATGAGGCACCCACACTAGCTTGAATTAAAAAAATTCAAAACGTAGCATATTTTGCTCAAAGCTAGTTTTGTTCAAGTGTGGGGTAGCCCGTGCTATTGAATTGAGTGATTGACACATTGAGTGTGTGATAAGTGTGGGGTGGTCCCTTGAGCTTGAATTGTATTTTTGGTACTTAGCTTGATATCTCACATTGATTTTTGTGTTGTATAGGTACCATGGTTGCTACAAAGCATAAGGCTAGCTCCTCATCCACTGAGGGTCCGAGGAGAGCATCAACTCAAGCCGGGCCTTCGTCCACGTCTCAAAAGGGCAAGGCACCGGCCAAGCCCAAGGCCAAGGCAAAAATTCCAAAGGACGCGGTGCCGATACCGCGTCCCGGTGGCAAAACACGGTATGGCCTCTCTAGTGTAAAGAAGGGGGAGTGCCAAACTTGGTACAAAAATGTGAGGCTTGCGGGGTACATACCCGAGCAAGCCATTGATAAAAAGTCGGTGATGCAAAAGTTTAGAGAGGTGGCCGAGCAGATCATGGCCCTCAAGTGGGACTCAATGTTTGAGAGTCCGGGGCCCGCCAACTTGGACATGGTCCAAGAACTTTATGCCAACTGGGAGCCCGATGAGGCGTGGAGAGATGATGACATGGTGACGGTTAGGGGAGTGAAGGTGAAGCTAGATCCCCCGGCATTGAATGCCTTCTTGGGGGTAGATGACCCCGATCATGAGGAGTTGAGAAATTACATCAAAACACCGGATTACACGGCCTTGCGGGAGACTTTGTGTGGTGAGGGGTCCACACATAAGTGGGGACGAGGAGCAGCTGGGCGACATAAGTTTATGCATTTCTCCCACTTTATCAAGCCGGCACGTGTTTGGATGCGGTTTATAAATGCACGGATTCTTCCATGTTCTCATTATTCCGAGGTTACTAAGACTCGGGCGTGCATGGTGTATTTCTTCATGACCGGGAGGCCGGTGAACATTGGGTACTACATGTTGAAAGTGATGAAAGCGGAAAGGCTAGAAAAACATTGTAGTCGGTTATATTTTGGGAACCTCTTGACCCGGTATTTAGAGAAGGCGGGGGTCCCCGCGGATGAGGTTGGGGATCGTATTGTCCTTGACTTCGGGAGGCCCTTTGACATTTCTTCGGTCAAGGGGGTGATCACCACAGCACCGGTGAAGCTGACGGCGGAGGATTGGCGAGAGACAAATGCCAACTTGGCCGCGCGTCAGTACTTGATGATGGAGGCTATGGCCCGTCAGTCGGGCGTTGATATAGCTGCTATTGACCGGAAGGTCCCACTGACGGAGACCTCGAAGATCTTTCTGGGCGAGGTTGAGGCTGGAACGCTGGATCCGAGGGAAGATGAGAACACTGATTCGGATGTTGTGGCCAACGATCCGGACAGTGAGTATGAGCCGGATCATGAGGCGGAGGCCTAGTTGTGGCAGCTTTCAGGGCAGTTTTCTTGTACTCTTACTTTTGCACTTACTTCTTTGTCGCACTGGGACATTGCTTAGTTTAAGTGTGGGGTGGGGTACTGCCCTGTATCTAGTTTTTATTTTTATTTTTGAGGTTTAGGATGCATGTACCATAGGATTTTTCCTTTGTCAATTGACTTTATTTTGATTTGTTTCTTGCTTTGATATATGAAAAAATTGAAAAAAATTAGAAAACCAATGAAAAATTCCAAAAAGATTTTCTTTTTAGTTTTAGTTAGTGGTACATGTCATCCGCCCCGTGGTTTTTCTTATGGCCGCGGTTCTTTTCCACGGGGTGACCTTTGAACCGGGTAGTTTTTATTTTTTAGGATTAGGATAGTTAGTTTTAGATGACCCTAGGCTAAGGAAATAGGTAGAATGCTAGGTGTCTTTGATTTGGTTGATACCGGGGGACTTGAATTGATTGCATGTGCTATTTGTGGTGTCCTTGGGTTTTAATTTGATGCATGCCTAGAAAAAGAAAAAAAAAAAAATTGGAACAACCCCCTTGAGATGCTTGAGTCCGTGTGTTTGACTTGATTGCTAACCTTTGTGCATTAGTGCTTAAATTTCCACAAGTTGCATTTTAGAAGCTTAGTTGAGAGTCGTTAATGGAACCTCTTTGTGTGGATCATGTGCAATGTGTGTTGTGAGGCATGTTCTTAATTACTCCATGTTGCATATCAATGTCTAGAACTTGCCCGTGTGTGTGCAAAGCGAAATCCTAGGTTTGCTCTAGTCGGGAAATGATACAAGGCTTTCTTTTGTTAGCCTACCCTTACATATATACCTTGGAAAGTTGTTGTTGTGATTTGAATTGACCCTTTTTGTTGACACCCACACCCCGAGCCTACCCATTTGTTCTTAATTGACTCTTTTGGCCCTTTACTCCTTAAGCACTTTTATTGATATTGTGTAGAAGATTGGAGTTGTGGTTGGATGTTGGTAGACTTTTGAGTGGAGTTAATAAAGGGGAAAATTTGTGAAAATTGTGAAGTAGTAGTGAAAAAACATTGGCAAGGTTGGTAGTTGATGAAAATTGAAAAAACAAAGTGAATTGAAAAAGAAAAAAAAAAAGAGTTGTGAAAGAAAAGAAAAAAAAGAAAGATATCCCTTCCTTGCTAGTGTGTGATTGAACTTATTGAGAAGGTGTATGTGTGGTACTTGTGAGTGGGTGGTTTGTTGAGACTTGTGCTTGAAATTAAATGTGATGTATTAAAAGTGCTTAGGGAGGTAGTCACTATTACCCATATATGTCCTACCCGCACCTTAGCCTACATTACGACCTTTCTAAAAGTCCTTGTTAATCCCGATTGGAGTGAGCCTACATTAGTGGAGTCCTACACTACGGGCAAGCCTATGGTACGTTGTGTGTGACATGTGAGCCCTTCATGAGAGTGAGAGAATTCATTGGTTATTGCCCCGTTCTATTCATGATATTTGCTTTTGTGTGTGATCTTTGGGGGGCACTCTCTTTCATATTGGTGAGGGCACGTGGTTTGCATGAAGTAGGTAAAGTTGATGGCTTTTGATTGAGTAGATAGGTGTAATTTTGTGGGAGCATGGTTGCATTGAGTTGAGTTTGTGCATTTGAGCTATTTTGGGGTGGTTGTTCTCATATTTTTGAGTTTGGTAAATTGTTGGCATGTTTGTGGATTCATAGTAGTCGTGTGCGCATTGGTTCAATGGTCGGTATCAACCATAGTCATAGGCAGACCTGTTCTATCTAGGTTGGGAAGTGAGATGTGACTTGCTCGAGGGCGAGCAAAGGTTCAAGTGTGGGGTGGTGGCGCCAAAAACTTGTTGCTCCCAAACGCACACGCAAGTATACGCGGTCGCCAAGTAATAAAGTGACAAAGTCGAGTATCGTTCCCACGAGGACTATGCGGACTAGTGCTTAATAAACAATTCCTGAACAAACTATCCAGGGGTCTTTTTCCAATGATTGTAAGAGTTTTTATACTAAAGTGCAGTAATTAAAGTGCTGGAATGTAATCAAGCAATGGGGCAAAACTTTGGTTGTTAACAATATCAAGAGAGCGATCCAGGGTTAGAATTACGAACAATCCAGTTGATGTATTCAATTGATTTCACTTCTTAAATCCCGGGTTACTAACTGACAGGTTAATTGTAATTATGAAAACCTTTCAGTTCTTCACAATCTATGCAAGCTACTCTAATCCCTGTATGTCTACGGGTTAAATCACATGCACGCATTAACGATCCTGTAATTAGTTAAACTAGGCAAGCAAGTATATGTCTATCCTACCCGCGAATTGATTCCCCGATGCCCGGGTTCACAAACTAGTTCTATTCTTCCTTATTACGTAATTAGGTTCTCTCTTTCGAGTTCAACCCAAAAACCATAGATGATGTATAACTATCGAGCTCTAACAATTATACAAGTAAAATCAAGGAAGAATAAGTAACCCGTTATGGGATTCAATCAATGGAAATCAATCTTCAACAATCAACTTTCATGTAAACTCTAACCCCAGAACGTTAGGAAATTAGCCACACATATTCATAATCACAAGGCAAAGATTTGGTGTAATAATGAAATAATTGATGTAATAGATGAAAGATTTGGGAATAACCCTTGTTCAATGAAGTGTGTAGCTCTCAATATTGCCCAAAGTCAAGAACTCCCCTCAAAAACTAAGTAATAAACTATTTATATTGTTTCCAAACCCTTATACATAAGTTAATCCCAAAACTAGAAGGAATAGGAAGTCAAATTGCGCATAAGGGGCGCTATAACGGGCGCCCCGCGCCTCGAAAAGCGTGCACAAGACCAGAGGACGCCACCAGGCCTCGTGCCATAGGCCTGCGTCGCAAGCCAAACGCGCCAAGCACTGCGCGCGATGCCCTGCGCGGGCGGGCTCTATGGCGCCAGGCTATTTTGCTCTTTTTCCGCTCCAAAACTCGGCTTGTGTCGTGCCTTTGTGTGCTCGATCCAATTTTCAATCATCATCCAATCAATTCATGCTCAATCAAGCTTCGAAACGCTCCGAATGTATCGCGTAACAACCTACACACGAACAACACAACATCAGCGTAAAACCATACTCACAAGCCACCAAACAAGTGCAAAACCAGCTCAAATGTGCGGAAATATTAAGGAAAAGTAGGCATAAAATGCCGAACATCAAAGCCAAGCCAAGCTGCTGCATGATGTGCATGTTCACTTAGCCTGGCCGAAGGAAAACAATTGTTCTGAAGCTGAGTGGCCCAGCTCAAGAATCGAAGGCATTATCTTCATATTTGAGCCGAAGGCAAAGTGAACGAGGACAATGAGCTCGAAGACAATTGAGCGTCCGAAGGCAACAAGTGTGTTCGAGCAGACAAACGAGGACCGAAGCCAAGTCTTACCGAAGTCAAAAGTCTGCCGAACACAATTTAATTCAGCCCTGCGTGGCTTATTTCTATTGGTCGCCTGTGACCCTTTTACTAGTTTACCCTTAGTATTTCCTATATAAACCTTGTTTCCTTTCATTGTAGATAGCTAGTTTTTGAATATTGATGAATTGAATGAAAGTGCCGAGCACATTTCTTCTTGTCTCCGTCGTGAGCAAAACCCCGGTGAGGGCTTTTAAGGACTTGTGGCTTTCGGTTAATCCGATTGAACATTCCTCTTGATCATTCAGTTTGCAAGAGGCATGTTCTCTTGAGGATTGTTGCATAGTATAGGTGATCCTTGTATCCCTTTCGATTGAGCTTTGAGACAGGTTCCTCACTGTTCTTTCGAAAGAAGCAAGTTTTGTCTTGCTCCTATCTTTTATCTTCTTATTTGATCTTCCGCGTTTGTGCTAGCAACCCCTTCGGGATTTGCATTGCACCAGGCCGGGACTTGGGTTGATCGTCTACCTTTTATGGAGTTTGCCTACAATCGCACATTGCATAGCATGATAGGTATGACTCCATTCGAGTGTGTCTATGGATTTAACCCCTTGATTCCCCTTGATCTAACCCCTTTGCCAAGGGAAATGGTTGTTAATTTTGAAGGTAAAGCTAGAGCCAAGGCTTTGATGGAGGTTCATGCCAAGGCGAAGAAGAACTTGGAGGAAGCCTATGCAAAGGTAGTCTCCAAGAAAAACAAGGGACGCAAGAAGGTGGAATTCAAGAAGGGTGACTATGTGTGGGTGCACTTCCGGAAAGAAAGGTTTCCAAACCTTAGAAAAGGGAAGTTGGCACCCCGTGGAGATGGTCCATTCGAAGTGCTTTCAAAGATAAACAACAACGCCTATGTGGTCGACTTGCCAAGTGAGTATCAAGTTTCTAATACTTTCAATGTTTGTGACTTGGTTCCTTTGGATGTAGGTGGTGACGAGGTCGTGGGTGATGATGCTTCAATTTCGAGGACGAAATCTTCTCAAGAAGGGGAGGATGATAAGAACCAAACCCCCACAAGGAGACCATTCACTCGGAGCCAAGTCAAGGATGTCCAAGAGGCGCATTTATACTTGGAGAGGAGAGGACTTGAGGAAGGAGGCGAGTGGAAGCCATTCCGGATGCTCAAACTAGGCCTCACGCCTAAGGAAGAAGAGAGCCCAGCAGAGCCAGGCGCCCCGCCTGGCAAGTTCACTGCCTAAGAGCTGAAAAGTGCCCAGGCGCCCCGCCTAGCTCCAGGCGCCCCGCCTAGCTGAAGGCCAAGCCAGGCGCCCCGCCTAGATCCATGCGCCCCGCCTAGCTTCAGCATGTTCCAGGCGCCCCTCCCAGCCCCAGGCGCCCCTCCTAGCTGCTGAACTTATGTTTCTTTTACTGTTTTGCCCTACGTGGCTTATTTGATGAACCTTATTAGTAAGGGTATTTAAGTCATTGTGTAAGCTTGGGAAACACTATAAATAGCCAAGCCTAGTTTATTTTACACCTAGTTTTTGATATTTGATGAATGTTAAACATTGAACATGAGCATGGCTCTTGGTTATTGAATGAAACCCTTTGATCCTGGACTTGTAGTTCTTCTAGCGGATCTAGATGAATACTTTTCCTCTCCGACCATTCTACTTGCGTGCTCGCGTTAGCTCGAGGGTAGTTGCATAGCGTAGGTGTTCTTGTCCTTCTCTCGGGGTGTAACGGAACAAGTTCTCCGTTGCTACTTGGGATTAGAGACCGAGTTACGTCTCGTTCTTATCTTTTACTTTTTCCGCGTTTGATTCTTATCAGGGGCGGTCCGCCTACTTAGGGTGGGCGCCCCGCCTACTCAAAATACAGAGAGAAACCAAAAAATGGGCGGACCGCCTACTATTTGGGGTGCCCCGCCTACTGGTGCTTTCAGCACAGTCCGAAAACGGGTTTTTTGCCCTTTTGCACCCAAATTTCGATGTTCAAAGGTATTTTTTTTTCCAATCCGAAGGTACCAAATGGTGTTTTCAACTGCTCTAATCAATCCTCAATGATTTATAACAACACCCAATCCATAACGAATCCAAATCAAGAAATTTCAATCAAATTCAAGGGTTTTTCAATTTTGGGGTTTTCATTTTTCTAACTTGTAATTTTCAACACCAAATCAAGAAACAAGGGTACCAAATCAACGGGTAAGCATCATAGATCGATCCCCGATATCAAACACTCGATGAATAATCGAATCCAATTCACAACACGAATGTTTTTGTATTTTTCACCTTTTCAATTTTTTTGTTTTTTCTTCTTTTCTCAAGAACATAAACACAATAACAATAAAGTAAAGATAGGATGAACAAGGAACGTGGATTCGTAAGAACAAAACCCGAGCCTTGCTCTAATACCAAGATGATACGGGTCAAATCACGGAAGCGAATAACAAGTAACGGAAGCAACAAAGTAAACACGATAGAAGGAAAATAGGGATGGGGGAGAATAGAAATAGAAGAAAGAACGAATCAAACTAAACAATTAGATTGATTCAAAAGGGAGGAGAGACTTGAACCATTAAACGGGAGTCACGCTAGCGGTGATCCACCATGGATTCAACGTAAGAGATAGATGAAGTCAAAGCTTCAACAAGAATGGCCAAGCCTATTCTATCTTCTCGATTCTATCTTCAAAACTAGCTTCTCAAATAAATGACTAAGTGTGGTATTTATAGGTTCACAACACTTCTAAATGAAATGACTAAAAGCCCATAAGACAAGTTAGTGCAATAGAAACACTTAGGGCTAGAATAGGAATTACACCATAAAAACAAGTCTTCAAATGGCTCGGAAGTAGGCACCCCTCCTAGTGAAAAGAGGCTCCCCGCCTAGTGCTTTGTAGGCAAAACAGGCGCCGCACCTACTTGGAATAGGCGCCCCACCTACTTGAAGTAGGCGGTCCGCCCAAAATAGAGGCGGCCAGAGATCTAGAGGCTTGCATTCTAGTAGGCGGTCCGCCTAGTGAAACAGGCGGTCCGCCCCTTCTTGGAGGTTCTTGAAACAGCTCAAAATGTGTCTCCCAAGCCCCTCCTTTGAAGCCTAGGTGGTCCTCCTTCCTTGGCGCTCCTTTGCATGATCTTCAAGACGCTTCCCCGAGCATGTGACTTGCCTTCCTTGTGCTCTCAAGCTTGGCTCTTGATGGTTGGCGCTTTGGCTCCAATTTGCCCCGCATCAGCAGTATTTTCTTGATATTTTTGTTGGATGCTTCAACTTCTCTATTCATTTGAGGTATGTATGTCGTAGAATTGCGGTGCTTGATCTTGAAAGTGTCGCAGGTTGCTTTCATCAAGTCACTATTAAGATTTGATTCGTTGTAAGTGATGATTGACTCGAGAATGCTAAACCGTCAGATCATTTTGTCACGGACAAAATTTGCCACCATTTTCTTCATTACTGACTTGTATGATGTAGCTTCCACCCATTTGGTAAAGTACTCAATGGCTACCACTATCCATCGATATCTGTTAGATGCAGCGGGTTCAATTGGTCCTATGACGTCCATCCCCCAGGCTGCAAAGGGCCAAGGTGATCCAATGACATTCAGCTCGCTCGGAGGCATTCGAATCATGTCTCCATGGACTTGGCATTAATGACATTTCTTTGCGTGTTTTATGCAGTCATGCTCCATCGTCATCAAGAAATAGCCAGCTTTTAAGATCTTCTTTGCGAGCATGAAACCATTCATGTGCAAGCCGCACACTCCAACATGCACTTCTGATGCCGGGAAAACCACGAGACCCTTCACTCGGAGCCAAGCCAGGGAGATCCAAGGAGTACACCTACACTTGGTGAGGAAGGACCTAGAAGAAGGAAGCGATTGGAAGCCGTTCCGAGTGGTTAGAGAACAAGAGGAGCAGCCTAGGGCTTTGGGCGCTCTGCCTGAAGAACCAGGCGCTCCGCCTGAGGAAGCCTACGCCTGGGCGCTCCGCCCAAACTCTGGCCGCCCTGCCTAGGCCACCCCACTGTTCCAAAACTCGGGCGCTCCGCCCGGAATGCTGAAGCATGTGATTCCTAGCTATGTTAAGTCTATTTTGACCCTACGTGGTCTTTTATTCCCAAGCCTAAGTGTGGGCATATTAGACCCTTCATATGGCGTCTAAAAACACCTATCAATAGCTAGATGTCTTGTTATTTTCATTAGCTTGCCTTGATGATTAAAAATACACTTTGTGTTGAAGAGTTGAACTCTTGTTGAATGAAAAATCTTGAATTGGGACTTGTTCTTCCTCTAGCGGATCTGGAAGAATTCCAATCCCCCGACCATTCTACTTGCGTGCTCACGTTAGCTCGAGGGTAGTTGCCTAACGTAGGTGTTCTTGACCTTCTCTCGGGGTGTAACGGAACGGGTTCTCCATTGCTACTTGAGATTTGTGATCGAGATACGTCTCGTTCCTATCTTTTACTTTCTGCGTTTGATTTCCTACATCATTTGGTATCAGAGCAAGGTTCGGGTATCGCTCCTACGAACCCCGACCCTTGATTTTTCGTGCTTAGGTTAGTTTGTTTAGATTTCTTGTTGTTGAAGTTATTGCAAAAAGAAAATTACAAAAAAATTGAAAAATTCAAAAATTGGTGCAACTTTTTGGTGTTTGTGATTCTTGAAGTGGGTTTTATAGATTCTTAATCCTTGTTGGAAACTTGACGATTGGGTACCAAATTTGTTGGGATTGGATTGAATTGAAAATTGAAAACCCCAATTGTTGATAAACCCTACCAAACCCTTGTTCTTGAGGAATTTGAATGATTTTGGGTTTTGTGTTTGTGGGGTTTTGGAATTAATTATTGGGATTTGATCTCTATTAAAAAACGAACAATTTGCAACAAGAATTGTGTGATTCAGAGTTCGGTAACATAGTTTTTGAAGAATCAAAACCCACCCTTGAACCTTGAAACCCATGTTGAAACCCCAAACTTGAAAACTTTGAATCTTGATTGAGCCTTATTTGTTAGTTGTTTGGGTGTGAAATTGATTGGGGATTGTAGGTTGTATCAAGGAACAACTTTGGGTACCTTGGATTTGGCCAAAACACCTTAGAATCGACCTAGAAATTGGATTGAAATTGAAGAACACGGAGTGGAAAAACCCAGGTGTTCTTCGTCCAGGTGCTCCGCCTAAAGTTTGGGCGCCCCGCCTGACTTGCTCTTGCTCCAGGCGCTCCGCCTAACCTCTGGGCGCTCCGCTTGCCCAACCCCACTGCACCAATTTTTGGGCGCTCCGCCTAAATCACTGAAGGGTTGCTTTTGGGTAGTTTCTTCTAGGTTTGCTTGTTCTTTGTGTCTAACCACTTATTAGTGCCTATCTAAGTAATCTTTCTACTAATTCGCACTAATCTTTCATTGCTTTTAGGTGAATTTGTGCATTAGTGGAGAGTAGAATTCCAAGAAGATTCCTAGATTCTTTTTGATTCAAGTCCTCACTTCAAAGTGCCTAGCTTTCATTGAGTCCTATTAACTCCACTCACCCCGGAGTGTGCTTGACTCGTGAATAGTTTGGTTGAGTTGAGGAATTGCTACTCATCTACGTGAAGCTTTGGAACTACAAGTCGAGTGAAATATCCACCACCACTAAACGAGAGAACCGAGTGATCTCAAGTGAGGGAGTGTGTGAGGTTGTTTTGCTAACGTTTGTTACTCGTGTAGGCACAATGTCTACCGAAGGAGAAGATTTTGCTAAGAGTGCCCTTGCTACTATCCATGCCAAATTGGATAGTATGAACTTGAGGATTGAAAGCCTTGAGAGGGTGAACTCTAGTGCTCTAGTTGAGCAAGGGACTTCCAATGTCCAATCGGAGAAAGGGACCCCGAGTGTCCAAATTGAGAAAGTGATGCAGCATAAAATGGCCTAAACGACAACCATCAAAAGCCAAGCTCGAGAGCACAACGGATACGAGTCAAGGCCTCCGGGAACGTCTTGGAAGATCATGCATTGGAGCGCCAAGGACGGAGGAAACAGGCAGGAAAATAGGCAGCCCAAAACAGGGCAAAACAGGGGAGCACACTGGGAGCTCACTGCCTAAGGAATAACTTTTGTTCTTCGCGATCGCGACCACTTCTCACGCGATCGCGAAGAGTATTGAGTTGGCCTGCGCGACAGCGTGACCTTGGGCGCGAAGGCGAAGCTGAGGATGCTGAAGAACGAGAAGATGATGGAGACCTGCGCGATCGCGAGCCATCTGCGCGATCGCGATGCCTAGAGTTGTTGCCTGCGTGATCGCGAGCCTCCCTGGCGCGATCGCGATGAAGAGAGTTTGCTCAGCGAACCAGAATCAGCTGCAGGGCCTTTTTTGTCCATTTTTAGTGTAAATGTATATATAGCCCATTTGCTCTTCATTTTCATTAGTTAGCCATTGTTTAGAAGATAGAATTGAGAGAGAACATTGAAGAGGCCGAGCCCTTCTTGTTTGAGCCCGAGGCTCGTGTATGTCTCGATTTGGAACCTATGGAGATCGACACCTAGTTTGATTCCATTGTAAGGTTCGAGTTTCCCTTCTCCCTTTTGAATTCGATTAACGTTAGTAAATTGAATTCGATTCTTTCTTCTACTTCTTGCCTTCCTAGTCTTTAATTTCTCGATATCCTAGATATCTCGTATCTTGTTTTTATCGCTTCCGCATATTTGTATCATGTTTAGCTTCCGCGTATTTTCCATTGCATCAGTTGGTATCAGAGCACGGCTAGGCTTCGTTCTTACGAATCCTCGGTCTTGTTCTTGTTATTGTTTTCATTGTATTGTTTGTTGTTCTTATTTGGAAGAAAAACAAAAAAATAGAAAAACTAGAAAAGTTGAAAAAAATTAGTTGATTGGGTTGGAATCAAATCCCCGGGTGTTAAAAAGTATTGGGGTTTGTTCCTTGTTGTATTCCCGTCGTTTTGATACCCATATCTCGTGTTTTGGTGTTATGAATCAAAATTTCCAAATCAAAATCCAAAAGTTTGAAAATTTCTTGAATACGCTTCAATCTTGAATCAAAGCTTGTTGTTGTTGTTTGGGGTTGAAAAACTATTGGGGATTGATGATATTAGTTGTATACACCTTTGGGTATCGTTGGTTTCGTGTTTCGGGTTGAAATCGAGCCAAAAATTTGGCCGAAATCGCCCAAAAACCCATTTTTGAGCTGCTGTGAAAGTTGCAGAAATTAACCCTTCGCGATCGCACAGAGCAATTCGCGCGATAGCGAAGAGTAAAATTATTTTTTGAAAAACTAACCCTTCGCGATCGCGCGCGTCTGGTCGCGATAGCGAAGAAAAAAAAATTTTAGAATTCCAGTTTTGGGACAGAACGTTCACAATGGCTTCCGAACAGTTTCCAAACATCATGACTCCAATTGGTTCATTAAATATAATGAGTTTGTACATCACAAACAAAATTTCATCCGATTCCAAATCCGTTTGGTGCCAATTCGAGTCGAATCTTTTGTGTCCCATTTTCTACCATACCTCTTGGTTAGTGTTTTTAAGGTAATTGGCCTACTTGAAAGACACTAATCCTTTAGCGTATTAGGTATTCGTGCGTAGAGGAGATTAGAATTCAATGAAGAGTCGTAGAACTCCTTTTGGCCTCAAGTGCGCACTTTAAATAGTCGTCCGTACATAGAGTCTCCTTAATTCCACTCCGAACTTTAACTTGGACATGCTAGTTGTGATTACCTTGGTTCCCAAGTTGATAAGGCCTCGCTCTTGAGTGTACATATATTGAGTGATACACGTGAGGGAGTGACTTTTGGGAGGTTTTGTTCTTTAGTGTTACAACAATGTCGGATGTTTATTGTGGGGATTATGGCTCATGCAGAGATGATGCGAGTTGCTATGACTCGTATGGTGATGATGGAGACTATGGTTCCTATGAGGGTGATGATGGCCATTACTATGATGATGGAAACCATGGCTCCTATGTTGATGAAGCGGTTCACTATGATCATCGTGAGATTGATGAAGACTATGAGGCTCGTGATGAAGATTGTGATGATGCCTATGCCTCTAGTCAAGAAATCAAAGGTGGTGACGCTTCAAGGAATGATGATCCTACTTACTCTTCTTGTGAAGAATTTGATATTGATGATGGTGACATAGGTAGAGTTGATGATGATGATGAACATAGGGGTTATTCTTATGCATCTTCTCTTAGTGTTGCTAACGGTGTACAAGGGAGTAGTAGAGGACCTTCCATTAGTATGGGAGGTGGGGGTGGTTGTTCCGTGGGGAAGAAGAAGCTTGCATCTTCTAGGTACGCTAAGCGACCTAATGCTTCTAATTCCCATGTGGAGGATGATTTGAGAAATGGTGTTGCTTTTGCTACAAAGGGGATGTATGCCGTGAGGGGCGTGGATTGTTGTAATAGGAGTATTACTATGGGCTATGGAGCGAGAGGCACTTATGGGTTCCATGGCGAGGTTCCTTCCTTGACTTCCAACGACATTGCTAATTTTGGGAGAGTGACGGGAAGTGGAGATTGTTCAGGTGGTGTTGCCACTAGTGGAGGGATAAGGAAGACCCAAGTTGTTGGTGTTGACACTTGTGGGCGACCAAATTCTCATTTGGGTGCCAATGTGCAAGACTTGGGTAGATGTAGGTTCGTTGTTGGGGTAAATGGTATTGGAGGATACTTGCTCAAAATTGGTAATACCGATGCCAATTGTATTAGCACCTCTTTTTTTGATAGGCTTAGGATACCATGCCATAAGCTAGAGCATCCTTATGAGTATGAGGGAGTGTGGGTTTCTAAGGAGGCTCGGGTACTCATATCTTATGGGAGTTATAAATGCTATGTGTGGTGTGACGTGTATCCCATGCGTCATGTCGATGTGTGGATAGGTGAGCCGTGGTTGGAGGGGAAGAGGGTGCAATATAGTGTGGTGAAGGGCAAAGAGTTTATGACTTTGTGCCTTACCGGGCGAAGAGACAAGTGCCTACTAGTGCACCTTCTTTGGCTATGCAAAGGAACAAGGAGCAAGAACTTCATTCCATGGTTGACAATGTGCAAACAAGAAGTCCTACAAACACAAGCAATGGTGGGACTAGTGCTACAAAAGAGTTGGCAAATGTCAACAAGGTGAGCCTGAAGCCACTTCCAAAGCCGAGTGGTTCACCAACAAAGAAAAAGGAGACATCAAGTGATGAGTCTCCTAGTCCTAGATTCCGAGGTGACATGAAAAGTCCACCTACTCCGGCTATGGGTATTCTTGGGCCTCGTCCCAATTCGCCCGAATTTGAGAGACAAAAGATTGAGAGGAGTAAGGGAGTGACCGGTGACATTCCTCGAGTGGAAAAAGGAGAGGATGTGTTGAGTGATGTGAGCGGGATGTCACCACCCGAATCTACACCTAGCCTTGAAAGAAAAATGAGGGAAAAGAAAGAGGGAAAAAAGAGTGAGGACACCCCTTATTCTAACCTTAACCCTTTATCTTTTTCTTCTATGTGTTTGAATTCTTGTGTAGGGATTCCTGGAGGCAAACCGATGGAGCCTCAACCATGTTCCGATATGGAAAGACAAGGTGAAGGAGAAGCCAAATGTGAGCTACGAGGTGAAGGAACTACCCATGATGCTTCAAGTATATTGAGTGAGCCCAAGTGCGACTCAAAGGTATGTGATAGTTCTTCTTCCCTTAAGCATGAAACTTCCTTGTCTTGTGATCTTGTTTGTAACAACTCTATGCTAGTTGATGATTTTCATGAGTATAATGTGTTTGCAACTAGTGTAGAGCCTTCGGGTCAACTTGTGTGTGAAAATGAACCACTAGTTGAGAGGTTTGAAAAGCCACATCATGATGTGAGCTCGATTTTCATTGAACCTCTCTTTAGTGAAAATGTTGAAGTTGACCTTGTGTGTGAACCTTGTTATGACACCCCACCCATATTTGATAAAGGAGAAGATGAATTGCATGATGATCTTATTCTTCCCTTTGATTGCGTAATTGATAGCGGTGGTTCCTTGTGTCGTAGTGAGGGTGGATTTTGCCTTGAGGAGTCTTTTGAGTGTGAGATGGATCGATTTATATTCGATGACTCCTTTAGTGAGAGTGAAGGACCTAGTCTTGATTCTATGCTTTTGTGTAACCATGAATTTGAGGTGCATGCCTTTACATTTCTATTGTTTGAAGGCAATCTCATTTGTGGTGGTGAATTGTATCGGACTAGGGTCGGTAGTAGAGTCGAACCTCCATGGTTTGTCAAGTTAGGCTCTATGGATGATCCAACGCTTGGAACTCCGAGTGAGGAGAGTGGTCTTGGTATTGGTCGTATTGACCTATCTTCTAGTAGTCCTAGCCCTCGTTGCATGGACTACAATGATGAAGGACCTATTTTGGAGACCTTCCTTTGGAGTTTGCCCAATATGGAGGATTGTCGTGGGGTTGATTTGGGAGGTGAGGAGGTACCTCTCGGTGTGTGTAAGAATGCTCTTAAGAAGGGGAGTGGAGTAGTCGATGTTAGTTGTGAACTGAACTACTTTACTTACTCCATCCCATATGTTGAGCACACCTTGAGTGTTGAGCATGCCAAAGCCGATGTGTCACTTTGTGATAAAATTGATTTGAAGGCTTGGTGTGTTGGTCATGGGCTTAGGGGTCGTGGAGAATTTAATTGCTACATGTATATCCTTGATCTCTTTGCTTATTTTGATTATGAGTGCTTGTTCTTGTCGAGCCAAGACCTTGTTGTCTCCTTTGGTGACGTAAGCTTTTTCATAGGTATTGATGCTTGGCTCTATCACAAGAGTGTGTTTTCCACACCACTTGCACTTATTATTGTTGAGCTAACCTACTTGTGAAGTAGGGAGTTTTGGTTGTGCTTGTTTTAATTGTAGGTTTTGATGGTTCGATTTTGAGGACGAAATCCTTTCAAGAAGGGGAGGATGATGCAGTATAAAATGGCCTAAACGACAACCATCAAAAGCCAAGCTCGAGAGCACAACGGATACGAGTCAAGGCCTCCGGGAACGTCTTGGAAGATCATGCATTGGAGCGCCAAGGAAGGAGGAAACAGGCAGGAAAACAGGCAGCCCAAAACAGGGCAAAACAGGGGAGCACACTGGAAGCTCACTGCCTAAGGAAGAACTTTTGTTCTTCGCGATCGCGACCACTTCTCACGCGATCGCAAAGAGTATTGAGTTGGCCTTCGTGACAGCGTGACCCTGGGCGCGAAGGCGAAGCTGAGGATGCTGAAAAACGAGAAGATGATGGAGACTTGCGCGATCGCGAGCCATCTGCGCGATCGCGATGCCTAGAGTTGTTGCCTGCGCGATCGCGAGCCTCCTTGGCGCGATCGCGATGAAGAGAGTTTGCTCAGCGAACCAGAATCAGCTGCAGGGCCATTTTTGTCCATTTTTAGTGTAAATGTATATATAGCCCATTTGCTCTTCATTTTCATTAGTTAGCCATTGTTTAGAAGATAGAATTGAGAGAGCACATTGAAGAGGCCGAGCCCTTCTTGTTTGAGCCCGAGGCTCGTGTATGTCTCGACTTGGAACCTATGGAGATCGACACCTAGTTTGATTCCATTGTAAGGTTCGAGTTTCCCTTCTGCCTTTTGAATTCGATTAACGTGAGTAAATTGAATTAGATTCTTTCTTCTATTTCTTGCCTTCCTAGTCTTTAATTTCTCGATATCCTAGATATCTCGTATCTTGTTTTTATCGATTCCGCATATTTGTATCGTGTTTAGCTTCCGCGTATTTTCCATTGCATCAGAAAGGGACCCCGAGTGTCCAAGTTGAAGTCTCAAGTACTCCTAACTTTACCCCGGAGCAAGTTAGCCATGTTATTGAATTGCTCAATCAACAACGGGTAAAGGATGATCGAGAGAGACTTGATCAGGTGTTGGGCAATCCCCAACGAACGGGAATTCCCCATATCTTGGATAACTGATGCCGGGCAAATTGGAGCCAAAGCGCCAACCATCAAGAGCCAAGCTCGAGGGCACAAAGGATGCTAGTGAAGGGATCCGGAACCATATTGAAGATCATGCATTGGAGAACCATGGGTGAAGGACCGTTTGGGCTCCAAGGGGAGCCATCCAAGCTCATTTTGAGACTCTTTCACAAGTCCCAGGATGAGGCGGAGCGCCTTAGGAAGGAGGCGGAGCGCCTACAAAAATCCAGAGCGTTGATCAGGAAGAGGCGGAGTGCCTCAGCTTTAAGAACCACAGGAGGCGGACCGCCTAGTGGGGGGAGGTGGACCGCCTACCCCCTGTGACACCATTGTGGGATTTCACTAGTTTTGGGTGTATTTCCTATTTTAGCCCTAAGTGGCCTTTTATGTATTAACCTCACTTGAGGGCACTTTAGTCATTTACTTTAGTCTTAGAAGAGGCCTATAAATAGAGCCCTTAGGTCTTCATTTCATTTTAGCAAACCTTTAATGTAGAATGATGATTTCTTTGAGTGGATCTCAATGAAGAACCCGTGAGCGGGCATGATTTCACTTGGTAGAATCCAAGTTGAACATCGAAACCTCTTGATCATTCTATTTGCGAGAGCCGAGTGTCTCTTGAGGGTAGTTGCGTAGTATAGGTGATCCTTGACTTCACCCGGGGTGTATCGAGACAAGTTCCTCGGTGCTACTTAGGTAAACGTTCAAGCCTCGTCTTGCTTTTTATCTCGATATCTTTATTGATATCGCCTATCTTGTTTTAGCTTCCGCATTTTCATATCGTTTCTAGCTTCCGCTCGTTTTGCCCTGCATCAGTTGGTATCAGAGCACGGCTAGGTTTCGTTCTTACGAATCCTCGGTCTTGTTCTTATCATTGTTGTGTTCTTGTTGTTTGTTGTTCTTATTTGAAAGAAAAACAAAAAATTCCAAAAACTTGAAAATCGCAAAAAAATTGCTAGATGTTCTTGGTTGTGATGATTCCTTGGATGTTTGTTATCGGGGATTGTTTGATATCATATTCCCGTTGATTTGGTACCCACGAAACACGTTTAAAAGTTGTGAATCGAAATTTTGAATTTCAATTCTCCAAAAGTTGAAAATTCACAAAAATCGCTAGAACGTGTTTGTTGTTATGATTTTGTTGGTGTTTGGTATCGGGGATTGTTTTTTGATGTTAACCCGTCGTTTTGATACCCCCATAACATCATTTGGAGTTGCGGAATGAAAATCGAAATTTTTGAATCTTGAAA
Organism: Petunia axillaris subsp. axillaris; assembly: GCA_029990575.1. NCBI lineage: Eukaryota > Viridiplantae > Streptophyta > Magnoliopsida > Solanales > Solanaceae > Petunia > Petunia axillaris. The sequence goes on along the minus strand of JARKNS010000004.1, from coordinate 97,836,443 downwards.
ATTTTAAAGTTTCTTGAAGAACTTGCTCCAAATTCGTGAAACAAACTTGTTTTTGGTTGTTTGTTGGATTAATCCATTGGGGTTTGTTGGTTATAGCATATAAAAACTTTGGGTATCATCACATATCAAAAACCCCTTGAAAACAATTGAGATATTGGGTGCCAAAAGCCAAGATCGCGTTTTTGCACGTTGCAGGAAATGCAAATAGGCGGACCGCCTACATTTTGAGGCGGACCGCCTCCCTCTGGGCTGCTCTCTGGACATTTGGAGGCGGAGTGCCTCAGGTTTGAGGCGGAGCGCCTCCCCCTGTTACTTGTTTTCGGGTAGTTTTTCCGTAGGTTTTCACTTGTTGTTTGCCTCCGGCCTTCTTGGTTAGTGTTTCTAGGGTAATTGGCCTACTCGAAAGACACTAACTCTTAAGCGTATAAGGACATTCATGCCTAGAGGAGAGTAGAACTCAAAGAAGCCTCGTAGAACATTTTTGGCTCAAGTGCTCACTCATATAGCCATTCGTCCATCGAGTCCCATCAATTCCACTCACCCCGAAGAGTATTTGGTTCGTGTGACTTGAGTGGTTATTGAGGTGGTTGTTCAACTACGAGGAAGCCTTTGAAATCAAGCTGGAGTGATCCTACCACACACTAAATTGAGTGTACCCGAGAGACATTCCAAAGGTGAGGGAGCGAGTGAGGTTTTTACTCTAACCTCTTTCTCTTGTCTTTAATTTTTGTAGGTACATGGCCGGAGATGTATATGATACCGTTGAGGTCCCGGTAAGCACTTTGGCCTACCTCTTGGCCGAGGTGAGATCTATAAGCTCGAGGTTTGATCGCCTCAAAGAGGAATGGACCCCGAGTGTCCAAAAAGATGCCGGAAAAGGCATTAGTGAAGGAAAGTTGGGCATTCCCCAACCGTTGGGCATTCCCCAACAAGTGGGCATTCCCCACAAGTTGGGCATTCCCCAAGATGGTGTAGCTACTCACTGTAAGAGTCAGTATACTACCCCTATGGGCCAACCAATGGCAAATGAGGGAGTGGGGAGCGGTGAGCGAGGTGATGACATTCTTAGACCTCACCCCCATGCACTTGCAGATAAGAGCGGATTAAAAGAAATAAGAGGAGAGGAAACACAAATTTAGAGTGAGGGCGGCCTTTGTCCTAACCATATGTTCTCTTCTCCGTCTTGCTATAGCTTTTGTGTAGGTACTCTTGGAGGCGAGCTATTGGAGCCTGAACCGTTTTCCTTGGAAGGAAGACAAGAGGATGGAGGTCATCATTGTGAGCTTTATGATGGAGGGATTGAATGCGACACTACAAGCTATGTGAGTACTCACGGGAGCGACTCGAATGTAAGTGTTACTTCACCCTCTCATGAACATGTTAATCTCTTGTCTTGTGAAGACTTAATGCTAGTTAGTACTTGTAATACATGTAATGAAATTGCAACTAGGGTAGAGTCGATTAGTCAACTTGTGTGTGCATGTGAACCACTAGTTGAGAGGATTGATAAGCCACATCATGATGTGAGCTCGATATTAATTGAACCTCTCTTTAGTGAGGAAATGGTAGTTGACTATACTTGTGAGCCTTGTTATGACACACCACCAATTTTCGATAAAGGGGAAGATGAGTTGCTTGATCATGAACTCATTGATTTAATTGTCTTTGGTGGACCTATGTGTTGTAGTAGGAAAAGTAGTCACCTTGAGGAGTCCCTAGTGGATGAGATGGATCGAATTATATTCGATGACTCCTCAAGTGCAAGTGATGAACCTAGCTATGATACTTCACCTTTGTTTGACCTTGAGAATGGGACGCGCACTTTTACTAATCCTTTGTTTGAGAGCATCCTTATTTGTGGTGGTGAGTTGTATCGAGCTAGAGTTAGGAATGAGTTGGAACCTCCGTGGTGTGAGGGATTTGATCCCATAGACAACTCTTTGTTTCAAGCTTCGAGTGAGGTAGATGACTCTTCTAGTGACCCTACTCTTGTTGGTTCAGGTTATGATGATGAAGAGGCCATTATTAATGCCTTCCTTGAGAACTTACCTTGTGAAAGGGGTTGTCTTGAGGATGAAATTAGAGGTGAGGAGGTATCTCTTAGTGTGAGTATGAGAGCTTTCAAGAAGGGGAGCGGGGTATTTGATGCTAATTGTGAATTGCACTACTTTGCCTATCCCATCCCACATGTTAACCACACTTTGAGAATTGAGCATGCCAAAACCATTATGCCACAATGTGAAAGTATTGCATTGAAGTTTTGGTGTGTTGATCATGAGCTTAGGGGTCATCGGATTAGTGATAAATTGATCTTGCATATTGCATGTCCTAATGATCTTTTTGCTCGTTCTTGTGTTGAGTGCATTTCTTTGCTAAGTCAAGTACTTGTCGTCTCCTTAAAAGACGTGAGCTTTTTCATCATTATTGATACTTGGCTCTATCACAAGAGTGTATTTTCCACACCATTTATACTCATTCTTGTTAAGCTAACCTACTTGTGAAGTAGGAAACTTTTGTTGTGCTTGTCTTTGATTGTACGGCTTGATGATTTGATTTCGAGGACGAAATCCTTTCAAGAAGGGGAGGATGATGCCGGGCAAATTGGAGCCAAAGCGCCAACCATCAAGAGCCAAGCTCGAGGGCACAAAGGATGCTAGTGAAGGGCTCCGAAACCATATTGAAGATCATGCATTGGAGCACCATGGATGAAGGACCGCTTGGGCTCCAAGGGGAGCCATCCAAGCTCATTTTGAGACTCTTTCACAAGTCCCAGGATGAGGCGGAGCGCCTCAGGAAGGAGGCGGAGCACCTACAAAAATCGAGAGCGTTGATCAGGAAGAGGTGGAGCGCCTCAGCATGGAGGCGGAGCGCCTCAGCTTGAAGAACCACAGGAGGTGGACCGCCTAGTGGGGGGAGGCGGACCGCCTACCCCCTGTGACACCATTGCGGGATTTCACTAGTTTTGGGTGTATTTCCTATTTTTTTGCCCTAAGTGGCCTTTTATGTATTAACCTCACTTGAGGGCACTTTAGTCATTTACTTTAGTCTTAGAAGGGGCCTATAAATAGAGCCCTTAGGTCTTCATTTCATTTTAGCAAACCTTGAATGTAGAATGATGATTTCTTTGAGTGGATCTCAATGAAGAACCCGTGAGCGGGCATGATTTCACTTGGTAGAATCCAAGTTGAACATCGAAACCTCTTAATCATTCTATTTGCGAGAGCCGAGTGTCTCTTGAGGGTAGTTGCGTAGTATAGGTGATCCTTGACTTCACCCGGTGATGCCGGGCAAATTGGCCTAAGCGACAACCATCAAGAACCAAGCTTGAAGAGCACAAAGGTTGCAAGTAAAGGCCTTCGGATGAGGGTTTGAGAGTGATTTGGAGCCATGGACTTGAGCACGCTTGAGGGAGGACCGACTACGGACCAAGGAGGAACACTTAGAGTCCGTTTGAAGCCGTATCCATACCTCCCAGGAAGAGGCGGAGCGCCTAAAGATGAGGCGGACCGCCTACAAAGGTCCAGAGAGCTGAGCAGCCTGAGGCGGAGCGCCTCCCATCCTGAGGCGGAGCGCCTCCCCCTGTTGTCTTGACGGGATTTTGTGTAAAGTTCCTATTTTGCCCTTAAGTGACCTTTTATGTCTTAGCCCACTTTGGGGGTATTTTAGTCATGTCACTAGGAGTGTGGAAAAACTATAAAAGCCACACTTAGTCTTTCATTTCATTAGTTTTCATTGTATGAACAATTGAGAGAAGAGAGAATTAGAGAAGGCCGAGCCTTTCTAATCCGAAGCCCGAGGCTTCAAGAATCTTGTACGACTTGGAATCTATGGAGATTCACCATTAGTGTGAATTCCTTGTAAGGTTCGAGTTTCATTTCTCCCTTTTGGATTATTAATTCATGTCTTGAATTCATTAATCAGTTCTTTCTTCTCGTTTCTTGACTCCCCAATCCTTGTTTCCCGATATCTTTGATATCACCTATCTAGTTATCTATCGCTTCCGCATATTTGTGTCGTTGTTTAGCTTCCGCGTATTTTGCCCTGCATCAGTTGGTATCAGAGCAAGGCTCGGGTTATGTTCTTACAAACCCCCGTTCCTTGTTCATCGTGTTAGTATTGTTGTGATTGTTGTGTTTGTTCTTGAAAAATTTAAGAAAAACAAAAAAATTGAAAAAACTTGAAAACTTGAAAAAAATTGGTAGATCGGGTTGGATTCGAATCCCCAAGTGTTAAAAAGTATTGGGGTTTGTTCCTTATTGTATTCCCGTTGTTTTGATACCCTTATATCACGTTTTGGTGTTACGAATCAAAATTTCGAAAATCAAAATCCCAAAAGTTTGAAAATTTCTTGAAAACGCTTCAATCTTGAATCGAAGCTTGTTGTTGTTTGTTTGGTGTTGAAAACCATTGGGGATTGGTTAATATAGTTGTATACACCTTTGGGTATCATTAATTTTGTGTATCGGCTCGAAAACGTTGGATTTTTGGGTGCGAAACGAGCCAAAACGCGTTTCGCAAAATTGCAGGAAATTGCCCTAGGCGGAGCGCCTCCATTTTGAGGCGGAACGCCTCCCTCTGGGCTGCCCTCTGGATTTTCCTGAGGCGGAGCGCCTCTTCCTGAAGGGTTTTCCCGGGTAGTTTTTTTTGCCTAGGTTTCCATTGTTATTCGCCCACGGGCTTCTTGGTTAGTGTTTCTAAGGTAATTGGCCTACTTGAGAGACACTAATCCTTTAGCGTATTAGGGTATTCGTGCGTAGAGGAGACTAGAATTCAAAGAAGAGTCGTAGATTCTCTTTTGGCCTCAAGTGCGCACTTTAAATAACCGTCCGTCCATTGAGTCTCATTAACTCCATTCCGAACTTTAACTTGGACATGCTAGTTGTGATCACCTTGGTTCCCAAGTTGTAAAGGCCTCGCTCTTGAGTGTTCATATATTGAGTGATACACGTGAGGGAGTGACTTTCGGGAGGTTTGATCTTTTGGTGTTGCAACTATGTCGGATAATGAATGTGGAGGTTATGGCTCATGTGGAGACGAGAGAGACTATGGTTCCTACGATGGTGATGATGGGTCTTGCTATGATGACTCGGGGGACCATGGCTCCTATGTTGATGAAGCGGTTCACTATGATGGTCGTGAGATTGATGAAGACTATGAGGCTCATGATGAAGATTGTGATGATTCCTATGCTTCTAGTCAAGAAATCGAAGATGGTGACGCTTCAAGGTACATTGATCCTACTTACTCTACTTGTGATGAATTAGAGCATGATAGTGACATAGATAGAGTTGGTGATGATGTTGAACATATGGGTTATTCTTATGCATCTTCTCTTAGTGTTGCTAATGGAGTACAAGGGAGTAGTAGAGGACCTTCCATTAGTATGGGAGGTGGTGGTGGATGTTTTATGGGGAAGGAGAAGCTTGCATATTCTAGGTACGCTAAGCGACCTAATGCTTCTAATTCCCATATGGAGGATGGTATGATAGATGGTATTGCTTTTGCTACAAAGGGGATGTATGCCGTGAGGGGCGTGGATGGTTGTAGTAGGAGTAGTGCTATGGGCTATGGAACCAAGGCGAGAGGCACTTATGGGTTCCATGGCGAGGTTCCTTCCTTGACTTCCAACAACATTTTTAATGTTGGGAGAGTGACGGGAAGTGGAGGTTGTTCTAGTGGTGTCGCCACTAGTGGAGGAATAAGGAAGACCCAAGTTGTCGGAGTTGACACTTGTGGGCATTCAAGTTCTCACTTGGATGCCAATCTACAACACTTGAGTAGATGTAGGTTCGTTGTTGAGGTAGATGGTATTGGAGGATACTTGCTCAAGATTGGTGGTACCGATGCCAATTGTATTAGCACCTCTTTGGTTGATAGGCTTAGGATACCATGCCACAAGCTAGAGCATCCTTATGAGTATGATGGAGTGTGGGTTTCTAAGGAGGCTCGGGTACTCATATCTCATAGGAACTATAAATGCTATGTGTGGTGTGATGTGTATCCCATGCGTCATATTGATGTGTGGATAGGTTACCGGTGGTTGGAGGGGAAGAGGGTGCAATATAGTGCGGTGAAGGGTGCATATCTTGTGGGCGTAGGGCAAAGAGTTTATGACTTTGTGCCTTACCGGGCGAAGAGCCAAGTGCCTACTAGTGCGCCTTCTTTGGCTAGGCAAAGGAGCAAGGAGCAAGAACTTCATTCCATGGTTGACAATGTGCAAACAAGAAGTCCTACAAACACAAGCAATGGTGGGACATGTGCTAGAAAAGGGTTGATAGACATCAACAAGGTGAACCCGAGACCACAAGTTTCAATTCCAAGTGGTTCACCAACGAAGAAGAAGGAGACGTCAAGTGATGAGTCTCCTAGTCCTAGATTCCGGGTTGACGTTAAAAGTCCACCTACTCCGGCTATGGGTATTCTTAGGCCTCGTCCCAATTCGCCCGAATTTGAGAGACAAAAGATAGAGAGGAGTAAGGGAGCGACCGGTGACAACTCTCGAGTGGAAAAAGGAGAGATTGTGATGAGTGATGTGAGTGGGTTGTCACCACCCGAATCTACACCCGACCTTGGAAAAAAAATGAGGGAAAAGAAAGAGGGGAAAAGGAAAATTGAGTGTGAGGACACCCCTTATTCTAACCTTAACCCTTTATCTTTTTCTTCTATGTGCTTGAATTCTTTTGTAGGGATTCTTGGAGGCAAACCGATGGAGCCTCAACCATGTTCCAAGATGGAAAGACAAGGTGAAGGAGATGCCGAATGTGAGCTACAAGGTGGAGATATTCATGACACTTCAACGGTATGTGTTAGGTCTTCCCTCCTTGAGCATGATACTTCCTTGTCTTGTGATGTTGTTAGTGAAAACTCTAGGCTAGTTGATGATTTGCATGCCTATAATGTGTTTGCAACTACCGTAAAGCCTTTGGGTCAACTTGTGTGTGAAAACGAACCACTAGTTGAGAGAGTTGAAAAGCCACATCATGATGTGAGCTCGGTTTTTATTGAACCTCTCTTTAGTGAAAATGTTGAAGTTTACCTTATTTGTGGACCTTGCTATGACACCCCACCCATGTTTGATAAAGGAGAAGATGAATTGCATGATTATCCTATTCTTCCCTTTGATTGTTTATTTAATAGTGGTGGTATCTTGTGTCGTAGTGAGGAAGGTTGTAACCTTGAGGAGTCTCTTGAAAATGAGATTGATCGACTAGTGTTCGATGACTCCTCAAGTGTCGATGTTGTCTCTAGTTTGAGAACTTCACCTTTGCTTGCCAATGAACTTGAGAAGTGTGCCTATACTAATCCGTTGTATGAGAGCAACTTCAATGAAAATGGTGAATTGTATCAAGCTAGAGTAGAGTGTGAGTTTGGACCTCCATGGAATGGAATGCCTAACTCTATGGATAACCCATTGTTTGAGACCTCCCTTGGGAGTTTGTCTAGTGACGAGGGTTGTCTTGGAGGAGTATTTGGAGGTGAGGAGGTACCTCTTGGTGTGTATAAGAATGCTCGTAAGAAGGGGAGTGGAGTAATCGATGTTAGTTGTGAATTGAACTATTTCACTTACTCCATCCCACATGTTGAGCACACCTTGAGTGTTGGTCATGCCAAAGCCGATGTGTCACATTGTGATCAAATTGATGTGAAGGCTTGGTGTGTTGGTAGTAAGCTTAGGGGTCATAGGAAATATAATTGCTACATGCATACCCTTGATCTCTTTGTTTGTTATAATGATGAGTGCTTGTTCTTGTCGAGCCAAGAATTTATTGACTCTTTTGGGGACATAAGCTTTTTCATGGGTATTGATGCTTGGCTCTATCACAAGAGTGTGTTTTCCACACCACTTGCACTTATTCTTGTTAAGCTAACCTACTTGTGAAGTAGGATGTTTTTGTTGTGCTTGTTTTGATTGTAGGTTTTGATGGTTCGATTTCGAGGACGAAATCCTTTCAAGAAGGGGAGGATGATGCCGGGTAAATTGGCCTAAGCGACAACCATCAAGAACCAAGCTTGAAGAGCACAAAGGTTGAAAGTCAAGGCCTTCGGATGAGGGTTCGAGAGCGATTTGGAGCCATGGACTTGAGCACGCTTGAGGGAGGACCGACTACGGACCAAGGAGGAACACTTAGAGTCCGTTTGAAGCCGTATCCATACCTCCCAGGAAGAGGCGGAGCGCCTAAAGATGAGGCGGACCGCCTACAAAGGTCCAGAGAGCTGAGCAGCCTGAGGCGGAGCGCCTCCCATCCTGAGGCGGAGCGCCTCCCACTGAGGCGGAGCGCCTCCCTCTGAGGCGGAGCGCCTCCCCCTGTTGTCTTGACGGGATTTTGTGTAAAGTTCCTATTTTGCCCTTAAGTGACCTTTTATGTCTTAGCCCACTTTGGGGGTATTTTAGTCATGTCACTAGGAGTGTGGAAAAACTATAAAAGCCACACTTAGTCTTTCATTTCATTAATTTTCATTGTATGAACAATTGAGAGAAGAGAGAATTAGAGAAGGCCGAGCCTTTCTAATCCGAAGCCCGAGGCTTCAAGAATCTTGTACGACTTGGAATCTATGGAGATTCACCACTAGTGTGAATTCCTTGTAAGGTTCGAGTTTCATTTCTCCCTTTTGGATTATTAATTCATGTCTTGAATTCATTAATCCGTTCTTTCTTCTCGTTTCTTGACTCCCCAATCCTTGTTTTCCGATATCTTTGATATCACCTATCTAGTTATCTATCGCTTCCGCATATTTGTGTCGTTGTTTAGCTTCCGCGTATTTTGCCCTGCATCACCCGGGGTGTATCGAGACAAGTTCCTCGGTGCTACTTAGGTAAACGTTCAAGCCTCGTCTTGCTTTTTATCTCGATATCTTTATTGATATCGCCTATCTTGTTTTAGCTTCCGCATTTTCATATCGTTTCTAGCTTCCGCTCGTTTTGCCCTGCATCAATAACCCCCCAAGAAACATTCCACTACCAAGACCCATCCGAAATGTGCAACCTCTTGAGAAAGCCTGATGCAGGGTAAAATACGCGGAAGCTAAACACGAGATAAACTATGCGGAAGCGATAAAAGATAACAAGAAATCGAGACTAGGAAGGCAAGAAAGTAGAAGAAAGAATCGAATTCAATTCACTCACGTTAATTGAATCCAAAAGGGAGAAGGGAAACTTGAACCTTACAATGGAATCTAACTAGATGTCGATCTCCATAGGTTCCAAGTCGAGTCATACACGAGCCTCGGGTTCCAACAAGAAGGGCTCGACCTCTTCAATGTTTCTTTCTTCACAATTCTATGTTCAAAGCTAACTAATGAAATGAAAGACTAAGTGTGGCTTTTATAGTTTTTGCACACTCTTAGTGAAATGACTAAAATGCCCCCAAAGTGGGCTAAGACATAAAAGGCCACTTAAGGGCAAAATAGGAACTTTACACAAAATCCCGTCAAGACACGGGGGAGGCGCTCCGCCTCAGAAAGGGAGGCACTCCGCCTCAGGGTTCTTCAGTAGGAGGCGCTCCGCCTCAGGGGGAGGCGTTCTGCCTCAGTGGGGAGGTGCTCCGCCTCTTGCTGATCAGCTCTCTAGACCTTTGTAGGCGGTCCACCTCATCTTTAGGCGCTCCGCCTCTTCCTCAGAGGCATGGATATGGCTTCAAATGGACTCTAAGCGTTCCTCTTATGTCCGTCGTCGGTCCTCCCTCAAGCGTACTCAAGTCCGTGGCTCCAAATCGCTCTTGAACCCTCATCCGAAGGCCTTGACTTGCAACCTTTGTGCTCTTCAAGCTTGGTTCTTGATGGTTGTCGCTTAGGCCAATTTTCCTGGCATCATCCTCCCCTTCTTGAAAGGATTTCGTCCTCGAAATCACACCATCAATACCTACAATCAAAGCAAGCACAACCAAAATTTCCTTTTTCACAAGTAGGTTAGCATTAACAAGAAAAGTGCAAATTGTGTGGAAAATACACTCTTGTGATAGAGCCAAGCATCAACACCCATTAAAAAGCGTATGTCCCCAAAGGACACAATAAGTTCTTGGCTCAACAAGAACAAGCACTCAAAATCATAACAAGCAAAGAGATCAAAGTCCTGTAACATGTAGCAATCAAATGTCCTATGACCCCTAAGCTTACTATCAACACACCAAGCCTTCAAATCAATTTTATCACAATGTGACACATCCGCTTTGGCATGACCAACACTCAAGGTGTGCTCAACATGTGGGAGGGAGTAAGTAAAATAGTTCAATTCACAACTAACATTGACTACTCTACTCCCCTTCTTAAGAGCATTCTCGCACACACCGAGAGGTACCTCCTCTCCTCGAAATATTCCTCCAAGACAACCCTCGTCACTAGACAAACTCCCAAGGGAGGTCTCAAACAATGGATTATCTATAGGGTTAGGCATTCCAATCCATGGAGGTCCAAACTCACAACCTACTCTAGTTTGGTACAATTCACCATTTTTATTGAAGTTGCCCTCATACAAAGGATTAGTATAGGCACACTTCTCAAGTTCATTAGCAAACAAAGGTGAAGTTCTCAAACTAGAGACCACATCTAAACTTGAGGAGTCATCGAACACAAGTCGATCTATCTCATTCTCAACAGACTCCTCAAGGTTACAACCTTCCTTACTACGACACAAGAAACCACCACTATCAAATAAACAATCAAAGGGAAGAATAGGATAATCATACAATTCATCTTCTCCTTTATCAAACATGGGTGGGGTGTCATAATAAGGGTCACAAACAAGGTCAACTTCAGCATTTTCACTAAAGAGAGGTTCAATGAAAACCGAGCTCACATCATGATGTGGCTTGTCAATCCTCTCAACTAGTGGTTCATTTTCACACACGAGTTGACCCAAAGGCTCTACACTAGTTGCAAACACATTATAGTCATGCAAATCATCAACTAGCCTAGAGTTCTCACTAACAACATCACAAGACAAGGAAGTTTCATGCTTAAGGAAAGAAGAACTATCACATACCTTTGAGTCGCACTCGGGCTCACTCAATGTACTTGAAGCATCATGGGTAGTTCCTTCACTTCGTAGCTCACATTTGGCTTCTCCTTCACCTTGTCTTTCCATCTCTGAACATGGTTGAGGCTCCATCGGTTTGCCTCCAAGAATACCTACACAAGTACTCAAACAAGTAGAAGAAAAGGATAAAGGGTTAAGGTATGAATAAGGGGTGTCCTCACTCTCAATTTTTCTTTTTCCCTCTTTCTTTTCCTTCATTTTCTTTTCAAGGTTGGGTGTAGATTCGGGTGGTGACATCCCACTCACATCACTCATCACATCCTCTCCTTTTTCCACTCGAGGAATGTCACCGGTCACTCCCTTACTCCTCTCTATCTTTTGTCTTTCAAGTTCGGGCGAATTGGGACGAGGCCCAAGAATACCCATAGCCGGAGTAGGTGGACTTTTAACGTCAACCCAGAATCTAGGACTAGGAGACTCATCACTTGACGTCTCCTTCTTCTTCATTGGTGAACCACTTGGAATTGAAACTTGTGGTTTCGGGTTCACCTTGTTGATGTCTATCAACCCTTTTCTAGCACATATCCCACCATTGCTTGTGTTTGTAGGGCTTCTTGTTTGCACATTGTCAACCATGGAATGAAGTTCTTGCTCCTTGCTCCTTTGCACGGCCAAAGAAGGTCTACTAGTAGGCACTTGCCTCCTCGCCCGGTAAGGCACAAAGTCATAAACCCTTTGCCCTACGCCCACAAGATACGCATCCTTCACCACACTATATTGCACCCTCTTCCCTTCCAACCACCGGTCACCCATCCCCACATCAACATGACGCATGGGATACACATCACACCACACATAGCATTTATAGTTCCTATGAGATATGAGTACCCGAGCCTCCTTAGAAACCCACACTCACTCATACTCATAAGGATGTTCTAGCTTATGGCATGGTATCCTAAGCCTATCAACCAAAGAGGTGCTAATACAATTGGCATCGGTACCACCAATCTTGAGCAAGTATCCTCCAATACCATCTACCTCAACAACGAACCTACATCTACCCAGGTCTTGCACATTGGCACCCAAATGAGAATTTGGACGCCCACAAGTGTCAACACCAACAACTTGGGTCTTCCTTATCCCTCTACTAGTGGCAACACCACTAGAACAACCTCCACTTCCCGTCACTCTCCCAACATTAGCAATGTTGTTGGAAGTCAAGGAAGGAACCTTGCCATGGAACCCATAAGTGCCTCTAGCCTCGGTTCCATAGCCCATAGTACTACTCATACTACAACCATCCATGCCCCTCGCGGCATATAACCCCTTTGTAGCAAAAGCAACACCTTCTATCATACCAACCTCCTCATGGGAATTAGAAGCTTTAGGTCGCTTAGCGTACCTAGAAGATGCAAGCTTCTTCTTTCCCACGGAACAACTACCACCACCACCTCCCATACTAATGGAAGGTCCACTACTACTCCCTTGCACACCGTTAGCAACACTAAGAGAAGATGCATAAGAAAAATTCATATACTCAACATCATCATCAACTCTATCTATGCCACTATCATGCTCATTTTCATCACAAGTAGAGTAAGTAGGATCAATGTACCTTGAAGCGTCACCATCTTCGATTTCTTGACTAGAAGCATAGACATCGTCACATTCTTCATCACAAGCCTCATAGTCGTCATCAATCTCACGATTATCATGGTGAACCGCTTCATCTTCGTAGGAGCCATAGTTTCCATCATCATAGTATTGGCCATCATCCTCACCATACGAACCATAGTCTCCATCATCACCAAACGAGCCATAGCAACTCGCAACATCCCCATATGAGTCATAATCCCCACACTCAACATCTGACATCGTTGCAACACCAAAAGAACAAAACCTCCCGAAAGTCACTCCCTCACGTGTATCACTCAATTTATGAACACTCAAGAGCGAGGCCTTTACAACTTGGGAACCAAGGTGATCACAACTAGTATGTCCAAATAAAATCTCGGAATGGAGTTAATGAGACTCAATGGACGGACGGTTATTTAAAGTGCGCACTTGAGGCCAAAAGAGAATCTACGACTCTTCTTTGAATTCTAGTCTCCTCTACGCACGAATACCCTAATACGCTAAAGGATTAGTGTCTTTCAAGTAGACCAATTACCTTAGAAACACTAACCAAGAAGCCCGTGGGCGATTAACAAGTAAAAATCTACGCAAAAACTACCCGAGAAACCCTTCAGGAAGGAGGCGCTCCGCCTCAGGAAGGAGGCGCTCCGCCTTGAAAATTCCAGAGAGCAGCCCAGGGGGAGGCGCTCCGCCTCAAAATTGAGGCACTCCGCCTAGTGCAATTTCCTACAACTTCGCGAAATGCATTTTGGCTCGTTTCGCACCCAAAAATCTAACGTTTTTGACTTGTTTTCGATTCTAATGATACCCAAAGATGTATTTGATGATTCTAAACAATCCCCAATAGGTTTAAACCCCAAACAAACAACAATCAATCGATTTTGATTCTTGAGCAAAATTCTAGGGTTCTTGAAAATTTTGGAGATTTGAATTCTTCAATTTTTGAAATACACCACTAAACCTTATAATTTTGGTACCAAAAGAATGGGAATACAATAAGGAACAAACCCCAATGATTTTTAATGTATGGGTGTTCCAATCCAACAAGTTCCACAAAATTTTGTGAAATTTTCAAGTTTTTCTATTTTTTTGTTTTTCTTCAATTTTTCAAGAACAAACACAACAACAACAAAGATAAGGATACTACGAACAAGGAACGAGGGTTTGTAAGAACAACACCCGATCCGTGCTCTGATACCAACTGATGCAGATTAAAATACGCGGAAGCTAAACACGAGATAAACTATGCGGAAGCGATAAAAGATATCAAGAAATCGAGACTACGAAGGCAAGAAAGTAGAAGAAAGAATCGATATCAATTCACTCACGTTAATTGAATCCAAAAGGGAGAAGGGAAACTTGAACCTTACAATGGAATCTAACTAGATGTCGATCTCCATAGGTTCCAAGTCGAGTCATACACGAGCTTCGGGCTCCAACAAGAAGGGCTCGGCCTATTCAATGTTTCGTTCTTCACAATTCTATGTTCAAAGCTAACTTATGAAATGAAAGACTAAGTGTGGCTTTTATAGTTTTTGCACACTCTTAGTGAAATGACTAAAATTCCCCCAAAGTGGGCTAAGACATAAAAGGCCACTTAAGGGCAAAATAGGAACTTTACACAAAATCCCGTCAAGACACGGGGGAGGCGCTCTGCCTCAGAAAGGGAGGCGCTCCGCCTCAGGGTTCTTCAGTAGGAGGCGCTCCGCCTCAGGGGGAGGCCCTCCGCCTCAGTGGGGAGGCGCTCTGCCTCTTGCTGATCAGCTCTCTGGACCTTTGTAGGCGGTCCGCCTCATCTTTAGGCTCTCCGCCTCTTCCTGGGAGGCATGGATACGGCTTCAAATCGACTCTAAGTGTTCCTCCTTGGTCCGTCGTCGGTCCTCCCTCAAGCGTACTCAAGTCCATGGCTCCAAATCGCTCACGAACCCTCATCCGAAGGCCTTGACTTGCAACCTTTGTGCTCTTCAAGCTTGGTTCTTGATGGTTGTCGCTTAGGCCAATTTTCCCGGCATCAAAGACGATGAAGCACAAGAAGGGGAGGAAGCCGATTTTGGAGATGATATGTATGGGTTTGATGATCACTTTCAACCAAGGCGAGGTATGAATTGGGGTCGAAATGTGGATAGAGGTAGGGGCCGAGGTCGAGGGCCACCTATGGGGTATGTTGGAGGGAATGCGAGGAGGGAGTATGGTGTGAATGAAGATCACTATGGGGGCCAACCGGAGCCTTTCCATGGAGGTCGAGACAACACCAACATCAATAGTGTGAAGCTTAATCTCCCAACCTTTAAAGGGAATTGTGATCCGGCGGCTTACATTGAATGGGTGCTACACATGGAAAGATTGTTTGACACAAATGAGATGACCGATGAGAAGAAAGGTACCTATGCTATTTCATCCTTTGAATCCTACGCATCTACTTGGTAGGAATCCGTCAAGAGATCAAGGAGGAGAGCGGGAGTTCCCGTGAATGTGGGTTGGAATGACTTGAAGGGTATCATGAGTATCAAGTACATCACTCCAAGATATCGGCAAGAACAACTCCAGAAACTTTATGAGTTGAAGCAAGGTGTCAAGACGGTGCATGAATATTATGATTAGTTTGAAAGAACTCGAATGGCCTTGGATATGGACACCGAAGATGAAGAGCAAGCCGTGATTCGTTTCATGAATGGCTTGAGCTATGGTATAGCTTCACAATTTAGATTGCATGCCTATCTTTCACTTCAAGAAGTCCTTGATGCAGCTATACAAGCCGAGCAATGGCTTGAGAAAGAGAAGTCCAACCGTTACAAGAGCAACACTTCTACCTCCATGAACAAGTCAAAGGATTGGAAAAATCCTCCTTATCCATGAGCACATGATGATATCCTGTGAAGCAATCTATGAAGGATTGTAGTTCATGCTATGCACAATTTTCAATCAAGATATGTATGTTCGGTAAAGAAAAGTCATCCTTTGGGCTTGCTTTGTTTAAGTCCCAGTAATCCACACAAACTCTGATTTTCCCATCTTTCTTTGGCACTAGAATGATGTTTGCTAACCAAATCCGGCATTTGACTATTTTCAGGAACTGATACGGGTCAAATAACGGAAGCGAATAACAAGTAACGGAAGCAACAAAGTAAACACGATAGAAGGAAAATAGGGATGGGGGAGAATAGAAATAGAAGAAAGAACGAATCAAACTAAACAATTAGATTGATTCAAAAGGGAGGAGAGACTTGAACCATTAAACGGGAGTCACACTAGAGGTGATCCACCAAGGATTCAACGTAAGAGATACATGAAGTCAAAGCTTCAACAAGAATGGCCAAGCCTATTCTATCTTCTCGATGCTATCTTCAAAACTAGCATCTCAAATAAATGACTAAGTGTGGTATTTATAGGTTCACCACACTTCTAAATGAAATAACTAAAAGCCCATAAGACAAGTTAGTGCAATAGAAACACTTAGGGATAGAATAGGAATTACACCATAAAAACAAGTCTTCGAATGGCTCGGAAGTAGGCACCCCGCCTAGTGAAAAGAGGCTCCCCGCCTAGTGCTTTGTAGGCAAAACAGGCGCCGCACCTACTTGGAGTAGGCGCCCCACCTACTTGAAGTAGGCGGTCCGCCCAAAATAGAGGCGGCCAGAGATTCAAAGGCTTGCATTCTAGTAGGCGGTCCGCCAAGTGAAACAGGCGGTCCGCCCCTTCCTGGAGGTTCTTGAAACGGCTCAAAATGTGTCTCCCAAGCCCCTCCTTTGAAGCCTAGGTGGTCCTCCTTCCTTGGCGCTCCTTTGCATGATCTTCAAGACGCTTCCCCGAGCCTGTGACTTGCCTTCCTTGTGCTCTCAAGCTTGGCTCTTGATGGTTGGCGCTTTGGCTCCAATTTGCCCCGCATCAGCAGTATTTTCTTGATATTGTTGTTGGCTGCTTCAACTTCTCCATTCATTTGAGGTATGTATGTTGTAGAATTGCGGTGCTTGATCTTGAAAGTGTCGCAGGTTGCTTTCATCAAGTCACTATTAAGTTTTGATCCGTTGTAAGTGATGATTGACTCGAGAATGCTAAACCGTCAGATCATTTTGTCACGGACAAAATTTGCCACCACTTTCTTCATTACTGACTTGTATGATGTAACTTCCACCAATTTGGTAAAGTACTCAATGGCTACCACTATCCATCGATATCTGTTAGATGCAGCGGGTTCAATTGGTCCTATGACGTCCATCCCCCAGGCTGCAAAGGGCCAAGGTGATCCAATGACATTCAGCTCGCTCGGAGGCGCTCGAATCATGTCTCCATGGACTTGGCATTAATGACATTTCTTTGCGTGTTTTATGCAGTCATGCTCCATCGTCATCAAGAAATAGCCAGCTTTTAAGATCTTCTTTGCGAGCATGAAACCATTCATGTGCAGGCCGCACGCTCCAGCATGCACTTCTTCTAGCAGCCTTTTGGCTTCTTTAGCATCTACACATCTCAACAGCCCCAAATCAGGTGTTCTTTAGTACAAGACTTTGCTATTCAGAAAGAAATCATTTTCCAACCTCCTCAGCATCTTCTTTTGGAGGCTTGCAGTGTTTTTTTTTCAGATAGGTGTTGTCCTTGAGGAAATTCTTGATTTCATGGAACAATGGCTTCCCATCCAACGCTTCTACATTAAAACAATACGCGAAATAGGTTGTTTACCCCTTAAACTTGTCCCACTTTCTCATCTTATCTTTACGGGCATCCGCTTTCCCCACCTTAATAACTTTCAAATGATATTAGTTTCGACCTTGCGAACTCTTCCCCAGTTGCATCATAGGGAGTGCATTACACTCGCTATATTTATTTGCCATGTCAGAATGTTCGTGGTTTGACCAATTAATTTCATGTTTTCTTTTTCTTTTTTCACTCTTTTTCCTTTTAATTCTTTTTCGTTATGCATTTTTTTTCTTGAAGTATTTTATTTTCAAAATCTATTTCCAGAAAGCAATCCCATCTATGTCACTAGCTAACGCCGTTGAGGCCGATCTGTCACTCCAACCAAATTTAATTAAGTACTGATACAAGCAAAATTTTATCCACGAGCAAAAAAAAAACAGAGGAAACTATCTCCAAGTGACCAGCATCCCAAATTTTAAAATTAACAGGGGACTGGTGGTGGGATTTGTGGGGTTTTTGATCTGTAATCAAAAGGCAAAACATGAGATGCCATCTTCCATGGAAATTAATTGAACCAACAGGGGACTCCTAGTTTTTTCCTCCTGTTACATATTGTCTTGCTTTTTAGATGCCGGAGAGTTGACCACCGGCAACAATTTCCGACAATGAACTGAAACAAAATTGTGTCGACTTTTTTCATTTAATCCAACAAAAGTTAATATAAAATTTTAAAAATTACATTTGAATTCAAATCCATACCACAAACACACCCTTTGATGGGTCTTTAATGACTTTTTTTATGAATTATCGAAATTTTAGAGGCAGGACATTGTAAGAATTTATGGGACTAAAAGGAGTGGAGGGAGTTACTTTGAAAATTAAGAAAAGAAAAGAAAAAGAAAATGAAGAGAAGGTTGCTGCCGAGAGATCGATTTGAAAATGAGGGCTTGATGTTGGCGGAGGAAAGGTGGGGTGGCAGGTCTAATGGGAAATGGAAGAGAGATAGGATAAAGAGAAACTAAATGAAAAATGTAAAATAAAAGAGAAAATAAAAAATTTAAAAGAAAACAGAGGGCCCCAAAATAATTAATAGTTAGTAGTATATATGTCGAATAGAAAGTTGACATGTGTCATATTTAATCTGATTTTACCCTTTTGTTTTTGTTCTTCACTCTCCATTTAACAATATGACAATATACCAACTGACACGCCAGCTTTAAGATGGGAATTAATATCATTTGGAAGCTACTAAGGGGGGAAAGCGGATACCCGTAAAGATAAGATGGAAAAGTGATAATCTGGGACACGTTTAGGGGGTAAACAACCTATTCCGCCAAAACAATATGCTGGTTGTTCTTTAATTGCTACATGTATGGCATCAATGTAGTTCTTGTCAGGATGTTGGATCATGGAGGATAAAGTAGCTAAGGCATCCACGAACTCATTTTGTAGTCTAGGCATGTGCTGGAATTCTATTTTGGTGAACCTCAGCTTCAGTTCTTTTATGCACTCCAAGTATGGCAATATCTTGGAATTATTTGTTGTCCATTCACCTCGGACTTGATAGACTAATAGATCAGAATCCCCAACTGCTAACAATTCTTGTATGTTCATATCTACCTCCATTCTAAGCCCCAAGATGCAGGCTTCATATTCTGCCATGTTATTGGTGCAAGGGAATCTGAGTTTGGCCGTGACAGGATAGTATTGGCCTGTCTCGGAAATCAATACTGCTCCAATGCCGACTCCCTCGAAGTTTACTGCTCCATCAAAGAATAATCTCCAACCGTCATATTCTTCTGCAATATTTTCTCCAACGAACATGACCTCCTCGTCCGAGAAGTAAGTGTGCAAAGGCTCATAGTTGTTATCTACAGGATTCTCAGCCATGTGATCAGCTAGGGCTTGAGCTTTCACCGCCTTCTGAGTGACAAAGGTGATGTCAAATTCACTTAGTAACATTTTCCACATGGCCAATTTCTCAGTAGGCATCGGCTTTTGGAAGATATACTTAAGTGGGTCCATCCTTGATATAAGCAAGGTTCCATAGGATGTTAGGTAATGCCTCAGCTTTTTTGCTACCCAAGTTAGTGCACAACAAGTACGTTCCAGAAATGTGTACTTCGCCTCATACGGAGTGAACTTCTTGCTTAGATAATATATCGCCTGCTCCTTTCTTTCCGCTGAGTCATGCTTCCCCAGTACACACCCGAATGTTGAGTCTACTACAGACAGGTACAATATCAAAGGTTACCCGGGTTCTGGTGGAACTAGCACTGTCGGGCAAGACAGATACACCTTTATCCTGTCAAATGCTTTTTGGAAATCTTCTGTCCACTCGATTGTTGCATCTTTCTTTAGTAATTTGATAATTGGCTTACAGATGACAGGAGACTGAGCTATGAATCGACTGATGTAGTTCAGTCGTCCCAAGAAACTCATGACCTCTTTCTTACTCTTTGGCGATGGCAATTCTCTGATAGCTTTGATCTTAGCTAGATCTAATTCAATGCCTTTTCTGCTGACTATGAAACCCAATAACTTCCCAGCTGGATAATCGAAAGCGCACTTTGCCGGATTCAACTTCAAATTGTATCTGCACAAGCGATTAAAAAACTTGCACACCAGGTGCTCCGACCTTCTTCTTTACTTGATTGTCACATTTTCCACATATACCTTGATCTCTTTAAGCATCAAATCATGGAACATGGTAGTCATTGCCCTCATGTAAGTGGCTCCGGCATTCTTCAAACGAACGGTATCACTTTATAACAGTATGTTCCCCAGGAAGTGGTGAAAGCTGTCTTTTTCGCTTCCTCCTTATCCATGAGCACATGATGATATCATGCGAAGCAATATATGAAGGATTGTAGTTCATGCTTTGCACAATTGTCAATCAAGATATGTATGTTCGGTAAAGAAAAGTCATCCTTTGGGCTTGCTTTGTTTAGGTCCCAGTAATCCACTCATACTCTGATTTTCCCATCTTTCTTTGGCACTAGAACGATGTTTGCTAACCAAATCGGGTATTTGACTATTTTCAGGAACCGATACGGGTCAAATCACGGAAGCGAATAACAAGTAACGGAAGCAACAAAGTAAACACGATAGAAGGAAAATAGGGATGGGGGAGAATAGAAATAGAAGAAAGAACGAATCAAACTAAATAATTAGATTGATTCAAAAGGGAGGAGAGACTTGAACCATTAAACGGGAGTCACACTAGCGGTGATCCACCATGGATTCAAAATAAGAGATACATGAAGTCAAAGCTTCAACAAGAATGGCAAAGCCTATTCTATCTTCTCGATTCTATCTTCAAAACTAGCTTCTCAAATAAATGACTAAGTGTGGTATTTATAGATTCACCACACTTCTAAATGAAATGACTAAAAGTCCATAAGACAAGTTAGTGCAATAGAAACACTTAGGACTAGAATAGGAATTACACCATAAAAACAAGTCTTCAAATGGCTCGGAAGTAGGCACCCCGCCTAGTGAAAAGAAGCTCCCCGCTTAGTGCTTTGTAGGCAAAACAGGCGCCCCACCTACTCTGAGTAGGCGCCCCACCTACTTGGAGTAGGCGCCCCACCTACTTGAAGTAGGCGGTCCGCCCAAAATAGAGGCGGCCAGAGATCCAGAGGCTTGCATTCTAGTAGGCGGTCCGCCTAGAGAAACAGGCGGTCCGCCCCTTCCTGGAGGTTCTTGAAACGACTCAAAATGTGTCTCCCAAGCCCCTCCTTTGAAGCCTAGGTGGTCCTCCTTCCTTGGCGCTCCTTTGCATGATCTTCAAGACGCTTCCCCGAGCCTGTGACTTGCCTTCCTTGTGCTCTCAAGCTTGGCTCTTGATGGGTTGCGCTTTGGCTCCAATTTGCCCCGCATCAACTGCGCAAGATGATTAATAATTCAAAGCAATGGCATAAGAGTCTGCCATATGCTTTGTTAGGATAGTGTACTGCTGTAAGGACATCAACAGGAGCCACTCCATACATGTTAGTCTATGGCATTGAAGCAGTCTATGGCAGAACTGAAAGACGCTGAATAGATTAAGGGAAGAATGGAATATTTAGCACTCATTGACAGCAGGAGGATGAATTTGATATGTCACGGGCAGTTGTATCAGAAAAGGATGGCAAAGGCATTTAACAAGAAAGTTCGAGTAAGATCTTTTGAATCGGAACAATTCGTGGTAAAAAAGATATTCCCTAATCAAGAAGTGGCAAAAGGCAAGTTCACACCAAATTGACAAGGGCCGTACATAATTCGCCAAGTTTTGACAGGAGGGGCATTGGTACTAGCAGAGATAGACGAAGAAGTTTGTCCAAAACCGACCAATGCAGACGTTGTCAAAAGATTCTAAGTCTGAATAACTGCATTAGATAATAGCCTTATTGTTTATGCAATATCTCCAGTAATTTAGAACTACGTTACGACTTGATTCCCCAGGTGGATATGTAGGCATCCTACCCAAGGTTCGGTCGCATTAAAATAAAAAATTTATTTTCCCCCACGAAGTAGACACTGGGCAGAATTTTTGAGGACCTCTCAAAAATTTCAAAAGGACAGACAGAACCGACACTGGGCAGAATTTTTAGATCCCCTCAAAATTCATTATAGAAGATTTTAGTATGGCCTGAGAGCAAGAAACATCAATATTGTACCCGAATTATACAGTGCAGTTTGCGATTCAATGGAAATAAAGCACATTTTTCTAACAAATCTTTTTCAAAATATTTGCATTATTTTCTTATATTTCTTTATATCCCCATTAGCTTGACTAAGGTCCTGGCATTCACAAAGATACTACCAGAAGAAGGTATGGAGCAAATAAATAATGCAAAAGTCAAACCTTCCTCCCACAACTCAAAAATTTTTCTTTAAAAGAAGGCACTATAAAAGCAGAAGAATAACAATCTTCCTAATAATATTGCAGACACAACAATGGCACCCTATTTTGCACTTCACTTTACTTTTGTTCGCAAGGTACACAGCCCGACACGACAGGCATGCATCTCACGACGAGAGGCAGTAGTAGTAGGTTCTTATTATGAGGAGGCAGTAGCCGTTTTCATTCCCTTTACATGCATGTAAGTTGTCATTACGAGGAGGCAGTAGCAATGCTGAGGAGCAATAGATTCTCTTTACGAGGATGCGTACATCTCACGACGAGAGGCAGTAGCAGTAGGTTCTCTTTACGAGGAGGCATACATCTCATGATGAGAGGTAGTAGCAGTAGGTTCTCATAGGTCTCTTTACGAGAGGCATTGGCAAGACGATCCAACGACAGGAAAGTCTATTCATGCATTTACTTATATGTTATTTGGCAAACTCACTTTTATCGCAGGACATACAATCCGGCATGGCAAAGAGACTACAATCTAGCACCCCGCACAAACACTCATGAATATCTAAGTACTCCCCAAGAGTCATGACGAAATTGGCCGCTCTGTCAACGTCTTTGCCGGAAGAGTCTTTCATCATCTCCGAGAAAAGAGGGGCAGTTGTTGACACCCAATTTGTCCTTTCTGTTTCAATAACTTTTTTTAGACAAAATTGCACCGACAAGCCACACATTATTTTCATTGCAAATACTCATTTCACATAAGCACACCAATTAGGCTATTTTTAAAGACACCCACATAAACTACTGCCATTTTTACAATGTCGTGCCTATCCAATTACAAATTCCGCAATTACCTCTATTTTTCGACAAAATCACTTAGATCATTTTAAATCTCAAAATTGCATTTGTTTTTGAAAAATGCATTTTTACATGTTCCTTTGGTCATTTTAACATTTGTTATTCATTTTATAATTTTTCTACAATTCTATACCCATTTTATACCTATTTATACATTTTGGCACCGGTATATACACTGTATATACACTGCGTATACACCTCACCCATACACTTCACAACCCTCCACTTATACATCTCAGTTCCACCACATTACCACGTCATGCTTACATGGCCAGATCTTGGTCGTCCAATGTTTGATCAAACGGCTAAGATCACTCTTTCCATTTTTAATTACACAGCTGGACCCCAAACCCTAACACCTCATCTCATTTCCCTAATGTTCACGCTGCCACCCTCTCTCTATTCTCTTTCTAGTAAAACCCTAACGCCACACCTTGTCTCGCCATTTTTCGGCCATTTCCACCTTCAAAACTCAAAATCAATGGCACCACTGTGTTCCTCTCACCCTCCGCAACAAAACCGACTTACTAATCGCCTAAAACGACCAAGGCAAAATAAAAATCCACCCTTGATCTCTATCGCTGTTGCCGGAGAGAACCCTCTAGCGTGTTTTTCCTTAAGGCTATGGATATCCCTGTCGGGAAAAGCAGAGAAATTCTATGCCTGGTGCAACCTGAGATTAGGTCAAGCTTGACCCGATCCATACGGGAAACCCTATCCTTTTGTTATGCCTAGAGTTTGTGTGATACTTATGCCTAAAATTTTCCTATTTCTATATGTATTAACATGTTTTCATATTATTTTCCAATTAGTTAAAATGAAAGCCTTGCGACTATTAATTCACACTTAGTATAGTGACATAGTTAAACAATGTCTTTGAACCTTTGAATGAATTTGCTCACAGCGGACACTCTAGAACATCCTTATTAGTTTCAAGGCATAGAATATGTGCCCGTTTGTGAATTGAACATGATCACCTGTTTTGCAAATATACTAGCTTACCTGATTCTGGAAATATGCATAGTTTCTTGAACTTATAACCTGTCTAGCTTAAAATTCGAATAAAAGACTGATTTCCAAGATCTCTACTAGTTTTAGTTTGAATTTGTGAGTAGTATCTGAATGGAAACTGGTTATTTGATTGGTTTAGTTTCAATAGGAGTATCTTTGGAATCTTTTAAGGGGTTTTCGAGCCTAAAATATTGTTTGAACAACTTATTTCTGAACTTGGACCTCATTGTGTTTAAGGGGAGGGAAGTATACTGGCTAAGGAGTTGATTTACCTTAATTTAGGGGATTTTGATGGAATTATTTTTCGAAGAAACACCTAAGGGCGTCCTTCTTAATCTTGAAATGCAATATTCTCTTGCCTTTTATGTTTCACCCGTTTGAATTTTAACTTTCACTCCTCACCTATATAAATTGGTCTTCTTCATTCACTGCATACACATTACATACTTCACACACTGAATGATATAGAAACACACACGGCTGATTACTCTCTTCCCCTAGTTACTCAAAAAGACTCTCACTATTCCTGTTACTGAAAAGAGAAGCTGTATCAGGCTTCTAATTGATGCACCATCACTGTTTCCTTTTGGTTTGATTGTTTACTAATTCACTCAAGGTATACAGTCTTCTCTTCATCTCTAAGCATGTTGTATAATTCTGTATAGACCAAGGTTACTCTTTCCTTGAATCTATCCTTGCCTATATCCTTTGTTTATTTTTGTTTGCATACATCTATTTTGTTTGAGGATTCTTCTTTCCCCCTGCTAATCCTTCACTTGCAGCTTGTTTGGATGGTCTTAAAGGGACCATACCAGTTTTATTAACCACACGGAACTTAAGCATAACAGGGTCAATGATTGTTCCCCTAAAACAATGATATAGGGGTTTTGGAGGTGGAACCTATGGTGTTACGAATGTGATGACTGTTTTGGGCATACTGTTTAAAAAAGCAAGGCATAGGCTTATGCTCTTACCCCTCTTAGATCCAATTGCTTGTATATTTGTTAGCATTGCCCTGCCTCTACATATATGAGTGAAAAGCTCTCGGTGGTAGTGTTTTCTAGGCTATACAGGGGCCTTCCCTAAACTCTCCTCTCCTATGTGTTTGCTTCATGAATTTAAACTGTGATCTCACATGATAATCAAAAGTATTTTGATGATTAAAGTTGGCATGACAATTCTGGGTAAATGTTAACACAGCATTTCGACTTGAAGAATGAAATCTGAAATTTACAACTGGGGCTAAATGTGTAATGCTTGCTTAATCCGCAATTATTCTGGCCAAATCGAATCTGCCCCTCTTTGCATAAATGGTACAGGCTCAATAACTGTTTTTAAACTCGGCCTTTATATGTTTAAACTGATTATATATATATATATATATATATATATATATATATATATATATATATATATATATATATATATATATATATATATATATATATATATATATATGTGTGTGTGTGTGCAACAGCCCCTTTTTGTGCATTTGTGTGCTTTGTGAACCTATCTTTCAAAAACAGCCTCATATGCTATGTTTTTCAAACTGTTCCAAAAAAAAAAAGCAAATAGCCATTAATGTTAGGGTTTGACAATTAATGTCAAATCACGCCGACACGGAATGGCTTACATTTTTTTGACAAAAATAATCACAATTTTGTTTTGTGTCAAAAGTTAAAACCATTTTAAAACCTGTCCATTTTCGTAAACTAGCCCCGTCATTAAATTTGCATAAGTATACAGTCCATTGATGTTTCTTGCAATTCTAACCATGATCGAATAGGGATTTGCAATCAGAGATTGAAAATGCGATTAGGCATAGGGCTTAGGCCATTTCGGCAAAATATAAAAAGCCCAGAACCTATTTCCACCATGCTTCATTGCCTATGTAAATATTTGTGTAAATATCTTTTCTTGGTTGACGGATTGCATATTTGGCCTCTATGTTAGTAATGTAATTTACAATCATAATTCATGTTATGCCTATTGTAAATATCTTTCAACCACCATTCGTGGGACTTGGGGAAGTGGCTGACACCTTCTTCCTCGAGTCATTTGGACTTCTTACCTTAGAATCATTGAAAATATAACTTTCCGGAGTTTATTCTTGACCCTTAGACATTTTAAGTGACTTGATACACCTTAGAGGACTTTATTAGGTGGCGACTCCAAAACTCAACTCAACTGAGTTACCTAATCAACCCCGAGCCTTGACTCACTCCAAGTCGGGTAAAAGGTGGGTGTGATATAGACCACAACTCTAAGGGTAATCAAGGCCATTAATCCACGTTCAAATTATGGCCTTGCACACGACCTCTCCCATTAAAAGATAAGTTAATGGGCGGAGATTGTGGAGCGCATCTTCCGCTGAAACTAAACCGACTCCCTGAGGCCTTGATTTCCTACCTCGGGGGTGTGTGCTTTCTGAACACCGAGGCGGATAATCTTTGAAGCTTGCCGATGATCCCAGCCTCGGGGCTTAACTTTAGAAGTCATAATGTCTACCTCATTTCCAATTCTATGAGTCTTCGTGTGACGTGTCCCGAACCATCACTCGAGGTGCCACATGTACAAGCTATTTTTAACCCAATACAACTGTTGTGCTGTGTTTCGTGTGTGCGATATGTATAGCTAGTTATGGATGTCATACCCGATTTTGAACTCAACTCGAGGCGAGTCGGGTTTCGGATTTGACTGGGTAACTCGTTTGAGTAAAGGTTTTGGAGTCGCCACCTAATAAATTTCCTAGGCGTATTAGGTCACCAATTAATTTCTAATTCTATTTAAATAATTAACTCCAGGTTGATCTACGAGTCAGATATTCAGGTAAGATATTCAAGTTAACTTGAGAGGAAGGGGTTAGGCCCCTCTCGAGCCCTACAAATGTGGTTACCGACGGGACTAAATAATTAGGATTCTAAGAATTATAAAAAAATAAATAACTAACTACAAATAGGAGAATAATTAAATAATCATTTATGTGCATATAATGATGAAAAATATTTAAATTCACTAAGCGACTTTCCTCAAAGGTACCTCGCAATAAAAATAAAAAGGAGTTAGTGAATAATAATATTAATAATAATGAAAGTAATAAAGATAATAATAAGATTAGTAGATAATAATAATAATAATAATAATAATAATAATAATAATAATAATAATAATAATAATAATAATAATAATTGTAATAATAAAGGAAAGTAATGTAAGTAAAAGGATTTTTCTTCTAGCGATCTTTTTTCATCATCTCGCATCCAATTTTACCTCGCACAAAATATAGAGAATATAAGATTAGTATTAATAAAAATAATAATGATAAATAATAATAATAATAATAATAAGGTAAAAATATAATAATAATAATAATAATAATAATAATAATAATAATAAGATAAAATAAATGGGGAAAGGGATTTTATAAAAAGTGTCGGCTCATGTGTGTTTGAATTGGGTAGAGGTTAGGGACGTCAATACGGCTGCGAACACGCCGGCCGGTCGTGTTGCCATGCCAAGTATCGGTCTCATCGCTCCATCACCCGCTCGTTTGTAATCACGGCTTATACACGTCATCATAGCCTTTTGTTTTTAGGGACATTGGAATGAGACTGTTTCTCTATTCAAATCAGTAGGCCTCAAACAAATGATTATTTTCCTTGACCGTAATTGATTTAATATCCGTCAATTCGTTGCAAAGCCTCAAAAAAAAATATTTTCATAAGCTTTGCAATACTCATTTGAGTCTGTGCGTTCATGTGTCCAGAAATAAACTGTAACATCAGATGACAAGTTTATGGCTCCTGAAACAATAAACCAAATGAGTCAACATAGCCAGTAGCATTGCGAGAAAGAATTATAATCACAGAAAGTCAATAAACCAAAGGTTCAACTCAAAAACACGGAAAAGAACAAAATAACCAGTGGAGGTGCTCTCCAACAGTTTGACGAGAGTCAAATAACTCTCCAAAGCTTGTTAACAAAACTGCACAGGAAAATGGGTAAATAGAATCTGATCCAAACAATAGAAACAAAGGTGGCGCTGATCCAGAAACACGGCGACGCCGGAGAGGATGGAAGAGCGACGGCCTAGCCGCTTTCAATGGTGGCGTCGCTGCAAACTCCACTACCTTTTCGATTCCTGCAGCAAGATTAATCAGAGCAGAACACGATAGAAAAAATCAAAATAGCGATGACAAAATAAACAAACAGAACGACATCACCAAACGTCGGAGGAGAAACAGGGGAGTGACAAATAGTTGTCTCTCCGGTAAGAGAACAGTAGCAGCGCTGCCCACCTCAAGTTCCATTTTATACCATGGGTCTCTCGTTGTCGATCCGTACCCCCATCCCCGATCTCCCTCTGTTTTCGTTTGGTGGACGTGTCTGTGTGTCTGATATGTTTGGAATGGTGAAATGGGTATGGTTGTACTGTATTGCTGATGTTTTGGGTATGGTGATGGAAGGGAGATGGTAGAGGGGGTTCTGATGGTGTATATGTATGTACTGATCTGACCGGAGAAGAAGGGAATTGGAGGGTGTGTGTGTCTGGTTTTCGTTTTCCCTGTGTTTAAAACAGAGAAGTGTGTGTGTGTGTATTGTTCGTATATTTTTCTTCTCTGTGTGTGTGGAGTTTTTGTGTGTTCCCTGTGTAACGGTGTGTGTGTGTTGAGTGCGTTTCTGATATGTTTGGAATGGTGAAATGGGTATGGTTGTACTGTATTGCTGATGTTTTGGGTATGGTGATGGAAGGGAGATGGTAGAGGGGGTTCTGATGGTGTATATGTATGTACTGATCTGACCGGAGAAGAAGGGAATTGGAGGGTGTGTGTGTCTGGTTTCAGTTTTCCCTGTGTTTAAAACAGAGAAGTGTGTGTGTGTGTATTGTTCGTATATTTTTCTTCTCTGTGTGTGTGGAGTTTTTGTGTGTTCCCTGTGTAACGGTGTGTGTGTGTTGAGTGCGTTTGGGGGAAGTGGATGAGAGGATGAAGGGAGATCAGGGTTGTGGGGGTGTCGTCTGAGAATGTTCTCGTGGAGATGTAGTGTATGTATAGATATCTGTTAGTACTGATGTTGTGTGTACTTAAGAAAAAAATAATGGACAAGAATAACGATTGGGAGGAGGTAATTGGGAATAATTTTAGGGAGGAAAAAGGGAAATGGGGGATTTGAGAAGATTGGGGAATTGGGGATTTATTTTAGGGATTTAGGAGATGTTAGGGGATTTTGGAGTGTGATTTTGGGAGGAAGTTTAAGGAATCTTGATTTGTGGGGGGGGGGGGGTGGGGGGCTGATTTGATTGAAGGATTTGGGGATATAAAAATAATTAGGCATATCAAATTTTGAAGTACCTAAAAATGTATTTGGCCCAACCCTATGTCTAGGTTCAACTTTGAAAAGGATTTGAATTTCAACGTAATGTGGTAAAAGAAATGGATTGGATATTCTAATTGGACCAATAATTAACTTTAAAGGTGCAGGGTGAGTAAAAATATCACTATACGTATTACATAAAAAATAAATAAACAACGCACATATGAACAAATAATTAATGTCAAATTAATTTAATTAAACATATATGGACATAAAATTGAGATGAGTGTTAGAAATTCAATTAATTGCACAAATAGCCACAGTCTGATATGTATTTAACAAATAGCCTAAATAATGTGATTATACGATATAGTCACGAATATTATAAATGTCACAGTTTTGAAAAATAGCCTAAATGATGCAAAATTATGTAATATAGCCACACTTAAGTATATAATATATAAATAGAGGATAACACATGTAAATGCATGATTTCTAATGCACATTTTGCACAAAATAGTCACATTGCACCCTTGAGTTGAATTATGGTCAATTTTAGAAAAAATGAGGGACGAAATTGGGTGTTAACAGCTGCCCCTCTTTGCCCGGGGATGATGAAAGAGTCTTCGGGCAAAGATAGTTGACGGAGTAGCAAATTTTGTCACGACTGGGAGGCAAAAATGATTGAAGGGGAAATGGGAGTTTGGGGTGTTTTTGGCCGAACCCCGGTCTTTGAGTTTCCTACATATCTCGGGTCTTACGAGAATCAGGTCGGGTGGAGTTCTAGAATAGCATGTTGCCTGTATGAGATGTTTATGGCAACGATTTGGAATGTAAAGACTAAACTTATCCAGGTATGTAAAGTTTAGGTTCGTGTATGTTTTGCCTTTTGGCAAGATAAATGAAGGCGGGAGCCAAAGCGCTGCCAAAGATGAGTTAACTTCAATAAATCAAGCGTGGGAAAAGAGGCTTATAATCGTCCTAGTTATGAAAATGTGGCGTGCTACACATCTATAAAGAGGAGTTTATATGTACATAGTTTCCACTTCGTCTCGATAAATGAGTAACATCGGCTCCAATAATGCCTTGACTGGGCTGGGAAGAATTTTGAGGGGCGAGTTTTATAGATGCGCACGACTCAAATAGATGGGCACAATTAGGCACGAAAACACGCACGAATGACGCGGATAGGTTGGAATAGGCGAAGTAGGCATTAATTGGAAGGAAATGCAAAATGACATCCCAATTGGCAATGAAGGATTAGGCAGATTATTTGTGAGGGCATGAAATGATCGGGTTTTGGGCATGTCAGAATTCGACATAATAGGTATTTTACAGGTAGGACAAAGGCGTTGTCGAAGCCGAGATAACATCGATAGACCGAGTGTGGTAAATAGGTTTGTAAACATCCTAGTTATGAAAATGTGGTGCACGACACACCCATAAAGAGGGGTTTACATAGGCGCATTTTCCACTATAACTCGATAGAAGAGTCATTTTGGCCTCAACATGGTCTTGGGGAATATTGAGGAGTGAGGCACAAGAAATGTGCACAATTCAAATAGGCAGACACGAATAGGGAGGAATACGGAGCTGGTACCCAATTGGCAAGGAAAGGTTGGGTAGATTACTGGTGCGACTACGGAACTGTAGAATTGAATACTTTGGAACTCGAAAACTAGACAACTTGTGGGTGTAGCAAAAGCATTGTCTGTAGGATTAGGCCTTTTGAATTGGGTCTTGGGGTGATGCTTTGAGGTATGTTTGAGGCTTTGCAGTTGCATAATCGGTAGTGATTTTGGGGGCAGGTGTGACAATGAGACGAAGGGGGTTTGTCGAGAGATCGAAGAGTCCCTATTGAAAAATCAAAACAAATGTAAATTGAGATAAAACAAAGATAAAGTAAACTTCCCTGTTGAGTTGAGCTCTCCTTTGTCTGGTCCACTTTTAGGTGCTCAGTGCTAGGGACTGTGTGCCTCTCCTCTACGGGATGTCCACTTGCTAAGTGCTTCTCATCAGGAGGTAATTTCTTTGTCGTGTCGGGCTGTTGTCGCATCATCTTGCCAGTACTACGCCGGATTGTATGTCCATTGCTTTTGTCCTTTAAATGTGTGCTTGTCACGTCGGGCTATATACTGCTTTTGTATTGAGCTGTGTATCTTTCCATGCAGGGTTGCTTGTCATTCTTTCATTTTGGTTGCACACCCTTTGTCATGTTGTCCTTTCAACGGACTGTCCACCCTCCAGGCTGCCTCCCTATTAAAGTGTCAAAATTTGCATCGGGCTGTGTACCCTCCGCGGTGTCAGTTTCGACAGCAGGCTGTGTACCCTCCGTTGGTGCTTCGGGCTGTGTACCCTCGGCAAAATTAAATGCAAATCAATATCGGGCTGTGTACCCTCAACCGACGCTTCGGGATGTGTACCCTCAACTAATGTAAAATACGAATCGATATCGAGTTGTGTACCCTCAACCGACGCTTCGGCTGTGTACCCTCAGCTAATATAAAATGCGGATCGATAACGGGCTGTGTACTCTCAACCGACGCTTCGGGCTGTGTACCCTTAGCTAATGTAAAATACAAATCGATATCGGGCTGTGTACTCTCAACCGACGCTTTGGGCTGTGTACCCTCAGCTAATGTAAAATGTGAATCGATACCGGGCTGTGTATCCTCAACCGACGCTTTGGGCTGTGTTCCCTCAGCTAATGTAAATTGCGAATCGATATCGGGCTGTATACCCTCAATCGACGCTTCGGGCTGTGTACCCTCTGCTAATTTAAATGACAGATCGATATCGGGCTGTATACCCTCAACTGACGCTTCGGGCTGTGTACCCTCAGCTAATTTAAATGACAAATCGACATCGGGCTGTGTACCCTCAGTCGACGCTTCGGGCTGTGTACCCTCAGCTAATGTAAATGACAAATCAATATCGGGTTGTGTACCCTCAATCGACGCTTCGGGCTGTGTACCCTCAGCTAATTTAAATGACAAATCGATATCGAGCTGTGTACCCTCAGTCGATGCATCAAGAGTAAAGTGCAACGAGTATAATTCTATTGTTATGTCAGGCGATGTGCCAAAGAGGCTATCACGTTGATCTTGTAAGGACTTTTCTTGAAATTTTTGAGGTCTGCCCTAGTGTCAAATTTGCGTCTTTTGGGAATTGTTGAGGGTATCAAAAATTCTGCCCCAGTTTATTGTTTATGATAGATCACCCAGAGGGAGTGGTTGCATTGCACTGAACGCCAAGGTATTGGCTAGAGTCTGCATTCGTCCTTTAGTGTGATGAACGGATGTATCGATGACTATGAGAATGCAGATATCTTGCATACTCAAACTGGGGTTTGATATTTGGATTTTTGCTGAATTTTGAAGGTTGTCAAAAATGGTATTTGTCTTAGGTTGTGCTTTCGAAAGTAATGGAGCTAACTCTGATGGATAGTCCTTTGTGGAAAGTGTGTTTGTGGTCTGGGAGTTGCAGTTTCCTTTTGTTGGTTCTTGTTGTATTATTGACTTGCTTTGGCTTGTCCGACTTTGAATTTTATTTTCTAGTGTTGGATATTTCACGGTGTCATTTAGGAATGGTATCAAGGGAGTAATTTGTATGCTGGTTGCGATGTCATTGGATTGGGCTAAAGGAACAAAGGCGTGAGGTTTTGTATTTTTATATGTCCACGATTGGGTTGAGCCTGATAGGGTTGCAGTTGAAAGTCTTGACAAAGAGGAGGTTGTTTATTCTATAAGTTGGGTGCAGTGTAAGGTTGTGAGTTTTGCTAGCTTTGGTTGTATAGTGATGGGATTTCTTTATTGTGATTCTCGTGAGAGTATAATAAAAGTTGTATGGTGTTGGGATTGTCTGAATGCCCTTGGTGTCATATGCTGATGGTTCAAAGGATTTTGTTGTAGGAGAAAGTGTTTTCAACTCGTCTTACCATTTCGGCTTTACGAATGCAGATTCTTGACCGATTTCAGTGTTCAGGCGCAAGGCAACCTTAACAAAGTGCTGAAATGCACAAAGTAGTATGGGCATGTTAGCAAAGTCTAGAAGCAAAATGACACATGAGTTTAAGAGAATGCCTAGACCGCGGATGACGGATTAACGCTTGAATTTAGAGGTTGTGATAGATCGTATAGATATCACAAGGGATTGCCTAAGTGCCTTATTTAGCAGTTAAGGCAAGGATTTTGGTCAAACGACCGAAGCTTGTTTAAGCCGGAGGTGAGGAGTTGAATGTCAATGAAAGGTGATAAAGACATTGTGTAAGGAATAGATTATGTAGTGTAATGGAAATGGATGTTGGCTTTGTCGAATACCAGGACCTTGAGTGCACTCGTCATCCTTTCTTGCAAATTTGTCTATCATGACGGCTGTTTGTCTTTCAAAAAGGTTCTCAATGTCTTTCATATTTGTCGACTGATTGCTGCAATATAGCCCTTGCACCAACTTTCCTTGTTTGATAATATCTTATTGCTGCCGTTGAACTCGATATAGGTTTGCGATGTATCATGTTCATTCTTAGATTGCTATGTCCTTTTGTAGCAGTCATCATGAGACTTCATATCACCCCAGTAAAGCCTTCGACCAAGGTTGCTCCAAGAAGTCTATTTGCCTCTGCTTTTGTATCAGCTCAACCCATGCTATGTTAAGGGTGTCGAATAACCTCACTGTCTTGTTTTATCTTTGCTAGTGGATTGGGATATGCTTCCAAATGCTCCAGGGGTCTCCAGGTTGGTTGTATGATGATGGCTTTGTAATTGTATTTTGTCTCTCTTTTGCAAGTTGAATCGGCTTGCTTGTTTTGGTTGTTGTGCACAAATATTTGCAACACCTCTGTTTTTCAATATTGTATTTCACTGGCCCTTTGAATTCTATTTTGATCATGATGGAAATAAGTTGGAAAGTACTTTGGGTCAAAGTCATGTATTGTAGGTGGTGTGACTATGTGGACAGGTGCAACCGAATGATCCTTGTATGCTGGTGTCAAAAGGTCTTAAGGTTCTTTTGAGTTTGACGAACATTTTCCTTGCCTTGTCAATTTTCATATTGTTGGATGGAACAATTGAGGTGCTTGGGGCAATAAGCCCGAAAATTTCTTATTTCTCGAACAATTGAGTGTGGGATTTGGCTAGTGGAGTGTAGTTTCTTTTCGTTCTTTTTTTCGCATCAGGGCGAGGCCTTAGGAGGATATGGTAGTGTACTTTCGGTAGTTGGATTGGGTGTTTTACTTGTATGGTGGATGATTTGGTGTTGGGATGTGGAATATAGGTCAAGTGGACTGAGTGTTGTAAATAGGATATTTAGGTGGTATATGAGGGTAGGCATAAAATGGTGGCGCTGTTTGATAATAGTGGTTGAAGATAGGGTCTTAAATGGTTGCGACGAAAGAGACTTCCTCTTTCTTCTTTTGAAAAGGATCGTATTTTCAGATTGGCTAGCCTTATTGGTAGTTTGTAGTGTAGCGGAGGTAATGCAGAGATAGGAGCGGGCTAGTGGGAATTGCTGTGAAGCCTTAGTTCGGAAAAACCCTGACAAGAGGACTCGCTTAACCATGTCCTTTACCTTGGTATTCAGCTCGAGCCAACCTTTTGGTAATAGACTTTTGAATGAATTAGAGACATTTTGGACATGCGAAATATTTTAGATACCAGGATTTAATCATGGAGTAGGGAGAGGAGGTGCATTTATAGGCGATTGAATTTGGAGAAAGAATTCCTTTAGAGACCTAAAGCAACAGACAAATGTATGCAATTCACAGAAATCAAATAAGAAATGCATCCTAATATGAAGGACCGTTTTACGCACGATGATTTTGAAAAACGCTTCGTGCCACATGCATCATTTCACTTGCTAACAAAATGTGAACTATAAAAGACAATATGTCATTTATTGAACTTTTGTTACATTGGCTGATATTGAAACAGCGTAAGAGAAAGAAAACTTTTGCTGGAGGGTTTGATCATGACCAGGTGAACATATTTCATGTTGATCCATCCCCAAAAGATTCTTCTTCTTCCTCGAACGAATCTCCCTCAGACAAGCTTTCCTCTGATGAGTATCCTTGGAAGATGATATTGTTTGCGTCAGCTAAGAGTCGCGATATGTCAAATGTGAAATTCTTCAATATTTCCCAAGCCTTTCTTCCTTTCTTGATAAGACCCAAACACCCTCAAGACCATTCACTCGGAGTCAAGCAAAGTTGAACCAAGATACCCATCTTCACTTGATATGGAAGAGTATGGAAGAAGGCCCCGAGAGCAACTTGAAGACCATGCTTTGGTGTACCGTGGATGGAGGATCCGCTAGGACACTTGGAGAGGCTCAAGAGACCCAAAATGAGACACCCCAAGGGGCTCCAGAACAAGGCGGATCGCCTCCCAGCTGAGGCGGGGAGCCTCCCAAAATCCAGAGAACAGGAAGTCAGGAGGCGGAGCGCCTCAGACAAGAGGCGGAGCGCCTCAGGAAAAGTCCAGAGAGTGGAAGGCAGCTAGGCGGACCGCCTACCCACCCTAGGCGGACCGCCTCCCCCTGTGACGAGCTGCGGGATATTTTACTACTTTTGTCTTGGACTTCCAACTTTAGCCCTGCGTGGCCTTATTTGTTTTAACCCACTTTGGGGTATTTTAGACCTTTTAGTATGACTAAGTGAAGCCTATAAATACTTCACTTAGCCTCCTCAAACATTAGCTTACCTTTGAATCTTATGGATGATGAATTGAGCTTATCTCTTTTTATGAAGAAACCCTTCCTTGGTTGCTTGAATTCACTAGTGGAACCTAGTTGAGTCTTGAACCGAAAACCCGATCATTCTATTTGCGAGTCCCAAGTGTGGCTCGAGGGTAGTTGCATAGCGTAGGCTCTTTTCGACACCGATACGGGGGTATCACGGAACAAGTTCTCCGTGGTTACCTTGTAGGGAGTTCGGAACGCGTCTCGTTCCTCTTATCTTTACTTTCCGCGTTTTGATTCTTATCATCTTGGTATCAGAGCAAGGCTCGGGTTTTGTTTCTACAAACCCCCGACCCTTGATTCTTCGTGCCTAGGTTAGTTTCTATCTTAGGTTCTTGTTTGTTGTTATTAAAAGAAGAAAACTACAAAAAAAAAAATTGAAAAATTGAAAATCTAAAAATTTGGTGTAACTTGTTGGTTTGAATGATTCATGATATGGGTGTTATAGATTCTTGATCGTGGTTGAAATCCCGTCGTTTGGATACCAAAAACACTTGGATTGGTGAAGATTGAAAATCAAAACCCCAAAACCCCTTAAAACCCTTGATGAACTTGTTCTTGATGATTTTTGACTGATTCTTGGGTTGGATTGAAGTGGGATTGAGAACTTGATATTGGGGTTTGATCCTTGTGTGATTCCCGTTCTTTTGGTACCTTAAACACCCAATTTGGAGTTGTATTGCATGAATTGAGAATTTGAAACCCTATGAAAAATTTGAAAAATTTGAAACCCTAGCTTTGAAGAAGATGATCATGGTGGATTGCTTGATATTGATTGGGGTTTGATAAAAGTTGTTGGGGTTTGTTCTTTGTGACTAATACAACATTTGGGTACCTTTGAATTGCTAAAATAACGTTTGATTAGTTGAATTGTTGGGTGAAAAATCAAGAAAACACGTTGTTGAACTGTGCTGAAGGTTGCAGAGGCGGAGCGCCTATAATCTGAGGCGGAGCGCCTCAAATCTGTGACCTCTCTGGAAATTGCTGAGGCGGAGCGCCTCCACCTGGAACTTTACCCTGGGCGGACCGCCCACTAGCTGAGGCGGGGCGCCTACATCCTGAACGTTGGGAATTAGGTAGTTTCTTCTAGGTTCTCGTGTTTTGTTGTTTGCATTGCTTCTAATTGGTACTATTAGATTATAATCCTACTTGATTAGTACTAATTACTTCAAGCTTCTAGGATCATCGTGCCTTAGAACGGAGACTAGAACTCAAAGAAGATCCGTAGTGCCTTTTGACTCAAGTCCTCACTCAAAGTGCTTAGCGATCCAATCGAGTCCTATTAACTCCACTCACCCTGGAGTGCATTGGGCTTTTGAGTCGAGTGATTAAGTTTAGGTTTACTACTCAACTTCGTGAAACTTTGAGTTCAAGCAACAGTGAAAAAGCCATCACCACCAAACGAGTGATCCGAGTGAACACAAGTGAGGGAGCGAGTGAGGTGTTTTGACTAACTCTTGTTTCTTTTCATCAAGGAGGCCTTGGCTAGCTGGTGCAATGCAATTCCCGAAGGGGTTGCTAGCACAAACGCGGAAGAACAAACAAGAAAGATAAAGATAAAAGCAAGACAAAACTTGCTTCTTTCGAAAGAACAGTGAGGAACCTGTCTCAAAGCTCAATCAAAAGGGATACAAGGATCACCTATACTATGCAACAATCCTCAAGAGAACATTGCCTCTTGCGAACTGAATGATCAAGAGGAATGTTCAATCGGACTAACCGAAAGCCACAAGTCCTTAAAAGCCCTCACCGGGGTTTTGCTCACGACGGAGACAAGAAGAAATGTGCTCGGCACTTTCATTCAATTCATCAATGTTCAAAAACTAGCTACTTACAATGAAAGGAAACAATGTTTATATAGGAAATACTAAGGGTAAACTAGTAAATAGGTCACAGTTGACCAATAGAAATAAGCCACGCAGGGCTGAGTTAAAATGTGTTCGGCAGACTTTGACTTCGGTAAGCCTTGGCTTCGGTTCTCGATTGTCTGCTCGAACACACACTTGTTGCCTTCGGACGCTCAATTGTCTTCGAGCTCATTGTCCTCGGTCACTTTACCTTCGGGCTCAAATCTGAAGATAATGCCTTCGATTCTTGAGCTCGGCCACTCAGCTTCGGAGCAATTGTTTTCCTTCGGCCAGGCTAAGTGAACGTGCACATCGTGCAGCAGCTTGGCTTGGCTTCTTGTCATCGGTCTCCTCGGTGGATCGATCACTTGATCAGCACGTGATCGGGCTGCATCATCCTCCCCTTCTTGAGAAGATTTCGTCCTCGAAATCAAGCTCTCCTCGTCCTCCGAAGTTGGACCTACAACACAAGGAACTAAGTCAGCAACATTAAAGGTGTTGGACACGTTATACTCACCAGGGAGGTCGATCACGTAGGCATTGTTGTTGATCTTGGTCAACACTTGAAATGGACCATCCCCTCGAAGAGCCAACTTTCCTTTCCTTTGGTTCGGGAAGCGTTCCTTTCGGAAGTGAACCCAAACCCAATCTCCCTTCTTTAATTCATACTTTTTACGCCCCTTGTTTTTCTTTAAAGCAACCTTTGCATAGGCCTCCTCGAGGTTCTTCTTCACCTTTGCATGCAATTCGATCAAGGCAGCTGCTCTTCGAGTACCTTCAAAATCAAGAACAGAATCTCGAGGCAATGGGGTTAAATCAAGTGGAATCAAAGGATTAAAGCCATACACACATTCAAACGGGGTCATGTTGATCATTCTATGCACCGTTCGATTGTATGCAAACTCCATCATGGGCAAACGATCAGCCCAGTTTCCAACCTTCCCTTTGGTCATTGCCCGAAGCAAAGATCCCAAGGTTCGGTTAACTACCTCGGTCTGTCCATCAGTCTGAGGATGGTGAGACGTCGAGAATAGTAGCTTGGTGCCGAGGGCACCCCACAAGCACTTCCAAAAATGACTCAAGAACTTCGAGTCTCGATCACTTACAATAGTACGAGGTAAACCATGCAATTTTAACACGTTAGAAACAAACAATGTAGCTACATGTTGTGCATCATCACACTTTTTGCAAGGAATAAAGTGAGCCATTTTTGAAAAACGGTCAACCACAACGAAGATGCTATCATGTCCTCCCCCCGACCTTGGTAACCCCAAGACAAAGTCCATGGATATATCAACCCAAGGTCGATCAGGCACAGGCAACGGGGTGTACAAACCATGAGGGTTGGACTTCGATTTTGCTTTCTTGCAAACGAGACAAGCGTTGCAAAGCTTTTCCACATCTCGTCGCATTTTGGGCCAATGGAACTTCTCGGTCAAGATACCAAGAGTTTTATCGACACCGAAGTGCCCCATCAGGCCACCTGAGTGAGCTTCTCGAATCAAGAGCTCTCTCCACGATGACACTGGCACACAAACCCTCCCATTTTTGAAGAGGTAGCCATCATGCCACTGATATTTCTCAACCTTTCGGCCACTCAAGATTGCGTCTCGAACACATTTCAGCTTGGGATCGTCCTCGTACATCGACTTGATGCTCTCGAATCCCATGAGCCTAGAGGCGAGAGTGGTCGCTAAGGCAAATTTCCTTGATAGCGCATCGGCCACAACATTATCTTTTCCCTTTTTGTAATGAATTACATAGGGAAAGCTTTCAATGAATTCAACCCACTTGGCATGTCTTCGATTCAATTTCTCCTGACCTCGGAGATGTTTCAAAGATTCATGATCACTCTTGATCACAAACTCTCGAGGCCACAAATAATGCTGCCAATGGGCGAGTGCTTGAACGAGGGCATACAACTCTTTGTCATACGTAGAGTAATTCAAAGTTGCACCCTTAAGCTTTTCGCTAAAGTAAGCGATCGGCTTCGAGTCTTGCATCAGCACTCCTCCGATCCCAACTCCAGACGCATCACACTCGACTTCGAATGCTTTGCCGAAGTCAGGGAGTTGCAACAACGGGGCAGAACAAAGCCTCCGCTTCAACTCTTGGAAAGCCCTCTCTTGGGACTCTCCCCACACAAATTGATTGTCTTTCTTCACCAGCTCGGTTAAAGGAGCTGCCACGGTGCTAAAGTCACGAACAAACCTTCGGTAAAAGCTGGCTAAGCCATGGAAGCTACGAACTTGTGATACCGAGGTTGGAGTTGGCCAATCTTTGATGGCGTCGACTTTTGATTCGTCGACTTCGACACCATTAGCACTGACAACAAATCCAAGAAAGACTACACGATCGACACCAAAGGCGCATTTCTATAAGTTGGCATACAACTTCTCTTCTCGAAGCTTTTCAAGTACTTGCCTTAGGTGGTCGACATGTTCATCCACGGTTCTGCTATAAACAAGTATGTCATCGAAATAAACGACAAAAAACTTATTTATGAACGGTTTGAGCACATGGTTCATCAATCGCATGAATGTGCTCGGTGCATTAGATAAGCCAAAAGGCATCACCAACCATTCATAGAGACCGAATTTGGTCTTGAATGCGGTTTTCCACTCGTCCCCGGGTTTCATTCGGATCTGATGGTAACCGGACCTGAGGTCTATCTTCGAAAAACATGAAGAACCACTTAACTCATCTAGCATGTCATCTAATCGAGGAATAGGATGACGATACTTTACCGTTATTTTGTTGACTGCTCGACAGTCAACACACATTCGCCATGTTCCATCCTTCTTCGGGACAAGGATAACTGGAACGGCGCAAGGACTCAAGCTCTCACGAACGAGGCCCTTGTTCAGCAATTCATCAACCTGCCGTTGGAGCTCTTTGGTGTCTTCCTGATTACACCGGTATGCAGGTTTGTTAGGGATTTGAGACCCTGGTACGAAGTCAATTTGGTGCTCGATTCCTCTCAACGGAGGTAATCCACCTGGCATTTCCTCGGGAAACATGTCCTCGAAGTCCTGCAAAACTTTACGAACAAACAAAGGCAAAGGGTTATCATTAGAAAAATCATCATTAGAGTTTAGAAGGATACCCTTGTGCACGAGGCAAATCATCATCTGACCGTGGTCGTTGCCTCGTAAAATCTCACCGGGTTGCATGATTGCACAAATTCCTTTCACTTCGGTCGGTGAGTTTGTTTCTTCGGGCCCCAATTTTGCTCCCATCGGAAGCTTAGCTTTGGCCGCTTCTTTCAATTCTTTCATTCGTTTATAGTCCTCGGTGACTTGTTTTGGAGACAAGGGTTTGAGTATGAAACTCTTCCCGTCGAGCTTCACAGTGTAAGTGTTGGATCTGCCATTGTGAACAGCTGTTCGGTCATACTGCCACGGTCGACCCAATAGCAAATGACAAGCTTGCATCGGAACCACATCGAATATCATTTCATCTTGATACTCTCCGATTTTGAACTTGATCCACACTTGTTTGACAACTCTCAATTCTCCACATTCATTCAGCCATTGTAACTTGTAAGGGTGGGGATGCTTCATCGTAGGTAATCCCATTTGTGAAACCAAAGTTTGGCTCACTACATTGGCACAACTACCAGAATCAATGATCATCGAACACACCTTTCCCCTCACTCGACATCGGGCATGAAAGAGGTTTTCTCTTTGGTTGTCCTCTTCTTCTAGAGTCATGCAGCTCAAATTCCTTCGAACCACAAGAAACATTTTCGGATGATCAGCTTCGGCAGCCTCATGATCATCATCAACTTCAGCTCGATCAGTCTCCTCGATAATTTCCTCCTCGGTGTCACTCGCTTGCTCATGGACGGTTCCATCTTCGAGCAGAAGCATTACTTTGCGAGTTGGACACTCTTTTGCCATGTGACCATAACCTTTGCATTTGTGACACTGAATATTTGAAGCACTAGGAGAGTTGAGTTGAACTTTACCTCCCACTTCTCTTGGTTGGTTAACGGTCACACCTCTTTCGAAGGGTCTCTTCGAATCTCGAACAGTGTTAGCACTTGCTTGGTTTTGACTCTTCCATTCTTTACCTCGGTTCAAAGGAGTAGAAGTAGTGACTCCTTGATACCGGTTTGCCTTATCGTCCTTCACCAATTTTTCAGCTTCGGTGGCAGCATCAAACAAATCTTCCAACGTGTGGTACACGTGGAGTCTCAACTGAGATGAAACATCCCTAGCCAAGCCATTTTTGAATCTGATAATGGCTTGCTCTTCGTCTTCGACCAGATCAAGATTCAATCGAACCTTTTCGAACTCATCGTGGTACTCTTGGACAGACTTGGACCCTTGCTTTAACTCATATAGCTTTTGCATTTGAGTCTGTCTGTACTTGGCACTCAAGTACTTACCATCCATCGCTCTCATCAATTGTGGCCAGGTAGTGACTACTGGATAGTCATTCTTTCGTCTATGTCTCTTATCAGATTCCCACCATGTTTATGCATAAGCTTCGAACGAAGCAATGGCATGGGCAGCTTTTCTCTCATCGGTCATCTCATTGGTTTCAAAGATGCGCTTCATTTTAAGCTTCCATTCAAGATACTCATCGGGATCACTAGTTCCTTTAAAGGGTGGAATAGTGATCTTGACACTGTTCAAATTTGAGTCTCGAACAGCTCTAGCCTGTTCGGGAAACTCATCTTCTCGATCATCAGCCTCACGCTCAATATTTCTTCCAACATTTGCGCCTCGGCCTCGACCTCGGAAATTTCCACGACCTCGGGGAGCTTGCCTTTGTTGAGCGAATGGAGGCTCACGCTC
This sequence comes from Petunia axillaris subsp. axillaris, assembly GCA_029990575.1. Lineage (NCBI taxonomy): Eukaryota > Viridiplantae > Streptophyta > Magnoliopsida > Solanales > Solanaceae > Petunia > Petunia axillaris. The sequence continues at coordinate 97,793,792 of JARKNS010000004.1, read as the reverse complement.
ATATTCGTCCTCGGGAAATTCCTCTTCATCAACCTCTTCGGTTACAGCTCCAAGATCTCTTCGGGTCCTTGGAAGTGGTAACCTCTCTCCTCGGGGAATGCCTAAGTTTTGATTTCCAGCTTGGGGATCGCCCAAGTTTTGTTGTGCTTGGGGATTGCCCAAGTTAAGCTCTCTTCGAATTGCTTCACTTGTCAACTGATGTTGTCGAAGAAGCTCAGCATACAAATCAGGTTTCATCGGAGTGGATTCGCTTGTTCCAGCGCCGGACCCATGCATGGCCACGGACGCACTTCCCTGTTCGAGTTGAGTTACTCGAGCACTCACTCCTCTCACATCGGCACTGATGCCTTGTATCGCAGCCATGAGATCGGCTAACGACAATTCAGGCTTTTCAATGCTTTTGCCATCGTTTCCAGCCATGGTTCCTGCACAAGTCAAAGATCAAACAAATGTTAGGGTTAGAAATCACCTCACACACTCCCTCACCTTTGATGGGTGGCACTCGGGTCCTCTCAATTTATGGGTTCGGTTTTTGATCACTCAAGGACTTGTTAACAGTGGCTCGTCTGATTGATCGGTCCTCTAAGATCCTTCAAGTTCGACAATAGTCACTGCCTCTTCGGGAAGAGTGAAGTGATGTTCGACTCGATGGAACAGACGCTTTTTAACTGAGCTCGGGGAGTCAAAAGAATTTCTACGAAGGTTGGACTTCGGTCACCCCTTCGCGGTAATTCCTATCAGCTTAAAAGAGTTAGTACGACCTTGAGTAGAACAAATACTCAAAAGATCCACCAACTAGAATTAGACACGAAAGAAAGTGAGAACCTAGGAGAATCTACCCTTTTGATTCCCTTTTGGAATCTTTTTCGATCACACCCACTCCTGTCCGTACAAAAGTGGTCCCTCCTTGGTACGGATAGGGTTTTACCTTATCCACTTTCCTTTTTCAGCCGACAATTTTCTCCTGGGGTTTTGATGTTAAAATTTTAACCCCTTTCTTCTTCAATGGAACAGTGACCTTGCTCCGGCGTACGGACGCAACAACTTCGGTTCACTGACCACGAAATTCAACAGATCTGAGTTGCTCTTTCAACTCCGGTTCAAAACAACAACGGAGGAAATCAAACGAAGTTCTTCGAGCTAAGATCCAGCTCGTTCGAGTCGTACACTGTTACGATTTTGTAACAAGTTTCCGGTGTACGGACAACGTTTCCAACTTAAGAACTTCGATTTTAAGCAATAAACAAACCCAAATCACTCAAGAACCACCAACCTTCATCGGTTTCTTCCAAACACAGTGGGGTTCGAGTTTTCAGTCACCATTAAAGCTCAAAACAGTCCAAAAATTCACCAAGAAACCCTAGTCACGAAATCAGTACGTCGGGTATTCGTTGGAATCAGAACTCGATGGTGAACAAGAATCCAAGATTGTTTTTCCCAAACAACCAACAATCAAACACAATTTTTGAATTTTCTTTTAACACTTTTTTTTTTTTTTTTTTTGTAAGAACACCAACAGTAACAAACAAAACAGGAACACGAAACGGAAACAAAGACACAAAACGCACGAAAATAGAGATAACGTGAACAGGATTTGGGTTGTAGAAACAAGCCCAAACCGTGCTCTGATACCAAGATGGTGCAATGCAATTCCCGAAGGGGTTGCTAGCACAAACGCGGAAGAACAAACAAGAAAGATAAAGATAAAAGCAAGACAAAACTTGCTTCTTTCGAAAGAACAGTGAGGAACCTGTCTGAAAGCTCAATCAAAAGGGATACAAGGATCACCTATACTATGCAATAATCCTCAAGAGAACATTGCCTCTTGCGAACTGAATGATCAAGAGGAATGTTCAATCGGACTAACCGAAAGCCACAAGTCCTTAAAAGCCCTCACCGGTGTTTTGCTCACGACGGAGACAAGAAGAAATGTGCTCGGCACTTTCATTCAATTCATCAATGTTCAAAAACTAGCTACTTACAATGAAAGGAAACAGTGTTTATATAGGAAATACTAAGGGTAAACTAGTAAATAGGTCACAGTTGACCAATAGAAATAAGCCACGCAGGGCTGAGTTAAAATGTGTTCGGCAGACTTTGACTTCGGTAAGCCTTGGCTTCGGTTCTCGATTGTCTGCTCGAACACACACTTGTTGCCTTCGGACGCTCAATTGTCTTCGAGCTCATTGTCCTCGGTCACTTTGCCTTCGGGCTCAAATCTGAAGATAATGCCTTCGATTCTTGAGCTCGGCCACTCAGCTTCGGAGCAATTGTTTTCCTTTGACCAGGCTAAGTGAACGTGCACATCGTGCAGCAGCTTGGCTTGGCTTCTTGTCATCGGTCTCCTCGGTGGATCGATCACTTGATCAGCACGTGATCGGGCTGCATCACTAGCCTTCTTGCCAAGATGGATGTCATGACTCAAAGGATTGAGTCACTTGAAAAGGGTGCCTCAAGTACGCAAGGTGACCAAGGGACCCCGAGTGTCCCAATTGAAAAGGGAACCCTGAGTGTCCAAATTGAGGCCGGTGAAGGCTCGAGTAGCCCTACCTTTATCCCGGAGCAAGTTGTTGAATTGCTCAATCAACAACGGGTAAAGGAAGATCGAGAGAGAATTGAACGAACGGGCATTCCCCGTATCTTGGATAATCCCACAAGAAACATCCCATTAAAAAGACCCATCCGGAACGTGCAACCCCTTGAGCAAGTCGATGAGGCTCAAGAAGGGGAGGAAGCCAATTATGTTGATGATATGTATGGGTTTGATGATCACTTTCAACCGAGACGAGGTATGAATTGGGGTCGAAATGTGGATCGTGGTAGGGGCCGAGGTCGAGGGCCACCTATGGGATATGTTGGAGGGAATGCGAGAAGGGAGTATGGTGTGAATGAAGATCACTATGGGGGCCAACCGGAGCCATTCCGTGGGGGTCGTGACAACAACAACAATCTTAATAGTGTGAAAATCACTATCCCTCCTTTCAAAGGGAGTAGTGATCCGGATGGAGTACCTTGATTGGAAGTTGTCCATGGAACGTATATTTGACACCAACGATATGCCCGAAGTGAGGAAGACCAAATATGCTATCTCTACCTTTGAGTCCTTTGCTTCTACATGGTGGGAGTCGGTGAAGAGAAATAGAAGGAGGATGGGGATGGTTATTAATCTTACTTGGGATGAGTTGATCCGTGTGATGGATGAAAAGTACTTGACTAACCAATACCGAGTGGAACAACAAAAGCGTCTCTAGCAATTGAAACAAGGTTCCAAGTCGGTTGGGGAGTACTTCAATGAGTTTGAACAAGTCCGGATGACTCTAGACTTGGATGAGGAAGACAATGAGACGGCCATGATCCGTTTCAAAGGGGGCTTAAACCGAGACATAGCTTCGCTCTTGAAGTTTCACAAGTACAATGACCACTATAAGCTATATGAAGACGCGGTTGAAGCCGAGAAGTGGCTCAAAGAGGAGAAATCCTTTCGTTACAAGAGTAGTGCTACTACTCAAATGAACAAGCCAAAGGATTGGAAATCTCCTACAACTAATGCCAAATTCCCAAGTGCAAGTGGTCCAAGTGCTAGCAAAGATGTGAAAAGGCCGTTTGAAAGGTCTACACAACCCGTGGGAGGTAACTCTAGAACTCAATTGAGTAATCCAATATCTTCTTCTACTCAATGCTTTAAGTGTAAGGGATATGGTCATCTCTCTAAAGATTGCCCCACCCGGAAGACTATGGTTCTTGTTGTTGACTTGGTCTATGAGCAAGATAGTGAACCCGAGGAAGAAGAGGGAGTAGAGGGTGAGGACGAGGGAGATGAAGGGGAGATTACCATGATCGAAGACGATGACTCCCATGCCTTCCTTGTTTTGAGGAGGAGTCTAGGGGCCATGTGTGTGGAGGATGTTGAGACCTTACAACGTGATAAGAATCAAAATGCGGAAAAAGTAAAAGATAAAAGCGAGACGTAACTCGTACGATAATCTCAAGTAGCAACGGAGAACTTGTTCCGTTACACCCCGAGAGAATGACAAGAACACCTACACTAGGCAACTACCCTCGAGCTAACGTGAGCACGCAAGTAGAATGATCGGGGGTGGTTTGGGGTTCAACTAGAATCCACTAGTAAACTCAAACCGTCTCAAAGGGTTTTCATTCAAAGAGAATCCACTCTTGAACATTGTCAATTGACATTCAATCATTCATCATAATAGCTAACTTAGGAATAATGCTAAGCTATGGAGTATTTATAGGCCTTTCCTAGACATCAATGAAAAGCCTAAAGTACCCTTAAATAAGTTCTAAAGTCATAAGCCACGTAGGGGCATACTAGGAATTACATAGCAACTTAAAGTCAAAACCCGGTCAAACTTGCACAGGGAGAGGCGCCCAGCCTGAGGCGCTCCGCCCCACACACTGAGGCGCTCCGCCTCCTTGGTCCGCCTCCTCAGATCCAGAGAGCAGGCAGGCATTAGGCGGTCCGCCTCCATTCCTAGGCGGTCCGCCTCTTGCTGAAGCTTCTTCAAACACTCCGAAATGTGTCTCGGATGCTCTTCTTTCCATGACGTCCCAATGCATGACCTTGAAGTGCTCTTCCTTGGCCTTGGATGGTGCTTTTGGATGGGTGCTCGATTTGGGTCTTATCATCCTCCCCTTCTTGAGAAGATTTCATCCTCGAAATCAAGGCTTGGTCTCCCATGGCTCTATCAACTCTTCGGGGTGGCCAAGAATCTCCTCCTTTTTCCTTCTTGATCGTCACTTTGGCATGGGCTTCTTCCAAGATCTTCCTCGCTTTAGCATGGAGCTTAGAACCTACAAGCAACGACAAGCAAAAACACGCAAACGTCCCACTTTGAAAGTAGGTTAGTGCAAGAAGTGTGGAAAACACACTCTTGTGATATAACCAAGCGTCAATAAAAATCATGAATATCAAGTCTCCAAAGAGAACCATAAGCACTTGGTTAAAAATCAACATGCACTCAACAAGATAATGAGCAAAGAGGTCATGGGAAGATGGAAAAGGCAAGATCAAGCTACCAAAATCCCCTTGAACCTCAAGTAGGATCAAGCACTCTACTCCCCTTCTTTAGAGCATACCTACTCACACCAAGGGGTTCCTCTTTCCCTTCCATTTCATCAACTAGGCAACCCTCCTCAAAAGTCAAGCTCTCAAGGAAGGTGTTGATGATGGATTCTTCTTCATCATAACCCAAATTAGCAATAGTAGGGTCACTCAAAGAACCATCTACCTCACCCACATTTTCAAGCAATGGGTTGCCTAAGGGGTCAAACCCTTCACACCATGGGGGTTCCATTTGACCACCCACCCTAGTCCGATACAAGTCATATCCACTAATCAGAATGCCTTCAAATAAGGGATTGGTAAAAACATGCATCTCACTATCATGATAAAACATAGACGAGCTATCAAGACTAGGTTCACTTGAGGAGTCATCACGAACAACCTTGTCCAATTCATGCAATTTGGACTCCTCAAGGACAAGACAATCATCACCACAACACATTGGTCCACCAAATAGAAGCATATCAATTAGGGAATGGTCAACTACCTCATCTTTCCCTATGTCAAAGGTTGGCGGTGTGTCATAGCAAAGGTCACAATCATGGTCAACTATCAAATCTACACTAGGGAAGGGTTCAATGAACAATGAGCTCACATCATGATGTGGCATAGCATCCCTCTCAACTAGTATTTCACAAGCACACTCAAGTTGACAACTAGACTCTTCACTAGTGGTATGCTCACTAGATGCATCAAAAACACCAACTAGTGTTGAGTCATTACAAGACAAGTAGCTAGTAGGCTCATGAAAAGGTGAAGCAACACTTACATTTGTAGTACTTTCTTGATCACTAACAAGATTTGAAGTGTCATATGCAACTCCTCCTTCATGAAGCTCACATTGAGGCTCCAATGACTTGTCTTCAATTGTACCTACACAAGAACTTTCACAAGAAGAGATAGAAGATAAAGAAGGGTTAGAACAATGGGTGCTCTCACTCTCAATTTTTCCTTCCTCACCCCTCATCTCTCTCAATTTTACCTCATGGTCAAGTGTAGTTTGTGGTGACAATCCGCTCACATCACTCCTCAAATCCTCTCCTTTTTCCTCTCTTGGATTGTCACCGGTCACTCCCTCACTTCTCTCTATCTTTTCTCTCTCAATTGGAGTTGAGTGACTCCCATTTTCATCATGCATTGGCAAAACAATGAAATTGTTTGCCTCGGGTTCAAGTACAATGGGTGACTTGGCTTTAGCCGCATCCTTCAACTCCTTCATGAGTTTGTAGTCATCACTCACTTGCTTGGGAGTTAGGGGTTTAAGCACATATCTCTTCCCTTCATGTTTGACCGTGTAAGTATTGACACGAACGTCATGAACCACTTGTCGATCAAATATCCAAGGCCTTCCAAAGAGAAGGTGGCAAGCTTGCATGGGCACCACGTCGAACAAGTGTTCATCCACATAACTACCCATTTTGATTTTGATCATTGCTTGCTCCACTACCTTTAACTCCCCACATTCACTAAGCCATTGTAATCGATACGGCTTGGGGTGCTTCACGGTAGGCAATTTCAATTGGGATATAAGAGATTGACTCACAACATTAGTACAACTCCCGGAGTCAATGATCATAGAGCACACAACACCTTTGACTCGGCACCTAGCATGGAATAGATTTTCCCTTTGCAAGGTTTCACTATCCTCTACTATCATGGCCCCTAGACTCCTCCTCACAACAAGGAAGGCACGGGCATCATCATCATCTTCACCCATGACAATCTCCCCAACATCTTCTTCCTCATCACCCTCTACTCCCTCTTCTTCCTCGGGTTCACTCTCTTGCTCATACACCAAATCACCAACCACAACCATGGTTCTTTTTGTAGTGCATTCCTTAGCAATATGCCCAAAGCCCTTACACTTATAACATTGAGTAGAAGTAGAAATAGGATTACTCAAGCGAGTTTTAGAGTTACCTTCCAAGTGTGGTGTAGTCTTCTCATAAGGCCTTTTCACTTCTTTGCTAGCACTTGCACTTGGAAAGTTGGCATTTGGAGTCTTCCACTCTTTTGGCTTGCTTGTAGTAGTAGGAGTGTTGTTTTTGAACTTCTCTCCTTTGAGCCAAGTCTCGGCATCAATTGCGGCTTAAAACATATCTTGAAGTGTAAGATAATGATGCAACCTCAATTGAGAAGCTATACCATAGCTCAAGCCATTCTTGAATCGGATCATGGCTTCTTCTTCACCTTCGGTATCCATATCCAACGCCATCCGGATCTTCTCAAACTCATCATAGTACTCATGCACCGATTTGACAGCTTGCTTTAGATCATAGAGATTCTTGAGTTGCTCTTGCCGATACCTTGGAGTTATGTACTTGGTGTTCATAAGGCCTTTCAACTTGATGCAGGGAAAAATACGCGGAAGCTAACTATACGACACAAATATGCGGAAGCGATAAATAACAAGATAGGTGATATCAAAGATATCGGGAAACAAGGATTGGGGAGTCAAGAAACGAGAAGAAAGAACGGATTAATGAATTCAAGACATGAATTAATAATCCAAAAGGGAGAATGAAACTCGAACCTTACAAGGAATTCACACTAGTGGTGAACCTCCATAGATTCCAAGTCGTACAAGATACTTGAAGCCTCGGGCTTCGGATTAGAAAGGCTCGGCCTTCTCTAATTCTCTCTTCTCTCAATTGTTCATACAATGTAAAACTAATGAATGAAATTGGCTAAGGTTCCTATTTATAGTCTTTCCTAAGACAATGTGAAATGACTAAAATTCCCATGGGTTGGGTCAAGACATACAAGCCACTTAAGGGCAATATAGGAATTACACCACAAAAACAAGTCTTGAAACATTCCGGAACTAGGCGCCCCGCCTAGTGAAACAGGCGCCCCGCCTGGTGCTGAATAGAGGGGAGTAGGCGCCCCACCTGCTGAGAGTAGGCGCCCCACCTGCTGAAGTAGGCGCCCCAGCCTAAAAAGTGGGCGGTCCGCCTACTTTTCAGGCGCCCCAAAATGCAGAGAGCAGCACATCAACTAGGCGGTCCGCCCTTTGGTGTAGGCGGTCCGCCCCTTCCTGTAGGCTCTTGAAACTCTTCAATTCGTGTCCTTTGAGCCTCTCCTTTGGTGCCTATGTGCTCCTCCTTCCTCGGCGCTCCAATGCATGATCTTCAAGACATTTCCGGAGCCCTTGCCTTGCATTCCTTGTGCTCTCGAGCTTGGTTCTTGATGGTTGTCGTTTAGGCCAATTTGCCCGGCATCATCCTCCCCTTCTTGAAAGGATTTCGTCCTCGAAATCGAACCATCAAAACCTACAATCAAAACAAGCACAACAAAAACTTCCTACTTCACAAGTAGGTTAGCTTAACAAGAATAAGTGCAAGTGGTGTGGAAAACACACTCTTGTGATAGAGCCAAGCATCAATATCAATCAAGAAGCTTATGTCCCCAAAAGAGACAATAAATTCTTGGCTCGACAAGAACAAGCACTCATCATTATAACAAACAAAGAGATCAAGGGTATGCATGTAGCAATTATATTTCCTATGACCCCTAAGCTTACTACCAACACACCAAGCCTTCACATCAATTTTATCACAATGTGACACATCGGCTTTGGCATGACCAACACTCAAGGTGTGCTCAACATGTGGGATGGAGTAAGTGAAATAGTTCAATTCACAACTAACATCGATTACTCCACTCCCCTTCTTACGAGCATTCTTATACACACCAAGAGGTACCTCCTCACCTCCAAATACTCCTCCAAGACAACCCTCGTCACTAGACAAACTCCCAAGGGAGGTCTCAAACAATGGGTTATCCATAGAGTTAGGCATTCCAATCCATGGAGGTCCAAACTCACACTCGACTCTAGCTTGATACAATTCACCATTTTCATTGAAGTTGCTCTCATACAAAAGATTAGTGATGCAGCCCGATCATGTGCTGATCAAGTGATCGATCCACCGAGGAGACCGATGACAAGAAGCCAAGCCAAGCTGCTGCACGATGTGCATGTTCACTTAGCCTGGCCGAAGGAAAACAGTTGCTCCGAAGCTGAGTGGCCAAGCTCAAGAATCGAAGGCATTATCTTCAGATTTGAGCCCGATGGCAAAGTGACCGAGGACAATGAGCTCGAAGACAATTGAGTGTCCGAAGGCAACAAGTGTGTTCGAGCAGACAATCGAGAACCGAAGCCAAGGCTTACCGAAGTTAAAGTCTGCCGAACACAATTTAATTCAGCCCTGCGTGGCTTATTTCTATTTGGTCGCCTGTGACCCTTTTACTAGTTTACCCTTAGTATTTCCTATATAAACCTTGTTTCCTTTCATTGTAGATAGCTTGTTTTGAATATTGATGAATTGAATGAAAGTGCCGAGCACATTTCTTCTTGTCTCCGTCGTGAGCAAAACCCCGGTGAGGGCTTTTAAGGACTTGTGGCCTTCGGTTAATCCGATTGAACATTCCTCTTGATCATTCAGTTTGCAAGGGGCAATGTTCTCTTGAGGATTGTTGCATAGTATAGGTGATCCCTGTATCCCTTTCGATTGAGCTTTGAGACAGGTTCCTCACTGTTCTTTCGAAAGAAGCAAGTTTTGTCTTGCTTCTATCTTTTATCTTCTTGTTTGTTCTTCCGCGTTTGTGCTAGCAACCCCTTCGGGATTTGCATTGCACCATCTTGGTATCAGAGCACGGTTTGAGTTTGTTCTTACAACCTCAATCCTGTTCATTATTTTCGTGCGTTTGTGTCTTTGTTTTCCTTGTTCGTGTTCTTGGTTTTTGTTACTGTTGGTGTTGTTATTTTTACAAAAAAAAAAAAAGTGTTAAAAAGAAAAATTCAAAAATTGTGTTTGATTGTTGGTTGTTTGGGAAAACAACCATTGATTCTTGTTCACCATCGAATTCTGAATCCAACAAGTACCCGACGTACTGATTTTGTGACTAGGGTTTCTTGGTGAATTTGGGACTGATTTGAGCTTCATTGGTGACTGAACTCGAACCCCATGTGTTTGGAAGAAACCGATGAAGAATGGTGGTTCTTGAGTGATTTGGGTTTGATTGTTGATTGAAAATCGAAGTTCTCAGTTTACAATCGTTGTCCGACGCGACGAGCTGGTTCTTAGCTCGAACTTGAACTGAATTCCTCCGATGTTGTTGAAACCGGAGTCGAAAAAGCAACCTAGATCTGTTGAAATTCGTGGTCAGTGAACCGAAGTTGTTGTGTCCGTACGCCGGAGCAAGGTCACTGTTCCATTGAAGAAGAAAGGGGTTAAAATTTTAACATCAAAACCCCAGGTGAAAAAAATTGTCGGCTGAAAAAGGAAAGTGGATAAGGTAAAACCCTATCCGTACCAAGGAGGGACCACTCTTGTACGGACAGGAGTGGGTGTGATCGAAAAAGATTCCAAAAGGGAATCAAAGGGTAGATTCTCCTAGGATCTCACTTTCTTTCGTGTCAAGTTCTAGTTGGTGGGTCTTTTGAGTAATTGTTCTACTCGAGGTCGTACTAACTCTTTTGAGCTGATAGGAAACTCGTGCGAAGGGGTGACCGAAGTCCCATCTGTCGTAGAAATTTCTTTTGACTCCCCGAGCTCCGTTAAAAAGCGTCCGTTCCATCGAGTCGAACATCACTTCACTCTTCCCGAAGAGGCAGTGACTATTGTCGAACTTGAAGGATCTTAGAGGACCAATCAATTAGATGAGCCACTGTTACAAGTCCTTGAGTGATCAAAAACCGAACCCATAAATTGAGTGGACCCGAGTGCCACCCATCAAAGGTGAGGGAGTGTGTGAGGTGATTTCTAACCTTAACATTTGTTCGATCTTTGACTTGTGCAGGTACCATGGCTGGAAACGATGGCAAAAGCATTGAGAAGCCCGAGTTGTCGTTAGCCGATCTCATGGCTGCGATACAAGGCATCAGTGCCGATGTGAGAGGAGTGAGTGCTCGAGTAGCTAACCTCGAGCAGGGAAGTGTGTCCGTGGCCAAAAATGGGTCCGGCGCAGGAACGAGCGAATCCACTCCGATGAAACCTGAGCTGTATGCTGAGCTTGTACGACAACATCAGTTGACAAGTGAAGCAATTCGAAGAGAACTTAACTTGGGCAATCCCCAAGCTGCTTATCAAAACTTGGGCAATCCCCAAGCTGCTTATATAAACTTGGGCATTCCCCGAGGAGAAAGAATACCACCTCCAGTGGCCCGAAGAGATCTTGGAGCCGTTGCCGAGGAGGTTGATGAAGAGGAATTTCCCGAGGACGAATATGAGCGTGAGCTGCCATTCGCTCAACGAAGGCAAGCTCACCGAGGTCGAGGAAATTTCTGAGGACGAGGCCGAGGCGCAAATGTTGGAAGAAATATTGAGCGTGAGGCTGATGATCGAGAAGATGAGTATCCCGAACAGGCTCGTGGTGTTCGAGACTAAAACTTGAACAGTGTCAAGATCACTATTCCACCCTTTAAAGGAACTAGTGATCCCGATGAGTATCTTGAATGGAAGCTTAAAATGGAGCGCATCTTTGAAACCAACGAGATGACCGATGAGAGAAAAGCTGCCTATGCCATTGCTTCGTTCGAAGCTTATGCATCAACGTGGTGGGAATCTGACAAGAGGCATAGACGAAGGAATGACTATCCCGAAGTCAATACTTGGCCACAATTGAGAAGAGCAATGGATGCTAAGTATTTGAGTGCCAAGTACAGGCAGACTCAAATGCAAAAGTTCTATGAGTTAAAGCAAGGGTCCAAGTCTGTCCAAGAGTACCACGATGAGTTCGAAAAGGTTCGATTGAATCTTGATCTGGTCGAAGACGAAGAGCAAGCCATTATCCGATTCAAAAATGGCTTGGCTAGGGATGTGTCATCTCAGTTGAGACTCCACGTGTAGCACACGTTGGGAGATTTGTTCGATGCTACCACCGAAGCTGAAAAATTGGTGAAGGACGACAAGGTAAACCGGTATCGAGGAGTCACTACTTCTACTCCTTTGAATCGAGGTAAAGAATGGAAGAGTCCAAACCAAGCAAGTGCTAACACTGTTCGAGATTCGAAGAGACCCTTCGAAAGAGGTGTGACCTGTAACCAACCAAGAGAAGCGGGAGGTAAAGTTCAACTCAACTCTCCTAGTGCTTCAAATATTCAGTGTCACAAATGCAAAGGTTATGGTCACATGGCAAAAGAGTGTCCAACTCGCAAGGTTATGCTTCTGCTCGAAGATGGAACCGTCCATGAGCAAGCGAGTGACACCGAGGAGGAAATTATCGAGGAGACTGATTGAGCTGAAGTTGATGATGATCATGAGGCTGCCGAAGCTGATCATCCGGAAATGTTTGCATGACTCTTGAAGAAGAGGACAACCAAAGAGAAAACCTCTTTCATGCCCGATGTCGAGTGAGGGGAAAGGTGTGTTCGATGATCATTGATTCCGGTAGTTGTGCCAATGTAGTGAGCCAAACTTTGGTTTCACAAATGGGATTACCTACGATGAAGCATCCCCACCCTTACAAGTTACAATGGCTGAATGAGTGTGGAGAATTGAGAGTTGTCAAACAAGTGTGGATCAAGTTCAAAATCGGAGAGTATCAAGATGAAATGATATTCGATGTGGTTCCGATGCAAGCTTGTCATTTGCTATTGGGTCGACCATGGCAGTATGATCGAACTGCCATTCACAATGGCAGATCCAACACTTACACTGTGAAGCTTGATGGGAAGAGTTTCGTACTCAAACCCTTGTCTCCAAAACAAGTCACCGAGGACTATAAACGGATGAAAGAATTGAAAGAAGCGGCCAAAGCTAAGCTTCCGATAAGAGCAAAATTGGGGCCCGAAGAGACAAACTCACCGATCGAAGTGAAAGGAATTTGTGCAATCATGCAACCCGGTGAGATCTTACGAGGCAACGACCACGGTCAGATGATGATTTGCCTCGTGCACAAGGGTATCTTTCTAAACTCTAATGATGATTTTTCTAATGATAACCCTTTGCCTTTGTGTGTTCGTAAAGTTTTGAAGGACTTCGAGGACATGTTTCCCGAGGAAATGCCAGGTGGATTACCTCCGTTGAGAGGAATCGAGCACCAAATTAACTTCGTACCAGGGTCTCAAATCCCTAACAAATCTGCATACCGGTGTAATCCCGAAGACACCAAAGAGCTCCAACGGCAGGTTGATGAACTGCTGAACAAGGGCCTCGTTCGTGAGAGCTTGAGTCCTTGCGCCGTTCCTGTTATCCTTGTCCCGAAGAAGGATGGAACATGGCGAATGTGTGTTGACTGTCGAGCAGTCAACAAAATAACGGTAAAGTATCGTCATCCTATCCCTCGATTAGATGACATGCTAGATGAGTTAAGTGGTTCTTCATGCTTTTCTAAGATAGACCTCAGGTGCGGTTACCACCAGATCCGAATGAAACCCGGGGACGAGTGGAAAACCGCATTCAAGACCAAATTCGGTCTATATGAATGGTTGGTGATGCCTTTTGGCTTATCCAATGCACCGAGCACATTCATGCGACTGATGAACCATGTGCTCAAACCGTTCATAAATAAGTTTGTTGTCGTTTATTTCGATGACATACTTGTTTATAGCAGAACCGTTGATGAACATATCAACCACCTAAGGCAAGTACTTGAAAAGCTTCGAGAAGAGAAGTTGTATGCCAACTTCAAGAATGCGCCTTTGGTGTCGATCGTGTAGTCTTTCTTGGATTTGTTGTCAGTGCTAATGGTGTCGAAGTCGACGAATCAAAAGTCGAAGCCATCAAAGATTGGCCAACACCAACCTCGGTATCACAAGTTCGTAGCTTCCATGGCTTAGCTAGCTTTTACCGAAGGTTTGTTCGTGACTTTAGCACCGTGGCAGCTCCTTTAACCGAGCTGGTTAAGAAAGACAATCCATTTGTGTGGGAAGAGTCCCAAGAAAGGGCTTTCCAAGAGTTGAAACGGAGGCTTTGTTCTGCCCCGTTGTTGCAACTCCCTGACTTCGGCAAAGCATTCGAAGTCGAGTGTGATGCGTCTGGAGTTGGGATTGGAGGAGTGCTGATGCAAGACTCGAAGCCGATCGCTTACTTTAGCGAAAAGCTTAAGGGTGCAACTTTGAATTACTCTACGTATGATAAAGAGTTATATGCCCTCGTTCGAGCACTCGCCCATTGGCAGCATTATTTGTGGCCTCGAGAGTTTGTGATCAAGAGTGATCATGAGTCTTTGAAACATCTCCGAGGTCAGGAGAAATTGAATCGAAGACATGCCAAGTGGGTTGAATTTATTGAAAGCTTTCCCTATGTAATTCATTACAAAAAGGGAAAAGATAATGTTGTGGCCGATGCGCTATCAAGGAAATTTGCCTTAGCAACCACTCTCGCCTCTAGGCTCATGGGATTCGAAAGCATCTAGTCGATGTACGAGGACGATCCCAAGCTGAAATGTGTTCGAGACGCAATCTTGAGTGGCCGAAAGGTTGAGAAATATCAATGGCATGATGGCTACCTCTTCAAAAATGGGAGGGTTTATGTGCCAGTGTCATCGTGGAGAGAGCTCTTAGTTCGAGAAGCTCATTCCGGTGGACTGATGGGACACTTCGGTGTCGATAAAACTCTTGGTATCTTGACCGAGCAGTTCCATTGGCCCAAAATGCGACGAGGTGTGGAAAAGCTTTGCAACGCTTGCCTTGTTTGCAAGAAAGCAAAATCGAAGTCCAACCCTCATGGTTTGTACACCCCGTTGCCTGTGCCTGATCGACCTTGGGTTGATATATCCATGGACTTTGTCTTGGGCTTACCGAGGTCGGGGGGAGGACATGATAGCATCTTCGTTGTGGTTGACCGTTTTTCAAAAATGGCTCACTTTATTCCTTGCAAAAAGTGTGATGATGCACAACATGTAGCTACATTGTTTGTTTCTAACGTGTTAAAATTGCATGGTGTACCTCGTACTATTGTGAGTGATCGAGACTCGAAGTTCTTGAGTCATTTTTGGAAGTGTTTGTGGGGTGCCCTCGGCACCAAGCTACTATTCTCGACGTCTCACCATCCTCAGACTGATGGACAGACCGAGGTAGTTAACCGAACCTTGGGATCTTTGCTTCGGGCAATGACCAAAGGGAAGGCTAGAAACTGGGCTGATCGTTTGCCCATGATGGAATTTGCATACAATCGAACGGTGCATAGAATGATCAATATGACCCTGTTTGAATGTGTGTATGGCTTTAATCCTTTGATTCCACTTGATTTAACCCCATTGCCTCGAGATTCTGTTCTTGATTTTGAAGGTACTCGACGAGCAGCTGCCTTGATCGAATTGCATGCAAAGGGGAAGAAGAACCTCGAGGAGGCCTATGCAAAGGTTGCCTTAAAGAAAAACAATGGGCGTAAAAAGTTGGAATTAAAGAAGGGAGATTGGGTTTGGGTTCACTTCCGAAAGGAACGCTTCCCGAACCAAAGGAAAGGAAAGTTGGCTCCTCGAGGGGATGGTCCATTTCAAGTGTTGACCAAGATCAACAACAATGCCTACGTGATCGACCTCCCTGGTGAGTATAACGTGTCCAACACCTTTAATGTTGCTGACTTAGTTCCTTGTTTTGTAGGTCCAACTTCGGAGGACGAGGAGGGCTTGATTTCGAGGACGAAATCTTCTCAAGAAGGGGAGGATGATGCATCCCGATCACGTGCTGATCAAGTGATCGATCCACCGAGGAGACCGATGACAAGAAGCCAAGCCAAGCTGCTGCACGATGTGCATGTTCACTTAGCCTGGCCGAAGGAAAACAGTTGCTCCGAAGCTGAGTGGCCGAGCTCAAGAATCGAAGGCATTATCTTCAGATTTGAGCCCGATGGCAAAGTGACCGAGGACAAAGAGCTCGAAGACAATTGAGTGTCCGAAGGCAACAAGTGTGTTCGAGCAGACAATCGAGAACCGAAGCCAAGGCTTACCGAAGTCAAAGTCTGCCGAACACAATTTAATTCAGCCCTGCGTGGCTTATTTCTATTTGGTCGCCTGTGACCCTTTTACTAGTTTACCCTTAGTATTTCCTATATAAACCTTGTTTCCTTTCATTGTAGATAGCTAGTTTTGAATATTGATGAATTGAATGAAAGTGCCGAGCACATTTCTTCTTGTCTCCGTCGTGAGCAAAACCCCGGTGAGGGCTTTTAAGGACTTGTGGCCTTCGGTTAATCCGATTGAACATTCCTCTTGATTATTCAGTTTGCAAAGGGCAATGTTCTCTTGAGGATTGTTGCATAGTATAGGTGATCCTTGTATCCCTTTCGATTGAGCTTTGAGACAGGTTCCTCACTGTTCTTTCGAAAGAAGCAAGTTTTGTCTTGCTTCTATCTTTTATCTTCTTGTTTGTTCTTCCGCGTTTGTGCTAGCAACCCCTTCGGGATTTGCATTGCACCAATTAGTATAGGCACACTTCTCAAGTTCATTGGCAAACAAAGGTGAAGTTCTCAAACTAGAGACAACATCGACACTTGAGGAGTCATCGAACACAAGTCGATCAATCTCATTCTCAAGAGACTCCTCAAGGTTACAAACTTCCTCACTACGACACAAGATACCACCGCTAGCAAATAAGCAATCAAAGGGAAGAATAGGATAATCATGAAATTCATCTTCTCCTTTATCAAACATGGGTGGGGTGTCATAACAAGGGTCACAAACAAGGTCAACTTCAATATTGTCACTAAAGAGAGGTTCAATGAAAACCGAGCGCACATCATGATGTGGCTTTTCAACCCTCTCAACTAGTTGTTCATTTTCACACACAAGTTGACCCAAAGGCTCTACACTAGTTGCAAAAACATTGTATTCATGCAAATCATCAACTAGCCTAGAGTTTTCACTAACAATATCACAAGACAAGGAAGTAGCATGCTCAAGGGAGGAAGGACTAACGCATACATTTGAAGTGTCATGAACGTTCACCTTGTAGCTCACATTCGGCGTCTCCTTCACCTTGTCTTTCAATCTCGGAACATGGTTGAGGCTCCATCGGTTTGCCTCCAAGAATTCCTACACAAGAACTCACACACATAGAAGAAAAAGACAAAGGGTTAAGGTTAGAATAAGGGGTGTCCTCACTCTCGATATTTCTTTTCCCTCATTTTTTTTCCAAGGTCGGGTGTAGATTCGGGTGGTGACATCCCACTCACATCACTCCTCACATCCTCTCCTTTTTCCACTCGAGGAATGTCACCGGTCACTCCCTTACTCCTCTCTATCTTTTGTCTCTCAAATTCGGGTGAATTGGGACGAGGCCCAAGAATACCCATAGCCGGAGTAGGTGGACTCTTCACGTCAACCCGGAATTTAGGACTAGGAGACTCATCACTCGACGTCTCCTTCTTCGTTGGTGAACCTCTTGGAATTGAAACTTGTGGTTTCGGGTTCACCTTGTTGATGTCTATCAACCCTTTTCTAGCACATGTCCCACCATTGCTTGTGTTTGTAGGACTTCTCGTTTGCACATTGTCAACCATGGAATGAAGTTCTTGCTCCTTGCTCCTTTGCCTAGCCAAAGAAGGCACACTAGTAGGCACTTGGCTCTTCGCCCGGTAAGGCACAAAGTCATAAACTCTTTGCCCTACGCCCACAAGATATGCACCCTTCACCGCACTATATTGCACCCTCTTCCCCTTCAACCACCGGTCACCTATCCACACATCAATATGACGCATGGGATACACATCACACCACACATAGCATTTGTAATTCCTATGAGATATGAGTACCCGAGCCTCCTTAGAAACCCACACTCCATCATACTCATAAGGATGCTCTAGCTTGTGGCATGGTATCCTAAGCCTATCAACCAAAGAGGTGCTAATACAATTCGCATCGGTACCACCAATCTTGAGCAAGTATCCTCCAATACCATCTACCTCAACAACGAACCTACATCTACCCAAGTGTTGTAGATTGGCATCCAAGTGAGAACTTGAACGCCCACAAGTGTCAACTCCGACAACTTGGGTCTTCCTTATCTCTCCACTAGTGGCAACACCACTAGAACATTCTCCTCTTCCCGTCACTCTCCAAACATTAGCAATGTTGTTGGAAGTCAAGGAAGGAATCCCGCTATGGAACCCATAAGTGCCTCTCGCCTTGGTTCCATAGCCCATAGCACTACTCCTACTACAACCATCCACGCCCCTCACGGCATACAACCCTTTTGTAGCAAAAGCAACACCATCTATCTTACAAACCTCCATATGGGAATTAGAAGCATTAGGTCGCTTAGCGTACCTAGAAGATGCAAGCTTCTCCTTCCCCATGGAACAACCACCACCACCTCCCATACTAATGGAAGGTCCTCTACTACTCCCTTGTACTCCACTAGCAACGCCAAGAGAAGATGCAAATGAATAATTCATATACTCAACCTCATCATCAACTCTATCTAGGTCACTATCAACATTATCAAAATCTTCACAAGAAGAGTGAGTAGGATCTATGTACCTTGAAGCGTCACCATCCTCGGGTTCTTGACTAGAAGCATTAGATTCATCGAATTCATCTTCATGAGCTTCATAGTCGTCACCAACCTCTCGATCATCATAGTGAACCGCTTCATCATCATAGGAGCCATGGTTTCCATCATCATAGTAATGGCCATCATCACCCTCGTAGGAACCATAGTCTCCATCATCACCATACGAGTCATAGCAACTCGCATCATCGCCACATGAGCCATAATCTACTCCATCATCAATATCCGACATTGTTGCAATCACCAAAGAACAAAACCTCCCAAAAGTCACTCCCTCACGTGTATCACTCAATATATGTACACTCAAGAGCGAGGCCTTATCAACTTGGGAACCAAGGAAATCACAACTAGCATGTCCAAGTTAAAAGTTCGGAATGGAGTTAATGAGACTCTATGGACGGACGGTTATTTAAAGTGCGCACTTGAGGCCAAAAGGAGTTCTACGACTCTTCTTTGAATTCTAATCTCCTCTACGCACGAAAACCTAATACGCTAAAGGATTAGTGTCAATTGAGTAGGCCAATTACCCTAGAAACACTAACCAAGAGGTAAGGAAGCAAATGGGACACAAAAACACACGAAACGAAGCCAAACGGAGCCACCCCAGGAGTGGGCGGTCCGCCTCTGTAAAGTGGGCGCCCCGCCTACTCAAAATACAGAGAGCAACAACAAAATGGGCGGACCGCCTACTATTTGGGCGCCCCGCCTACTGGCATTTTCAGCACAGTCCGAAAATCATTTTTTGGCTCGTTTAGCACTCAAAATCCAACGTTTTCGACTCGTTTTCGATTCTAATGATACCCAAAGATGTATTTGATGATTCTAAACAATCCCCAATAGGTTTAAACCCCAATCAATCAACAACAAATAAATTTTGATTCTTGAGCAAAAATCTAGGGCTTTTGAAAATTTTGGAGATTTGAATTCTTCAAATTTTGGAATACACCACCAAATCTTGTAATTTTGGTATCAAAAGAATGGGAATACAATAAGGAACAAACCCCAATGATTTTTAATGTATGGGTGTTCCTATCCAACAAGTTCCACTAAATTTTGTGAAATTTTCAAGTTTTTCTATTTTTTTTGTTTTTCTTCTTTTCTTCAAGAACAAACACAACAACAACAATAATACTAACACGATGAACAAGGAACGAGGGTTTGTAAGAACATAACCCGAGCCTTGCTCTGATACCAACTGATGCAGGGCAAAATACGCGGAAGCTAACTATACGACACAAATATGCGAAAGCGATAAATAACAAGATAGGTGATATCAAAGATATCAGGAAACAGGGATTGGGGAGTCAAGAAACGAGAAGAAAGAACGGATTAATGAATTCGAGAGATGAATTAATAATCCAAAAGGGAGAATGAAACTCGAACCTTACAAGGAATTCACACTAGTGGTGAACCTCCATAGATTCCAAGTCGTACAAGATACTTGAAGCCTCGGGCTTCGGATTAGAAAGGCTCGGCCTTCTCTAATTCTCTCTTCTCTCAATTGTTCATACAATGTAAAACTAATGAATGAAAATGGCTAAGGTTCCTATTTATAGTCTTTCCTAAGACAATGTGAAATGACTAAAATACCCATGGGTTGGGTCAAGACATACAAGCCACTTAAGGGCAATATAGGAATTACACCACAAAAACAAGTCTTGAAACATTCCGGAACTAGGCGCCCCGCCTAGTGAAACAGGCGCCCCGCCTGGTGCTGAATAGAGGGGAGTAGGCGCCCCACCTGCTGAGAGTAGGCGCCCCACCTGCTGAAGTAGGCGCCCCAGCCTAAAAAGTGGGCGGTCCGCCTACTTTTCAGGTGCCCCAAAATGCAGAGAGCAGCACATCAACTAGGCAGTCCGCCCTTTGGTGTAGGCGGTCCGCCCCTTCCTGTAGGCTCTTGAAACTCTTGAATTCGTGTCCTTTGAGCCTCTCCTTTGGTGCCTATGTGCTCCTCCTTCCTCGGCGCTCCAATGCATGATCTTCAAGACATTTCCGGAGCCCTTGCCTTGCATTCCTTGTGCTCTCGAGCTTGGTTCTTGATGGTTGTCGTTTAGGCCAATTTGCCCGGCATCACAACTCATCCCAAGTCACATTCAAATGCAAATTCATCCTTCTCCTAGACCTCTTCATACACTCCCACCAAGTAGAAGCATAGGCCTCAAAGGTAGAAATAGCATAGGTACCCTTTCTCTCCTCGGTCATTTCATTGGTGTCAAACACCCTCTCCATGAGTAGTACCCATTCCATATATGCCTCCGGATCACACGTTCCCTTGAAGGGTGGAAGATTTAGCTTGACGCTATTGAGGTTGTTGTTGTTTTCACGTACCCCATAGTTAGGCTCCGGTTGGCCTCCGTAATGGTCATCATGAGCAACATACTCTCTCCTCGCATTCCCTCTAGCATAGCCCATGGGTGGCCCTCGACCTCGGCCTCTACCCCTATCCATATTTCGACCCCAATGCATTTGCCTCCTAGGTTGATAAGGAACATCATACCCATAGGCTTCATCACCATACCCGAACTCCTTCTCTTCTTGAACTTCATCAATTTGTTCAAGAGGTGGGAAATTCCGCACGGGTCTTCGAAGTGGAGCATTTACTTGGGGATTGCCCAAGTTGAGGGGATTGCCCTCTTGTCGGGGATTGCCCAACCCACGCTCTCGTAGAGCTTCAACTTTGCTTTGTTCATACCTCTTGTTTAGCTCAACAAAGTGTCCGGGAGTCATAGGAGTGCTATGACTCGTTCCTTCTCCGGATTCAATTTGGACGCTCGGGGTCCTCCTCTCTCCGGTCTCAACTTGATTCCTCTCGACGGTTTCAAGTCTCACTGAGATATCCTCCAATTTAGCCATAATGGTGGCCATAAAGTGCGTTATGGGATCATCTCCATCGTTTGCCATGGTACCTACAAAAAGCAACAAACGTTAGCAAAATACCTCTCCAACTCCCTCACAAATGTTTCACTCGGCTCGCTCGTGTTTAGTGGGGGATGGATATTTCACACAAGTTTGAGTCTAAAAGCTTCAAGTAGTTGACAAACGAACCACAACTCAATCACTCAACTTATCAAGTCCAAATGCACTCCGGGGTGAGTGGAGTTAATGGGACTCGATTGGACGATAGGCACTTTAAATGAGGACTTGAATCAAAAGATACTACGGATCTTCTTTGAATTCTAGTCTCCTTTCTAAGGCACGATGATCCTAATAGCTCAAAGTAATTAGCACTAATCGAGTAGGATTATACTCTAATAGCACTAACCGGAAGCAATGCAAGCAACAAAATAAGAAATCCTAGAAGAAACTACCCAATTCCCAAGCTTCAGGAAGTAGGCGCCCCGCCTCAAGAAGTGGGCGGTCCGCCCAGGGCAAACCTAGAGGGGGAGGCGCTCCGCCTCTTCAGGGGAGGCGCTCCGCCTCAGCAAGATCCTGAGAGCTCACCAGTGGGAGGCGCTCCGCCTCTTTGCTAGGCGCTCCACCTCCTGCTGTGTTCCAGCACAGTTCAAACTCGTATCAAGTCGATTTCCAAGCCTCAAATCCGATGTTTTCGACTTTTTTTCACAATCCAAGGATACCCAAAGTTGTTTTTGGTCACAAAGATCAAACCCCAATGATTTTTAACAAACCCCAATCAAAAACAACGAATTCACCATGTTCATCCTCTTCAAGAACACAAGGGTTTATCAAAGGGTTTCAAAATGGATTGTGATTCATCAAAGTAGGTGTTATATACGTTCAAATCCCACAAAATTGGTACCGATTCGTTTGTTTTTCAATGAAGATCAATCCCCAATATCAAGTTTTCAATCTAACATCAATCCAACCCAAGAATCAAGCAAAAATTCATCAAGAACAAGTTCATCAAGGGTTTAAGGGCAATTGGGGTTTCAATTTTTCAAACTTCACCAATTCCAACAATTTTGGTACCCAAGTAACGGGAATTCATCCACGATCAAGAATCTATAACACCCATATCATAAATCATCCAAACCAACAAGATACACCAAATTTTTAGATTTTTCAACTTTTCAATTTTTTTTGTAATTTTCTTCTTTCAATAACAATAAACAAGAAACTAAAGATAGGAATCGACCTAGGCACGAAGAATCAAGCGTCGGGGGTTTGTAGACACAAAACCCGAGCCTTGCTCTGATACCAAGATGATAAAAATCAAAATGCAGAAAAAGTAAAAGATAAAAGCGAGACGTAACTCGTACGATAATCTCAAGTAGCAACGGAGAACTTGTTCCGTTACACCCCGAGAGAATGACAAGAACACCTACACTAGGCAACTACCCTCGAGCTAACGTGAGCACGCAAGTAGAATGATCGGGGGTGGTTTGGGGTTCAACTAGAATCCACTAGTAAACTCAAACCGTCTCAAAGGGTTTTCATTAAAAGAGAATCCACTCTTGAACATTGTCAATTGACATTCAATCATTCATCATAATAGCTAACTTAGGAATAATGCTAAGCTATGGAGTATTTATAGGCCTTTCCTAGACATCAATGAAAAGCCTAAAGTACCCTTAAATAAGTTCTAAAGTCATAAGCCACGTAGGGGCATACTAGGAATTACATAGCAACTTAAAGTCAAAACCCGGTCAAACTTGCACAGGGAGAGGCGCCCAGCCTGAGGCGCTCCGCCCCACACACTGAGGCGCTCCGCCTCCTTGGTCCGCCTCCTCAGATCCAGAGAGCAGGCAGGCATTAGGCGGTCCGCCTCCATTCCTCGGCGGTCCGCCTCTTGCTGAAGCTTCTTCAAACACTCCGAAATGTGTCTCGGATGCTCTTCTTTCCATGGCGTCCCAATGCATGACCTTGAAGTGCTCTTCCTTGGCCTTGGATGGTGCTTTTGGATGGTTGCTCGATTTGGGTCGATAAGAATCAAAATACGGAAAAAGTAAAAGATAAAAGCGAGACGTAACTCGTACGATAATCTCAAGTAGCAACGGAGAACTTGTTCCGTTACACCCCGTGATGCAGCCCGATCACGTGCTGATCAAGTGATCGATCCACCGAGGAGACCGATGACAAGAAGCCAAGCCAAGCTGCTGCACGATGTGCATGTTCACTTAGCCTGGCCGAAGGAAAATAATTGCTCCGAAGCTGAGTGGCCGAGCTCAAGAATCGAAGGCATTATCTTCAGATTTGAGCCCGAAGGCAAAGTGACCGAGGACAATGAGCTCGAAGACAATTGAGCGTCCGAAGGCAACAAGTGTGTTCGAGCAGACAATCGAGAACCGAAGCCAAGGCTTACCGAAGTCAAAGTCTGCCGAACACAATTTAATTCAGCCCTGCATGGCTTATTTCTATTTGGTCGCCTGTGACCCTTTTACTAGTTTACCCTTAGTGTTTCCTATATAAACCTTGTTCCCTTTTATTTGTAAGGTACCTAGTTTTTGAATATTGATGAATTGAATGAAAGTGCCGAGCACATTTCTTCTTGTCTCCGTCGTGAGCAAACCCCTGTGAGGGCTTTTATGGACTTGTGGCTTTCGGTTAATCCGATTGAACATTCCTCTTTGATCATTCAGTTTGCAAGAGGCATGTTCTCTTGAGGATTGTTGCATAGTTTAGGTGATTCTTGTATCCCTTTCGATCGAGCTTTGAGACAGTTTCCTCACTGTTCTTTCAAAAGAAGCAAGTTTTGTCTTGCTTCTATCTTTTATATTTCTTGTTTATCTTCCGCGTTTGTGCTTAGCAATTCCTTCGGGTTTGCATTGCACCATCTTGGTATCAGAGCACGGTTTGGGCTTGTTTCTACAACCCCAAATCCTGTTTACGTTATCTTTATTTTCGTGCGTTTGTGTCTCTGTTTTCCGTTTCGTGTTCTTGATTTGATTTTGTTACTGTTGGTGTTGTTATTTTTTCAAAAAAAAAAAAAAAGTGTTAAAAAGAAAATTCAAAAATTGTGTTTGATTGTTGGCTGTTTGGGAAAAACAACCATAGATTCTTGTTCACCATCGAGTTCCGAATCTAACAAGTACCCGACGTACCAATTTCGTGACTAGGGTTTCTTGGTGAATTTTTGGACTGTTTTGAGCTTTAATGGTGACTGAAAACTCGAACCCCACTGTGTTTGGAAGAAACCGGTGAAGATTGGTGGTTCTTGAGTGATTTGGGTTTGTTTGTTGCTTAAAAATCGAAGCTCTGAGTTAAATCGTTGTCCGTACGCCGGAAAATTGTTACAAAATCGTAACAGTGTACGACACGAACGAGCTGATTTTTAGTTCGAAGAACTTCGTTTGATTTCCTCAGTTGTTGTCTGGAACCGGAGTCGAAGAGCAACTCAAATCTGTTGAGTTTCGTGGTCAGTGAACCGAAGTTGTTGTGTCCGTACGCCGGAGCAAGGGTCACTGTTCCATTGAAGAAGAAAGGGGTAAAACTTTAAACATCAAAACCCCAGGTGAAAATTGTCGGCTGAAAAGGGAAAGTGGATAAGGTAAAACCCTATCCATACCAAGGAGGGACCACTCTTGTACGGACAGGAGTGGGTGCGATCGAAAAAGATTCCAAAAGGGAATCAAAGGGTAGATTCTCCTAGGTTCTCACTTTTCTTTCGTATCAAATTCTAGTTGGTGGATCTTTTGAGTAATTGTTCTGCTCGAGGTCGTACTAACTCTTTTGAGCTGATAGGAAACTCGTGCGAAGGGGGGGTGACCGAAGTCCCATCTGTCGTAGAAATTTATTTTGACTCCCCGAGCTCAGTTAAAAAGCGTCCGTTCCATCGAGTCGAACATCACTTCACTCTTCCCGAAGAGGCAGTGACTATTGTCGAAATTGAAGGATCTTAGAGGACCGATCAATCAGACGAGCCACTGTTACAAGTCCTTGAGTGATCAAAAACCGAACCCATAAATTGAGTGGACCCGAGTGCCACCCATCAAAGGTGAGGGAGTGTGTGAGGTTATTTCTAACCCTAACATTTGTTTGATCTTTGACTTGTGCAGGTACCATGGCTGAAAACGATGGCAAAAGCATTGAGAAGCCCGAGTTGTCGTTAGCCGATCTCATGGCTGCGATACAAGGCATCAGTGCCGAAGTAAGAGGAGTAAGTGCTCGAGTATCTAACCTCGAGCAGGGAAACGCGTCCGTGGCCATGAATGGGTCCGGCGCTGGAACTAGCCAATCCACTCCGATGAAACCTGAGCTGTATGCTGAGCTTGTACGACAACATCAGTTGACAAGTGAAGCAATTCGAAGAGAACTTAACTTGGGCAATCCCCAAGCTGCTTATCAAAACTTGGGCATTCCCCGAGGAGAAAGAATACCACCTCCAGTGGCCCGAAGAGATCTTGGAGCCGTTGCCAAAGAGGTTGATGAAGAGGAATTTCCCGAGGACGAATATGAGCGTGAGCTGCCATTCGCTCCACGAAGGCAAGCTCACCGAGGACGTGGAAATTTCCGAGGTCGAGGCCGAGGCGCAAATGTTGAAAGAAATATTGGGCGTGAGGCTGATGATCGAGAAGATGAGTTTCCCGAACAGGCTAGAGCTGTTCGAGACTCAAATTTGAACAGTGTCAAGATCACTATTCCACCCTTTAAAGTCCTTACACACTTAAAAACTCGGATGTCCAGCGCCTTGGGTGGAGCGCCCGTTTCTGAGGCGGAGCGCCTACTTTGTGATCAGTGGACTGGGTCAGGCAGACCACCTGGTGCTGAGGCGGAGCGCCTGGCTCCTGTGCATCTTGGGCGGGGCGCCTGCTTTGCCTAGGCGGGGCGCCTGGCCTGGGACCTTCTTGACGCGTCTTCAATTCACCTCCAATGCTTTTGACTTCCAGTCCTTTGCGCCCTTCAAGCTTGGTGCACGTTGGAAAGTGTCTTGGGTCGATTTGCCCCACATCAGGTTTGTGTAGTAGCTGAGATTTGTTGACTTGCTTGAGTTCCTAGGGGATTTCTTGAAGTTCTTGGTTGTTCTTGAATAAGTCTTGAGACCCTAGGTTTAATTTCTAGGAGTCTCAAAGGGTTCTTGAAGTTTCAGCATAGTTCTTGGGTGTTGGGGTTGAGTTTTCTTAAGTTCTTGAAACCCTAGGTTGAGTTGAAAACAATATTGACATATTTTTTGAAAAATTCAGCCTTATTCTTGATCAAATTGTAGTTGTTCTTAAGTGAATTCTTGGGAGATCTTGAGAAAAGTCTTGTAACGTTGAAGTAGCAACAGGTGCAACATGTAATAGGGTGTTCTTGGCGTGTTTTTGAACTAATCATGAAGATTTCTTGAGTAATTGTGTAGTGATCTTGAACTCTCGTGTGTTGCTGCAATCCCTAATGTGAAAGGGCTAGAATTCTTAAAGTTTTAGTCAATTCATGAGACTTATGTTGAACTCTTGAAAATTCTGAAACGGATGAAAAATATCTTGGAATGTGTTGATCATTGTTGAAGTTTTTGAGTAACAACTTGTTGTTCTTGAATAGGAGAAATAGAGAGTTGTTTGATCTTGCAAGTAGCTAATCCTACACGTATAGGGAGAGTTAAAACATGTTGAATTAAACAAAGAGAGGAGCAGCACGTATTCTAGGGTTCATAGGCATTTTCTTGATTGGTTTCTTGAGGGTTCTTGAATTCCTTTGTAATGTTCTTGACTTGAGAGCATTGTAGGCTGATTTGAATCTTGAAACCCATTGAAAATACACGTTGATTGTTGCTCTAGATTGCTGAAATTTGAGGTTAAAGAAATAGAAAAAATGGCTGCGTATTGAGAAGGAATATAGAGGAAAAACCTACTCCTAGCTATGGTGGAAAAACTATTCCATTCCAAAAAAAAAAAAAAAGGAGAAGAGCCATTCTACTAAGGAAAGCCCAAAAAAACACAACATATGGGGAGGTAGGAAGTAGAAAAACGTTTGGGGAGTTGAGAAAAAAAAAAAAAAAAACTCCTCCCAATATTGGGAAACAAAGTAATAGGGAAAACTTATATCATTCCAAGAAGGAAAGACTTTAGGCATTTTTCCTAAGGGGGAGGGATTAGTTTCTTCTAGGATTTCCTTATTTCTTTGTAGAACTACTAGTTAGTATATCATGAGTATTTCTTCTACTCAATTTAATACTAACTCTTGAGCTTTTAGGAAATTCGTGCTTGCTGAAATTTTCCAAATTCTCGTAGAAACTTCTTGGCTTCAAGTGCTTCACTTTAAAGAGTCGTCCGTCCATAGGGTCACATAAACTTCATCGACACCTACGCTTGGTTTAGAAGTCAAGGCATGGATGATATGAGCTCGGGAGACTACTTGAAGACCATGCATTGGAGCTCAATCAAAGTGGAAGCAGGGTTGAAACCAGTGCAGGAAACAGGGGAGCCAAAACAGGGCAAAATAGGGCAGCACTTTCTGAGCTTACTGCCTGACGAGGAAGATCTGTTCTTCGTGATCGCGACCATGTCTGCGCGATCGCGAAGAGGAAATCATTGCTCTTCGCTGTCGCGCCCAATCTCGCGCGATCGCGAGCCTCTGAAGAAAAGCCCCTGCGCGATCGCTATTCCCTTCACGCGATCGCGATGAAGGTTTGAGTAGCAGCGGACCAGAAACTTGACAAACCATGTATTGGGGTGTTATAAATACACCCCTCATTTCATTTATCGTGATAACCAACCTTGAATGTAGAATGATGAATTTCTTGAGTGAATCTCAATGATGAACCCGTGAGCGGGCATGATTTCACTTGGTGGATTCCAAGTTGAACATCGAAACCTCTTTGATCATTCTATTTGCGAGAGCCGAGTGTCTCTTGAGGGTAGTTGCATAGTATAGGTGATCCTTGACTTCACCCGGGGTGTATCGAGACAAGTTCCTCGGTGCTACTTAGGTAAACGTTTCAAGCCTCGTCTTGCTTTTTATCTTGATATCGTCATCGATATCGCCTGTCTTGTTTTAGCTTCCGCATTATCGTATCGTTTGTCGCTTCCGCCTATTTTCCATTGCATCAGTTGGTATCAGAGCACGGCTAGGCTTCGTTCTTACGAATCCTCGGTCTTGTTCTTATCGTTGTTATCATTGTGTTGTTTGTTGTTCTTATTTGGAAGAAAAACAAAAAAATTCAAAAACTTGAAAATCACAAAAATATTGCTAGAAATCGTTGTTCGTTACGATTTTGTTGTTTTTTGTTATTGGGGATCGTTTGTTATCGCATTCCCGTTGATTTGGTACCCACGAAACACGATTTGAAGTCGTGAATCAAAATCTTGAAAACCAAATCTCAAAAGTTGAGAATTCACACAATTTGCTAAAACTTGTTTTGTGTTGTGAATTCTTGGTTGTTTGGTATCGGGGATTGTTCCTTATAGTTTTCCCGTCATTTTGATATCCCCATATCGTCATTTGGAGTAGCGAATTGAAAATCGAGCTTTGAAAATTTTGAAGTTCTTGAAAATTTTGAAGAATTTACTCCAAATTCTTGAAAACGAGTTGTTCATTCATTGTTTGTTTGATGAAACCATTGGGACTTGTTTACTTCAGTTGAAACACCCTTTGGAAGCTTTAGAACTGAACAACAAGTTGAATTGGGGTGATTTGTGTGCAAAAAACTGAGTTTGCACTCGGGGTTCTGGTTCTGGAACGCAGGCCTGCGCGATCGCGCCCTGCTTCATGCGTTCGTGTCCCTCTGCCCATTTGTTCATCGCGATCGCGCCAATCCTCACGCGATCGCGAAGGGTTCTCAATTTTCCAGAAATTCTGAACTGGGACAGATTGTTCGCAAAGCGTTCGTAATAGTTTCCGCTCACCAAAACTCCAATTGTATCATCAAATATGGTGAGTTTGTAGATCACTAACCAAAAGTCATCCAATTCCGAATCCGTTTAGTGACGATTCGATCTGTGAACATTCGATCGCGTCACTTCCGGTTAGTACTTTGAGGGTAACACTTCTACCCAATTAGTACTAATTCATTGTGCGTATAGGATACTCGTGCCTAGAAGGAGAGTAGAGCTCAAAGAAGACTCGTAGTATATTTTTGGCTCAAGTGCTCACTTATAAAGCCGTTCGCCCATCGAGTCCCATCAATTCCACTCACCCCGAAGAGTGTTTGGTTCTTGTGACTTGAGTGGTTATTGAGGTGGTTGTTCAACTACGAGGAAGCCTTTGAGATCAAGCTTGAGTGGTCCCACAACCCACTAAATTGAGTGTACCCAAGTGACACTCCAAAGGTGAGGGAGCGAGTGAGGGTTTTACTCTAACCTCTTTCTCTTGTCTTTACTTTTTGTAGGTACATGGCCGGAGACGTATACGATACCGTTGAGGTCCCGGTAAGCACTTTGGCCTACATATTGGCCGAGGTGAGATCCTTAGACCAACGGCTTGAGAGCCTTGAAAGAAAATGGACCCCGAGTGTCCAAAGGGGTACCGAAAGAGGTACTCGTGATGAAATGTTGGGCATTCCCCAACCGTTGGGCATTCCCCAACAAGTGGGCACTCCCCACAACTTGGGCATTCCCCAAGGTAATGGTGACCAAGGTAATGGTGAGCAAGGTGATGAGCTTAAAACGACACTTGTGGTACGGAGGAGTTTGGGTGCCATGAGTCTTGCGGAGTCGGAGCATGTGCAAAGAGAGAATCTCTTCTATGCTAGGTGTCGAGTGATGGGGCAAGTGTGCTCAATGATCATTGATTCGGGAAGTTGTGCTAACATAGTGAGTGAGACTTTGATTTCCCAATTGCAATTGCCTACTAGAACACATCCACATCCCTACCGGTTACAATGGTTGAGTGAGTGTGGAGAGTTGAGGGTGGTGAAGCAAGCTTTGGTTGAGTTTGGCATTTGAAATTACCGAGATAAGGTAATGTTCGATGTAGTTCCTATGCAAGCTTGCCACCTCTTGTTTGGAAGGCCATGGAAATATGATCGGAGCGTAGTACATGATGGTAGGACCAACTCGTACACGGTCTTGCACGGTTCTAGGAAGTATGTACTCAAGCCCTTGACGCCAAAGCAAGTAAGTAATGACTATAGGATTATGAGGGAGTTGAGGGAAGCGGCTAAAGCCAAGTCACCCATGGTACTTGAGCCCGGAGCCAACAATCTTATGGTCATGCCCTTGCGAGTTGAGAGTGAAGCATCACCCGGACCTACAATTGGCCTTGAGCGAAAAATGAAAGAAGTAAGGGGAGAGGAAGTCTCGAGTGAGAGTGAGGACACCTTTTGTTCTAACCATGATTTATCTTCTTCTCTTTCTATTTGTGTTGGCTTATGTGTAGGTACTCTTGGAGGCGAGCTAGTGGAGCCTCAACCCTTTGCCTTGGAAGGAAGACAAGAGGACGGAGAGCATCATTGTGAACTTCGTGATGAAGGCATTGAATGCGACACTTCCACCTATGTGAGTGCTCACGGGAGCGACTCAAATGTAAGTGTCACCTTCCCTTCTCATGAAAATGTTAATTCCTTGTCTTGTGGAGACTCAAAGCTAGTTGTTGCTTGTGATGCCTATATTGACCTTGCAACTAGTGAAGAGTCTAATAGTCAACTTGTGCTTGCATATGACCCGCTAGTAGAGAGGAATGAAAAGCCACATCATGATGTGAGCCCGGTATTCAAAGAACCCCTCTCTAGTGAAAGTGTGTTAGTTGACCTTGCTTGTGACCCTTATTTTGACGCCCCACCCATATTTGATAAAGGGGAAGATGAGTTATGTGGCTCTACCCTTGTTGATATAATTGATTTTGGTGGCTTTATCTGTCGTAGTAAGGATGAGAGTGGTCTTGAGGAGTCCAAATTGCATGAATTGGACAAGGTTGTCTATGATGACTCCTCAAGCGAGAGCGAAGAACCTAGTCTTGATACGATGCCGTTGTTTGACTATGAAATTGAGGTGCATGCTTTTACATTCCCATTGCATGAGGGCCTCTTTAATTGTGAAGGTGATTTGTATCGGACTAGAGTTGAGGATGAAATAGAACCTCCGTGGTGTGAGGGATTTGATCCCATAGACAACTTTTTGTTTGAAGCTTCGAGTGAGGTAGATGATTCTTCTAGTGACCCTACGCTTGTTGGTGCGGGTTATGATGATGAAGAGGCCATTCATAATACCTTCCTTGAGAGCTTACCTTGTGAAGGGGGTTGTCTCGAGGATGAAATTGGAGGTGAGGAGGTATCTCTTAGTGTGAGTATGAGAGCTCTTAAGAAGGGGAGTGGGGTAATTGCTTCTAATTGTGATTTGACTTACTTTGCCTATCCCATCCCACATGTTAAACACACTTTGAAAATTGAGCATGCCAAAGCCATTGTGCCGCAATGTGAAAGTAATGCATTGAAGGTTTGGTATGTTGATCATGAGCTTAGGGGTCATAGGAACTTTGGTTGCTTAATCTTGAATGTTCCATGTCCTATTGGTCTCTTTGCTTGTCACGTTGGTGAGTGCTCGTCACTATGGAGCCAAGAACTTGTTATCTACTTTGGAGACATAAGCCTTTTGATTTGTATTGATACTTGGCTCTATCACAAGAGTGAATTTTCCACACCACTTACCTTCACTCTTGTTGGACTTGCCTACTCGCATCGTGGGAAGTCTTGGTGCACTAATCTTGAACTTAGGGATCGTAGTGGTTTTGATAGCGTAATCTTGCATATGCCATACACTATTGACCTCCTTATTTGTTCTTGTGTTGGGAGCACTTCGTTGTTGAACCAAGTACGTGTTAGTTCCTTTGGGAACCTGAGCTTCTTGTTTGCTATTGATACTTAGTTGTACCATAAGAGTGTGTTTTTCCACACTTGGTGCACTAACCTACTCTTGTAGTAGGAGCTTTTGTTTTTGTTTGCCTTTTGATGTAGGTGATGCTACCTTGGAAGAGGACGCCTTAATTTCGAGGACGAAATTTTCTCAAGAAGGGGAGGATGATGCAACCCAAATTGCATCGACACCTACGCTTGGTTTAGAAGTCAAGGCATGGATGATATGAGCTCGGGAGACTACTTGAAGACCATGCATTGGAGCTCAATCAAAGTGGAAGCAGGGCTGAAACCAGTGCAGGAAACAGGGGAGCCAAAACAGGGCAGCACTTTCTGAGCTTACTGCCTGACGAGGAAGATCTGTTCTTCGCGATCGCGAAGAGGAAATCATTGCTCTTCGCTGTCGCGCCCAATCTCGCGCGATCGCGAGCCTCTGAAGAAAAGCCCTTGCGCGATCGCTATTCCCTTCACGCGATCGCGATGAAGGTTTGAGTAGCAGCGGACCAGAAACTTGACAAACCATATATTGGGGTGTTATAAATACACCCCTCATTTCATTTATTGTGATAACCAACCTTGAATGTAGAATGATGAATTTCTTGAGTGAATCTCAATGATGAACCCGTGAGCGGGCATGATTTCACTTGGTGGATTCCAAGTTGAACATCGAAACCTCTTTGATCATTCTATTTGCGAGAGCCGAGTGTCTCTTGAGGGTAGCTGCATAGTATAGGTGATCCTTGACTTCACCCGGGGTGTATCGAGACAAGTTCCTCGGTGCTACTTAGGTAAACGTTTCAAGCCTCGTCTTGCTTTTTATCTCGATATCGTTATCGATATCGCCTATCTTATTTTAGCTTCCGCATTATCGTATCGTTTGTCGCTTCCGCCTATTTTCCATTGCATCAGGATTGCCCCTTGCAAATGTTAGGTTCGAGAGTTCGTACTGCTTGACAAAGTTACAAGCTAAGTCATCCCATGTGAATCGCTTTCCAAGGTCTTGTAGTGCAAACCACGTTAAAGCCGGCCCCGCTAGTGTCTTAATAAATAACCTCAGCTTGATTCCATTGCTTTTTCCAAATATTGCCACCCAATCAACAAATGCTTTCAAATGATCATGAGGATCTCCTATCCCATCATACACTGGTGGATCAACCACGTTAAGAACATTCACATTTTCCTTTTCTGCTTCACCTAAGCCTGCTTGAGATGGTAGAGCATTCTCATCTATCATTGTGCAATTGCTCTCTTTAGCATTGGGAAGACCTTCCCCGTTGATTTTATCATTGCTTGTTTTTTATGAGAAGCCACTAAATTCCTTCTCCAACAGGAATGCATGCAAATTAGCGAACTGTTGAGCATTACACTCAAATGCTGGAGCTACTTGCATTGTAGGAGGTGCAACAGTATAAATAGGAGCAACAGGAGCACTTGGTCCTGGGCTTGGCGCATTACGCACTAGGTTGCGAGCATCCGTGAGCGCGACAACCAATTCAGTAAGGCTATCAAGTCTCTTTTTCAAACTTGCTACGGTTTCTTCAAGCTTGTTAACCTTGTCTTGGTGGGATTCAACATTTCCAGACAAGTCAATCACAGCAATTTGACGAGCCATAGGTCCTGATCTTGATGTTCAAAATAATTAACCCTTTAGCAACGCATACCGAATTTAATAAAATTTTATTAAAGTTGAAACCGACGGCTCAACTTATTCCAAAATGGAGAAATTGAGACCATACTGAAAAGACCCAAAAGTTTGAGCAAGACATTCGTTTTATTAAAGCAAACCAGACGCGAAAATGCTTAGTTTTGAAGTTATTTTCCAAAAGGATAATACACTTGAGAATACTTTTTCTTTTAAAAAAAATGACACAAGAATATTTTACAAAATAATGGATTGGAATTAAGACGGACCAAAATATAGATTTTAAAAGATATTTTAGAATGATAATATGCATGCATTTTGATAATAAGCAAATAAAGAGATCAAATAAATAAAGCGAATAAAGTGATTAATTTCTGCGATCAAAGACAGGTTAGCCAAATCACGATATCAATCAAACCGAGTCACACAACAAACAATACAAATAAATTATGGACGATCAGCCCATAGCAGATAATCATTTAGCAAGTTTTGCATAGTAAACAAACAATTGGCATGTGGCAAACACAAGTAGTTGAGCGTAAATAAAATGCAAACACGTCCTACCCTGTAAGGTGCCTCTTTTGTGCCATAGGTAAGCCTAATCGTCAAGTAGCAAACCAATGCGGTGATAATAAATTGATCCAAACCGTTGCCAACGTAAATTTGGGGATAACGATACAATAAACAATAAAAAATTTAAAAGCCTGTCTTTTATTAAAATATCTCTAACAGTACAACGCCTTGAACAGAAATCCGGCAACAAACCACAACAACGTGGTAATACACTGATTTTGAAAATATATAGTAATAGAACTATGGTAAACCAGTCTAAAATACTAAATCGCCAACTGTTGCTCCTCGCCGAATTCGAATCCATCAACTGCCAATATTAACTGGATGCATAGGCAAACATTGTAAACATTACTTGATTGAAAAACGAGCTATCTCCCTGCAAACAAAAGAATAGTGAGACAAACTCCCAAATTTAGCAAAGGAAAACTGACAGGGATCCGCCTATGACCACCACATCGCAAATAAAATGCAACGTCGTTGGGTTTGCAATAACCCGTCGACAAGATGGCGGTTTTCTTAATTCCTGGAAATGGTACCAAGGACCGGGTCCAAACTAAGGTGTATATGCATGCATGTCCTAAAATCTCCTTCTAAGAATGGGCTAACGGTTGAGGCTGACTCGACCTATGCGGAATAAACCTGGCCTCATAAACCAGTAAAACCGGCTATGACAAAACCACGCAAACCATACCCCAACTAACTTTGGTGACACGAAAGAAATTCAAAGAATTAGGGAGGACAATACCCTTCCTGAATTATTGCCCGTCAAGCGGGCCCCCCATGATGAAATTGAGGAGATGAAAGAGAATTGACAGGCTCCATGAGGGAGGAAATATGAACGGAATGCGGACCATGCACAAATAAAAACATGCTTCAATACATTCATTCACAACAATAAATTCTATGCATGCAAACAAACAAAGAGTTAAGCTACGCATACATACAATCAACACATATATAAATAAAGCAAATTCGTGAAAATCTTTTGGTTAGGACCATTTGCGTTATCCCCAGCGGAGTCGCCACGCTATTGAACCCTCCCAAAAATGCACACAAGTATGCATCGGGATGTATTTCAACAAAATGGAGACTCCAAAGGGTTTCTTTGGAGTCGCCACCTAATTTAAGGATTATTAGGAACCTAAGTTAACTAAAGAGTGCATTTCTTCCTTATTTTAAAAAGAAAAATAAATTCAGAGATTCTTAGGTAAGTGGTTCTTTTAAATTCGAAAGAAGATCCCTAGCGGGAGCACATTCGAAAATCCGCTAAATGCGGTTAATCCGGCGGTTTTCACGAATAAGTTAAGGATAATAAGTATATAAAGCTAATTTTATATAAGGATAGTAGGACTAATATAAATAAGATAAGATTTTAATTATGCCGATACTTAAATAAATAGATGACCCAATTTAAGATTAGTTAAATGGATAATGAAATAATGATCAATTGATTAATTAATAGAATAAGTAAAGGTTAAATAAAGTTAGAGAATTAAATAAAATAAACTAGATAAATAATCAGATAATAATAAAGGATTAATTAATTGATTGAATAAATAGATAAATAAATATGCAAATAAATAACTTAATTAAATAAATGAATACTTATCAATTTTAATTAAATAAAGGAGTAAATGAATAATAATTGATTAAATAAATAAATAAATATTTAATTGATTAAATAAATAATTAATTGAAATTAAATAAATTAGTTTAAGTACATAATAAATAAAGGATGGAAATTTAATTGATTAACTAAATAAAAAATTGGATTAGATAAATAAATAATTGAATATTTAATATAATAAATAAAGAAGCAATTCAAATGCGAATTATGACAGGGTGCGATTTTTAGCCGAATTTAATTTTGCACTCCTTAATTGACAAATGATTCTAGACATCCATAAGTTAATTGGCGATTCGCAAAGAAATGATACAAAGCATTCATATAAAAACAATTTAAGTAATTTATAATAATTATCCACAATTCAAATACCATTTCTATTCTACAGGGGTCCTAAAACATGCTTTTCTAAAGGGGACGGGAAAGAGGGAGTTTAGAAGGTAGAACCCGAAAACGCAAACTCAATCATTGAGCCTTGGACTTTGTGATTTTCATTTTTTTTTTTTTTTTTGCATTTTTCGGGGATCTCAAGTCCCGAAAATGCGATGCGGATCAAACAACTCCGAATGAGTTCATGTCAAAGAAGAAATACGGGAAAATTATTAGAAGCTATTCCAGAATTATACGTAAACTTAGCAACCGAACAAATGAACAAAATATATCCAAACACATGAGAACTTCAAGAGCTTCATAAGTACAAAACGAAGGAGAACTGATAGAAGGAACCTATGCATGCAATCCTAAGGAACCAATTAAGCTGATTCATAGCTCCTAACATATTATCATGAACTAAGAGATGCATTCAGGAACAATGAAACTTGAGCTAAATCTATCCTAAACTGAAAACATAACAGGACAAAGGACCTCTAATTGCCCATAAACGCTGCATCTACAAAGCTGGACCAAAAGCTCAAGCAAAGACATGGAACATATTCACTAGAGAAGCTGATACTATCCT
The DNA here is from genome assembly GCA_029990575.1 of Petunia axillaris subsp. axillaris. Lineage (NCBI taxonomy): Eukaryota > Viridiplantae > Streptophyta > Magnoliopsida > Solanales > Solanaceae > Petunia > Petunia axillaris. The sequence continues at coordinate 97,756,793 of JARKNS010000004.1, read as the reverse complement.
TAAAACAGAACATAAATTTAGAAGAAACACTCTAACAATTCAGCCTTTAAAAGACATTTAAACTCAACAACAGGAGGATGACAAAGACAAGAAACTGGAAAAGAAAGCTAGAGGAGAACATTACACTTGAGAGGAAAACAGAGAAAGAAGTGGATACAGGAAGAACAACAGCTTTTACAAGACAGCACCCAAGCTTCTCCTAACAAACCCGAGCAAACTGCAAACACATACCTGAACCTGAACTGACTAGGCAGTATACATGAAACTCTCACATACACCTGCATCATCATTACAAACTACTCACTGCACTCACCCACACACTGCACAGACACATGCTTACACAGGCATACCTGTTATTACCTGAACAGGCACACCACTCTACACATCCCACTAACTGCACATACACTCACATGTCTACGAAGTAGAAGCCAGGACGAACTACAACAACAACAACCTCATTGCTACTCCTCTCTTATAACTCAAACACACACTCTTCAGACCTCCTGCACTTCACCTAATGCAACTACCTGCACATTCAAAAGTTGAAACCCAACCTGAACCAAGCCCCCAAGCTCTTACAAACCACCTGAAACACTCCTGAACAGACAACACCTCTCTAATCTGCCTGCAGCATCACAAATTCTCTGTCAAACTACTCTACAAGCACCAGAACTCTAATACTCACCTGCAAATAACTGGAATATCACCCCCAAACGCCTGCCTGATTAGACCAACTCCACATACACATTCACATTCTAAACTAACTTCTCAGCTCACATACACATACCAGACATCTTCCAAACAGAGAACATCAACAAGAAACCTCGCAGACCTCTCACACCCTTTAATAACTGAAACGCTTCTACAAACCCCTCACACACTCTCATCAAGCAACCTGAACCAAAACTAGCATCAGAACAAGACCCTAAGCCACCTGAACCACTATAACTCCTCTATTACCTGCCTGAAACAAGATACCAGGATACACACAACCAAAACTGACCAATACCTCCCTACACCTCTAACCTGCAAGAAATCTGAACTACCACCTCCAAACATACCTGCAGCTCCCTAAAAACTTTAAATCATCCTGCTAATACCTCCTGGACACCATTGCATACCTCCAAGCCTGATAAACTACCTGCACCATCACCTCACTACTTGCAGTAACAAGAACAACACTCTCCATTCTACTCACCAACAGACACCTAAACTCTCTCTTACATTCACAGCTTCCAAACAAGAATTCTCTCACAGAAACAAGGCTTAAAACTAAGCTCAATCAAGACCTACAACCCCTTTACAACCATCTCCAATAACCTGCAACAACAGACCCCGAACCATCATATCAACCTCATTCTCTGAGCCTACATACATACAGACCTGAACCAGAACTCATCCCATTCTATAATAATTTCATTAACACATTATACGACTTAAAAGACAAAGTTTTATCATAAGAAACCACAAAGACTAGACCTTTGATTAAGAAAGAACTCATTTTCTTTTTAGCAATTCCAGTCATGTTCTAGACACTTAAACATTTAAAAATGAGAATCAGCTTAGCAAATAAATTCATATGGTAACTAAGATGAACTTAACAACTCAAGAACAATGAACAACAACTACAATACTGCAGGCAGATTAAAGCAAAAATAATTAGAGCATAGTTATTACCTTTTTGCGAGCAGTGACTAAAGCAAGGGATCTGAAGAAAAGCTTGACTCAAATAAGCGACTCGAGTAATGAAGAAGCGACGCGAAAAAAATGAAGTGATAACACTAAAAAAATGCAAAGTAACAGTAACACTATGCTTACAACATCAACTCAGAAAATACAATTTATTTTTGTTCTATATTCTGCCCTTTTTTTTTTGCCAATTCCCCATCCCTCTAAAAAACTGAAAACAGAGCTTAAATACCTCCATTTAGGGTTTTGGACTGTACGATATATTCTTCAAATTTAGCCCTAAATTGGACATTTTACTTCTAAGATAGGGGTGAAAATCGTCAATCCCCTCAAGGATGTACGATTTTCCTCCTTATCCTTTTAGAAAATGCCCGTTAGAATGATCCACGGCTCGGATCGAACTCGCGTTTGAAATGGACGATAGGATGATTCATTGCTTGTACTACCACCACAGCTGAATTGAAGTGGGGTTGCGGGGGGAACCAAGGGACCACAGAGTGACGAAGCTTTGGACTGATCCATGAAAATTATGAGGGAAATGGAAATTGGGCCAAAGGGGTTAGGGCTTCTGATAATTGAGGAAAGGGAAATGGGTTAATGGGTTTAGGAAGGAATGTTTGCACGTATAGGACAGAGTTTTAGACTAGGGACGAAAATAGCCTCTTTTAGATAAAATTAAAGGAATTGAGGTAATTGCAAAGGTGGACAGGATTTTAAGCGGCGAGTTGCGATTTTGGCCTTCTTTTCAGAAATGAATCAATTACATTTAATTTTCAAAATCTATTAATTAGATAATTAGAAATTTAATTAAATTTTTCGGGACAAAATTGGGTGTCAACATCCTCAAGAGATGGTTCTCTATTGATTTCAGGTTGATGTGAAGAGTACGCCTACTCCGGCTAAGGGCATTCTTGGGACTCATCCCAACTTGCCTGAACATGAGAGACAAAAATTTGAGAGGAGTAAGGGAGTGATCGGTGACAACTCTCGAGTGGAAAAATAAGAGGATGTGTGGAGTGAAGTGAGTGGGTTGTCACCTCAATCACACTCTACCTTGAAAGAAAAATGAGAGAGATGAGGGAAAGAAAAATAATAATTGAAAGTGAGTGCCCCCTTTATTTTAACACTTACTCATTATCTTATTTCTCTACTTGTTTTAGTTCTTGTGCATGAATTCTTGGAGGCAAGCTGATATTGGAGCCTCAGGCGTTGATGCAGCTCGTGTCTATGCTGATCAAGTATTCAATCCATCGAGGCCGGTCACACGAAGTCAAACCAAGCTTTTGCATGATGTGCACATTCAGCTGGTATGGTCGGGAGGAAGCAATCGTTCAGAGGCTGAATGGTCGAGCTCGAGATATAAAAGCTAAATTTGCAAGCTCGAGCCCAAGGCTGGAAGTGACGCTAAGCATTGAAGCGACCGAAGGACTACAAATGTGCCCGAGGCAAGAAAGCGTCTGTTTTCACTGTTCCGAGGCTGAGCAACCAAACACAAGTCAAGAGCGCCCGAGCACATTACTTCTACCCTACGTGTCCTTGTTTAATTGGTCGACTGTGACCATTTTTATGGTTTTCCCTTGGGGCTATCTATATAAACCCCTTAGAATTTCATTTGTTGGACAGCTAGTTTTTTATATTGATGAATAATAAGTCGAGTGCTTTGTAATTCCGTTGTGAGTGAACTCCGTCGTGGGATTGTTAAAGAACTTGTGTCAATCCATGGATTCCGTTTGAATAAAATCTTCTTTGATCATTCAATTTGCAAGAAGCATGTGTGTCTTCTTGAGGATTGTTACATAGTTTTAGGTGTTTCTATTGCCTTTCGATTCGAGTGGCCCCAAGACTATCCTTGGATTTGCTTGACTGAAGCTTAGAATTGTCTAGCTTCTATTTATTTTCTGTCTTTGTTTTCCGATGTTCTTGTGTCGGTTTCTAAGCTCTCATTTGGCTTGCACCAGGCGTGTTGTAAAGTGGAAAGGCAAGGGTCAAAAGATCTTCAGTGTGAGCTACATGATGAAAGAGCTTTTCATGACACTCCAAGTGCTTCGAGTGATCAAGGCGACAATTTGAGTATAAGTGATAGCTTATCTTCTGTTGAGCTTAATGATTCCTTACCTTATGAAAGTGTTTGTGAAAACTCAATACTTGTTGATGATTTTAGTGAATACAATATGTTTGCAACTAGTGTCGAGTCTTGTGGTCAACTTGTGCGTGAACGTGAGTCACTAATTGAGGGAGTTTATAAGTCGCATGATACTGTGAATTCTTTGTTTAATGAACCTCATAGTGATGAAAATGTAGTTGATCATGTTAGTGAGTCTTGTTATAACATACCACCTGTCTTTGATAGGGGAAAAGATGAATTGTTTGATTATCATGTTCTTTCTTTTAATGATATAATTAATTTTGGTGGTCATACGTGTCTTAATGAGGATAATACTTGTGCCGAGGAGTCTCTACTGAATGACGTGGATAAAGTTGTACAAAATGACTCCTTAGATGATAATGAATCTGGTTTTGATACTTCACCCTTGGTAGGTATAGAAAATGATATGCTTGTCTATAGTAATCCTTGTTTGAAAGCATTTTTGGTGTGGGTGGTGACTTGTATCAAACTAGGATAGAATATGGGGTTGAACCTCCATGGTGCAGGAAGTTTGACTCTTTAGATAATCCTTGTTTGAAATTCCAAGTGAGATGAGTGATCTTGGTGATGAGTGTGATGGCATATCTTTGAACAGTCCTAATCATGAATGTGCAGGCTGTGATGATGAAGAAGCCATAATAGATACCTTTCTAGGAAGTTTGTATATTGGGGAGGATTGTCTTATAGGCGAATGTAATAATGAGGAAATATCTCTTGGTGTGAGTAAGAGTGAATCTAAGAAGGGGAGTGGAGTTGTAGATGTTAGTACTAGAGTGAGCCATTTGCCTACTCTATTCCTTATGTTAACCATACTTTGGATAGTAAGAATGCCAAAACCATGAAACCAAATAGTAAGAGCAATGCACTAGGGGTTTGATGTGATAGCCATGAACTTATGGATAATAGGCTCTTTGAATATTTGATATTGTATGCTTGATGTCCTATTGATCTCTTTGTTTATTGCTTTTGTTGTATTCCATTGATGAGCCAAGAACGTGTTGTCCTCGTTGAGGACATGGACTTTATCAACTTCATAGATGCTTGGCTATATCATAAGGGTGTGTTTTCCTCACAGCATACACTAATCTTGATTAAGCTAACATGTCCTCGTGGTAAGATGTTGTGGTTGTACTTTCCTTTGCTTGCAGGGTTTTATGGTATGATTTCGAGGGCGAAATCTTCTCAAGAAGGAGAGAATGATGTAGTCCAGACTGATCAAGCCATGTTTGTGAGCTTTGGAGGACCAAACATTATGTTTCAAGGGTCAGCAAGCAAGCTAGCAAGCTTGGAAGATGAAGGGGCATTGCTTGGAGTGAAGACTGAAACCTCTAGTGCTCAACAAGCACTTGGCGAGCAAGAGCTAGGGCGCTAGCTGCCTTGCACGTTTTTGGACAGAACTCTCTTGTCCTCAACGAGCTTTCAACGACCTCCTTTTACTAGACATTGCATAGATAGTCCTACTTTAAAATAATTGCACTTTATTAGCCCTCCGTGGTTTTTACATTTAGTCTATTTAGGGGTTGTTTTATGACATTTTAGTCGTATAAGGGCTGACCTATAAAGCCTTACAATTAGCGTATTTTTAGACAGTTTAGGCCTTACAGAGAATAAAAACAACGTTTGTAAAGCTCTATAGCTTCTTCCATATCTCCTAAGCTTGTAACTCTAGGATTCATCACTAGGATGAAATTCATTGTTGGTTCAAGTTTCTTTCCTTCCATGGAATTATTCTTCAATTGATATTAGTCTAATTCTGTTCTTTCTTCTAATTTTTGTTCCCCCTAGTCTAATTTATTTGTTTGATTGATTCTATCTTCCATTCGTTCATAAGTTTGCAAAGTCCTTATAAAGCTCTCTAGCTTTTTCCATATCTCCTAAGCTTGTAACTCTAGGATAAAAAACATAGTTGATTCAAATTTTTCCTTCCATAGAATTATTTTTCAATCAATGTAAGTCTAATTCTGTTCTTTCTTCTAATTTATGTTCCCCCTAATCTAATTTTCTTGATTATTTGATTGATTCTATCTTTTCCATTTGTTCATAAGTTTGCTTGCATCATCTTCGGCTTGTTGATCTTCCAAATTGGGACTTTGCAAATAACTCCATGGTTGTTGCTAACCTTGAAATAGCTCAGCTCTCTCTTGAAACTCCTTTTGTAAAATAAGGACTTTATGAACCGCTCCTAGGTACTTCATTAACATGATAGTGTCATGCTTGAGTCATCTTATCTTTTTTCCTTCTGTGACGGAATGAAACAAAAAGTAATGATACATATCGCTGGCTACCGAATAACCTCCTTTACTTTTTCAATAGTCAGCCTTTGACCTTTGTATTTGTTCGCTAAATCTTGTGTAGTTCCATCCAAGCTCAGGTTTGTCCGAATCGTTGTGGAAGAAGAAAACACTCCATTCAATACTTATGTTGCTTGAGCAAATATGCAATCCATAAAAGCACTTCTTACCAAGTTCTTAAATGTCGTTTGGTTCATCACATCTAAGCCTCTATAGAATGTTTGCATCAATATCCTTTTAGGTTTGTTAGGTAAATCATGAATTAGTTGCTTGAACCTTTCTCAAATTTCAAATTAGGTTTTTTCAATGAAAGAGAAACAATGTCTCTAAGTTGAGCCACATGAGGAGGGAAATACTTAGCCAAGATACATCAACCAACTCATCCCAATGGATAGGAAGGTTATCGGAATTCCAACGTATTTCCCGTCAAAGAAGTAGCAAACAACATCAACCTCTAAGCATCCTAAAACATTGTTTTATTAGTGTAAACTAAGTATGTAATACCCTATTTAAAATAAGGGCAAACTAGTCATTTCATAAGTTATTAAAAAAAAAAAAAGAAAGAAACGAAGCTGAGAAAAACAGAGACTCTATAGAGTCCATTTACAAATAAAATTGGTACAAGAGGGATTAGGGGAAAGGGTGACGCAGCTTTTCCCAAACTTACAACAATTTCAACAATTGCAAGAGAAAAATTGGAGAAAGAGGAGCTCGTTAGGCACTTGGGTTAAGTCTAGCGGGAACCATCCAACTGGGAGACATTTTTGGCTTGATAGGGGTAAAATTTTCATTGTCTTTTTAATCTTATTCTCTGATTTATGTAGTCTTGCTAGGCATAAAAGAATTTAAAGTACTTATGGAATACCTGGGCAGTGACTTTTGTTAGGCCCTAAGCTTGTGCACATACTGGTTAAATAAGTAGTATTAAACTGAATGTAAAAAAATTATACAAGATGGAATTGTTTGAGCATCAGTTAGATTTATTGATCATAGCAGGGAAAATATATTGGTCTAACTGAAAATCAAATATGAAACCCTGGGTACTTTATATTTGTTAGGGATTTTGCGGTTAGTTTGAAAAAAAAATTAACACGAGATCGATATGATTTTATTATAGATTGACCGGACGAGGTGTTGGATTGCTCGTGGAAGATACGCTTAAGCTACACGCGTCTGTACTGTGAGTGATGACCTTACCGCAATTTGTATTTCCATAACCTGCATGATTTCTACTTGATTTTGAAGTAAAATATATTACTGAATGATTTAAATTGCATGGGACAAGTCCTTTTACAAGATATATACCGAGATATTTACTTGAATTATTTTACCGTTACAGGATATGGTTTTTACTGCTACTTGATTTGTTTTACCGCTATGTGAAATATTGAATTGTTACTTGAAATGCCTTGTACTTGGTATAGGGAATATATATAATATATTTTTGGGATGAACCTTGACAGACCCCGTAGCTAACGACGGGTACGTTAGACCTGGTCCACCTTGTATACTCCGGATTACCGTTACAGTCCTTGCTAGTGGGAAGGTAGAACTAGCCTACCGTTACCGATTTCCTCAGGAAGGAATTTATACTGATTACATGATCTGTTCTTGGAAATATCCCTAACCCATATATACTTGATATAATATAAGGAAATATTGAATTTACTACTGAGTGATGTTGATCTTCATTTACAAGAAATACTTGAAAGACTGATTACTGTTTACTGTTTCTGAAACTGACATTTTCTTTACTAGATATATTGCTACATATGATATACTGGAGCTGGCATGTTTTCTGACTTGTCCCCACTTAAAACGGTTGTGGTTAAGCGTTATTACTCACTGAGTTGCGACTCACTCCTCGCAATATTTTTCTTCCAGATACAGCAGGTGCCATAGCCGAGGATTTCCATTCTTAGCGCCGCGAGTTGACAAATTCTGGTGAGCCCCGCATTAGTTCGCCCGGGCAAGAAGCTTTATTTATTCATTATTGTCCTTCTTTGAAACTCTTAGAGTCTCTCCATTTAGTCATTTGTCAGTCATTCTTTTAGTCAGTTGGATAACCACTTGGATTATTTATTTTCTCGTAGTATTTGGAGATAAATGTGGTATTTTTATTGTTAATGCGTAAGAATATTGGTTGTTTTGCTGGGTTTCCTGTTTGTTTAAAAGAGGTAAATTTTTGGATAGGCCTAAAACAGGGGAAACTCTGCCCAATTTTCTATAGAATTTTGATAAGGCTTGTTTAGGGACTTAGTTCCTAAGCGCCGGTTACAGCTCCAGAACTGGGTCGTGACAAAGTACTTCCAAAAATGCCTTCAAACGTTTATTGGTATTGTCTTGAGCACTTCTTGAAAATAGTCCTTTACATTGGTACATAGTGAAAATGATATTACTCTTTTCGAAGTTTGCTCCTCTAAATACCAGAGATATAATAGCACTAACAAATCCTTGATTTTGTTATTGAGAAAGTGGATTACCATTTTTCCATTGGGATCAGTTGGTGGAACGTTGTTGCCCATCTTCACCTACAATCAAAACATTACTCACAAAGCAATTGAAAAAACTCAAAAGTAAAATGAACAAAGGACACAAAATTAACACGTATCATGTAACTAGTGAGAGGGCAAAAATAGGGGGAAGGACAAAGGAAAGAGCGATGCCTACACTAAATCAATTGATTCGTCATAGTAGAGAAGAAAAACTGACCAACGTCTAATTCCCCGACAATGGCACCAAAAGTGGCAATACGGTCAACACGCCTCAAATTGAGAAATGCAACAGTAGCATGTAATATAATTATCCAGGATGAGTCGGGGTTGAACTCCATGGAGAATCAGGGTTGGTAAATGTTAAAGTCGAATATGAGAACTAAGTATCCAAAGGCTAATGTTCCGAAAATCATGTTGGGATTTTAATTATCATTTACAAATATAACCAACTGTCATAATACAAACACTTAAAATGCTTGAATGAGTAAATTTGATTGTCAAATATGGTAAAACACCTAGGATTAAAATCACCCAAGTGTAACCTTAATGGGGTTTCTAAGCTCATCCTGTTGTTGGGGTTATTATGGCTTATATTCTATAATAATTTTTTCCACTGATCTGGGCCGAGTGCCTAAAGTAACTAGTCCTAGTTAACTTGACGAGATTAGCTAAGATTGCATTAGGATCAAGCATTCCTATCAATACCATTTTTCCACAAGATGATTTAAGGTCGGGAGGTTTACGAAAATACCTACCAAAATATTTACCCACCTATACCCATAAGTTTATATTTATAAGCCCTACCTATGAATTGTTTGCATATTCTATCCATCTAGACTTGTATATTATTATTTATGCAGTATACCTTAAAGGTATACACTCACAAGGTATAGCAAAGGTATACAGTAATAAATAGGTAGGTTGGGTAAATACTTTTAATTTCATGAGTAGTATAATTTTTAATGGGTAAAACTTATAAATACTTTGAATTTCATGTGTATATAATGTAAAAAACTCTTTAAGGTATAACGGGCTAGAGTTGCATCGCTTTCCCCATGTCACCCTACACAAGCTAAGCTTCAACGTTCTAATTTCGAATTGATAGAATGGAGACTATAGAATGGGTGGTTGGAAGACAAATTTTTACTGTGGGTAGATCAACTTTAATAACATCTACAATTGCAGCTATACTCTAAGCATGTCGTGCAGGTATTCATTCTTCCAAAAACTGTGATTAACAAAATCAATAAGATCCAAAGAAATTTCATTTGGGTACAAAGGAGAAAAGGAAAATGTAACCTCATCTAAGAATTTCATCTGGCATCTGTTTAAACAGAAACCACAGTTCTAATCAACCTAATGTATTCCATCTTGGAACGCATAACTAACAGAACCATTGAGCTAATAGCTTTAACTTATACACAAGTAGCAGCGTTCATCCTTTGTGTCGGTTAAACAAGGTACTAAAATAACCCTAGAGATGTCAAGGCAGTTCAGATATCAGCTAAATAACAGGATTGTGGACTTTAAACAAATCCATCCCATTTAGTACTAGTTAGTTTGCTGACTAGTTGGCTATTTGAAAAGGTTAGGAAGTTGGTTTGTGCAACAACCTTATCCCAGTAATCTTTGAAACAGATTCCCTGGAAGTAATTAAAGTCTACACCAATGGCAACCATATTCTGAGTTAGCCGCTGAGTGCATGTTAATGAGCTCAGCAACTGAGGTTAAGCATGTTTACAGAGAAGGGGATGGTGCTGCAGATACATCAGTAAACATAGCTGCAACATGGATGTTTTTGAACGCTCAATGACCAATCAAGAACCCCACCCAGTCTGTTTCTACCTTCGTATGTTTGAGCCTCATCAGGACCATCTCTATGAACTATCAAGTTATGTGACAACCAAAAAAAACTACCAAATTTTCTTTTTCATTTTGGCTCAAACAAAGAGATTATAACTAGATACAACAAAAGTTGGATAACCCTATACACAAATCAAAAAAGTGTTTCGCTTGGAACCTCCTTTCACATAACAAAATCCTCCTTGGTTACAAAATCATTCTGCTGAATTCTGTCCCATCTGCTCATCCTTGGGATCCTGGCAAATACCATTCTGATCATCTCCAGAATGTTGATCATCTCCTGAATGTTCTCGATCATCTTCTGAATGTTCTCCATCATCTTCTTCACGAACTTCGTCCTTCACCGATCTTTTCTTCCCCGGTCTCCTTTTCACCGATTTTTTTTCCTCACCCTTGTCCGAATCCCTATGAATCAAAGGTACAAGTTATTCTATCACCACGAGACCTATACAAAAGATGTGGACACTTGACATGCAGGGTAACACTGCAATCTAAAAGTAATAACTGCAAATAATTATTATAGCTTGGAGGCAAGCGATGCTCTGAATCCTCAACATTAATAAAACTAGAACACAAAGTTATACAGACAAAGGTTGAACGCATGAAATGGAAAGACCTTTGTTACCAAGAACATAACTTAAATTTAGCTCTGAAGCCAGAAGGTGGTCAACATTTAGCTCTGAAGCCAGAAGGTGGTGGCCATTCTGATATCATGATATGAACTTATTTGAAAAACTATCCCGCAGCAACTCTGTTTTTTTTTTAAAAAAAAAAAAAAAAAGTAGTCCAGTGCACAAGGCATCCCACGTTTACCCAAGATACAGGGAAGGGCTGCACCCCAACTGCAACTCTAGGTTACCGTTATTCATTCCACATGGTGGATTGAAACCCCCACACCAAACCCAAAAAAAAAAAAAAAACACACACACACACACACACACACTCCCATTGCCCAAAACAAAAAGGGATCGTCTATTTCAATTTGAATCAAGCACCACTCATGCATTTCAAGTCCACATCAACAAATTTCAGCAACAAGCACCAAGAAACAAATATATAATACACACACATGGGTAAGAAACCACAAATATAGGAAAGGTCCAAAGAAATTGGGCCATTATAGATGAATAAGAAAGTATGGAAAAAGCTAGAGTTGCAGCGAGAGAGAGAGAGAGAGAGAGAGAGAGAGAGAGAGAGAGAGAGAGAGAGAGAGAGAGAGCAATGAAACCTACTTTTCTTTTGGAATTATTTCCAGATCAGCCAAAGCTGCTCTCACAGCATGAATACTCATCTTCTTCACCTGTAAACATTTAGGAAGAGCCAAGAAAACAATAATACACGTAAGATACGTAAAACTATTAAAGAGACATTTCCTAATAGTACAAACTAATGCAGAGAATAAAATAATTTGGTACAGAAATGCAACCATATGTCAACGAACAATTAATTATAAGATACTTCAAAATTCATACGGTTCTATTCATCCAATGCAGAATTCATCAAACTTGGCATCTGTAAAGCTAAAGAAGAAAGCAACAGAACACAGAGACCAGTACACGGCATAAAACACCGATTGACAATCAAAGCAAACAACTATCATTATCGCTCCAATAAAAATACAAGTGGTCCAGAACAAATACAAGCAAGCAAAGAATACAAAGTACATATCTAAAAGAATGTACCTCTAACTTGTCTTCCTTGGCTCTGTGATTTTGAGGAAGCGTGCGGAACTCTTCCGTCAGACGGATGCACTCATGAAGATTTTCAGGAGACACAAAGTCAAGAGCAACCTTTATACATGACTGTTAAACAAAGGTGAATGTGATTTCAAAATCGAATCAAGATTTTAAAGATCAAGGATATCCAACCCCTGACTAGCAGCTCAAAATTAGTGGGTACTACCACACAACACGTGCCAATATTTTACCAACTCATTAGATAAGTATCAGAGCATTTTAAAAAGAAGCAATACAACTGCGACAAGAAAGAATATGTGTAAATAATGTTACCATTCACCCAAAAAAAAATGCTAATGCTACTAACATAGACCACGTTGTCAAAGGTAAAAGGCGTAGAAGAGTGTCAAAATCAGCAAATTTACATGCAAAGAGCAATTAGAAGATGTGTCTTATGAAGAAAGACACAGATGAAGGAAAAAATAGAAAAAAACAAGAATAATATGTTTAAGTTTGCGTGCCAAGAGTCTTTCTTTGTTTCTCAAACTTAGTGTTCATTCATACAAGAGGATTTAATGCTTTTATGCAAACTTACACTTCAAAGTTATCCAAGACACTTGCCAGCTTTCAGTTGGGCCCAATGTATATCAATTCTTAGAAGTTGCTAGCTTAATATTTGGTCTTTTTATTTGTAACTTTAGCCAGAAAATAATGGACCCAAAATTTTGACACTTCATAAAAAACAACAGTTGTCAAAACCTTAAACAACAGATAAGAAAAGACTAGATGGAGTATTTTGGAAGCCCAAAATAACAACCAAGTTTGCTCAGGCACCAACTAAAGCTAGCTCACTGCCCAAAATTTGTCCACATCACGTAGTAGTCATCAAGCACCACAGAGATTCTCATCTTCCTAAGATACACAACACAATTAAATCATTTGTGCTGCAAAGTAACCAATAATATATTGGATCTACTGGACATGAACGTTCAAACCTTCTATTTTTACCATTTCAATGAGGCAGCTGAAGACAACTCTTTCAAATGCAAGTCTTAATTCCCACTGATACTGTACTACATGTTTCACAACTAAAATAAACTGATATAATTTGTATTCAAAGCAATAATATACCCTTTCAGAAGACCTAGATTCAAAATTTAAATTGATATCTTAAAACAGTATGTGTAATGGCATAACAAATCATGCTGAACAACAAGCTTTTGATTGGTATTTAAGTGGGGAGACAAGTAGACGAGTGGGTCCATCATTTCGCCGAGCTTCAAAACGTGTGCTACTAATCTCTCAGTTATCAAAAGAAAAAGAAAAAAAAAAAGAAGGTTTGAGAGAACATAGAAACAAACATAAACAGAAAACAGTAGTTTCTAATGTTGAGAGTAATAACCAAAATATTCTAATAAAACTTTCTAATTACACCCTTATGGCACACATAAGACGCAAATTTATGAAAAAGAGCAAAGTTCATCAACTGCTAACTTACTTAAAGGAGATGTGCCTTTGTTTTTATCTTCAAAATGTCGTTTTGTGCTACTTAATTTATAGTGAATTTACATTCCCTGTCCTCTTAACTCCGCTAACCTAAACTTGCTCAAAATTGCTTATCCAAATTCCAATAATGGAGGAAGGTTGTATTAGGTTCATAGTCACCGTAAAAATACCAGTTTATGATAAAGTCCAAGACATCCACAAGATGAATACTACAGAGATTAAGATACAAAAATTGTTTAATACTTTCCTTTTGAAATAATTCTGCTCATTCACTAAAAGTTGATGGTCCTTTGATTAACGTACTTCATTTGGTGGACAGAGGCTGCAATTTATAAAGCTATGGATTCAAGTGGCATTTAATAGCGAGGAGATTAATAAAATAGTTTTCAAAATCATTGACAAAAGGTGATCGGCAACTTCTTCGACCTTTGAATGTAGCTGGAAATATTTTGAACCCAAAACTCTTTCATGATTATTAAGAGTTTGAGGTATAAGGAGAAGTGTGAGCAAGCGTGTATTAGTGTGTTGCTAAGTTGGTCCATGACATTGTGGAGCAAGATTTTACAACAGGTATGTCCACTAGTCACAGGAATGCCGAGGGTGGACTTCTAAAGGAAATTAGATAGAGAAAGATGAGGTCACAAAGTGTGCAAGTACTTCGATATCTCTTTTAAGTTTTTTTTTTTTTTTAACTCCCTCCGATCTATTTTAGTTGTCATATCTGATATTTACACACTACTTAAAAAAACATAAATAAGTAAAGCACTCTTACAAATTTAACCATCTTGGAATTTTGAACAAACTTATAATTTAGGTGTTCAGAACATTAATACTAGGGCTATAGCGGAGAAAATTGATAAAATCCATCTTGATTTTTTAAAATGAAAAACATTATGGTCCATGTATTTATAGTAATTGTGACAACTAATAGGACTAGAGAGTATTTCATTACTCTCTCAAAATTTGTTCTGCACAAAAAATTTGCCATCAATATTTTAATTCAAACTAGTTCATCCGGATGTGAGAGGACTTAACGTGTTTGAATATGTAAGAAGAAAATTTTAGTAATTCCGATCCAATTTATGTGACAATATTTTTTTTTAATCTATCGCAAAATAAAAAGACCACTTTCTAATATGGAAACGATTTAACTTAAATTTCCTATTTCAGTTTAATGAAAAGCTTTTATAGCTACCCAAACACCATGACACATTTAAGACCATAAGTTTCAAAATAATTATAGACAAATGTTATGGCTTGTTTAGAACCACAAGTTTCAAAGTCTTCATTTCTTTTTTAAACATTGTACCCAGTCAAACAAAGTCACATATTGGAATGGAAGGAGTATTAAATCAATAAATTATATGTCAATTATCCTTCTAATTACTCGACAACTTTTTTGCACAATTGTACCAAGAAGAGCAAACTCAAGCTTAAGTGTCTCAGTTCTATAGTGTTCAATAAATATAATAGACAATTGACACGTCATTACAATACTTGCAATGTAATTGATCCAATTTCTCGGATGAGTTCTTTTTTTTACAAGGTAAAAGTGTATTGAAGAAAAAACAGTTTTCGATAGATAGGATGATAGAAAAAGATAATTACATGTCCAGAGAGAAAGGAAGAAAATAAATAATGACCTCCTACTCGGAAACGTTTGTGAATAATGCCATGTTGCACCAAAGATGATTAAAGCTATACACTTGTATTTGAGCCTAAGCACATTTTCCTTCTCATTTTAAAAAATTCTAGCATTTCTTTCCTTCCAAATAACCCAAAAACTGCCAATGGAATGGTGTCCAAGATGAAAGAAAGATAACAATGCGATGGAGCATGCTTAATACATGATAATTTACAGAAAAGAGGTGTAAACATATGCAGTAAATGTTCACTGTGTGCGAGGCAAATCGAGGATGTTAACCATCTTTTTATTCATTACACCTTCACCAAACAGTTATGGACTTTATTTGGATTCAATGGTCAATGCCAAGAACAACAGAAGAGTTGTTGCATTGCTGGCCAAGGATAGGTCTTGGGAAGGTTAAATTGAAGATTTGGAATACACTCGCAGTTTGGTGGAGCATATGGAAGGAAAGGAATGCAAGAATTTTTTAAAGCAAATCCAAATCTATTACAGATGTATTTCTCTTAATTTTTTGGTGTAACATGGCAAATGCAAATGATATCAAGGCCATGATTCTTTTTTCTATGTGTTTCGCCCAGTCTCTCCGATGGTAGCGTATATTACGCTCGAGGTCTCTCGAGCCTCCTCTTGTACCAATGTCTAGACTTTTTGAGGTCACTACATAACACGTAGTGATGCTACCCCCTGTATATAATTTTTACAGCAAAAGTGTGCTGCTGGATTTCAATAAAATTCTTTTTGACAATCAAGAAAAAGATAACAATGTGTTTCTATTGCCAAGTGCATAGAAACTCCAAAGAAACTTCGGCATGCACCATTTACTATTTAGCATGTTGCAAATAGAAACTTTACATAGTAGAAAAAGATGGTTCACATCCTATTTCTTCACATCAAATGCCTCTATTGCATAATAAAGAACCTATTTTTAAGGTAATCCAATATAAGGCATCTACCATGTGCTACATCCATGTGAAGCATTTAACCTTTTTAGGGGCTTGGCATTCCTAAAAACTATTTAGGAGCAAACACCTTTGAATTGCAACGTTACAACGCAAATCATAGAGGAAACTAAGAGGTGGTTGCATTTCAGCAAGTTGTGGCAACTGAATATTGCTTTCAATTTACAAGCATTAAGGTTACTTTGAAAGGGAATGGAGTAGACTTGATTTGGCCTGTGACAAAAAATTGAAGCTACTTCAAGAGTGGAGATTCGAAGATCACGAAAAAGATTCTTTGAGGAGATTGACCCACCCAACAGTCTTGCCATACATGAATTTTCTTTATTGTCTCCAACTTGCAAAGAAATAC
Organism: Petunia axillaris subsp. axillaris; assembly: GCA_029990575.1. NCBI lineage: Eukaryota > Viridiplantae > Streptophyta > Magnoliopsida > Solanales > Solanaceae > Petunia > Petunia axillaris. The sequence goes on along the minus strand of JARKNS010000004.1, from coordinate 97,740,171 downwards.
GTTGTAAAAGAAATCTTCCAAATACAAAGACCCAAAAGGGCGAGGAACTTTCAGAATCCAAGGACTTGAATCCCATATTTAGCGGCTAAGTTGCTCAGATCCTCCAAAATGCCGCCGCACCCGTGTCAGATCCTTTAAAAATGCACTATTTTTGGAAGATCCCACACACACCCGACAGCATTTTCGGAGAATCCGACAGCATTTTCGGAGAATTTGAGCAGCATAATTTAGCAATAACAACTATCCTCCAAAGTGCATATCGTAATAGTTTTACCTCCACAACCACTTACACCTCAAACTAATGCCCTCAGTTTTACTATCTATTGCTCCCAATCCTCCCACATGTTTCCCTCTTATAACTGAGTTCCACTATATGACTTTGACAGTCTTGTCTTCTTCGTTTTTGGGCAAAGAAAGTCTCTTCTAAGCTTGTCAAGTTTTTTTAGATACGGTGGAAGGCAAGGGAAATAGTGGCAAGGGATAGGTGGTCAAAGCATCAAGAGCGCTACTTATAATAATAGCAAATCTTCCCGTAAGAACAAAAATATACACAGCGTGATCCCACAAATGAGGTCTGCGGAGAATGGGGTGTACGCAAACACTTATAATAATAGCAAATCTTCCCGTAAGAACAAAAATATACGCAGCGTGATCCCACAAATGAGGTCTGCGGAAAATGGGGTGTACGCAAACATTATCTTTGCCTTGCCTAAGGTACAAGGTATTATGTCATTCCCAAGCTCCTTTTTACATTTTTCAAGAATTCCATTCTTGATAAAGAGAGAAGCCTTGGCACCAGGAGGGATGCCCAAAATAAGTAGCGAACAATGAATTAACAATCCAAATTCCACAAGCATGTGAATATTAGAGACATTGTTAACTGAGAGTAAGCGTCTTTAGAGAATGATTTGCAGAATATTAGAGACATTGTTAACTGAGAGTAAGCGTCTTTAGAGAATGATTTGGAGCCCAAAAGTGGCCTCAAATGCCATGAGAAAAACACAAAAAGAGATTCTCCTAGAAAACTAGGAGTTACAAAAGATCAACGAGTCATTTCTGAAAAAATATAAAAAGTAGGCAAAGACTCGGTGCCCCTTAATGGTGGAGAGAAACCTTTAATCTAATTACCTTAAGACAACATTACTCAGAATAAGACTAAGTTCTTCCATTACCAAAATAAAAAGTCTCCCTACTTCGAGCCCCTATAAGAAGGAAAGAAGCTATGAGGTCAATAAAAATAGAATACGGAACGACTGATAAGCAAAAATGTACCCATTTGGTCAATTTAAAGCCGAATTCCATATTCATTAGTAAGTTAAGCAAAAATTCCAAAGGATGTGATCAAATGCCTTTTCGATAGTCATTTATATAATAATCTGAAGGTACCTTGTCCAATTTTGGAATCCTAAGCATTCATTGACTATAAGAGGTGCATTTGTAATTATGTCTAGCCTTGCTGAAAGTCCTCTGATGGGGAGAGACAAGCTCACCAATCACCTTCCAAAGCCTTCTTTACTATGACCTCAGATAATATTTTAGTAAAAATATTTGCTCAAATTTTATGTACGAGTTGTTCATGGAAACCCAATGGGTGCTTGACTCAAAAAATCTATCGATGGAGCAAACTACCAGACGTAACCAAAATGTTCTTACCAATCGTGGAAGAAAAAGAATCTGCAAGTTTTGGCAGCAACAATAGCATTCATACTTCCCGTGTAAAAGATCCACCTGCTAGGAGGATTGACTAGTTCCATTTTCTCTATGAATTTTGAAAATAAACCAGATTAGTAGAAATAAGATGGGAATGCCATATTTTTTAGGAGCATAAACTCGAGAAATAACACTAGAGAAAGTGGTAGTAATGTGTGAAACAAGAAATGGACAACGAGAAAGAACCTTTTAGGAGCTCCTCAGCTGACCACAACCGCTTGTCCGAAAGAAAAACATTACCCCACCCCCTCCGCTCCATTTGCTTTGAATGCCATTAAACCCTTTCATTTTCTGACCCATAATACTCCGGCGATAAGATAGATCCATCATTTAAATCTCTGTTTCTTGCGAGCAATACAAGTCTGCCTTCCATTTTCTTAAAAAAAGAACTTATTGGTCGTATTATGGGGTGCATCCCTATCCTAAACCCTTCGTGATTACATAATGCTTCGTGCATAAGGCTGTCTATTTTGGCTTACAAAGAAAGTTGAATCCTCTCGCCTTCCACGAGATAGTTTTGATCTTCATTTGACCTTCAGATGGTAGTGATAAGTCAATGAAAGCCTATCTCTAAGTCCCTGGAGAACCATGACAATGAGAAGTATTTGCTAGTGAATCGGATTTCACTCGAGGTATTATTGTCGACACAAGTTTTAAATTGAGGAGAACTTGTATGGTTGAGGAGTTCAAGCTCATATACCGAGAAAAGGATTAGCCAAAACAAGATCCACACGATGATGAACAACGATTTTGACAAACTTGATGAAGAACATGATTTTGATCCATTATATTCGGTTTTCATTTTTCTTGCCTATGAGGATTATTTGTTAGTTATTATTTTCTTTACTCATTTAGTTGATTAATTTGTGAGATTCATTTGGTACTCAAAAGCCATTGGTTCGAATTGTTACGAGGACGACATAAAAAATTTGGACCAAGGGAAAATGTCCATACATATGCGCTTGGAATTAGTAGATGGTATGCACTTGGAATTAATAGATGGCGGACAAATAGAAACATGAACTAGATAATGTGGGAATCTAACTCTCCTAAAGAAATCACCTCATCATATGTTCCAGCTGGCCATGTGCTCAAAATGAAGTGATTGATTGCTGGCATGGAAGCTAATTTGAAGGACTAAGCTCCCAACAAAGATCATATGTTTCAGCTCGACTGCCCTCTATGAAGTCTGCCTTACACAAGACAATCTTATCAAGAGGAACTTTCACATTGTAAATAGATGTTACATGTGTCAAGTGTTGTCCGGAATCAAATAATCACTTTTTTCTTTATTGTACAGTAGCTGCTGATTTGTTGTCTATGTTCCTATCTATTTCCGGTTTATGGTGGGTTATGCCACAAAGTACTAAGGAAGCCTTTCAATGTTGGAGCTAATGGAAAGTTGGTAAAACCATCAGAAAAAACTAGAGAATGATTCCTGCTTGCAGCTCCCACTCATTCCCTCAAGGCCAAATGCCTATTGTATTTATTTAGTTGGCATAACTTATGTCCTGTAGATTCCCCCGATGACTTTTTGAACTTTGTTAGCTCCCTAATATTAGGGTAATAGCATCTTCTTGATGCCATTTAATGAAACTTCTTACTTCATTTTTAAAAAAAAAAAGTTGTCACTTCATCACAAAAGAGCTCTTTGCAATTTTCACCCCTAACGTGTGAACTATTTTGTGTCTCGTTTTTTTATAATTTATGAGGGTAAAATAGCCATAAACCATAACACAACTAATACACTCATAAACTTAAATTGATATGTGCAATAGGTTTATTTCCCCTTTTTGCTCCCTTGTTTTTGTTTCAATTCTACAAAGGAAGTAGTTTGATGTAATATGATCTGTTTCGCAACATTAAAAATAAAAACTTAGTTGTCAATTCTCGATTTTTTTCTTCTTAAAGTGCTTTGCATCTCAAAAATCCTTATAATAATTGTGTACGCTAGCAAAGCTTGTATGAATTCGACAGCAATACGATTTGTTGGTGAACTGATAATATATTACTCTCTCCGTCCCAATTTATGTGGTGGTGTTTGACTTGGCACAGAGTTTAAGAAATAGAAGTTGACCTTAGAATTGTTCAAATTTACCCTTGAAAAAAGTAAGAGAGAAGATTGGAATAATTAAAAAGTTGTTGGTAGCTATTAAAGTAAGTATGGCCCAATAGGGGTAAAATAGAGATAGTGCATTAAATAGTTGACAAATAAGGAAGTGTGACATTTTTTTGGACCGACCAAAAAGGAAAAAGTGATACATAAATTGGGATAGGAGTACCATAATTATATATATAGGCGAATTAGGAAGAAATTTCTAAAGTAACAAATTTTCTTGAGAGAGTTGTGATGTAGGGCTGGAGTGGTCTAGTTCTATGTTCTTAGCCATGGTCATGTGTGGGCCGAAGAGATTTGGGTGGCTTGATGGTAGTGTTGTGATGTTGGGTGAAATGGGTTTGAAGATGCGGTGGTGAAGACTAATAGTGTTAGATGAAATAGAGCACAACCAAGATTGATGGTGGATTACTGGGTCAAATCAACTTGCTTATCGGTTCTAGTTTTGATGGGGAAATTTGACTTAACCGGAATCTTACACTTCCATTGTTGTGGCTGCTTGTGAATCTTTTTCGACACTGATAGGAAGAGGGCAGGGGAAGGTTAGATTCAGATGAGTACTGGTGGTTTATTTGTGTGAATTTTGTCCATGAAGGAGAATTAGAGAATGAAACAAAAGAAATAAAATATGATAAATTACACACAGTATTTTAGTAGACTACTTGAACATAGGATGGCAACATCTGCTCATTCTAATGTGTGCATAAGATGCACTAGTATATAGATAACACTTCACAGCCTCTAGGGATTGCATAACATATATGTTAGTAAAACTCAAATATTATACTGAAATTGAAAGAGGTCTATACTTTCTTATCCAAAACCAGGAGAGGAATGTGTGTGTCAGTGTGTGTGAGAGCATGTCTGTGTGTGCGCATGAGAGAGAGAGAGTCACTGCACCTTCAAATTTCTAACTTGATGAGGGCAGCCCGCAGGTATAAAAACTGCATCCCCTAATTTTTGAATAAAGGTCCAAGGTTCAATTCCTGCAAAATACAGATAATCCAAAAGCTGTTAGAAGGAAAAAATAGTCTTCTCGTTAAGTAGGTAAGAACTCAAGCTATGAAATTCATGGATGAAACACTAACCATACTCTTCCTTGAGCTTCCTTTTGTGATCCTCAGTCAAGTAAAATGTCTGATCATGTATGGGGTGAACAACCTACAGTACAAGACAAAAAGAACTTGTAGATATAGATATAGCAAACAATACGCGTGGAAAATGCAACATTTGACATTACATATTAACAAATAAAGGGCCCTAACACAGAAAAAACTTTTTAACAATAGAAGCAAATGAAATGATATATATTATCAAAAATATTAACAAATTTGACTTAACCAAAAATGAACATCACACACAATATTTTATAACTTATTTCCTCATCTAACCTTACAAGACTGAGTTCTGAAACCACCCAAACCATAAAAACGTAAAAGACAATAGGGAACTTAGACATTTGACCTCTAACTTGGAAAAACTGATACCTCTATTGATAAAACCTTGTATTAATTTTAAATACCACAAGGTAAACATAACCAGTCCTTGTTTGCTATGTGAGCAAGATAGAATTTCAAGCTCCAATACAAAAACAACAGAAAGTAGCAGTATGTTTTAGGCTGTAGCATTTCTGTTCCCCCTACTCTCTCCTGGTTAGCTGAAAGAATACCTCAATAAAGTAATCTAGGAACTTAGTGTCTAGCTTTCTTGCTGAAACTGCACATTATCTAGTTTCTATTCATCTGTCTCTGCTACAAGGTAGATTTGGTTTCATTTCAAGCTACAGGTAATGTATTTCTGACCCAATTACAGGTGACAATATATATCTCAAAACCATGTTGCAGAATTCTGGAACATGCAAATTATAAATGCAGAACCCAATAAATCTGCAACCCTCCCCTAGCAAATTCTATTAATACCTGTGGAACCCGGCTACAGTAGATATGCCTGAATTCCTTGAAGTGCTTCCTGAGATATTCTTCTAACTTTGGAACATCTTGTCTTCTAAAGATGTCCCACAGTGCACCTCCTTCTATATTCTCAAGTACTTCACTTCTTCCCAAAACTGGATTACCTTTGCAATCATCACTTTTACCATGATCAATCTTAGTTGTACCACTTTCTTCAGGAGTGCTAGTAATATTGATCGCACCATTTGTTACCACCTCAGCACAATCACTTCCTGCTGGTTTGACACCGGAAGCAGATGCAACAATTGATTGATTGACACAACTTGATTCAGTGCTCAAGCTTTTATCTGCAAAGGGAGAAGTTTTTTCTTTATCTATTCTATTAAATCTCTCAGCTGGCACAGAGTGGCCCTCAATCAACTCAGATGATGCTTCATTTTCACATTCTTTCTCGTCCTCAGCCATCTGAAGTTCCTTTTTATCTTGGGCAGCATGTTTTCTTTTCAATTTCTCGATGGATGACAGATTTTCAGGCGTCATGTTTGTTGCATGAGTATGTGTCAAAACATTCACCTACATAATAATTTGAAAGTAGATAATTTAACTGATTAAACCAGACAACATATGAACAGACAATAGTTAACAGTTTAGTATCTCTTTTCAGGTAGATTAATTCATTGCAGTATTTTAAAAGGCACAATCAAACAGACTTAGACATCTCCTAGTGAGGAGATTAACAAAATGCATGACAACTTATTCTTCAAGTCTCACGCATAAGTTCAACTACATTAGATCCCTCCCTCCCATCCTTGATAAGTAGAGAACCTATAGTTTAGTTTCTGGGAAACATGTACCAGACTTCTATTTTATTGTTCCAATGGGTAAGCCTGTCAAATATACAGAGTCCGTTGCAAATAAACAGCACAGCATGAATAAGTCCACATCCTTAACGAAAAATCCTAACAGTGCATTTCCATGGCCAGAGCGCAGCATAGTATGCAAAAGACAGGAGAAAAAAACTAAATATGCCCCCCCAAAAAAATGATTGAGAGAGAGAGAGAGAGGGAAAAAAAGTATTAGGTATACCGCATCAGACATATCACAATGCAGCTTAGTAACTGAGTCACCACGCCCCAGCTCCTGTGGAACTCCATAAGCAATATATGTCTTTGGTCCCATGTCTGGCTTCAATGACTTTTTTGGCAGTTTGACTGCAAGATTTAAGTAGCCACTTTGTGGATGTGTATACTCTTTAAAAGGCAAGCTGCTAACAAACTCTGCGCCATGACGAGGTAACCGTTCATCAAATAAATCAGATGGAGGCCAATCTTTTAACTTCAGAATCTGGGGCCAGCCAGCATTATCAAATCGACCTTCTGAATACCCCTTAAAAAACTGGTGGATGTTAACTTCTACCTGCAATCATCCAAGTAAAAAATCTAATCATCACACAGAGTATCAATTAAAAGCAAATAACTATCTTCAAAAACTAAAATGAAGAAAGAAAAATATTGCAAAACATTGAATATGACACTCACTAAACCTGATGTTGTTCTAGATGGTCAATGGGGAATCACATTGAGATTATCAAGAAAATGAGACACGAAGAGTTTAGATTGATTTTCACAATTAAAGAATTAAAAAGATATAAATATAGTAAATAAACTTGAAACAAAAACACATGCCGCAAAGAAAAAAAGAAATAGTAATCAAAGAGCCCTTTCTCGAGGGATATTAGAGTGCAAAGAAATGCCTTGAAGTTGATTGTGATTCGAGAAGCATCAAATAACGTATGTACAAACACAGTTTCGTATTTCTCTACAGAATAGGATTAAGCGCTGTGTTTTTGGAATAAAATTGCTGAGGTTGCTGCTAGTTGTGCACTTTATAACAAAATATATTAAATGCAAATTAGCGCTTCCATTCATACACCTTCAGTCCATTTTAAATTGACTTTGCTTCTAGTCAAAGAGTCGCTTCACTCTCTGAGTCCAAGTGATTGATTATTTCTAAATCGCTCTTAGGCCAAAACGATAGTGGCCAATGGTGTTTTCAAGAAATTCTGACATGGAAAGGATAATTAACTTCTGATACTAGAAAAAATGTCACTCCCTCCATTTCAAAGCAAGACTTTTGAAACTTGTGATCTAAAAATAAGCCATTAGCATTTGAGTGCCTATAAATCATCTCGTTAAGGGTAAAAATGAGAATTTTGGAGTTGAAAAGTTTCTGAATTTAGAAAAGGTTCATTCTTTTTTAACAGACTTAAAGGAAACAGATTCAAATAAACTGGAATAGAGGGAGTAACAAGTTATTCTTCTAAACTGCACTACGTCAACCAAAATGAGCAGTCTATAGATTTACAGCACACAAAAGAACATAATTTTAATGAACGCTAGAGAAAGCAAACAGTATGCATAATTGATAGAATACCTACTCTATTAAAAAGTTAGGAAGGTCAGACATTAAACACAAAACAAAATATATGACAAATTAACTATTTCAAAATAGTAAAATATAAAATAACTAAAGGTAAGTTATCAATAGTAAAGGTAAAGTACCAAGCAAAGAATAAGCACACTACAAAAGGAAAACACAAAAAGAAAAATAAAAAAAATAACTGGAACCCTGTTGCGACTCTACAAAACACAACCATTTGCTTTAACCTAAACATAACAACAGGGTAAAACCATATCAATGACTTTCCATTAAGCATCGCGTTCTTCGAGTTTGATCTAAACTGTCAGTTCGTAATGTTATCAACTCCCAAGCAAGAGAATTAACACTGATACACCTCATGGATAACATTCTGAAAGTAAATTTTGACAAATTTAACTACAATATTCAAATGTCTAGCCAAACTAAGAGCTAAAAATCCATAATTATGTCTTAGAAAGCAGACCAAAATGGTATACGGAATAACGGATTACAAATACAAATAGAACTCCAAAAAGTAACAGAATTTTGATGAATGCGAGAAAGAAAAAAAAGCATTAAACTAACCTCACACCAATCTAAGCAGTTGATAGCAATGACGTCCAAAAGAAGAGGATGGTTTAAGTTCTTTATCTGCCGACACGCTCGCCACATAACCATGGGCTCCCAGCTTAACCCTGACGCAGTCTCAAGCACATTACCAACAATCACAGGCTCGCCTCTCACCCAATGATATTGGAAATGCTTCAGATCTTCCTGCTGAAGATCTTTAGCTGCGGGGCAGTATAAATAATTGTCATCAGAATCGTCACGAGAAGCTGCTTTACACAATTTACTTTTATGCTTATCATTCTCATCCACTGATTTTATACATAAGCATGACCCCTGAGGTAATTCAGGCACATTGTCCAATTTATATGTTTGGGCAACATCTTCAGCCTTTTCCAACAACTCAGAGACCGGATATTTTGACTTTGCCAGCAGGCACTTCAGCTGTAAAATTCCCTTACCACAGCCACCAAAATTCTCTGGTGGACAAGGGATGCTACCATCTTCATTGGATTTCCATTGATCAGCAGAATCACCAGAACTTTTTGGCAGAGGCCCTCCATTATCCTCAGGTTCCATTTTAAATGCAAACTTGGCATCTCCTATGGAATCATTTTCAACCATCTCCTTATTGGAAGACCTAGTAGTCCTTGGTTTTCTAGATTTGGAATCTGGTTTGCCGATTTCACCATGCAAATAACCTAACCCTTTGTCGGGAAATTCCATGATTACTTCTTCTTCACTTCCCTTAAGGTGACCATCTCTAAGCTCCCGACAACAAGCAAGGCAAAGATCATAGGAACAGCTGGAACAGTTCCTATGAAAATCAACAATAGATGTTTTGCAGTTGTTGCTGCACAAACATTGCTCAGTTTATTTTAACTTCATTCTAAAAGATTGACATGGAAAGAAGTGGTTCTTCATGCTTACCAGTACATTCGCTCGCTCATTTGACACTTTGCCTTCTGCAACTCTAACTCTGACACTGGTAATCCTACCAAAATAAACAAAAGATAGTCTAGTCACAATAGGAAGAAGCAGAAGATGCATTACACAGTCGGTTTTTCTTGAAAGAAGCTTAGTATCTTTCAACCTACTACACAAATCTATTTTTTATTATCTAGGAAATAATAGCAAGTATGTTAAACATTCCCCAATTAACATCAACTCCTTACAAATTCAACTCTATCCATATATACGAAACAGAAAAGGCTATTTTTTTTGTTTTTCCTAGCTGTGCCTATTGATATCACCTAACAAATTCTAAAATGCATATAAAGAGTTGCACAAATCAAAAGAATACGGCATATCAACTGAGAAACATAAAGAACTGTTACGGCATCCAAATTAAACAAGATAATAGAACCTTGAATCCTAGCTTCAACCTCCATTTCCATCACTTGCTCTTCGTTGAACCTTCTCAAGAAAGGCAAAAGTTTTTGCAGAATCAACTTAGAATATTGAAGTTTTTCTTCATCGCCAATCTCAAAATGTAAATTCTTCAAATCCTGGAAGAAAATTTCTGATAAGATCATAGAATATCTAATAAGAGCATAGGACCATAACTTAATTAAAGAGGAACAGCAAAAGAAAGCAACCCTTATTGGCCCATCCAACCGCAGGCATGCTTTGCAATTACAATTTTTAAGACAAACGGGACACTTCTCAGCAAAAGCCTCCTCCGGCATCCTAGGGTACCTATTATTGATCATAAAGGGAAAATGCATTCATGAGAAGAAACAAAAAGAAAGCTACATGAATGAAAATAATTGGCATTGAAGCTGACAGCATAAGTAAAATTGATTGGATATATAAAGCTTCAAATTGTTAAATGGTCATCATGCTGGGCATCTTATCAGTTGTGGCAGTAGCAATATCTAATCTAGAGACAAACTGCTCAAATAAAGTCGCAAGGAGCAGAGCATTGCCTCTTCATAAGTTCAACTCACAATTAAAAGTTCAAAAAATCTAGCACATACACCAACACGACCTATAATATAGTTTGTAAAAGTTTCAGTACCATGTGGTCATGCAAGGAACACAATATCGCTTTGTTATACAATTGGTACACCGAACAACCCTTCCTTTGTCATTCCTCTGGCACTGATGACACATATTGGATATAATCACATTGCCCTGCCAATGTTTTGAGTTCCAAACAAGATAATTTGGGGGTTAGTACTCATATTCTACAGGAATAAACTAAATGATCAGATTCTCAAACCAGGCATTTAGGAAGTTCAGATTTTTTACATTCTCATCCTTCCTCAGTCTATTCCTGGGATTTGATGCACCATCCTGCACAGCTGCATTATCCTGATTAGTTTTCTTTTCACGCATAGAAAATCTTCGGTAATCTGATGTTTCCACTTTCTTTTCTCCCTCAGCCTTCTGCTTTTTAATGTCGTTTCCTTCCTTGTCTGAATTCTCTTCTGCTGCAGAATCTCCAGCACTTGCACCATTCTCCGCAGCAACTTTTGACGGCTTTCGTCCGCGCTTCTTACTCCCAATTTTCTCACTTTCATCATTCTCTTGCGTTTTCCTGCCAGGCTTCCGACCCCTCCTTTTCCTACCTTTGCGGTCTTCTTCATCCAATTCATCCATTTGCTGATTAATTTCCCTTAACTTCTGCATAGCTTTTAAACTTGACCTTCTTGTCCTACAACGCACTTCAACAGACTCACCCTGCTTTATCTCCTTCTCTTCTTTCTCACTATCAATTTCATCTTCTTCTACCTTCTTCTTCTTACTCTTCTTACCAAAGTTACTCAAAGATGCCTCTTTCTCCTCCTCTTCTTTCCCATTATCAATTTGCTCTTCACTACTTTCCCTATCAGTGCTTTTCTTGAACGTACACTCTTTCTCCTCCTCTTTTACATCCACATCATTATTTTCTCTATCCGTGCGACCAAGGTCACTACTTTTCTCCAAAGAACCCTCTTTCTCATCAGATTGCTCTTTGTCCTCTTGTTTATCACCATCAATTGGGTCTTGGTTACCATTCTTTTTCCTACCCCTCTTACTGCTTTTCTTGAAAACAGACTCTTCCTTGTCTCCAGTTTCCTCTTTATCAATATTATTCTCCTCCAATCTTTGTAGCCCCTTCATGGGAGGTCTACCCCTCTTCTTAACTGGCTTACCCACATCCCCCATCAAAACATTGTCTTCTTCTTCTTCATTAGCATTACCCTTCTTTTCCTTAGGGGGTCTCCCTCTTTTCTTAACTTCACCCACCTCCTCTTCTTGTATATTTTCCTTCAAAGAACCTAACTTTCCCTCTTCTTCATCCATCATATTACTCATGTCCCCATTCTCTTCTTTAACATCTAAATTTTCCTTTAAACAACCTAACTTTCCTTCTTCTTCTTCCATATTACTCATATCCCCTTTCCCCCCCAAATTCCCATTCTCTTGTTCAAATACCATTCCTTTTCCCTTTTCCCTTAAAACGATGTCGTAGTTGCAATTTTCCCTCCCTTGGTCTCCTTCTTCATCAGTAGTAGTAAAATGAACTTGTTCAGCTTCCCAATCCTTTTTAACTACCAGTAATTCTTCTTCAGAACGACGCCGCTTTAAGTTGATATTACCATCTTGCCCTTGCCTTCTCATATTCTCCATCTGTTCAAATGTACGTATTGGACTAACACGTGCTTTGGGTAAGAGTTGTATATATAGATAGTAGTATTTAATATTTTACTACTTTTCTAATAATTAATTAATGAACCGTGTAATGAAAAACCATTGGCGGGTTAGGGTTTTTTGGGTAAAAGTTATTTAAGGAAACGGAAAAAGGGTGCGTGAAAATTTTGGGGGGGAAGTTGTAATATTTTTGGAAAAGTCCCGCCTATTTTGGGAAAAAGACCGTGTTACTGCTAATGTGCGCCTTAGGTGTAAAACGCTGATGGCATGGCATGGCATGATGATGTCGTTAGAATTGACAGAGTCACTATGTTTGCGTGGAGATTTGAGAACACCCATCAACTGCTGTACTTCCTTTTTTTAGATTAGATAAGTTTCGAGGACTCCTTTGTTTTTTTTTTGTAAGAATAAACAAAAGAAAGTTAAAAGTTGAACAAGAGAAAGTAAAGCGGTTTTGTATCCGTGTCTGTCCATATTAGGGGTGTGCAAAATCGAACCGGTATCGATATCCGAACCGTTACCGCTACCGATAAGCATAACGGTATCGGTATAACGGTTATTGGTTCGATAATGGTAAAAATTTCTAATACCGATAAGATATCGGTATGGTAACGGTTTCTATATATCATTACCGTTACCGTACCGATTACCGATAAGAATTTTTTTTATAATTTTTATGTATTTTATTTATTATTAGTATATTAATTTATATGTTAAAGTATAAATATTATTGCTACTAGTGGCTATTTGTCGTTACAAACATATGAGGCCTGACCCATTTTGAATTTGTCATTACAACATTCCAAGATGGGGAATGTTGGGGAGAAAACATTGCAGAAGGTGCATAGATGTTGGCGGAGGAAACATTACTGTAAAATGATAATCCCTTGATTGAGGTTGCTAATGTTGATAAGTAATATTAATAGCTGCATGTTTATGGAAGATATGAATGAAATTTACCTTCTTTTGGCTAATTTTCTTTTCTATAGGTTGTGCTGCTACTTGTAACAAAAGTTTATAAGTTGTACATTTAAGAGTAAAGCTAATCTTTTTATGTGCTTTTGTGAGATTTATTATTAATCCAGCAAGCTTTCTTTGATTACTTCCTTTCGTAAATCTGGGTTATTGTGGCTTCGGTATACCGCTTTCCGAACCATTAACTACCGAACCGTTAACTACCGATAACCGATAACCGATAACCGATAGCTTATCGGTATGGTATTGGTTTTACATAATTACATACCGTTAACCGATTTACCGTTACCGATAAGCTTTAAACCGTACCGTACCGTACCGTACCGTACCATGAACACCCCTAGTCCATATTGGGGTTCTTTGTTATAGAGCTTGTTTGGGTGGGTTTAAAAGCCACTTATTTTAAGTAGTTTATAAGTCAAAAAGTGATTTAAAAGTAAATTTTTGAGAAGTTAAGATTTCTTAATTTTTCAAAAAATGGCTTTTAAGCAACTTATGGCTTATAAGTCCAAAAATTTTGAGGTTCGAAATATAAAAATTGAACTAGAAATTGATACTTTGGCCATTGGGGTAACATCAAGGGTAAAAACTTCACTTATGTTACGAATTCAATGATCAAAGAGCTTCATTCTATTGTAATCTTTCCATCATTTTAATAGATTCACGTTTATTTTTTGAGAGGTAGCATGGTAAACATTAAAATTTTTACTAAATCAAATAGTGCGAAATAACTTCTGTATCAGCTTAAACCGAATTAGGTTAATCAGTCGAATTTGTAATGGGATTTACAAGTAATATGTAGTATCAAAGTTGATAACTTAACAAAATCAAGTAAATAACAAAAACACAAGTAAATGTTTTCTATAATAATTGCTTTAAGAATACAATTAACAGAGTCACTATATATGTTTGCGTGGAAATCTGAAAACACCCATGAAATGCCGTACTTCATTTTTTTTTTTAGATATTCCCTCCGTCCCAAATTAAGTATCTTACTTTTCTTTTTGGTTTGTACTCTTTTATTATATTTAGGAAGTTAGACAATTTAAATATCCTACATGGCAGATTTAAAACCATAAATTCAAAGGACATTTCAGTACATTGCACACATCTTTTATTTAGAAAGATAAAATTGAAAAATCTCCATATAATTCTTAAATTTCATGTCCAATCAAACTAAAACATTCAATTTGAGAAGGATGGAGTAGTTTCGAGGACTCCTTTGTTTTTTTTTTTTTTTAAGAATAGATAAAAGAAAATAAAAATTTGAAAAAATAAATAAAACCAAGAGAAAGTAAACCGGTTTTTGCATCTGTGTATGTCCATATTGGGGGTTCTTTGTTATAGTCGTTGCCTTCTTTTTTCCATCTTTTGGGGACAGTAGGGTGTCAATGGTTTTTCAAAAACCGACATAACCGACCGAACCGAACCGTGCCGAACTGAATTTTAAGTTCTTTAAAATAAAACCATAGGTTCTTATGCAAAGTCATAACCGTACCGATTATTGCGTTAGGTTTTTTATTTTATAAAAACAAACCGAAAAAATACCGAACCGAATAAATTTATATACATAAAATATACTTTATATATGAAACTTATATGTATAATTATATATAATTTAATTAATTCTAAAATCAACAAAGTAGATAATTTTTTTAACCGTTAATCCTTGGGGTGAAATTAGTAATGCGAAGCATCCCAACCTACTTAATTGTACTTTTACTACTACTAAAAGTTAAAACTAGCATGTTTCAATAGTGTATTGCTTTCGCCATTTTAAACTCTAAATTTCTTAAAATCTAGTTCCTGATGCAGTGACAAAATTTATTATAGAAGGTCTTCGTGGACCTTTTTTGCATTCGTCTTGTAAATTTTATCCACGGGTGAAGGTTTAATCTATTATTAAATTATGTCGACTTATGTTTATTTGAACTTTGATTTATTATAGAACAATTGACACGACTCGAATTCTCGGTTAGGCCGTGCGGGCACCCGACCACCTCCCCTAAATCTATCGGGCGAACCTTATTGACTGAATCGATATAAATTATGAAGAATTACCTTGAATGAAAATGAACCAAACTTTAACAACATAAGATAACCCCCAAGGATAGACAAATATACAAGATGTCTGAACAATACAAATAGCTACCCAGAAAACACAGTTTAAAAGGTTTCCAGATCAGACATCTAAGAAGGCCAAAAGATATACACATCTCCCGAAGGGAGCAAAAGTAAGGAAAACTGTAATATCTGAAGTTGGTGGCCGCAATGAAAAGGATGGCGCACCGTAGACAGCTGAGAACGTACTACTCCTCAATCCCGGCGCGACTGGCTGGGTCCTGGAGCAAAATCTGCCGAACGAAAAGAAAACACAAAAATAAATAGGGGGTGAGTCATAAGGACTCAATAAGTGAGGACTAACTAGCAACCTCGAAATATAGATACGCTAGTCAGGGAAACAGAAGTCATAACAGTCAACCAGATAAATCATTCACAGATAATTAATGCAATAAATATATACAGCTAAAAAAAATGCATAGAAAGATATGCAATGATGTATCATGATGCAATGGGGTCACATGTGCCCGAAACCTATATCCGGCGCGGGACTCTCATCGTCTACCAGGAGATATATACAATAATGATCTTTCACCGGCGCGGGACTCTCGTCGACTACCGGGAAGTATATGCAGTAATGACCCTTCACCGGCTCGGGACTCTCATCGATTACCGAAAAGTATATGCAGTAATGATAGCCAGAGTACAATGCTCAGATACTCAATGCAATACCAGCAACAGGACATAACATATAATATACAACGTAAATTCAAGGCTAAGGCGTAATGAGTACGCCTATCGGCAGCTACACACGTGGTAGAAAATTCACGAGGCCATGTGCCTCCAAAGAAATGGATATAATCACTTACCGTATTCCAAAGCTAGTCATGTTACTCAATCACTGCTTTTTTTCCTTTGGATTAACTACCAAACGATCTCTTTCTATTCAATAAGCAGAAAAATTATATCAAATAAAGCTAAAGGCTTCATTCCTTATATTTTAAGGCAATCAAGTTAGGAACCTGATACCCTATTCGAATACGCAATACGCAGGCCAGGCCTATGTACAGGGTTCAAAGTCCCATAACCAAACCCTAAATAAATTATATTTATATGGTGCCCATAACTCACTGAGTACGAATATATAATCATTTCCATCATCGGGGTCCAATTGACCCTTTAAACTATCAATTTACGTCATTAAGGCGATGTCTAATATCCCTATTTTTACCGTAAAAATATATTCAAACACACATAATAAGCTAAGATAATGAGTTAACATCATTACCTGAAGATTTGGGGTAGAAATTCCACTATTTTTCCACTCCTTTTTCTCTTTTTTCCTCTCTCTTTTCTAATTTTTCCTTTCTCTGTTTTGTTGTAATGTTTCTGCGTGATATTGCACTTTACTGATGCTAAGGGATCAAATCCCTTAGCAAACCGACAATATAGTTTAATTTTTTTTTTTTTTTATAATAAAAGCGCTACGATGATTAAAATTAAAATAGAATCCTAGAGAAGTCGAAATGATCCCAAATTTTTCAAGTAAGTTATACAAAATATATGTAACATACTCACGAAGACGGATTTCAAATCGGACTCCCGAAACTCAAGATGTGAATTTAAAGGAAAAAGGTCAAATTATTTAACTTTCGGCATTTTAGCGGAAACTAGCCGAACAACATCGAAATTCACTTTCGAAAAATCACAAAATTCACAAATAATCATACGAACCTAACGGCGCTTTTGGATTTCGAATCGGAGCTCATTCACCAAAACCGAGCTCAAAAATCTCTTTTTAATATTTATCGACAATAAAAACTGAAACCTTCTTCCGATGCATATCAAACGAGGTCTGATTTAGCTCCAATTTTACAAATAGGTCCTAATGGACCTTATGAATATTTTAAAATTATCAGCATGCCAATCGTAGTCCTATCTTCCGAAACGACTGACCGAGGTCATTTCATTCTCCTCCACTTAGACTCTCGTTCGTCCTCGAACGAGCAAGAGTCTAAAATAGATTTCACACCTCTAATGAGAATGCTTACACAAATTTTCAATGACATTTACTACGAAACCAAAATCATATACAATGATAAGAACTTTTAGGCTTTAAAGACCAAGTTCGAACCTGAATCGTCGAAGAGGTAAGGATACCTCTCACGCATACTGGACTCGAGCTCCCAAGTGTCCTCCTCACGTGGACGATTATTCCATCGTACTCGAACCTTCGGAATCTGCTTCGAACGAAGCTTCCGGACATCACGTGCAACTATAGCAACTGGGAACTCCTCGTAGGCCAGATTCACATCTAGCTGAGCAGGGTCTAATTCGATCACTTCGGAAGGATCTCGGATACACTTCCGGAGCATCGATACATGGAAAACTGGGTGAACTAGCATAGAAGCTGGCAAGTCGAGCCGATAAGCTACCTTACCAATACGCTTCTCAATACGGAAATGGCCAATGAACTTGGGACTAAGCTTTTCTTTCCTACCAAATCTCTTTACACCTCGCATTGGTGACACTTTTCAGAAATACCATGTCCCCGACCTCGAACTCTAACTCTCGGCTCCTCCGGTTCGAATATGAAATCTGCCTACTCTGGGCGGTCCGTAAATGATCCTGAATAACACGAACAACCTCAAGAGTCCGACGAACCATATATGAACTCATCACCTCGACATCTCGAGACTCAAACCGGCCAATAGGAGAACGACATCGATGACCGTATAAGGCCTCAAATGGTGCCATCTGAATAGAAGACTGATAGCTATTATTATAAGAGAACTCTGCTAACGCCAAATGATTATCCCAGTAACCCCCGAAGTCCAATGCACAAGCTCTCAGCATGTCTTCTAAAATTTGAATAACCCGCTCGGACTGACCCTCAGTCTGAGGATGGAATGATGTACTAAGCTGCACCTGGGTCCCCAACTCTCTCTAAAAAGACTGCCAGAACTGAGAAGTAAACTGGGAACCACGATCTGAGATAATGGATATAGGAGTACCATGCAATCTAACCACCTGCTCAATGAAAATCTGAGCCAGTCTCTGAGCTGAATCAGTAGTCTTTACAGGGATAAAATGAGCTGATTTAGTCAGACTGTCGACAATGACCCAGACTGAATCGTGGCGCCGCAGGGTCTTTGGCAGACCAACTATAAAATCCATCGTGATGTGCTCCCACTTCCACTCGGGAATGGGCAATGCCTGAGCTAACCCTGTTGGTCTCCGGTGCTCGAACTTAACCTGCTGATAGTTCAAGCAACGAGATACATAATCAAACACATCTTTCTTCATCCCTTTCCACCAGTATAGCTCTCGGGGGTCCTGATACATTTTTGTAATACCAGGATGAATGGAATAACGCGAGCTATGAGCTTCACCGAGCACTGACTGCCTCAAATCCCCAACATCAGGAACACAGAGTCGACCATTAAACCGAAGAATTCCATTTGAATCAAGCTCGAATGAGGGAACTCCTCCACTTAGGACATGACCACGCAACTCCTGCAGATGAGGATCCTCGAACTGTCTTCCCTTAATCTCATTAACTAAGGAAGACTGAGCTGCAATACATGCTAAGACTCGACTGGAGTCTGGGAGAAGAAATCTTACGCCCAAGTCGCCAAGGGACTGCAATTCTCGAGCCAATGGTCTCATATCAGCATAAAGAAAAGCCATGCTGCCCATGGACTTCCTGCTCAAAGCATCTGCTACCACGTTCGCCTTCCCAGGATGATAATGGATAGTGAGATCATAATCTTTAATCAATTCAAGCCATCTCCGTTGTCACCCATTAAGATCCTTCTGAGAGAGAAGATACTACAGACTCTTATGATCTGTATAAATCTAACAAGGCTCGCCATAAAGATAATGGCTCCATATCTTCAAAGCAAAGACCACAGCTGCCAATTCTAAATCATGAGTCGTATAATTCTTCTCATTCGGCTTCAACTGTCTGGAAGCATAAGCAATTACCTTCCCGTGCTGCATAAGAACGCAACCAAGGCCCACACGAGATGCATCACAATAAACTACGAATCCACCGATGCCCGAAGGAAGGGATAACACTGGAGCTGAAGTCAATAAGGCCTTAAGCTTCTGGAAGCTGGCCTCACACTCATCGGACCATCGAACCTGAACTGCCTTCTGCGTTAGGCGAGTCAGGGGAGCTGCAATAGTAGAGAACTTTTCTAGAAACCTCCGATAATAACCTGCCAATCCAAGGAAGCTGCGAATCTTCGTCGGAGTGGTAGGATGATGCCATTTCTGCACTGCTTCAATCTTCTTCGGATCAACCTTGATACCTTCACTAGATACCACGTGACCCAAAAATGCTACAGAATCAAGCCAAAACTCACATTTCGAGAACTTGGCATACAACTTACGATCATGGAGGGTCTGAAAAACCACCCTCAGATGATAATCATGCTCCTCGTGGCTACGAGAATAAATAAGAATATCATCAATGAAAATAATGACAAAGGAATCAAGGAATGGCTTAAACACCCGGTTCATGAGATCCATAAAGGCTGCAAGGGCATTAGTCTGCCCAAAAGACATAACTAGGAACTCATACTGGCCGTAATGAGTCCTAAAAGCAGACTTCGAGATATCTGACACGCGAATGATCGCAGATCGATCTTATAAAATAATTTGGCACCCTGCAACTGATCAAATAAATCATCAATACGAGGCAATGGATACTTATTCTTGATGGTGACCTTATTTAGCTGACGATAATCAATTCACATCCGCATAGTCCCATCTTTCTTTTTCACGAATAGAACAGGAGCACCCCATGGAGAAATACTCGGCCTAATGAACCCTTTATCAAGCAAATCTTGCAACTGCTCCTTCAGCTCCTTTAACTCTGATTGAGCCATGCAATAAGGAGGGATAGAAATATGCTGAGTCCTTGGCACTATATCAATGCCAAACTCGATCTCTCGATCAGGAGGAAGTCCTGGCAAATCATTTGGAAACACATCAGGGAACTCCCTAACGACAGGAATAGAATAAAGAGATGGAATCTCCACTGTGGTATCTCGAACCATGGCAAGATACGCTAAACACCCTTTATCCATCATCCGTTTTGCCTTCAGGAAAGAAATAACATGCCCCCTGGGTGGCAAATAAGAACCCTGCCACACCACCGGTGCTGAACAAGGAAGAGACAACTGAAGAGACTTGGCATGACAATCTAACGTGGCATGACACGACGCCAACCAATCCATGCTAATAATAACATCAAAATCAACCATATTTAGGATTAGAAGATCTACTAGTGTCTCACGACCCCTAAAAGATATGGTACAAGTTGGATAAACTCGATCCACGATGATAATGTCTCCAATAGGAGTAGAAACACAGAATGGATCACGAAGACACATATAATCAACATGAAAACCCGAAACAAAATAAGGAGAAACATATGAATATGTAGATCCTGGATCCACCAAAGAATATGCATCTCGACCACAAACAGATAAAATACCTGTAACAACAGCTGGTGATGCCTCGGCATCCTGCCTGGCCGGCAGTGCATATAGCTGTCTCTGCGGCTGAGCTGAACTACCACCCTGAGATCCACCCCTGGAGGGATCACCTAAACCACGACCCCGACCTCTACCAGATGGTGGTGCACCTCTAGCTGGCTGAGACCCTGAAGGGGTACCCTTAGGCTGATGCTGCATAGGCGCTAGAGGGCGAGGAAAAGAACTGCTACTACCCTGCTAATAGAGATAAGGGAAATCTTTCTTATGATGCCCTAGCTCACGACAATGGAAACACCCTGGGCCATACTGGCGCTGCACAAACTGCTGATGAGTACTAGGAGGAAACTGGGGATGACCCCGTCGAGGTCCTGGCGCGTCCTGAAAACCACGCGCTGGAAACTGAGCTGGTCTGACAGTGATAAGGGGCCATCAAGGATTGGGTCCAAACTCATAAGGAGCCGCCCGTTGTGGGGTCCACCCCCTGGAGGAGTTGCGTTGCTCGGGGTGGTCATGGTGGTGTCAGGGACGGACCTCTATTTGGGGTTGATCCGACGATATAAGATGTGAGTTGCGCTTCTACCATCAACTATGGCTTTTGGTAGAAATGGTTGCAGCCCACTCTTAAAGTTTGGTATCAGAGCCAACCTGGGTTCGATTCTTGGCTACACCATGCGAAGTTCGTGGACGAACTTGCTTTAAAGAAAGGGGGGATGATAAGAGGCCATCAAGGATTGGGTCCAAACTCATAAGGAGCCGCCCGTTGTGGGGTCCACCCCCTGGAGGAGTTGCGTTGCTCGGGGTGGTCATGGTGGTGTTAGGGACGGACCTCGATTTGGGGTTAATCCGGCGATATAAGATGCGAGTTGCGCCTCTACCATCAGCTATGGCTTTTGGTAGAAATGGTTGTAGCTCACTCTTAAAGTTTAAGATGATAAGGATCAATACGACAAGACAAAAAGAATGATAGGAGAGCGAGACACTTCTCGAACTCCCTACAAAGTAACCCCGGGGAACTTGTCCCGAGATACCCTCGTATCGGCGTCTAGAAGGACCTACACTATGCAACCACCCTCGAGTCGCACCCGGGACTCGCAAGTAGAATGATCGGGTGTCGGTTCAAGACTCAACTAGGATCCGCTAGTGAATTCAAGCAACCAAGAAAGGGTTTCTTCATTAAAAGAGATAAACACTATTCATCATTCATAAGATTCAAAGGTAAGCTAAGGTTTGAAGAGGTTATGTGAACTATTTATAGACTTCACTTACACATAGTAAAAGCCCAAAAATACCCCCAAAGTGGGTTAAAACAATAAAGGCCACGTAGGGCTATAATTGTCAAAGCATATCCCGCGACACCTCAGCAAAGTAGGCGCCCAGCCTACTAGCACTAGGCGCCCCGCCTGTTGTCTGGAAGGCTGAATGAGCAAAGCAGGCGCCCCACTAGGCGGTCCGCCCCTTTAGTGGGCGGCTCAATTTCGAGAGAGTTGATTTTGAGTAGGCGTTCCGCCCATTTGCAGAGGCGGTCCGCCCACTCCTGGTACTTCTTGAATTGCTCCCGAAAGTGCCCCGGATGCATCTCCAAGTGGCCTAAGCGATCCCCCATCCATGGCACTCAAAAGCATGATCTTCAAGCTACTCTCTGAGCCCTCTTTCAAGTCCCTCCACATCAAGTGAAGATGGGTGTCTTGAATCAACTTGGCTTGACTCCTAGTGAACGGCCTTGAGGTATGCCCCGCATCAGACAGGAGGCCTACTCTGATGCTAATAACTCCTACCTCCATACGAGGCACTAGCATGCCCTGGACCACGAGATCTCTTACTCTCCCGCTCTAACTCCTCTATCTCCAATCTATGATAGGCCTCATACCTCCTGGTAATATCGACAACGACATCAAATAGAGTACCAGCCTCAATCTCATGAGCCATCTGGGACCGCAAATAAGGAGAAAGCCCATCAATAAAACGTCTGACCCTCTCAGAGGGCTCCTGCACGAGATCTGGAGCATAGCTGGACATCTCTGAAAATAAAAGCTCGTACTCCGTGACTGACAGGTTACCCTGTCCAATCCTCTCAAACTGTCTCCTCTTCTCATCCTGCTGGCTGCGAGGGAAAAACTTCTCCATGAATCAATGGGAGAACTCACTCCAGGTAAGCTTAGGCAAGCCCTGCCTAGCTGATCGGAGTGCGGTCCACCAAGCTAAAGCCGGACCCTCAAGCTGGAAGGCAGTATAATCAGTTCCATACTGCTCAAGATATCCAAGGGCCTCTAAGATATGCTGACATTGATCAAGAAACTCACGAGGCTTAAACTTATCTGATTTCTGACCAGAGAACTTCGGAGGACTAAGTCGGGTAAAATAATGCAACCTTGCCGGATCATCAACCTGACCTGCTACCTAAATTGGCTGACCAGCCCGAACAACCGGAGGTATAACACCCGCTACCTCTGGAACATGACCACATGGAACATGAACTGCTGGGGCTATATGTGGAGGTAGAATGGGGGCTTCCTGAACCTGAGAACCAATATCTACCACAGCCTGAGGAGCTGCCTGAGGGATAGGAGCATCTACAGCAGCCTGAGGAATAGGAGCACCTACGGCAGCCTGAGGAATAGGAGGTCCCTGGGGCATCTGCGTCGCTAAGAATCTCATAAAAGCGTCATGAAGTGCGGGGGGAACGAGTAAGCTCTGCTCCCCCTGCCCAGCAAAAGCTGGCACTACCGGAACCTCTGCAGCAGGATCAACACGATCCACCATCCTCGCGGCCTGGGCAACTCTACCTCTGCCTCAACCACAACCTCTACCGCGGCCAACATCGCCACCTCTCGGAGCAGCAGGCATAGGGGCGACCGCTGGCTCCTCCGCCTCTCGCTGAACGTTTGCGCGCGTTCTCACCATTTACTGTGGAGAATAAAAATATTTAACTTCAGATAAGCAGACTCACGCACGACGAGGAATGAAAGAAAGGAACTGCCTAAATGCCATCATAGCCTCTCGTAGATAGGTACGGACGTCTCCGCCGGATCAGCGAGACTCTATTAGACACTGTCATGATCTGGAAAGACTCTAAACTGAGCTCTGATACCAATTGACACGACCCGAATTCTCGGTTAGGCCGTGCGGGCACCCGACCACCTCCCCTAAACCTGTCAGGCGAACCTTATTGACTGAATCGATATAAATTGTGAAGAATTACCTTGAATGAAAATGAACCAAACTTTAACAACATAAGATAACTCCCAAGGATAGACAAATATACAAGCTGTCTGAACAATACAAATAGCTACCCAGAAAACACAGTTTTAAAGGTTTCCAGATCAGACATCTAAGAAGGCCAAAAGATATACACACCTCCCGAAGGGAGCAAAAGTAAGGAAAACTGTAATATCTGAAGTTGGTGGCTGCAATTAACTGGATGGCTCACCGTAGACAGCTGAGAACGTACTACTCCTCAATCCCGGCGCGACTGGCTGGGTCCTGGAGCAGAATCTGTCGAACGAAAAGAAAACACAAGAACAAATAGGGGGTGAGTCATAAGGACTCAATAAGTGAGGACTAACTAGCAACCTCGAAATATAGATACGCTAGTCAGGGAAACAGAAGTCATAACAGTCAACCAGATAAATCATTCACAGATAATTAATGCAATAAATATATACAGCTAAAAAAAATGCACATAAAGATATGCAATGATGTATCATGATGCAATAGGGTCACATGTGCCCGAAACCTATCTCCGGCGCGGGACTCTCATCGTCTACCAGGAGATATATACAATAATGATCTTTCACCGGCGCGGGACTCT
Organism: Petunia axillaris subsp. axillaris; assembly: GCA_029990575.1. Lineage (NCBI taxonomy): Eukaryota > Viridiplantae > Streptophyta > Magnoliopsida > Solanales > Solanaceae > Petunia > Petunia axillaris. The sequence goes on along the minus strand of JARKNS010000004.1, from coordinate 97,715,460 downwards.
CATCGACTATCGGGAAGTATATGCAGTAATGACCCTTCACCGGCTCGGGACTCTCATCGATTACCGAAAAGTATATGCAGTAATGATAGCCAGAGTACAATGCTCAGATACTCAATTCAATACCAGCAACAGGACATAACATATAATATATAACGTAAATTCAAGGCTAAGCTGTAATGAGTATGCCTATCGGCAGCTACACACGTAAGAAACACGTGGTAGAAAATCCACGAGGCCAGGTGCCTCCAAAGAAATGGATATAATCACTTACTGTATTCCAAAGCTAGTCATGTTACTCAACCACTGCTTTTTTTCCTTTGGATTAACTGCCAAACGATCTCTTTCTATTTAATAAGCAGAAAAATGATATCAAATAAAGCTAAAGGCTTCATTCCTTATATTTTAAGGCAATCCAGTTAGGAACCTGATACCCTATTCGCATACGCAATACGCAGGCCAAGCCTATGTACAGGGTTCAAAGTCCCATAACCAAACCCTAAATAAATTATATTTATATGTTGCCCATAACTCACTGAGTACGAATATATAATCATTTTCATTATCGGGGTCCAATTGACCCTTTAAACTATCAATTTGCGTCATTAGGGCGATGTCTAATATCCCTATTTTTACCGTAAAAATATATTCAAACACACGTAATAAGTTAAGATAAAGAGTTAACATCATTACCTGAAGATTTGGGGTAGAAATTCCACTATTTTTCCACTCCTTTTCCCTTTTTTCCTCTCTCTTTTCTAATTTTTCCTTTCTCTGTTTTGTTGTAATGTTTCTTCGTGATATTGCACTTTACTGATGCTAAGGGATCAAATCCCTTAGCAAACCGACAATATAGTTTAATTTTTTTTATTTTTTTATAAAAAGCGCTACGACTATTAAAATTAAAATAGAATCCTAGAGAAGTCAAAATGATCCCAAATTTTTCAAGTAAGTTATACAAAATATATGTAACATACTCGCGAAGACAGATCTCAAATCGGACTCCCGAAACTCAAGATGCGAATTTAAAGGAAAAATGTCAAATTATTTAACTTTCGGCATTTTAGCGGAAACTAGCCGAACAACATCGAAATTCACTTTCGAAAAATCACAAAAGTCACAAATAATCATACGAACCTAACGGCGCTTTCGGATTTCAAATCGGAGCTCATTCGCTAAAATCGAGCTCAAAAATCTCTTTTTAATATTTATCGACAATAAAAACTGTAACCTTCTTCCGATGCCTATCAAACGAGGTCTGATTTAGCTCCAATTTTACAGATAGGTCCTAATGGACCTTATGAATATTTTAAAATTATCTGCATGCCAATCGGAGTCCTATCTTCCGAAACGACTGACCGAGGTCGTTTCATTATTTACTAAAATTAACCGAACACGAGTTTAACAGTCGAAATAATGTAAATAATTGTCTAGCTTTTTGTTTATTTATTCTTACCCACTTTTTCATAATGTTATCTAGAGAGTAGGTATTGTAAAGTGTTTCATTGTCGCATATTGTAATGAATCATTTTAAGCACACTTCGCCAAATATTCAATTGATTGTGATATCATTGTTGTCTCTAATATCATTTAGTACTCTAGTAAGATGATATTTATATTTTAATTTAATCACTAGAACTATATGAATTTTGCAATGAAAGTGATACTTGTTTTTCAATATTGTTGTCTTGTACGATAAAAATTGTAGTTTTAGTCGATAATTTTTTTTAAATAAAAAAAACCGAAAATTAACCAAGCCATACCGAAACTGAAGAGAAACCGATATGATTGGGACGGTTTCGAAAATCTAAATTTTGGTTATACATTCGAGAATAACCGAAAAATTGGTATGTTACAAAATTTTCGAAATAACCGATCAAACCGAATCATTGACACCCCTAGGGGACAGCATGCATGATAAGGGGACGGTTTAATTAAAGTTTATTACTTGCTAGCTACTGCTAACACTCAATTCTAATTACATATTATAGTTGTTTGGCTAAGTTTCTCAGAAGTCATTATATCCTGTTTGGTCAAGCTTCTCATAAGGCAAAAGTAATTTTTTTTTAAGAAAAAAGCGCTTTTGAAGAATTTTTAGTTTGGCCAAAAGAAAAATGTACTTGTGAGAAGAAGCAGAAGCAAATTTTCTGATGTTGGGGAGAAGCTACAAATTTTTGCTTCTCCCCAGAAGCAGAAGCAGATTATTAATTTTTTAAGACAAAAATATCCTTATAAAAAATATTTATTTAACATATTATATTTAATTATTTTAACCAATATATTTTTTAAATATAAATAAAACTTTATTTTTATGCTTCCCTCTTTTCGTTTAACCTTATTTCTATTGATTAAATACCATAGTATATATTCTGTTTTATATTTTATATTTAAACTAAATAAAAATAAAATATTAAATTAACTCTTTTATTGAAAAAATATTTAAATCTTTGGTACGTTTAAACAATATTAGTCGCATAATGAATTTTTATAATGCACTTTTTCGTAATCTGACACACTCAAAAGTACTTTTTGTAAAGATTATCCAAACACAAATTGTTTAGAAAAGCACTTCTCAAATCACTTGGCCAAACATAAACTGCTTATTCTTTAAAAGTACTTATCTAAAAAGTGTTGCGGGTCAAAATAAAATACAAGAAAATAATAGGAGCGAGACTCGTCTCGGACTCCCTATAAGGTATCCACAGAGAACTTGTTCCGTGAAATCCTCGTATCGTGCCAAGATGTACCTACGCTAAGCAACTACGCTCGAGTCACAGGAGGAACTCGCAAGCAGAATGATCGGGGAGGGAGGAGGGGGGTTTGGGGATCAACTAGCTCACCTAGCAGACTCAAACCAACAAAGGGTTCTTTCTTTCATTCAAAGAGATTCTACTCTTGAAAGTTTGTTCATCATTCATCAAAGGCTAACTAATGGAAATGAAATATTAATGGCCCTTTTATAGGTTCCTTACACATGTAATAAAAAGTTTAAAAGACCCCTAAAGTGGGCTAAAAGGATAGAAACCACGTAGGGCTAGAATGGAAATTACATAGTATTAGAATTAGAATGCCCGTCAAACAAAGGAGAGGGTGGGCGGTCCGCCCATTGGCCTAGGCGCTCCGCCCCTACTGTGAAGTGGGCGGTCCGCCTCTGTAAAGCGGCGGTCCACCCCTTTGAGATCCAGAGAGCTCCCACTTTTATACTTAGCCAACTTTTGGCTATCTTCAACTAGGCGGTCCGCCTCATTCTGGGAGGTCTTGAGACGCCTCAAAGTGGTCTTGAAATGCTCTTCCTTGAACTTGGATGGTTGCTCGGTTTGCCCCGTATCATCCTCCCCTTATTGAGAAGATTTCATCCTCGAAATCAAGGCGTGGTCCCTCATGGCATCGTCAACTTCTCGGGGTGGCCAATACTCTCCTTCTTTGTCCTTCTTGAACGTCACTTTGACATAGGTTTCTTCCAAGATCTTCCTTGCCTTAGCATGGAGCTTAGGACCTACAAGCAACAACAAGGAAATACAAGCAAACTTCCTACTTCGAAAGTAGGTTAGTGCAAGCAGTGTGGAAAACACAGTTTTGTGGTATAACCAAGCATCAATAATAAGTACAAATATCAAGTCTCCAAGGAGATCATCAAGTACTTGATTCAATGAAAACATGCACTCAACACAATAATGAGCAAATAGGTCATGGGGACATAGAAATTGCAAGATCAAGCTATCAAAATCCCCTTGATCCTTAAGCTCACTACCAACATACCAATCTATCCTCAAAGTGTGATCAACATGTGGAGTGGAGTGAGTCACATGACCTATCCTACAAGTAGTATCAAGTACTCCACTCCCCTTCTTTAGAGTATATTTACTCACACCAAGGGATTCCTTTTCACCTCCAATTTTATCACCTAGGCAACCCTTCTCAAAAGACAAATTATCATGAAAGGTATTGATAATGGCCTCTTCTTCATCACAACCCAAACAAGCAATAGTAGGGTCACTCAAAGATTCATTTACCTCATTCAAGTTCTCTCACAATGGGTTGTCTAACGAATCAAACCCTTCACACCATGGGGGTTCTATTTTACTACACACCCTAGTCCGATACAAGTCATTACCACTAATGAGGATGTCTTCAAACAATGGATTAGTAAAAGCATGCATCTCAATATCATGATCATGCATAGATAAGTTATCAAGACTAGGTTCACTTGAGGAGTCATCATAGACAACCTTGTCCAATTTATACAATTTAGACTCCTCAAGATCAATACCTTCCTTACCATAACACATTAGTCCACCAAATAGGAGCATATCAAGAAAGGTATGATCAACTATCTCATCTTCCCCTTTGTCAAAGATTAGTGGTGTGTCATAGCAAAGTTCACAATCATTGTCAACTATCAAATCTACACTAAGGAGGGGCTCAATGAACAATGAGCTCACATCATGATGTGGCATAGCATCCCTCTCAACTAGTGTTACACAAGTACTCGCAAGTTGACTACTAGACTCTTCACTAGTGGCATATTCACTAGATGCATCACAAGCACCAATTAATGTTGAATCATCGCAAGACAAATAGTTAGTAGGCTCATGAAAATGTGAAGTAACACTTACATTTGTAGTACTTCCTTGATCACTCACAAGGCTTGAAGTGTCAAATGCAACTCCTCCTTCATGAAGCTTACTTTGAAGATTTTCCTCCTCTTGTCTTTCCTTCCAAGCACATGGTTGAGGCTCCAATGGCTTGTCTTCATTGTACCTCCACAAAACTAACACAAGAAAAGGTAGAAGATGGAGAATTGTTAGAACAATGGGTGCTCTCACACTCAATTTTTCTTTCCTCACCTCTCATTTCTTTCATTTTTCCCTCAAGGTCAAGTGTAGTATGTGGTGACAATCCACTCACATCACTCCTCAAATCCTCTCCTTTTTATTCTCTTGGATTGTCACTGGTCACTCCCTCACTTCTCTCTTTCTTTTCTCTTTCATTTGAAGTGGAGTGACCTTAACTTTCATCATACAATATCAAGACAATAAGGTTGTTTGCCTCGGGTTCAAGTACAATGGGTGACTTTGCTTTAGCCGTTTCCCTCAACTCCTTCATATGCTTGTAGTCTTCTCTTACTTGCCTCGGAGTCAAAGGTCTAAGCACATACTTCCTCCCATCTTGCTTGACCGTGTAGGAGTTGGTCCGGCCATCATGTACCACACAGCTATCATATTGCCATGGTCTCCCAAACAAGAGATGGCAAGCTTGCATTGGGACCACATCAAACATGATTTTATCCCTATAGTTCCCAGTGCTAAACTCAATCAACACTTGTTTCACCACTTTCAACCCACCACACTCGCTTAGCCATTGTAAACGGTAGTTTTGGGTGCTTTAGAGTGGGTAATTTCGATTGGGAAATCAAGGTTTGGCTCACTATGTTGGCACAACTCCCCGAATCAACAACCATTGAGCATACTTGCCCCATCACACGATATTTAGCATGAAAGAGGTTTTCTCTTTGATCATTTTCTACCTCCTCTTCCATGAATATGGTACTCAAGCTCCTCCTAACCACCAAAAACAATTGAGGATCTTCTCCCTTTTCGGTAGCCTCCTCACAAGCAACTTCCTCATCTCCCTCTACATCCTCAACCTCGGGTTCACTGTCTTGCTCATACACCAAATTGCCTCCACAACTATGGTCATTCTTGTAGGACAATCTCTAGCAAAATGACCATAGCTCTTGCACTTATAGCATTGAGTAGAAGTAGAAGTAGGATTGCTCAAGCGAGTTTTAAAAATACCTTCCACATGTTGTGTAGACTTCTCATATGGCTTCTTTGCCTCTTTGCTAGCACTTGCACCACTTGCACCACTTGCACTTGGAAAGTTTGCATTTGGAGTCTTCCACTCCTTTGGCTTGCTCACGGGAGTAGGAGTGTTGCTTTTGGACTTCTCCCCCATAAGCCAATTCTCGGCTTCAATTGCGGCTTTAAAGATGTCTTGAAGTGAAAGATAAGCATGCAACCTCAATTGAGAGGCTATACCATAGCTCAAGCCATTCTCGAAATGGATCACGACTTGTTCTTCACCCTTGGTATCCATATCCAATTCCATCCGGGTCTTCTCAAACTCATCATAGTACTCATGAACCGTCTTGACACCTTGCTTTAGATCATAAAGCTTTTTGAGTTGCTCTTGAAAATACCTTGGAGTCATATACTTTCTATCCATACGAACTTTCAGTTCATCCCAAGTCACATTCACATGCACGCCCATTCTTCTTCTTGACCTCTTCATAGACTCCCACCACATAGTAGCATAGGCCTCAAAGGTAGAAATAGCATAAGTGCCCTTTTTCTCCTCGGTCATCTCATTTGTGTCAAACACCCTCTCTATGAGTAGTACCCATTTCATGTATTTTTTCGGATCACAAGTTCCATTGAAGGTTGGAAGATTGAGCTTAACACTATTAAGGTTGTTGTTGTCATGAATACCACGGTTAGGCTCCGGTTGGCCTCCATAATGGTCATCATAAGAAACATATTCTCTCCTAGCATTCTTTCCATCAAAGCTCATGGGTGGCTTCGACCTCGGCCTCTACCCCTATCCACATTTCGACCCCAATTCATTTGCCTCCTAGGTTGATAATAAGCATCATACCCATAGGCTTCATCACCATACTCGGCCTCCTCCCCTTCTTGAGCCTCAACAACTTGCTCAAGAGGTGGAACAAATCTAATGGGTCTTAGAAGTGGAGCATTTCCTTGGGGATTGCCCAAGTTGTGGGGAATGCCCAACACATGCTCTTGTGGAGCCACATCATTCTTTTGCTCAAACTTCTTTGCTATCTCCGCAAAATGTCTGGGAGTCATAGTAGAACCTCGGCTTGTCCCTTCTCCGGACTCAATTTGGACGCTCGGGGTCCTCCTTTCAACATTCTCAAGCCTCAAGGTTATGTACTCCAACTTGGACATGATAGTTTCCAAGGCTTTCTTTATGGAATCATCTCCCTCATTTGCCATTGTACCTATAAAATAAACAAACGTTAGTGAAAACACCTCACTCACACCCTCACGTGTATAGCACTCGGTTCGCTCGTTTAGTGGTGGTGGATATTTCACTCAAGTTTGAATTTAGAAGCTTCACGCAGTTGATCAACAAACCACAACTCAATCACTCAATCCACAAGTCAAGTGTACTCTGGGGTGAGTGGAGTTAATGTAACTCTATTCGACGATACACACTTTAAAGTGAGGACTTGAGTCAAATGATACTACGAATCTTCTTCGAATTCTACTTTCCTAACAAGGCACAATGATCCTAAAAACTCAAAGACTAGTACCAACTTAGTAGGAAAGTTACTTAGGGAAATACTAGTTGGATGGTATGCAAGCAAGGAAACAAAGAATCCTAGGAGAAACTACCCAAGCCGCACTTCACAGAAAGTAGGCGCCCCACCCTTCTCCAGTGGGCGGTCCGCCCCTTTTGCTGCATTGGGAGGTGGGCGGTCCGCCTCTTCTACTAGGCGCCCCGCCTCCCCAAAGTCCAGAGAGCTATCAAAAAACAGGCGGTCCGCCTCTATAACTAGGCGTACCGCCTACTGTTTTTCAGCACAGTTCAACTTCGTGTTTCTTGGTTTTAGCACCCAAAAATCCAATAAATCTCACGCTGTTTTAGCAATCCGAAGGCACCCAAACGTATTTTCAACCACAATAATCAAACCCCAATGATTTTTAACAAACCCCAAATAAAAACAATCAAATCACCATGTTCATCAAATTTTATCAAGGGTTTCAAGAACAAGGGTTTCAAATTTTCAAATCTTGATTTAAAACTCCAAATCGAGAGTTGTTGGTACCAAATCGACGTGTTTCCAACAAGGAACAAACCCCGATATCAATCACACAATGGGTCCATAAATCCAAGAACACATGATCAAATTTTTGGGTTTTTTCCATTTTTTTTTTGTATTTTCTTCTTTTTCTACAACAAACAAGAAACTAAGATAGAAACCGACCTAGGCACGAAGAATCAAGGGTCGGGGGTTTGTAGAAACAAAACCCGAGCCTTGCTCTGATACCAAGATGATGCGGGTCAAAATAAAAGACAAGAAAATGATAGGAGCGAGACTCGTCTCGGACTCCCTACAAGGTATCCACAGAGAACTTGTTCCGTAAAACCCTCGTATTGTGCCAAGATTTACCTACGCTAAGAAACTACCCTCTTTTCACACGAGGAACTCACAAGCAGAATGATCGAGGGGGGGGGGGTTTAGGGATCAACTAGCTCACGTAGAAGACTCAAACCAACAAAGGGTTATTTCATTCATTCAAAGAAATTCTACTCTTGAAAGTTTGTTCATCATTCATCAAAGGCTAACTAATGAAAATGTAATGGCCCTTTTATAGGTGCCTTACAAATGTAATAAAAAGTCTAAAAGACCCCTAAAGTGGGCTAAAAGAATAGAAGCCACGTAGGGCTAGAATGGGAATTACATAGCATTAGAATTAGAATTCCCGTCAAACAAAGGAGGGAATGGCGGGTCCGCTCATTGGCCTAGGCGCCCTGCCCCTTTGCTGCTCAGCCCCTTTGCTGCCTTATGGAGTTGCACTGTGAAGTTGGTGGTCCACCTCTGTAAAGGGGCGGTCCGCCCTTTTGAGATCCAGAGAGCTCCCACTTTTATACATCGCAAGTTTTTGGCTATCTTCAACTAGGCGGTCCGCCTCCTTTTGTAGGCGGTCCGCCTCATCCTGGGAGGTATTGAGATGGCTCAAAGTGGTATTAAAATTCTCTTCCTTGGCCTTGGATAGTTGCTCGGTTTGTCCCGCATCAAAAAGTAATTATGATAAAAGTATTTTTCAAAATAAGCAGTTTTTGGCAGCTTGGCCAAATAGACTCTTAGTAGTGTTACTTTACTATGAAAATATAAATGTACATGAAGAGTGCTCTTTTATCATATTTTTTTATCTTTAAAATCAATTTGTAAATTTATCCGTGTGAAATTGGGAAAAATCTATATGTATTTAGAAAATAAGTTTTTTCTTGTTCCTAATCCTAAACTATAAAAATAACCATAATTTGGTTTTTAGAAAAGCTAAATATAGCTTTGAAATTTCATTGCAAATAAAATATATAATAAAAGTTTGCAACCCCAATCCAAAGGGTGGTTGGCTAAACGTAAATTTGCAAAACAAATCAAAAGTCGAATTAAAACATTAACTATATCTTCTTCAACAAGAGAACATATATGATGCTAACATATTATTTTAATGGAAGCAATTTTTACTTTTTTTCTGAATATAAAAGGAGAGTGTAATCAAGTGATTACAATAGTGGCATGAATAACTGATTTATAATCAGCTTCAACACTTGATGGGAAATAATGTTTTGCTACTTGAAGACCGTGAATAAGATTAGAACCAATAAAAATATTGTGTGGGCAAAAATATGCCATCTACTATTATGGAGATGTGTGACACGACCCGGAATCCGGTTAGGCCGTGCGGACACCCGACATCCCCCCCAGACCCGTCGGGCGAACCCTTACCAATTAAATTAGGAAAATAATTATAATAATTCATAAATAAGAACAAGACTTTAAAAAAAATACAAACATACTGATACCTCTAAGCTGTACAAAAGAAATTACAGCTGACTACCCAACATACTAGGTTTAGGGCTATCCAGACTAGACATCTAAGAGTACAAAAGAAGACCGATACCTCCTGAAGGGAGCAAAATGCAACTGAAATAACAACCCATAAACTGGTGGCCATCCGGAATAAAAGCTGGCTCACCCTTACAGCTGAAGTCGTCTTCACTCCTTCTCAACGTGGCGAACTCAATCCGAATAGATAGACAAGAAACAAACAACAAACAAGGGTGAGTCAAAATGACTCAATAAGTGGGGCAGACTAGCCACCTCAAAGAATAGGATAGGTAGCCAGTGAGGGGAAACAGATAAACGAAATTCCTCTTATTAAAATTATAAAAGGCAGAGCCAGATAATAACCGAAAATACGTATGAAACCATAAACTCAACCAGCAATATGACCCAGAAACATGTTAACAAATAAGCAATGCCCATATAAGCAGAACAGTAGTCATGTACCACAAGTCTACACAATGGTATGAATTGAGATGCAATAAAATGAAGTGAGATGAAATGAAATGAAATATGATGCAAAGGGTCACATGTGCCCGCCATTCCATCTCGAAGCGGATTACTCCTGCATTCGAGGGAATTCCAATCTGATAATCAACTGGAGCGGAATACTCCTGCTCCTGGGGCGGAATACTCCTGCACCCGATATGATATGAACCAGAGGCGGAATACTCCTGCACTCTATTGGGGCGGAATACTCCTGCACTCTATTGGGGCGGAATGCTCCTGCACCCGATATAATATAAAGCTGAGGTGGAATACTCCTGCACTCTCCTGGGTTGGAATCCTCCTACCCTCAATATGATACAATGGAGCGGAATTCTCCTGCTCCTGGGGCGGAATACTTCTACCATCAATATGATACAATGGAGCGGAATACTCCTGCTGCTAGGGCAGAATACTCCTACCCTCAATATGATACAATTGAGCAGAATACTCCTGTTCCTGGGGCGGAATACTCATGCACCCAATATGTATATGAATGACATATAATGCATATGAATGCAATATGATGCAATAATAACCCTTCACCGACGCGGGACTCTCATCGACAGCCGGGAAGTAGATGCCAACTCAGAGCCAGAGTACAATGCTCAAATCCTCAATGCAACAACAACAACAGGACATAACATATAATATATAATGTAAATACAAAGCTAAGGCATAATGAGTACGCCTATCGACAGCTACACACGTGAGGAACACGTGGTAAAAAATCCACGAGGCCAGGTGCCTCCAAAGAAATGGATATAAACACTTACCTCTTCCAAAAGTTAGTAAGTCTAATCAACAACTGCTTTATCCTTTGGTTACAGTGCCAAACGATCCCACCGTGTTCAATAAGAAGAAAAATATATCAAATTAGGCTAAAGGCTTCATTACTCACATCTTAGGGCAATCCGGTTAGGAACCTAATACCCTATTCGCATACGCAATACGCAGGCCAGGCCTATGTACATGATTTGTGGTCACCTAACCAAACCCTAAATAAATTACATTTATATGTTGCCCATGACTCACTGAGTACAAATATATAATCAATTCCATTATCGGGGTCCATTATTAATTGAACTTATTAAAACGATGTCTAATATTCCAAGTTTTACCGTTAAAATATATTCAAACACACGTAATAAACTCAAATAATATATTAGGATCATTACCTGAATATTTCGGGGTAAAAATACTATTTTTCTCCGGCCTCTTTTCTTATTTTCTGGCATTTTTTCCCTCACTGCGTTTTTTCATTTCTCTCTGTTTCGATTATGTTTTTGGTTGTTATCTTTCTGTTTCTCTTCTGGTTACTTATATAAGTGTTGAGGCACCACCGCCTCCACTTTAATCATTTTCCCTTTTTGTCATTTTCTTTTTTCTTTTTTTTTATTTTCTTTTCGTGACAAAAATATAAAACGGTACCCTACGATATTCGAAATAATTCCAACTTTTGCATACAAGTTATACAAAATATATGTAGCATACTCGCTAAGGCGGATCTCAAATCGGGTTCCCGAAACTCAAGATGCGAATTTAAATGGAAAAAATCAAATTATTTAACTTTCGGCATTTTAGCGGAAACTAACCGAACAACATCGAAATTCACTTTCGAAAGTTCACAAAAGTCATAAATAATCATACGAACCTAACGACGCTTTCGGATTTCGAATCGGAGCTCATTCGCCAAAACCGAGCTCGAAAATCTCTTTTTAATATTTATCGACAATAAAAACTGATACCTTCTTCCGATGCCTACTAAACGAGCTCTGATTTAACTCAAATTTATAGACAAGTCCCGATAGACCTTACGAATATTTTAAAATTATCGGCACGCCAATCGGAGTCCTATCTTCTGAAATGACTAACCGAGGTCGTTTCAATGCGAGTCCAATTGGTGAGACTAGACTTATTCGACAAGTCACCAGGCGCAAAGGATACACGCTCGTTCTGCGAGTTACGACTGTTCAGGCAGTACGGGCATAGGACAAAAAGCATACATCCTGCCGCCTTAAGGTTACAGTCTCATAGTTAGGGTTTAGTATACACCACCGCCTTGAGCTCATAACCTTATTAGTCTTTGTATTTTACCTTAATTAGGACATGACATCCACTACTATAAATACCCCTCCTTACATTGTATTGGACAACAAGGCGATTCACCACAGAACCCGGCTATTCTAAATGAATAAGACTACTTAACTTTTCTTGTTCATTATTTTCTCTCTTTAGTTAATTTACTTTTCAATCGTATTTACTGTATTGCTTGTGACCTCATTCTTAACTAATTGTTTAACCTAGGTAACCGATTTTAGGCATAAACAGTTTGGCAGCCACCGTGGGCCCCAGTCAATTGTAGGTATTTTACGAAGGAAAAGGCGCAATCATGTCTGATGATAGTAGCAACGTTCTGAAGAACACTACAGACGCAGTAGATGAATCCGTGAAGGATCCCAGTGATTCCAGCGTGCAGCTTAAGGATCCCGTTGATCAACCAAAAGGCCCTTCCCAGGAGCCAACTCACGTTGCCAGTAATAGAGAGGGCGATCGACCACTGGAAGATAATCCCAAGTTTAGAAGCTTCCTTGGTAATCTTCTCCAAACTATGTCAGAACAACATCAACGAGATTCGAGCAATATAGTTGAAGGAATATCATTGAAGCTAGGAGCAATGTTTTCTGGATCGTCTCAGAGGCAATCGTCCCCATGAGGACCAGCGCCCACGAACAATTCGCCAGCATATGTTCCTAGATGCAGGCTTAACATAGATGTCACTCCTGGAGGGTCATCAGCTATCAATAATCAAGACCTTAAGGGAGCGCTGATCATCCAGGACCTCATAAAGGAGATGAAGGTCATCCACGACCGGATTGGTAATGTGTCGGGTGCTCCACCCCAAGTTACCACGGTAGGTGAGCAGAAGTTTGACGAGGCCAAAGTATATAGGATTATCCTGCTCGTGCTTTGTCAAATTATTGTATAGTTTAAGATATCGTCCCACAGAGATTGGGAAATCTATGCTACAGACCTGTAATATTTCGAATACTATTTGAGAGAATCAAATTGATGAAAAGTGAGTTTTTAAGCTTTTAATTAACTTTAAGTAAAACAAAAGAACTTCTAGAAGATTTTCAATTTAAAAAGGAGTTGCGAATCATTGAATTCACTCTATAATATTTGTAATAAAAACCTCAATTTTGACATGTATTTCTCTAAAGAATAATTGCTTATTTCTAATTTAATTATATTTTTTCACAAGAAAGTAATCAATTAATAACACTCCATGGGGTAATGTAAATTAATCGAGTTATTACAAGTGACAGTTAGACCGAAATAATTTCCTTGCCTGAATTGTGCTAAAAGGTAATGAAAACTTCGTGAGAATATTTTTACTAAAAATCAATAATCTTGTCTACAACAATTCCTCCATGAGAATTAAAACTGAGGCAAGCAAGACTACAGACTTGAAATGGTAGATTACTAAAAATTACTTTGCTCTACTTATTTTATTCATCAGTTATTACATATTAATTTTGCTCAGTGAGAATTACAATATTAATATGATAATAACCGCGAGATAAAATATGCAAGAGTGATAGTAAAGAATAATAAAACTAACATTTCCGCACAGTGTAAAATGTGAAATAGATAATTTCAGGGCAAGATTAAAACTGAGATAAGTATTATAAATATATCAAGTTTCATCAATTATCCCAACAAAAAGGAATTACTCCATTATGGAGTATGAAAAGATAAAAAAGGAATTTAAAAGACTTATATTTAAAACTAGGAGTATTTTACTACTAACAAAAGAAAGACAAGAGAAAGAGAAACTTTAAAGAGTAATAGCTATTCTATGACTTGATGATTTAACTATGGGAGAATTGTCCTCTTTTTATAGATGGAGAATTCCTTCATTTCTTGTTGTAATGTCAATTGATGAGATATGTAACAAGATCTTGCATAACAACAATGAGCCATAATGGGGGATGTGTGAAGCAATTTCTTGCATATTGACATGAATACGTGGAAATTTTCTCTTGCTTCTTCTTTGCTCTAATTCCAACATTCTTCTATCAAATGTATTATTCCGTATAAAAAGGAAATATAATAGCCAAGATATGTAGCAACTTTCTTGCATAGTGAGGAAGACATGTCATGAGCTTCTTGCATACGTAAAACTCTTCTTCCTTTGTTATTTGCTTTATTCATGATATATATCTCTTTCCAAGTATTCTTTTCACTGCAAGATTTGTTAGGAAATATAGGAGAACTAAATATATTGATTCATGCTTTTATTTAAAATATTTATATTTTTATACAAGAAAATATATGAATAAATTATATTCATCAAATTCCCCACACTTGAACTTTTGGTCGTCCTTGAGGAAAAAGAATTTTTGTTTTTTTTTTTGTTTTCAAAATTTACGCCTTTCGTAGTACATCAAATTTATTCAAAATAAATATCTCTCATTATGTTCAAGGCAATTATCCTTTCTAAATTCACCAGATTCTTTACCTTATGTGTGAATTCTGACTTGGTCAACAAAAGCTTGCATGCTTCGCCCCTAGAATCTTTCAGAATTGATAGATTTATTCAGTAAGTATCATAGTCGAGTTCATAGGCTTGCTTTTCATGTTTATCTCCATTAATATAGATACAACACTAATTTTTAAAATCATTTAGGACTTTTCTTGGCTTGTAATGTCAGGCTATAGGCTGGTAGGGTAAGGATATATCTATAGTGGCTTTTCTCCTTCCAACTTTGAGTAAAAATTTCTTGGTTCTTAGTATTTCCATCTTTTTTTTTTCCTTTTAAGCACTCCTTCTTTTTATATTTCATACCTTTACAATTTTATTAACAATCATATATTCTCTTTTTTCTTTTCTTGTTTTGTTTTTTTTCTTTTTGGTACTTATGTATAGAGATATACATATATACAAGTAATATATTTCTCTCTCTCTCTCTCTCTCTCTCTCTCTCTCTCTCTCTCTCTTTTTAAAGAGAAATAGGGTTTTAAAAAAAAATTAGGATCAAGGCTCAAAAAAAGGTTCTAAGAGGTAATATATATATATTTTGATGAAAATAAAGAGGCTGGAATTAGGAATCAAAGAAGGTCTTAATTCATTTTTCAAAAATCAGTGTCATCCATTATTTCGCCTCTAAAAACATTTAGAGCAAGTTCTAGTCAAGTTTATTGATTCTTCCTACTTGTGTGATCATAACTTTTCTCAATCCCAATGATTCTTCCTAGTCAAGTTTGCTACTGTTTTCACAAAATCAAAATCATACATGAAAAAGAATATGGTGAAAAATAAAAAGAAATAATATTGAGCATAATGTAAAGAATTTATGTTGTTAATTAAATACCTACAAAAAGTCATAGTTTGGAAGAAGATATTATATTTAGAAATATATAAATTAGAATAATCCTCTCCCACACTTGAAGATTTCATTCCCCTGAATGAAAACACGTTTCAACATGAGTGAAAAGGGAGTAAAAGGAATTTTTTTTAGGATAATCAAAATAGAAAATACTACTTCATAATAAAAATATAAAAATATTTTTGGCTTTCAAATTTATAATCACAGAAGACAGCTTGAAAGAAACTGTGACCACACATATTTTATATGTAATAGACTGATTAATTTAACACCTTAACAGTCATGAGGTCCTGCTTTGAAAATAAACCATAAAATTACCTGTGCCAACATTAGAATTGCACAATTGAATGGTTAACCAACCAGTAACTTAGGCATACCGATCACCATGGAGTTACTCCTGTCTACGTGACTCTGTTTTTATAGAGGCCTCCATGAGATGGTCCGGTTGTACAATAATCTGGATATTGACCAGATCAATTGGTTAAGCATTTAATTAGTCATATCTATGTTGGAATTATAAGGCTCCATTGCTTCACCCTCAATGGCTACGGGTAAGAAACCTTAGTTCTGAGTTTAACGTCGTCAGCTCGACGTAATAACTGCGAAACTCATCTATTTATCATGGTTACTGATGGTTGTTGCTCAAAGTGTCCTCCAAAATACAATTTTAGCCTGTGTCCATTGACTTTAAACTTGTCTCCTCCATTAATATGCTGAATTTCAATTGCTCCATATGGAGTAACATCTGTAATAATGTAAGGACCTGTCCACCTGAATTTCGATTTTCCAGGAAATAGTCTGAGTCGGCTATTGTACAGAAGTACCTGATCTCCAGTTTTGAAGCTCTTTTGTTGGATCAAGTTGTCATGCCCTTTTTTTTTAATTTTTTCTTTATAAATCTTGGCATTTTCATAAGCTTCCAGCCTCAGCTCTTCCAATTCATTAATCTGAAAAAATCTATTTTTATCGGCATATGTTAAATCAAAATTCAGTGCTTTTAATGCCCCAAAAGCTTTGTGTTCTAATTTGACTGGCAAATGGAAAGCTTTTCCAAAGATTAATCTATTCGGGGCTGTTCCAATTGGTGTTTTAAATGTCGTTCGGTATGCCCATAAAACGTCATCTAGTTGTAAAGCCAGTCTTTTCTTGAGATTCCAACCATTTTCTCAAGTATCCTTTTTAATTCGCGGTTAGACACCTCAACTTTCCCTTGAGTTTGAGCATGATATGGTGTTTCTATTTTGTGAGTTACACCATATTTTGATAGCAAGGAAGAAAATTGTCTATTCATGAAATGAGTGCCTTGGTCACTAATGATAACTCGTAGTGTGCCAAATTTGGTAAAAATATTTCTTCTGGGAAAATTGCACACAGTTAGAGCATCATTCTTTCTTGTGGGAGTGCCTTCAACCCATCGTGAAACATAATCAACAGCCACAAGGATATATTCAAATGTATGAGATGGAGAAAACGGTCCCATAAAATCTATACTCCAGACATCAAATATCTCACATACCTGAATTGATTGCAGTGACATTTCATCTCTTTTAAATGTTACTTGTTCTCTGACACCTGTCACATTATGCAACATATGCACGAGCGTCCTTGAAAAGTGTTGGCCAGAAGAATCCAGCCTCCAAAACTTTAAAGGTTGTCCGATTTGCAGCATAATATCCTCCAATTGCTCCATCATGGCAATGATACAAAATCTTTTTTATTTCTTCTTCAGGCACACACCTTCTAATAATATTATCTACACAATATTTAAACAGGTAAGGATCATTCCACAGATAATACTTAGCATCAGATATGAGTTTTTTTCTTTGTTGGTAAGAAAGATCTTGGGGTGTCCACTTTCCAACCAAGTAATTTGCTATGTCAGCAAACCAAGGTGGTTGAGTAACAACTGAGCTGACAGAAAAGATATGTTCATCAGGAAATTCTTCTTTTATTTCACAAGACTCAGAATGAGGGTTCTCTAATCTAGACAAATGGTCAGCTACTTGATTTTTGAATCCTTTTTTGTCTTTTTTTTTTTCAAGGTCAAACTCTTGGAGAAGTAAAATCCATCTTAATAATTTAGGTCGGGCATCTTTCTTTGTTAAGAGGTATTTTAAAACTGCATGATCAGTTAAAACAGTGACCTTTGTTCCTATCAAATAAGAACGAACCTTATCAAAAGAAAATACTATTGCCAATAGTTCTTTTTCTGTTGTGGCATAATTTAGCTGAGCTTCATTCAAAGTCCTACCGGCATATTATATGAGACGAAAAATTTTATCTTTCCTCTAGCCTAAAGCAGCTCCAACAGTTGTATCACTAGCATCACACATGACCTCAAAAGGTTGGCTCCAATCAGGGGATACAACTACAAGGGCAGATGATAATTTCTCCTTAAGGGTTTCAAAAGCTTCTAAACAATCACCTTTAAAATCAAATTTGACATCTTTCATCAAAAGGTTAGTCAGAGGTTTTGAAATCTTTGAAAAATCTTTTATAAACCGTCTGTAGAAACCTGTATGACCTAAAAAACTTCTAATGCCTTTAACAATTGTGAGAGGGGGTAATCCTGCTATAAGATCAATTTTAGCCTTATCAACTTCTATCCCTTCAGCAGAGATTTTATGTCTTAAAACTATTCCCTCAGTAACCATAAAATGACATTTCTCCTAATTAAGAATCCAGTTCGTTTCTTCACATCTCTTAAGAACTAAGGTCAAATGGTGGAGACAATCTTCGAATGTTTTACCAAAAAGGGTGAAATCATCCATAAAAATTTTCTAGAATTTTTCAGTCATGTCAGAGAAAATTGCAGACATGCATCGCTGAAATGTAGCAGGTGCATTGCATAATCCAAATGACATTTTCCTATATGCATAGGTTCCATGGGGACATGTGAAGGTTGTCTTATCCTGATCTTCTGGTAAAATTGGTATCTGGTTATACCCTGAATATCCATCTAAAAAACAATAAAAACCATATCCTGCTACTCTTTCCAACATTTGATTAATAAATGGTAGAGGAAAATGGTTTTTTCTTATGGCATTATTGAGACGCCTGTAATCAATACAGACTCTCCATCCTGTTACTATTTTGGTAGGTATGAGTTCATTATTTTCATTTTTTATTACCGTCATACCTCCTTTCTTTGGTACCACATGAACAGGACTTACCCAAAGACTGTCAGAAAAGGGATAAATAATATCTGCTGCGAGAAGCTTAATAACTTCATTTTTTACCACTTCTTGCATTGCTGGATTCAATCTCCTTTGGGATTGGACTATTGGCTTGTAGCTATCCTCCATGAGGATTCTGTGTGTGCAAATTATTGGACTAATGCCTTTGATATCTGCTATAGTCCACCCTATGGCTCCTTTATGTGCTATGTGTACTTGAATCAATTTATGTTCTTGTTCTGCAGCCAGAGAAGATGAAATTATTACTGAAAATAATTCAGACTCAAGATAAACATACTTCAAATGGGAAGGGAGAATTTTGAGTTTAATTTTTGTGTGAACTTCTTCTACTTGCATTTCATCATTTTCCTTAGAATCATGTTCCAATAATTTTGCTTCACTTCTGACTACAAGATCATCATCTTGAGTGGTGCCATATTTAGCCAAACATCTCTCAATTGAGACTAAAATCAATTGATCATCTTTAAATTCATCTTCAAGATCACCAATCATGTCAATTGAAAAACAAGAAAATGATGTCTCATCTCTTGAAAATTTTAGAATATTTTGCATATAAAAAATGACTCTTTCTTCATCAATTCTTAAAATCAATTGTCCTTGATGAACATCTATAATTGCTCTACCTGTAGCAAGAAAAGGTCTACCTAAAATTATTGGTTCATCAGGACATTCTTTCATTTCAAGTACTATGAAATCTATAGGAAAAACAAACTTGTCCACTCTCACTAGGACATTTTCAATTATTCCCTTAGGTTTCTTAGTACTTTGATCTGCAAATTGAAGAGAAACAACTGTATTTTTCATCTCACTAAGATCCAATTTTCTAAAAATATAAAATGACATCAAATTAATTGAAGCTCCACAATCACAAAGTGTTTTTTCAAAATGTGTCTAAAAGTGTCGATCTACCATGTATTAATTAGCCAAGTTCATTTTGTTGTTTATTCTGCCTAACAACACTTTCATTGGATAAATTTTATTTTGTGATGGAAGTACTGTAGTTAATTTATATCCAAATAGTCCATGGGATGAAAGGCATTTTTGGCATGGCATGTTAAAACTCATCATGTGGTTGTATGTCAAAATTCAAGTTTTTGTTTCGCTATCCCTCATTACTTTGTTGCTGGAGTTATTTAAAGTACTTTGTTGTGTGTCCAGATTCTTTCGTTTTGCTCAGCTTATGGTTTACAACTAATTCTTTGACCTTTACTAATTATTCTCTCCCCTTGTCTTTGCATAATACACCTGCTTGGAATGAGTTTCGATTAAAACTCTAAGTTTCAAGTCCAAGATGAACATGCTGCATTTGATATTCCAAGCAATCCAGTTTTATCAAGTCAATCGCTGTATTCACTCTTCTCCAAGTTCAAGAATGTCTACTGCCCAATTTGCTTTACTGCCTGATAGCCCACTCCCAGGATGGAGTTTAGTTTTGTCCTTTCTTCCATGAGTGTATTCAGCCTTTTACATCTTCATTCGGGGTTCTATCTTTTAAACTCTTATCCTCCTTTTCCCTTTAGGATATTTATGTAAATATTGTAGAATAATTTATTAATAATTTATTTATGAGTAATATTGAATTATTTGCATGATTGTTTTACTTTTATGTTCATTTCCTTTATTTTGGAGTTGTTATTTAATTTATTACAAAAATAGTGGCCAATTATGCAAATGCGTGTAATGAATTTTCAAAACTACGCTAAATAGTGACTATAAGAAAATATTTCTATGTTATTGATACGAAGTATTTTCTTTAAAAAGTCAAAATTTATAAAGAAGTTTAAATTCACTTCTAAATGTCCCGAAATGACTTTGCAAAAAAGCGACTTGAAATTTAAAGTTCCATCTTATGGTAAGACAGTCGGATTTTAAAGTTGAAATTAAGCAAGTGCCATTTATGCGCTATCACATACGAGTTGGCAAAGAAATTAAGACGACCAGATCGTTCCTTTTCAAAAGAAAATGCGCTTTTATTTATCTTATTTTGAAAATAATTAAAGCTTTCAAATAAATTGTAAATATTTTGAAAACTTGCTAAATTTAATTAGTTGAATTATTTAATGGTTCAACTAATTATTTTTTAGAAAAGCACATAAATAGAACTTGCAAATTAATTTGGAAAGTTGTCGGATTAACCGTTGTTAACGAAATTTCGGAAGTGCCTTAAAAACCTTCTTTCGAAATTAACAAAACCTCTTACCTAGAATCTCTGAAAGACTGTCTTTTCTATAAATAGAGTTTTGCACGCATTTACTTATTTGGTTCCTTGTTTTCCTTGACTCCAAAAACTTCAAAAGAGTTAGTCCATTCAGTTGATATTCTTGGATTTAGCCTTTCGGGATTATTTTTTTTGGGTGTTCAACAATAGTGGGGGAAAAATATATGGAAAATGGGAGTTCTTATGATAAGCTTGAGGCATAAAATAACAACAACATTAGCATAAGAAAACATAAGATTTTATCGTGTCGTCACTTCGCCTTTCAAGTCATCAACTTCACTCATCGCTTATTCGAGTGCGAGACTTTAGATTCAGCGCTTCAGTTCCTGCTCCGCAAAAGGTAACATTCGATATTTTCTGTTTTCTTTTATCATTTTGTTCTTGAAAATTAAACATGTTGTTAAAATAGCGTAAGCTAGAATCTAAGTCTACAACGATAATGTATACTGATAAGCTATCTGAGTGGCAAGTTATTACGTGATTGTGTCTTGATTGTTTTGTTTTGGGAGCATGAAGTTCTACACCTTTTGCAGCTTGTTTTATGTGAAAAAACATTAAAATTGGAATCTTTGTGAGCATTGAAGCTCTTTAGTTGTTATTTGGATTATGTAGAAAATTTGGTAAGCGTCTTGTCTGTCGAAAGGGAAGTATCAGGGCAGTTTGTCTTTCAAGACTTAGTAGTTCAGTTTCTTGGCTGCTTTTCAGTTTCTTGTTTAGGTTGAAGTCTGTTCTTATTTCACCTTGTCTGGATCTCTGGCTGTTTTTTTAGGGGTTTCTGGTAGTTATAGGTTCAGGGAAAGTGTGAAGTTGTTTCTCTGGTGTTTGTAGTTGTCTGCAGGTTTTGTTATGAGGATGCAGAGGTTTATAGTAGTTCAAAAGAGTTTCTCATACAGGCAGATGTGAGGAGGTTCAGGGGATTTGTGTGTCTGCAGATGGCTGTGACAGTAGAGGTGTGTGCAAGGTATCTTTGAGTGAGAGGAAGTTTGAGATCTATAGTTTCTGGTGAGTTAAATTTGCAGCAAATTTTATAATAATCAAACGCGGAAAAAGTAAAAGATAAGAACGAGACGTAACTCGATCTCTAATCCCAAGTAGCAACGGAGAACTTGTTCCGATACACCCCGAGAGAAGGACAAGAACACCTACGCTATGCAACTACCCTCGAGCTAATGCGAGCACGCAAGTAGAATGGTCGGAGAGGAAAAGTATTCATCTAGATCCGCTAGAAGAACTACAAGTCCAAAATCAAAGGGTTTCATTCAATAACCAAGAGCCATGCTCATGTTCAATGTTTAACATTCATCAAATATCATAAACTAAGTGTAAATAGGCTAGACTTGGCTATTTATAGTGTTTACCAAGCTTGCACAAAGACTTAAATACCCTTACTAATAAGGTTCATCAAATAAGCCACGTAGGGCAAAATAGTAAAAGAAACATAAGTTCAGCAGCTAGGAGGGGCGCCTGGGGCTGGGAGGGGCGCCTGGAACATGCTGAAGCTAGGCTGGGCGCCTGGCTAGGCGGGGCGCCTGGAACATGCTGAAGCTAGGCGGGGCGCCTGGCTTGGCCTTCAGCTAGGCGGGGCGCCTGGCCAGGTGGGGCGCCTGGGTGCTTTTCTGGGCCTTAGGCAGTGAGTTGGCCAGGCGGGGCGCCTGGCTCTGCTGGGCTCTCTTCTTCCTTAGGCGTGAAGCCTAGTTTGAGCACCCGGAATGACTTCCAATCGCTTCCTTCTTCAAGGTCCTTCCTCACCAAGTGTATATGTACTCCTTGGATCTCCTTAGCTTGACTCCGTGTGAATGGTCTTGTGGGGGTTTGGGTCTCATCATCCTCCCCTTCTTGAGAAGATTTCGTCCTCGAAATTGAGGCATCATCACCCACGATCTCATCATCACCTACATCCAAAGGAACCAAGTCACAAACATTAAAAGTATTAGAAACTTGATACTCACTTGGCAAGTCGACCACATAGGCGTTGTTGTTTATCTTTGAAAGCACTTGGAATGGGCCATCGCCACGGGGTGCTAACTTCCCTTTTCTAAGGTTTGGAAACCTTTCTTTCCGGAAGTGCACCCACACATAGTCACCCTTCTTGAGTTCCACCTTCTTGCGTCCTTTGTTTTTCTTGGAAGCAACCTTAGCATAGGCTTCCTCCAAATTCTTCTTCGCCTTTGCATGGAGTTCCATCATTGCTTTTGCTCTAGCTTTACCTTAAAAATTAACAACCATTTCCCTTGGCAAAGGGGTTAGATCAAGGGGAATCAAGGGGTTAAACCCATAAACACACTCGAATGGAGTCATGCCAATCATTCTATGCACGGTTCGATTGTAGGCAAACTCCATAAGAGGCAAACGATCAATCCAAGTCCCGGCCTTACCTCGGGTCATGGCTCTAAGAAGAGCACCCAAGGTTCGGTTTACCACTTCCGTTTGCCCATCGGTTTGTGGGTGGTGGGACGTGGAGAACAAGAGCTTGGTGCCTAAAGCACCCCATAAACTTCGCCAAAAATGGCTTAGGAACTTAGTGTCCCTATCACTCACTATAGTTTGAGGCACACCATGTAGCTTCAATACATTTTCAACAAACAAGGAAGCTACATGTTGGGCATCATCGCACTTCTTGCATGGAATGAAATGAGCCATCTTTGAGAACCTATCCACAACAACAAAAATGCTATCATGGCCCCCCCTAGTCCTAGGTAATCCCATCACGAAATCCATTGAGATATCAGACCAAGGGCTAGTAGGTACGGGGAGAGGGGTATACAACCCATGGGGGTGGGCTTTGGATTTAGCACGCTTGCACTCAAGGCAATTGTATTGAAGAAGAAGTAGGAGCATGTAGTTGAGTTTTAGAGTTACCTCCCACATTAGGTGTGTTCTTCTCATACGGCTTTTTCACATCCTTGGTAGCATTTGCGCCACTTGTTCCACTTGCACTTGGGAACCTTGCATTTGTAGTAGGAGGCTTCCAATCCTTTGGTTTGCTTGTTGGAGTAGGAGTGCTACTCTTGTAGCGAAGGGATTTCTCCTCCTTGAGCCATGTCTCGGCCTCAACCGCATCTTCACATAGCTTGTAATGAGCATCATATTTGTGGAACTTCAATTGTGAAGCTATGTCTCGGTTCAAACCCCCTTTGAAACGGATCATGGCCGTCTCATTGTCTTCATCATCTAAGTCAAGGATCATTCGGATTTGCTCAAATTCATTGAAATACTCACCAACCGATTTGTAACCTTGCTTCAAATCATATAGACGCCTTTGTTGTTCAACCCGGTATTGGTTAGTCAAGTACTTCTCATCCATCACACGGATCAACTCTTCCCAAGTAAGATTAATAGCCATACCCGTCCTCCTTCTATTCCTCTTCACCGACTCCCACCAAGTAGAAGCAAAAGATTCAAAGGAGGATATTGCATACTTGGTCTTCTTCACATCGGGCATATCATTGGTGTCAAAGATACGCTCCATAGCCAATTTCCAATCAATATACTCCACCGGGTCACTACTTCATTTGAAAGAAGGAATAGTGAGCTTCACACTATTAAGATTGTTGTTGTTGTCACGACCCCCTTGGAATGGCTCCGGTTGGCCTCCATGGTGATCATCATAAGCAACATAGTCCCTTCTAGCATTCCTTCCTCCATATTCTAAGGGTGGCCCTCGACCTCGGCCTCTACCCCGATCCACATTTCGACCCCAATTCATAGCTCGCCTTGGTTGAAAGTGATCATCAAACCCATACACATCGTCACCATAATCAACTTCCTCCCCTTCTTGAGCCTCAACAACTTGCTCAAGAGGTTGCACATTTCGGACGGGTCTTGGTAGTGGAAAGTTTCTTGGGGGATTATCCAAGATACGGGGAATGCCCGTTCGTTCAATTCTCTCTCGATCTTCCTTTACCCGTTGTTGATTGAGAAATTCAACAACTTGCTCCGGGGTAAAGGTAGGGCTACTTGAGCCTTCACCGGTCTCAATTTGGACACTCGGGGTCCCCTTTTCAATTGGGACACTCGGGGTTCCATGTTCACCTTGAGTACTCGAGGCTCCCTTTTCAAGAGAATCAATCCTTTGGTTCATGAGGTCCATCTTGGAAAGAATAATGAAATCTTGACCTTCGTTGGCCATTGTACCTACAAAGAAAGAAACAAGAGTTAGTTAAAACACCTCACTCGCTCCCTCACTTGTGTTCACTCGGATCACTCTTTTGGGTGGCGGTGGATATTTCACTCAACTTGTAGTTCCAAAGCTTCACGTAGATGATTAGCAACTCCTCAACTCAACTAAACTATTCACGAGTCACGCACACTCCGGGGTGAGTGGTGTTAATGGGACTCAATGAACGCTAGGCACTTTGAAGTGAAGGACTTGAGTTAAAAGATTCTACGCTTTTCCTTAGAAGTCTACTCTCCTTGCTAGGCACGATTCACCTAAGAGAAATTAAAGGGTTAGCACTATTCAAGTAGATCGGTTACTCAAAGTAGTACTAGCTAGATGTTATGTTATCAAACAAAGGGAAATACCTACGAAAATCTACCCGAAACAATACCTTCAGCACTCAGGAGGGGCGCCTGAAACTCAGGTGGGGCGCCTAGACTGTGCAGTATTCCAGGCGGGGCGCCTGGATCTAGGCGGGGCGCCTGAGACTTAGGCAGTAGCCAAGTCAGGCGGGGCGCCTGGTCTGAAGCCTTTCCCAACTCGTTCCAAACTCGTTTCAAGTCGATTTTCAAGCTCCAAATCCGATGTTTTCTACTTGTTTTCACAATCCAATGATACCCAAAGTTGTTTTTGATCTTCCTTAACAAAACCCAATCAAATTTTCAATCAAACAATCAATCAAATCAGGATTCAATCTCAAGAACTCAAGAACACAAGGGTTTAACAAAAGGGTTTCAACAAGGATTGTGATTCATCAAAGTAGGTGTTACACATGTTCAAATCCCACAAAATTGGTACCGAATTGTTGGTTTTTCAATGAAGATCAATCCCCAATAACAAGTTTCCAATCAAACATCAATCCAACCCAAGAATCAAGCCAAAATTCATCAAGAACAAGTTCTTCAAGGGTTTAAGGGGTTTCAATTTTTCAAACTTCACCAATTCCAACAATTTTGGTACCCAAGTAACGGGAATTCAATCACGATCAAGAATCCATAACACCCATATCACAAATCATCCAAATCAACAAGTTACACCAAATCTTTGTATTTTTCAATTTTTCAATTTTTTTTTTTGCAATTTTCTCCTTTCTAATAACTTCAACAACAAGAAAAACTAAAAGAGGATACTAGGCACGAAGAATCAAGGGTCGGGGGTTTGTAGAAACAAAACTCGAGCCTTGCTCTGATACCAAATTGATAAGAATCAAACGCGGAAAAAGTAAAAGATAAGAACGAGACGTAACTCGATCTCTAATCCCAAGTAGCAACGGAAAACTTGTTCCGTTACACCCCGAGAGAAGGACAAGAACACCTACGCTATGCAACTACCCTCGAGCTAACGCGAGCACGCAAGTAGAATGGTCGGAGAGGAAAAGTATTCATCTAGATCCGCTAGAAGAACTACAAGTCCAAAATCAAAGGGTTTCATTCAATAACCAAGAGCCATGCTCATGTTCAATGTTTAACATTCATCAAATATCATAAACTAAGTGTAAATAGGCTAGACTTGGCTATTTATAGTGTTTACCAAGCTTGCACAAAGACTTAAATACCCTTACTAATAAGGTTCATCAAATAAGCCACGTAGGGCAAAATAGTAAAAGAAACATAAGTTCAGCAGCTAGGAGGGGCGCCTGGAACATGCTGAAGCTAGGCTGGGCGCCTGGCTAGGCGGGGCGCCTGGAACATGCTGAAGCTAGGCGGGGCGCCTGGCTAGGCGGGGCGCCTGGCTTGGCCTTCAGCTAGGCGGGGCGCCTGGCCAGGTGGGGCGCCTGGGTGCTTTTCTGGGCCTTAGGCAGTGAGTTGGCCAGGCGGGGCGCCTGGCTCTGCTGGGCTCTCTTCTTCCTTAGGCGTGAAGCCTAGTTTGAGCACCCGGAATGGCTTCCAATCGCTTCCTTCTTCAAGGTCCTTCCTCACCAAGTGTATATGTACTCCTTGGATCTCCTTAGCTTGACTCCGTGTGAATGGTCTTGTGGGGGTTTGGGTCTCATCAAAATTGCAGGGGTTTCAGGGGAGGCATAATGGGTTTTCTGTTGTTGTGTTAAGTATGCAAAGCTGGTGTGTGAAGTGTGACAGGTTTGTAAGAGGTCTGTTAAGGTTGATTTAGAGGTGAGAGCTTGTGTTTGTGAAGGTGTAAGGTGTTCCGGGAGTGTCAATGGGGCTGTTGTAAGTATATCTACAGTTTTTATGTCGACATTGGATTTAGAAGTGTTTGCCCACTTCATCTAATCTTCCTGCCGCCTCTTTGTGTATAAGAAAAATAAATGTCCATGCGGGTTTCATTTGGTCACCAGATTTGAGATGTCAGTACTTCTATTTAGTCCCAATGCCATGACTATATCAGTGATACTTCCATCCTAGTTCTTCCTGTTCTTGAACTAGAGACCCCTTAATGGTGGCATTGATCATATCACGTTGAGAAACTTTTTGCTTCTCGTCTCCCTGTTAAACTCCCAATTTTTTCAGGTATTTTTTCAATTGGTACTGCTCCCTGATTTCAACTGCATAATAAGCATGTTAATGGTGTGATAGGATTGCTCCAAATGCGCTTAAGGAAATACAATCATTCCTTTTTCTTCTTCTTTTGATGAGTGAACATATAACTCAATCTTGTTTTCATATAATGTATGCATATGCTATTTCTAGTTGCTGAAAATGGTCTTTAAGTGGTAATTCTTTCTTTTGATATATACTCAGTTACATATATGGGTAAAGCTAATTATCTTTTGTTCTTGTGCCCTATATCTGTGGGAATTTTAAAAGTATATCTTCTATTTTCTATTCATATCTTGGTATGCAATAAAAAATATTCAGACATTTATTTTCACATCTAAGGAGAATGAATGCTGACCCCAAGTGCTAACCTTATTAGTAGAAGGCTTTAAATGGAAGTCAAGGAACAAAAATGAATTTCTTCTTAAAATCAGAAAGGAGGGATAACCTTGCTTCTATTGGTTTGTAGTGAAATTTTTGTTTCTAATGGTTCACGAATTGTAAGAATATGGACCTGTTGAAACTCTATCCTCTAGCTATTCTTCAAGTAATCTTTCTTTGCTTTTGTTACGCTCTGAATGTTTTACCTGCTGTGTAGATATTGAAATGCTGGGTCAGTTTCTCCATCTGTGATCCTTAGTGTTTCTGTCTGTCCTCCATTTGGGATTGTGTGTGCTTTTAGATCTTTTAAGAAGAGGGTTGAATTTTGTTATGCTCTTAATCCTGGAATATGAAAAGTACCTTGATTTTTGACAAATTTGAATAGTGTGCACTCTGGATATGAAATAGCACTGTTGTGGAACCCTCGCTTATTACTTGAAATATAGAAATTATTCTCCATTACTTAACTATTTTCTGAATGTAATCACTTATTTCCTGTTATTGTCACTACTTGCTTATGGTAATCTTTTTTTTTCTCTCTTATCATTTCTTTGCATAATACAATCTTGGGGCGAGTTGACTATCTCACAAATGGGATGGCTTATCGATATTGGAGTCATTTGGGATTGAATTCGAGCTCAAGCATTCAAGTATCAAGACTTTAGAAATTTTAGAAAATTCAAGGCTCCCGCGAGTTTGTCAAATTCCTGAGTTTTATCTTTCAACTCTTATCCTTCCTTTTCCCTTTAGAATATTTATGTAAACTTTGTATATATATATATATAATATGATTTGTTTGAGTTATTTGATTCACTTTATGTTCATTATCTTTTGTTTTGAAGTCGTTATTTAATTTATTGCAAATCAGTCCATTTAAGCAAATGCGTGCAAAATTTCATAAATTTTGAAATATGAAATTTTGAAAACTATGCTTAGTAACTGACTATAAGAAAAGACTTCTATCTTATTGATACGAAGTAGTTTCTTTTTAAAAGTCAAAATTTATAAAGAAGTTTAAATTAACTTCTAAATATCCCGAAACGACTTTGCAAAAAAGCGACTTGAAACATAAGTTCCACCTTATGGTGAGATACTCGTGTTTTAATGTTGAAATTAAGCAAGTGTCATTTATACGCTACCACATACGAGTTGGCAAAGAAATTAAGACGATCAAATCTCTCATTTTTCAAAAGAAAATGCGGTTTTATTTTATTTTATTTTATTTTGAAAATCGTTAAAGCTTTCAAATAAGTTGTAAATCTTTTGAAAAATTATTAAATTTAATTGGTTGAATTAATTAATGGTTCAATTAATTATTTTTAGAAAAGCGCATGAATAGCACTTGCAAATTAAATTGGAAACCTGTCAGATTAACCGTATTTCACGGAATTTCGAAAGTGCCTTTAAAACCTTCTTTCGAAATTAATAAAACCTTCTAAAAACGGAGTTTTTGCACGCATTTGCTTATTTGGTTCCCTATTTTTCTTAAATTGGGTGGCGACTCCAAAAACTCCAAAAGAGTTAGTCATTCAGATGATATTCTTAAATTTATCCCTTTGGGATTAGTTTTTTTGGGGTTCAACATCCATTTGTACATACTTACTAGTGAGTCAAACTACTATGTCTGCTTTATAAACAAATGACACCAAATCTCATCACTTTGCCTATATACAGAAATTGCTAATAAAATAAAGACAATCCATATGCATTTACTTACAATTGAGATAAACTACACTGTTTTTTACAAGTAAATGACACCAAACCGTTATCACTTTGCAATTACACAAAAAAAATTTTAAAAAATATATAACATAACGTCAATCTGGAATTATTTAGTCATAATTTGAGTCAAATACTATGTACATTTTTTAAATAAATGAGTTCAACTCGTCACCACTTTCCATAAATTCAAGTATAAACACCAAAATTTGAATACTTCAAGGAAAACTAAAATATGAAAGAGCTGAAAAAAATAAAAAGAGAAAATATGTTTACACCAGGATTGGATAATTTGTTTTTCAACATGGGTTGCTTTCAGGAGGATTGAAAAATTCAATTTCCAGCTTTCTTCTACAAACAGGACAAACATGATTTTTTGAAAGCCAAGTATCAACACATTCTAAGTGAAATCCATGGTTACAACCAGGAATAACTCTAGCAAATTGCTCATTCTCAATTTCATCCAAACAGACTGCACAATCATTTTCCAATGTTTTTTGGGAGCTTATCCAATTGAGCAGCTGATAAACCCATTTCTTATTAGTATTCACAATATCGTTTTGGTGGTATCCATTACTGCAGACCGGTACGTAGTGGCATACAAAAGCAAACATATGTAGACTAAAAAAATGCTTGAAGAGAAGTCATGTAAAAATCACTGAAAAAAGATGAAAAACTGACTGAAAAGGTTTATCTGTATTTTTAAAATTAGATTTACACTAATTTAATGTGATTTTTGAAAAACCAATAAAGAGGAGACCAAGACAGATCTGAAGATGTAATTTTTTGAACATTCAGGGGCCGCCGGTGGTGGCTTGGCGGCATCCAACAATGGTCAACTTCTACGGAGCCATGGTTGAAAACGAGGAGAAGTGCGAGATTGGTTTTTTAGAGAGGAAGTGTAAAGGAATAAGTTGTAAAATAATTATGGAAAAGTGCTTAAGGGGTAGAAGTGGAAATATCTCTAAAGTGCTCAAAAATTTAAGACCATAAAAAAAGTTCTCAGCAAATCAAGACCATACCCAAAGGTGCTCAATTCATATAAAAATTATTTATATTCTGCCTGGATTCTGATTTGCATATTCTAAGGCCGATAAGTTATCTCCAATAAAGCTTTATATTAATATTACACCATGTGTCATTGTAGGGAACTTTCTTTAAAACTATAGCAATAATTTACCACTTTACCTAGCGTAACAATATTTTTGAACTATGCTATCAAACATAGCCCAAAAAAAAACCTAATTTCCTCTTCTCTTTCTCCACTCTCCCCTCCCCTTATCCTAGTCGTCACTGCAGCAGCTACGACATCGCCATTGTAGCTTCGGCGTCTCAGCTATACTGGTGTTGTCATTTTCCAGTCGCATTCATCTTCCACCACAATCCCGTAGTGGTGCTAACTTCCTTTCCCGATCGGTGTGATATCTGGTCGCCAACAGATCTAGTTATCTTCGCCGGCTACGATGGCTCCGCATCAACACGTCGCACCCTTTCTTCCATTACCGAGCAAAGTCGGCAATGACATTGCACTTCTCCAGCAGCCGAGCGCTGCTCATTTCGCCAGTACAACTTCTATTTTATATTTCTTTTATACGTTTCTTCGATAACTTTCTCCAGCGACATATCTGATTTTTTTCTAGATCTGACTTCCCTTAGTGTATAGGTATTGTATGCATAGTGTGTGCTATGTGTATTAACATCGTATGACTGGTGTATATCATATGTATTTTTGTATATAAAAGGGACATACAATAGGCATACAAAGCATATACACTTGATATACACTAATCATGATAGTGTATGTGTTCTTTATCCATTGTATTTACGATGTATAGACGGGTTATGTGTTGAATAGATACAATAGACATATAAATATATACACATAACATATAATAATCGCATTTGTATATTCTTATTATGTTTTCATTGCATGCATAGTGCATCATTGTTCATACAATGAAAATACACTACATATATAAAAAATTAAAAAAAAAAGAACATTAAAAAAAATTCTGATGGCCAGAGGCGGAGGCAGTCTTGGGGGTGGTGCCTGGGGGTGGATGATAGTGTAGGAGGGGATCTAGGGTCTTATCACCTTTTTATATGTATTTGTTATGTATTGAAAAAAAGCAGGAGAAAGGCCTACTGGAATCTCGTTGAGGTCTGGAAGCGCAGGCGCAGGATCTGCGCAAAAGGCTACTGAAGGGGCGAATGCCGTTATCAATAGAAAAGGAAAAGCAAAGCAGAAAGCTCTTTTTTTTAGAATATTACTTGTGTTCTTAGAAAAATAATACCAATGACATCTTCTCATTGTAACGAATGAATAAACAAAAAAATAAAGGCAAAGCGAGACTAAGATGTACTTCAACTCCGATGTTACTATATTTTAAAAATGGGATAGTATTGACATTTTTGTTAAAAAAATATCATTTTGTATAGTTATGTAATTGTCCACATTTACATCTTTTTGATACTTTGTATTATTTTATTGCTAAATTATTTATTAAAGTACTTTAAAATATTCCTCATTCATTTATGTGATTTTGGAGGAATTTATTTCTCTTATGTTTACATTCCAACTGACATACGAATTTTGATCATGTAACGATCCGATTTCCCCGACCGCCAGGGCACCCACCCAGCTGCCCGTTGGCGAACCCAATTTTCAAAATAGAACAGTGAAAACATTTAAGACAAAATCAAAGATTTTGAAAATAAACAGCGGAAGAGAAATGCCTTAAATAAGGAAGTTATAAATGAAATGACAATAACTAAACAACCCAATATCCCTCTCAGACAGTCATGGAGCTACTAGATACTTTTATACAACACAACTGAAAAAAATAGAAAACTACTCAAGACTCGAATAACTGGTGCGACATGTGCATTAGTTCACCTCCAACTTTAACTCGACAACTCAGACCAGATCTAGGTGGCCCCGTGCTCTGCCAAACCTGAATTCTTCAAAATAAAAACAATAGAGGAAAAGGGTTAGTCACGAAGATTGAGTAAGGTCTGACGAGTCCCTCATTCCCTACTCAGTACTCGGATAAAACCGACATCAAAATGATCATGCCTTGAATGCTTTGCAACCCCCACCGGTATATCGGTGTATATGTACATATATCAAGTACAACGAAAGTGAGCAACAACAACATAATGTTTCCACCTATATATCAGTATATATGTACATATATCAAGTACAACAAAAGTGAGCAACAACATAATTTTCCCACAATGCTAAGTATCGGGAAGCCTAACATACCACACCATACCCCCTTTCAAGTGTGCAATCAAAGGCAATCATCGTGTGTCGGTGTGCCTCACCACACCCCCTGTCAAACGAGCTACCAGACACTAGGACTGATCGCACATATACTCCAGCTAGTACTTCGTCACCTAATCAGAACCGCCACCCCTGTCAAGTATGCTACCCAATTACCAAGGCAACACATACCCTCTAGCTTGTGCGCCAACATCAATGAGCATATTGTACTAACATATGGAAGTCAACATGATAATCAGATATAGCAAACAAGAGTAAAATGATAGTCTCAGTGCTAAAGATAAAAAAAGGTAAGGCCAGCAAAATATATCAAGTCTAGCTGATGGCTATCTCATCAATAGTGCCAAGTGTAATTATTTAGAATTAAACAATTCACTAGTAACTTAAGACTAGTACCAAGTCTAGTTAAGCCCAATTATCTAAGTATCAGATAATTCTGTTAGTTCGTTAAGCATAAATATCTTTGCGGTTACTTTTAGATATGTTTATTATAATTATCTTATTAGGTTATAACGAACAAGTCGCCGCAATGTAAGAACTAACCAAGGAACTCAAGTAAAGAGAAGGTCAACTCATCATCCCTTACCTTACACGCACTTTTCCCGAAGTACAACGACCAGAATGTAGAAAATATCCTCAAACAAAGCCTCGGATGGTTCCAAACTATCAAAAATATGATTCACCACGCTGTATTAGGCTAGAATTGGCCATTTCAACAAAATGTCAACTCCGAGTCGGGTCAAAAGTCAACCTAAAAGTCATCACGGCCCACATTCCTGAATCTCAAAACAAACTACATTCTCGGACTCCCCACGATCCCATGAGTCCAAATATGTGATTTCTTTGCAAATCGGACTTCAATCGGGTCATCAAAACCACCGCAACACTCACTTCCCAAATTGGGTTGGATCCTCAAATTCCTAAATTAGAAATTGACCTTAAAATCATATTACTCATTCAAATACGAGTTCGCACATATATAGTTTGTCAAAATCGGAGTCCGTTTGCCCTTTCAAATCATCAAAATACTTCATTGTAGGCTTATGGCAAAAATTCCAAAATTAGGCATGAAATCTCGAGTTTTAACAGATAAAATCGTACAAAAAATGAGTATGTTGTTCCCCCAATATAGGAGAACAAAACCCTAAAAGGAATCGCAAAGCCGAGATCTCTAACTCAAATTCCAATTTAAGATTTTCCAATTTAAACCCTAGTTTGATTAAAGAAATTAAATAGGCTTTCCAAATGAAAAAGGGATTGGGGATTCATGATTTACAAGATGAAAGTAAAGATTTAGGGTTGCCTTGAAGAACTTAATTTTGGGGGCGTTTTCCAATATTTTCCGAGTTCAAAACTTGAAGGAAAATGAATAAAATAGGTGAAAACAGTCGGGACAAACTTAAATAATGACCCAGACAAGAGCCGCGTACACATAAGAAGAGAGGCACCCACGAGGCCCAGATCTTCAACCTAGCACGTTTGAATCAGCTTGGCCGCGCCCCCGGAGAAGCCCAAATCAGTTCGCGTCCGTGATCTTCCAAAAAATTTCACGCAGTGCCCTCCATAAACACTGGTCTTACCAATACCCCCACTTTCAAATGTTTTAAGTAAATGCCCTCCACATCATCCCTCACTATGCGAAAGGACTATTTTGGCCCTGCCTAAACCCAATTCACATGAAACAGTCTCCTCCTCTCTTTCCTCCTTCCATTCCTTCTCCTTCCTCATTCATTTCCTTCTTTCTTCTTTGTGTTCTAGAGAGATTTAAAAAATATGTGAAAGTTTTATTTATTTTATTATTTTTCTTTAATTTGTGTTATAATATAATTTTTATTTTGCCTAATCCTTTATTTGTATTTTTTTTCTGTATTTCTTTTTGGTAATTATTATCTATACACTTATCTGTAAATTTTTTTCATTTTGATTGATGATCGTTGAATTAAATTTGACGTTCTTATGAATTATTTTTACTTCTTATGCTTGATTAAGATGATTTCAAGGTTCTTGTGGGAAAAAGCAATTAGATATTGTTGTTGCTCATTGCACAGAGCTTAAAGTCTTGGCTATTGCAATTAATGCAGAGACTTTCTCTGCAAGTAGCCTCTATTGCACAGAGATTAAAGTCTTGGCGATAGAAACTTTCTCTGCGAGTTGCCTATTGCATAGATTTTGAAGTCTTGGCTATTGCTAATACTTGCAGAGACTTTGTCTGCAGGTTGCCTATTGTACCAGATCGTAAAGTATTGACAAGTGCCAATACTTTTAGAGACTTCTCCTACAAGTTTCCTCCTTCCACCCGACCTTTAAGTGTTGACTATTGCCAAAAGTTGCAGAGAATTTGGTAACATCACTTACCATTGATAAAAGAAGTTGGTTTCTTGATTTGTCCGGTGATAAGTTGACCGTTAATGACGATGTTCGTAATCTTCATTCTATCTTATTTTTATTTTTCTTGTGTTAGATTCCACTTTGATTTCCTAGTTAAGGCGCTCATTGCACCAGAGCTTGAACTCTTGGCAATAACCATGACTTGCGGAGACTTTATCGCAAATTAACCAATGCAACAAGGCTTGAAGCCTTGACAATTGCCAAGAAGTCTATGCAAGGTGCCCATTACACCAGAGCTTGAACTCTTGGCAATAGCCAAGACTTGAAGAGACTTTCTCTGCAAATTACCCACTGCAACAGGGCTTGAAGTCTTGGCAATTGACAAGAAGTCTGTGCAAGGTGCCCATTGCACCAGAGCTTGAACTCTTGGCAATAGACAAGACTTGCAGAGACTTTCTCTGCAAATTGGCCACTTTAACAGGGTTTGAAGTCTTGGCAATTGCCAGGAAGCCTTTGTAAGGTGCCCATTGCACCAGAGCTTAAAATCTTGGCAATAGCCAATATTTGCAGAGATTTTCTTTTGCAAGTTGGCCACTGCAATAAAGCTTGAAGTCTTGGCAATTGTTAGGGAAGTCTATGTAAGGTGCCATTGCACCAGAGCTTAAAATCTTTGCATATCCAAGACTTGCAGAGACAAGTTGCCTATTGCAACATGGCTTAAAGTTTTCGCAATTGCCAAGAAGTTTGTGCAAGGTGCCCACTGCAAAGAGGTCTGTGTAAGATATCCATTTTCATAGATTTTCTAAAAGGTTATCCAAATAATTGTAAGAGAGAAGAAATTTGAAGGAATCTAACCTTGAATCTTCGTTTTAATAGAGGAATCTGTAAAAGTGTGGGTCTTTTTATTAGTTGTGAGGAATATTTTCGTATGGTATAAGTTTCATTAAACTAATGGAGGGCAGTTTTGCTAAACCACTGTTATTGAAGGAATTTTGGCAAACCATTGCTTCCTGTGTCATATTTTTGCAATTCCCCTCACTCGTCCGTGCAAAACCAATTTCTCAGGCAGCTTTCAAGCATAGCCACTTTTCGTGATTTTGACCTTAACTTCACCATTCGTAATCCAAATCGGGCGATTCCAATTGCGTTGGATCCGTATCGACGACACACACCACATTAAACCTTCAATTTAGCAAAGCAACTTCTAAATTAATTCATAAAAGATCCCAAAACAACGAGAACACAACCATAACCTTCAAGTTTCAATCCAAACTTAAGCATACAAGCTCGGAATTGAATTCCGTCACTTCACATGTGTCATAAATGACTAAACAAAAAGTAAAACACATTCAACACCTCACTCCGGTCACGTTTCCGAACACGAACTCCCAAACACCAAGACTAGTGATGTTAAATTCCATAAACCACCCGAATACTGAACCAAACGAGTTTTAAATGAACTCAAACTCCACCAACGGTCCACGAATACCATTAGCAAGGCTGAAAAATATTGACACACATACCGGAGCTTTAGTTTACCAAAACGATCGGACGGATAGTTACAGATCATGATAAATTAACCAAGCCAATAGGTCATATTAAGCAACCACATTGTCTTTAATGAAGTAACATGTATACAATTAATTGGAAGCACTCCAAGTCCAATTATAATTTAATTATTTTTAACCAATTAGTATCCGATTAACCCTTCGAAAAGAAATTTCAATTATCACAAAACATTGATGGACCTATTTCTTTGTATCTGGTTATGCCATGTCTAAAAAATTTCAGAGGTTATCTAAAGAAAAAAATGGAAAAGAAAGAAGAGAGAGGTGAATATCTTTTATATGTTCAATTTCTTTCTTGGTTGAGCTAGCTGAATAAGACCAATCTTTATCAGTTTTAGGAAGTTACATTTTTGTTCTTCAATTTTCTACTAACTCCAAATATTGCGTGATGAAAGTTTTACGAACGTTTAAGAATTTGTGTACTCATTGATGTATAAGGTTCACGCCGCTTAATATGTACATACTTATATGTATCACACATAAAAACTTAACTTTTCTTTAATTTTTTGCTTATACCTAGAATATGAGTTTAAATAATATTTATGTGATTTCTTAAAATTGTGTTGTCATAGAGATGGGTGCGCTACAAAAGCCTAGTTACTCAAAATACAGAAAAATGATGGGAGAATTTAAAAATAGGTAAAAGAAGAGAGTGGTCTTGCAAAAGTGAGCACTTTAAAGGTAGTTGTAGACAGTGAAATTTTATTGGATCGGCCCATACAAATTTGGGTTAGTCCAATAAGGGTTTTTTTAAGGCTACTTCATCTAAAATCCTAGATCACGCCTATGAAAGTAGCTCAGTTATTCCCTTGAAAGATATCTGAGAAATCCCATAAACACTTGGGATATTCAAAAAGAGGTCAAAAGACATGTCAAATATGTCATTCTCAAGACCTAGCAATATTCAAGATCCAAACAGAGTGTTGCACATACTTCTTGATCATCAAATACATCACGGAGATATAAATCATTTTACGTTCGAGAAATACGCCGTTAAGGCCCTCGAATTACGGATAACAAATAGGAGAGAAGAATCAAGGGATAAACAAAATCGTACCCGTATAGTTTATGAATAAAATCCTAGATTTTTCATGTTGTTTGTAATTGCAATTTCTTTTTTTTGTATATCTAAAATTTGTTACAAAGAATTGGCACGTTCTTCCCTTCATCTCTTCTCTCACAAGCAAAAAAAAAAAAAAAAACTATATCTTCAACAACGGAGGTCAAATCTGGAGGCAAGATCTCCAATACTTCAAATCTTGTCTTCGCATCTCCACTCAAACAAGACTTGAAGTGGAGGAATTTGTAGAGACCGAAATTTTATTGGAGCAGCCCATATAAAATTTGGGTTAGTCCACTAAATTAGGTCTCTATAAGATGAGCCCAAATCCATGGTTTCCAAGCCTAAGGGTCTATTAAGATTTTCATGGGGCTACTCTACCTAAATCTGAACCCACACCTATATAAAGAGTTACATGTTACCTTGAAGAATCATCTCAAACATTTCAAGAGATCACCAAAAAAAAAAAAAAAACACCTAATATGTAATTTTGCCCCCTTCTTGATAATCAAATAGTTCAAGAAGATCCATATTATCCTAGTTTGAGAGATACTCTAATTTAGCCCTCGAATCACGGTGAACAACTTGGAGAGAAGAATCAAGGGATTACCATAATTGTACTCACATATTTTATGAATAAAAATACTTTTCTTTATATTTTTTGTAATATCTAACATTTTATTGCAAACATTAGTCATGAAAAATTGAGCACTTTTATATAAAATGAAACTGAAAGAGTACATAAATACTCTTTCTAATAGAGCAACTTCCATAATTACAAAAATATCACCGCACCTTAGGGTAGCCGAAATTACAAAAAACAAATGTCACTGCTATGTACAACGTAGAAACAATGTCAATCCATATGTGTTTATTCATATAGCCACTGATGTAGGAAATCAAACGCGGAAAATAAAAGATAGGAACGAGACGTATCTCGATCACAAATCTCAAGTAGCAACGGAGAACTTGTTCCGTTACACCCCGAGAGGAGGTCAAGAACACCTACGCTAGGCAACTACCCTCGAGCTAACGTGAGCACGCAAGTAGAATGGTCGGGGGGGGGGGGGGAATTGGAATTCATCTAGATCCGCTAGAGGAAGAACAAGTCCCAAATTCAAGGTTTGTCATTCAATAAGAGTTCAACTCTTCAACACAAGTGTTTGTTTTTATCAAAGGTAAGCTAATGAAAATAATAAGACAACTAGCTATTTATAGGTGTTGTTAGACACCCTTTGAAAGGTCTAAAATGCCCACACTTAGGCTTAGGAATTAAAGGACCACGTAGGGTCAAAATAGTCATAACATAGCTAGAATTCACGTGCTTCAGCATCCCAGGAGGAGCGCCCAAGATTGGGGCGGAGCCCACATTTGCTCCATTTTGATCAGTGGGGTGTGCCGGGCGGTGCGCCTGAGGGTGGGGCGGTCCGCCTGGCCCCCTTGCTCTCTGGGCGGCGGCGCCTAAGGTGCAGGCGGGGCGCCTGGTTCGCTGGGCTGCTCCCCTTGCACTTTGAGCACCCGGAATGGCTTCCAAACGCTTCCTTCTTCTAGTCCCTTCCTAACCAAGTGTAGGTGTACTCCTTGGACCTCCCTAGCTTGGCTCCGAGTGAAGGGTCTCGTGGTTTGTCCGGCATCATCCTTCCCTTCTTGAGAAGATTTCTTCCTCGAAATTGAAGCATTATCATCCACGACCTCTTCATCACCTACATCCATAGGAACCAAGTCACAAACATTGAAAGTATTAGACACTTGATACTCACTTGGTAAGTCGACCACATAAGCGTTGTTGTTTATCTTTGAGAGCACTTGGAATGGGCCATCTCCACGGGGTGCTAACTTCCCTTTTCTAAGGTTTGGAAACCTTTCTTTCCGGAAGTGCACCCACACATAGTCACCCTTCTTGAGTTCCACCTTCTTGCGTCCCTTGTTTTTCTTGGATGCTACCTTTGCATAAGCTTCCTCCAAGTTCTTCTTCGCCTTAGCATGTAGCTCCATCAAAGCCTTGGCTCTAGCTTTACCTTCAAAATTAACAACCATTTCCCTTGGCAAAGGGGTTAGATCAAGGGGAATCAAGGGGTTAAAACCATACACGCACTCGAATGGAGTCATACCAATCATCCGATGCACGGTTCGATTGTAGGCAAACTCCATAAGAGGTAGCTTATCTATCCAAGTCCCACCCTTACCTCGGGTCATGGCTCTAAGAAGAGCACCCAAGGTTCGGTTCACCACTTCGGTTTGCCCATCGGTTTGGGGGTGGTGGGACGTAGAAAATAAGAGTTTGGTGCCAAGGGCACCCCATAAACTCCTCCAAAAATGACTTAGGAACTTAGTGTCCCTATCACTCACTATAGTTTGAGGCACACCATGCAATTTCAAGACATTATCAATAAACAAGGTTGCAACATGTCGTGCATCATCACATTTTCGACATGGAATGAAATGAGCCATTTTGGAGAACCCATCCACAACAACATAAATGCTATCATGGCCCCCCTAGTCCTTGGTAATCCCATCACAAAATCCATCGATATATCCAACCATGGACTAGTAGGTACGGGGAGTGGGGTATACAAACCATGGGGGTTCGACTTGGACTTAGCATCCTTGCATTCAAGACAAGAGTTGCAAAGTCTCTATACATGGGTCCCCATTTTTGGCCAATGGAATTGTTCCCGAAGGATGGCCAAGGTCTTGTCCCTACCAAAGTCACCCATGAGTCCTCCACAATGTGCCTCTTGCACAAGCAATTCCCTCCATGAGGACTCGGGTATGCACACTTTACAATTCTTAAAGATATATCCATTAACCCATTGGTATTTCTCAACTCTCTCCCCCTTTTCTAGAGCTTCATGGATGCTCTTGAGCTTCGGGTCATGAGCATACATCAATTTAATGCTTTCAAAACCCATAAGCTTAGAGGTGAGAGTGGTGGCTAGAGCGAACTTTCTAGAAAGCGCATCCGCCACAACATTGTCCATCCCTTTCTTGTATTTGATCACATAGGGAAAGGACTCAATAAATTCAACCCACTTGGCATGTCTCTTATTGAGCTTCTCTTGGCCTCTCAAATGCTTGAGTGACTCATGGTCACTCTTGATCACAAACTCACGAGGCCAAAGGTAGTGTTGCCAATGGGCAACGGCTCTCACGAGGGCATACAACTCCTTGTCATATGTACAATAATTCAAGGAGGCCCCTTTCAATTTTTCACTAAAGTAGGCGATGGGTTTGCTATCTTGCATTAGAACACCACCAATTCCAACCCCCGAGGCATCACATTCGACCTCAAATGCCTTTCCGAAGTCGGGCAATTGCAATAGAGGGGCGGTACTCAACCTACTTTTCAACTCATGGAAGGCCTTCCCTTGAGGCTCTCCCCACACAAAAGGTTGGTCTTTCTTCACCAATTCGGTGAGTGGAGCGGCAATGGAGCTAAAGTCTTTCACAAATCGCCGATAAAAGCTAGCAAGACCATGAAAGCTCCTCACTTGAGTCACGGTAGTAGGAGTAGGCCAATCACATATGAACTCTACCTTAGACTCATCCACCTCCACTCCTTGGGCACTCACAACAAACCCAAGGAAGACTACCTTCTCAACACCAAAGGCACACTTTTTAAAATTAGCATAGAGCTTTTCGGCTCTCAAGTTTTCAAGCACTTGCCTAAGGTGATCAACATGGTCGTCTATTGATTTACTATAGGTCAATATATCGTCAAAGTAGACGACCACAAACTTGTTGATGAATGGCTTTAGAACATGGTTCATTAGCCTCATAAAGGTACTAGGTGCATTGGAGAGCCCAAAGGGCATCACCAACCATTCATAGAGACCAAATTTGGTCTTGAATGCGGTTTTCCGTTCATCACCTGGTTTCATCCGGATTTGATGGTAGCCGGACCTAAGGTCAATTTTGCTAAACACACATGAACCACTCAATTCATCTAACATATCATCAAGTCGGGGAATAGGATGACGGTACTTTACCGTTATTTTGTTCACGGCCCGACAATCAACGCACATCCTCCAAGTGCCGTCCTTTTTGGGAACAAGGATCACGGGCACGGCACAAGGACTCAAGCTCTCCCTCACCAAGCCCTTAGTGAGCAATTCATCAACTTGCCTTTGCAGTTCTCTTGTGTCATCCGGATTGCTCCTATAGGCCAGCTTGTTTGGGATTTGGGATCCCGGGACAAAGTCTATTTGATGTTCAATGCCCCTCAAAGGAGGCAATCCATCCGGCATCTCATACGGGAACATGTCCCCAAAATCCTTCAAGACATTCTCAAACACACTAGGCAAAGGGTTACAAGAAAAATCACAATTAGAGTTTAGGATCATAGCTTTGTGCACTAGGCATAGGAGAAACTTGGTGCGATCATTTCCCTTTAAGATCTCGCCCGGTTGCATCATGGCACAAATGCCACCGGTAGAAGAAGAAGATGGGATTGCCACCATGCTTTTGGACAAAGGGCTAGTCTCAATGATTGACTTTGCCTTTGCCACCTCCCTCAACTCCCTCATCCTATTGTAGTCATCACTCACTTGTTTGGGAGTTAGGGGCTTCAATACAAATTTCCTCCCTTCATGTTGGAGCGTGTAAGTGTTGACACGCCCATCATGGACCGCTTGTCGATCAAATTGCCAAGGCCTTCCAAAGAGAAGGTGGCAAGCTTGCATGGGCACAACGTCGAACAAGTGTTCATCAACATAACTACCCATTTTGAACTTGATCATTGCTTGCTTCACTACCTTTAGCTCCCCACATTCACTAAGCCATTGCAATCGATATGGCTTGGGATGCTTCACGGTAGGCAACTTCAATTGGGTTATAAGAGATTGACTCACAACATTAGCACAACTCCCGGAGTCAATGATCATAGAGCATACAACACCCTTAACACGACACCTAGCATGGAAAAGGTTTTCCCTTTGCAAGGTTTCACCATCCTCCACAATCATAGCTCTTAGGCTCCTCCTCACTACTAGAAAAGTATGAGGTTCCTCATCCTCCACCGTGTCATCTAGATCATCCTCCTCTACTCCCTCATCTCCCTCTACACCCTCATCATCCTCCGGTTCGCTCTCTTGTTCATATACATTTTCACCAACAAGAACCATGGTCCTCTTCGTAGGACACTCCTTAGCAAAGTGTCCATACCCCTTGCATTTGTGACATTGAATGGAAGAAGAAGTAGGAGTATTCAATTGAGTTTTAGAATTACCTCCCACATTGGGTGTGTACTTCTCAAACGGCTTCTTCACATCTTTGCTAGCACTTGCTCCACTAGGGCCACTTGCATTTGTGAACTTTGCATTG
The DNA here is from genome assembly GCA_029990575.1 of Petunia axillaris subsp. axillaris. Taxonomy (NCBI): domain Eukaryota; kingdom Viridiplantae; phylum Streptophyta; class Magnoliopsida; order Solanales; family Solanaceae; genus Petunia; species Petunia axillaris. The sequence continues at coordinate 97,672,190 of JARKNS010000004.1, read as the reverse complement.
GTAGTAGGATTTTTCCAATCCTTTGACTTGTTCATGGAAGTAGAAGTGTTACTCTTGTAACGGTTGGATTTCTCTTTCTCAAGCCATTGTTCGGCTTGGATAGCGGCATCAAGAACTTCTTGAAGTGAAAGATAAGCATGCAATCTCAATTGTGAAGCTATACCATAGCTCAAACCATTCATGAAACGGATCACGGCTTGCTCTTCATCTTCGGTGTCCATATCTAAGGCCATTCGAGTTCTTTCAAACTCATCAAAATATTCATGCACCGTTTTGACACCTTGCTTCAACTCATAAAGTTTCTTGAGTTGCTCTTGCCGATATCTAGGAGTGATGTACTTGATACTCATGATACTCTTCAAGTCATTCCAACCCACAATCACGGGAACCCCCGCTCTCCTCCTTGATCTCTTGACGGATTCCCACCAAGTAGATGCATAGGATTCAAAGGATGAAATCGCATAGGTACCCCTTTTCTCATCGGTCATCTCATTTGTGTCAAACAATCTTTCCATGTGTAGCACCCATTCAATATAAGCCGCCGGATCACAATTCCCTTTAAAGGTTGGGAGATTAAGCTTCACACTATTTATGTTGGTGTTGTCACGACCCCCACGGAAAGGCTCCGGTTGGCCCCCATAGTGATCTTCATTCACACCATACTCCCTCCTTGCATTCCCTCCAACATAACCCATAGGTGGCCCTCGACCTCGGCCCCTACCTCTATCCCCATTTCAACCCCAATTCATACCTCGCCTTGGTTGAAAGTGATCATCAAACCCATACATATCATCAACATAATCGGCTTCCTCCCCTTCTTGAGCTTCATCGGCTTGCTCAAGAGGTTGCACATTTCGGATGGGCCTTGGTAGTGGAATGTTTCTTGGGGGATTATCCAAGATACGGGGAATGCCCGTTCGTTGGGTATTGCCCAACACTTGATCAAGCCTCTCTCGCTCCTCCTTTTCCCGTTGTTGATTGAGCAATTCAATGACATGGCTAACTTGCTCCGGAGTAAAGTTAGGAGTACTTGAGACTTCAACCGGGACACTCGGGGTCCCTTTCTCGACTTGGACGCTCGGGGTCCCTTTCTCCGAGGGGACGTTAGAAGTCCCTTGCTCAACTAGAGCACTAGAGTTCACCCGCTCGAGGCTTTCAATCCTCAAGTGCATACTATCCAACTTGGCGAGGATAGTAGCAAGGGCACTCTTTGCAAAATCATCTCCTTCGGAAGACATTGTACCTACACAAGTAACAAACGTTAGAAAACAACCTCACACACTCCCTCACTTGAGATCACTCGGCTCTCTCGTATAGTGACGGTGGGTATTTCACTCGACTTGTGGTTCCAAAGCTTCTCGTAGATGAATAGAAATTCCTCAACTCAACCAAACTATTCACGAGTCAAGCACACTCCGGGGTGAGTGGAGTTAATAGGACTCAATGAAAGCTAGGCACTTTGAAGTGAGGACTAGAACCAAAAGAAACTACGAGTCTTCTTTGGATTTCTACTCTCCAACTATGGCACGAATCACCTAAAGCAATGAAGGATTAGTGTTAATTAAGTAGAAATATTACTTAGATCAACACTAATTAGAGGTTAGGCAACAAAGAAACAAGTAATCCTAGAAGAAACTACCCAAAACAACCCTTCAGGATATTAGGCGGAGCGCCTTAAAAATTGATCAGTGAGGTCTGGCAGGCGGGGCGCCTGGGAACTAGGCGGAGCGCCTGGAGCAAGAACAGTTCAGGCGGAGCGCCCAAGGTCTAGGCGGGGCGCCTGGACGAAGAACAACCTGGGTTTCCAACAACGTGTTCTTCGATTTCAACCCCACTTTTTGGTCGATTCCAACGTGTTCTTCCCAAATTCGAAGTACCCGAAGTTGTATTTTGGTATAACCACCAAACCCCAATGATTTTCACACCCAACCAAGTAAAAAACAAGACACAATCATGATTCAAGTTTCAAGTTGGGTTTTCTCAATTTTTCAAAAGGGACAAAAAGGTGGGTTTCGATTCTTCAAAATCAATGTTATACAACTCCGATTCACACCAAATTTGTTGCAAATGATTTGTTTTCAAAAGTAGATCAATCTCCGGTAATCAAATCCAAAACCCCACAATCACACAACCCCCAAATCAAGCAAATTCCTCAAGAACAAGGGTTTGGTAGGGTTTAAGGAAAATTGGGGTTTCAATTTTTCAAACTTCACCAATCCAAGTAATTTTTGTACCCAAGCAACGGGAATTCAATCACAATCAAGAATCCATAACACCCATATCAAGAATCACAAACACCAAAAAGTTATGCCAATTTTTGAATTTTTGAACTTTTCAATTTTTTTGTAATTGTCTTTTTCCCAATAACTTCAACAACAAGAAAACTAAAAGAAGATACTAGGCACGAAGAATCAAGGGTCGGGGTTCGTAGGAACGATACCCGAACCTTGCTCTGATACCAAATGATGTAGGAAATCAAACGCGGAAAATAAAAGATAGGAACGAGACGTATCTCGATCACAAATCTCAAGTAGCAACGGAGAACTTGTTCCGTTACACCCCGAGAGGAGGTCAAGAACACCTACGCTAGGCAACTACCCTCGAGCTAACGTGAGCACGCAAGTAGAATGGTCGGGGGGGGGGGGGGGGGAATTGGAATTCATCTAGATCCGCTAGAGGAAGAACAAGTCCCAAATTCAAGGTTTGTCATTCAATAAGAGTTCAACTCTTCAACACAAGTGTTTGTTTTTATCAAAGGTAAGCTAATGAAAATAATAAGACAACTAGCTATTTATAGGTGTTGTTAGACACCCTTTGAAAGGTCTAAAATGCCCACACTTAGGCTTAGGAATTAAAGGACCATGTAGGGTCAAAATAGTCATAACATAGCTAGAATTCACGTGCTTCAGCATCCCGGGCGGAGCGCCCACATTTGCTCCATTTTGATCAGTAGGGTGTGCTGGGCGGTGCGCCTGAGGGTGGGGCGGTCCGCCTGGCCCCCTTGCTCTGTGGGCGGCGGCGCCTAAGGTGCAGGCGGGGCGCGTGGTTCGCTGGGCTGCTCCCCTTGCACTTTAAGCACCCGGAATGGCTTCCAAACGCTTCCTTCTTCTAGTCCCTTCCTGATGCAGCCCGATCACGTGCTGATCAAGTGATCGATCCGCCGAGGAGACCGATGACAAGAAACCAAGCCAAGCTGCTGCACGATGTGCACGTTCACTTAGCCTGCCGAAGGAAAACAATTGCTCCGAAGCTGAGTGGCCGAGCTCAAGAATCGAAGGCATTATCTTCAGATTTGAGCCCGAAGGCAAGGTGACCGAGGACAATGAGCTCGAAGACAATTGAGCGTCCGAAGGCAACAAGTGTGTTTTCGAGCAGACAATCGAGAACCGAAGCCAAGGCTTACCGAAGTCAAAGTCTGCCGAACACATTTTATCTCAGCCCTGCGTGGCTTATTTCTATTGGTCAACTGTGACCTATTTACTAGTTTACCCTTAGTATTTCCTATATAAACACTGTTTCCTTTCATTGTAAGGACCTAGTTTTTTTGAATATTGATGAATTGAATGAAAGTGCCGAGCACATTTCTTCTTGTCTCCGTCGTGAGCAAAACCCCGGTGAGGGCTTCTAAGGACTTGTGGCTTTCGGTTAGTCCGATTGAACATTCCTCTTGATCATTCAGTTTGCAAGAGGCAATGTTCTCTTGAGGATTGTTGCATAGTATAGGTGATCCTTGTATCCCTTTCGATTGAGCTTTGAGACAGCTTCCTCACTGTTCTTTCGGAAGAAGCAAGTTTTGTCTTGCTTCTATCTTTTATCTTCTTGTTTGTTCTTCCGCGTTTGTGCTAGCAACCCCTTCGGGATTTGCATTGCACCATCTTGGTATCAGAGCACGGCTTGAGTTTGTTCTTACAACCTCAATCCTGTTCATTATCTTCGTGCGTTTTTGTGTCTTTGTTTCCTTTTCGTGTTCTTGATTCTGTTTGAGTTGTTGTTATTTTACAAAAAAAAAAAAAAAGTGTTAAAAGAAAATTCAAAAATTGTGTTTGATTGTTGGTTGTTTGGGAAAAACAACCATTGATTCTTGTTCACCATCGAAGTCTGAATCCAACGAGTACCCGACGTACTGATTTTGTGACTAGGGTTTCTTGGTGAATTTTGGACTGTTTTGAGCTTCATTGGTGACTGAACTCGAACCCCACTGTGTTTGGAAGAAACTGGTGAAGATTGGTGGTTTTTGAGTGATTTGGGTTTGTTTGTTGCTTAAGAATCGAAGTTCTGAGTTTGAATCGTTGTCCGTACGCCGGAAACTTGTTACAAATCGTAACAGTGTACGACTCGAACGAGCTGGTTCTTAGCTCGAAGAACTTGAACTGAATTCCTCCGATGCTGTTGAAACCGGAGTCGATAAAGCAACCCAGATCTGTTGAATTTCGTGGTCAGTGAACCGAAGTTGTTGTGTCCGTACGCCGGAGCAAGGTCACTGTTCCATTGAAGAAGAAAGGGGTTAAAATTTTAACATCAAAACCCCAGGTGAAATTTGTCGGCTGAAAAGGGAAAGTGGATAAGGTAAAACCCTATCCGTACCAAGGAGGGACCACTCTTGTACGGACAAGAGTGGGTGTGATCGAAAAGATTCCAAAAGGGAATCAAAAGGGTAGATTCTCCTAGGTTTTCACTTTCTTTCGTGTCTAATTCTAGTTGGTGGATCTTTTGAGTATTTGTTCTACTCAAGGTCGTACTAACTCTTTTAAGCTGATAGGAATTCGTGCGAAGGGGTGACCGAAGTCCAAACTTTCGTAGACATTCTTTTGACTCCCCGAGCTCAGTTAAAAAGCGTCCGTTCCATCGAGTCGAACATCACTTCACTCTTCCCGAAGAGGCAGTGACTATTGTCGAACTTGAAGGATCTTAGAGGACCGATCAATTGGACGAGCCACTGTTAACAAGTCCTTGAGTGATCAAAAACTGAACCCATAAATTGAGTGGACCCGAGTGCCACCCATCAAAGGTGAGGGAGTGTGTGAGGTGATTTCTAACCCTAACATTTGTTTGATCTTTGACTTGTGCAGGTACAATGGCTGGAAACGATGGCAAAAGCATTGAGAAGCCCGAGTTGTCGTTAGCCGATCTCATGGCTGCGATACAAGGCATCAGTGCCGATATGAGAGGAGTGAGTGCTCGCGTAACTCAACTCGAACAAGGAAGCGCGTCCGTGGCCAAAAATGGGTCCGGCGCTGGAACGAGCGAATCCACTCCGATGAAACCTGATCTGTATGCTGAGCTTCTTCGACAACATCAGTTGACGAGTGACGCAATTCGAAGAGAGCTTAACTTGGGCAATCCCCAAGCACAACAAAACTTGGGCAATCCCCAAGCTGGAAATCAAAACTTGGGCATTCCCCGAGGAGAGAGGTTACCACTTCCAAGGACCCGAAGAGATCTTGGAGTTGTAACCGAAGAGGTTGATGAAGAGGAATTTCCCGAGGACGAATATGAGCGTGAGCCGCCATTCGCTCAACGAAGGCAAGCTCACCGAGGTCGTGGAAATTTCCGAGGTCGAGGCCGAGGCGCAAATGTTGAAAGAAATATTGGGCGTGAGGCTGATGATCGAGAAGATGAGTTTCTCGAACAGATTCGTGGTGTTCGAGACTCAAACTTGAACAGTGTCAAGATCACTATTCCACCCTTTAAAGGAACTAGTGATCCCGATGAGTATCTTGAATGGAAGCTTAAAATGGAGCGCATCTTTGAAACCAATGAGATGACCGATGAGAGAAAAGCTGCCCATGCCATTGCTTCGTTCGAAGCTTATGCATCAACATGGTGGGAATCTGACAAGAGGCATAGAAGAAGAAATGACTATCCAGTAGTCAATACGTGGCCACAGTTGATGAGAGCGATGGATGGTAAGTACTTGAGTGCCAAGTACAGGCAGACTCAAATGCAAAAGCTCTATGAGTTAAAGCAAGGGTCCAAGTCTGTCCAAGAGTACCACGATGAGTTCGAAAAGGTTCGATTGAATCTTGATCTGGTCGAAGACGAAGAACAAGCCATTATCAGATTAAAAAATGGCTTGGCTAGGGATGTTTCATCTCAGTTGAGACTCCACGTGTACCACACGTTGGGAGATTTGTTTGATGCTGCCACCGAAGCTGAAAAATTGGTGAAGGACGATAAGGCAAACCGGTATCGAGGAGTCACTACTTCTACTCCTTTGAACCGAGGTAAAGAATGGAAGAGTCCAAACCAAACAAGTGCTAACACTGTTCGAGATTCGAAGAGACCCTTTGAAAGAGGTGTGACCGGTAACCAACCAAGAGAAGCGGGAGGTAAAGTTCAACTCAACTCTCCTAGTGCTTCAAATATTCAGTGTCACAAATGCAAAGGTTACGGTCACATGGCGAAAGAGTGTCCAACTCGCAAAGTTATGCTTCTGCTCAAAGATGGAACTGTCCATGAGCAAGCGAGTGACACCGAGGAGGAACTTATCGAGGAGACTGATCGAGCTGAAATTGATGATGATCATGAGGCTGCCGAAGCTGATCATCCGGACATGTTTCTTGTGGTTCGAAGGAATTTGAGCTGCATGACTCATGAAGAAGAGGACAACCAAAGAGAAAATCTCTTTCATGCCCGATGTCGAGTGAGGGGAAAGGTGTGTTCGATGATCATTGATTCCGGTAGTTGTGCCAATGTAGTGAGCCAAACTTTGGTTTCACAAATGGGATTACCTACGATGAAGCATCCCCACCCTTACAAGTTACAATGGCTGAACGAGTGTGGAGAATTGAGAGTTGTCAAACAAGTGTGGATCAAGTTCAAAATCGTAGAGTATCAAGATGAAATGATATTCGATGTGGTTCCGATGCAAGCTTGTCATTTGCTATTGGGTCGACCATGGCAGTATGACCGAACCGCTGCTCACAATGGCAGATCCAACACTTACACTGTGAAGCTCGATGGGAAGAGTTTTATACTCAAACCCTTGTCTCCAAAACAAGTCACCGAGGACTATAAACGTATGAAAGAATTGAAAGAAGCGGCCAAAGCTAAGCTTCCGATGGGAGCAAAATTGGGGCCCGAAGAGACAAACTCACCGACCGAAGTGAAAGGAATTTGTGGAATCATGCAACCCGGTGAGATCTTACGAGGCAACGACCACGGTCAGATGATGATTTGCCTCGTGCACAAGGGTATCTTTCTAAACTCTAATGATGATTTTTCTAATGATAACCCTTTGCCTTTGTTTGTTCGTAAAGTTTTGCAGGACTTCGAGGACATGTTTCCCGTGGAAATGCCAGGTGGATTACCTCCGTTGAGGGGAATCGAGCACCAAATTGACTTCGTACCAGGGTCTCAAATCCCTAACAAACCTGCATACCGGTGTAATCCCGAAGACACCAAAGAGCTCCAACGGCAGGTTGATGAATTGCTGAACAAGGGCCTCGTTCGAGAGAGCCTGAGTCCTTGCGCCGTTCCAGTTATCCTTGTCCCGAAGAAGGATGGAACATGGCGAATGTGTGTTGACTGTCGAGCAGTCAACAAAATAACGGTAAAGTATCGTCATCCTATTCCTCGATTAGATGACATGCTAGATGAGTTAAGTGGTTCTTCATGTTTTTCGAAGATAGACCTCAGGTCCGGTTACCATCAGATCCGAATGAAACCCGGGGACGAGTGGAAAACCGCATTCAAGACCAAATTCGGTCTCTATGAATGGTTGGTGATGCCTTTTGGCTTACCCAATGCACCGAGCACATTCATGCGACTGATGAACCATGTGCTCAAACCGTTCATAAACAAGTTCGTTGTCGTTTATTTCGATGACATACTTGTTTATAGCAGAACCGTGGATGAACATGTCGACCACCTAAGGCAAGTACTTGAAAAGCTTCGAGAAGAGAAGTTGTATGCCAACTTCAAGAAATGCGCCTTTGGTGTCGATCGTGTAGTCTTTCTTGGATTTGTTGTCAGTACTAATGGTGTCGAAGTCGACGAATCAAAAGTCGAAGCCATCAAAGATTGGCCAACTCTAACCTCGGTATCACAAGTTCGTAGCTTCCATGGCTTAGCTAGCTTTTACAGAAGGTTTGTTCGTGACTTTAGCACCGTGGCAGCTCCTTTAACCGAGCTGGTGAAGAAAGACAATCCATTTGTGTGGGGAGAGTCCCAAGAAAGGGCTTTCCAAGAGTTGAAACGGAGGCTTTGTTCTGCCCCGTTGTTGCAACTCCCTGACTTCGGCAAAGCATTCGAAGTCGAGTGTGATGCATCTGGAGTTGGGATCGGAGGAGTGCTGATGCAAGACTCGAAGCCGATCGCTTACTTTAGTGAAAAGCTTAAGGGTGCAACTTTGAATTACTCTACGTATGACAAAGAGTTGTATGCCCTCGTTCGAGCACTCGCCCATTGGCAGCATTATTTGTGGCCTCGAGAGTTTGTGATCAAAAGTGATCATGAGTCTTTGAAACATCTCCGAGGTCAGGAGAAATTGAATCGAAGACATGCCAAGTGGGTTGAATTTATTGAAAGCTTTCCCTATGTAATTCATTACAAAAAGGGAAAAGATAATGTTGTGGCCGATGCGCTATCAAGAAAATTTGCCTTAGCGACCACTCTCGCCTCTAGGCTCATGGGATTCGAAAGCATCAAGTCGATGTACGAGGACGATCCCAAGCTGAAATGTGTTCGAGACGCAATCTTGAGTGGCCGAAAGGTTGAGAAATATCAGTGGCATGATGGCTACCTCTTCAAAAATTGGAGGGTTTGTGTGCCAGTGTCATCGTGGAGAGAGCTCTTGGTTCGAGAAGCTCACTCAGGTGGACTGCTGGGACACTTCGGTGTCGATAAAACTCTTGGTATCTTGACCGAGCAGTTCCATTGGCCCAAAATACGACGAGATGTGGAAAAGCATTGCAACGCCTGCCTCGTTTGCAAGAAAGCTAAATCGAAGTCCAACCCTCATGGTTTGTACACCCCGTTGCCTGTGCCTGATCGACCTTGGGTTGATATATCCATGGACTTTGTCTTGGGGTTACCGAGGTCGGGGGGAGGACATGATAGCATCTTCGTTGTGGTTGACCGTTTTTCAAAAATGGCTCACTTTATTCCTTGTAAAAAGTGTGATGATGCACAACATGTAGCTACATTGTTTGTTTCTAACGTGTTAAAATTGCATGGTGTACCTCGTACTATTGTGAGTGATCGAGACTCGAAGTTCTTGAGTCATTTTTGGAAGTGTTTGTGGGGTGCCCTCGGCACCAAGCTACTATTCTCGACGTCTCACCATCCTCAGACTGATGGACAGACCGAGGTAGTTAACCGAACCTTGGGATCTTTGCTTCGGGCAATGACCAAAGGGAAGGTTGGAAACTGGGCTGATCGTTTGCCCATGATGGAGTTTGCATACAATCGAACGGTGCATAGAATGATCAACATGACCCCGTTTGAATGTGTGTATGGCTTTAATCCTTTGATTCCACTTGATTTAACCCCATTGCCTCGAGATTCTGTTCTTGATTTTGAAGGTACTCGACGAGCAGCTGCCTTGATCGAATTGCATGCAAAGGTGAAGAAGAACCTCGAGGAGGCCTATGCAAAGGTTGCCTTAAAGAAAAACAAGGGGCGTAAAAAGTTGGAATTAAAGAAGGGAGATTGGGTTTGGGTTCACTTCCGAAAGGAACGCTTCCCGAACCAAAGGAAAGGAAAGTTGGCTCCTCGAGGGGATGGTCCATTTCAAGTGTTGACCAAGATCAACAACAATGCCTACGTGATCGACCTCCCTGGTGAGTATAACGTGTCCAACACCTTTAATGTTGCTGACTTAGTTCCTTGTGTTGTAGGTCCAACTTCGGAGGACGAGGAGGGCTTGATTTCGAGGACGAAATCTTCTCAAGAAGGGGAGGATGATGCAGCCCGATCACGTGCTGATCAAGTGATCGATCCGCCGAGGAGACCGATGACAAGAAACCAAGCCAAGCTGCTGCACGATGTGCACGTTCACTTAGCCTGGCCGAAGGAAAACAATTGCTCCGAAGCTGAGTGGCCGAGCTCAAGAATCGAAGGCATTATCTTCAGATTTGAGCCCGAAGGCAAGGTGACCGAGGACAATGAGCTCGAAGACAATTGAGCGTCCGAAGGCAACAAGTGTGTGTTCGAGCAGACAATCGAGAACCGAAGCCAAGGCTTACCGAAGTCAAAGTCTGCCGAACACATTTTATATCAGCCCTGCGTGGCTTATTTCTATTGGTCAACTGTGACCTATTTACTAGTTTACCCTTAGTATTTCCTATATAAACACTGTTTCCTTTCATTGTAAGGACCTAGTTTTTTTGAATATTGATGAATTGAATGAAAGTGCCGAGCACATTTCTTCTTGTCTCCGTCGTGAGCAAAACCCCGGTGAGGGCTTCTAAGGACTTGTGGCTTTCGGTTAGTCCGATTGAACATTCCTCTTGATCATTCAGTTTGCAAGAGGCAATGTTCTCTTGAGGATTGTTGCATAGTATAGGTGATCCTTGTATCCCTTTCGATTGAGCTTTGAGACAGCTTCCTCACTGTTCTTTCGGAAGAAGCAAGTTTTGTCTTGCTTCTATCTTTTATCTTCTTGTTTGTTCTTCCGCGTTTGTGCTAGCAACCCCTTCGGGATTTGCATTGCACCACTTCCTCACCAAGTGTAGGTGTACTCCTTGGACCTCCCTAGCTTGGCTCCGAGTGAAGGGTCTCGTGGTTTGCCCGGCATCAGCCACGTCCATTTTGTGAATAGATAAGGCCAAATCATCAGGTTTCGCTTATATACAAAAATCAAGATAAAACATAACGTAAGACCAATCCGACATCATTTCTTCATACAATGAGTAAAAAATCATGTTTATTTTAAAAGTAAATGATGCCAAATCGTACTTACATTATTCATTCACAAAATTACATACGAAAATATAAAATCAAGACAATTCGTCTACATTTACTTAAGAGTGAATCAACCTACTATGTCTATTTTACAAGAAAAAGACACCAACTAGTCGTTACTTTGTCAATATATAAAAATTCAAAGTAAAAATAAAATCAAGAAAATCTGTCAGTATTCACTTACGAGTGAGCCAAACTAGTCTGTCTATTTTACAAGCAAATGACACTAAATCGTCATCACTTTGCTTATATAAAAGAATTAAAATAAAAAATATAAAATCAAGACAATTTGTTGACTTACAAGTGAGCCAAACTACTATGTCCATTTTACAAGTAAATGACACCAAATCACCATCACTTTACCTATATACAAAAATCTAAAGTAAAAATTGCATAAGGCCAGTTCGGCATCATTTATTTATAAATGAGCCAAATACTACATACATTTTGTAAAGAGTTGAGGTAAAATCTTCATCACTTTGATCTTCTACAAAAATACACGCTGAAACATAAAAATCATGACAATCTGGCTGCAATTTCATTAAGTGAGCCAAAAGTACTACATTCATTCAAACAAATGATGTCAAATAGTAATCATTTTCCTTAAATTCAATTAAAAGAGTTACAGATTAATTTCCTCCAGAAACTATAACAATGGGATTGTATTTGCTCGTATGAAGTGCTTCAGTAGAGCTTTTTCCTCATTAGCCCCGTAGTGGACAAGTCAGATTTGAAGCTTCAACTACCTCTCGTGGAAAAACTCTAGTAGTTCATAAGCCTGAATGGGAAAATAGTGTCACCTCTTTGTAAAAATAAGGTTGTTGCATTTATCACCAGCTTTGAACAGTCCCATGTAGAACTTTAATGAATATCTACGACAAATTTAAGCACCTTAACATGACTTAGTACTTACGGAGGACCTTTACATCTGCAAGTCAAAAGTAGAATTAACTTCTAAGTCACCAAATTTGATACGGGAAAACACACAGAAGTAAACTAAGTAGCGAAGAAATAAAGTAAAGATAAGAACGAGACGAGACTCGAATGATTACCTAAGTAGCAACGAGGAACTTGCCTCGTTAGACCTCAAGTGAATTTCAAGGAATCACCTACGCTATGTAACTATCCTTAAGAGATACCCGACTCTTGCAAATAGAATGATCAAAGATGGATGAAGTTCAAATTGGATTCCACCAATTGAATTCAAGCCCCCTAGGGTTCAAAGAGAGGATAGCTCATGTTTCTACAATATTCAAGGTGACGTAAATGATGAAAAGGGCTAAGGGGGAGTTTATATAGTGCTCCCTTGCATAGATGTGAAATGACTAAATGCCCCTAGGTCTAGTTAATACATTAGAATCACTTTGGTCTAAAATTCCTATTTCACTACAAAAGTTGGAGATTTCAGCATTCCGGGCGTTCGGCCTAAAGTTAGGCGCTCCGCCTGAAGGATCCACTGACCAATACAGTGTGCTGCTTGGGCGCTCCGCCCATCGATCAGGCGCTCAACCTGGGGTTGCCTTGGCTGAGGCGCTCCGCCTGGTTTCAGGCGCACCTCCTGGGCGCCAAGGAGCTAGGCGCTCCTTCTCAGTCTGGGCGCTCCGCCTAGCCCTGAAGCATAGGTGTCCCTCCTTCCTTGGTGCTCCAATGCATGATCTTCAAGTCGCTTCCAGAGCTCTTCACTTGTGTTCTTTGTGGTCTCGATCTTGGCTCTTAATGGTTGGCGCTTAGGCTCAATTTGCCCCTTATCATCCTCCTCTTCTTGAAAGAATTTCGTCCTCGAAATCAAACCATCAAGACCTACAATCAAAGACAAGCACAACCAAAGTTTCCTACTTCACAAGTAGGTTAGCTTAACAAAAATAAGTGCGAATGGTGTGGAAAACACACTCTTGTGGTAGAGCCAAGCATCAATACCCATTAAAAAGTGTGTCCCTAGAGGAAACAATAAATTCTTGGCTCAACAAGAACAAGCACTCTCAATCATAACAAGTAAAGAGATCAAGGGCATGCAATATGTAACAATCAAATTCCCCACGACCCCTAAGCCCATATCCAACATACCAAGCCTTCAATGCGTTTTCAACACATTATGGCACAATGGCTTTGGCATGCTCAACACTCAAGGTGTGGTCAACATATGGGATGTGGTAGGCAAAGTAGTTCAATTCACAACTAGCATCAATTACCCCACTCCCCTTCTTAAGAGTACTCTCACTCACACCAAGAGATACCTCCACACCTCCAAATTCATGATCTTGACATCCCTCCTCACAAGAAAAGTTCTTAAGAAATGCATTGATAATGGCTTCTTCCTCTTCATAAATCCAACAGTCAAGAGTAGGGTAAATAGAAGAATCACCCACTTCACTCAAAGTCTCAAACAAGGAGTTGTCTATGGTTTCAAACCCTTCACATCACGGGGGTTCTAACTCATTCTCAAGTCTAGTCTGATACAAATCACCCCCACAAAAAAAAAAAGTCCTCAAACAAAGGATTAGTAAAAGTAGACATCTCAATATCATTTTTAAACATGGGTAAAGTGTCAAGACTAAGTTCATCATTCACACTTGAGGAATCATCATAGATAACCTTGTCCAACTCATGCAATTTGGACTCCTCAAGGTCACTATCAATTAATTATATCAACAATGGTAGAGTCAAATAACTCGTCTTTCCCTTTATCAAATATGGGTGGGGGTGTCGTAACAAGGATTACAATCAAGGTCAACTACCACTTTTTCGCTAAAGAGAGGTTCCTTGAATATCGGGCTCACATCATGATGTGGCTTTTCAATCCTCTCAACTAATGGTTCACATGCACACACAAGTTGACCATTAGACTCTTCACTAGTTGCAAGTTCAATAGATGCAATACAAGCACCAACTAGCATTGAGTCCTCACATGACAAGGAACTAACATGTTCATGAAAAGGTGAAGAAACACTTACACTTGAGTTTCTTCCTTGAGTATTCATTGCACTTGAAGTATCATGTTCTACTTCCTCTTCACGAACCTTGCAATGAGGATCTACATCACCTTGCCTTCCTTTCTTAGCACACGGTCGAGGCACCAATAGCTCGCCTCCAAGAGTTCCTACACATAAGCCCAAACAAGTAGAAGAAGAAGAAGAAGATAAAGCATAGTTAGAACAAAGGGCGTCCTCACTTTCATTTTGTCTTTCCTCTCCTCTCATTTCTCTCATTTTTCGCTCAAGGCCAAGTATAGCTTCAACCCGACAAGGCATAGCAACAAGGTTCACGGCTTCAGGTTCCTTCTCCATGGGAGATTTAGCTTTAGCCGCCTCTTCAATTTCTTCATATGGCTATAGTCATTACTTACTTGCCTCGATGTCAAGGGCTTGAGTACATGCTTCCTACCCGTATGCAAAACCGTGTAAGAGTTGGTTCGGCCATCATGAACTACACTCCGATCGTATTGCCATGGCCTTCCAAACAAAAGATAACAAGCTTGCATCGGTACTACATCAAACATAATCCTATCTCGATAATTCCCAATGCTAAACTCAATCAAGACTTGTTCCACCACTCTCAACTCTCCACACTCACTCAACTATTGTAAACAGTATGGATATTGATGTTTTATAGTAGGAAATTTCAATTGGAAAATCAAGGATTGGCTCACTATGCTAGCACAATTTCCTGAATCAATGATCATTGAGCACACTTGCTCCATCATACGACACCTAGCATGGAAGAGATTTTCCCTTTGCACATTCTCCTCCTCCTCAAGACTCATGGCACCCAAGCTCCTACGTACCACAAGTGTCATGTTAAGCTCTTCATCCTCTTCACAATCACCTCGCTCTCCTTCCCCAACCCCCTCAATTGCCATTGGTTGGCCCATAGGAGTAGTATAATTACCTTTAGAGCGAGTAGTTACATTACCTTGGGGAATGCCAAACATTCCATCACTAATACCTTCTCCGGTACCCTTTTGGATACTCTGGGTCCATTCTTTTTCAAGACTCGCACCTATGGCTTTCACTTCGGCCAAAAGAGTTGCCAAGGTGCTTACCGGGAACCTAATGGTATCGTTAACGTCTCCGTCCATGTACCTACAAAAATCAAAGACAAGAAGAGATTAGAGTAAAAGTCCTCACTCGCTCCCTCACCTTTGAATGTCACTCGGTACACTCAACTTTGGGGGTAGGTCACTCAAGCTTGATTCAATGGCTTCCTCGTAGTTGAAAAACCTCCTCGATAACCAATCAAATTCACAAGAATCAAATACTCTTCGGGAAGAGTGGAATTGATGGGACTCGATGAATGCTAAGCTATATGAATGAGCACTTGAAGCAACATCTTTGAGTTCTAATCTCCACTAAGCACGATTGATCCTAAAGGCTCAAAGAACTAGTACAATTCAAGTAGGAATGTACTCTACAAGTACTAGTCAGAAGCAATTCAATCAAAGAAACATGAATCCCTATGAAGAAAAACTACCCACGGCTGAAACAGGGTTCATGCGCACCTCCCAGAGGTTAGGCACCCCACCCTGTGCATTTAGGCGCTCTGCCCAGTGTTGGGCGCTCTGCATGGGCTTTGAGGCAGCAACTTGGCTAGGCGCTCCGCCCTGCGCTGTGTTCCAGCTTCTCCCACAACGTGTTTTTGGTCAATTTTGACCCAAATTCTTCAACGATTTCAAGTTGTTTCTCAAATCAAAGGGTACCCAAAGGTGTTTTCAACTATTACAAACAATCTCCAATGATTTATATCAACAAACAACCAACAACAAGATCAAATCAAGCTTTGAAGCAAAAATTTCAAGTTTTCAAGAATTTTGGGATTTCGAATTTTCGATCTTCAATCCGTAACACCAAAAAACTTTATACGGGTATTAAATCAACGGAATAAGAACATAGAACAATCCCCAATAACTTTCAACGATTGGGTGTTCATAACAAACAAGATCTAGCAATTTTTTTGCAATTTTCTAGTTTTTTAATTTTTTTTGTTTTCCTTCAAACATTCAAGAACAATAACATGGATAACAACAAGACGCGATTAAAACACGTCGAACAAGGAACGAGAGTTTGTAGAAACAACACCCGAGTCTTGCTTTGATACCAAGATGATACGGGAAAAACACGCGGAAGCAAACTAAGTAGCGGAAGCAATTAGTAATGATAAGAACGAGACGAGACTCGAATGATTACCTAAGTAGCAACGAGGAACTTGCCTCGTTAGACCTCAAGTGAATTTCAAGGAATCACCTACGCTATGTAACTATCCTTAAGAGATACCTGACTCTTGCAAATAGAATGATCAAAGATGGATGAAGTTCAAATTGGATTCCACCAATTGAATTCAAGCCCCAAATAAGGGTTCAAAGAGAGCATAGCTCATATTTCTACAATATTCAAGGTGATGTAAATGATGAAAAGGGCTAAGAGGAGTTTATATAGTGCTCCCTTACATAAATGTGAAATGACTAAAAGCCCCTAGGTCTAGTTAATACATTAGAATCACTTAGGTCTAAAATAGGAATTTCACTACAAAAGTTTGAGATTTCAGCATTCCCGGCGCTCGGCCTAAAGTTTGGCGCTCCGCCTGGAGGAGCCATTGACCAATGTAGTGTGCTGCTTGGGCGCTCCGCCTGGGGTTGTCTTGGCTGAGGCGCTCCGCCTGGTTTCAGGCGCACCTCCTGGGCGCCAAGGAGCTAGGCGCTCTTCCTCAGTCTGGGCGCTCCACGTGGCCCTGAAGTGTAGGCGTCCCTCCTTCATTGGTGCCCCAATGTATGATCTTCAAGTCGCTTTCGGAGCCCTTTACTTGTGTTCCTTGTGCTCTCGAGCTTGGCTCTTGATGGTTGGCGCTTAGGCTCAATTTGCCCCTTATCAAAATTACTTCAAACTATTAGGTCAATCGACGAACTTAAAGAATTTGAGCAGTCATGTAAAATTCACCGAAAAAGATAAAAGTTGTCGGAACAAGTTTTTTTGTATTTTCAAAATAAGATCTACATTAATTTAGTGTGTTTTCTTTTTTTGAAAAATCAACGGTAGAAATGGAAGAGGAGGCTAAGACGAAGTTGGAGATATAATTTTTACAAGATTGTGGCGGCCGCCCAATGGCAGTCTTAGGCGGTTCCGGTAATGGAGCCATTGTCGAAGAAAGATGAGAAGTGGGAGATGAGTTTTTTAGTAATTTTTGTGTGTTGCTTGGGGTATATTACAAAACTATGACATCATAGGTAGTGGTTTGCTTTATTGGCCCCGCTTGAAGTGGTTTTTCAAAATGGCCTTCGGTTACTTTAATGAATACATTTCAAACGAAAATACCCCTACAAAATCTTATATTGACGCCCGCATCCCGCCATCCATTCTAGTAAGTGCTGCCTCTTAGGCATCACTTAATATTTTATCTCTTTCCACATTCTTCCAGATAACTTGAAGTATTGCCCCGCCTCTCCCTTTCTGACATGACAACACTTAACTTTCACCACCTCTTGCATTGGCAACACTTGCCCTTTTATCTCATCCCACATTCCCCCAGATAACATGAAGTGTCACCTCCCCTTTAATCAATTCACAGGTAACACTTGTCTTTTATATTTTTTGTAGAGGCGTGATTTGCTTGTAAAATAGACATAGTAGTTTGTAAAGTAAATGACGCCGGATTGGTCTTATTTTATTTTTACTTGTAGTTTTTTATATGGGAAAAGTGATGAAGATTTGATGTCATTTGATTGTAAAATAGACATAGTATTTTTGCTTAGTTATGAATAAATACGGCCGAATAGTCGTCATTTTATAATGTCATATGTATTTTTTGGGATGAAGTGAAAACGATTTGGACTAATTTATTCGCAAAATATGAATAAATGATGACGGATTGTGGTAGTTATGTATTTATTTTTTTAATTTTATATTTCATATATATTTTTGTGGATGAACGAACGGAAGACAATTTGGACTCATTTTTGGCCAAACGGGCGCAATTTCTGGATATGCATATGCATAAACATAGCTGAATTGTCATTATTTCTAAATATACAGGCACTTAACTTTTTTGTGTCTCAAGTGAGGCTGATTTGGCCTCATTTCTTCACAAAACATACACAATTATATGCATAAATACAATCGAATTGTCGTTAATTCTACATATATAAGTATTTGAAGGTATTTTTTCGTGAATCAATAAAGTAATGTCGATTTGGCATTATTTATTTAAAAAATGAACATGATATTTTGCTCATTATATGAAAAAGTGATGTTAGATTGGTCTTATATTATGTTTTGCATTGATTTTTATATATGAGAGAAATGATGACTATTTGACTTTATTTATTCACAAAAGAGGTGTGAAACACAGACGAATTGACATTATTTTTATGTCTTGTATATGGGCGAAATGATGATGATTTGATGTTATTTATTCATGAACTTAACGTGAAACACAACCAGATTGCCTTTTTTCTGCTGTGTAGGAAGCAATTGATTTTTTTTTTTTTGTAATTTCGTATCTAAAAATGTGCGGTGGCATTTTTATAATTACGGCTTCGATAAAGTGCGGTGGAATATTTATTATTATGGAAAGTTATCTATTAGTAAGGGTATATTTGTACATTCAGCTTCATTTAATGTAAAGTGATTACTTTTCTAAGACCACCAAAAACCATCTCTAAGTTACTAAGAGCATGGACTTTTTTGTTCATTTATGTAATTCACCCAAAAAAATGAACAATGATTATGTAATAACTTGTTGGGCTGAATCAACCTAAGTTACTTGGGAAATTGCAGAACTATGACACCAGAGGCTATGGTTTGCCTTTTTGACCTCTGTAACAGTGATTTAGCAAAGACGTCCTCCGCTTATTTAATAAATAAATTTTGGACAAAAATACTCCTATGAATCTTATAATAATGTCTATATTCTCACCCTTCCTTTCTGTGTAAGTACTGCCTAAGAGGCAACACGTGTATGTGACCCTTTTTTTTTTTAGGCAACACTTGCTCCTGAATGTCTCCTGACAGTTATCCTAGATAACATGAAGTGTGGCCTGGGCAACACTTGCCCCTTCAATCTCTTCCCCACATTCTCTCAGATAACTTGAAGTGTTTCTTAGGCAATGCTTGCCACTTGACCTCTTCCTAAGATACCGCACATGTCGATTGATAACTCGAAGTGTTGGCTATGGACAAAGCGGAGGCTATTTTGCTTAAAAAATACCTTAAACGAGAACAAACTCTCAAAACCAGTCAATTTTGGGGACTCATAATGAAAATTTTAAAGTTACTCTTAACATAGTGTGTATTATCCGCTTTAGGTCAGACCCTTCTCCAAAATGCCTCTTACCATTAAGAGAATCCTGACACCTAATAAGTAGGGTTTCAAACTCTCCAGCTACTAATGTCGGACTTCATCACAAACCCGACAATCTCTACCTCGAATTAAGTTCCACTTGGTCCATTGTCATGATCCCCGAATCAACTTTTTAGATTCATTGTGTGCCACCCATATTGTCCTAGTATTGATGGGTTGGTGGTGCAATGCAATTCCCGAAGGGGTTGCTTAGCACAACGCGGAACAAGAACAATAAAGAAGAAGATAAAAGCAAGACAAAACTTGCTTCTTTCGAAAGAACAGAGGGGAACCTGTCCCAAAGCTCGATCAAAAGGGAGACAAGAATCACCCTAACTATGCAACAATCCTCAAGAGAACATTGCCTCTTGCAAACTGAATGATCAAGAGGAATGTTCAATCGGACTAACCGAAAGCCACAAGTCCTTAAAAGCCCTCACCGGGGTTTTGCTCACGACGGAGACAAGAAATGTGCTCGGCACTTTCATTCAATTTCAATATCCAAAAACCTGTTCCTTACAGTGTAAGGGAATAAGGTTTATATAGGGACTACTAAGGGTAAACTAGTAAAAGGGTCACAAGCGACCAATAGAAATAAGCCACGCAGGGCTGAACTAAATGTGTTCGGCAGCTTTTGACTTCGGTCAGCCTTGGCTTCGATTCTCGATTGTCTGCTCGAACACACACTTCATCGGGCGCTGACTTGGCATTGAACACATGTTGTTGTGTTCGGCAACCTTGTCCTCGGGCTCAATTTTGAAGATGTGGCCCTTGGTTTCAACACCTTGCAATTCCCTCTCCGAACACATGCTACTTCCCATCATGGTCAGTTGTACGTGCATGTCATGGAGCAGCTTAGCTTGGCTTCGAGTGATTCGTCTCCCCGGTGGATCAGTCATTGCCTTCGGTGGAGATCTCCTCGGTTGATTGTCATCGGGTCCTTGATCAGCACTTTGAGCTGCATCATCCTCCCCTTCTTGAGAGGATTTCGTCCTCGAAATCGATTCATCCTCGTTCTCCGAAGGTGGACCTACAACACAAGGAACTAAGTCAGCAACATTAAAGGTGTTGGACACGTTATACTCACCAGGGAGGTCGATCACGTAGGCATTGTTGTTGATCTTGGTCAACACTTGAAATGGACCATCCCCTCGAGGAGCCAACTTTCCCTTCCTTTGGTTCGGGAAGCGTTCCTTTCGGAAGTGCACCCAGACCCAATCTCCTTTCTTTAATTCCAACTTTTTACGCCCCTTGTTTTTCTTTAAGGCAACCTTTGCATAGGCCTCCTCGAGGTTCTTCTTCACCTTTGCATGCAATTCGATCAAGGCTGCTGCTCTTTGAGTACCTTGAAAATCAAGAATAGAATCTCGAGGCAATGGGGTTAAATCAAGTGGAATCAAAGGATTAAATCCATACACACATTCAAACGGGGTCATGTTGATCATTCTATGCACCGTTCGATTGTATGCGAACTCCATCATGGGCAAACGATCAGCCCAGTTTCCAACCTTTCCTTTGGTCATTGCCCGAAGCAAAGATCCCAAGGTTCGGTTAACTACTTCGGTCTGCCCATCAGTCTGAGGATGGTGAGACGTCGAGAATAGTAGCTTGGTGCCGAGGGCACCCCACAAACATTTCCAAAAATGACTCAAGAACTTCGAGTCTCGATCACTCACAATAGTACGAGGTACACCATGCAATTTTAACACATTAGAAACAAACAATGTAGCTACATGCTGTGCATCATCACACTTTTTGCAAGGAATAAAGTGAGCCATTTTTGAAAAACGGTCAACCACAACGAAGATGCTATCATGTCCTCCCCCTGACCTCGGTAACCCCAAGACAAAGTCCATGGATATATCAACCCACGGTCGATCAGGCACAGGTAACGGGGTGTACAAACCATGAGGGTTGGACTTCGATTTAGCTTTCTTGCAAACGAGACAAGCGTTGCAAAGCTTTTCCACATCTCGTCGCATTTTGGGCCAATGGAACTGCTCAGTCAAGATACCAAGAGTTTTATCGACACCGAAGTGCCCCATCAGTCCACCGGAGTGGGCTTCCCGAACAAGGAGCTCTCTCCACGATGACACTGGCACACAAACCCTCCCATTCTTGAAGAGGTAGCCATCGTGCCACTGATACTTCTCAACCCTTCGGCCACTCAAGATTGCGTCACGAACGCATTTCAGCTTGGGATCGTCATCGTACATTAGCTTGATGCTTTCGAATCCCATGAGCCTAGAGGCGAGAGTGGTCGCTAAGGCAAATTTCCTTGATAGCGCATCGGCCACAACATTATCTTTTCCCTTTTTGTAATGAATTACATAGGGAAAGCTTTCAATGAATTCAACCCACTTGGCATGTCTTCGATTCAATTTCTCCTGACCTCGGAGATGCTTCAAAGACTCATGATCACTTTTGATCACAAACTCTCGAGGCCACAAATAATGCTGCCAATGGGCGAGTGCTCGAACGAGGGCATACAACTCTTTGTCATATGTCGAATAATTCAGAGTTGCACCCTTAAGCTTTTCGCTAAAGTAAGCGATCGGCTTCGAGTCTTGCATCAGCACTCCTCCGATCCCAACTCCAGACGCATCACACTCGACTTCGAATGCTTTGCCGAAGTCAGCGAGTTGCAACAACGGGGCAGAACAAAGCCTCCGCTTCAACTCTTGGAAAGCCCTCTCTTGGGACTCTCCCCACACAAATGGATTGTCTTTCTTCACCAGCTCGGTTAAAGGAGCTGCTATGGTGCTAAAGTCACGAACAAACCTTCGGTAAAAGCTAGCTAAGCCATGGAAGCTACGAACTTGTGATACCGAGGTTGGAGTTGGCCAATCTTTGATGGCTTCGACTTTTGATTCGTCGACTTCGACACCATTAATACTGACAACAAACCCAAGAAAGACTACACGATCGACACCAAAGGCGCATTTCTTTAAGTTGGCATACAACTTCTCTTCTCGAAGCTTTTCAAGTACTTGCCTTAGGTGGTCGACATGTTCATCCACGGTTCTGCTATAAACAAGTATGTCATCGAAATATACGACAACAAACTTATTTATGAACGGTTTGAGCACATGGTTCATCAGTCGCATGAATGTGCTCGGTGCATTGGATAAGCCAAAAGGCATCACCAACCATTCATAGAGACCGAATTTGGTCTTGAATGCGGTTTTCCACTCGTCACCGGGTTTCATTCGGATCTGGTGGTAACCGGACCTGAGGTCTATCTTCGAAAAGCATGAAGAACCACTTAACTCATCTAGCATGTCATCTAATCGAGGGATAGGATGACGATACTTTACCGTTATTTTGTTGACTGCTCGACAGTCAACACACATTCGCCATGTTCCATCCTTCTTCGGGACAAGGATAACGGGAACGGCGCAAGGACTCAAGCTCTCTCGAACGAGGCCCTTGTTCAGCAATTCATCAACCTGCCGTTGGAGCTCTTTGGTGTCTTCGGGATTACACCGGTATGCAGGTTTATTAGGGATTTGAGACCCTGGTACAAAGTCAATTTGGTGCTCGATTCCTCTCAGCGGAGGTAATCCACCTGGCATTTCCTCGGGAAACATGTCCTCGAAGTCCTGCAAAACTTTACGAACAAACAAAGGCAAAGGGTTATCATTAGAAAAATCATCATTTGAGTTTAGAAAGATA